>CM028899.1:20512500-21740000 GCA_016801885.1 Toxotes chatareus
GACAGAGACTGGACAAACAGCAGCTTGTTGGAGAAGCTTTGGCCATACACAGCCAATATACTCGGCTCAGCACATTTTCTGCTGCTGCTCACTTGTGGCTCGAACAGGAAATACATCAGATTCAAAGGATGTCTCCCAAAGCGCAAGGGACATCACACAACAGCCACGAATCACTCAGAACGCGGTGCCAGCAGTGACTACGTGCACAGATATAGGAGCAGGTGGCGTTGCATGAGCTATAAAAGGCCTGTTTGAGAACTGTGCTCTCGCTTACGGCCATACCACCCTGAACACGCCCGATCTCGTCTGATCTCGGAAGCTAAGCAGGGTCGGGCCTGGTTAGTACTTGGATGGGAGACCGCCTGGGAATACCAGGTGCTGTAAGCTTTTTCACTTCCCTTTACAACCAGCAGAGGGCGCTGCTGCTGCTGCTTCAGAGCAGACAGAGACTGGACAAACAGCAGCTTGTTGGAGAAGCTTTGGCCATACACAGCCAATATACTCGGCTCAGCACATTTTCTGCTGCTGCTCACTTGTGGCTCGAACAGGAAATATACATCAGATTCAAAGGATGTCTCCCAAAGCGCAAGGGACATCACACAACAGTCACGAATCACTCAGAACGCGGTGCCAGCAGTGACTACGTGCACAGATATAGGAGCAGGTGGCGTTGCATGAGCTATAAAGGCCTGTTTGAGAGCTGTGCTCTCGCCACGGCCATACCACCCTGAACACGCCCGATCTCGTCTGATCTCGGAAGCTAAGCAGGGTCGGGCCTGGTTAGTACTTGGATGGGAGACCGCCTGGGAATACCAGGTGCTGTAAGCTTTTTCACTTCCCTTTACAACCAGCAGAGGGCGCTGCTGCTGCTGCTTCAGAGCAGACAGAAACTGGACAAACAGCAGCTTGTTGGAGAAGCTTTGGCCATACACAGCCAATATACTCGGCTCAGCACATTTTCTGCTGCTGCTCACTTGTGGCTCGAACAGGAAATATACATCAGATTCAAAGGATGTCTCCCAAAGCGCAAGGGACATCACACAACAGTCACGAATCACTCAGAACGCGGTGCCAGCAGTGACTACGTGCACAGATATAGGAGCAGGTGGCGTTGCATGAGCTATAAAAGGCCTGTTTGAGAGCTGTGCCTCGCTTACGGCCATACCACCCTGAACACGCCCGATCTCGTCTGATCTCGGAAGCTAAGCAGGGTCGGGCCTGGTTAGTACTTGGATGGGAGACCGCCTGGGAATACCAGGTGCTGTAAGCTTTTTCACTTCCCTTTACAACCAGCAGAGGGCGCTGCTGCTGCTGCTTCAGAGCAGACAGAGACTGGACAAACAGCAGCTTGTTGGAGAAGCTTTGGCCATACACAGCCAATATACTCGGCTCAGCACATTTTCTGCTGCTGCTCACTTGTGGCTCGAACAGGAAATATACATCAGATTCAAAGGATGTCTCCCCAAAGCGCAAGGGACATCACACAACAGTCACGAATCACTCAGAGCAGCGGTGCCAGCAGTGACTACGTGCACAGATATAGGAGCAGGTGGCGTTGCATGAGCTATAAAAGGCCTGTTTGAGAGCTGTGCCCTCGCTTACGGCCATACCACCCTGAACACGCCCGATCTCGTCTGATCTCGGAAGCTAAGCAGGGTCGGGCCTGGTTAGTACTTGGATGGGAGACCGCCTGGGAATACCAGGTGCTGTAAGCTTTTCACTTCCCTTTACAACCAGCAGAGGGCGCTGCTGCTGCTGCTTCAGAGCAGACAGAGACTGGACAAACAGCAGCTTGTTGGAGAAGCTTTGGCCATACACAGCCAATATACTCGGCTCAGCACATTTTCTGCTGCTGCTCACTTGTGGCTCGAACAGGAAATATACATCAGATTCAAAGGATGTCTCCCAAAGCGCAAGGGACATCACACAACAGTCACGAATCACTCAGAGCAGCGGTGCCAGCAGTGACTACGTGCACAGATATAGGAGCAGGTGGCGTTGCATGAGCTATAAAAGGCCTGTTTGAGAGCTGTGCCCTCGCCACGGCCATACCACCCTGAACACGCCCGATCTCGTCTGATCTCGGAAGCTAAGCAGGGTCGGGCCTGGTTAGTACTTGGATGGGAGACCGCCTGGGAATACCAGGTGCTGTAAGCTTTTCACTTCCCTTTACAACCAGCAGAGGGCGTTGCTGCTGCTGCTGCTGCTTCAGAGCAGACAGAGACTGGACAAACAGCAGCTTGTTGGAGAAGCTTTGGCCATACACAGCCAATATACTCGGCTCAGCACATTTTCTGCTGCTGCTCACTTGTGGCTCGAACAGGAAATATACATCAGATTCAAAGGATGTCTCCCAAAGCGCAAGGCACATCACACAACAGTCACGAATCACTCAGAACGCGGTGCCAGCAGTGACTACGTGCACAGATATAGGAGCAGGTGGCGTTGCATGAGCTATAAAAGGCCTGTTTGAGAGCTGTGCCCTCGCCACGGCCATACCACCCTGAACACGCCCGATCTCGTCTGATCTCGGAAGCTAAGCAGGGTCGGGCCTGGTTAGTACTTGGATGGGAGACCGCCTGGGAATACCAGGTGCTGTAAGCTTTTCACTTCCCTTTACAACCAGCAGAGGGCGCTGCTGCTGCTGCTTCAGAGCAGACAGAAACTGGACAAACAGCAGCTTGTTGGAGAAGCTTTGGCCATACACAGCCAATATACTCGGCTCAGCACATTTTCTGCTGCTGCTCACTTGTGGCTCGAACAGGAAATATACATCAGATTCAAAGGATGTCTCCCAAAGCGCAAGGGACATCACACAACAGTCACGAATCACTCAGAACGCGGTGCCAGCAGTGACTACGTGCACAGATATAGGAGCAGGTGGCGTTGCATGAGCTATAAAAGGCCTGTTTGAGAGCTGTGCCTCGCCACGGCCATACCACCCTGAACACGCCCGATCTCGTCTGATCTCGGAAGCTAAGCAGGGTCGGGCCTGGTTAGTACTTGGATGGGAGACCGCCTGGGAATACCAGGTGCTGTAAGCTTTTCACTTCCCTTTACAACCAGCAGAGGGCGTTGCTGCTGCTGCTGCTGCTTCAGAGCAGACAGAGACTGGACAAACAGCAGCTTGTTGGAGAAGCTTTGGCCATACACAGCCAATATACTCGGCTCAGCACATTTTCTGCTGCTGCTCACTTGTGGCTCGAACAGGAAATACATCAGATTCAAAGGATGTCTCCCAAAGCGCAAGGGACATCACACAACAGCCACGAATCACTCAGAGCAGCGGTGCCAGCAGTGACTACGTGCACAGATATAGGAGCAGGTGGCGTTGCATGAGCTATAAAAGGCCTGTTTGAGAACTGTGCTCTCGCTTACGGCCATACCACCCTGAACACGCCCGATCTCGTCTGATCTCGGAAGCTAAGCAGGGTCGGGCCTGGTTAGTACTTGGATGGGAGACCGCCTGGGAATACCAGGTGCTGTAAGCTTTTTCACTTCCCTTTACAACCAGCAGAGGGCGCTGCTGCTGCTTCAGAGCAGACAGAGACTGGACAAACAGCAGCTTGTTGGAGAAGCTTTGGCCATACACAGCCAATATACTCGGCTCAGCACATTTTCTGCTGCTGCTCACTTGTGGCTCGAACAGGAAATATACATCAGATTCAAAGGATGTCTCCCAAAGCGCAAGGGACATCACACAACAGTCACGAATCACTCAGAACGCGGTGCCAGCAGTGACTACGTGCACAGATATAGGAGCAGGTGGCGTTGCATGAGCTATAAAAAGGCCTGTTTGAGAGCTGTGCCCTCGCCACGGCCATACCACCCTGAACACGCCCGATCTCGTCTGATCTCGGAAGCTAAGCAGGGTCGGGCCTGGTTAGTACTTGGATGGGAGACCGCCTGGGAATACCAGGTGCTGTAAGCTTTTTCACTTCCCTTTACAACCAGCAGAGGGCGTTGCTGCTGCTGCTGCTGCTTCAGAGCAGACAGAGACTGGACAAACAGCAGCTTGTTGGAGAAGCTTTGGCCATACACAGCCAATATACTCGGCTCAGCACATTTTCTGCTGCTGCTCACTTGTGGCTCGAACAGGAAATATACATCAGATTCAAAGGATGTCTCCCAAAGCGCAAGGGACATCACACAACAGTCACGAATCACTCAGAGCGCGGTGCCAGCAGTGACTACGTGCACAGATATAGGAGCAGGTGGCGTTGCATGAGCTATAAAGGCCTGTTTGAGAGCTGTGCCTAAACACGGCCATACCACCCTGAACACGCCCGATCTCGTCTGATCTCGGAAGCTAAGCAGGGTCGGGCCTGGTTAGTACTTGGATGGGAGACCGCCTGGGAATACCAGGTGCTGTAAGCTTTTTCACTTCCCTTTACAACCAGCAGAGGGCTGCTGCTGCTGCTTCAGAGCAGACAGAAACTGGACAAACAGCAGCTTGTTGGAGAAGCTTTGGCCATACACAGCCAATATACTCGGCTCAGCACATTTTCTGCTGCTGCTCACTTGTGGCTCGAACAGGAAATATACATCAGATTCAAAGGATGTCTCCCAAAGCGCAAGGGACATCACACAACAGTCACGAATCACTCAGAGCAGCGGTGCCAGCAGTGACTACGTGCACAGATATAGGAGCAGGTGGCGTTGCATGAGCTATAAAAAAGGCCTGTTTGAGAGCTGTGCCTCGCCACGGCCATACCACCCTGAACACGCCCGATCTCGTCTGATCTCGGAAGCTAAGCAGGGTCGGGCCTGGTTAGTACTTGGATGGGAGACCGCCTGGGAATACCAGGTGCTGTAAGCTTTTTCACTTCCCTTTACAACCAGCAGAGGCGCTGCTGCTGCTGCTTCAGAGCAGACAGAGACTGGACAAACAGCAGCTTGTTGGAGAAGCTTTGGCCATACACAGCCAATATACTCGGCTCAGCACATTTTCTGCTGCTGCTCACTTGTGGCTCGAACAGGAAATATACATCAGATTCAAAGGATGTCTCCCAAAGCGCAAGGGACATCACACAACAGTCACGAATCACTCAGAGCAGCGGTGCCAGCAGTGACTACGTGCACAGATATAGGAGCAGGTGGCGTTGCATGAGCTATAAAAGGCCTGTTTGAGAGCTGTGCCTTCGCTTACGGCCATACCACCCTGAACACGCCGGATCTCGTCTGATCTCGGAAGCTAAGCAGGGTCGGGCCTGGTTAGTACTTGGATGGGAGACCGCCTGGGAATACCAGGTGCTGTAAGCTTTTTCACTTCCCTTTACAACCAGCAGAGGGCGTTGCTGCTGCTGCTGCTGCTTCAGAGCAGACAGAGACTGGACAAACAGCAGCTTGTTGGAGAAGCTTTGGCCATACACAGCCAATATACTCGGCTCAGCACATTTTCTGCTGCTGCTCACTTGTGGCTCGAACAGGAAATACATCAGATTCAAAGGATGTCTCCCAAAGCGCAAGGGACATCACACAACAGCCACGAATCACTCAGAAGCAGCGGTGCCAGCAGTGACTACGTGCACAGATATAGGAGCAGGTGGCGTTGCATGAGCTATAAAAGGCCTGTTTGAGAACTGTGCTCTTGCTTACGGCCATACCACCCTGAACACGCCCGATCTCGTCTGATCTCGGAAGCTAAGCAGGGTCGGGCCTGGTTAGTACTTGGATGGGAGACCGCCTGGGAATACCAGGTGCTGTAAGCTTTTTCACTTCCCTTTACAACCAGCAGAGGGCGCTGCTGCTGCTGCTTCAGAGCAGACAGAGACTGGACAAACAGCAGCTTGTTGGAGAAGCTTTGGCCATACACAGCCAATATACTCGGCTCAGCACATTTTCTGCTGCTGCTCACTTGTGGCTCGAACAGGAAATATACATCAGATTCAAAGGATGTCTCCCAAAGCGCAAGGGACATCACACAACAGTCACGAATCACTCAGAACGCGGTGCCAGCAGTGACTACGTGCACAGATATAGGAGCAGGTGGCGTTGCATGAGCTATAAAAGGCCTGTTTGAGAGCTGTGCCCTCGCCACGGCCATACCACCCTGAACACGCCCGATCTCGTCTGATCTCGGAAGCTAAGCAGGGTCGGGCCTGGTTAGTACTTGGATGGGAGACCGCCTGGGAATACCAGGTGCTGTAAGCTTTTTCACTTCCCTTTACAACCAGCAGAGGGCGTTGCTGCTGCTGCTGCTGCTTCAGAGCAGACAGAGACTGGACAAACAGCAGCTTGTTGGAGAAGCTTTGGCCATACACAGCCAATATACTCGGCTCAGCACATTTTCTGCTGCTGCTCACTTGTGGCTCGAACAGGAAATACATCAGATTCAAAGGATGTCTCCCAAAGCGCAAGGGACATCACACAACAGCCACGAATCACTCAGAACGCGGTGCCAGCAGTGACTACGTGCACAGATATAGGAGCAGGTGGCGTTGCATGAGCTATAAAAGGCCTGTTTGAGAACTGTGCTCTCGCTTACGGCCATACCACCCTGAACACGCCCGATCTCGTCTGATCTCGGAAGCTAAGCAGGGTCGGGCCTGGTTAGTACTTGGATGGGAGACCGCCTGGGAATACCAGGTGCTGTAAGCTTTTTCACTTCCCTTTACAACCAGCAGAGGCGCTGCTGCTGCTGCTTCAGAGCAGACAGAGACTGGACAAACAGCAGCTTGTTGGAGAAGCTTTGGCCATACACAGCCAATATACTCGGCTCAGCACATTTTCTGCTGCTGCTCACTTGTGGCTCGAACAGGAAATATACATCAGATTCAAAGGATGTCTCCCAAAGCGCAAGGGACATCACGCAACAGTCACGAATCACTCAGAGCAGCGGTGCCAGCAGTGACTATGTGCACAGATATAGGAGCAGGTGGCGTTGCATGAGCTATAAAGGCCTGTTTGAGAGCTGTGCTCTCGCCACGGCCATACCACCCTGAACACGCCCGATCTCGTCTGATCTCGGAAGCTAAGCAGGGTCGGGCCTGGTTAGTACTTGGATGGGAGACCGCCTGGGAATACCAGGTGCTGTAAGCTTTTTCACTTCCCTTTACAACCAGCAGAGGGCGCTGCTGCTGCTGCTTCAGAGCAGACAGAAACTGGACAAACAGCAGCTTGTTGGAGAAGCTTTGGCCATACACAGCCAATATACTCGGCTCAGCACATTTTCTGCTGCTGCTCACTTGTGGCTCGAACAGGAAATATACATCAGATTCAAAGGATGTCTCCCAAAGCGCAAGGGACATCACACAACAGTCACGAATCACTCAGAACGCGGTGCCAGCAGTGACTACGTGCACAGATATAGGAGCAGGTGGCGTTGCATGAGCTATAAAAGGCCTGTTTGAGAGCTGTGCCCTCGCTTACGGCCATACCACCCTGAACACGCCCGATCTCGTCTGATCTCGGAAGCTAAGCAGGGTCGGGCCTGGTTAGTACTTGGATGGGAGACCGCCTGGGAATACCAGGTGCTGTAAGCTTTTCACTTCCCTTTACAACCAGCAGAGGCGCTGCTGCTGCTGCTTCAGAGCAGACAGAGACTGGACAAACAGCAGCTTGTTGGAGAAGCTTTGGCCATACACAGCCAATATACTCGGCTCAGCACATTTTCTGCTGCTGCTCACTTGTGGCTCGAACAGGAAATATACATCAGATTCAAAGGATGTCTCCCAAAGCGCAAGGGACATCACACAACAGTCACGAATCACTCAGAACGTGGTGCCAGCAGTGACTACGTGCACAGATATAGGAGCAGGTGGCGTTGCATGAGCTATAAAAGGCCTGTTTGAGAGCTGTGCCCTCGCTTACGGCCATACCACCCTGAACACGCCCGATCTCGTCTGATCTCGGAAGCTAAGCAGGGTTGGGCCTGGTTAGTACTTGGATGGGAGACCGCCTGGGAATACCAGGTGCTGTAAGCTTTTTCACTTCCCTTTACAACCAGCAGAGGGCGTTGCTGCTGCTGCTGCTGCTTCAGAGCAGACAGAGACTGGACAAACAGCAGCTTGTTGGAGAAGCTTTGGCCATACACAGCCAATATACTCGGCTCAGCACATTTTCTGCTGCTGCTCACTTGTGGCTCGAACAGGAAATACATCAGATTCAAAGGATGTCTCCCAAAGCGCAAAGGACATCACACAACAGCCACGAATCACTCAGGCAGCGGTGCCAGCAGTGACTACGTGCACAGATATAGGAGCAGGTGGCGTTGCATGAGCTATAAAAGGCCTGTTTGAGAGCTGTGCCCTCGCTTACGGCCATACCACCCTGAACACGCCCGATCTCGTCTGATCTCGGAAGCTAAGCAGGGTCGGGCCTGGTTAGTACTTGGATGGGAGACCGCCTGGGAATACCAGGTGCTGTAAGCTTTTTCACTTCCCTTTACAACCAGCAGAGGGCGTTGCTGCTGCTGCTGCTGCTTCAGAGCAGACAGAGACTGGACAAACAGCAGCTTGTTGGAGAAGCTTTGGCCATACACAGCCAATATACTCGGCTCAGCACATTTTCTGCTGCTGCTCACTTGTGGCTCGAACAGGAAATACATCAGATTCAAAGGATGTCTCCCAAAGCGCAAGGGACATCACACAACAGCCACGAATCACTCAGAGCAGCGGTGCCAGCAGTGACTACGTGCACAGATATAGGAGCAGGTGGCGTTGCATGAGCTATAAAAGGCCTGTTTGAGAACTGTGCTCTCGCTTACGGCCATACCACCCTGAACACGCCCGATCTCGTCTGATCTCGGAAGCTAAGCAGGGTCGGGCCTGGTTAGTACTTGGATGGGGAGACCGCCTGGGAATACCAGGTGCTGTAAGCTTTTCACTTCCCTTTACAACCAGCAGAGGCGCTGCTGCTGCTGCTTCAGAGCAGACAGAGACTGGACAAACAGCAGCTTGTTGGAGAAGCTTTGGCCATACACAGCCAATATACTCGGCTCAGCACATTTTCTGCTGCTGCTCACTTGTGGCTCGAACAGGAAATATACATCAGATTCAAAGGATGTCTCCCAAAGCGCAAGGGACATCACACAACAGTCACGAATCACTCAGAACAGCGGTGCCAGCAGTGACTACGTGCACAGATATAGGAGCAGGTGGCGTTGCATGAGCTATAAAGGCCTGTTTGAGAGCTGTGCTCTCGCACGGCCATACCACCCTGAACACGCCCGATCTCGTCTGATCTCGGAAGCTAAGCAGGGTCGGGCCTGGTTAGTACTTGGATGGGAGACCGCCTGGGAATACCAGGTGCTGTAAGCTTTTCACTTCCCTTTACAACCAGCAGAGGCGCTGCTGCTGCTGCTTCAGAGCAGACAGAAACTGGACAAACAGCAGCTTGTTGGAGAAGCTTTGGCCATACACAGCCAATA
Source organism: Toxotes chatareus (assembly GCA_016801885.1). Lineage (NCBI taxonomy): Eukaryota > Metazoa > Chordata > Actinopteri > Toxotidae > Toxotes > Toxotes chatareus. Next base: position 20,521,871 of record CM028899.1, read on the forward strand.
TACTCGGCTCAGCACATTTTCTGCTGCTGCTCACTTGTGGCTCGAACAGGAAATATACATCAGATTCAAAGGATGTCTCCCAAAGCGCAAGGGACATCACACAACAGTCACGAATCACTCAGAACGCGGTGCCAGCAGTGACTACGTGCACAGATATAGGAGCAGGTGGCGTTGCATGAGCTATAAAAGGCCTGTTTGAGAGCTGTGCCTCTAAAGCTTGCAGCCATACCACCCTGAAACACGCCCGATCTCGTCTGATCTCGGAAGCTAAGCAGGGTCGGGCCTGGTTAGTACTTGGATGGGAGACCACCTGGGAATACCAGGTGCTGTAAGCTTTTTCACTTCAAGTCTTGCATACATGCCGACAGACAGAGTACTGTCTCTCGTCGCAGGGAATTCACAGATTCAAAGTCGCCTCCAGACTATACAGCCAACAGTCCCGAGTACTATGAGCATCCGCAATAGCAGATCTAGCATGGGCGTTCAACCGTTGGGCCGTTGCTACCAACAGACAGTGACGTCTTGAGCTGGCTACCGCTGGAAAGTAACTAGCTGGGCACTGGACAATCAGGATGGGACTGTGTCATCCTAACAGGGCCCTAAGCGTGAGCCTGCTACAAGCAACTGCATGACCGGGGATATTTTCGAACACGATCAGCGCTGTCACTTCTCTCACAACCAACGAAAATGATCACGTAGACATGAGCAACAAAGCAGATTCTGAGCACGTTCGCAGGCTACCTAGCACGATCTGCGTGTCGATGAAAGGCTTAAAGGCCGTTAGGCTGCTGCCAGACCGGATCACGCCTCGATTCGACTAAGCAAGCGGTCTGCTCGTTGGCAGAGGAGCGCTGCATGCAGTGCTGTAGCTGACACTTCCTACAACCAGCGAGGCCTGTGCTGCTTAGAAGACGAATGGCAAGCGCGTTGTTGGATTGAAGCTTGGATCCACAATAACTGCTCAGCTTGCTTCGCCCGTACGAACAGAGTTCAAGATCAGGAGCTCCAAGCGCCGATGACACACGTAACAACATAGAGCTTGCCTAGGCTGCCGATACGGAGCAGATTGCCGCAAGGCCTGGAACGATGCGCAACGGACTCCGGCGCTCGGACTGTCAAGCGAAGCTAACAGGTCGGGTTTATGGAGACGCTAGACAGGTGCGAAGCTTCACTTCCTTTAACCGAGGGCGCTGCTGGCTACGCTGCTTCAGAAGCTAACAGGCTGACAAAACAGCTTGGGAACTTTGGCCTAAACATACTGACTTGCGCTTCAACGCATTGCCTGACAGGCATTTCGCTCAACAAGATCACTGGTGCACCAAGCAGCGGAATAAACAGCTGATCGATGTAAGGTGCTCGCAATAGGGACGCTGCTTGCAAGCAGGTAACAAGCCATGTTGACTGATGCTCTAAAGCGCAGGACCTCACACGAGTCTACTAATCTGGAAGCTGTCAGATGGCCTTAGTAGGGCATGGGAGCTGCGTGGAAACCGGAGAATCTGGCTTACACGTAGCTGCACTGCTACCCTGCTCAGCAGCATTGAACTGAGCAAACAGCTGGATTTAGGACCGAAAACCGCTACTGGACACATTTGCTGAACTTTCGTGATTCCTACAGATACACGAGTCTCTCGATGCCCAGCGGCATGACAAACTCACAAAGCGTTAGCTCCAGCATTAGGGCCAAGCAGCAATCTCGCTACAGCTGTCCGGCAGCCATGACTAGCGCCAGCCATCAAAACCAAACTGTGTCTGAGGACACGGTGGCTGGTTTGCGTGGGAGCAAAGTGTGACTAACGTTCGCTGCAGGGCCATATCCCCCTGCACTGCTGCGCTCGAGTCTGATGAGCTATAAAGGCCTGTTTGAGAGCTGTGCCCTCGCTTACGCCATACCACCCTGAACACGCCCGATCTCGTCTGATCTCGGAAGCTAAGCAGGGTCGGGCCTGGTTAGTACTTGGATGGGAGACCGCCTGGGAATACCAGGTGCTGTAAGCTTTTTTCACTTCCCTTTACAACCAGCAGAGGCGCTGCTGCTGCTGCTTCAGAGCAGACAGAAACTGGACAAACAGCAGCTTGTTGGAGAAGCTTTGGCCATACACAGCCAATATACTCGGCTCAGCACATTTTCTGCTGCTGCTCACTTGTGGCTCGAACAGGAAATATACATCAGATTCAAAGGATGTCTCCCAAAGCGCAAGGGACATCACACAACAGTCACGAATCACTCAGAACGCGGTGCCAGCAGTGACTACGTGCACAGATATAGGAGCAGGTGGCGTTGCATGAGCTATAAAAGGCCTGTTTGAGAGCTGTGCCTCGCCACTGGCCATACCACCCTGAACACGCCGATCTCGTCTGATCTCGGAAGCTAAGCAGGGTCGGGCCTGGTTAGTACTTGGATGGGAGACCGCCTGGGAATACCAGGTGCTGTAAGCTTTTTCACTTCCCTTTACAACCAGCAGAGGGCGCTGCTGCTGCTGCTTCAGAGCAGACAGAGACTGGACAAACAGCAGCTTGTTGGAGAAGCTTTGGCCATACACAGCCAATATACTCGGCTCAGCACATTTTCTGCTGCTGCTCACTTGTGGCTCGAACAGGAAATATACATCAGATTCAAAGGATGTCTCCCAAAGCGCAAGGGACATCACACAACAGTCACGAATCACTCAGAACGTGGTGCCAGCAGTGACTACGTGCACAGATATAGGAGCAGGTGGCGTTGCATGAGCTATAAAAGGCCTGTTTGAGAGCTGTGCCCTCGCACACGGCCATACCACCCTGAACACGCCCGATCTCGTCTGATCTCGGAAGCTAAGCAGGGTCGGGCCTGGTTAGTACTTGGATGGGAGACCGCCTGGGAATACCAGGTGCTGTAAGCTGTTTTTTCACTTCCCTTTACAACCAGCAGAGGGCGCTGCTGCTGCTGCTTCAGAGCAGACAGAGACTGGACAAACAGCAGCTTGTTGGAGAAGCTTTGGCCATACACAGCCAATATACTCGGCTCAGCACATTTTCTGCTGCTGCTCACTTGTGGCTCGAACAGGAAATATACATCAGATTCAAAGGATGTCTCCCAAAGCGCAAGGGACATCACACAACAGTCACGAATCACTCAGAACGCGGTGCCAGCAGTGACTACGTGCACAGATATAGGAGCAGGTGGCGTTGCATGAGCTATAAAAGGCCTGTTTGAGAGCTGTGCCTTCGCTTACGGCCATACCACCCTGAACACGCCGGATCTCGTCTGATCTCGGAAGCTAAGCAGGGTCGGGCCTGGTTAGTACTTGGATGGGAGACCGCCTGGGAATACCAGGTGCTGTAAGCTTTTTCACTTCCCTTTACAACCAGCAGAGGGCGCTGCTGCTGCTGCTTCAGAGCAGACAGAGACTGGACAAACAGCAGCTTGTTGGAGAAGCTTTGGCCATACACAGCCAATATACTCGGCTCAGCACATTTTCTGCTGCTGCTCACTTGTGGCTCGAACAGGAAATATACATCAGATTCAAAGGATGTCTCCCAAAGCGCAAGGGACATCACACAACAGTCACGAATCACTCAGAACGCGGTGCCAGCAGTGACTACGTGCACAGGCCATACCACCCTGAGCACGCCCGATTGAGGGTCAGGTGGTAACGAATAGACAGAGAGCGTAGAGTTTCAGAGGCGAGAGAGGGACACAGGAGACAGAGACGGAGGTTTTTTTTTTTTTTTTTTTGGTTTTTGTTTTTATCTTAGTGATCGTTTATTTTGTGTTATTAAAGTAGTATTTTGTCGCCCCCATGGGTCCTTGGACTGTCGGGGAGTAGTTTTTTTGTTGGGTTTTTTTTTTTCTTTTTTTGTTGTTTTTTTGCCACAATCATGGACAATCTAAAACCCAGCAGGATGGACACCCCAGGTGACAGGCCCAGGAACGGACAAAGGACTACGGCCCAGGAAAATGGACAAAACTTAGAAGGCAATAGGATGGAAAATAAAGGAAGAGGGACGGAGGTAAGACAAGAAACACCACAAAATGAAGGAGGGATGGTTAGGAGGGGGACAGATGGCCAGCAAAACCCGAGGTCGGAGTCCATTAGAAAAAACCTGAGGCGAAGTTATGAACGAGAGCTGACAGTGCTGGTGGAACTAAAAGGAGAAGAAATAGTCTCCGGTGGAATTAATCAGATATACGCGCGCTTAATGTGCGGTAATATCAATGCATGCAGGAGCACAGGACACAATAGATATGAAATTACAATGGGGAGTGCGGCAGGAAAAAGGAAACTTTTGGATGGGTTTAAGATCGGGAATACAATGGTGCAGGGAGGGAGATATCCAACGATGAGCTGGTGGTGTCCTTCCTGGGCCTGCCTGCATATGTGACGGATCAGGAAATTCTGGAGAAGCTAGAGTCCTGGAAGGTGTCAGCGGTGTCTCCCATTAAAAGGAGGATGTGGCGGGGACCAGGGTGGCGGATGGAACCCGCTTTGTTAAAGTAAAGTTTAACTAAACTGTTCAGTCTTTGCCATACTCGACAAAATTCAACACGGCAGCAGGGCCAGAGTTTTTCCGGTGATTCACGACCGCAGGTCCGCGCCTGTCGGATCTGCATACAGCCGGGGCACATCGTGAGGGACTGCCCGGAATTTTTCTGTAATAAATGCGGGGTCCAGGGGCATTACGCCCGAGAGTGCACCAAAAGAGTACAGAAGTGTGCGGTCTGTTTTAATAAAGTGGAAAATTGTATTTGTGGGGAAGAAAGTAATGATGAGGACAGGGAGTTATTCACGGAGGAGGAGGAGTCCAGCATGGAGGAGGAAGTGGCTCAGGAGGGAGGGGCGCAGGGCAGTACCAATGCTGCAGGGGCGCAGACTGACGCGGCTCAGGCACCGTGGAGAAGGAGGCAGGTGGGGAACTCCGCGCCCTCCCCGGCGGAGGAGGGAGCTCCCAACGTGGGCTCTGCTCCCGAGCGGGCAGGGGGGCTCTCAGACAGAGGGCCCTGCCCGGGACCTCGAGGCTGACAGGCCGAAAGGTGCGCCGGACAACGGTAGCGAGGGGTCAGGATGCCGGCAGCTGTGGATGGGGGGTGGTAGACCCTGCCCGGAGGCTGCCAGGAGTGGAGGTGGATACACCTCTAGGGTCCAGTCTGGACGACGCTTGCCCTGAATTAGTCTCTCAAACAGAGAGCACTATATCAGACGATGGCTTCCTCAAACCCGCCTGTCGCCTAGGCCCCTGCTCTCGGGCGGGCAGGGCGAGGGCAAAGGAGAGTGTGCCTGGACCCTCCTTCCTGGGCTACAAACACGCCTCCTCCGACTCGGACTTAGAAAGGGATGTGGGACATAAACTACAACACAGAAAGAAAACACAGGACAGTAAACCGGGAGAGTAACAAGGAGAAGAAAGTAACTAAAGCAAGAGATAAGCAAATGAAACCAGCTGTACTATTTCTCATTATGATCACAATAGTTTCACTAAACATCAGGGGGTAAAGACAATAGAAAAATCAAGGACATTTTAAATAACACATACGCAGAGATTCTCTGCCTGCAGGAGGAGGTGCGATGGAGCTCTGACCTGCTGGGGACTGTCCAGAAGCACTGGGAGGGGACATCTTTACGCCCCTGGACCCTCTTTACGGGCAGGCGAGCGATTCTGTGCAAACGGGCCTCCCTTGCGATGTGTCCCATGTGGCACACTGACGGCGAGGGCCGGCTGGTCGTGGTGGATTTGGGGAGGGAAAGAGGAAAGATAAGAATCATGAATATATACGGAAGTAACGATTTAAATAGAAAGGAAGGAATTTATCAGGAAAAAGTTAAATAAATGGATAACTGAGAAATGCATGTTGGTGGGAGATTTTAATATTATTTTAACAGCAAACGACACTGCAAACAAAAGCACATTAAAAACGACGTAAGCAGACAAGAACTCACCCACTTAATGTCAACCCGAACCTCACAGACATTTGGAGAGCATTCAACCCGGACACCAAGGACTACTCCAGGAGGCAGATAGTCAGAGGGGAGCTGAGGCAGTCACAAGATAGACCTGGCCCTGCTATCTCCTGGGGCGGTCCATATTATACATACGGTGAAATATATACAGAACAGATGGAGCGACCACTCGCTTCTCCAGATTCAAGTACAGATGGCAGGCAGACCCAGGAACGGGGGGCTGTGGATTTTAAACAATAGCATTTTAAAGGATGAAACATTCACAAATAAAACAAGGAACTTCTTAATGGGTATACGAGAGGAAATGATAGAAAATGATGACTTACCGGGATGGTGGGAGGAATAAAAGAAAGAATTAAGAAAATGTGCATAAGATACTGTAAAAGGAGGAAGTGGAGGAAAAACAGGAGGAGAGGGAACTGTTAGAAATAATCCAGATAGAACAGAGAAAAATGGAAAACGATCCAAAAAGAGACATAACAGCACTGTCAGTAGCTCAGTCAAAACTACACAACATAACAGTAACTAAATGTAAAGCAGCAGCGATCAGGGCAAAAGCAGAGTATTTAATAGAGGGGAAAAATCCACAGCCTACTTTCTGGGCATGGAGAGACAGAAACAACAGAAGACATACATACAGGAGATAACCAATAAAGAAGGGAAAGTAGTGAGGAACTGGATGAGGTGCTTTTAGCAGCACAAGAGTTCTACAAAGAACTATTCACAAGCCAAAATATAAACAATAAAAAAATGGAGGAGAACATAGCTCACCTCAGAAAAAACTGGACCAAACGGACAAGGACATATGTGACTCCGACCTCACCCTTCAACAGCTCATAACAGCCATAGAGGGTCTGAACAACAATAAAAAGCCGGGATGGGACGGCCTGACGGCCGAGTTCTACAAGGCCTTCAAATTACAGCTGGCCCCCATCCTGCTGGCAGTCTACACACAGATAGAACACAATAGGAGAACGACCAAAAATTTTTCAAAGGGGATAATAACACTAGTGTTTAAAAAGAAAGGGAGGAAAACAAATTAGAAAATTACAGACCAATCAGCCTACTAAACACGGACTACAAAATTTTGGCTAAAACACTGGCAAACAGGTTAAAACAGGTGATAGAAGGGGTGGTGGGTCCTGGTCAGGCGATGGCATGGCCGGGAGGGACATCTCTGACTCTGTCCTGGCCGCCAGATACCTGATCAGACACATGTGCACAACAGGGGTTTTTGGTTAGTATTGATTTTGAGAAGGCTTTTGACCGTGTAGAACACACCTTTCTGTGGAGAGTCCTAGAGAGGTTAGGGTTCGTGAGCGGTACATTAACTGGATCAGGACCTTGTACAGCGGGGCCACCAGCTGTGTCAAACTGAACGGCACATGCACAGGTGCGTTCCCGCTGGGCAGGTCCATCCGACAGGGGTGCCCGCTGTCTGCCATGCTCTTCACGCTGGTCACAGAACCTCTGGCAGCAGCAGTCAATGATGACGAGGGCATCCAGGGCGAAGGTGGGGACTCTACATACTGCAAAATAGTGCAGTATGCAGATGACACAAACATCACAGTGGTGGATAAGGAGAGCGTTGACCTGGTGGTGGGAAGAATAAGATCATATTGTGAGGCATCAGGAGCAAAAATGAACACAAAAAGACACAAATTATGAGGTGTGGGGCAGAACAGAACACGGCGTAACACATGGGGGTTTCAGATCACAGGGGATATGGTCAAAATACTAGGAGTGTGGATGGGAAGAAATGAGGAGAGGCAAATGAAAAGAACTGGGAGGGTGTACAGAAAAAATGCAAAACGTAATAAACATGTGGAAGCAACGACAGATTGGGATAAAAGGAAAGTAACAGTGTTAAACTCTTTGGTGCTCTCACTAGTAAACCATGTGTTGGCTGTCTGTCCCCTGTCTCCGCAGAAAGCGGAAAAAAAACATCAATGGGGTCATCGGCAGCTTCCTGTGGGGGTCCAAGATGAACCAGGTGGCCCATGATGTCATGATCCAACCGGAGGACAAAGGCGGTCTGAGATTAGTCAGCTTAGACTGTAGAAAATGTGCACTAAGGATCAAATTGATAAAGAAGCTCACAACACCTAACAATAATTTAGCATGGAAACAATTTCTCACCACAGATTTGCATCTCGGCCGCTTTTGGCCTTTTGGGCCCTCTGCCAGAGGGCGCCCCTGTGAGCTGGGGTAACAGACCCTCTGGCGGAGGAGATCATGACAGCGTGGGCTGGATTGAGGCCCCTGCTGGAGGCCAAGGTGGACGACGTCCTCCAGGCGAAGGCGCAGCCCCTCTTTAACAACCCAGAAATTACCTGGGGAGGGAGGGAGGTGGTCTGCGCCAGAATGGAGAGGGCTGGGTTGGTCAGGTTGGGGGACGCCGTCGACCAAACCGGTGGCCTTAACATCATGGAGGTCCTGACCATCCTTAAGGGGAAAAAGATCAGACATGGGAAAGGGGCCATTGGGGAGGTGTAAGGGAAGCTGGCTGCCTCCATCCCTCAGCGGTGGCTAAAGCTGCTGGGGAGCAGAGGCAGCCGGCACCAACTAATGATATGTGTGAGTTCTCTCTCCTGCAGGCCGGAACAAACCTAAAAGATATCAAGACGAGGGCCCTCTACCAGATGTACGTCCGGGGCAGGCAGAGGCCACCAGCCGCTGACCGGGCGTGGGGGGAGGCCTTCCCCGGCCTGCAGGGAGAGAGAATCTGGGCCACCCTGGGGAGGAGCATAGCCCCTGGTAACATCTACAATACAGACTTCAAGATGAGACACAGAAAGACGCACCCTGGAGTAGTCCTACATCAAATAAACAAGGAGGTCTTTGCCAGGGGCTGTGCTCTCTGTGGGGCAGAGGAAGAAACAATACAACACATGTTCCTGGACTGTCTGGCGCCGCCTGCTCCTGAGGAGGCTGAGGCTCCTCCTCAGGAGCGGGCGGGTGCAATATGGAGGAAAGAGGAGGAATGGAGGCTGTACCTCCTATTTGGTCAAAACACTAGACACAAAAACACTACAATAACAAATTTGTTGGGACAATTTGCTAAACACGCCATATACATCACCAGGAACACAAAACTGAAAGAAAACCGAAAAAGAAACACTTGGGATTCTTTCACGATTACACTAAAACAATACATCAGAGCACTGGTGGGAAGGGGAGCACATTCTCTTTCAAAGATTTTGGAGGGTCACAGTTTATTTTATGTAGAAAATGACACGGTGTATTTCAATTTCTGAGATGTTTTTTTTTCATTTAGTTGGTTTTCTGTGGATATTTTTGTGTTAGATTATGGATGAATTAATGTATTTTGATTTGGTTTTTATTTCTCTGTAAATATTTTAAATGAATTTTTTGATAAATAAAAGATAAAAAAAAAACGCACGATCTCGTCTGATCTCGGAAGCTAAGCAGGGTCGGGCCTGGTTAGTACTTGGATGGGAGACCGCCTGGGAATACCAGGTGCTGTAAGCTTTTTCACTTCCCTTTACAACCAGCAGAGGGCGTTCTCTGCTGCTGATCTCGGAAGCTAAGCAGGTTAGGGCCTACACAGTTAATATACTTGGATGGGAGACCGCCTGGGAATACCAGGTGCTGTCAAGCAGGTGCCAGCAGTGACTACGTGCAGATATGTGGCTGCATGAGCTATAAAGGCCTGTTTGAGAGCTGTGCCTCGCTTACGGCCATACCACCCTGAACACGCCCGATCTCGTCTGATCTCGGAAGCTAAGCAGGGTCGGGCCTGGTTAGTACTTGGATGGGAGACCGCCTGGGAATACCAGGTGCTGTAAGCTTTTTCACTTCCCTTTACAACCAGCAGAGGGCGCTGCTGCTGCTGCTTCAGAGCAGACAGAGACTGGACAAACAGCAGCTTGTTGGAGAAGCTTTGGCCATACACAGCCAATATACTCGGCTCAGCACATTTTCTGCTGCTGCTCACTTGTGGCTCGAACAGGAAATATACATCAGATTCAAAGGATGTCTCCCAAAGCGCAAGGGACACAACAGTCAGTCGAATCACTCAGAACGCGGTGCCAGCAGTGACTACGTGCACAGATATAGGAGCAGGTGGCGTTGCATGAGCTATAAAGGCCTGTTTGAGAGCTGTGCCCTCGCTTACGGCCATACCACCCTGAACACGCCCGATCTCGTCTGATCTCGGAAGCTAAGCAGGGTCGGGCCTGGTTAGTACTTGGATGGGAGACCGCCTGGGAATACCAGGTGCTGTAAGCTTTTTCACTTCCCTTTACAACCAGCAGAGGGCGCTGCTGCTGCTGCTTCAGAGCAGACAGAGACTGGACAAACAGCAGCTTGTTGAGAAGCTTTGGCCATACACAGCCAATATACTCGGCTCAGCACATTTTCTGCTGCTGCTCACTTGTGGCTCGAACAGGAAATATACATCAGATTCAAAGGATGTCTCCCAAAGCGCAAGGGACATCACACAACAGCCACGAATCACTCAGAACGCGGTGCCAGCAGTGACTACGTGCACAGATATAGGAGCAGGTGGCGTTGCATGAGCTATAAAAGGCCTGTTTGAGAGCTGTGCTCTCGCTTACGGCCATACCACCCTGAACACGCCCGATCTCGTCTGATCTCGGAAGCTAAGCAGGGTCGGGCCTGGTTAGTACTTGGATGGGAGACCGCCTGGGAATACCAGGTGCTGTAAGCTTTTTCACTTCCCTTTACAACCAGCAGAGGCGCTGCTGCTGCTGCTTCAGAGCAGACAGAGACTGGACAAACAGCAGCTTGTTGGAGAAGCTTTGGCCATACACAGCCAATATACTCGGCTCAGCACATTTTCTGCTGCTGCTCACTTGTGGCTCGAACAGGAAATATACATCAGATTCAAAGGATGTCTCCCAAAGCGCAAGGGACATCACACAACAGTCACGAATCACTCAGAACGCGGTGCCAGCAGTGACTACGTGCACAGATATAGGAGCAGGTGGCGTTGCATGAGCTATAAAAGGCCTGTTTGAGAGCTGTGCTCTCGCTTACGGCCATACCACCCTGAACACGCCCGATCTCGTCTGATCTCGGAAGCTAAGCAGGGTCGGGCCTGGTTAGTACTTGGATGGGAGACCGCCTGGGAATACCAGGTGCTGTAAGCTTTTTCACTTCCCTTTACAACCAGCAGAGGCGCTGCTGCTGCTGCTTCAGAGCAGACAGAGACTGGACAAACAGCAGCTTGTTGGAGAAGCTTTGGCCATACACAGCCAATATACTCGGCTCAGCACATTTTCTGCTGCTGCTCACTTGTGGCTCGAACAGGAAATATACATCAGATTCAAAGGATGTCTCCCAAAGCGCAAGGGACATCACACAACAGTCACGAATCACTCAGAACGCGGTGCCAGCAGTGACTACGTGCACAGATATAGGAGCAGGTGGCGTTGCATGAGCTATAAAAGGCCTGTTTGAGAGCTGTGCCCTCGCTTACGGCCATACCACCCTGAACACGCCCGATCTCGTCTGATCTCGGAAGCTAAGCAGGGTCGGGCCTGGTTAGTACTTGGATGGGAGACCGCCTGGGAATACCAGGTGCTGTAAGCTTTTTCACTTCCCTTTACAACCAGCAGAGGGCGCTGCTGCTGCTGCTTCAGAGCAGACAGAGACTGGACAAACAGCAGCTTGTTGGAGAAGCTTTGGCCATACACAGCCAATATACTCGGCTCAGCACATTTTCTGCTGCTGCTCACTTGTGGCTCGAACAGGAAATATACATCAGATTCAAAGGATGTCTCCCAAAGCGCAAGGGACATCACACAACAGCCACGAATCACTCAGAACGCGGTGCCAGCAGTGACTACGTGCACAGATATAGGAGCAGGTGGCGTTGCATGAGCTATAAAAGGCCTGTTTGAGAACTGTGCTCTCGCTTACGGCCATACCACCCTGAACACGCCCGATCTCGTCTGATCTCGGAAGCTAAGCAGGGTCGGGCCTGGTTAGTACTTGGATGGGAGACCGCCTGGGAATACCAGGTGCTGTAAGCTTTTTTCACTTCCCTTTACAACCAGCAGAGGGCGCTGCTGCTGCTGCTTCAGAGCAGACAGAGACTGGACAAACAGCAGCTTGTTGGAGAAGCTTTGGCCATACACAGCCAATATACTCGGCTCAGCACATTTTCTGCTGCTGCTCACTTGTGGCTCGAACAGGAAATATACATCAGATTCAAAGGATGTCTCCCAAAGCGCAAGGGACATCACACAACAGTCACGAATCACTCAGAACGCGGTGCCAGCAGTGACTACGTGCACAGATATAGGAGCAGGTGGCGTTGCATGAGCTATAAAAGGCCTGTTTGAGAGCTGTGCCCTCGCTTACGGCCATACCACCCTGAACACGCCCGATCTCGTCTGATCTCGGAAGCTAAGCAGGGTCGGGCCTGGTTAGTACTTGGATGGGAGACCGCCTGGGAATACCAGGTGCTGTAAGCTTTTTCACTTCCCTTTACAACCAGCAGAGGGCGCTGCTGCTGCTGCTGCTTCAGAGCAGACAGAGACTGGACAAACAGCAGCTTGTTGGAGAAGCTTTGGCCATACTCTTTACTACAATATTTTTCATCTTTTAGATGATGCTTTGCATTATTTAGGTGCAGGCAGGAACTGTGCCTGAAGGAAACACAGAGGGAGTGAGGACTATGGCCAGCCAAGACAATGAAAGGAGCTCACACCTAAAAGAGGGGCTTCTTTCTTTCACAAGATTTGGTTTGGATCTGTAAAGTTTGATATGGACCAGAAAATTGCATTGCAAACTGCCACAGACCCAGCCCCACAAGAGACTCAAATACCACTGACCTTTTACCACCTACGGAAGAATCATGTCATACAATATGGAGAGAGAGCATGGATGAGAGCCACAAAAGTGCAGTTGAATCGTCAAGCCAAAACTCATGGAAGAAAAATCACAAGAATGATAAAGATGGATGGAGAAAACGGCTGCAGTTGTAGGTTACATCTGCACAGACACAGACAATACCAAGCTGAAAACACATCACTCAAGGTTGCTTCATTTATATCAGTGTCAGATAGACAATGTGCTATATTGTGATATTTATTGTTATCTAGGTATGGAAAGACCTATATGGGAATATGAGATTTTGGTCATTTCTCACAGCCGTAAAACAAACATAGACAAAGGGAAACAGTATGTTTGTAGTTTGTCTTTTACCTGAGAACATGGCAGACTTTGAGATACCCCTAACATATGTGAGAGGATGTCTTGCAGCTCTGCCAACAGTCAGCATGCTTCACCTAAACATCAGCAAAAAAATAAACACAACACACACACACACACACACACACACAAACACACAAATGAGTGTTTTTCCAAAATCTAAAATTCTTCATTGTTTTAATATTTAATTTACCCTGTTGGGACAAACATAGATTTGTGGGATTCAGGCAGTTAAATAATAGAGACAGCTGTCTGACTAGCTAAGGAATCAGTGATTTTACCACACTGGACACATTAAATGTCAACAATGAGGGCACCACCATCTTTAAAATGTACTAATCCTTTCACACCAAGTACATAGAGTCTCTTTGAGTACACCAAGTCTGTTGACAGTGAACACATTCTGACTGCCTGTAGTTCAGTAGTTAGTTCAGTCTGCTGGTTCAAGCTTTTGCATTCAGTTTGGCACAAAGGCCTATACAAACAACAACAACAAACTCTGCAACAGAGTCATCACATCATAATTGTTTCTGTGTTTCTTGTAGTCTTTCAGTAAGCTTTTAATAAGGATGTAACATAATGTGTATCATGGCTGATCAGTCACCTGTGTAGTCCAATTGGATATTTGAAGTGTGAGACATTTATGCTGAGTGAGCTGTTTGAAAGCAAGAAACATTTCACAGCATATACCATGAAGACTGCACAAGTATGGACAAAAAACCGAGCCTGCTTCTGTGCACAGAAAAGTCCATCACTGGGAATATCAGAGAAGTTTGATCATCGTCCTCTCTTACATGACTGGACATGATCAGACTGAGAAGCACATACCAAACATCTGCGACACAAATATGTGTTGTCCAGGTCAGAAACAACCACAACAGTGAAGAGGTTTAAGCAGATTACACTGAAATAAAACTACACTGATGATTTTAAAGGCTTAGTGTTTGAAGTCATAGAAACTGCTTTCTTCCTATACAAAGTCCCCTAATAAAAGGACATACTAAGGACAAACGAGGGAAGTAAGGTCTGTGTGGCCTCACCTTCGTGTGAAACAATTCTACATGTCTTTTAGTCTCATGCGTGCTCTAGTGTGGTCTGTAGGTGCAGAAGGTCCCTTTGTGACCTCAACAAGCACCTGCTAGTTAGACTCACTTTAAACGTACTACAGGAAGTTAGCTACACAAACCGTGGCTACATTTATCCACAACAATTCATTAAAAACACATTAAGGCTCGTCTATCAAATCAACTGCGGAACCAAATGTTTCAATCTAAATATTAGGTAGTGTTTTTAGTTGGCAAAAAGATTCATATCTGGTACCGTTACAGAAATCAGTATTTTATTCCCAGTATTAACGAAGTCACTACGCTGTTTGTTAGCTACAGAGAACATACTTAGAACCCTAACCGTATTTAGTGCTGTTGATCCGTGTTGTTGTTGTTGTTGTTTTTGTTTTCTTTTGGGGTTTTTTTACCTTATAAAGCGTTATTTCAGTGTCTTTAAGACAAGTTGAGAATCTACGAGCCGCTGCTGCCAACACTGAATGTTTGCAGAGCGGCGGAAATGCTCGGCTATTTGATTTGTCTGATTTTCTGCCTTCACAATAAAGCAGGAAATACATCAGATTCAAAAACAAAAACAAACGAAGAAGAATAAAAACATTCTTCTTCGTTTGTTTTTGTTAACCTTTATTGAGAAGCATTTTTCAACCATTCATTGTGTGTGTGTGTAAAAAAATAACCCCACACAAGAGGTTTACTTAAGAGTTTACATACATTAAAAAAATAAATAAATAAATTGCGTTTTTAAACGTGATAATGTTTGAAGGTTAGGATATCACTAATGGTGTCCCCTCCCTCCGCACACCACTGGGGTACTTTCAGAAGTTTGTGACAGAGGACATGATCTAGGCTCTGGCAGATAACACCAATCAGTACAGTTTTAAGAAAAACAGAGCATCAATAAACACTAACACAAAGAAAATAGAGCAGATGATTGGCATGTATCTGTCCAAATGGCTGGAGTCCACATGCACTGGGAAGCAGACACACAATATAGTCCTGTCTCAGATGTAATGTCATGGAACAGATTCCAGTCTCTGTTGACATCATTACATTTTGTGAACAATCTGTGTCTGAGATGGAATAAAACTCTGACAAACTCTGGAAACTCAGACCATGGCTTGATGCTTTCAGAGAGAAATGCCTACAGGTGCTCCCTGCAGAACATAACTTTGTGGATGAAATGACGGGGCAAATTTAGCAGCATCAAACAATACATGCAAATGGACTAATTTGCAGTTGTACAACGTGTACAACATGCCATGTTTGGCATGTAGGCTCTGACTTCATTGTTCCCCACACGGAAACACTGAGCTCAGTTCATCTGTTGTTGCGCAGCAACATTACTGACCTCCCCCCTCTGGGGGTCAGACTCAGAACCTGTAGATCAGAAGCGTCCAAACTTTTCCACAAAGGGCCATGTGACTGAAGGTTTTTGTTCCAATCAATCAAGAGCACAAAGCTTAACCAATCAACTGTCTGAACACTGAGATCTGCTGATTAAATGAGTCAAGCCTGGTGTGCTGCTGCTTGGTTTGAACAAAAACCTGCAGCCACACGGTCCTTTGTGGAACATGTCACCTCTGTTGTAGATGAATGCTGCTGTGCAGCAGCATAGCTCTCAGGTGAGTGGTGCAGCAGCAGGCATGCAGCAAAAGAATGAGCAGAACACTGATGGTTAAGTGCACCACAATGATTAACAGGAATATGTGGATATGTGTTGCACTGAGAGGAGTATGTCATGTGAGTATAGCAGCAAACAGGGTTAGGCTGCTTGAAGAAGCTTGCAGGTTTTGCTTTGTTTCCCAACGGCTGAACTGATAAACAGTCTAAAAACAAATATTGCACAATCAACAGTCCATTAATTATATAAATAGTTGCCAGTAAATTTATTTATTTCATCTGTTGTCCAACCATTTCATAAACTACTTCTCTTTGTATTTGCAGCATTAACACCAGGTTATCACAACTGCACAATATTATGGAAATTCTTCATAATGTACTGTCTTGCATTGTCTACCAGCCTGATTTTTTTTTTTTAATACAATAGTAAACACACAGTTAAGGTTATGTGACGATCTTGGACATGGTTAAAACAAAACACATTCGCTAGGTCAGAGTTGAACTGAAGGTGAACTCTGATCTGTGAATCTACTGGAGTTGGCTGGAGATTGCACTGAAACAGGGAACACATTCTTGTTTTTGCCCGTTGTTGAGACTTCAATAATAATATATCAAGGAACTTTATTGTCATACCAGGACATTGACATGTTATGGTACGAAATTAGTACTCAGGTCCCAGTTTAAGCCATTCAAAGCAAGACGTGAACAAGAATGAGATATAAACATAAGGGCAATAATATAAATATAAACATTAGAGTAAAAAAAAAAAAAAAAATATATATATATATATATATATATATATATATATATATATATATTTTTTTTTTTTTTAATTTTAATTTTTTTTTTATTTTTTTTTTCCAAGTGAATGGGATGTGGAGCAAATAATTGGAGTATAGAAATGTAATATGAGCAAATAAATAAATCTATAACCCAGTTCAGGTTTCACCCAAGTTACACCCAGTTGTTTGTCTCAAAGTGTCCATGGAGTGAGACAAACACAGGTGCAACTAGCAAAAGGCTCAGCCCTTTAACACAGGACTGGATCCTGTTAACCCAGTTTGACCCCCTCATACTATATATGTACTATACTGGGATGTGGTCTAGGCATTTGAAACATTTATGTGATCAAGCAAAACATTGCTTTTATTAATTTGTTAGTGTGCAAGGACTACAAACAACATCAGCACCAGTTGCATTCAAAGACTAAGAGGAAAAACAAGCATAACATATTAGCTGTCTGTATTCAGGCAGCACCCATGAGCATGACTTCTATATAATCTATATAATGAGTTTTCAGCCCTGTGGTTTGACTTTTGGTTGTGGGGCTGCCCTGATTACACTTGAATCACAGCCAGTTTCTTTAATGTACAACTAAGGTACACGGGAGAAGCCTGGTGTGTGGGTTTGTGAATCATGTGTTAGTACCCTACTTGTGATGTGAAAGTTCATATTGGTTAAAAAAAAAATCAACATTTTATATTATTCCTTCTCTCTTGTACTGTTTGGTCTTATATGAGGTATAGCCTTGTGCAGACCTTAAGCAAACCTGTGTTGCTTTTCATGGTATTGATTAGTATTCTCTCTGCCCTTTGATCAGAGTTTGAACTTTAGGATGACCTCCCGGGCTTTGCTGTGTCTCTATACCTCAGATACTCAGCAGGGCTGGTTTACAGAGGGACAGGGACGGACTTTATAAAAGATTTGGGTAGAGGTGTTGCTGTTTTAGTCAGGACTGTGAGGGCTAACGAACACAGAGAAAACCCATGATGGGTTATAGGAAGCTGTGTCTGTTACTGCTGCTGGGCAGCTACACATTGGCTCGTAAGTAGGACTCAATTTTGATCCAGAATAACTGGATTAGGGTAAAGTTTGTATAAAATCTTAACAGCTTTTCTATTGTTTGTCATTTGGAACAAACTATTTAGTGAACTAGCTGTTGTAAAAAGTCTTTTTCTCAGCAGACATTTTGACTTGACATAGAGGGAAGGGCATGTTTTGCTAAGCCATGACAATGTGACAGTGAGCCAGCATGAATGGTACCACAACCCTGAAACTGAAAATGGAATTCAGCCATTATAAATATAATTATTTACACCTGTGCTGTTTCAGGTCAAAATCTCTTCCATGAAACAGGAGTGATAGTCTCAGGGTCTTGTAAACTTGCTTTCTAGCTCGCTGTGTTGACAAGTAAATGTAACAGAGCCATCACTGATGATAATGATAATACCTGTGCTATTCCTACTATGATGAGTCAAAATATGGCAGAGAAATTGATCTGACAAGTATTACTGATGTATGTACCTTGCAGGAAGACGAGCTCATTACAAATGTTTTTGACTCATTACAAATGTTGGTTTACTAAGCAGACGTAGAGTGTAAACATGTATAGACTTGTTCTATTAAAATAGCTTGCCAGATTATAATGACTCAGGTGTCGCTTGGTTTTCAGCTTAACAATTTTAAATCCACTGAAAGTGTTCATCGGCACTCAGGCATTCATTCAGCAAGAGGAAAATAGCAAAGAACAACATAAAATACAAGTAAATGGAGGGGAGTAAAAAAAAAAGGAAATAAAGAGGAAAGTCACCCTAACCCACCCAATCCTCCTACACGTCTTTCACTCATATTTGTATGATGTTGAATTTTATAAAAGAAAAAAGTATTTTATCTTCTAATTTTAGGGTACATCTTAGATGCTTCCCAAAATTATGAGTGCTTGTTTTTAACAAAAAACCAAAACACTATATTTTTGGTTTCACTACCTGAATATTTTGGACTAATCACTAATGTCTACGACCTTATGTTTTGTAATCAATAATTTTTATGATCTTTCACTCTTTTTATTTTCCAGAGGAAGGCGATGACTTTAATGAACGAACTTCAACATGTCTGTGTAAGTTGCTGTCTTATATAAGAAAACCCATCAACTCAAAATCCTTTCCTGAAGACTGTAATAGGATTGTTTTTTTTTTTTGTTTTTTTTTTTTTGTACTTAAACTGTTATCATTTGTAAAGTAAATTCAAATTCAAATGATTTGAATTTACAAAACCTCTGGACTTTGTCAGTTCATGTGAGGGGCTTGACACTGTGTGTACCGTGGGTAACTGGTAAGAGCTGGGTTTGTATGGTGTGTATGTGCATAGAGGTAGATAGAGGAGGGTAAGTGATACACTGTTGCAAGCAGACACATTGACCTGCTCACATCGATCGATGATAGCTGTGCTAACCAATTAAAGACATGACCTGTTTTCTGGATATAGGAAAACAGGAGCAGGAGCTGATGAACTCTTGCTCGGTTCTGCTTAGAATTCAGTACAATAGATAGTACTGATATATATATATAGTCCACTGTTGAGAAGTGGAGTTAGCTGCTACTGGGTCCAAAGGTCTGTTGTCAAATGATAAAGTGGAACGTTGAGAATTTCTAATGCAAAAGGATCATAACAATCCCACAATCCTGTGGGTTTAATGCAGGAACATGACCTTATCTTTAAAAGCAGTGTTGGCTTGAAATGAACTGATCAACATGTGGGACCAAAATCATAGAGAGGCAATATAACCATGTGATAAAATGATCTTGTTTCAGTGGCATCAAGATTCAAGGCCTCAAAGAAATATGTGTACCAGTACACCACAGAGAGCAGAAATGGTGTGGTGGGCACAGCCAATCTGAGGAACGGCCCCAAAGCGTCTTGTCAGGTACATGACTGTTTGTGTCCCACTTTGCCTCTTCACTTGATAACAGAATGTTCCTATCTGAGCGCCCTCCGTGTCTCTCCACTGACCCTTTGTTTGCTGTCTGTCACGTATCTTTAGGTCGAGATCGAAGTCTCCCAAATGTGCAGATTCATCATGCACACCAGGGACTGTGCTCTCAGTGAGGTGTCTGTTATGGATCCCCAGGGCCAGCCGGTCTACAGGCAGGCTCCTGGCTCTGAGGCCTTCCGGGCTGCCATGGAAAAGTTAGTGCAAAACATTCTTCACGTGATCTGATACACAGGCAATGCCTTGACATCTCCTTTTGTAAGTTTAGACAAAAAACAAGCTAGAAAATTTTTGGTGTCTAGGTTGACCAATGAGCAAAAAAGGCTAAAGAAAAGCAAAGCAAACTTTAAACTGCAAATTTGATCTCAGCCTGAGGCCCTATAGGGCAGGTCACTGTTAGCTGTTCCAAAGTCTAGATTAAAACCAGGAGCACAAATGTCATTCTTTAATCATGGCTCTCAAACGTGGAATGAAGCTGCCTTAGGAGGACTCACAAAGTATCATATTGTCTTTAAAGTTGCCAGAGTCGTTATTATAAAAATAATCACAGCCAGTAGTAAAATGTGAGCAGTAATAACAATAGAGCCTTGATGTTTTAAGGCCTGGCTTGGACCACTTTCATATGTGGCTATGAATTTTATAGACACAGTATATAAATAAAACAGATTTATGGCAATGCATCTTCAGTGTGAACACTTAGCACTCATCTGATTTTTCTGTTGCTCTAATGTAGCAGACATTTGGTATGATGAAATGCTTATAGGAAGGGACACTGGGACATTAGACCTCAGACATATTTGCATTGATTCTTTGGCACCAGCAGAATCTGGCTGCTCAGGAATGGGATGTTTTCAGGCTGCCGATACTGGAACAGAACATAAATCCTTCTGCAGTAAAACATAGTTTGAGCTTTTACTGAGTTAAATGGTTGTTTACTGCAAAATGCCACTCAGTGGTTTGTCTTCTCTTCATGCAGGAACCCTCTGAAGTTCACTGTAGAGGATATCACCAGTGTCCAGCTTTACCCTGAGACAGATGAGCCAGTCAACATCCTCAACATTAAGAGAGGAATTGTTTCAGCTCTCGTGGTGCCAGTTATAGAGGAGGAACAGAACATCGTCATGGTGAGTGTCGACCCACAGGTACACAGGTACAGCAAGAGGGTGTGGATGCTGCATAATGTAAACTGGGTTGTAGCAGCAAATGGGCACATTGGCTATAGAGCAGGTGTAAAGAGAGCAAATGCAGAACCTTAAAGATAATATGAGAAGTCAAAGGAGAAGTTAATACACAGGGAAATAAAGAGCCAGATAAATAAGGCTTGAATTCGAGTGAAGGCGCGATCTGCCTATAAATACTCTCGCTCTTGCATGTGGTTTTGTCTCCTGTATTATAAGACTAATCCCTCTTTTTGTTCAGAGCACAGTGCATGGCCAGTGTTTAACCACCAACCTGGTGAACAGCGGGAAGGATATCGCCACAGATGTGACACTGTCCAGAGATCTGTCCCAGTGTGACCAGTTCTACAGCAGGGAACTAGCCAACAGTCCCCTGGCCCTGCTGCAAAAACTGGTGAGACATGAATACCTGCCTTCACCACCTCTTTGAGAAAAAATACCTGATACCTAATACATACCTGTTTGACTCTTGAAGGATAAACCTAAGTTTAGATTATTTTACTCATGAGTTGTAAACCTTTGGCACTTTAGGGTGTGTCTTTTACATTGATGGTATTTTATTTATTGTAATGTATTTTTAATGTGATGGTTGTATTAGAATGCGGTGTAGAATGTTCTGTACATTTATATGATGGCAATAAAGTTAACTCAACTATTGCAATTGTAATGATATTGCATTAATATGGATATACTGGACTGGCATTGCAGTTGCTTTCACCTTTTGGTTAAAAATGTTTGACATGTTGGGGCTTAGGCTGCCAAAATGAAAATGAAATGAAATAATTTTAGTTTTCTCAGATCTAATTTTTCCGATGACTTGATACAACATACTAATTTAACACATAAACACTGAGGATTTTTGTTTCCAGCATTACCCCATGTCAAAGCTAATCACAAGCACTCAAGACTGCAACTACCAATTTGATAACAAGGGAAAGCACATCACGACGGCCATGTGCACAGAGAAACACATCTACCTGCCCTTCTCCCATGAGTAAGTCATCATTTGAGTTCATATCTATGTGTGTATATAAGTACACTGTTGTGGCTTTTGCATCACCTTCTAATCTGCCTTGCAGGGACAATGGCATGTCGTCTGTGGTGACCCAGGAGCTCAGCTTTCAAAGCTCCAAAAGGATCATCAACAGAGGATTTGGTGAGTGATCATGTCACACGTCTGCAGTGCCTGATGTCTGGATTTAGTCCACATCTCTGATTTCAAAATGCAAAATTAATGTAAACGTGTGTACACAGATGTGAACCCTAGCCAGAGCAAGCCTCTCCACTTTGAGGACCCTGACGATAAAGCTCCAGTCCAGACGAAGGACACTGCTCTGACCACCCTGCGGGACCTTATGGCTTTGGCAGGCACAGACCAGGGTCAGAAAAGGACCAGTCTTTTCCATAAGCTGGTGTCCAGCCTGCGTGTCCTGAGAAATGAGACCCTGAGCCAGACAGTCACTGAAATGGTGGATATGTCAGGCTGGCTCACCTGGCAGGCCCTGGTCCAGTGTGGTACTCCGGAGTGCACCAGCGCCATCCTCCAGATTATCAGGACTATCGATGGGGTGTCGCTAGAGGTGGACGCTCTAGTCTACGGTCTGGGTCTACAGGCTAACCCTGACGCAGCACGTGTCAGAGATATGCTCAGCATGGCTCAGTATAAACAGAGCAGGGCAATCATGTATGCTCTGGCCAACACAGTCAAGAAGTAAGTGAAACTGGTAAATTTAGCCTTAGAAACAGTGATAGTTTTGGCACACAACATTTAAAAAAAATATTACTATGTATTTATTATTATATATTTAAATTGTGGAAGGCTTCTTCAATTCAAATAAAGAAAAACAGGGCATAAAGAAACTTTTCTGTGACCACTGGAGGGAAACACTCTCAAACGCAACACACAATCTTTATCCAAACCAAAGCATCTGATTATATCTTCTCTGTGACTTGTCCACAGGTTCCATAAAGGAGACGTTACTCCAGTGGTCACAGATGTATCGAAGTTCATGGAGACACTCTTAAACGACTGCTCAAGAGAAATCCTTGATTATGACACTGACTTTCCCCCTGACCCTGAAGAGATGTCCTTCCTTGTACTGAGGGTAATGATAGTTATTCAGACTTCTCACATACTGTGAATTTGGCTTCGCTGACAAGCCCGTTCAGCTCAGGGAATCTGTCTCAGGGTTTAATTTTTTTTTTTTTTCCATCTCCAGGTTGTTGGTGTGATGGGTAAAGCCATGCAAGCTGTCAGCCCCAGCTTGATTTCCTCTATTTTGACGTGTGCTAAGAAAAGAGACATTCCACTGTCTAACCAAAAGGCAGCTATACAGGCCTTTAGGTTAATGGATGTTAATGATGAGGTACAGTAACACACATATTCATTCATGGTAGTGTGTTGATGAACACAGCATGTGTTGTAGGATTTAACTGACAGTTTTGACTTTTTGACAAATAAACCTAGAGAGAACAGCAAAAAACTCAACACAAACTTAAAATAATTGAAAGCTGAGTATTTTGCAAATGTATAATATGCACATTATGTATTTTGTATTATTATGTATTTAGAGGTTGAAACCCTGCACTGTACTGGCATGATCTTGGCACTGGCTACAAGAAGCCAAATGAGTCATTTATCATTTACTCGACCACAGGTCAGAGACGTTCTCATGGAAGTGTACCAGGACGCTCAGAGCTCCGTTGAGAAACGTATAGCAGCTTATCTGATTTTGATGAAGAACCCACATCAAACCCTGGTTAAAGACATTGTGGACAGTTTGGAGAATGTGAGAGATGAGCAGCTCAAGAGCTTTGTGGTTTCTCACCTGCACAACATCCACAAGTCTGATGAACCGCAAATGAATCAGTGAGTAATCGGCGAGCAGTAATATAACATTACATGTACAATAGGTAGTTTGAGTCCCCAAATATAGGTTATTTTATCCATGGATTCTTAGCACATTCAAATGTCTACTTTCATGATAAAATCGAAAATCTATGACAGAAATATCCACCAAACTGTAGACAGATAAAGCCAGTAAAGTTATTTAACAGCATGGTTGTGACACTATTGTGGCAGACAGACATGTAAACACTTAACTAAGCACTCAAAACTCCCCCTGTGGTAGTTTCTTCTACAGTAGGTGTTTCCATGACAACATTTTGCCATGATGAGGGATTTAAACTGAAGCTAAACTAAGAATGTGCAATGGGTAAAAACAATGGCTCAGTTTAAAGTCATTTTGCCAACAACACCTTTTTTATTTGAGAAAGAAAATAGGAATGTTATCATCTTGGCTCTGTGCTATCTTAATAAAAATCTTCTTTTCTCATTCCTATAGACTCAGGGAGTATATTGAATTGGCCTTGAAAGATCAACTATCACCTACAAACAAGGTATTTGATGGCATGTCAGGCAATTATAAAATAGACTCTGCCTTGGGCTCAGTACAGAGCAACATCATCTTCGATGGAAGGGACACCTTACCTAAGGAGGTGATGTTGGAGACCACACTAAAAGTTTTTGACTACAACTATGACATCTTTGAGGTATGTTTTCAAGAACATATTTTTTTTTATATGTGGTGAAGACACACAAATTCGCTTTGTAAAGATTTTCAAACATTCAAAATCTCCCCTTCAAGGTCAGTGTTGAAGGAACTGGATTCGAGCCTACAATCGAAGCTCTTTTTGGGGAGAAGGGTTTCTTCCCTGACTCCATCTCCAAAGTCATGTACTGGGCAGGGGACAAAGCTCAGATGCTCATGGGAGTTTTGGACAGAATTGCCCCTGACAGAGACAGAATGAAAAGACAGGTGAGATGAATTTTTAACACATCATGCAAATTGTGCTTTTTTCTACTATGACATGAATAAAACATTGTCTCTCCAACTTGTCACGCCACATTTTACTTAACATTTTTTCCCCCAGTATAACAGCTTCATTTCTTTTGCATGGCCATGAACTAAACATTTATCTTTTTAGGTCCCACAGGATTTTCTGAAAGATATCATGAACAGTGTCCAGAAGCTCATGGATGACCTGCGTTTCTCTCAAGCCCCTGAGGCCATTACCTATCTTCGGCTTCTGGGAAATGAGATAGGATACCTGAAGACCAGCGATATGAGAAATATGGCTGGGACTCTGTCCATGTACTACTATGTTTTCACCCAGATGCTACCATTTAAGGTTAGATCTATTGTTGCCTGACATGAACATTGCTAGAGAAAAACATGGAGAAACGTATGTCTTTGCACATTCATGAACAATTCTGAAAAATATCACGGCGTGTTGCTGTAACCTTACTTCAGTTTAAAAATATTTATTATCTTGACAAAACAAGACTGATGCATATTGATCACACACCAGTCTAAGAACATGCTAGCAGCTCTGTGATGCTGGTTGTATATGCACAGCAGAGCTTTGTGCATATACGCACATGATCACAACAGCAATGCAATGTAATTCTGAAGTATGTTATATTTACATCTTAACATAGCATGTGTGATAAACACAAAATACAGCTGAGGCAAATGGGACTGTCATTAGTTTTGATGATATTTGGTCATAAACCAAAGCACTGGACAAACTGACATTTTGAAAAGATGATAATACTCAAGGGAAAGACAATTAATGTTGGTTAAATTGTAGACCTGCTCTACCTCAGAAGGTAGAGCAGGTCTACAGCTCCTCCCACAAGATTGAGTGGTTTAATGGATGAAACGACTAGAAAAGTGCTATATAAATGCAGTCCAGTTACCATTTTACCATCTCTTCTGCTTGGCCTGATTTTATTACCATTTATAAAACCAAACTTTGATAGTGGACTTCCATATTGTCACTACCCATGGTTTAATTGCAACTCAACTGAAAGTGAAATATTCACACAACCTGTTTGTTTTCTTTGCAACAGGCCTTTTTAAAAATGATATCTAGCACTGAAAACGAAGTCTTCGCCCACTACATATTCATGGAGAATGCCTTCTCCCTACCCACTACCTCAGGCTTCCCTCTGAGGTTTTCACTGGCCGGTGTGTTTGCACCTGGTGTCAAAGGAGGCCTGACTCACTCAGGTCCTAACAAAATGGTATGTTAGCTTCTCTTGAGCAAATTTTACAATGTAAAATAAAATTATAATTTTATGTGTCCCCTCTGAATTGCTGCTAACAGCTTTTCCACTGTATCATTCTCCCTGCAGACTGACCTGTCGTTCATGCCATCAGTTGGGCTGGAATTCATTACTCAGATGGGTGTACATATTCCAGACTATGTGGAGGCTGGTCTTGAAATGCACACTAATATGTACCATGAGAGTTCCATCAATGCTAAGTTCACCATGAACAGAAACCAGATGAAACTGTCCATACCAGCTCCAAAGTCAAGAACTCAGTTGCTCAGCATTAGGTCAGTGATACCTGTGTCAAAGGATACAGAAGTCTTTCAATGCTTGCTAGTTTCATGTTGTTTTCTCCCAGTCTTCATAAATCTCATTTCTCTTGTAACATAGTAACAAGCTGCTGTCAGTCTCCGCTGGTCAAGCAAAAATAGTTCCATCACTGGTGGAGGACCGGACTGACTCAACTGACTGCCAGCCCCTATTCAGTGGTCTGAAATTCTGCACAATAATGCGTTACTCCAATGCTACTTCCATGGACCAGGCCCCATATTACCCTCTGACTGGAGAAACCAGGTAAGAGTCTTTACAATTTGTGTTTTAAATAGTTACTTTAATAGGCTATTTGAATTACTCTAATGGAGTACTCTATGATTTTAATTAGCCAGATAAATAACAGATATAAACAGAGAGCCATATTTAATAAAACATGTTTTTCACACAGGTTTGCAGTGGAAATCCAGCCCACAGGGGAAATTTCAGAGTACACTGCCACCATCACTGATGAAACGCTCAGAGAGGGTAAAAGGGGTCGTCATAAAGTGGATTTTCTGAAGCTAACCCTAAAGGCAGAAGGTATTCTTATAAGATAATATTAAGATAATAATATATGTAAATGTGAATTGGCCATCCAATAACCACAGTCTTTACTTAATTATAATTATACCCTACCATTAAAATATTGGCATTGGATGTTTAAAAAATGTAATTGAACACAATGCATAATTGCATAATTCTCCAAATTTGGTACAGGTATGGACTTGAACTGTAATGGTCAAGAATTAATGAATATATACAATGAGATCAGGCCGATATTTACCCCTGCACTCTTTCATATGTAAGGGTATATTAAGTGCATATGTTACTCTTGACATTGATATTAAGCACCTGTCTTAACAGATCTTCCACCAGTTGCCACAGATAAACACTGACTAATGAGTTTAACATCTGTTGTTACTAGGTGATGATTCAACAGAGGCCACTGCATCTGTGAAATACAACCGCAATAAGAACATTTTCACCACCGAGGTTGTCATTCCTGACTATGATGTGGAAGCAGGCATCAAGCTGGCTGTAACTGACGGTGATCATAAAGGAAAGAACATGCGAGGTATCACCATTGATGTTACCAACAGGAACATCCCACAGCTGACTCTTGTTGGACGCACAAGGTACATATTTCTGCAAACAAACTTTTAAGTTTCAACTGTGCTGCTTGGTTTCTTTATACTAGCTCTTTTTAGCAAGGAAGGATTGGATGAGAAACATCCTGGGAAAGGCAAGTTATTACCACATCAAGGTGCATTTGTAGCAACCTACATGTCTTATTTAAATGTAGACTCGACATGATGAAGGATGCCATGCTGCAACTCCAAATGGTCATTCCCTCTCTGAAAACTGATGCATCTGTCACTGCAACCCTGAGGAAGGATGAAGATGTGCTCATGGACTTAGAGACTGCCATCAACCTCCCCGAGACATCCTACCAACAGAGAGCTTTGCTCAAATATGGTAACTGTCAGTCATCAGTCACACCAGCCCCACAAAGAAAATGGATTTAGAACATTGATTCATTTGTATATTTACGGGCGCATTTGGACTTTTTCTTTACAGATGATGATAAGTTTGAAGTGGAATTGAAATCAGACCTGAATTCAGAGATTCAGAAACTGGTACCAGATATGGGGGATTATCATGGGCGGCTGCAACAGCTAATTGATGATATCCTGGACCAGAAAGTGGCAAAGACTGACATGAAACTCCGCCACATTGTCACCAAAGGAATTGAGGTAGTGCTTTTACATTTGACATTATATTAATAACCTTCTTCACAGAGCTTGTTGTTTCTGTGCTGTTTATTACTTAGCATGATATTTCAAAAACTACTAAATTTTGGTCAGAATCAATACAATAAAACCAGAGATATAATCTTTATTATATTCATTCTTCTTCCTTGTAAAAACCTGGAACCTACAGTTCCACATTGCAACCTGACTACTGACAGTTTAGTCAGAGATTCAGGTGTGTTATGCTGGTGTTGAATTTAGCCTAAAGCGGAGATGAGGAGTGGGCTGCAGAAGTCCACACCTTTTTATGACATAAATTGACATGTGATAACATGACATAAATTGCCATAAATACCAACTCTGAGTCTATTTACAAAATTTTGACTGCAGGTGGTGCTACAGGAACATAATATCTAACTCAGTGGTCATGAGTCTAACCTATCCTTTCACAAATCCATACTCTTTAGAGAAGAAAGGCATCGTACAAAAATAAGCATCATTTTCTCTCACTATGTGTATTTTGATTCCAGATCCAGTTGCAGATTAAAAGCTTCTAAAAATTCTCTGTTGGTAAATGAACAAAGTGAGGCTTGACAGAGGTGAACACTCTCTGAGTGCTTTCAAACTTCACAGTTTCTGTTTAAAGTGAGATTTAATTTATCGTCATGTCACCCTGAAGGCAGGTAATATATGGCTGGACAAATTAACAGCACACATGCCCTATCTTGCAAACCTGCGAAGTAAGAGGAGCATCTCTGATCTCACCTTGCCAGCTCTGCCTGAGAAACTGTTTCTACAGTCGTAAGTATTTAATATCGAATTTAAGAACATTATTTGCAGTCAAGTATTTATGGGCATAAACCCTAGCTCAACATTTCAGCTATACTAGTTATTCTGTCCACCAATTGTCTGTCCATGTTTAGTTTGTTAACATGTTTTTGGAATCATACTGATTATGCTTTTTTTTTTCCACCTTAATAGTGATAGCTTGTTCCGATACCAGTTCAACAAGGAAAAGATGGCCATCTCACTTCCTCTTCCACTTGGAGGCAAAAAGTCAGAAGAACTGAACATTCCGACCACTTTGTCTATTCCCGTCATAGATTTACCAAGAATAGGCCTATATGTCCCTGCCAAAAAGTATCCACTACCATCCATCACTATACCACCTTCTTTGGATTTCACTATACCCCTTCTCGGCCTGGCTGAAGTGTCCACCAAGATCAACAGCAACTTCTACCATTGGGAAGGGTCCATCTCTGGGGGCAACAACACTGTCGATGTCCCCGGCTACATTGCACAGTACAAGGCCATGGCTCAATCACCTCTCGATCTCTTGTCATACAAGCTTGAAGGTAAACATCCTTTTAAAATGCAAATACTTAAAAGTTAATGAATAATGCTGTGGGCTTTTATTAAGATTTTGAAGTCTTTGTGTAGTTTAGATACTGATAGTTGACCTCTATCTGAATATATGAGCTCTTAGAGCACATAGCAAGAGTTCTAGCAAGGGTTTTTAATAATGTGCAGTGACTAATGTTTTGACATAGAGCATGTGTTCAAAGCTTATTCTGCATCTTTACCTGTGCTGTTACAGATACTGATAATGGTATCATTTCTTTTTGTCCATGTCAAGGAATTGGGATGGTGACAGGAAGAGCTGATGATAATCTCAAATATCTTCTGAATAGTTCTTTCAGCCATAGCCTCATTGACACAAGCTTCAGTGTCTCAGAAACATTAAGAGTAACAAACAAATTCAATGCAAAAGCCAACTACAAGATTGAAGCTTCAAGTCCAATAGGCCTGCAGGCCTCTATCTTTTACTCTGCTCAGTCAACTTCCACTTTAGATTCAGATGAAGTCTCAGGAGATGGCACCATGGACGGATTGCTTAATATAGGTTCGTTCCACACCAATACCTCTTACACCCACAGCTACAATCTGCGTCCACTAGATAGAGAGGGAAGAGGTGAGTCCACCCTGCACTTCAACTCGCCACTCATCCAAGTTCACAACATAATCCACGGTGTCTACGCAAGCTCTGAGTTGAACATTGTGTCCAAAACCAATGTCCAGAAGGACCTCCTCAAGCATGTAGCAGAGCTCAAGTTTAAAGATGCACAACTGACCCTAAAATGCAATGCTATTGCCGCACTCATGGGTAAAGCACTCAATAACAAAGTTGAACTTGGAGTGTCCAGCCATATGGCCATCCTCCAAATTGAGTCACAGGCAGATGACGACACAAATAGGGCATACTCACTTATATCAGGATCTCTGGATTCAAATGGGCTTGAGCTAAACTCTGAGGGTTCCATTACTTTTGACACAGGTCGTGGACTGCACAAAGCTTCTGTTATGGTTGGCAGAAATGGACTGACAACAAGTGGAACTAACAGCATTCAGTGCAGCCCGGTGACTATGGAGAATATCTTCAACGGTGCCATAGACAGTACTGGCGCATCCCTGTCTTCCAGGACCAAAGCAATGGCTGAGGAGAGCCGAGGAGAGCTGAACATTGAGGGTAAAGTCACAGCTGTGGAAGCGTCTTTGAATGGTGTCCTCAAGGGCTATGCATATGATGCAACCACAAGAAACAACATGGATATTACACTGAACCGTAGGGCTCTGACTTTCACTAGCAATACAATGGGAACACTGAAGCAGATGAAAACAGAAAATAGCCACGCGCTGACCCTCACTCTGTGGACACTGGCCCTCCACTCCAAGACTAATAACTTCATCTGTGAAGATATTTACTACAAGCAAGATACCAGAATTGATATGAAGCCATTTATTATGTCATTTGACATGACAAATGACCTCAAGTTTTATGACGTCAGTTTGAACAATGAAGGTCACATGAAGCTTGAGCCAGTTAAGGTGGATCTCACTGGAAGTATGAATGTAGCTTATGGAGTAGAACACAACATCAAACATACCTATGAACTCACCTATGATGATCTGGCTGGTTCAATGAAATACAGCACGTCTGGAAATGTAATGAATGCCCAGTTAAGTCACATTTGTGAACTTGAGTTTGCTGGACTTTCCGCGAAGTCAAACTGTGAAGCACAAATAAATTCTGAGCCTCTACGTTTTGATAGCACCATTCGCATCATGGCACTGCCTTTCAGCCTCAATATTGATGCTCTTGTCAACAGTGATGGAGAAATTAATCTACATGGCAAGCACACCGGACAGGTGTATAGCAAGTTGTTGGTTAAAGCTGAGCTCTTAGCTCTTGCATTCTCACATGACAGCCGGATATCAACCACACATATGCTTCCAAGTGGGGAGTCTTCCACTATTATAGACAACAAATTTGATGGCCTTTTGGCACCAAGTGACCAATATCTGACCTGGAAAGTAAAATCTAACCTGAACAACCATGCTTATAACCAAAACATCAGCAGTTACAATAATCCTGAGAAGATTGGATTTGAGTTTTCGGGAGGAATATTAACAGACATTTTCAGCAAACTGAGCAAAGGCAAAAGATCACTACCAGAAATACAAGAATTCAGTATGGCTGGTTTCCTCAAGTATGACAAGAACAGTGATTGTCATATCATTGAGATCCCATTCATCGAGAGCCTTCCTGCTGCTTTTGAGAGACTCAAGAACACTCTTGTACAAGCCTTGGAATCACTACAACAGTTCATCAACAATTTAGATATTAACCAGCTAATCTCTGACTTTAGAGTCAAATTAGATCGGCTACCAATGCAAGTAAGGGATTTCATGGAAAACATGGACTTGCAGAACAAAATGAATCAAGTAAAAGCAAAACTTGATTATTTAATTGGTGAGTTTTCTATAACACTTGATGACTTGGAGCATGTGATGAATAACTTGAGCAAGAACTTGGAAAATACAGTGATGGATATTGCCATCAAAATTAGAGACTTCATTCATACAATTGAAGACTACCTCAAGGCCGGACACCTTCCCATGAAGATAACCAATGTACTTTCAATGATTGGAAATCAGCTTCAGGCCTTTGATGAGACGTATGAAATCAAGCAGTCACTTGTCAAAGCACTTCATGTCATTGAGGACATCATCAGGCAGATTGATTTACAGAAGCTCACAGAAAGCAGTGCTGCGTGGCTGAGAGAGCTTGATTCTAAATATAGAATATTGGAAAAAATCAAAGACAGTCTATCTGAAATTAAACAGACTATTGAGAACTTTGATGTCAAAATGTTTTTCCAAGACGTAAAGGATTACCTTGTCTCAACTGATTTGGCCGCATATGTTGAGCAGCTTTCATATAAAATACCCTCTTCAGAGATAACAAGAGTGATTGAATCTATGAATGATGTTATTGTCAACTGGATCGATGAATATGAAATCCCCAACAAACTCAATACTGTGTATTTCTATATTAGGGATCTACTTTTAAAATACAATCTTGATGATAAACTCAAAGAATTAATGGATCAAATAGTAATTCTCATCAAGGAATTCAAAATTGAAGTGACTGTGCAGTCAGTGGTAAATGCACTGAAATCTATCAACTTTGAAGTTTTTTATGAAAAAATGATGCAACTTCTGGACAATGCGACAAGCCAACTCAGAGTAATTGACTTTAAGGAAAGCATTGATGACCTTAATGAACAAATTTCTTCAATGGTGAAGTCAATGAAGGAGTTTGACTACAACGCATTTATTGATGAGACCAACAAGAAGATTGCTGGACTAGTAAACTATATAAATGAGCAGATTAAAACCTATGAGATAGTGCAAAAGATTGAGGCTGTAAGGGAATTTTGGAGAGAGATCCAAAACTCCATCTTTTCATATTTGGATAAACTCAAAAACACAAAGGTGGCAGATGCTCTAAAGAAACTGAAAAATGTGATCGACACAACATTTTACAATGACATTAGGTTGAAAGTACAGGATATCCTAGAGGACATGAGACAAAGAATCCTTGACATGGATATCAGAGATGAAATGTACATTCACCTCAACAGAGCAAGTGAATCCTACAGCAATATGGTTACCTACATTTCTTTGCAATTCAACCAACTGATAGAGAAGATTAGAGAGGTGGCCAAGAACAACAAGATCATCACTCAGATCCAGGAAGTTGTAGATGGAGTTCTGGTCACACTGAAAAGAGCAGAGATTGAAGTTGGCACTTTTACTGTACCTCTCACTGACCTTGTCATTCCAGCATTTGTAGTCAACCTGAACAGACTGCAGGAAATCACCATCCCAACTCAAATTTCAGTCCCTGAGTTCACCATTCTCAACTCCTACACAATCCCTGCCTTTGTCATAGACTTTGATGATATCAAAGCAAAGATAGTTAAGATCATAGATGACATCAGAGAATTTGAGATCAAAATGCCTGACCCAGGAGAAATCTTTGGTGACCTTAAAGTTCTCTACCTATCCGAACTACCAGATCTCACATTCCCAGAAATAACTCTTTCAGAAATAAGATTCCCAGCCATTAACATCCCCAAATTAAATCTGAAGGACTTTGAAATCACAATCCTTTCAATCCCAGAGATCACAGTGCCGGAGGTTCCCAGTGACATTTGTATCCCAATTTTTGGAAAACTCCATGGAGAATTTAGAGTGAACTCCCCACAGTACACTCTTGTCACCACAGGGAAGATTGAGAACTCAACATCCACACCAAAAAACCCACAGTTTACAGCCACCATTATTTCTAAAGTCACGTCACCCATTGAACCCCTTGAATACACCTTTGAAGCCACTGCCCAGCTGGCAGCTCCCAGAATGAAGAAGTTGCTGTTTACAGAAACAGTGAAAGCCACACATATGGCCTTGTCCATTGATCATGAAGGATCCTTAATGCTCACAGGCTCTTCTGCTGAGGCTTCTGCCAAGACTACCACCAAGGCCACGACCCAAATGTACACAGCAGACTTGGTCAATAATATGGCACTTACATTGAAGAGTGGAATCTCTGCGGCCATTGACACAACCTACAATCACAACTTGGACATCCCCTCATTTGAAACTTCAAGTCAGGCATCAATAAAACAGAATATAGCAGCCAAAATGGAATCTGGCAGAATTACTGTGGCCGGTGAAACTACTGGTAATGGGAAGTGGTCCATTAAAGACTACTCCGATGAAGGCACACACACAAGCAATACAGAATTCACCATTGATTTGAACACTGTCAAGTTAACTTTTGTTGGAGAAACAGACTGTAAGGCTTTGAAATCAAAGCAAGAACTGACTGCTGAATCAGTGACCTTAAGCCATATCACTGTTAAAGCAAGATGTGAAACTGAAGCGCCATCTGTCAAGAAAAGTCTCATGGTTTTAAATGGAGAGACACATATTGGAGACTTGAAAGTTGCACTAACAGCCTCACATGATGCTGAATTCACCGGAAGTCTGACTGGATCAGTGTCCAACTCATTGGAATTCATGGCGCATCCATTTGAAATTGTGCTTGATGTTAAGAACAAAGTAAATTCAAAGGTTTTCTTCCCCCTGAAACTCACTGGTAAGGTGGATCTCATGCATGATTATGGAGTCATGCTAAACTCTGAGAAGCAGCGTGCTTGTTGGTTTACTTCGGCAAGATTCAATCAGTATAAGTACAATCACAACTTCACAGCAGAAAACAATGAAGTAGATATGTTCTTTCACTCATCAGCTAATGGAGAGGCTAATCTAGACTTTTTGACCATTCCTCTCTCTATCCCAGAGATAACCGTGCCTTATCTTGAAATTAAAATCCCTGAGGTCAGGCACCTCTCTCTGTGGGAACAGGCTGGATTCAAAACCTTGCTTACCACCCCTCAACAGTCATTTGATATGAACCTGAAGCTTCATTACTACAAGAATCCTGAAATGCACAGTTATGAATTATACCTTGAACCAATGTACAGTGCAATCAGTGACAACATTAACATCATCCACGCTCAATTTGAACAATATAGAGACAAAGTAATTGCACTTCTAAAAGATTCGTACAATCAAGCAAAGTCACAGTACATCAAACACAAAATTGACACTTCTAACCTGCCTCCTAGAATCTTCACTGTCCCTGGATACAAAATACCCGTACTGGATATTGATGTTTCTGCTTTCAGGGCAGAGATGCCGGCTTTTAGCTATTTCGTTCCTAAAGAGGTCAGTACGCCAAGCTTCAAAATTCCAGCTCTGGGTTTCTCTGTGCCATCCTATACGCTTGTGCTACCCTCTTTGGAGTTTCCTGTCATCCATGTTCCAGAAACCTTAAGTGAAATAAAGCTGCCCACTTTCACACTACCAGCCATTCAGAACGACATTGCAATTCCAGCCATGGGAAACACAACTTTTGACTTCTCCTTCAAATCCACTGTGATTACCATCAGTGCAAATGCTGGTCTTTTCAACCAGTCTGACATTGTTGCTCGGTTTGGCGCTTCCTCAACATCTGTGTTTGTCATTTTAAATGGAAAAATTGATGGCACCACTAGTTTGACAAGGAAGAGAGGAATAAAACTGGCTACCACTGTGTCCATGGAGCACAACAATGTGGAAGCAAACCATGAATGTGCTGTTAGTCTCACCAAAAGGAGCATGGAAGCTTCTGTTTCTAACACTGCAAAAATCAATCTGCCCTTCCTCAATCTAGAATTGAGTCAGGAACTCATTGGAAATACCAAGACCAAGCCAAATGTTGGTTCCAAGAAAAAACTAAAATACATGTTTAACATCCCTCTGATTGAGTCTGTAGGTAAAGGAAACGTTGATATAAACTGGGCATTGGAGGCACTTTCTTCCTATGTGTCACTGGAGACCTCTACCCAAGGAAGGTCAGACATAACAATAATGGGAGGTAGTAATTTTGCTGGAGACCTAGAGAATGAGGCAAATTTCTACCTTAATGCCAATAACCTGCGTTCAACTGTTAGGACTGTCTTAAACTCAATTATAAACAAACAGGAGAAACAAAAACGAAGCTCAAACAATAACATCTTCCAGTTTGACCTGAATAAGAACTTGGCTCTGGAGGTTTCCTTGCGGCGCATTTTTGCAACATTTGATTACGTGAGCAATAACAATTTTGATTCAGCATCTTTCAACACAAATGGAAGGCACATTGTTAATGGAGAACTAGATTTTGTTCCTTTAACAACCTTCAAGACCACACTGAACATTGATGCAAGTCAGCCAAGTAGTTTGGGTTATGCAGGACTCATTCAGAGCATCAGCCTTGGCATCAACTCAGAGAAGCAGTCATTCGCCTGGAGTGGTAAGGAACAGCTGGCATCTCTCATCCATGCCTGTGATTTATTAATGTCCAATGATGAAACTCAGGTTTGCATGGATTTTACTGGATCAGTGGAAGGCCACCTAGCTTTCTTGAAGGCAGTTGAGCTTCCTGTATATCAGAAGACTCTCTGGGATGTGCTCAAGTTTGATGAGGTCACAAATATGGACAACTTACAATTTCTTAACATGTCTTACAGCATTGCATACATAAAAGCTATGGATGGCCAGGAGTATGCAATACCATCTAAACTATTTGAAAATGGGATCATTTTTAGCATCCCTGAGATTAGGATTGCTATGCCTTCTTGGGTGGAAGAAATTCCACACTCCATAAGGAACATAGACATGCGATTTGAAAACTCTGATGTCCCTGATTATATCACTCTTCCCCCTGTAATCTCAATACCGGCCTTTGATTTCCCATTTACCAACTTGCACGTGGAACCCTTTACAATTGATCCAAGGAACCTTAACATCCCTAAGGTGATCACCACTACGGCCTTTGAAGTCATGCTGCCTGGTTTGCCAACAATCTCAGTACCCAGTTATGATATTAATACAGAGTATCTACAGGGGAAAACGTCTTTCCTTTCATTCAAGATGCCACAGTATGAAATCACAGTCTCATCTTTCACCCTGCCAAAATCTTTTGGCATTGGAGAGCATACCATCAGTCTAAATGAAATTGCAAGCCAGATTTCAAACTTTGAACTTCCAAACATCGTCATTCCAGAACAAAAAATTGAAATCCCTGAAATCGCCCTACATCTGCCTTCAAGTGTGTTTATCCCAGTTTTTGGTGCCCTCAATGCCACTCTTACAATTTCCTCCCCTATTTATAATGTGTCAACAACTGCCAGCCTGGAGAAAAAGGACTCCAGCCTTGTAACTTCACTGAACTCCTGGTGCACTTCTACCATGACCTTCTTGTATTATTCCCTCTCTGGTAAGACTGGCACACACTCTTTGTGAATTACTTAATCTAAGACATTGTAATATATACATATAATAATATTTTATTTTGCTTACATCTGCTCAGGTACTGCAACCCTTGGATATGATAATGGAATCATCAATCTATATGGGAAGTGCAACTTGAATCACAATGATGTAAATGTGGACTGGCAACATGTTTTGACACAAAACCTGAGGTAAGTCTATACAATATATTACATTGTATTTAGTGCTTCTTTACTTTATTTGCTTCATTTAATCTCTGTGGAAGCCAGTTTCCAACAGCAACACGACTAGGTTAAAACCTAGTAAATAGCTGGACTGTGTGGGGCCAATATGTGAAATTGAGGGTGTAGTTGAAAACTGATGTGAAGCGCTGTAAACAACTACCATCAATGGAAAGTTTCAGGCGAAAGTAGCAAAGGTTCAACAAGTCACTAGATTTGTAACTTGCTCCTTTTTGAAGTCTGAAAAGTCAGTAAATCTACTGCCTGTAAGCGCCTCCCTGATGACCTAATAGAAAGTGTTTGTGCCAATTTATTTTGAAAGAGCAACAGCCAGTGGGGAAACTAACACTCTGCTGGCCAACCAATAGTGGAACTTTTTATCTTTTTCATTTCTTTTACTGGTGGAAAAGGGCTTTGATACCTAATTTGCAAATAGCCGGGGGAAAACCAAAATGCAAACACAAATATGTGGTTGTGTAAATTCAGTATGGAGGTGTTTTAAACTGTTTGATAATTCATATAAATACATTTATTTTTTCCCAGGATGAAACGCCAAACCCCTCTGCCTGATTCTATGTAAGATTTTTTTTCTTAGAGGCTGAATTTTGGCATATTTCACTCAAAAGAGTTTTCACTCATTGGTTGGACAAATGCTAGAATACCTCTACTACCTGTTTCTCTGTTTTATAGGGAGTCTCATCATACTCTCAATGTTGACATCACCAGCCGAACATTCGCTGATGTGAGCTTCCGCTTTGCTTCCCGCAAAGATGGCATCACTGCATCAATGTCCTCTCCATCATCTGGTTTCCTTGGACTGCATTTTCAGCGAAAGTCTCCATCACAGCTGTATGGAAAACTGTTCAGTCGCTACCTGGTAACTCTTTAAGCTCTTTGATTTGCATATTGTTGTCAACTTTCTACATTTACAGGAGGTTGGTTTTATATATAGTGCAACTTGACACTGTTTTAACTATTATTCTTCCTGATTTCTTCCCTCAACTTCAGTCTACTCCCGGAAAGGACACTGATGTTTTAACTGCCAAAGCCACATTGAGAAACTCTCAGAAGTTAATCTTACAGATGGCTTGGAATTGGGACTTTCTCCATGATGTGATTGAAGGGACCAAGGACAGAGTTCCTTCCATGACCAGTGCTGTGCTTCAATTCATTAACAAGTATCACACTGCCCACTTTGGCTTTGACCTCAAGCGTGGTGGCACGAAGCTGAAAAACACAATGTCTAATGTCATAGAGAGAGCCTATCATGAGGTTCCTATGTCCTTTAATACACTACAGAGTTCAGTCCAACACTTTGGGGATCAAGGAAAAGACATGTACAGGAAGGCTTCTGACAGCGTGATGTCCATGAGTGCACAGGATGTTGTAGACAGTTTGGCTCACGAGGCTAGACAAGCCTTGACACGTAGTGAAGACCAGGTTTATGTCTTGCTAGATGCAGTAGTGCAGTTCTTGAATGACACAAAATTTACAGTGCCTGGAGCAGATAAGAAGTTCTCAAGCCTGGAGATGTTCCAGCGAGCTCATCGGTCTGGATCAAGGGCAGCTGAGAGAGTGATCCAAAGGTTTGCCAGCCTCATGGAGGAGATTTCTAGATTACTCAGGGGAATCAAGTTCACCATACCTGGAACTGATGTTGCTGTTAATGGAAATAAGATCATTGATGAACTGAAATTTTCTACAACATCTTTAATTGATCAGCTAAGACAGTCACTGAGCAGGGGGTTCAGTGTGCTTCACAAAACAGTTAATAACCTCTTCCAGGCGATAGCTGAAAAAAGCCAGAATTTTATCACCTACCTAAAAAATCGAAACGTTGAAATTTCTTCTCAAGTTGATGTCACCTACGCAGAAGTTCTGCAGTCTTCAAAACAACACATTGATGAGGCAAGGAGACATATGGCTAAGTATAAGGACCTTACCAAACTGAAGATTCAAGAGGCTCATAATGCTTTAAGTATGGAGAGTGTAAATAACAATACCAAGGAGTTTATCAGTATTTTGCAGTCACATCTCTATGGAGGACTTAATGAAAGTGTAGACCTAATGAGAAGGGCATCCCAGAGCACAGCACCGTACATTAGAGTGAGCAATAAAAAGACTGACATTGAAATCCCTTTACCCTTCTTTTGGAAGTCTTTCAGTGAATGGCCAACGCAATCCAGACAGTGAATCATCCATCACTTGATATCATGGTTTTATAATGGCTGAACACGTTTGGATGTCTGTGTGCAAAAAGTGGCTTTTTGTTTGATGCCAATACACATTTGTTTTACTAACATGAAACCTATACTAGTTTTTCCTGATGTAATATTTCTTTAAATTTGACAATTTACACAATGATGACCTGCCAGTGTTTAACATGTACTGAAAGATACTGTTGGATGATGGTGTTAAATTAAACAATAATGAAGATGGATTTTTGTGTTTGTCATACTGTCTCAACATTTCTGCATAAACAAAATTATGAGATACTGTGATTTCCACTCACTCTTTTACACTTGCTAGTCTTTAGTGTTTTCCTAATACTCAGGTTCATGTCACTGACTGAACAGAATAGAGTACATAACAGAATAGATTTATTCAGGTCATTTAATTTTTACTTTTACTTTAGGCTTGATTGCCAACTGGCTCTAGTCCCCCAGGTGCTCCCAGATCTCCAGGTCCACTGCCTTTATCTGACAGTCATAGTTACCACTGAAATATTGAAGTTCAAGCAGTCAGTTCAAGTCCAGTGAATAACCTTAAATGGTACAAGGGAATGCCAGGAGTATATTCTGCTGCTGAATGAGTCACACATTTAGATTCAATTTAGGATTTAAGATTTCATGATTCCTTTTTATTTCTTTCTTTCTTTTTTAATCTTTGTTCTATCTGTTCTAATTTCAGAGTATGCTGAGAAATTCTGGGTAATTTCAGTTTGTCACCAATTTTAGTTTGTCCTTCACAGTTTCAGTAACAACTGGCAGAGTGAATGTGTTCCAAAACATTTAAGGTTTTAACCTTTGTTAAGATTATGAAATATGATGCATTGTTAAAGACAAGAAGGAGTACTTTGGGACTTTTGACCAAGAAACACTTTGATGGGTAAAAAAAAAAATCCTGTTTGATAAACTTGACCTCTTCCAGAACTCCTTTGATGACTCTGTGATATTGTACACTCCACAGCACTGTACAATATAGAAAATAATAAGTACCTGAGTTCATGTGCACGTGTGCCTCCCAGGACATGCAGGAAGTCATCCTCTCCTTACCTGTTTTTAATCAAAGAGGACAGAGTTGCAGCTTAGCAGTATGACAGCATGCACAGGAGGAAATTATAGTTGGTTTACAGAAGGTATGATTACGTTCTCCATGTTCTGCCTTGTTTTACCACACATCATCATGTGTCACTGGGAAAGCAAACCATGCATTTTTATGAACTAAATTACAGAATTGTGTTCTTTGTCCTTGACAGGTGTGGACAGTCATCACTGAGATGCGGCCATGACTAAGCCCAGATAAAACAATAGACACATTGTCCAACATGTCTACACCTCACGTTGAGAAACAATGGGCCTTGTGCAAGAACCACTCATGCAAACAGATTTGTTCTTAAGTGGCATGTATGAGTGTTTTCAGAGAATTACTGGCATTCACCAATTTGAGTTGGTCTTTCTTTACAAGGGGAAAAACACTGCTTTGACTGAATGTGGAGCTGAAATCCTGTAAAATAAAAACTAAAATAACCTTGAAGGAAAATTAATATCATCAACATAATGAAAATATTTTATTAATATATGAAAACGTATACAATTCAGTGTATTTTTAGTAAAATTGCCTTCCTTCTTTGGCCAGTGTCACGAGGTCATGACCGAGGCAGCAGGGAACACAAGGGAAGAGAGGACCCAAATGCACAAAACCCCCAAGAGAGGCAGATGAGTAAACTAAAAGTCTTTTAATAAAACCAAAATCACCAGAAGAGTCCAAGGCCAGGGAACAAAACTTAAACAACTAAAAATCATCTCATGTAGCAACATTATTTCTGGTGTTCCAGATCTTTTTAGAAGTGTGAGAATCTTGAAGGAAGATGAAAGATCGCTGCTCTAGAGTCAAGGACAATGTCCCCAGTACCACATTCTGTTAATCACACTTTTCTAAAAATCAATAAAAAATAAGATTAAACATTCTTAAAAACAAATAAGATTAAACATTCTCTAATTGTGTGGATTCAGCAGATTAAAAACACAATAAAAATACATGGAATCTACAGCTGTACCTGACAGGCAGAGTTTAAAGATGTCCTAAAAAGGCCACTGTACAGGAGATAAAGCCTTTTGATTTAGGCGCTTACATGAATGTTCATCTGGTGACACCAACAGGCCAAACAATTTTTTACCCATTTGAAGTAAACTGGAAGTAATTCAAATTCATTTATATCATTAAATTAAATCCCTATGACAGACTGGGACTCTGTCTACTGAGAAAACGATTCACTCAAGATTTCTGATTTCATTTGATCATTATGATTTATTCTTTCATGCTGCGAAGGAAAATGTCTCTTAAAAACCTGAAGTAAAACTCTCAGCTCAGTTATGTAGAATATGTACTTCCAGCTCTTCAGTGACCTTTATTATGATTAAAAAGTCATCAGAAATTTCCTTATGGGTGTCACTGGCACCTTGAGGCTGTATCCTATTAGTCTAAATGTCATGTTTTTTCTGTCTTCCTTAAGGCCCATGTCCATCCTTGTGACGGCCTTTTGCACCTGCAGAAGTTCACCATCTGATCTGACTTTCAATTTTCACTTCAAACAGAAACCAGTGTGTGCTGCACAGGAACAGTGCACAGTTGTTTTACTAAAGGTCAGTAAAGTAGATCATATGAGACTAATGTCACCTGTTTATCTTGTCATCCTTACACCTGGGATGATAACTCAAATTTTTAATTTAAGTCATTTTCAGTCATGTACCACTGAGGCCCATAGAGCGCAGGTTTCCAAATAAACACTACTACTGGTATTTTCACTCATTAGTTCCTTGTGTCTAACTTACGGCTGGCTTTAGCAACAGGCCACCAAGGTGGTAGTCTACGGCGCCACCAGCTG
Source organism: Toxotes chatareus (assembly GCA_016801885.1). NCBI lineage: Eukaryota > Metazoa > Chordata > Actinopteri > Toxotidae > Toxotes > Toxotes chatareus. The sequence continues at coordinate 20,564,379 of CM028899.1, forward strand.
GAGAGGTGCAAAGGGGAGGAAGCCATAATTTGTAATTGATCTACTTATAAAAGTTGGTCACTGTCTGTGGTTTTAACATTGTGGTTTTAACATTGTTAAAAAAAAAACACTGCTCCAAACACCTGACGCTTATTATGTTGCATATCATGTGCTATGTTATTGTATTAGTGTCTATTTCTGTTGTGTTTATGTAATATTTGTACATATTTGACATATTTTAGCCTATATTTTAGTATAGCCTAATGTAGCTTTGTAATCTTACCTCTGTAATAGCTTTGATTTATTGTTTTTATTTATTTACTTATCAGTCACCATGTGTTTTTAGCAGGTTCCTGTTTATGAGTCAGTTGCTGTGTAATTCTAACATTATATTTCCTTCACTCAGGTCTGACCTATCTGTAGGCCTACTCTACAATCACTGGCGGTGATGGAGTTGAACGGCGCTGGACCCTTTAACATAAAGAAGAAAGGGATTGTGGGACGACCGTACAGCTGACCAATCAGAATCCAGCCTTATGAGAAGCAGGAAGTGCTCACACCGAGCAAACAGGAGATGAGGAGGGTATCACACTAGTTGTGTTGCCGTTATCAAGAGGTAAAATGTATTATACTACACATTGTACTGGCCAGATAGCGACATTAATCGAGCTACTAGGATTCAAGCTAACGTCAGTCAGTATCTTGTCATTTTAAGTCAATGCCAGTGTTACTTTCACACCAAACTCCGTTTAGAATCTATCAGATTAATACGGTTTCATAGTGGTAGAGTAGAGGTAGAGGAGGATACGTTAAACAGCGCACAGTATATAGCACTAAGCAGCCAATCTTTCATTCGGTGTCAAAACATTAGCAATAATGTTATCTGTTAAACTGAAATACCAACTTTATTTAACTTGTTTTCCTTTTCACTGGGCTCTTTCTTTCACTTAAAAGCTGTGCAGTCTGTTTGAAACTTTGAAGTGCATTTAAATGACTTGAATTCCGTATTGAGATGAGCTCCTGAACGCACCACATGCACAGCTCACTTTTTAACCTCTGACACAGATGAAATGCATCACCTTTGGACCCTGCTCACAGTCTGTATCAGCTGCTAGAGCCAGCTGTAATACATTAATACACTGTGGTAATACAGTATTACAGTAGCCCCATCTTCATTAGATCTGAATAAATGTATGTCATGTGATTGAATGGGTTGAAGCTCCTGAAAAGTGCATTAAGTTAAATGATTGTCATTTGGTTTGTCTGACTTTTCCTTTGTTCTCCTTCAGAGCAGATGAGATGGAAAACATGGTGACAGACAGCAGGGATGAACCACAGACAGACTTTATCTACTGTTCTGGAGCCAGCACAGAGGTCCTTAAATTTGGCCCCCGTCACTTACATTCAGGTCACAAAGTTCTTTTTCTCATCATTCCAGGTGAGTTGGACTAATATACTGTGTTAATGATCAGTGATCAGTGACCAGTTGTTTGCATTTATCGGCTATGCTGATACAGATGTGCGTATGGTTTGCAGTATTTGGCTGTGGCTGAGCTTTTTGCTTATTGGACAGCAAGAACTAATCATAGTTGTATGAGCCCCTTCCTCCATCAACTATGAAGTGTATACAGTCCTACAGTTACTATCATAGGCTGTCATAGATAATAATTTTTATCAGAATGAAGTAAGTGGACCCAAACCATGTCAGCAAAATGCCCACCACAGCATAACAGAGCCAGTGGATCCCCTCACTGCAGGGGTCAGGCCTGTACTATCCTCCTGGTGTTCACCACACATGCACTCAGCCACTTGTGTAGAACATGGTGAAGAAGGAGTCATCTGACCATATCACTGTTTTCCACATCTCTGTAGACCAGTGTCTGTGGTTTGACATTCTCAGTCACCTGAGGAAGAGCTGCTCTTCTGTTTTTCCTTACATAGCTCACTAATGCACGAGCATTAAAAAACGAAAAGAACGAAAAGATATCTTTGGAAGTTTGAAACAGTTTGATCTCCAGATCTCTGGTCTCTTAGCTACAAAACTTTAAAAGAATTGTTCACAAAACATCACAGTGAAACGACATTTGCACATAGTAAGTAATTGTATGAAGAGAAATGAATTGTGGAAACAATAGAAACATAGAACACAATGTAAAATGCAGTCATAGTTTCCTCTTCCATACAGGTAATCCTGGTGTAGTGGGCTTCTACAGGACCTTCATGCAAACACTTCATAGCATGTTTGGCTACCAGCACCCAGTGTGGGCTGTAAGCCATGCAGGCCACTGTGAACCCCCAGACTCCATGGACATGATAGAAGGTAGTGGTTCTAGTTCTTCTTCTAGTTCTCTTCTGAAGTTCTTTACAGTACACTGGTGGGAACTAGTGTAGTTACAAAGGTTGGATGAAAGGTCCAGACAGAGGCACCACATGTTAGTCTGTTTCATTTCTTTTAAACAGAGGGCTCCTGGGCAGCAGAGAGGGATGTGTTTGGTCTGAACGGGCAGATTGAACACAAGCTGGCCTTCCTCAGGAAACACGTTCCCAGAGAAACCAGCCTGATCCTGGTTGGACACTCCATCGGCTGCTACATCATTCTAGAGATGATTAAGAGAGATCCTGAGCTCAAGGTTGATCACTAAGCTTCGCAATTTATGAAAACTTAAAATGTTGATGTTTTGTGAGCTTAAAGCTTTGTTATATTTCTCCAAATCCCCTTGCTGTCCACGGACATCTCAGATGAGAGGGGGACATATAACAGAAAAGTTGATGACATCTGTGGCTTCTTAAGAAATGTCTCAAACTGACAACTCTGTCAGGGGATGCAGTTAAAACACCGCCCATCTTGTCGCTATATGAAAAGGAAGCAGATTAAATGACATGGAAAAACTCCCTCTTTTCTATTCAGGGGCTTTCCATAATTTACAACTTCTTATCTCACTGACTTTTTGCCCTCTGCGATTTGTCTGTTTTCTCTGGTACAGGTTCGGAAGGCTGTCATGCTGTTTCCTACCATTGAGCGCATGGCTCAGACCCCTCAGGGAAAGGTCATGACCCCTGTGCTGTGTCACATGCGTTATGTGGCCTACCTGCCTCTCTTCCTGCTCTCTCTTCTGCCTGAGAGACTCAAAAGCCGCCTGATCAGACTGGTGTTTGGTGGCATTCGCTCTCTGGACCTCAGTGTGGTCCAACCTACTGTAGGTCTACTCAGTGGAGACTGTGCAGGTGGGTAGAGCTTTGTTGCTCACCTTGATTTGTTGGACCCTAATATGTCTACTTTCTGTTGAGATTGATTTATGTGTGTGTGTTGATTCAATTATTCCCATTTTAGAGCCATTTTATTGTTGTTTTCTTTTGTCTGTGGCTTTAGTCAGTCATTACATCTACTTTACCTTGGTTCTTTTTCCACTACTCAGTCCCTTGGACCTTAAACGTCTCAATAATGTTAACAACTGTGGTCACAAGAGTCTTGTAGCCTCTACGTTGGACTCTCTTCTTTCTCTTGTCCATGTTCAGCGTGGTGCACACAATGATACCAAACACACACACACACAGCTTTGGAATTGCACCTCCCACAACTGTGGTTCAGACTGCAGGCCACAGCTCTGATTATCTGTAGTACACATTAAAATTAATACCTGAATCAAAGCAATGACAAAACAGATGCAGTTGTCTCTGTCTTTATAGCCAATGCTATGTACATGGGCGGCCAGGAAATGAAGACAGTTTTGGAAAGAGACAACATAACCATCAAGAAAAACCTTGAAAAGGTAAGAAAAGACATACTTGTATAATTCTATAGAGACAAATCTCAAACATCTACCAGTCAAATGTGGTAGTATAAAGACAGATTTAATTCAGTATAAGTGAATTCCAGTGAATCGGTGAGTTAGGACAGTTCTATAATAAACAATGTGCCTGTTGCATTTTCAGCTTATATTTTATTATGGAGCTTCAGACCACTGGTGCCCTGTACAGTATTACCTTGACATCAAGCAGGACTTCCCACATGGAGACATCAGGCTGTGTGAGAACAGGTTCCGGCACGCCTTCGTCCTGGATGCAGGAAGAGACGTTGCCAAAATGGTGGTAGAGTGGGTCCGTGGAGATTTGGGGACATGATGTTCTTTAATCTGTTCATGTACGGATGACCATGATGACACTCAGGGTCCAGAGCTGCCAGCAAGGTTCAGAGAGAAAGATAGATTTTTTTTATTAACAGAAACCATGGAACTGAATTTAAAACAAAGGTTTAGTGCTGCAAAGATATCAAATAGTAATTTAAATATATATTATATTTATATCATGATAAGAAATGGTTTGGAATTGGATGAAAAAAAATAATCCCCAATCTGACATGACAGCTGATTTAAAGTGGTGGCACACAGGTAGAACTTTTGGTCAGAAAAATGAAAAACTCTATGGAACTAATAAATGTTAAAACACTAAATAGAGTGTGGTATTCAGCAAGCAGCTTCCTGAGATGCAGTAAGAAACCATCAAACACACAATTGTAGCATTTCTCATGTTAGTACGTGGCAAGTGGGAATATTTAAGTTCTCCTATGTCGCCATTTTGCACTTATTTTATGCTGTTTTTATTTTACATTCTTTTTAACATACACAATAATGTGTACCTTTCATGCATTCCATTATCTGATGACTTAAACAGCAAATGAAATGTGGGAATTCATCAAACAGGCCTTTTATTTTTTATTGGCTGACGTCTACTGTGCATTGAAACATCAGAACCGCCTTTAATGAGAAAGTGGTGTAACATTAAGCCACATGTGTCAGCTGTAGGGTTCTGAGCACACCCTGAAATAATGAAAACTAAATATGCAAATTGCATTTGTGTTGTGGCTTTTGCGTATAAGTAAGTATCTGAAGAAGGTTTCACTTACTTCTCCTCCCTTCCACTTCGTATCCAGAAGGTAACAACTTCCGCTGTGACTTACTTCTGTTGTGAGGCTTTTGTATTTGTGTTGTGGCTTTTGCATTTGTGTTGTGGCTTTTGCGTTTGTGTTGCGGCTTTTGTATTTGTGTTGTGGCTTTTGCATTTGTGTTGTGGCTTTTGCGTTTGTGTGGCTTTTGCATTTGTGTTGCGGCTTTTGTATTTGTGTTGTGGCTTTTGCGTTTGTGTGGCTTTTGTATTTGTGTTGTGGCTTTTGCATTTGTGTTGCGGCTTTTGCGTTTGTGTGGCTTTTGCATTTGTGTTGTGGCTTTTGCGTTTGTGTATTAATATTCTCAAAAAACATGGCTTCAGAGGCTACAAGGCGAAGGTCTTGGTTCAGGACAACAACCCAAAGAGCACAACTAGCAGCACAAAGAAAAAGATGCACTGTTTTAAACTGGCCAGAAGTGAGTCCAGACCTAAGTCTGTCCACTGAAAAACCTTTGGAGAGAGCTGAAAAAAGGACTCCTGCAAACTTTAAACAGCTTGAGCACACAGTAGTGGAAGAGTGGCAGAAGGTACTAGGAGACAAGAAGCTTTAAGAGGCTGTTACTGTTCCAAAAGGTGAACCAAATACTGGTGAAGGGTGCCAATAATTTTGACCAGGACTGCACACAATGCCCACACTGATAACCAGAGAAACTGGAGCTTATGTATAGTTCACAAAGCAAGACTCAAATTACTTTGTTAAGGAAATGATTAAACTAATTTAATTTCAAACTGTTTATTGGTGGACAAATATATATGACCTAACATTCCTTTCATGTACTAACTCTGCCAAACAAGTGGTGGTAAAAGGTTTAATAAAGAAAGGAAAGACAGATTGTGATTGTGTGACCTATGGCTGACCTTCTTAAGTGTGATATGAATATTTTTATCTGTCACGTCTACGCACTGTCAGCCTTCTTTCAGATAACAAGACACCTCTGCAGTTAAAGCACATGAAATCTTGGTTTCAAATTGTTCACGTTTTTCTCTGTAACAGTAAATACGACTGAAAGAGCAGCAGCCACAGATGGAGTTTTGAAAGTGTCCTTAGATATTTAAGGGTTTAGATTAATTTGACCATATGTAATTAACAATGGCTGGTAACATATGTAAAGATCCCCATGTGTCATTAGATGTGTGTAATGGTAGTGGTAGACGTTGCTAAATTGTAATGGATTGGGGTGTCCTGGTAGCCAAAGCACTGACCAACAATTGCTTTCCTGGTTCAAGTCTAGCTAGGGACCTTTGTTTCATATTGTGTCCCATGTCTCTCACCCTTCATTTCCCATCGTCTCTTTACTGTTGACATAAAGTTAATTCAAAACCCTGATTGGTTCATAGCATGTCACAGCAATTTTTCCACAGTGAGCACTGCCCACTTCACACCAGTGAGACAAATGCAGTGAAAAATAACCCAAATACAGAAATCTCTCATGTGAAATTAGTAGAAAATCTAATTTAAGGACTGGTCTTCACATCAGTTTGGTGTTTGCTGAGATACTCTCTTCACTTGTAGAAGGAAAGATGTTTTGGGTGAGATAACTTTATTATAATTAAACTGGAAAATGAAAAAAATGCCAGTCGACAGCCTTTATGCTCATCTCTCCCCTTCCCTCCTACTCGTCCTCTTGATTTTTAAAAACAACTTGTGTATAAATACCTATGTCAAAGCTGAACAAAAAGTTAAACAAAGTTTATTCATACAAAGTATATACAAACATTCGATGTTGTGGGTATAATATGAGAATATAACAAGATTTTCACAATGTTTTATATTAAGATAAATATGTTAATACATAAACTCCAGGAAAACAGTGTATGGCCTCTTACTGTGTAGATCTGTAGAGAGTGTTAAATAAGAAAAAAGACTGCACTAATGCAGAGGGACAGTTGTGTATTTGGCAACAAAACAGTGTTACTCTGTCAGAAAACATTTTTAATGTTGCTCTTGACCAGAAAAACAAAAAACAGGCCTACAATAAGAAATATAAAAAGAAATATTGTTCTTATAACCTGTGACAATATGTAACAATGCAGTCTGTTATTATGACCTCAGTTCAGTGTGAGTAATAAGTGACTGAATGAATGTTCATGTATGGGACACCAACTAACAGTCTGCTCCAACCAACGTTCTTTGTGCTACCGACATCCACAGCTCTCCACCACCATGTCCTCATACTGCTTGTAGACCACATTGTTACCTGAGTCAATGTAGAGGATGCTGATGGCGCTGAGCTTGGAGGGGACGCAGCAACTGGGCGGACTGATATCAGGGTCCATAGAGTTCATGAGAGTCTGGATGACGGCATGGTTGGTGGGCTCCAGGTGGGAGCGCAGGGGGAAGTCGCAGACCCCATCGCAGTGGTGTGCCTCATAGTCTAGGGGGGCAATGATCCAGTCGTCCCAGCCTAGATCTTTAAAGTTCACATGGAGAGGTTTACGACTGCAGCGGGTCCTCCTGCGTCCGGTTTTCCCTCCACCACCACCTCCAGCGGTCGCCCCCTGCCCAATCCCACCAAATGACCGTTTAGACAAGGCTCTTTGGCGGCGCTGCCTGTGCTTCTTTTCATGTTTTTGAATAGGTTTGAGAGGCTTAGGGAGCCTAACTCCACCTCCCTCGTTCTTCATCTTCTCCGTTATCTCTCTAAACAGGTTGTCATTGGTGTGAGTGTGTGAGAAAGCCACCAGTAAAGCTTTGTGCTGCGGCAGCCGAGCATGGCGACCCAGTCCCAGGAGCAGCGGATCAGCCACTTCGTTGGTCAGTTCAGACAAGGCCAGGAGGTGGAAACAGGCTGGTAGGGGTTCTGTGGGATTCCTCAGACGGGCCTTCCTGCTGGACCACACGTCAAACACCTCCCACTTGGGGAGACCGCTGTCCAAAACCTCCACAGTCCTGGAGTCCAAGAGCCGTGTCTCTGAAGCGCCTTCAGGAGAGCAGGAGTACAGGCGGATGTTGTAAAGGTTTCCTCCGGTTGTCAGGACAGTCAGGAGGTCCACTGCAGGTTTCCTCAAGATTCTCAGCTCTGCCTCCACCAGCTCATCCATCCTGGACAGGCTCGACAAGTCAAAGATGTAACGCTGACTGCTCTCCCATGATGGAAGATCTGTGGATGAGGAGGTGGGTAAGACATAGGCAAGATTTTAGGAATACAGGGATCACGAGTCTAAAATTTTCCCTACATCCCCCAAGAAAGATTTGATGTCCCATCCACAGAAGTCTTTTCTGTTCCTCCCGTATTTATTTATTCAGTAATTTGATTAGTTATATTTTCTATACATAGAAAGAAAACATGTTCCATTACTCAACTGGAAAATGTGAGCTGTCATATTGTTAGCTGCAGCAAAACGCCAGCCAGTATCTAACAGGGTTTTTAATGTGCTGAGTTTTGCTTATTTTGTCTGTTTTGATATTTGAAAACCAACCATAAAATGGAATTAAATGCAGCCTTGTTTTTTTAATGCAGTAATTTAAAACTTTATAAAAATGTACAATAAGAAAAAAAAATCATTTCAGATATAGATCTGTTATGAAGTTACACAGGACATAACAAACAGCAAAAGAACCACTAAACTGACTGACAAAACTGTATGAACTGATCTAAGTCAGTGTAACTAATCCCATGTCAGTGTCTGATCATCTGGTAACAATTAGTCACCAAAGTGTCCAGAGGTGCTTTGGAATAAGACAACATGTCTGACATTACTGTTTAACCAAGGTGATAAATCAGTAAATTCAGAGGGAACGCTGCTCCTCAGTGCTCCCTAATTAAAGCCACTAATTACAGCTTATAAACCCCCATCAGAGAGAGAGAGATATACTAACTACAAGTTGTTTGGCATAAACTCCAGCCTTACTTACATCCCATCACATTAGAGATACAAAACCAGCACCTTCATTTTAGAGTAAATCATTTAGATGACTGATCATCTCACCTTGTCCCTGGTCCACAAAACTGGTCACTGTGTTTGCGAATCCCGCCCCACGTGAAACACTGATACCTGTGGGCTGAAGCTTGGTCAGTGTCCGGTATAAAAACACCATGTAGTCGTGGAGAACCACGGTGCTGTTCACCGACCTATCTCTCTTCCCCATGCGACGCAGTGAACCGGACCGTAGGGCTCCGGTCCACTCGCTCCACTCCATCCCGACACAGAGAGCAAACCAGAGCAGAGAGGCCACAGTCCGACCCATCGGATGCGGTCTGAGGAGAGAGAGAAGAGGCTGCAGCTGGGATTCAGAGATCTGAAAGTCCCCTCTGACTCTTTATTCTCTGGCTGACGGACAGTCACCATCCTTCTCTTCATCTCATTAAGTTCATCTGTCTACCTGTGGGCAGGTGCAGGATACACAGCGCCCCCCACTGGCGAAACGCACAACTAAAGGATGGAGAGCAAGTACCCAGGGCCCCTCGACATGGCTCCAGAGCGACTGGAAATGTAAAGTTTACTTTAATCTGCAGTTTTGAAATTTTACGTTATTCTCAGTTTCCAATCTGTAATATATATTATAAAGATTATGAGATTATATGAAGAAAACGAATATAGGCCACACTGCCTCTGTTCATTTTGATTTATATGATTTATATATGTATTTGATTTATATGTATTTATATGTAGTGTGGTGGTCTAACCCCAACGTCCAGAGGCAGCTGCTGTACACTGAAATTACAAAAGGGCTCACAGAGATAAGACCCCCCGGAAGCAACAGCGCATGTCTTCACTTCTCTGATTACCATGCTGAATCATTCAGGTCAGTGTCAGTCCATGAGAAGCTACAGTGGGAACATGAAATGTAACAGCTTACATGAGAAATATGAATGAATGAAAAACCGATCCCAAAATACGAACCTGCATGAAAAGCCTACGCTAGACTCTGTTGTCACAGTCTAGCGTAGTGATAATTTCTTACATTTTCTTTTCCTTTCGTTTGGTCTTTGGCGATGAAAAGAATCTGAAGTCACATGACTTGACTCATCAGTCAAAATTTTACTGGCTGTCACTGCATGTTTAGGACACCTACGTAAAAAAAAAAAAAAAAAAAGTTCTACTGAGCATCCAACATGGATGTAAACACCATTAAAACCAAAAGCCAACAGTTTGACCTTAAAGACTTTCTTTAATTTCTGCTTCAGTCTGCCAGAGTACACACTGACAACAATGAGTAAAGTGCCACTGCACTACTTACACACTTATACACACATACTGCATCCGCTTCATTGACACATTGTGTTGTTTTCACTGGAGGAAATATTAAAATTCAAACCTTTGCAAATGTTGAAATTTCCTCTAAATTTAAAACAATACCCACTCCACTCCACCCAACTCTGAACGTGACTGTTCAGTGAGACTGGATCCAGTGTGTTGGTTTCTTCTCATGAGTAATCAGTTTATGTCCTCAGACAGACACATGGAGGGTGGGTGGACCTTCCTGCTCTCAGTAAGCAGACAGCAGATAACTGTGACTAACATCTGGCCAAAGTTGTTTCTGGTTTCTGACTCTGGTATCAGAGGAGACAGTCTGTTTCAAGTCTCATCATTATCAACAGAGTCACAGCTTCTGCTCCTCTTCATCTTTCGGTCTGCTGGTCTGTCGTGGTACCCGTCTGTCTGGCCTGCATCAGTCCTTTGGTGATAAGAGGCAGTTTCTGGGAAGCTCTGCCCCGGCCCCAGCACCTGTCTGACAGTCACATTGACTCTGGAGCTCTGGATGTACTTGGAACACACTGCCCAGTCCTGCTCTGAAATCTGCTCCACCACACTGTTGTCCTGCAGGGATGAGGCCAGGCTGCAGCCTTCCATCTCTAAAAACGTGTGTCCCTGAGGCGCTGGGACGATGCGTGGGACAGCATGGTAAAGGAGGCGGCTCTGTCCTGACATCAACATCACATCTCCACTGTGCATGTACAGAGCAGTGGGGGGGTCCTGTCTGTGAGTGCCTCCCAGGAGGAAGATGGCTGACTGCCCAAAACTATCAGAGAAGACAAGATATGCAGAGAAGGAGATGGAATATTTTTCTGTTAACCGGGCAATTACCATTTTACAACAGCTAGAACTGCTGTTGAACTACAGTAAAACAATCTGTAGTCATTCTAAAACCCTAGCTGTGTAGAAGAATTTCTGCCCTTGTACCTGAATGACAGCAGCGGGCGGCTATGATCTAGTTCTGATTCATCCACATGGATTCCTAGAGAGGAATCAGATCGGTAGAAGTTGAGGATTCCAGCCTCTGCGTTGAATCCCGGGAACCCACAGGCGGCTGTTATCTGGACGGACAGCTGGTGGAGATCGGCTGGGAAAGGAGTGTAATGGTTGGCAGAGTAAGTCTGTGAATGGAACAATAAAGGAAACATTTGGGACCATCGCACAAGAAAAGCAACGTGAAGACAAATGAAAATGAATGAGAGATGCAAGAAGGTTCGTGGTCTGACTTTAACCAGGTGCTGTGTAATTTATGGTCAGTATTTTGAACCTTGGGCACTGTGAAAGTTTGTTGTCTGTTTGGGAACAAAGCTTCACTTTGTTTGGTGCAGCTACTCCCCTGATGCCCTGGTGTATTTACTGTATATACATTTATAAATGTCATGATCTTCTAACAAAGCACAGGGTGTGTTGCTTACCTTGGTATCCCAGTTGTAATGATATCCCAGAGTGACCCAGCGCAGCTTCTCCAGTAGAGTCTTTGGTTGTCTCTTTCCAGAGGGAGGACAGCTGTGGAGGGAACCAATCAGAGCACACTGTGAATGTCAGCCAATTTACTGATCAGGCTCTATTTGTAATGGTTACTGAGTTTCTCTGTTTATTTCTTTCGTCCTAATATTGGCTCTGCAGCTCAGCATGCTTCATGGCTGTGTGCTGCACTGAAGCACATGAAGCTGAATTCCTACAGGCTGATAATGAGATAGTGGCAGCTGGATTTCCTAAAGCTGAACTGGAGCTGTACCACAGTGTCTTTATAGAGTGCTTTATAGAGTGATACAGCAACAGTTGACAGGCCCAGGTCAGAACTGTCAGAGGGAAGGAGAACAGCTAGTCTTACTTGAGACCATGTATGCTCTTGCCCCAGATGTCTTGGGTTTCAGAGGGAGACATGTGCATGTCCAGGTTGCAGACATTGGGCTTCTGAGGGTAGGTCTTCAGACACTGTCTGACCCAGAAGGGTTGGGAGCCCAAAAGGAACGGGTTGGAGATAAAGATGAACCCTGGACAACGTACGACATTACAGTACTTGGTCACAGATCAGGACAGGAAGTGACAAATTTTTGATAACATTAAACCTGCGTTGTACATGTGATCTCACAGGTGGAGCGACGTGTTAAGACAATGCTCTCTGCCAACATCATCAAAACACCAAATGAGAGAATATCCTTTGGAAGAATGGAGCTCATCCCTCCAGCAGAGTTTCACTACTGTTGGAGAAGCTATGAGAAGGAGCACTGAAGCTGATCTGGAGGATCCTGTAGTAATAACATCTTACTGACACGCTTTATGTTGTGTTTTCCTTTTATTTGTCATCCATCTGTATTTTTCTCTATGTATGTTTTCACTCCAAGCAAATACTCCATTTAGTTTTGGTCTGAGAATGTGTCAAACTTTTGATGTCCCTCCATTTGTCCTGTGTTTACCTGGGTAGCCCTGCAGGCTGAAGGCTCTCCAGTCTCTGACAGGCTGTAATCCAGCCCTGGCAGCCTCTGCATCACTCACTGCAGCAGGGTCCAATTTAGCTGGAACTACCTATCAGCCACACACACACACACACACACACACACACACACACACACACACAGGAAGGAACATCAATCATAAGGCCTGCTGATGTGGTTGATGTACATATTAAGTACAGCCACGGTGTTTCCTCTCAGTCCTTTATTATGGAAAGGCTATGGAGACTTGCAGACCATTATAGATAAGAACTAGAGACCTGCTATCATATTGTGTGTTACATGAGTCAATCATCTCCCTCCTGTGGTTCTGCTAGTTTCAAAGCATGTTGTGTTAATAAGACCTTACAAACAAAGGTATAGAATTTTACGTTGCTGATTATATAACTATGCTAAGTTCACTTGAGCCAACTTAATTTGCTTGTATGTGTCAACTCTGTATCTAATGAATAACTTCTGGTGGTTCCAGGTTTCCTAAGTCTTCATTTCAAACAATGGATTAGTTACACAACTACCTGTCAGACACGCTCAGGCTCAGTCATGTGACTTCTGTGAGTTGCCCAGTGATTTTTTCTCGGTAGGACTTTTCTCTCACCTTGTCACTCGCTGCACCTTTGGAGAAGTCAATGACATCGCTGAAATCTGGCGGAGGGTTTCTTCTCCTGTAGAACTTGAATATTTTTCTAAATGCATCTTCTCCACTCTCCACCAAGGAGGCCGCCATCTTGGCCATGACGTCACTAACCTCTTCAACGTCAATTCCGTTCCGGTGCATTTCCAACCAAATTATCTTAACAAATCTAAAAGAAATATACAGAATTTCAAGAACCTATGGACGCTTACCGGCACTAGGCCTGAAAATATTTGTCAGTAAAATATTTTGGCACATATTCACAGCATCACGTGCATCACGTGATTTTGGGTCATATGTCATAGGTCAGAGTAGCATATCAAGGACGAAACATGGCGGCGCCGTCTAAGAAAGTTTTCGAGGTGTTCGTGTCTAAAATACCATGGACTGTAGCCAAAAGTAAGTTGATAAAACGGTTCAAATTATAATCCATATTTAGTGCCAGAAAGATATGCATTGGTGGCCACTCACTTTATACCGTACATCGTTTTAAACTGTAGGTAGCCTGGCTATCAGTCACAGCGTCACCTCGTTAGCTAACAGCCTCTGCATGTGAGGAGAGAAACGCTGGGTGTAAAAATGTTATTAAAACACACTTACCAGGGCTTTTTAATGCACATATGTATAATCCAATTTCAAGAGAACCTGACATGACAGTAGGATTCGCAGGAGCGTTGTTGTATTAGACTGCATGAACCGTAGATAGATGTACCAAATACACTGTAAACGGTGTGTTTAAGAGTCAGTAATGCTAGAATAGAATAGAATAGAGTTTTGCTGTAGCCTTCCTTTTAATTCAGGTGTGTTTGTTTAGTGAAAAGTTGAGTGAAACTCAGTTTGTCTGTGTTTTATTTTTCAGAGGAGATGAGGGATTACTTCACACAGTTTGGCTCAGTGAAGAAGTGTTTTCTACCATTTGTAAGTTGGCAGTGCATTAAGATGACTGAATGACCCATTGCTTCTGTCTATACTGTGCATAGTTTTTCTTCACAGTTACGCATTCTGTACAGTGACTGAAGGTTGATATAGTCTGAATATCTTAAAATGACCTTGACTAACAGTCATTACTAATATAACCTCTAATAAAAAAATATGACTCGTTCATTCCTATTCATGCCATGGTAATTTAGACTTCTGATTATGTTCTTCTTTACAGGTAGCCACTGTTTTTGTATGATATAAGAATCAACACACTGATACTTAAACTGTCTTGACTTGTCCATCCTCATGATTACAATATCTGGTTTTGTTTTTGATTATCCTGCAAAATGTTGCATGAGTTGTGTTTGTGTGTTTGACTGTGTGCTGTGTCGCACCAGGATAAGGAGACAGGTTTCCACAGAGGCTTCTGCTGGATTGGATTCACAACAGAGGAGGGACTAAACAATGCACTTCAGAAAGATCCACACGTTCTGGAGGGAGCCAAGGTAAAAGTAAAGTTATCATCATCACGGAGCATGGTCGTTCTCCTTGCCTGGTCAGTGTCATGTTACTCTGACCACTGACTGCATCTTATCAGTGAAAAATTCATAAAGTTTATCAAACTAAAGCTTTTACAGATATTTCAATAGTTTGGCCTTTTTGTTAAATTGTGTATTTATTGCACCCCCCTGTTTTTGTATTTAACCTATGTTGATGTATAACATCTGCCTTTTATATTTTTCATGTGTTGCATTGTATTCTTATGTAACAGTTAAAAGAGATTGTTGTTATTATTATGACGAAGCATCCACAGGAGTAAAATAAATTAATTCACTTCACAAATCATTTAATTTGGAACTGATGACATCAAAGTTCTGTTATATGTTTAAATAAGTTAAAAATCATTTGAAAATGGGGACATGAATTGTTACATTGTATTTAAAAAAATGAACTATGCAATAATGAAAGTTAAGAAGCATGAATAAAATATAGGCCAAAAATATGTTTTTAGAAATCATATTAAACATTTCTGTAGCACATGAGGCACAACCTGAAAATATTGATATCCTGTATGTATCATGTCCTGATTGATTTTTCCTGTTTTTGTTTATGTTCTCAGCTCCAGGTTCAGAGGAACAGACGTCCGTTTGCAGGGCAGAAGTCAAACAAAGACACTGAACATGACTAAAGCTCTCTGGTATTACTGTGATGACACAGACACAGATGTGCTATTAATATTCTCAGATGTTCTCTGAAATTCGGAATGCTTGCAATTCTGTTCAGGACAAAACATAGACCATTATCGCTGGTTTGGTGTACATATTTCCATTCGAAAGTCTCTGTGTGACCAGAGCATGTTCATGTGCTGTTCATTTTGTACACCATCAGTAAATTTGGGCCAGAGAATTATTGTCATTGTTTTAATGTTTTGTCCAGTAAAAATGACTTTATTTATTGTCAGCGATAGTTGTACTTCCTGTAACCATCCTGTCACACACCATCAACATTATATAGCAGGTTAATGCTAATTTTATAAAACATCATTCACTCATTTCCAGTGTATGGAAATAAAAGCTGTCTTTAATTCATTATGTGTTGATGCTGTTGTTAAATGCCTGTATTTAACAATGGACTGTAGCTGACTTGAGGTTAAACGCTTGCGGACAAAAGAACTTAGATCTGAAGTCAGCCTGTCTGTGTTAGGAGTTTCAGTTCACTGTTGTTGACTACTGGACTGAGCGTTAACAGGAATTTTCATTAAACTCTCATCTGACTGTTACTGACCTATGTAAGAAATCTTATGGCTCGTGAAAATCAATATCAAAATATTCAAAGCTAATCCTCAGATAGACCTCAAGATTTTTTAATAATTAAACTTGTGGATAAACCCAGAATTTTAAAAAAAAAAATCCTTATTCATCGTTTTTTAAATTCTTGGATATTTTTCTTTTTTTTTTTTCTATATCCACCGGTTTGATGTCTCTTTTCATGAACAGCTGATCGCCATGTGACGCGTGTTAAAAACGTCATCGAGGTCGCTCGAAGTGTAGTTTTAATGTAACGTAAACGGCGCCAGTTAACGTACACATTCATGCTGTACCAACCCGTACACCCGACCTTATTAACGAGCAACATCAAGATTATTTCTGTAAAAAATAGATTATGATGCTAGTCCGGTAGCTAGCGTAAATTTAGCTGCCTTCGTCTCGTTGTTGTACTACGTTAACCAGAATGCATTGCTCTCGCTGGCGAAGAGGTCAAAACGCAACCGGCAAGTGAAAGACAAACAACGCGTGTGGAGACACTGGTAAGGCAGCGAGTTGTTTCACAAACGGTTCCTTTCGACAGCAGGCTGTTCAGTGCGTCTGTGCATGTGACTGCCTGTTGTCTTTTATGTGTTTGTTTCAGCGTGTCTATTACAAAACGCCGCAAGTCGTTGCATAACGTGCCAAGTGAAGTGGTCTTTAGCTAACAGCCGCCACATACCATTACACTGTACATTAACGTGTAAGGTTTTTTTTTTTTTTTTTTTTTTGAAAATGAGATTCAAACCTAAACCCAGACCATCAAGCAGCTCTTGAATCCCGTGTTTCTCCCCGCTGCCAGCATCTGCTTTCGCGGGCACACGGTTGTGGGAGTGACTGGAGAACTTACTCTGATGTTTGTAGTTTGCAGGAGTGCTGTGTAGGCTGAATGGCGACTTGAATAGTGGTTCTGGTGGTGTCTGGTTGTGTGTAGTTTGGCTACATACATGTGTGTCTTGCCCAGACGCTGAACTGCCAACTTTGAGAATGGAACGCGGTGACCTTGTTTAAAGGGGCATTCCAACAGTTTCTACAGATGGAGGTCGGCCTGGTGGTCGTGATTGGTACTACTCAAATAAAAGCTTGAGCTTGAAGAGGACAGATTTATCACAGAAACCCTGAGTTACACACTGGAGGTGTGGTGTATGAAAGACATAAGCTGTGTATTTCCAAATGTGGGGTTCTGTGTTTTTAGGTGCTATAGGGGCTAAAAGTCAGCATGTTTGAGTCACTGCTGCATCAGATGTTTTGGGGGATTTTGTATGGGTTCTTGCTCAGAAGTACGTCTGCAGCCAGAAATACTGTGTTGGGTGAGTTTCATACAAGGCAACACTCAGATTGTGTCCTTAAGTCAAATCGTCTCACTGTTAGACGGCTTTAGTGTGTGTTTTTATTTCAACTCTTGGACAAAGCGTCACAAACCCATCCTGAGCACCTTGATGAGTAATGAAAGTTATAGTTCCATGTGGTCTTTTTGTGTGCTGCACTGAAACAACATCAGAGCCTTGGGAAACAAGTGAGCAGGGCTGGGGAGAAGCTTCTTCTGCTGGGTGTCTGTCTCCTCAGTTCTGAGTGCTAGGCTAGGGCACAAGATGCCAGCTTCATACCAGTCTGACTTGATGAGAAGTGTTGCCTAGTAGCTGGACATGCACCCTCTGCTGGTAGCATTTGAGTTAACGCTTGATGTCACCCTTAAATTCAGCCATCATGGTCACCTACACAAAATTGGGTGGCACAGACTTCTGCACCCATGAGTCAGGTTCATAGACAGCAAAGGGAGACCCACATTTCATATTAGTCTGTTTATTGTTGACTGCCAGTTAATAAGCCTTATATGAAATCAGCACAAAGTGACTGAGCTGTCACATTTCTCAATTCAATTCAATTCCTTTCTTATTTGCACATTACACTTTTTTTTTCATAAACTCTGTCACTTAATGTCTTTGACAACATGTTCCTCATGTTCATTCTTGGTCCCACAGTGCCTCCGATGGCTGGTCGGCTCCTCAAAGTCTCCTCTCTGGCGACAGCAGCATTTGCCTCCTCTGGGTTTTATCTGTACAACAAACAGCTGGACCTCAATGACCTGAGCATCATTCGCTTCGGACGAGCCGCAGCCGCTGTGAGTTACTTCACTTCTGAGGATTTTGATCTGGGTGTTGTAGATTTGATGGACAGTCTAGATGTTTTGTATTTCTGTCTTGATGCTTTTATGTTCTGTTTAACACCAGTTTAAGGGGCTAAATCACAAGGCAAGATTAATGGGTTAGCCAGCTGTCTTTGGTACCCTGGGTAGGTCACCATGGCAATCTGTGCTGCACCTCCAACCTGCTTAAGAACAGGTTAACTTTAGAGTATCAGGTCAGAACCTGTCCACAACCTGGAGTCATCATTCCTACAGGATCCATACAGGGACAAATGTTTTCAATACAGAATAGTCTCCTTTTTTTTGTTAATGAATCAGAAGACTAACTTACCTACCACGTCCTCACCTGCCTATAGTGATAATAACGCTGATATGTCCAACCTGGACAATGAAAGTAGGATCATGGCAGGAGGATGTTTCAGTTCCTTGCTTTACCATGCCAAAAATCATGTGACCAACCTAAAGTTTAAGTTTATGCTTTATTAAACTTAAACTGTAGGGTGGTCACATGATTGTATCAGAGACAGATGTGCTGGTTTTGAAAATGGGATGTTTTGTCAGTTGGCCTCAGTATTTAAAAACAGAGATGTAGAGTCCTCTTAAAGTGATCAGTTTCTATAATACAAGCTCTATTGAACAAAATAACCATGATGGAAGCAGGAAGACTTGAAACAGTGAACTGTTTTCAACATGTGCTTCAGAAAGCTTTGTCTTGTCCCGTGACATTCTGATACCAGCTATTCAGGCTCAGCATTGTTAGGCCCAGCTGGCAACCAGACAGAGCCAGACTAAGTTGAACTTGGTTTATGAGAGAGGACCAGGGTGCTGAGGATATCATTCAGAAATAAACCAGATATTTTTGAATGTTGTTGCCTTTTGATCATTAGAAGTTTAGTATCATCACTTGTCACCAATTTCCAGTTTGTCCAGTTCCCACTGGATTCAGCTGCAACTTAGACTTGAAACGTGCTTCAGATACTGTAGGTGACTGGACGTCTCAGTGAACAAGTAATACAGCTTCTGCTTTGTTGTTTAGTTTAGCTAAGTCATCCCAGTCATTAATTCAATAATTCAACTTTCTAGCTGATCATTTTATAAAGTTGAGGCTTCAAACTTAAATGTATTTGCTTATTTAATGATTGATTGAGCAGGAGTACAACTTTCCTGCTGACTCCTCAGTTCCTTACACGTTGTGGTTGTGTTTGTCTGCAGACGGCGGTCATCAGCTACGACTACCTGACGGCTTTCAAGCATGTGGAACACGGCACCGAGGAATACTGGGCCCTCAAGTCCAAGGTAGAGAAACACTTATGGCGTTTTTACATAGGGGGTGGGGATACAAGCAGCTGCAGCCATTCGTGGTGTACTTTCCACAGCACAGCGAGGAGAAAGGAGTTGTTTACCTTGATGATGAGTTAGATGTATGCTCAGTGTTTTTTCTACAGGTTGAAAGGAGTGAAATAAGGAGTTGTAATGTGAGATATACCTAAGCTGAAACTGACTGATTTTATCTGTAAACTCTGGTGCTGTGCTGCACAAACTGGAGCTCTAACACCTCACCGTGGATGTCTCTTCCTCCCTGTTTACAGAACAGTGCAGCCTGTGCTCATACCTTATTGTATAGACCAGTTTTTATTGAACAAACTCTATTAACTCAGTGACAAATACATTGCATTTCCTGTAGCAACTTCACAATAAAAGCACCCACTAGTTCACAGGTTGAACTCTTTCGATTGTGAAGCAGCAGCAGGAATTGTTTGGTTTGCTTGGCAGTAAATTAACACAGCTCAGATACAGCTCTGATGTGGTTGGAGAGTGATCAGCAAACAGAAAAATAGGGCTGATATCCAAAAGCCTCTGATCTTGTGCTCTCTGAATTTTTTTATTGCCCTAAACTGCTTTGTGTTGTCATTCTGCTTTTACAATCCAATCTCCAACCAATAGTCTGACATTTCACAACAAACACTTCCACCTGCAGTAACTGCCTTAATACATTTAGCATCTTAAGTGATCAGTTCAAAGGGAGGAACTGGCAACAAACCATCAAATCAACCCTGATATGTGGTTTTAGATTTGCAATTAACGGTGAGTAGACAGGAGCCTGTTGAGCAGCATACCTGCCCCAGTGTCAGGTTACATTTTCATTCAGTCAAATCCACTAAACTGGATCATATTTGTAGCCGAATACCTTCTTTTAGGATAAAGGTAATAACAGTAAATGTCAGCTGATATACATTGAGTGATTTGTGCTGGTGTTTGTTTAAAGGCCACAGCTCAGTCAGGTTCACTCAGGAGACCGCTGCTGCAAAGGTCAGAGACCACCTGCTCTGACAAAAAGTGCTCTGCTGCAGCAAGAGAGCTGCACTGAACCTTGAAGAGCATGGTTCAGCATGGCCTGCCTTCTGTGTGTGTGTGTGTGTGTGTGTGAGACACACAGACACACACACAAATACTCTGTACAGCCCCCCGGGCCCTGCTGGTCAAGCCTGGCTACACATGCTGATTAGAATTAATGCACGGTGCTGATTTAATACAGAGAGGAGGCTCGCCACCTAATTATTATGAAGTCATAGAGGTGATGCGACAGTTCAGCGGCTTTATACTTGTTTAGCATCTTTATGCTGCTAGTTTTTTTTTCCTGCAGTGTAATTTCTCTGTCTAAGGAGAGGACAAGAAGGTGAGACAACAGATTACTGACAGGGAGGACAAAACACTGACTACAGGCTGATTCCAGTTCTTTACATATGATGGATGCTGTGGGGATGAGTTGACACTAACCATTACATGTATAACAAAGGCCTAAGTAATAATCACCTAATGTTTTATGTATGATTTAGTGTTTGCTCTGTAGCAGCTGAACCAGTGTTCTTCCTGGTCGTAGTTCAGACATATATTCCTAACACACTGTGGAGCTTTTCTCCTGACTGCCTGCTGCCATTGCTGTCATCTGAAGTGGCGACAGCACTGGACAGCAAAAGAGAATGTCTTATCGACATCTGCTTCACAGGTAGTTTAGCAAACTTTGTTAGCACTGAGCCCTGGAGCTGAGCACAGGATCAGAGCAAACCAGGCTGAGGACATTGGGCGAGTGGCATTTTCTCTGCCCTCCTTTTCCATTAACCTTCTCTGTTTCCGTTGTGTCTTTGCACTCAGGCCGTTTTCAGATAAGACTAGCTCTGTTAAAGTTTATAGCCTGCTGTTCTGGGACATGCCTGTCCTGCGTTTGCTCCGTGCACAGTGATCCACACACACACACACACACACACACACAAAAATAGCTGACGATTCGACTGGACCAGTGATACACTGTGGATCTAGCTGGAGCTTATACACAGATCTGTGGTGAGTGTCATCATGTGTCAGTAGAGCTGACATAAACATTAGAGCCTTCATGAAGGTGGGATTTATTTCACGCCTGTTGGCTTGGATTACATTATACTGTATTAGTTTGAGCTAGGTGGATCTTATGAACTGGCACCAGCCACAGGCTTTAAAATGACGCAATATTAAAAAGCCTTTGTGTCAGATGGAGTCATCACGTCAGTGCCCTCTAACCTCCAACTGCATGTTTATTTCCCGTCACGAGGGGCACATTTGACTGCACAGTTAATGAGCTCTTATTTCTGCGTCTCATCTTTCTCGTTGTTAGCGTGTCGCCCCGTGTTGGCCTCTCGGCGGAGCGGCCGAGCCGCTTTTACAATCTCGTGAAGAGCTTCACTCAGAAGCCACTCAGGCAGCCAGTCTTCCAGGCTCATCAAAGGCTGCCCTGAGTGAACCGAGGGGCCATTCACAGCCAATTAGAGTGGATCACAGAGCAGACATGGGAGAACACTAAACTCTGCCAAATGAGCAGAGGAACACGGCCTGCAATGAGAGAACAGATGGGCTGCTTTTTGTCCTCTGCAGCCAGTGAGGTGTGCTGTGATTTCTCTCGACCTCAGGATTACACTGTGGCTCCACACTGCTCTAAACTCCTATGTGACACATGTAGCAAACCCTTAATAACAAATAAGAATGATCTGTTGTGTGCTTGACAGTTTCATCCTTTCATTCAGAGCTCTTCAGATTGGCCTGTATGTCGTCTCTCCAGCAGCTGTCATCTGCTGGTCCCAGACGCTGGTGTTCTTGTTGATCTGATGATGTAGTGGCTGGGTCCAGTGGTCGTGCTCTGTTTTCTGACTCACTCTGCTCGCCACAGCACAATTTCCTCCTCCATAAACTTTGGCCCCAAACTGATCTGATAAAACAGTCGTTCTGTAGAAAGTGTAATTGTCTTCTTGTGTGAGCTCTTCATCATGATATTCGGTGTCTGACATTTCCTTGTGAGAGAAAATGCACTTTGCACAGTCTTCTTTGCTAATTACTTTTTGTTTACTGACTCGTGTGTAAGTCTTCATTCAATGATAGCACCCATCTGAGTTCCACATGTAGTCCACATAAAGTCATTTGATGACATGGCCTTGGGCTCTAAGAAATTGTGGTGGGCCCGGGGCCTCACACAGTGGGCAACTGCGGAAACAAGAGAGTCCAGCTGAGTTTGGTTCCACAGCCACTGCTGTGTGTGGAGGTGAGTCCAACCAGTGTCTAGTTTGGATGTCAGACTTCGACATACCCAGTTCCTTGCCCTTGTCTGCCACCTGGCTTACATAGCACCCGATCCCAATTTCTGTCCCTGCAGGGTGGCGGCCCTATGGGTCAACTCCAGGTCACTGGATGCTGGCTGGCAAACTCCCATCACAAGTCTGGCTCCAGGAGTGGGCCCCCTGGTTTCACTGGTCTGGGCAAGATGACACGTTACCAAAGACAGCTGTTATGAACCAAATGTTTGTGGTCACAATAAAAAAAAAAAAAACACCAACTGACCCATTTGAAACTAGAAAGTACTCAAAGGTCATACTTCCAACTAAAGATAAACCAACTGAAGCAGCTCCCAACTGTGTGCCGAGTCAATGCCAATCTTACATCATACAGTGTGCCGTCTCTGGGCTGTCAAGAATCTGAAGTTCGGTGGGTATGTTGCCTGCAGCCTATCATTTACGTCTGACTGGACATTAGTTTTCTGATGAAGGCACCATATAAGCACAATGTTGCACAGATTGTCCCCATGTCCCTGTATTTGCCCTGGAAGCAATCCCTGTTCCATTAGTGGGGCAGAATACTGAACAGCTCTTTGTTTCTGTTTCTGTGGGCAATGAAATGGGGGTGATTGGCTCTCGCCTTGCTGTCGGCCCTTTGCGTCAGAGGACA
Source organism: Toxotes chatareus (assembly GCA_016801885.1). Classification (NCBI taxonomy): domain Eukaryota; kingdom Metazoa; phylum Chordata; class Actinopteri; family Toxotidae; genus Toxotes; species Toxotes chatareus. The sequence continues at coordinate 20,587,707 of CM028899.1, forward strand.
CTCGCATAATGTTGAGCATTTCTCAGTTTTCCCCTTTGCCACTAAGGTGCCTGTTAAGTCTTTGAAGCAGACAGGCTACACACCGCTACTGCCCCAGCTGCTGAGCCTACATGTGTGAATGACCTATGATGAACAGCATTGGAGGAGCTTAAGACATACAGGATACAATACAGGATTATTTGGCTGAAAAGTTGAACTTTTTCCCATAAGCTAACATCATCTGATGGTGCATTTGGCCTGTTAAATTACTCTGTATATGTATATTGAACTTAAAGACAAAATGATTGCCAGAGTTGTACAGTTTTTTCTGATACAAACCACTGCACAGTGCCGTGCTGTTTAAGTTTTCAAACTCAAACCTCTGTATCTGAAACAACACACCTCCACCAATGCAGCCTCTTGTGAACAAGGACTGTATAGCTCAGAGCAGTGTGTGCCCGATGACAGTTCATGAATGTAACATTTCTCTTACAAATATCCATAAATATAAGGTAGTTAGAGTAGGTATTTTACAGTTCATTTCTCATGCAGGCTGCGTCTGACGCACCAATGAGCAGCACATTTTGCTCTTGCTGGACATTTGCTTTAGTATCATGCAGTGGAGATGAAACTGAAAAATGGAGTTTTTCATTTCCACAGAACACAGCCATGCAGCTTGTTGTATGCATACTCATGAGTCACGCTAAAAAGTCTAAAATATCATATTCCTGCGATTTAAATCCCCAGTGTTGATACATCCTGTTATTACTATTAATTATTAACTCTCAGTTCTACTTCTATCTGTCTCATTCTCTTTTTTTCGTCTTTCCAGACGCCCTCTCCAGTCCTGTGCTGATGAGACAGATTAAAAGACAAAAGAAAGAGAGAAATTAAAATGCACATCAACAGAAACCAAGCAAACACGAGAGCGTGCTGGGTGAAGGAGATAGGTCCTTATCTCTGGACTGATTATGCAATTCTAAATGCCTCTCTTTCGTTTTTCTCCCCACCCCCCACAGGTTCAGGCTTCTCAACTCTTAACATCTCATTACAAGCTCTAGATGATTAGGAAAATTACATGTAGCCAACCTAACTCATTTATATAATGTATGATGGCCCCAGCTAAGGCTAATGGGCAAGGTTGGGGGTTGGGTTCATCAAATATATTCATTTAAAATGCCCCAAAAGAAAGACAAACTTGATATAATACCTCTAAATATCAGAATTCATAATGGGAATGTCAATTCGATCTCCTGTTGATTCAGACAGAGCCCATCCCATTGCATACAAAGCAGTATTTTTTTATGACCTTGGGTAAAGCTAGTGGCTGTCATAGTGGTATCTGTTTGTAATGCTCATGTTGTGCTTTACAGGGACATTTTTTCCCCACATATATATTTTTCCCCTTGGTCTGCATTTCATGCCTGTCAGTCTCCCTAATGCCTGACTGACGTTTCCTCAAAAAAACTGTCTGTAACCTGGCTGTAAAGCAAGTGATGGTGGTTCACTCTCAGCTTAAAGCCCCTCCACTACTGGGCTTCACTCTTAAGCCCTCACCAAAGTCATGTCAGAACACGTCATTGCTAATACAACGAGAATCTTCTTGTCGTCTGAGTTTACAAAGGAAAAGTTGATCAGAAGAACAGAGAAATCAAAGAGGAATGGACTCAAAGAGAGAGGCATAATTCTTGTTCAGTCCAGCTCTGAACCTGCAGCTTCTTGACCAGGGAACACTGGTCACTTTTATTGCCTGGGTCAGACTAGGCCCATGGTTAGGTCAAGCCACCATGCTGATTTATTTAATATATGCATTTGTAGTTTTATACATTTGAGTCATTTGATCAGTATTTCTACCTGTATTGGCTTTAGGTTAGATGATCTTTGCTGATTTTGGTTGGATCACTACACCAGATCAGATATTTACATGCATTGTCCACAAAACCTTGTTAAGCACTGATGCTGGTATTTACCTTGTTTTGTAAATGATGCGCTTGTTAACACCAGTATTACCTCAGAACAGATAGACTGAGTCTTTTATTGTGAGGCAGACTGAAAGCAGCCCAGAGGAGATGAGTGCGCACCATAAGTCACAAGGTTATTTTACGGGTTGGGGTGAAAAGAGGAGGATGAGGGGGAGGAGAAGGGGAAGATGATGAAATGGTGACAGCGAGGACAAACACACACTGATGTCTAATGATCCCTTTGCTTCCTCGGCTGCATGAGAAGCGTAGAGCTGATTTGGGGAAGCAGCCATTTTGAAGGTGGCTTTTTATGGCTAAGATGAAAGGGAGAACAAAACGCTGATTCACTCGGCACATCTGCACAGTATCATGCAAATTCCCTTTCAACACCACCCCAAGGTTAGAGATAAAGAGTTGTCTTTTACCCCTATTACAGTGAATGTGTCTGAGGTTGTCATAGTAATATGAAAGCACAGTGGGGAAGGAAATCAAAGCATCTGCCTGATTAGTGACTTCTAACCAGAGGAAAAATCTTCCCTGCATCAGCTACTGTGACAATGAGTGCTATATTTTCATTTTGCATATCTATCATTTAGCTGACTCACTTATCCATGGAGCGTGTGAACAGGTTGGGGGGGAGCTGAGTGCCTTCTCAGGGACAGTTGAGAAATATTACATCTTTTCCTGGGATCAAACCTCAGGCCACCCAGTTCCATGATGGTAAAATATTCACAGTCACATGAGTTGTGAGATTGCTGTGATACTGCTTGTTTATATCCACCTAACTGTATTTTTAGCTGTCTTAACTGTTCCTTTGCTGTCTTGAAACAAATATTTTCAGAACTGGTTGGTCTTTGGATTCATTGACAGGATTTCAAGGTGCAGCCACTAAAGGGAGACTGTCCAGTTTGGGAATTCCAGAATGTCTTCTGTGCTTTTTGCAAATGATGGCCATGACCTTCAACATGTACCTTTTTGGTTTGCGGCAGATTGTATAGCTATGGGAATGAGAGTTAGCACCTCAAAGTCCGAAACCATGGTTCTCTGCTGGAAGATGGTGGACTGTTCCCTTTGGATTGGGAGTTGAATTGCAGCCCCACATGAGAGAGTTCAAATGTCTCTCTTTTCACAAGTGAGGGTAAAATGGGTCATGTGATCGACAGGTAGATTAGTGCATTGTCACTAGTAGTGCAGGAGTTGTACTGTCCATGATGATGAAGAGGAAGTTGAGCCTGAGGTCAAATACCAACCTTCACCTATGGTCACAAGCTTTGGTTAGTGACTGAAATGAGATGACAAAATTAGTTTTCTCTGTAGGAGCTCAGATATCTTGAGGAATTTTGCTGCTTCTTCATGCCTACTTACCATGCTGACATGCCAGCTGAGATAGTTTTGGCATCTGATGAGGAAGACGTTGGGGCGCCTCCCTGTGGAGGTTTTCAGGGGACGTCCAATTGGTTGGATATCCCGGAGTAGACCCACAACACTCTGGAGAGATTTTATATCTCATCTGGTTTAGGACTGCATTGAGATCCCCCAGGAGGAGCTGAAAGATGTTGCTGGGAAGAGGAACATCTGGACAAAACCCCACTTAACCTACCGTCACTGTGATAAACTGACTGATAAATAGTAAAAAATGAATGAATGGGTCTTCAGATCCATTCATTGGGATATGTGATCAGGAGTTGGGTGACATGAAACAAAGTCCACAGCCTAAATGAGCTCGAACATGCGCTAGTTCAACGACACTACTGAATCTAATATTAGACCGGCATGCTCTTCATCTTTCCACCAGCAGATGTCAGCGCTGACTGCATCCCACAGTGTATCAGCACTGCTGTTTGCCCACAGGAAAAAGCGACAGTGTTCAGCTCAGATAAGTGCCCACCGCCACTCCTCAAGTTCCAGCTCTTCTGAGGGGCACACTGTATAAATACTGGGGTGGGGCTAAGATAATTGCTGACCTTGTTGAGCTCGTGGCAGCGGCTTATCAACCAAACAAGTCTGAGGTGGGAAAATCCTTGAGGGATATGAAGAGCAGGCAACATTTAACATTTGCTTCCCAGCTGCCTGCTGAAGTTAGATCATTGCTGACAAGCTGATCTCCAGCAGCAGCAGCAGTACTCAGTTTCTCACTGCTGTTGTTTCTGTGCCACCCAGGGCAAAGGAGTCAAACGGCAGCTGGCACAGTGCCGCAGAGCATGAGATTTGAATGTTGTATGTTTTTCAGGCAGTGTACACTCAAACATGATGTGTCATTAATAAAAAAAAAACAGAGAGCAGCTTGTATTTTTCAGCCAGTAGACATTATTGCACCTCCATATAGCTTATTCAACATGTTTTTGCACAGCCTGTGGCAAACACTGCCACAAAAAGCAGATGATGCATTTACTGTACTGTGGTGCCACAGAATTGTTCAACATAAAAGGTAATTTTTATGCTGTTTTGTTGTTCCTTAGACTGTGCTTACTTGAAGCATAATAACTGAAATAAATTTGGGGACAGCTGTAAACAGAAAAAATATATTTAACATCCTAAAAAAATTACTTTTTGTATTTTTCTCCCAAACCAAAAGCAAAGTCTGGCCAAATATCAACAGACAGCAAGTTAAGAATCACCTCCATCTTTAGTTACAGCCTGATTCTGTGCAGCTGTAAATCATTATTTTATAATCAGTATTTTATTTCATCACAGATATCTTAGAGATGACTGCTGGACTTTATAAGGGAATTTTTTTTTGCATCTGGACCTGTTTTGTTTATTGGGCTTATTTATCAGAAAGACAATGTGCTTATGGCAGTCTAGTTAATCTCATTTATGTGTATGTTGGGTGTCAGACATTTGAGTGGATGAGAAATATGGAGCCAAGACATAAATTTGGTCACACTATACTATTGTTAACAAGATGTAATTGCAAGCTGGTTTCTGAAATCTATAGACAAAGTCAACATAAACAAAATGCCAACTGTACTTGTGGGGTCCGACAGCTTTGTGAGGACCAAGATGTTGGACCCTACGAATCTGAGGGTTTTGACTTGGTTTTAGGGTTCAGGTTAGAATGAGTGTCATTGTGGTAAACTGATGGTAATGACCATTCATGGCATGGAGCAATGGTGTGTGCTCTCCTGTTTGTGCTGGCACACCGTGCTGGACTGGGTGTGTTTGTGGTGCTGTGGGACTGTATTATAGATAGAGGTGTTCCTGTTATTTAGCCTACATTCACTGATATAAATAGAATGGACAAAATCATGTAAAGCAAGTCCAGTTTACTGTGAAGCTGCCAGGTGTCAGAAGTCTCCAGTATTATGAAATCTAACAAAGCTTTAAAATGATTTTGATGTGTCACTCTTAATGATATACCTGCTGCTCTGTGTATGAGTTTATTATCAACTCTGCAAATCATTTGCACCACTTCTGAAAGGTGTAGTTGAAAGTAGCGTAGTTGAATCCACAACTTGCTTTATCTGCACCAACCAGCTCCCAGAGAATAAGTGTGTTGCCATATTACTCCTCACGCGTCTGACTGCTGAGGAGGAGTGGAGCTCTGATCCCAGAACATTTTACACAAGTACAGCCGAACAAATCATTTGGAAAATAAACTTGTCTGTAAGTCATCTAATCACTTCAGCCTATTAATCGTTTTAGCTTTGTCAGCAACAAGCCAGCACTGCACCCCCCCCCCCCCCCACCCCTCCACAACATGGACTGTATGTTACTGCTGTAGCAGGCAAACAATGCACACTGCTGCACAAAATCTTTAACATGCTCACTGGAGCTCTGGCATCAGGCTTTACTCTCCTCAGGAATTCAAAAACAACTGCATCAGGGGTGGAATACCACACATTTCCACTAAATTCATTGAGCGTAAATTCATTGATGAAATAAAGCACTGAGGACGGATGTCCAGGAAAGGAATTAGGCCTAATGCCAGACCGAGAGCAGGTTTAAGTTTCTATCTTCACTGACTTTCATTTTAGTCGAGGAATCGTCTGATTTTCTGTCTGGAATGAAAATGAGAAGAAAGTGAACATAGTGAGTCTCAGCCTGGTGTTTGGGTAGAGAATTAAAAGGTTTGCAGATACTGTAATTATTCCAAATGCATGACAAAATAGGCCTCAGGGTGGCTTTTTCAATTTCAAAGGTTAGTGGAATCACCAGATTTCCATTTGTTAAGGCTTTTCAGAGTAAAAACTAGGCCAGCTTATCGACTGTAGCAGGACAAAAGACAAATTCTGAAGCATCATAACTTTAGTGGTATCCAAGACAATAGTCACCTGTTAATTGATGCGCTGAAACAGTTAACTTAGTTAGTTGTTTGACTGAAAGTTAATATTTAGTCAGTTTTGCTAAAACCATTAACACTTTATCAAAATTTCCCTGCCTCAGATGTGAGGATTTGCTTTGCTGTGTTTCATATCATTGTAAATGAAATATCTGTGGGTTGTTTGATGGTGCTGGAGGTGGATGAAGATGTAGTGTCTTGAAGACTGAATGTTTCTGATTCTCCTTCATCTTCATGGGACAGATACAGAGCCTTTACAAGAAGGAAGTCTTCCATGTCCCAGTCTGGGTTTAGTTGTGCTTTTCTTTCTCTTCCTTTTTTTGTGAATATGTGGATTTGTGTTATGTCTTAGTTGTGTAAACTAATCCAAACCAAATCACTATCAGAAAGCAGGTATCAGCTGCAGGAAAGCTGTGGAGGTCTTCGCCTGTCTGTATTAGGCTCTGTCTGTGGAGTGTCCTCTGTGATGGAGCTCCAGCAGGTGTCAAGTGTCTTTATGTAGATTTTCATAGTGTAAAAGAAAAAGTGAGACGAGTGTCTGTCTGAAGAGAAGGAAGCAGACTTTTCTGGAACATGGTGTAAACACCATCAAAATGTCCAGACACGAACACACATGGGTGTGACCTGCACATTTTTGCAGTTTTGGTGACCACAGCCCTTGGCACAAACTAAATGACCAGATTGGTCATTTGTCCCTAGCTTCAAATACAACCCATAGCCACAGTTTGTTGTCATGGTAACAATAATAAGCCCCGTAGGAGCTATAGTAACAATAAAAAAAACTTGTTGTTACAGTTGTGGTTTGCTTTGGTTTAGGCACAAAAACTAAGTTAGGTTTGTTGCACATATATACTTCATCACCTGACTTCCTGCTTTGCTCCCATTATGATTACTAAGGCTGCTAGTGGTCACCTAAAAAATAAAATGTCACGATAGGTCGTAATAAGCTGTTTGCACAGACGACCTGTGGGGTCGTTCCTCTACAGGAGGACAGTCTTTGCTGATCCATACTGACTCCCAGAATCCACCGGCTCATGGCGGTAGAGCGTTGCTACCATTCATGTGGCACTGAGCGCACAATTACTGAAGCATGACAATAAAATGCAGAGCATGAAATTAACTGTGCTGCTCCCAGTGAAATATCACCCCCAACACCACCACCTCTCGTTCTCTCATTGAGTCCCAGATTTTTTTTGCTATTCCTTTCATATCTCAGCGAGAGAAAACAGCACCATCACAGAAGCACAGTAAGGGCTTAGTCTACGCTCGGCTGTAAGAGATAACAAATAGCTGGGTATTTTTCCCATCTTGTTGTATTGCTGTTGGGCTGCGTTAAAATAAATGACATTTTTAATACGCGGAGCAGCAGAGGTATGAGATACATTCTGTATCATTGTATTAAATGCTGGAGGATTTTTTTTTTTTTTTTTGGTGAATGGCTTTGCTAACTCCTCAAGCTTCGCTGCTATAATACTTGTAGATGAGGCCTCTTGACTACACAGGCTTAAATCTGCAGACAAACACACACATCCACACATAGCCCCCCCCCCCCACCCCACCCTGCCCGCCCCTCCCCTGTGACAGGCAGCTAGATGAGCCTCAGTGAGCTGAGTAACGAGCTAATCATGAGCACCCCAATAATAAATAGGCCTTGTTCATAGTCCACTAATCCGAGTCATTTAGCTCTGGTGTGGCAGCAGAAATCAATTACTGCAGCTGGGCTCCCAGTATAGGCCCCTGCTCTCTGCTGTCCAGCTGCACGCAACACTCCCACCTTTGACTCCGGCTACACAATAGGACATAATTATTTATCTACTGTTGTAGATAGTTATCTAAAGAAATCAACATTTTGTGCAAAACAGAGACCCCATATCTTACACTGAAAATTCATATGGAAGGAATCTTTCAATGACCAGTATAATAATAGCAAACAAAAACTATGTCAGCTCACTGGCTTTAGTCTCCTACATATTGCACAGGGGGGAGTGGTGTTGGTCTGCTCATCCCATGCAAAAATTCTAAAAATGTTGGATTATTTCTTTAATAATACAGAAAGCAGTCAGATTGAATGGATATAGTGTTGGCAATATACAGTATTTGTAAACCTCACACAACCAGCTCTGTAATCACACAGCTGTTTTTAGGTGATATCTTCCCTGTTTCTGCCATCCATCCAATATAATGTGAATACAGCGTGATATAATGAAAGATGCTAGTTGCATCGTGGGAACTGTTGGACCCAGTGTTTTTCTAACTTGACAAATGATGGGACCATAAGTCAGAATATCTCAGCCTCTGCTGCACAGATAGACCTCATGACAGTGAGATATCAAATCATTGCTGTGCGCCTTTAAAATAATATTTAAGAAATTAGCTTTTATTTTATTCTTCAGTGTGACTTTTTAAAATTAAAATTGTTCCTAAATTCCAAACAAAATGCTTTACAAACAAAGGTGTAACAAGGAAATAAAATACAATGCAATACAATAATACAATTGTACAATAGTAGCAGTAGTTGTCGCAATAGTAGTATTTTATACACACTTTTTAATAATCCATTAGAAATTATTGCCCAGATATATTATAAAAGTAATGAATAATACAGAAAAACAAGCAGACAAACAAACAAAAAACAACAGCAACAAACTTAAAAAACAAACAAATATGTTCCTGAAAAAATATTGTATTAGCAGTTTGGTTGAGCTCATTGAAACTGTCTGTCTGCCTGCCTGTCTGTCTGTCTGCAGTGAGACATTGATTTAACCATTGTGTGGAATCTGCTGGCTTCATGGCCCCACTTCTCCCTGCAACACTTGCACACAATCAGAGAGCACAAAGGGAGGGGAGGAGTGATTCCTAGAAAACAATTTGCCATCTGTGCTTAATGGCATCGGAAGGCTGTCCACCGACCTGCACTACAGGGAATTGGCCCCGGGGCCAACGCTTTAATTACATACGTAAAGAGAGACTGAGTTACTGAGAAACAAAAAGCGCAAGAAGCCAAGCACCGCTTTGAAACAGTCCTCATCAAACAGTAACACTTTTTCAGAGCGGAGTAGGATATTTATGGATTGAAGCTGCTGATAAACCACCAAACTGTTGAAAACACTGCAAGTAAATTCAGATTTTAGCAACAGAAGACCTGAATTTATTTTATCACTCTTCAACTCTCCACTGAAGTAGATGAAACCTAAAACTCTAAAGCTCCAGAGGCGTCCTCTAGAGGCTTCACTGTTCATTATTCTCATTATACAAACAAACACCAGACACAGACCAAAAACAGTACTTTAGAAAAAACATGAGTCACTCTGTTTTTGTTGTTGTTGTTGTTGTGTGTTGTTGGGTTCATAGTTCAAAGCCAGCTCTGGAAATGCATCAAGATCATAATCTGTTGCTGAACTGATACTTGATTGCATGTTGATTTTACTTTGACTCCATTTACTATTATAGAATAATTAGCCACTGTTCTTTGTCTCATTAAAACAACAAGGAAAAGCAGCTCTAGGAATTCCTTTACATATGATCAAGTGCAAAGTGATCAAGTGACGAAAAACTATGTCAGAAACATGCAAATATGGCATCCTGGTTTGGGATTTACATGTTAAGTCTGTTTCCATGAAACATAGTCATATTTTGTTTTTGTCGATGCACCGAGTTTTACTCCTTAGCTAAGTGTAAAAACTTTTTCTTTTGCAGTTTTTAACGATATTTTCAAATTTCCAGTGTTTCCAATCTGTTTTTTTTTTATTAGCAAATTGAATTTTGCATAAAAACAGGTGAATGGAAACCTACTGCTAAGTTGTGGAAGTTATCCTTTAGACATTTATGGCTGTTCAAAGCTTCAGGAGCATTACTAGCTCCTTCTGGACTAGAGGAGGACCAACCCTGATTTGCATGTAGCTGGTTAAACAAAGACAGACCGCAATCACATTTGTAACCTGTCCTGCAGAGATGCATAAATGGTGGTACTTCTTACCACTCTCCCACTTCTCCACTGTGGTTTGGTTGCAGCTCCCCCTGCAGGATCCTCCAACCCTGCTCCAACCTCATAAAGTCTAACATGCTATTTGCTTTTATGCCAGTGGGAGTCGCAAATCCTTCCCTCATCACCTCATTGCCACTCCATCTGGATGCAGAGAGGAATATTATTGCAACTTATGAGTTGTTTTAAACAATAAAGGTTAATGACAACTTAGAAATTCACAGAGAAGTTTCAGTGTGCTTCATAGAACATCATGAGCCTTTAGTCAACAACAAAATACAAGCTACAGATAATGAATATGTGTATCTTAGTCTCAGATGGGTCAGACACACACACACACACACACCCATGAAAAAACAATGTTGAATATTTGCCTGGCCTTTTTTTGCATCCGATTTCTGGATGTGAAATTCAGCCTATATTTAAACCGGACATCCTGATTTTGACCGGGCGCTAAACTAAGCAGCACAGTGTGGAGCAACCACGCAACAATCCAAGAAATGAAACAGCACACAACAGTAGCTGCGAGAGTACAGACAGCACAGTTAAACACAGTAACGCACACAATCACAGCGACAGGCTGTCAGTAAAAATAAACAAGCTTTGCTTTGTGTATTACAGCCTGGACATTTTAACGGCGTGTGTTTTTTATTTCCCGCGAAACTTGTGATTATTTCACAGTGACCATCAATCTCTGAACCACTGCGCCAAGGAGAAGCGGCCATCTCTCCTTCTTCTTCTTCCTTGCGGCAATAGAGTAAATTTTTCATAGACTGGTGATTCAACATCTCACAACACAGAGTTTAAATGATGTAAAAGAAAGTGTCTTAATTCTCAACTGGATTTTATCTGCAGAGGAGACACTCAAAGTTAAAAGTGTACATGGGCCATTATGTATAAGCTGACCCATGTTCAGCTCTGTACCCAAAGCCCCCTGTGTTGGCACAGACAACCTAGTCTGCTGAAAACCACAAATTAATAAAGTAAATAAATGAAGTCTGACTATAGCTGAAGCTGCTGTGTTACTTTCATGACCTGTAGAAATTTAGATTAGTAGGAGGCACTGTCTTCATGTATACACAGCATTGATTCCTCTTGACTAACCTAGCTACTTCACTACAGTTAAAGGCACTGATGGAGTGTGTGCGCTCCATCAGTGCCTTTAACTCCATCAGTGTCAAAATGAGTCAGTGTTCTAATGCAAAGTCACTGAGGATGTGAAGCTTTGAAACACAGCACCTCCTCCATGTTTTTAATAGAACAGCAGCTCCTTTGACAAGTACACTCTCTTTATCGGAAAAACACCAGGGCCGACCATGAAGAATCAATCAGCACACTCTCTGTATTTTTCACAGAGTCCAGTTTTATCAGTTTTAATACCTCTGAGAATCCTCTGACCTTTTATAAAGATGGTCAGATGAGTCTGTCTGACCTGACGTTATGACTGCTGTAACGGCAGGAAAGGAAAATCTGCCACACACGGCCACGTTGGCGTGTCGTTTCTGTGCTTTGGTCTTGTAGGTTTAGTTTTAAGGTTAGGATGATCTTCTGCACCTGATGCTCAAGCAAAGATCCCCACCCCTCGATGGAGGCCCGCTCGTCTCATTCGGCCTGTTGTTGAACTGCTTGTACGGTTTATGGTCGCACAATATGCTCACACAATTCCGCATTTCTACACTTTGTAGCTGTAAACTGCTATTTTAGCATGAAAAGTAACTGGAAGAGACTGCTGCAGCTAAGAAGCTGATCCAGTTATACTACTATAATAACAGCATTTCAAGGTTCCCATCTTTTCTTCCTTCCTTCACTCCTTACAACCATTTTCCTTCCTCCTCTCTCTATCCTTCTGTCTCCTGTCTTTCTAGCCTCCATTCCCTCATTCTTTCACCCTCTCTCATCCATTACACACCACCCTCCACACACTTGCTAACACAAACATAGAAAGACACATATATACACACACACACAGACACCTCCAGCCTTTTATTTACTGTCCTTGCCAACTGTGTGAAGAGGATGAGTGGAGAGATACCCAGAGGCATTCTGCACTGAGCTCCTGTGTCTCTGTGATGTACCACAAATTAGCCCGTGTGTCTAATTCGCTAAGGGTCCATTTGATTGGACGCCGTGTGTGTGGAGATGGTGGGTGGTGGCCAGCATCAACCTATCCCAGAGCAGCGTTCCCCTCAGGCTGTCAGCGAGCAGCATTGCCATGGTGATGTCATCTTCAAGCTGTGAGCCCGCCTCCATTGGACAAAGCATACTGATTACTGGGAGAGAGGGGAGAGAGCAGTGATGATGAATCTGATGATTAGGCTACAAGCCGTGGGCAAACTGATGCCAGATTTTCATTCTGATCAGATCCCGTAATCAGCTTCCATACACATTCTGCCAGAAATACATCTGACATGACTTCAGGTGATCTGCCTGATCTGAAGGCAGAGGCCTGATTCGTTGTTCAGGCTGAGAGAAATGATACAAAACATTAAAAATATAATAACTGGTAAGAGGGATTTGAAGTCATTGATTTATTTTGAAAATCTGTACTTAAACGCCTTTCATCTGCGTGACAGAGGATTGAAAAAAGCTTTAACCCTGAGACTACAAGGAAATGCCCTCAACATTTCTCTGCAGTTAAACACAAAACATTCAGCAGGATGGAAATTACTGCCGTTTGTGTGATGGATAAAACAAGTTTTTTGTTTTGTTTGGAGGTGTTTCATATCATATTTACAGATTACAGTGTTCACAGCAACAATCAAACATTGAATGATTTAATGATCTCCTGAATGTCACCATAACACTGCTTTGTAATAATAATTACAATTAACAATAATTGCTAACCTATTAATTTTATGGTATTATCATTACTTATTGATTAGGCCTCATGTTGATGATTTATGTTCTATAGCTACTTTTAATTTAACGAGTTCCACACATTTTTCATTTAATGTCATTGGGATAGAAAACATGTGCTTGTAATAATCTGTGTTCATGGCAGAACTCGATGGAATCAACATGCCGTTTGGTCTCATTGCTAATTGCGTTAATTGTTAGACCTACAGAAGTAAATTAAAACGCTTGACGTTCAGTGTAACTGTTGTACGTCAGTTAAAAAAAAAAAAAAAAAAACACTACCAGAACATTTGTTGGCTTTAATGACAATTTTCTTTGAACTATTAATTTGCAGAGCAGATTTGTGTTAAACAGCAATACAGTGTGATCACACAGTTTGATGGAAACAGTGACCACTGCTGAGATTTCAAGTTCAGACTTTCAACCTTAAATTTCGCACATTTCCAGATCAAAAGACAAAATGTATGAGAAATATTTTTGCGTAATTTTGTTTTTTAAACATGAATAAGGAAATATATTTTTGATAAAAATGGCCGTCAGCACTGAATTTGTGTTACAAAAGAACACATATAAAACCATAAGAAAACATGAAAATTAATCTGTTATGAAATAACAAGATTTTATCCAGACAGAATGAAAATCAGTCAGAATTGAATGAATGAGGAGTTTTATTATGTCTGTTTTGTTTATTTAAAACCAGAGAACAGTGTGAAAACTATAAGATTCAAGTAAGAAGACATTATGCGTTATGTGTTAGTAAAAGCTTTATGTTCCATATGATCAGACACAGAGTAGGTGGCACTGATAGCATAATGATGTTTTTTATGAAGCTGGTTCCCAGTGCATCTTTAAGCAGAAAGGCTCATCTGGTAATCTCTGGCGACTTGTTTCAGTCATTGCTTGGTCATCATTGCCCAGATGACTCTCATGTCAAATTGTCCTATGGGAACATGCCATGTCTGTGTGTGTGTGTGTATGTGTGTACTGGAGTGTATTCATGGTGTGTCTAGTGGGGTTACAGAGGTTAAGGGGAGCTAATTTCACGGCTTTTTATTTGTGCTGGTCTCAGGAGAGGAGCTCTCTGTAAGCATTATCACTTCCAGCTGGTTCAAATAGGACAGACGGGACAGGACTACCACACACACACACACACACACACACAGCACAGCACAGACATAGTCTCTCATCTGATTAAGTACCTTGGTTTCAAATGCTCACTTTCATTTTGTGTGTGTGTGTGTTTATAAAACAGTTTATTTTTCATCAGAAACTGTAAAATCATGTAAATGTCACAGGAAACAGGCCTTTTCCAGGGATTCACAAACTGGTTAATTTACAGCTTCCCTGCAACAGTGGAAGCTCCTTCTACATTACAAGAATTGTATAATTATTGTTGAAACACAAGTGACATGAAATCATTAAATCACTTAAGGATTCACTTCCTTATTCTATTATAGCAGCCAGCAATTTCCCATAACTCTCAAATTTCCACCCAGCTCACTGTTATCATTGTATCAGCTGTGAATGGAAGGACATGTGGGTGTGGAAGGACTGCAGGAGAATGTGAATCCTCTCAGAATTTATTACTGTAAAGTTTCACACCAAACTCTGCTGGTTGTATAAATGACCATTTGCTGTGTCAGTCAGCAGAGTGCAGTGAGACTTCCTCAGTGTGTTCATGTTCTTGTATAGACATGGTTTAGCTCCAGCTCTTTGCCTCAGGTCAAAATGTCAACATTACACATCAGATGTCTCAGGTCAGAATGTCATGAAATTTTCTTTGTGCACTCATTCTTCCAAGGTAATGAGCCATTTGGATTGTAATGAGCCTCAGTCTTTTTCTAGCCCACTGTCTTGACTTTTTATTTTTTTTTCTCTACTCCATCACCTTTAGGTGCATCGGCGGTCAGCAGAGCGTCTTCTAGATTTGTGCTGTGCCAACCGTGGTACTTTCATCAAGGTGGGCCAGCACCTGGGTGCTCTGGACTACCTGCTGCCTGAGGAGTACACATCCACACTGAAGGTGCTCCACAGCCGAGCTCCTCAGAGCAGCATGGAGGAGATCCAGCAGGTCATCAGAGAAGACCTCGGCAAGGAGGCAAGTGCAAACAGACTGGATCTCCGACATAATGTTAACAGGCCACATTCTGTTATTATACAGGAGAGGACAAACCAGATTCAAGGTAGTCTTTACTTCTAAACAGTTGAGTGATAATCTGTCTAAGCAACACTCTGTCTTAATGGGACTTTTGATAGATTATTTTGATTTATTTTGCATTTAATGTTCTACACATCCAACATCTGGTAAGGGTAAGAATGCCACAGAAAACTGGAGAGCCCTGCCCCCTTTGGATGTCTTTACTGGTATCAGCAGGCCCATCCTGCACCCATCTCCAGGTTGGGAGATGGGTGCAGGTTGGGGGTTCTGACCATCCATTCGTCCATCCCTCTGTTCCATTCTCGTGAATGCCATACCTCAGGAACGCCAGAGGTAATTTCTTCACTGTTCACTGTGACCTCAAGTCTGTCCCAGTTTTGTTGTACGTTGTCTGTATGTACGTATGTTGATGTATGTGTAAGTTGTATGTTCGTGTATCAGGAATGCCTCGAGGGAATTTTATTACATCTAGCACAAAAGTCTTAATTGACTGACTTGATTTGAAGTCTGCTTTGGGGCAGGCTCAGGTTTCTGTGCCTGATTCACTCTCCAAAGCATGTGTTTGGCCCTGCATGTGCTCTTTGCAGGAAGCATAAAAAAAAAAATAAAGCAGCAGTGGATATGTCTGACATTCTGTCCTCATTTCATTTCATAACCAAGCCATACTCCTGATGTAGCTGTTAATGCTGCTGTTAGTACAGAGCGTGGAGTTGGCTCTCAGACTAGTTGTTATGACAGCCTTTTAGAGCCTGCTGGAGGCAAGGCAATTGTTCTGTTATTCTCAGATACAGTACATTGGTCTTCTCCCTCTACGGCACACTCCCCAGTGTTGTGTGTGTGTGTGTGTGTCTTTGTGTTTGAGTGTGTTGTTAAAGAAATGGATTTGGTATACTCAGTTGAGTATATTACATCAAATCCAGGAACGGTGAACATGTTTCTCCACATGACACACTCACCCAGTCTGGGCCAATTCAGAAGTGTTTAAATTAGACAAAAATGTGTGATATGCAGCAAGGGTCAGGTGATACGCTAACATACACCATAAAACGACATACATTGTCAACCATAATGGGTTTGTGCCATGTGGGCTATACCAAGGAAACCATCCCCTTTACTATCTGGGTGTACTGGCTGTTGTCGGTAGTGTTGTAAATCACTGATTTTGATGTAGAGATATTGTTTTGTGGCAATATATATATTTTTTTATATGATGGCACAAAAATATATGTCCATCTGTATTTCTGCATAACATACGGCCAGACAGCAACAGACGCACTATAAAAATGACCTCATGATCAGCACTAATTCTGAACTCCAGTCCAAAATAAGCAGGATTTGTGGGGACTAATTTAGCTGCGAATCGTAGACTGGTTTTCTTGTGTACCTCTTCCCATCGATTCACCATGTCGCTCCGCGTTCTCATTTGAAACAGTGTAAGCAAAACATGCCTGAGACATTTGAGTAATTCCCCAGAGGTCTTTCTAGCAGAAAGGCTCAATAATTAGTGTGGTGTATCACAGACTGATCGATAGGCTTTCTCACTATTCTGGTCTAAAGGTCTTCATTAAGCAAATACTTGATTTTTTTTTTAAATCGGTGTCAATATTTGTTTATCTTTTCAGCAAAATCACCGTTTTACTAGATACATGGTGTATTTCTGCAGTGATTAGATTAAAATTAGATTGACTGTAATAATTAATGGTTCAGTTATTTTTACACATTGATGTATTAGCAGTTTGCG
This sequence comes from Toxotes chatareus, assembly GCA_016801885.1. Lineage (NCBI taxonomy): Eukaryota > Metazoa > Chordata > Actinopteri > Toxotidae > Toxotes > Toxotes chatareus. The sequence goes on from CM028899.1 coordinate 20,604,666, forward strand.
TATCTAATAAATATTCACACTGGCTAAACACTACAGTTTCTGCTCAGGCCTCTCAAAAAAAAAAAAAACAAACATCAGCTTTACTGACTGTTTCGTGCCAGTGCCACTGTAATTCTCTGATATCATTCAGTCCAGTGTACACTATGAATGTGTAATCACAGTCTTTGAGGTCTTGGTTGTCGAACACTCAGCTGCTCTGTGTGCCAGCTGCCTCTGATTCTCAGTATCTGATAGGACACGTTTTCATACATTAGGAGAAAAATCAAGTGGCTCTCACTGAGCCATAGACAAAGAGGTGGTATGTTTCTGTGTGGGGAAATATATAAAATGTACTTCCACCGATCACTAATGTGTACAATAACTAGTGACACTTGATGTTCCAGCTGTGTTTAAGTACTGGACCAACAGTTAACAAGAAAACTGATCATCACACTGCATGATCCACTCATATGTAACACAAATGAAAGGTAGCACAAATATTCAAGGTAATATTTCTCTTCTCATTCACGTTCTTTAAATCGAGGTGTGCGTTCAGTTTGACGTCTTCCTGTATCCGGGCGGGACATCATTATCCCTGAAAAAGACGGTAATATAGCTCCTCTGTCAACAAAGAGGGCAACAGAATGAATCAGCCCTCCTCCCTTTTTGGAGTGGCAGCAGAAGAAGTGACACTGATGAGCAGTGCCAGGCAGCTCTGGAGTAAGGGAAGCAGCCTCAGCATCGTTTCCGTCTGACTACACATGCCTCTTTTTTTTAACACATGTATGCATTCTCGTACCCGTTGGATACTCTCATAGACGAGTTGCGAGGAGAGAGCGGTGTGTGTGTGTGTGTGGCATCGTGCTGTTTTCAGCACCATTTGTGGTGACATATGCATTCCCACTGCGCACGGATTTGGATAGCCGTGCCGTAGTTCTGGCTGTCATTTCCCCTCCATCGTGAAAATGCGGAAAGGCCAGCATGTGCAATATGTCCTTTTACCAAACAGAATCTGTTTCCAGGCCGGGTGTTACACTTAGTTGGTGATGAGGCACAATAAAAAGAAAACACGAGTGCATCGTGGGTACTTGGCGTCTTGTCAGGGCAGAGCGGCAAGGGTGTCTGTGGACATTGAAAGTCGTGATTCAGATCAAGTTCTCAAACTCAAACTGAGTCATTTCTTACATTGTGTGTGACTCATATTATGGATGGGCATCTGAGGCATCTGATGAATGAGCAGACCACATCATAAAATTCATGTTGCCCATGTCTCTTCTATAGTTGTCAGTGCATACAGCAGCATACTATACAAAGAGAAGAGAAATTATTGAATATTTAATGTAACCTATTCATTAATATAAAGGCTGAGAATCTTATAATAATAAATAATAATAATACATTTTACCTATCAAACAGCTTTCAAGATACTCAAAGACAAAATCCACAATATCTAACAATCCACTGAAGGCACAAAGTTAAAACAAGTCCAGAAAAGTTTTTAGCTACTTCTTGAACATAGATTGGTGGATTCAGGGATTCAAGGATAGAGTTTGAACACAGGCTAATAAAGGCCAAGCAAAACAAACACACAAACAAACAAGGTGGGAATCACAGTGGGATGGAATCACTGTACCTGTACTATAGCTCACATGGTGCATTCTGCACAATTTACATCCCCAATGCACAAACTCCCTTAAAAAAAAGGAGGAGAGAAACCCAGAGCTGCAGCAATATGAGGGAGGAACGTTTGAGTTTACATCAACAGCAAACTAAAACACGGGAAGATCAGGAATACTGTAGATATAAAACAGGAGAAACCAGGAGCCTGTTTCAGCTAACGGCCTAGTTTCCTCTGCAGCTGAAGTAAATTAAAACAGTTTGAGAATTTACAGTGTGTATAAACACAGATTTCTCCTTTATCATCAGACCCTGAGCCTCACAGTAAAACAGTTGGACAGGGAGGTTAGAGTTTTAGAGTGGAGCCTTTGATTTCCTCTCCTCTGTAATCTCTCTCATTCCTTGTCTTCTCTGCGGTAATGATTTATGTGTCTTCATGCAGCTGGGGCCGTTGCTGGCCGCCAGTATCCAAAATGGCCACCTTGCCGCAGACACCGATGTGTTGCCATCCAACTGCGATGCCTCAGGGACCACTTTATTTGTGCCATAACTCATTTCAGGGAACGTATGTCACCGCGGGTCTCCCCTCTGGGAGCGCGGGGCCCACACGCATACATTACCACGTTTATTAACTCCACAGCTGAGATTTACATAAGCAGTGACTGGTAGGTTTGGACCAGAGGCTACAGGCCAGGAAGTGTTGACACAACACAAACAGCACAAACACGACGAAGAGGTTGGACTGTTAGTGCCGACCCTCTTCTTTTTTTTTTTTTTTTTTTTTTTTTAATATTATCTAAAAATGATCCAAACATTTGAAATTGCTAATGTGTGAATTTCAGTGGGATTTCTCAGGTTCTGGCTGCAGCTTAAAGTGGCAGGCCCATCTGAGAAATTACACGTTTCCTTAACCCATGAAAGCACTCTCTGCATGTCAGATCCCATTGGGTGCTCGTCGTCATAGTGGGAGGACGCTGGTGGGTGTAGACAATTTCATTCCATTTAGCATATTTGCATAATGAATAACTCAGCTGTTCCCACACAGGATCCCGTGCCGCTTGCATAATTTATGATCTAATGGCATCTTCTGCAGGGCTCATGTTCAGCCTCTACCTGATGGGCCAACATCGTGTTCAAATTAGCCTCTTTTTATGTTTCACTAGGTACAAACAACAGGGGAACCACCCCCCACGGTACAGTTTGAAGTGCGAATGTGAAGGAAGATATACAGTCCTTCTCCCAGCCAAAACCAACACAAGCTCAGAATGCTAAATATTATATTGTGGCAGATGAAGAGGAGACTGAAGCCAGTACAGGAGAAGGCTGTGGTCTTCTCTATGGCTGTGGTGAAATGACACATTTTTGGTGTTCACCATTTCAGTCTTGTTGTGTTAGTTAGAGGGTTTGTAACAGTTCTTAGTTGGACCTTGCAGAAAAGGCCCTGACTATGAAAATAGAAAGCTTTCTTCTAATTTGAGCATTTGCAGAAATGATGACAATATTGCCGTCAGATGTCGCAGAAATAGGTTAACTTTGCATTTGCATGTGGTTTCCCAGAAGGCCTGAATTATAAATGAAGATGCAAGTAGACATAAACTGGTGTCTTTTGCCCGGGAGCAAATATTTGATGGCCATTTAATACTTGATAAATCCAAAGACACAAACTGAGTAAACTGTGGTGCTGGACTGCACAGTCTGTTGGTGGTATAATTCAATAGTTTTATTGATTTGAAAAAAAAAAATTGACCTTTGAATTCTTGATTCCTTGTGTGTGAATTTTGTAAATAAGACTTCTCTGAACACGGAATCTTGCCGTTGACGTGAGGATGTCTCTGGTGAGCTCTCTCTCTCTCTGCCTTGGCCTGGGAGGGAAAAGGTTTGATGTGCCAGTAGCTGCTGGGCTGAACCAGCACAGCGAGGCATCCTCAGGCTTGGTGGTGATGGCAGCAGTTCTGCCTTTGAGCCGCTCTTCTCTTGATAGAAAGTTTGTATTTTTATTTTAGTAATAAAAATTGAACGTATCAGGTTGTTACACAGTCCAAAACAACAAATCGAACAAGTCATCCTTTGAGGATTGTTTTTGGCGTGGCACAGCAGTTCAGCATCCTCTCTGCTGTTTTACCTGGTATCTCTTCTCAGAGCGGGGTATTTAATGATGAGTCAGATTTATCTCCTGTGTCGGTGAAAGCATTAGCATAGCATCACAGGTGCTCTGAGTAACACCAGATACTTTGAGTACATAAAGATGAATCGATGTGTGGGCCAAAGTAGAAGCTGCACTCTGCCTTTTTTTTTTTTTGTTCAGTTAACAGGTTTGTATCCGTGAGGCGGGCCAGCCTCAGGGTGGTGTGGAGGTACCAGAGCATACAATAAGTCTGTTCTAATGACTCCGGGTCCCTTGGGAAGCCTCTTTAACCTTCAGACCCACACACTAATTAATGTGTGTGCGTTCTGTGTGTCCACAGAGATAAGTGGAAGCTAATGAGGGACTGCTCAAAGGACACACTGGGTGCTAAATGTTAAGCGCTGTGATAGAGATTTGTTGGGGGCAGAGTGTATCAAAAGGCAACACTGGAACAGCATCTTTACAAACACTGACTCTGTTTCTGTACATTCTGATTATGATTAATTAGCCTCTTATTGTACACAGTGACCACCGCAACTGATGTTATTAAAGAAGTTCCTTAACTTCAGCACATGGTCCGTATGGTTGGTACATGCAGTCTTTTTCTGACTCCCACTGTTCCCAGTTATCCGCACTGGTGTTTCTCCTCTCCTCTGTGTAGACACTGTCATGGTTTTTGTTTTGGCTGCCTCCAAATGACCATTTCCTTAGTTTGTTCATATTTTGTTCACGGAAATGACTGTTACAGCACGAAGGGGAACTCATCAGTCTGCTCTCAGTAATTACTCCTGTCCCTCCTGAACTAAGCACGATGTTGCTCATCAGCAGATTTTATTGTTATATTGCGACAGTGTTTCCTTGAAGAGGAATAAGAGAGGAGACAGTGGAGCATTCACTCTAACACTCTGCTCCTTCTTTTAAAGAAAGAATGAAGCCACCTTATTATCATATTAATGCTGTGTTATAGAAGAGTTCACAACAATTGATTTTTTTTAAAAATACAGTTGTACATTGTAGTTTTTATAAAACTCCTCAAACAGCTCTGCACATGGGATGTGTTGACATTAAGAAAAAATAGAGTATTGCCAGTTACCATTTAACCGGTGTTCAGGTACTGTAAACAATGTTCTCCGTGGTGTTTAGCTTGTGTGTAGTGACAGACTCGACCCAGGACTCCATTGATCCTGACACTCCTTTAAAGCGGCTCCTTTGATCCCATTGGGAGCCTCTGCTTTTCTCAGCTTAATGATCTTTCAAACCGCCTTAACCTCCTCCTCTGTCACCAAAATTGGTTTACTACAATCTGACTGCTGCCTAACAAGATTGCGTTCAACAGAGAGGTCACACTGGAAAACAATCTCCATCCACCAAAACAAGACATTTTGGTTGTTAACCAATGCTTCAAATCTTAGAAGTTCTTTAGAAGTTTTCTGTGTTCAAATGCCATTTTCTTGATACGATCAGTGTTTGTCTGTTGAATAAAATATGTTCCTTCTTCCTGTCTTTACAAGGGAGGTATTTCCTCCGTCACTTAAAACTGTTTTCCCCTTGTGACGTTATGAAATACGTCGGGTAGGATTACACCGTCTTCACAAAACTAAAAACAGTCTTTGCAGTTTATATCTTTACACCAGGAGAAAAAAAATGTAGAAGAAAATCTCTGCCTGACACTCAGAGCATGTTTTGTGGCAGCACCTTACTCGGTCGATCCTCAGTGCGACTAGTTTTGAGGTTTCTGCTTGTAGCGCAGGAGCAGGTGGACGTCCTTATGATGGCAGTTGCTCATGGGCGCCGTAGGGAAGCATGTAAGCGGGAAGAAATGCTGTTAAAAACATTTCCACGGTTAAAAAGTGCAGGAGCCGCTGCTCTACTCTGCTTTAATGAGGTGATTCTAGTAACTTAATGGGCTAAACAACGAAGTTGTAAAAGCTGTGTCCCCCTTTTTTTTTTTAAAGAGCTGCTATGAATTAGAGATGAGATGGAGATGAGCTTCCCTCAAAATTTGGCCAAAGTAAAGCATTTTAATGGAAACAGCTTTGCTAAATGTAGCGTGTTTCATTCTCAGGTTTATTCATGAAGTAATGTCTGTTTTTTTATTTTAGTTATTTTATAATTTATGGGAATAATTGCATCTGCATTCCAAACATTATTTCCAAGTAAAAACACTTAATTTTATAAGCACATAAACAGAAGTTAGTGTATAGAGTAGACCTGACTGACTTTTCTCATCATCTGCAGCTGCAGTACGGTGTCTGACTCTTCTTCTAAGAGTCAGGAGTTTCAAAGAACTGCTTCTTTTTTGTTATATATTAACTGTGACCTGATTTACATCTGTTTCTGTAGCCTGGTGAAATTAAACCTGTAAAACACAGAAATTGGTTCTTTGTTCTTAACAGAAGAAAATGGTGTAAAAAAAAAAAAAAAAAGCAAAAGTTCTAAAAACAAAGCAGGTGCACACAGTGTTTGCAGATGAATCACATCTTTACCAAGTGAGAATATTTCTTCCTCTCCTGTGAAATGCTCCCTGCCTTCTGTCGTCCGTTTTAAAGCATATTGTCATTGATTTTTGGCTTCACAGTTCACCAGGATGAATAGACAACGCTCCAGTAAAGTATAAAATAATACAAAAAGGAAAAACTAATGTACTGAATTTACTGAAGGCTCTTTCTTAATAAAATAGAGGCCCCACATTTAAAATTCTTATACATCTTATCTTATACATAACCTCTCTGCTTTAATAAAATAGTTGTAGTAAAATAGTGAGATGAATGTATAAAACTTGGCTGTCTACTAATTGTCCAAGTGCACAAATCCACAGGTGGTGAGGCACCATACATGACTGTACTGGGAAAATCAAAGCCATGACTCCTTACAGCTTGACGTTACTCACCAGTCAGCTGACAACACAAATACTGTTTTCATTTACTGCTTATTTCCAATATTTTCCATGGTTCCAGTTTTTTTTTTTTTTTTTTTTTTTGCTGTTAAGCTACTGTCAGTGAAACTCACCACTTCCTTTCACATTAAAAGCCTTTCAGCTCCTTGTAGGCTGAAAAACAGTATTTGGAGAAACAAAGAACAGCAGCATGTTGCTATAACACCAGACTCTTATTGAAAGGATGTGAAATTATTCAGACCACAGGTAAACGTGGAAGAAAAGTATCAGAACAGCACACATGGAGGTTTCTTACTAAAAGATCATTAAGCATATGGTGGAATAAAAAACTGAAAGTCTCTCTCTCACTTGAGTATAAGCCGGTTTCAGATAAACAGCTGTTTTTCTCTGCAGTTGAGGTAAATACAGCCTCTATCTGAGAATTCACAGCGGTGTCAGTTAAAATTCATCTCTCCATCCATCATCATCTGGTAGTGACCCTCTATTTCAGTCCCCTACCTCTCTGGTATCTGGTCACACACACATCCTTGGCCGCCTGTAATACCACCAGTACCTGAACACCAGCCTAATACCAACCATCATGATTCCATCATTGCAGAGCAGTTGCTCCACCTTGTTTCAGTGGATCTGTTGTGTTTTTACCATGACATAACAAATCCATACACTGCCAAAGCAAAAATGTAGAGAATGAATCACATTCGCTATGTACCTACATGTACACCTCTCTGCATGTAATGCGTTCAGCCTCCTTCAGTGGTAATTTATCCAATTATAACTTGTAAATAAAGATGATCAGGTTGATGATCACATTCCTCTCCTACTCCCATCTTCTTTATCATTATCTCTACCTCATTTATCCTCTGCTCTCTCCCACTCTTTCCCTCTCTATCCCTATCTCTCTCCAGCAGCTGTCAGAATTATTTGTCTCCTTTGAGGAGAAGCCTCAGGGCACAGCCTCTTTAGCCCAGGTCCACAAGGCAGTGCTTCATGATGGGAGGACAGTGGCTGTCAAGGTCCAACACCCCAAAGTCCAGAGACAAAGCTCCAAGGACATAGTGGTGATGGAGGTGAGTATGTGTCTGTTAAACTGCTTTGAAGTGAGCGAAGGAGTGTTTCTGTGGCTCAGAGGTCTGAGACGCTGACTTGTGACATCCTGACCTCGAATATGCATCAGTGACACGTTAGTGTCTCTACTGTAAACAGCCGAACACCCAACTGGCAAAAGGAGAAAAAGACATGAAAAAGAAGTATAGACATTTTAATGGGTTCAGATGTTCAAACCTAAAATATTACTTCACATTACTAGAACCAATTTAAGTACATGAAACATACTTCACTTTAACATTGTGTCTACACAGGAGGCACAGTGTGAGTATAGCAAGTTAGCAGAGCAGCAGCTGCAGCTTCGGTCCTCCATCTGTTTCTATACAAGCTGCATTCAGGGACCATACTGAGTGTAGGTCACCTGTGTTTTGGCGTTGTTCAGAACTCAATTTACAAATTTACTGTAGCTGTGAATTTAAAACAGAAAAAAAAAAAGAAAAACTGTAACATAAAAACACACTGTGGGTGTGTTTACATCCGTTACCCAGACCTGTGTAGACAGCTGGATTGGTTAAAACATCTTAACTGTTCAGACGGTCTTCTGACTGAAATGGAAAAACCCCTCTCAGATGCTGCCTGTATAGTCAGGAGGCATCAGGTAAATTTATATATTCTCATTCCATCCTCCCTAAAGTTGCAGGACTCACAAGACTCTGATGACAAAAAAGAACGGTCTGAACTGAGATAGCCTGACTTTTTTTTATAGTAGAGTTCCCCACCCACATCCACATTAGATGATTCCTCATCTCATCAATTACGTTGCTACGGTTCAGTGCCAGCACAGGAAGTTGTGTGTCCTCTATGCACCAAGGCAAAATGTGGGGCTGGTAGATGGTCATTTAACATGTCTGACTTGCATGCAGGTGAGTCTGTCGCAGAAGTGCAATTAACCTTAAAGGGTCACATTTTTTGAAGTTTGTCTTAAAACAATCTTCACAGGCCCATATTTACAATGAGTCAGTTTTTATTCACTGTAATTATTCCTTATATCATGCTTACATTCATCGAGTGATCCTGATGGGAAACAAAATCCACAGTCCTCATTCTGCGCAACAACATGTTCCAAAGTTTATCTAAGAGCAGTCTGATCTGTGGACTGTGGATTTTGTCCCTCATCATTTACAGTGGGAGTGCTGGCTTTGTCCTAATATACATTCATCTTTCACTCACAGAGGATTTCATTAGAAACACCTCTACACCTGCTTATTCAGCAGCAGACCTGCAGATACAGGTCAGGAGTTTCAGTGAATGTTCACATCAACAGCATGAATCCATGGACCCAACCTGCCTTGTGTCAACAGTCCAGGCTGGTGGTGGTGGTGTGATGGTGTCAGAAATGTTTTCTACTTCCAGCAGGATAATGCTCCATGTTGCAAAGCAAATGCTGTCTCAAACTGGTTTCATGAGCATGACAGTGAGTTCAGTGAACTTCAGTGGGCTCCCCAGTCTCCAGACCTGGATCCAGTAGAACACTGGGTGATGCAGTCATGTCAACATGGAGCAGAACTTCAATGTTTCCAACATCCTGTAGAATCAACATCACAAAGAACTGAGGGTCTTTTGAGAGCAAAAGGAAGAACTACCCAATATTTGTATGATGTTTCTAACAAAGTGCTTGCTGAGTGTATATGTACATGCTTGTTTTATTCTATTCGACACTGAGGCTGATTTTTAATATTTTGTAAATTAAAGGTATTGGTGAGGGCGGTCCATTGGCTCTTCCCAGACTTTGCCTTCATGTGGTTGGTGGAAGAAGCCAAGAAGAACATGCCGCTGGAGCTGGACTTCCTTAATGAGGGACACAATGCAGAGAGGGTGGCCAGCATGCTGGCCCACTACCCGTTTCTCAAGGTACACACATAAATACACATTTTAATATGTGATGTTTTTTTTTGCAGCTAGGCTTCCTTTTATAACAAAAAGGCCTGTGGAGTTCACAGTGGGCTTTTATTTTTCACCCTGTTGGTCCCATGTGTGCACACATACCAGTAAACAGCTTGTAATATTCTGAAACAGTCTGTTTTAATTTAAGACTTAGACTTAGACTTAGACTTAGACAGACTTTATTGTCATTCAGGTATACAATGTATACAGAACGAAATTTCGTTGCATTTTACTCGCAACAGTATAAAAAAAATAAAGGATATGGCATGTAGACAGTGAAATGAGGAAATAGGCAATAGAAATGAATAAATAAGGACTATAAACACAGGTTAAATATAAATACAGTAAAAAAACAGTGCAAAGTGCAATACGGTGATTGAAAGAGACAGTAGTGCAGTCTATGGATTTAAGAATCTAAGAGTTTAAAAGTCTGATGGCGAGGGGGAAGAAGCTGTTCCTGAACCTAGTGGTTCTGCACCGGATGCTGCAGAATCTTCTTCCGGAGGGCAGAAGTGAAAAAAGTCTATGGTGAGGGTGTGAGGCATCCTTGATGATGTTGCTGGCCCGGGACACACAGCGCTGAGAAGCAATGTCCTGCACAGAGGGAAGGGAGCTCCCGATGATTTTCTCAGCTGTCCTCACCACTCTCCTCACATTCCTCCAGTCTGCAGCAGTGCATCCTCCACACCACACAGAGATGCAGCTGGTGAGGATGCTCTCTACAGTACTCCTGTAGAATGTAGTGAGGATGGGTGGGGGCAGGTGGGCTCTCTTCATCCGTCTCAGGAAGTGCAGGCGCTGCTGTGCCCTCTTAACCAGAGGCGCAGAGTTCACCGACCACGTGAGGTCGTCTGTGATGTGCACCCCAAAAACTTAGTGCTGCTGACCACCTCCACGGCCGAGTTGTTGATGAGGAGAGGGCGTGACTGGGCTGGATCTTCCTGAAGTCCACGATGATCTCTTTGGTCTTGTCAACGTTCAGGATCAGGTTGTTGCCTTCACACCATCTCACCAGCTGCTCCACCTCCTCTCTGTAGGCCAGGTCGTTATCATCTCTGATGAGGCCCACAACTGTCGTGTGTCGTCGGCAAACTTCACAATATGGTTAGTGGCAGACCTTGGGACACAGTCGTGTGTCATCAGAGTGAACAGCAGAGGGCTGAGGACACAGCCCTGGGGAGAGCCTGTGCTGAGAGTGATGACGCTGGAGGAGTTCTTGCCGACCCGCACTGACTGTGGTCTTTCAGTGAGGAAGTCTAACAGCCAGTTGCACAGGGAGTGCTAAAGCCCAGGAGTCCCAGTTTGCCCACCAGATGCTGTGGGATGATAGTATTAAATGCTGAACTAAAGTCCAGGAACAACATCCGCACATGCGTGTTCTTCTCCTCCAGGTGTGTCAGGCTCAGGTGAAGAGCGAGCAGATGGCATCCTCTGTGGGAGCGGTTTGGCGGTAGGCAAACTGGAGCGGGTCGAATGTGGGGGAGTTTGGAGATGATGTGGTCCTTCACCAGTCTCTCTCAAGCACTTCATCATGATGGGGGTGAGTGCAACAGGCGGAAATCATTTAGTGAGGTGATGTGTGTCTTTTTGGGCACTGGAATGATGGTTGCAGCCTTGAAGCACGTTGGAACTTTGGCTTGGCTCAGTGAGGTGTTGAAGATGTCCGTTAGGACACAAGCCAGCTGATCAGCACATTCCCTGAGCACTCGTCCAGGAATGTTGTCAGGGCCCGGGGCCTTGCAGGTCTTGACTCTTTTCAGGGTTCTCCGCACATCAGCTGAGGCAAGACACAATGCTGTTTCTTCCTGCAGAGGGACTCCTTTCTCTGCAGGGGTGCTGTTTAGTGCCTCAAACCTTCCAAAGAAGTTATTCAGGTCATTGAGGAAGTCAGTGTCATTTCCACACGCAGGAGGGGCGGTCTTGTAGCTAGTGATGGTCCGTAAGCCATGCCACATTCTCCTGGTGTTCGTGGGGTCATTGAAGAAGTCCTGTACTTTCTGGCTGTAAGTACGTTTAGCAAGTCTGATGGTACGGTTTAAGTTGGCTCTGGCAGTCTTCAGAGCCTCCTTATCGCCAGACTTAAAGGCTAAGTTCGAGCCTTCAGCATTTCTGCGTACTTCCTCAGACATCCAGGGTTTTGATTGGCCCTGGTGGTGATGCTGTTTATGACACTGACGTCATCCATGCATTTGTTGATGTAGGCTGACACAGACATGGCATACTCATCAATGTCAGTTTGGTTGTTGTATGTTGCAGCCTCTTTGAACATGTCCCAGTCTGTGCACTCAAAACAGTCCTGCAGTACCTCCATGGCCCCCCCAGACCACTTCCTCACCTGCCTAACGGTGGGTTTTTCCCGGATCAGCAGGGGCTTGTATGCTGGGATTAGCATAACAGATAGATGGTCAGACGAGCCAATATGGGGGCGGGGGGCTGCTGCTAAGGCCCAAGTATTTTAAAATTGTACTCAAAGCAGTTAATAGAGGTCAGACTTTGAGTGTGTGTGTGTGTGTGTGCGTGTGACAGCTTCCTCTGTGCTGCCTGTCGGCTGCTCCTGAAGTCTGACAGAGCAGGGTTAGCAGAACGCCGTAAATCATATTTCCTTAACTAGACAGAGTTGGACTTTATGTCCATTATCATTTAATTTCCTTTTGTGCTTTTTCTTAATACATCTGTTTGAGAATTTTATTAGCTCTGGTGACTGTGAATTAGACTTCTTTTTCCCTTTCTTTGTTCCATATTCAAATCCAGGGAACTGAAGTTTTGTCTCCTATTCTGTCATTTGAGTCTTTTTATTTTGCATTATTTCAATTCTATAAGTTGGTAAGTGATAGAGACGCGCAGCTTGACAGAATGAAAGACAGTTTCTGTCTTCCAATACAGCCAGTAAAATTCCAGTTAGCTTGAGTGGCGTCTAAAAAGAAAATAATAATAATAATAGTTGAATTTTTGACTGACTCCTGCTCTGTAAAAAAAAAAAGAAGCCCTTTTTACCCATCTTTTTTAAGATTCAGTGACCTTAGATTGGCTTGTCCCTTTCTACACTTTGATAATTTAGCATTATATTGAGTAAGTTTCACTAAAAAGATGTGCTAGTGTATTAAGTCATGAGCTAACTGGATAAATCTTCTACCTGATTCATTGTGTGATAAACACTGGTAACTTTTTCTGCAGAATTCCAGCTTCTTGTAGAAATCAGATCAGCTGTCTTCAGCCAGTATTTAAAGGTGCTCTCATTAATGGAGATGTTCTTAACATGTGAAGTACTAAGCCTCAAAAAGCCGAGTGACCCGAGTGTCATGACGGTGATTGTATGTCCTACGGACGTAGACACTGTGAACAACAGTAACAGTGCAGTCATAAAAGGCAACCAAATTACAGAGGGAAATTTGGAAAAGTCTTTGTTATATAAAGAAAGAAAACTTTGCATGACATTGTCGATGCTATCACACTCACTCACTCACACACACACATAATCTGAGAGTCTTGGATAAAACCTAATCAGAGTCCCAGAGAGAGGAGGACTGTGTGAACAGTTTAACACCTCTTTAACAGAGGTGAGATGAGGGGAAAGACTCAGGTTATCTGACAGGCTCCTCCACAGGCTGCACACTCACTGATTCAAAGCACCTTCATTATGTCTGCGTCTTTATTCATAGTAAGAATCCACTGCCAGGTGATCTGACTGCTCTGGGTGACTGGTGATCAGTCAGTGTGTTATCATGGAGCCAGTGCAGTTGTGTGTGAGTGTTTCTTTTACATTAAACACAACCTTCCCAGGTACTTCAACCACTTTATATACTGAATACGTTCTAATAGTAAGGTTTTTCAGAATAAACTGCATATTTGTTATTTAGTACAGCAGGTGTCTTAATGTTCTGTGCTGTACACTTTGCTATAAAAAAAAGGGGAAAAGGTGAAAGGTTTGATAGAGGTTAGATCATGAGCTGCTGTTTTAGCAGAACTGCATCCAAAATAGAACCAGTTATCAGAAGCCAAACCTGTTGAATGCAGACCTGTATGACAGCTGCACAGGAGAATGAAATCTAGTGGAAAAAGTGGTGGACACCCACACACTGTCAGCCAAAAATGTCATAAGTGAACAAAAAAAAAAAAATTGGTCGCTTCTTCCCCTCCTCTGTCCTTTCTCTCTGCAGGTTCCCATGATTCACTGGGATCTGTCCACAAAGAGGATCCTGACCATGGAGTTTGCTGAGGGGGGGCAGGTCAACGACAGAGAATACATGAAGAAACATGGCATCAATGTCAATGAGGTACTGCCTGCTGCTCTGCCTGTTGTCTGAAAGGCTGTGTGTATGTGCGTGGGTTACAGAAACTAATAGCTTATTGACTGATAATCCAGGTCTTATCACACACACAGACACACACTGTGTCTACACAGCTGTATGTTAGCAGAGCAGCAGCTTCAGAAGGATGCGTTCAGGCACAGATCTGAGTATAGGTCACTGGTGTTTTGGCTGTGTTCAGAGCCCAACACATAAAATGGAAGATTTGGATTAGAAAATAAATTTACACATGTAATCTCAACCGTTTCATCCCCTTTCTGTTTCATGACCCAATGCACTCACAGCACAGGGCCCTTGAATAAACAAGTGTGTGTGTGTGTGTGTGTGTGTGTGTGGGAGGCAGAGCAGATTTGGAGAAGCTATGACATAGTACCACGTCATATAAGATGAAGTGATTGATTTATTGAGGATTGGCTCTGATGATTGAATTATTTGCATCTTATTTAGGTTTACAGCGTTTATCCTGTCAGAGGATTTTAATCATTTTAATCCAACACGTTTAAAAATCCACACATTTGAACTTCCCAGTCAGATTTTGTCATCGCTGAGAACAACAGATGAAATAAAAGCAGAAAAATCAGATGAGAAGCTACTGTTAGGTTTACAGGGACGATAAATAACAACACAGCAGACGGGGGTATCACAGTTGACTGTGAACAAAAAGCACTTCAAAGCCAGGAGGTTTCTCCACTGAGATAAGGCTGCAGCTCAAATGCTTTTTAAGAGCCACAGCTCGGCCTCCTCCACAACCAGTGAGTCTGAGGGAATTAAAAAAAAAAACAAATAGCTGAGGGGACGGAGCTCAGTGAAAGCACTGATGTCACTGGATCTTAGCCAAATTGTAGGTTGTAATAAAATCATTTAAAATAAAGGTTTTATTTGCTAAAGATCTTTGAGCACTATGTGAACTGGCATGGCTGAGACTCGGCAGGGGGGGGTGGAGCCACTGTGATTGGCTGGAGATAACTGAACTGATCCTTGTGATTAACCATTCGTTTAGAGTTATTGTCAGAGCATCTCATACGTGTGAGAACTGGTATGGTGAAAGGTTTGATTTCAAAGGGGTGAGATAAGGAATCCATTATTCTGGACAAGGCCTCCGATCCAGAATCATGGTCTGGAAAGGGAAATAGTCCAGTGAGAGGGGTAACGACAGATGAAGGCCATGGCAGGAGTCAGCATTTTAACTACACCTGTGGTCACGAAATCTGAAATTCACTGATGGATTTACTGCCAGTTCTCTTTGAAGGTGTTTTGCTTAATTAGATTTTATGTTACAGTCTTCAGAAGACGTGTTGTCGTGTTGTCGTTCTGTTCCACAGCCCAACAACACAACAGGAACATAGTTTTTGGATGTCACTCCTCAATGTGGTTGGCAGCTTACTTGAATATCACACACACACACACACACACACACACACACACACACACACACACACACACAGACTCACACAGATACATGCATTGCACCGTCCCTCATATTAATATGATTTAGCATATGACTGCAGCACTGAATGGATTTTATAAAGGGAATCAGTGCTACTGGTGTTTCAGCTTTAGTCAGCTGGCTGTTGGTATATCTCTGATGTTACCTCAGTGACCTTTAATACTGCAAAATCACAGTTTTGTGAGCTGCAAATTAAAATCAACATGCTAATGAGGTTGTCCATATACCAGCATCTGTTTGACAGACATGTCATGCCATAATATGATCTCAGCAGTTTCACTGGTGTGGACTGTGAGTTGTAATGTAGATTGTTGTGTTGTCAGCTGCTGAAGCTGTGGAATGTGTCGGAAAAAAAAAAAAATCAATCTTCTCAAAACTGCAAAATCACCGGAGTCATATGTTGAAATATTACAGATCAGAGTGGTTAAAGTGAAGTGTTGCAGTTATAGAAATAACCTCAGACTGGCAGAGAAAGATGAGGGTCAGGATGCATGTGGCTTCTTTGAAAGCTGGCTTCCCAAAGCTCTGAGTCTGGATACACGTCTCTCTCCACTGATAATGGAGACAGCGCATCAGAGCTCTGACACCAGGCGAGGCATGAAGTCAACTACGGCAGTGATTATGGGGTTTTTGGACTCTAGACAAATGGATCAAGGCCTCAGGGCACTTGCGGGCATGTGCTGCGTGATAAAGGCAACACTTCAGCACAGACTTCAGTTTGTCTCTGTTCCATGACCGTTGTTACCTTGTCTGGTCATTTTCCTGAGATGGAAAATGATGAGGATGAACCTAAAAGGTAGTAAAGTGGTTTCATGTCTCGCTCGTTAATTCGATCATGTCAAAACAATTGGCCTCTCTGGGTTTGAGAAAGGTGGTTTCTTGTCAGGCCAGTGTTAATTCTGACACTTTTATTATGGGAGGTGAGAAGGCCATTCGGCAGATCCTGAGAGTTTCTGAAAAGGTCTGTTCAAACCCACTGTGAGTAGAATTCAGTATATAAAGAATATTATTATGTGTATTCATTAATATGTTTATTTTGCAACTGAAAGGATTTGTGCTGATCTAAAAACTTTTTTTTATAAATCACATATATCAGTGACATAATCAGGTTAATAATGAAAATGTGTAACGTGATCTTTCTCAGCTGCAGCTCAGTATTGGTCTTTTTGTGCTGTTAGTTAGCTCAGCATAATGTTCTCAGAAATCACTCAAATATGCACCATTAACCTTTCTTTGACTATTTACCAAGGCCTTAGTCGGATATGTTTTCATAAAATGTAATTCACATCACCAATCATTTTGTCCTCAGTCACAGTAGTTGCCAGTTAAACAGCAGAATTACACTGTTCTCATTTCAGAGTAATCTGTCATGTCTACGGACATGTGCAGAGCAGTGCTGGATGTCCTGTGCAACATGAATACACCAATATGGAGGATACATTACGAAATCAAGAACTGCTTTTACTTAACTTACTGTGATAATTGTGTTGATGTAGCTGTGTGTATTTTCACTTCAAATAAACAGCATTAACAGGCACTAAATGTTGTGTGACTTCACCAAAGTGTGGTACACATCAGGACCCAGTAGAGCTGATATCAGCAGCAGCAGCAGCCAAACAGACAAGACTGTCGGACTAAAGAGTCTCAGCGTGGAGCGCGTACAGCTACAGTAAGCCCCAAGGGGGAAAACTTGATTCTGTCAGTCACCACCTGCGCTGCTTAAAGCAAGCTAAACCTTGTCACACAGCACTTAAGTGAGTTTGTAACACTATTTAAAATTGTAATGCCTTCATTAATTTGGCTGTCAGTTACTTAAAATAAAAGGTGAGTAGGAGGGAGAAGTTGGAGGTTTTTGTTAGTGTCAGACTAACACAGCTGTTTCCTGGAGGCAGTAAGTAGCAGTGTAAACTCAACATTGGTATCCAACTAGACAAAATCCCAGTAGGAAAGATTAGTTTGTTTGGCCAGCATTAATGCAGCTTAGTATTTCAGTTGGAAAAAAAAAAAAAAAAGTGTGCTAAAACAATGTTTTCACACCCAGCTGTAAAGAAAAGAGAGCTTTGGAACAACTCAGACATTTTGTGAAGCAGACAAAAACAGGATACTGCAGGCTAAATGGGAAAGATAGTGGTGCTGCGTCTCACTCATTCTACTGTTTGCAATCCAGCATTAAAGTCATGATCGTCTGTGTGTGTGTGTGCGTGCGTGTGCGTGTCTACTTCACTTTCTCTCCAGTGACAATCTGATGAGCTCTAATTAATGGTCATTAGTGTCTGCCCATTCGTCTCTGAGATAATTCGTTGGCTTTCTGCCCTGTTTCTAAATAGATGTGTGTGTGTGTGTGTGTGCGTGTGTGTGATAGATTGTATACAAAGATGGACCACGCACCACCACTTCCGCTATGCAAACGAGAAGCCAAAATATCACTAGTAGGGGAGCTGCCATTTTGCTTTTGTGACTCATTTTTGATTCTCAGTAGACTCTGTAGAGTCGGGGGGGTTGGGTCTGTATCATTAAAAATACTCAGTGCTTCAGTGTTAGACAGTGTCCACCGTCAACACTGGAGCAGTCCAGTCCAGACCAGTCCTGCTGCTTCAGTAATGTCAGTGCAAACACATCAGTGAATAAGCTCAGCTTCATTATGTGGGACCAGTGAAATACTCCTTTGCTCTGTATTATTGTAAATGCTACTTCATAACAAACTACATTACGCTAAATATCTTGACATGTAAATCTCAACCTTTGCGAAAATGGTTTTGATAACAGCACATTTGAATTAGAGGTGAAATAAATGATGTTTGTGAGGCTGTCCAACAAAAAGTGACAGATACAAAATCTGAGAATTCAGATAAAAACTGTGAGTAAGGAGCAGGTGCCCAATACACTGTAACTACTATTACTGGTTTTTATGTTTTCCAGATTGGGTGTCAAAGAGTATGAGTAAGTCTTTCCAGTGTGTTAGAAGTAGGTCTAAGGCTGATTAAGAAGCTGGAGTTGAAAATCACTGAGACTACTCCTACTCGGCCTGTGCTTCAAGGAATGTGAGAATTATTATGAGAGGACGGTATTGATTCATTGAGACATATTCATACATACTAACATATTCTTCTTGCTGCAGCCATAAATCAATGTGAAGTTATCAGAGAATAGAGATTTAGATCAGAGTGATCAAATTTAATTATCCTGTTTGTTTTTTTAAAACTTTGGTTCTGTTGTGGTAGTTGTATTATTTTTTATTTGTTTTTTTAATGAATTTTTCTTTTGATTCATATACTCGTGGTGGTCAGGGTCGAGGTCAGGGACAGTGTCTCCTGGGTTTGGGGAGTCAGCTCTTAAGGAGACTGCAGAGAAGAAGAAGCATGTAGGACTACAACTCTGCCTCCAGGTCTCTGCTCTGGGATGACAGAATAGGTGATAGCAATATTCAAAGTAAAGCAAAGCCCCTCTTTCTGATTCTCCCATGTGCCAGTTCAAATCATCATAAGAGTTTGTTGGTAACAGTGATAAACCAATCACTTAGTAAAGGTGAGGCCATGGGAATTAGAGCAGCCGTTCTAAATGTGTGGTAATGTATTTATGTTTTTAGGCTGTGTGTCGTTTTCATTTCATAGTTTCTGTGAAATCTATTTGGCCTTACACGCTCACTTTCCCATTGTGTTACCAACAGGTCTCAGAGAACCTGGGTAAGATGTACAGCGAAATGATCTTCGTCCACGGTTTTGTTCACTGTGACCCGCACCCAGGCAACGTGCTGGTCCGAAAGGGTCCCCAGAGCAAGAAGACCGAGATTGTCCTGCTTGATCACGGCCTCTATCAGGTGGGAAATCTCCAGGCTGCTCAGACATAAAGAAAATACCATTTGTTCTAATATTGCAAACCATTTTTTTATTCTGCTGGCTGAGGCCTTGAGTATATAGGCAGAGCAGCAAACAAACAGTCAAGATGCACATAAAAAAAAAGCAAAAAAAAAAAAAAAGCATGGACACCACACACACTTTCACAGACACACACTTTTATTGGAGCTGCAGCAGGATAAAAGCTTTTTGATAAACAACTCATTTGACGTTGTTCTCAGTAGAGTGCAGTGTGCTGTGTTTGGATTGGTTCACCACAGCCCTAATTATAAAGGCACATAGGTGCACTCTCATGTCGCACACACAAACACACACACACACACACGTGCTTTTTGATTGTTAACACACTTGCTTTTACAAACACCCACAGGCCTGACATGACTTTGTTTATTGCTGGTTCCTGTATCCATGTAGAGAATTTAGTGATAAATATGCAACTCCTTCATCTTTGACACACACAATACACACACGGAGACTTCCCTTCGACCATAATGGAACCAATTTATTCCTAATGACTTCAAATTTCAGCTGTCATTTTGGAGTAGAATATTAATCCACTCTTCAGACATACACACACAGTCATTTCCAGTATCATTACCAGTAGGGTACTACACATTGTGTATGTGTCTAAAGTGCTGGAAATGGCAGAGGGTTCTTAGCAGGGATGTTAAATGTGTCTAAAGTAAAAACAGCATATTTGTTTAATTTTTACTGTTGAATCTAAACCTCCACATGTGCATAGTGAAGAAATTATGTCATAAACATAAAGAACTCACTTTATTAAAGCTGTTCAAATCACGATGAATGGTGATGGTCCTAATAGCAGAAACATGCTTTATGTCAAAACAATATAAAAATGGAAATACTTGATTGTTTATGGGTTACCGTGCCACAAATGATCATTAAAGTAGATAAAATCCTAGCAGAAGATGCCTCATCACCCATCCTCCGCTTCTCTCCACTGTAGACCCTGCAACCAGACTTCAGGTTGGACTACTGTCGCCTGTGGCAGGCTCTGATTAAAGGCAACATGTCCAAGGTGGAGCGTTACAGCCGCAAACTGGGAGCAGGAGATCTGTACCCGCTGTTTGCCTGCGTGCTCACCGCTCGCTCCTGGACCGCAGTCAATGCCGGCATCAGTTCTGTGCCGGTCACACACTCTGAGGTATGATCTCTCACACACACATACAAACACACATTTATAAAATTTATGGATATGGTTACGCAGTACTTCACAGATGATCATAAAGCAAATCAGGTCGTATTAAAAACACAAAAACTTTAAGAAAAAGCAACTTTAAACACCAAAATAATGCAAACATAAACACAACTATGACAAATATCTAAAGCCTGGGAATGTAATAAAAGAAATAAAAGTCTTGAATGGACTGAACAACATACAGTCAAGGTATCCTTAACTAACTCTGTAGTGAAAGCAGCCCGTCAGCAGCTCAGCCATCAGCACAACCAGTGAAGTTCAGTTACAGTGTGGGCACAAACTGGCAGAGAAAAAGAAAGAGAAAATACACTTTGTACTGTTGATACACGTGCAAAGCTGGAGTTAAGTGTGAACCATTAGAGGGCTGGTACTGACAGTTATACAGATTCAAACTGAAGCGTATCAGTTCCATCAGACACGCATGAGATGACGGATGCTTCACCACGTAAGTAAAACTGAAATCTGCATGGACACAAACCGTGAGAGCTAAGTGGGAAAAGCTTTTTTTGTGAATTTGTTGAACTGCCCCTTGGCAGCATTAGGGAGTCTTTTGTATTTAAATAGTGAAAATATATGTTGTAACTCATTTGTGATTGGTGTGGTAACTTTAATAGCATAATTTGATGTGATTTCCTGATTTTATTCTGTTCATAAGTGCTGAGAGCCAACAGGAAGTCAGCTGGCACTGCCAGAGGAAGTCTGAGATGCACATTCTCTGAATCGACTCAGCTGGCGAGGGGCTCTGATGAGCATGATCTATAAGCCCAAAAACAATGTGGGAGTCTGGAAGCCAGTGGAGGCTTTTTCAGCATATATAATATACTGACATCTTAGCACCAGTGAAGGGAAATCTTAAAGCTAACAAGGATATTGTGTCATGTTAAAATGCTTAAAGCCAGATCCATAAAAACTGCTTTTCCCAGTTTGGTGTAGAAGAAGTTGCCTGACCTCAACACCTGTGGGATTAACTGGAAATGTGAACCAGACCTTATCACCCATAAGTGATGATATCCACACTAATGTTCTTATGGCTGAACGGGAGCAAATCTCTGCAGCCTGGTTCAGATATCTGATGAAGCATGGAGGCTGTGGTAGCAACATGAATTGGAATGCCCTCATACTTTTGGTCATGTAGTTTAACAGGTTATTTTTGAATGAATAGAATTGGAGTTATGACGTTTTTTCTTCAATATAAAATTGATTGTTCCACCAAAAAAACTTGATTGTGTGTGTGTGTGTGTGTGTGTGTGTAAATATCCCTTTACCCACCGGGGTTCCACAATACCATCTGTGCTCAAGAGAGAGTTTATTTATACCTCTCTTATGCAACGTTTTGAACTGAGCACTACACAACAGTCTGCTACAGTGTGCCACCCCCTCTAACATGATGGGCAGGGCAGTGCAGAACTGGGCGGCAGCCAGTACATGAATAACTCCTGGTGTCTTTTTTTTTGGTATTTCTGAAAATGAAATGTAAATATTTGGGGAATCATAAGGTGGAGCTGACTGATTGAAGCTGTTCAGAAATGGAAACCAGTAAACCACATATATGGTTCATCGTATCATACCTTCAAACCTACATGTGTAAATACTAAACATGTACTTTACCTACAGGAATACAAGTTCAAAGTATTGTTCAGTGTCTCCTGCAGCATTGGATACTGAGCATTGTAGAAATGGCTGAAACATTCAACCACTTCACTGCATGCAGGGAAATGGATATTAGATGCATTGCTGAAAAACAGATTTTTACATATATGAATATCATTCAAGATGGATGTTATGAAAGTTCAGGGATATACCAGGATTAAAGTGAAATCATTAATTCTCCATTATGTATGACAAATGTTAAATTTAAAAAATCTTTTTTTTTTTCCATTTTCATGTTTGAAACGGCATAATTACGACCACAGTGAAAATTAAAATCAGTGTACTCTGAAGCATAACACTGCCATTATGTTAATGAAATCAAATATGAAATGAATTTGTGACTTGGATTTTCAGTTTGGCAGGTAATGTGCAAAGTTAACTTCAGACTGACGTTTTCATAACGGCAGTTTGTCAAATTCAGCCATAAAAAATACTGAGTGGGATTTAACTCAAATTGTACTGTAAATGGAGAATTAAATGGTTTAATTTTAATGTTGGCAGTATTACAATATGTAATGTGCAATAGTATTTTTGCACATTACATACATTTTTCTTTGTTTGTTGTTTATCTGTGATCATTTGTGGTTAATCATTTTAAATTTGAAAATGAGCAGGAAGAAACCACGACTGCTTAAGTAACTCACCGGCAAGGTAATGGAGTCAAAGTGTTCTTCAGAGGTTTTGTCAGGAGGTAAATGAAGCTGGTTAGTAAGATCCACATGTTTGCGTTCGACGCTGTTGATCATTCTGTTTTATTGGAACGTCTCCAACGCTGGGTTTGGCATCTCTGCTTCAGTTTGGTAGCAGTCTAAACCAAGCGTATGTACAGAGGAATTATCAGATCAGATATACTATAAGGTTTTAAACGAGCAGCATAGATTTGTTTTGCTGCAGCAATGCATGTTTTTTGATAGTGACCATGCTAAATCATGGTGTGAAAACTTTTCCGCAGGGCAGAATAGCAAGGTAAGAGAAGCTGACTGTGTTGATGATGTGTAGGAGGTGTGCAGGTTCACACAGACACAGCTCTTCATCTGACAGCTCAGTGGCGTTCAGGGCTACACCGGGACAAACAGCTTTAGAGGGTGGCTTCAGAGGCAAAAGAAAACAGCCATCATGTCTTTGCAAAGACGCTCGATCACTGTACATTATTTAGGGGATGCTTGTGTTTGTGTGTTTTGTGTGCATTCATCAGCATCATAGAATTCCAGTGTGAGAATGTGTGTGTGTGTGTGTGTGTGTGTGTGTGTGTGTGTGTGTGTGTGTGTGTGTGTGTGTGTGTGTGTGTGTGTGTGTGTGTAGGTAAGGTGTGTTCTTCTCCCTCCTTCTGTATCCCACTTTAGCCAACATGAAAGCACTCCCATCAATGTAGGCCATCTGTCTGTCATTTATACCCCCAGTTTTACACACACACACCATTAGGCAGACTCCACTCTAGTGCCCTCTACTTGAACATGCTTATTGATTGTGTAGCACTCTGGAGTTAAGAGGACATTTTGAGACATTTCTGTTGCCACAACCACTCATCTGCTTTGCTTTGTCTTCCTCGTCCCCTCTGACATCTCCTCTCTCCTGTCCTTTGTCGTTCCCTCTCCTCTCTCTGTCCTCTCGATCCACTCTCCCATGCATGGATCGTTTTTTTTAAGTCCTGCCTCTAACAAACGATGATGCATTCCATTAGTGTTAATGCAGTCACATGCAGCAAATGCTGAGTGCTTTTAGAGCTGTGGCTTTTTGCTACCTTTCTTTCACATGGAGGAATATTTTAATTTGATTTTCTTTATGAATGTTTCTCTTCTAAACACTGAAAACAGAGTAATTAGTCCAAAATATAACCAGGTGGTGGTGTGACAAGTCCAGTATATTTTATCCAGGTGTGGATGATATTTTATTTTATTTTTAACCTGTGGCCAATTTATAATTTTAATTGATTTTTCACTTGCAAGATTAAAACTTGTTTGAAAGATCCCAATTTTTAGGACTGTGTGCATTACAATTTAGCATGAATAATCTGAACCACCTGTAAAGCCATCATCATTGTGCATGTCAAAAAAAAAAAAATCTACAATTGAAATTGATAGTTATTGAATATGGCTACGGGCCGCTTTCAGCACAGATACAGTGTCTGCACATTATTTCATCTGCTCCTGCTGTTTGTGTTTCTTAACTGGACTGGACATCAGCCTGATGTCTGCAGACAGATCGCTGGACTGGATCCCTCTTTGCCAAACACAAACAGAGAGTGTAGATCAATTCATCAAATTAATATGACTTATTGCCCAGCCCTAGTTTTGACGTGTTTGCACAGGCATTTCACATTAAAGGCAAAATTCCAGCAGCTCAAAGTGTATCATTTCTTCCCTTCCTGGTGGACTTTTAATGTGAAACATCTGCAGGAAGTACTGAGTTTCACTGACAGTAATAAAACAGCAAAGTAAAAGCCACTAGAATTAACTAGTGAATGAAATAGAATATTTCTATTATAAAATAAAACCCAGAACAACACAGTTATAGGATGACTTCTTGTACTGATGGAGTCATGCTGCATTTTTGTCATGGTGAGCCTGTGTACTCGTATATTCATGTATATGTAGGTATACAGGAAGAGGCACAAGTGAGTACATTTACTGTATGTTTGACCATATGCCCACTGTATTTGCATGGTCCACAAACACATGGATGGATGTAAATGAGAGATTTTAGTTTTTGGTTTTTAATAAATTTAATAAATTCCTAAAAACATGTTTTCAGTTTGTCGTCATGGCCCATTGAGTGTAAACTAATTGGCTTAAATGACAATTTTATCAATGTATAATTAAGGGGTCTGAATACTTTGTGAAGCCACTGTAGGTATTTTGGTCTGCTATTTTGAAAAGTGTAGAAATCCTATTCTGGTAGCCTGGCGTTAGAACAAGGCCGTAATACCATCTGAAATTAGACTGCATGTGGTTTCTGTTGTCTGCAAGCTGTCTCACTGTCTTTTTATATCCCAGCCTGGCTCCAGGCTGTGTTCAGTGAAGTGAGCGACAGTGTGTCTGGAGATGTCGTCCAGGTAGTACAATGACTTGTTTTTCATGGATTCTCCAACACCTTCTGTTCTGTGTGTAAAAAGTGCTTCCACTGAATGCATATATTCATCACTCAGTATTTCCACCTTGCTCATCTACTACTGGATCCTCCATGATAACCGAGGACAGTTTATCTCTGTTGCACATTCACACCATATGCTTCTGTAGGAACTCAGTGTATGTAAGTGTCAGGAAATCATAACATGATAGCCAACAAGCTACGGTGCTGCTACAATTTACTATATCATGATAACTAATGAATAACTATCACAGCATAACTTTACATATATCATGATAGATGGCACATGTTAGGTTCCAGGTGGACACTATCAAGGCCTCAGACCTTTAGTCTTTGGTGTATGGAACAAACAGACAGCCTGAAAGAAGCATTCACACCCTGTCTGCTTTCACCCCCCCCAAAGGAAACATTCAGTTTACTGACACCTCTCACATTTCTGACTGAAGAAAAACCTAAAAATTGACTAACCACTAGTCAAAATGTGCGTTTGTCTAGTGCAGTTCATTTACTGCCCTGACTACGTTTGCGTTTACTCTGCAGAGTAAAAATGGTGTTTAACAGCAGATCTTACAGTAGATTCTGACATTCTTCCTCTCTCCCTCTGTCTCTGCCCACACTTTTTTAATATCTACTGGCTGCTGAATGAAATCATTCTGCCAGCTCTCTACTACACTGGGGAGAAAAGAAAAATCACCGGCACAGATTCCACCTCCCCCCCCCAACTGCATTCCCTTTGCCTTTTGCGCGGCCTATTATCGCACCACTCGCAATACAATATGTCCTTATTGAAGCTTTCAGATGCAAATGAGAGCACTGTCGCCTTCTCTGTGTCCTGCTGACAGCTGTGAGGCCTGCTAACCAACCTCCTATAATTGCTACTAATTGTTATTCCCCAAGCAGGACTCAGCAGAGCACTTCAGAACACCCAGCCCCCTGTTATTTGGACTGTGGGGGGGGGGGGGCTGGGTGTTTGTGATGGGGTATTATGTTGTAGGTTTATGTCTTTAGCCTGGTAACTCTTGGTTTTGATTTTTTTTTTTTTTTAAATAGATTAAAAAAAAAAATAGAGAGAGGTGGGAAGTAGCTGAGGGCGGGCGCCTGGAAGGGTTTGCAGTTATTCATGGAAAATGAGTCAGACAGGATTTATGCTACAACCCAGTATCCTGCAAAATATGTCATGTACAACTGTTCTGCATTAGCTAATTTTGTTTAAATGCAATGCTCACTGCCACTACAGGAGTAGTGAAGACCCAAATGGCAGCTACCATAGCTGAAGGCTGAAGCCAGTGCTGAACTACCATGATGTGGGATCTCACTGGGTCCATTTGACTTCTAGAAAGAATAATCATCTTCTTAAAGTGTATTGATATCATAAGGCTAATAGTGGACTTTCTTGTTTGCCATGTGAATGTTGATTGACATTTCACTCACCTCCTGCTTGCTCCAGGTTCAGGACTTGAACTCGGATCTGCAGAGATTTTGTGTATTGAATAGGGAGATAATTTATTTTCCATACAGCCAGTTCTAGTGTGGTTGCCTTCATTCTGCATATACAGTGCTTTGGCATTAAGCTATGTTCAGCCAGCTTGCTTGCTAATCAGATGGCCATCTGGATACTGCTCTTTTAGTTTTGGTCATAAATGACATGTTCATGTCTGTTATCACAGATTTTCTTTCCTCACATTTTTTTTTAAATAGCTGAAGTTGCCCCCGAGCTCTGCGGCTCAGTTTTTTTTTTGCTGTGACTGTCAGTGAAGTGCTGATTCAGCCGCAGTTTGTGTTACTGGGCAGTAATTGTGTTTGTCATTCTGTCAGGTGTATGATATTGTGCATGCTGTCTCACTGCTAAGCTGCCATGACTTGCTGCGACACTTGAACAGAACAGATCCACCATCGATGTTATTAGTACCACTCGTGCTATTACTCAGATATGTGCATTCAGATGAATGAGTGGGGTTCACTACAGGTGTCTTACTATTTGTCATGACATTTGTATTGTTGGACTATCGCCAACAATGCAAATGTCAAGGTACTTTTGTAGACTATATCCAGAGGAAGGGGAAACTGAGCCTCTACAAAACAATGAGGAAATGATGAAAGTCTGATCTGACACCTGGTTAACAGATAGCTTTCATGAACCTGTTTTCTCTTTCAGTGTGGATGGAAACCACCTTAAAACACTGGTCTGGACACATCCGTCCGTCGCACACGTAAAGCTAGTTCTCATTTTCAGTCAGCTTAGTGTGGAAGTAGTGTCTCTCAGTGGGCTAACAGTGATGTATGAGAAGAGACATACTCGTACAAAGGCAGAGAACCTTGCAATAGTGAAAGCAGATGAAAAACATGGCTGCCATAAAAAATAAAAAGCTTTAATCCAAAGCTGTTTCCATCAGCTTTTAAAATCCATATCATCTGATTCATATGTGCTCTGATGTTAATAAGTGATGTGTGCCTTAAGTGGGCCTTTGTCCTTTTTTCATCAAACGACAATACAGCCCCCTTTGGACCCGTGTGTGTGTGTGTGTGTGTGTGTGTGTGTGTGTGTGTGTGTAGGCAGAGGATAATGTAGTTGAATCAGATGCTGTTTGCTGCATCAGTGTTGTTAGTTCACATCACTTCCTGTGGGCATGAGACAAAGACAGACAGACAGAGAGCAGAGACAGAGTTTATCTGTGTCAGGATGTTGACTAGCTGTCTGTCTCTCTCTGTGCCTGTCAACTCTCTGTTTATCTGGACTGACAGCTCTGACAGTGCTGCTGTCGCACACACACACACACACACACAGGCTGGAGAAATTCATATACAAGACTATGAAAAAGTTTTGACACTTTTCTACGCAGTTTGTTGTTTTGCAAAATAAACTTCAAATTAAATTTTGGGATTTTTATTAATCAAATATAAATACTTCACAAACAGGGTATGCAAAATACATTTTTTCTGGACAGTGTAGTGGCGAGACAGACAGAAAACAAGGGAAGATATACACGCAACACAGGAACAGGCTGGAATAGGACGATGGACAGAGTGGGTTATGGTCATGTGGTCATGTGCTGTAACCATTCAGTTACCTCCTGATGTATGCAAAATATGTACATCTATATGTAAGTGAGACATTTTTCATAAAAATATTTGATCTCTTCTGCTGCTCACGTCTTATTCAGGTAGTAGCTCTATCTACAGGTTACTGCACACACCTGTAGATACAGGATGGGCGGTCAGACGTAGGCTCATGTAGCATGTAAGATTTAAACTTGGTGTGCCCCTTCTCATCTTCCAGGACACTGTTGTCCTTTTAAATATTTCACCAAAACTGCCATCTTTCCTGAACCTCAAGTAAGTGCTTTGAGGTGTCCAAACGTTGACTTGTGTGTTCTGTGTGAACAGTTTGCAGAAGTGTTCAGAAAAACCAGGACAGTGCAATTTTTCTTACAGACGTCTCTGATAAAATTAGCTCGGAGGTTGATGGTTGACCTTGAACTCTTAGCACATCATCCAATTACTTGATTTTTCTTTTATCAGCAGATTGAGCTGTTCAGTTGTCATGGCGATGGTTCAGGTATCACCTAAGTATAGAACTTATCACATGATAACAGGTGGTTGTATGTAGTCCAGACTCATAAGGCTCCCCTGAGATACCTTTTTGACGGTCCCTGTTAAGGTGGCAGTGAGTGTTTGATATTCCGTACCTGTTGTTTGTGAACGCACCTGTGAGGACACAGGGCAGTTACATGACCACAGTCGAGCAGTTATCCATCTAAAGAAGCTGCACAGTGCGAGCATCTTTACCTTCAGCATCCCCAGTGTGTTAATGACACCGGGCCAGCTCAGTCATTTCCTTTCCTTTTACCACAACACTTCACCACCACCACAGTCGTTACCGCTCCTCTAAGTGTCACCTCATGATTTCCCTTTCTTTAAAAAGACTAAGCCACTGCTTAGTCAAGTGCTTCTCATCCTCTAGAACTGATAAAAATCAATCCTAACACATTCCTTGAATCTTTTGGTTTGTGGTTGTGTACATTTCATCATCGTGTACCAGATGCTTTCTTTGTTTAAGACATGGGGATTGCATTGTACGGAGGGTTAGGGTCTCTCAGTCTCCCAGTGTCCAGCTGTAAGACGACTGTAGATGTAAGAAGAGTAAATTTTAAAGTGAGGTGGTTAAAAAATGTAAAATTTAGCATGTTGTTTTGGATCATATAAAAAAAGTATTTCTCCACTTATGTTTCCAATTAACTTGTAATTTCACAGCTGTGCAGTTCACTCCTGTAGTATCCGGTATCCGTGCAGATTGTGCACCTCCTGATTTTACTCTCTGTCTAAAGATTTCTAAATGACTAAGTGTTTGTAAGCTTGCAGTCCACTTTGTTCCATGACTAATAGTGTAATTTAGGGCCGGTGATGTGCAGCAAAGGAGAGGCCTTTGAAGTGAAGTACAGCAGGACACTGACACTCACGTGGAGACCAGAGCAGCCATCTTTCAACATCAAAAAGAACAGTCGTCATGGAAGCAAACATCGTCCCTCTGTCTGTCTTTTCCTTCCTTCCTTCCTTCTATGCTGTCATCTTCAGTATGAGGCAAAACTCAGTATTAGTGTTGTATTAATCCCTTCATCCTTCCTCTTTAATGCTTTATTTTTGTTTTCTTTTTTCCCTTCTCTCTCCTGTTATGTCTTATCTCACCTTCTTGTGTTGCTCTCAACCTCATCATCCCTTCTTCCTCCCATCCTTCCTCGCCTATATACATTTGATATGCTCTCACTTTCTATTTTCACAATTAAAAGACACACAACGAAATGTGTTTTGTTCACTTTAACACAAAATGACATCATGATGTCAACAATATGAGTGACATTTAAATTCACCCTCTAGCTCACACTCTCATACGTGTTTGATGATATTGTGTCTTAACTTCTGTGCATCTAAACACACACACACAAACACTCTCTCTGCTCTTTTATGGATGCACACAGCAGTAAGCACAAGCTTTCATAAATATTTAGATGATCATACAAATACACAAATATGGTGGACTTATGGTCATACACAAAGTAAATATGTGCCACATATCCTCATATCCGAGTACACAGGCTCTCATATACAGTATATATACACATCATTAAATAGTATTACACAGTATTTTATGTAGGGCTTCTAGGTTAGAAGGGACAAAGCTCCTGCTAAAGCAGACCCTCTTAAAAAAAGGCAGTAATGTGGAGTGTGGACAGAGGAGGTGATCAAAGTCATGAGTTATGTAGAGTGTTAAACATGCCGTGGCTCTGTTGTTGAGGTCTGGGAGGTCAGGCAGGGAGGCTAATGATTGATACTATTGATGCTGATACTGTTAAGCATGTTCTCGCTGTAAACAGACAATATTAAGCTGCTGTGCCATGGTATGGAGGTGGGGTTTAGTCCTGTACAGAGTATGTTTGGTACGTCACTATCAACAATAGTACTTTATTCTCTTAAATACATTTAGTGGCACAACATGTTTTTTACATTCCTCAGCATCATTGTAGCCTGGTGCTGGACCTCATCAGCACCAACGTCTCTGATTTGTTCACTGATTCAGATACAGAAGTCTTGTGTGATCATTCAAGCAATCAATCAAAGTAACTAATGAGCCACTCTCTGTACTGTATGTTGTCCTGCACCAACAGACAGGACAGTCAAAATCAGTGAGAACAATGCATGTGCATGTACAGGACAATAATACATAATTCAGCCAGTAAAAAGAGAGAGCTTGTCTCGCTGTCTGTCTTCCTTGGCAGGACGTTGAGATACGGACCAACGCAGCTCTGTACCTGCCCCACATCAGCGAGCTGTTGAATCGAGTGCCCCGTCAGATGCTGCTGCTGCTAAAGACCAACGACCTGCTGAGGGGGATTGAGACCACCTTACAGACCAGAGCCTCGTCCTCGTCCTTCATCAACATGTCCCGTTGCTGCATACGTGCCATGGCCAGGTCAGAAAGACTGCAGCCTTTTCCCTGGGTTGACTTCAGGTGCAAATCTGAACGCAGACTGTGGGACAGCTGGCATTTTTAGTACTAAACAAAACAGAAGGAAAGATAGTTTAACTTTTCAGTAGCTACATAACTTTTTTTTAATTTTGCACATTGATAGTTTGAGAGATTAATTAGTTGGTGATGAGTGTATCCAGGAATCTGTCCTCACCAGAAATGCCAACAAACAACAATGAACAAAAACAAATTGCAGCAGGCTACACGAAAGCTATCTATCTGATGTAGACAGGAGGAGAACATCGGTAACAGACCATTTTACAGGGTTTGTTTTTTTCCTCCTCCAAAGTTTCACATGAAAATAGTGGAAATGTAGGTCAGTGATTTTTGTAAATGTATTTCATACTGTGGCCAACAACGCAGGAAGCTATATCACTGAGGTGCCTGAGAGAAAATTATGACCGGCTCTTTATGCCTCTAATGTAACGGTTATAATTATTTTCTGCTTCATTCTCTGCTTAGAATTGAAACATTTCTGACTTTGGCAGCTCTGCTGGGTGTACCAAAGAGGACGGGGATAAAGACAGTAGTGTTGGGTTAGGTGTTAGGTTTTGTTACAGTTATAGAGGCACGTGACTCCTCGAGGATCTGCGAATAATGTTCTTCAGTTTGTGAGACTTATACATATGTACATAGTGAAATGGTGAGACAGGAGGAGTGTCAGAACTAAAGACAAACTAAGCTGACAAATAAGTGGCTTTGGAAGACAAATTGAAATTTGCCACTTCAGGTTTCGGAGAGGAGGAATGTGTGCTGTCACTTCAGCTCACAGCTGACGGCTGAGGGACAGGGCTCTGGACACACACACACACAGAGGGTCTTTTGCCTGGTGCTGTACTGCTGACAGTGGTAGAGCTTGTCTGAATAAGCACATCTTATAAAATATTAACCAGCTGGAGTGCCAAGGGTAGTAATGTAATACAGGCACCAGGGGATCCTGTGGAGCCACTTCAGTCCCACACCACAGCACAGCTGCTCTGTCCCACTGTAGGAAGACCTTTTTTTCTACAGCTCACACTGTATGTGTGGAGTTAGCGTGTTCTCTGAGAGTCTGCATGGGTTTCCTCCAGAAAAGAGACATGCGGCTGTCTCTTTTATCATCAGATGACCTGCGTACAGTATGAGACTGCTGTCACAGGTTAACACCTGTCACCTGTCATCAGGTGACTGAAGTTAACACTTAGGTCACGTGATAACAACTAAAACTAGCTCCATTAGCTGATGAACACCACAGGGTGTCGTTGAAAGGTAGTTAGTGAACCATTTGAGCTTTTCTTCTTTATATATACCATTACACAGGTGAGGACATCCCCACCTCCTCTGTAGCAGACAGACAAGGAAAAAAACCTGTTAGGAGACTTAAGTTTGTAGCCTCGTTAATGGCCCCCACCAGGCTGCAACGGGTCATTACATCCTCCAATGGAAAAATGTTAGGCAGACAAAAGATAAAAACATTAAAAGTTATGCCGTTCTTTGAGCCTTCACAGATTGTTTGTGCTGATGGGTCATTCAAACAAATCTCCCTTGGGGCTAGAGAATGTCAGCGAAATTATTATGAGTGTTCCTGTCCAAACACACGCTACCTAAATCAACTGATTACCTCCCTTTTCTAGTTGAGGATGCACTCATCAGTGAAATTAGCTGGCACAGGGTTTAGTTAGACTGAAAATCTGAAGGCCTTCTACCAACCATTGAATATGGCATGGGATGGTTGCCCTGAAACAGCAAAGCCTCTGTTCACCCAGATCAGAAAACATTACCTTAGTAAAACCTTAACCTAACCTTATGTGTCAAAAACTCAATAGTAATGTGTCTCTCCAGAAAGTGTCCCCATTACTGTGGATAATCCTCACAGTCATCCGTTTTCATTTGAACTACTTCTTATTAGAGCTGAGATGTTTTAGTGTTATTTTCCCTTCCTAGATACTGGGTGCAAACCTCTAAATGTATCAGGCATTTGGAGTATTGGCTCCGGTAATAAATAACCCGGAGATGATAAAAGTATTTAAACTAAAATGTAAAACAACTGTTAACACTATAAACTGGAACTATAGGCTGTATAACTTAACCAAACTACAACGGCAAATCCACAGGCAGCAAGAACCAGGAGTAGTATCCACAGGCTAACAAGCGCTGAGTCTGACTGTCTGACCGGTACATGAATGAATGAATGAATCTGACAGGCCCCCGAATCTCCCGAGCAGCCTCTTTGGCCCTTCATCGGCGTACAGGCTGCAGTTTGGCATGTACATGTGTTAAGAGTAGTGTCTCTGTACGAGAGCTGGTATCAGCATCGGCAGTCAAATGGAGCTGGGTTTGTACCGGTTTGTAACACTGAAGAGTCTCAGTTGTAATGCTTTTTTTAAATTTTTTTTTTTTTTATTCAAACCAAACACTAGAGCAGCCTGTTTCTGTGATTAGCACACCTGCCACGGCACAAGAGGAACTAATCAGTGAAGTGTTCGGCTGTAATGTTAAACTGTAATGAAAACCTAAGAACCCAGTGGTTCATCATAACTCTGGAAAAGTGCCAGGACTTTTCACTAAAAACCAAAAATGTTCAGCTGCTGGTGGCATTAGAGGAAAAAGTCAGAGGATCATCAGAGTCAGAGGGTCTCATCCTCTTGGCACCGTGAATGTCTGTAAGTATAAGTAGCAAACTTCTAGAGGGACTCAGGGACATTTGTAAGACATCTCGATGATTCAACGCAATGTCTTCACACTGTTCCTAACCTTTTCCTTCTTCTTCTTCTTCTTCTTCTTCTTCTTCTTCTTCTTCTGCTGCTGCTGTGACTGACAGGCACAAGAGGAGTAAGGCTCAGAGCAGGAGGAGGCGTCTGCAGATAAAGCTGGCAGAGTCTCTCAGTCTGTGGA
Source organism: Toxotes chatareus (assembly GCA_016801885.1). Taxonomy (NCBI): domain Eukaryota; kingdom Metazoa; phylum Chordata; class Actinopteri; family Toxotidae; genus Toxotes; species Toxotes chatareus. The sequence goes on from CM028899.1 coordinate 20,638,731, forward strand.
GACTCACCATGTATGAGCTGTTTTTGTGGGTGAAGGGCTCGGTGCTGGTGCATTGGTTCACTGCTCTGCTGGCATTTGTGCACTGAGACACTGTGGACATCACACTGGAACGTCAACAACAGGATGCGAATGCTGGCTCTGGGGCCGTTTATAACACACATTGCATATAAACACACTTTCAATATGTGCCCGTACACACATAACACACACACACTCACACACATGACTGCACTCCACTTGTGCTGATGATACAGTTTGTATCTGTGTGGACTCTGAACAGGACGCTGTTGTCTCTGAATGACAGGAGCAGCTGTGGATGCTGATAACTTCTTAGGCCTCAAGATTACAACTTTGTGTCCAGTGTTGAGACGAACTGTTTTCTCAAGATTGTTTCATTCTTGAATTTCAGCTACTCAAGATGAAACTTCTTTGTTTTACTCTTATTTAATTTAAGAACATTATTGTCAGATAATTCTTTTTTTCTCATAACCTTGGAATATTGAAGCATGATCTTACATGTAGTATTTACACCATGTGCCATTTTTTTTTTCCTGAGACCAAAACCAAAACCTGGTCTCACTGACTGTATCTGTAGACGTGTGCTTTATAGCTGGAGATGCTGCACAGAACAGTACTGTGTGTATGGATTAACTGTAATTTGTCAAGAAATAGTTCCAGCACAAAACTCCCCCTAAAAATCACAGATTGTTCTTTTTTTTTTTTTTTTTTTTTTTTTAACATTTCTGGAATGCAACATGTGACACCACCATCCTGTGCAACTTTCTAACCAGGGCTATAGATCTGAAACACCTGACCGTTCCCTATCCTCTTATACATGAGACCATATAGAACAGACCTTGATGCAGCAGTAGAGGTTGGAATAAACAGGTGAAGAGAAAGAAGACTTAACAAATGTCCAATCAGTAACAGGCAGAACTGTAAAGCACTAAATCACTAATTGATACCTGATCAGTGAGTATCACAGCCAGACAGGTAAGCAAGTCATACACACAGACAGGTGTCCAGTCCAGAGCCGGAGTGCACTGATAAGTATGCTGTAGCTGCAGGTTTTCACAGGATGCCGTTCACCTTCACCTCCACTTCATGACCACAGACGCACCATGTTCCTACAGGTCTGAGCCAAACCAGGTACTATGCTGATGTGAAGGAGGTTTATGTGAAATATAACAGGACTTTTTGAGTTGTAGTCACAGCAGAGGTGAGGTGTGGCTCCATCCTCACAAAGTCCCCCGCCCGGATGATGCTGAACGACCCATTCATTCCTGCTCCTCAACAAAATACCTCAGAATGAAGTTTTTTTAAAATTATTTTCAGGTGCGACAATGCTTAAATAGTTTTTCATTGTCACCGTGTAATTATGGATCATGTTTACTTTTTCATTGCTACTGTTGTTTTTAGGTCAAATACTGTCCACTCATTCCACAGGCAGACAGTTTGTGTTACTTTCATCCGTTTTAGCTGTTATTTACTGAAAGATTGTGGCTGTGATCAGAAATAAACAGCTGATTCTCTTTGTCTTTTCCTCTTACTAAGACAAGTCTTTGCAGGTTGTTGTCCCCCAACTCTAATGTGTGACACCGTGTGTTTGACTGTGATTCGTCTGTGCGGCTGTCCAGAAAGGTTTCTACTCTCCAGCTCATTTCTCATTTTAAATCTTTATTTTTCTTCAGGTGTCTTAAATTCCGTGTAAACTCCTCCTTCTCTGTCTGTGTTGCACCAGTTGTCACCACAGTTGACATTCACCTTGTGCGACCCTGCTCTTTCCACCAGGTGAAGAAAAGTTGTTCGTAGATTGTTTGGCAGCACTGTTTCAGACCTGACTGTGTCACCGTGTCGCACCAAACGACGTACAACCTGCGGTTTGTTGATGGTGAACGTCACTCAGAGGCCTTTCTGCAGTCTCAGTGGGCAGCTCATGAAAACTTTCACAAACACCGAAGGCTTGACTTTATACCAGTAGTCAAAAGTCTGTTGCCTGGTTACAGTTGTGTAGCTTTCACAAGGGAATGAAAACACATGAATACATAACGGCGAAATGACAAATCTATGCAGCATTAGATCCAAGTGTGCTTGTTTGGTATTTGAAAAAACTGCGTGAAATCATTTTGTGTAAAAAAAAAAAAAAAAAAAGGCTGCGTCCCGCAATGCAATGCTTTGTCCTTGATTCATGTGTAATGTATAGTTCTGTGCCCCTGTACCTCATTAATGATGCAAAATGAGTAACATCACTGCTTTTATCTTCGTCTTACCTCTGTCTCTTCACTTTCCTCTGTGAATTACTCTCCGTTGTTAAAAACACATGATGGAAATACAGCTGGGCAAAAAATAAAGAGGGACGTCGTGAGTTTCGCCTCATGTAGTTACACACTGAAGCTATTTGTTGACCTGCTGGGAAACTCAGCCATTCACTTATTTACCCACTCATTTACTAATTAGATTAACTAGAAGGAAGCAGATATGTAAGGTCCCCCATGTTCAGGGAGTCACAGGCTGCTCAGGCGTTCACTGCTGCTCAGGGTTTTAATCTTTAAAGGAAGTTACACTCTGCTGTTTCTGATGCTGAAGGTTCTAACCAAGAGAGTGTATATGTTATAGAGTTAACTTGTAGTGTGGGATGAGAAAATAGCAGAAGGGCCTTGAAAAACCTTGGAAAGAGAGGAATGAGAGACAGCTGTGAGAGAGGAGGAGAGGTGAAAAGAATCGAAACAGAAAACGGGTGCATAGAGAAGAGTAAGAGTGAAAGATTAAATATCTAAAGTGTTTTTTTTTTTCAGTTTCTGAACCAATACCCTGAAAGTAAAATAGATGGAGGAGCAGATTGTTTTTCCACGTAAACCATGTGCTGCTGGACAGAATGAATATTTACTTTAATCCTCTTCTTGTCCTGCTCTCAGCTTCTTCCTTTTAAATCTCCATCCTGTTCGATTCTACACACCACGAGAGTAACCTGCTGCTTATTGTCATGGTTAATGAACGTTGATAATCTCAGGTTAATGGCACAGACTTTGGGTTTTGTTTTTCTTATTGAAAATTACATAGGTTTTTGTGTTTGTTTGGGAAAGATCCATAACCAGTGTGTTATTTATTTATTTGGATAATTCAATCACATTATACCAACAGAATGTGAAGCAAGAATTTGGTGAATGTATCATACTAACGAGGACTGTGTGTGTGTGTGTGCGTGTGTGTGTGTTTTCAAAGTCTGATACATGTGATTCCTCTGTGCACAAAAACATTATTTGTTTTGGTCTTTTCATGACATTTGTTGGCAATAAGGGAGTTAGACTTAAAATTCTGTTTGAGGACTAATTGTGTTTTTATTCAGCCATGATTTGTATATTGTTTTCGCAGAGGAAACATGCAATCTGAGTGATCTTTTAAATTTACTCATATTTCAAAAAGATAGGATTGTGATTCCTCTCCTGTCTGATGCTGAGCTTTTATTTTCAACATACAGAGGCTTTACAAAGGCAGAGGGAGGCTTTCATTTAAAATGCAGTTAACAGTTTAACCAGTGACACGACTTATTACATCCCCCAGACAGCAGACTGCTGCTGACAGCTGTTGTTATACGGACTGCCTCGCAGATGACACTTTGATTGTATGTGGTTTCTATAGATGACATTTTCGACTGACTAGTTGTTTAAAGGCAAAATATCAGATTAGCCGACGTCACTGGACTTTTTATAGCCGTCATTTGAAAAGCTTTGCTCATTCGATCAGCAGCAGCTGCAGGGACCTGACTGATAGATGCGTATATATAACATTGTCGTCACTCAACTACTGTATCTCCACCAGTATCAGTAACTGGGAGAAAACACAAGCAGCCCAAGTTCACCAGTCACAGTTATCTCCATCTCTGCCACCGCCCTGACATGTAGTTACTCTCTTGAGGAGGCGCACGTCAGATACTCTGGCGCTTATGGCAGAAACTCAGAGGCCACACAAACGGCCACTGTAGTTGTGGAATAAACCATTAAAGATGTTTTGTTTGGCTGTGACTGAGCAAATGTTCTCAATAAGCCAATAGAGACACTGATAGTCTATGATTTGAAATGGAGAAGTTATTAATCTAATCTCTTTAATCACTATGTTTATCACATTATCACACTACCAAACTACACCTGTAGCATGACTATCATTCTCTGATTATGAGATCAGTGTTCCATCACCTGCATTAGAAACATTGACTGGAAACATAACGTCACTAAACTTATTACAGTTCACAGATCCTGAGGGATGTCTCTGCCAAATTCAGTGTCATCAAAGTGACAGTTTTTCCTAACTTCATGGCAGCCCATTAAAGAGTGGTTAAGTTATTCCAGTCTGAACCCGAGAGTGAGACCAGACCACGGACACTGCCAGACCAAGATGTCCCAAACTTCATCAGTTTGAGGAGCTCAGGGAAAAGGCAAGGCGGCACACGACAACAGTCACCCTCCAGACACTAAACACAGACGAGATGAAATAAACAGCTTTTAACTCGTATTCTTTCTTTCGTTTTTTTTTTTCTCCCCCCTGAAATTCCATCCAGACTCTGAATATCAGCCTCACATGCTATAATCCCTGCAGCAGCCAATCTCACAGACACACTCAGTAGTCAAGCTGCTGATAATTTGCCTCTCTGTGCACTTCATCCCGCCAAAGTGCATAATTGCAAAAACGTCCAAAAGCAGGAAAGTATTTCTTGTCCCCAAGTTGGACAGCCAAGCCAGTGTACTGGGTATTTTAACAGGGTAGTGGCTGTGCTTATTTGCAATGCCCCGTCAGGTGAATTGAAATTAGTCTCAGTTTTGTTGGCACATCCTCTACATGTCAGGGACACATTTTCTACAGCTGGGCTGTGAATCTGTGACAGTGGATTAGATCAGTGTTACACAAGCTATGTGCACACACAGAATACACACTGCTAATTTCTTTCACCTGTGTTGGTTAGAAAACAAACATTTTTACCATCATCAACACACAACCTGCTTCCACTGTTTCCCGCTGCAGTGTTTTTAGAGCATGTTGTGTGTATCTATGATAGAGAGTGTGATAGGTTGTATAGTCTTCGTGCCTGTGTGTGTGTGTGTGTGTGTTAGCCACAGCAGAAGCATCCATCTCTATCACACAGAGCCACGCAGGCCTGCCATAGATAATAAGAGCAGCTTTCTCTTTACTTCTTTCAAAGGAAGAGAAGGGAGCGAACACTATGACGAGCCCTCCCCCTTTCCCTCCCTCCCTTCACCTTCAGCCCCTCGGTGGAAGTGGTCTGGGGGAGGATGAAAGGTCACACACTCACATGGCAAAGTCAAAGTATCTTAAGAAAATGTGTTCAGACACATTTATGGTTCTCCACAGGTCTACTCTTCACAGGTATATCCCTGCTGAAACAGTAAGAGGCAAAACGATGAAAATACAGGCCCTGTTGTATAATCTGGAATTATCCTTTAAAATACATGCAATGTTCTCTGAAGAAGGCTGTGAGAGATGGCTGAAAGCCTCTGAAAATCTAGTAGTTTGACCGCGATACTGCCTGAAAATGAAAACACCGGTGGAGCAACACCAAACAACAACACCTAGAATTTATTCCTTAGCTATTGATGAGCGCTTTGCAGCCAGTGTCTACAGCAGAGTATCAGTTTTAATTAAAATGATTAATGTAGATGCTAACTTTTTCTAACTTTTACCATAACACACTGTTACCATTCTTCATGTTTTTCAGTCGATCAGCATATTAATGATAAACTCATTTGGTTTGAAACAGTGAGAGCTACAGTTTCTGCTTTGACAAAAACAAAATCTCTTTTTTTTGGGGTCCTTAGATTTGTGAGTAAACCCGACTTTGATCTCTCTGCAGTGATGCTCAGGTCACGTGGAGGGTAAATCTGGTTTTGCCATGTGTGTTGGGGAAAGACGCCGGGTGGCCTGCACTGCAGTGTGGGCGATGGCAATGTCACTGTACCTCTGCTCCAGTGTGTTCTGGGTAATAAATGAGGTGTCACAGTCGATTGGCCCACGCTGTTCACAACACCACACTCTGCCTCACTGGCTGCTGAGGTAAGTACAGGCTAAGTGTTTCTTTTCTTCCCTCCATCCCTCTTTCTGTCCCCCCCCCCGGCTCTCTCCTTTTTATTCTCCTGACAGAAAGTTCACCCAGTGAGGCCTTGTGGTAATGGTTTCTTAGTTACAGTGAAGTTGATATTTTCCTCTTATTAAAAATCCAATATGCCAGTCACTGCGGTCTGCCTACAGCCTGATAGATGTGATGCAGTTTGCTTGATCTGAAATTTATAGCAGAATTAATCAATAGTACACTTGCCGTCCGTCGGGGGGAAGTTGGCTGAATTGATTCCAAAGCCTCATTTTAGCTCACTTATGTCCACCCATTTAAAAAATCAAAAGCGTTCCTGGATGTTCAGTACTGTTTGCCATGCAAGCTGCAGGACTAATGGAGGAGACGCTTCCTCCCTGTGTCTCTGTCTGTCCCAACGCGTTGGTTCACAGCAAGATATTTTGACAACTACTGGCCAAGCTGATGTAAAACTCTGTGAGGATGTTTGTGGTGCAGAGAGGATGAACGCTGCGTTCACTGACCTCCTGACCTTTCCTATTGCTCAGGTTCAAAATTCCTCCTCAGCAACATTTTGTGATTAAATACAAATTCAATGTGTATCCACAAATGTGCACAGTCTATATCTGCTGTGTGGATTCAGAGAAACCTTACAGCTGAGTCCCCCGGGGTATTTGGCAGGGTTATACCCAGAGTGAGAGCTGTGTTTGTGTGTCCCTATTCTCAGCTGGAAGTCAAACACATTTTCAGTGGGTGTTTGGCTTCTCCAGGGTTGTCCCTTGTCACTGATTCCCTTTGTGTTCTTCATGGACAGGATCTCAAGGCACAGCCAGGGGGAGGCTGTGGGGACCTCAAAATCTATGGATGAGAGTCTGAGGCCATGAAAACATCTCCGCCTGAAAACAGTGGAGCACTCGATCTGAGTTGGGAGCTTCGCCTGCTGCCCTGGATAAGTGGGTGGTGGATGGTTGGATGGATGGATGACATACTGCATATTGCATTAAAACTTTCCTATATCAAAGTGAATTTGCTTCACAAACCACCAATATGCTAACAAATTTGCATTAACGATTAACTGGTTACTGACCAATCAACAGCAGACCGGGTTTTCAGAAGGTATGTGACTGTGTGAAACTCAGATCATCTTCCAAACTGTTACACTGGAAAACATCTGTCCAGATGTGTTCATCAAGAGCAGTAACCGACAGGTTCATGAGCATCAGTGATGCTGGAGTTTAAACAGACAATTAAACTGACAAACAGAAATATAATCATATTTCTATCATGTTTCTTTCTATTGTTTTCCATCATATAAGATTTGATGGAAGATTTTTTTTAAACCACCTCATCTGGTTGTACATGCTTCTTCTGCAATGATTTAATTACACCTGACTGAAGACCTGGCACCACAAATTGTTTATCTCAATGAACCAACTCAGTAGTGGAGGGAAATGTACATTAATCTGTATTTGTTTTGGCAGATTTTCTAGAAAATCTTTCTAGAAATTCAAATAAGGTTTATTCTCAATTTGGAGGGAAACTTGAGGATGATACACAGGATTCATTAACCCCTTAATCCACTGTACGTCTCTTACATCACACCATTGTATTTAGTTTGTTGATGAAATCACCACAAACAGACATAACCTGCCTCATTTGAATGAACCTCTCTCTTGAGTTCTGCGCTGGCCACTGAAATACCACACAGATGGTAAAAAGAGAAATTCAAGGTGAGAAAAATAAGCACTGAAGCGATGCTTGGGCTGATCATGGCACTGGTTGTTGCGCTGCATGAAAATAGGGCCCGTTAAGGATCTGTACTGACACGCTCCACCTCAGCTTTCACCACCTGGGTTTGTTCATTTGCATAAAAAACAATGTGACTGAGCATAGGAAACACCCTTCAACCCTAAACTGTAGATATAAATTCTCCACATCATCATGATGCATCCTGCAGTGCAGGAACTCGGTGCTGCTGTATCTGTTAGCAGTGACATTCTCACCTGTAGCTGTAGCTGAACAGGAGAAAACCAAACCCTCCTGCTGTAAGAAGCCGAGCTCCTTTAACTGCTTCGTTTACTGCTGACTAGTTTAAACTCTCACATGCATCACGTTGCGTGAACTTGGTTGTTTTGAACGTTAAACCCTGGGGAGTGAAAAGTGTAAAAAGCAGACTGTGTCAGCCAAAACGGCCCGGTGTGCCTGGAGCTGTCCAGCCTGAGTTTGACACTGACGAGCAGGGTGACTCTGCACCTTCCTGACAAAAAAAGCTCACAATGTGCTGTTAAAATAACCCAGGAAAACATGGGACTTTAACAACCACCAAAAAGCTTTATGTGCGTCATTGAGAGCTAACATTTACAAAACCTTTTAATTACTCACAGCCTTCGGTGTCTACATGTTTGTTTGCTAGGAGTCATTTTCTTCTCTGCATCGCTGCTTTTCACGGCGTATTACTGACACCAGCTGTCTGAGGAAAACGGCGTGAAACTGTCTGCAGGACTGTGTATTGTTGTTGCCAGTTTGTATGTGCATCCCTGTACGGATTCATGAGATGGAAACAAAACAGGGGTCCGCTAATGCAGTGGGTTGTGCTTGACAGATGGAGACAGACAGGAGCAACTTTTCACTGAGACCGTGATGGACAATTAATGAGTTTCTGTCTGCGGCTATTTGTTCACCTAAATTAAGTGAAACCACAGGCAAGCTTAGTGCACGGTCGGCAACACGAGGAGATCAGAGTGTGCAGGCCTCCAAAACCATGAGAAAGCTTATCCTCTCTGCTTCTGGTGTTTTTCCCTTTCCCCTGTCTCTCCAGGTGGGTGATGGGATCGTGGGGACCCCCAGGTGGGTGGTGCTCAGAGGCCTGGCTGCTTCACTTCTTTTTGCCCCATCAATACTTGGTCTGGAGTTGCTGTGTACATGGATTCAGGCCCAGATGGGGCCCTGAATGTTCTTTGCCTCCGGTATTTACCAAGAGTGAAGGCTGTGAGAGGGCAAAGCACGTATGAAATAGAGAAAGTAGTTACCTGGATGTTCTATGAGTAGGTACATAGCTGTCTAACTATATACCCAGCTGGTCGTTGTCTTCAGCTGCACTGCTGTTTTATAGGACATGCCTCCTACCACCTGATTGTATAGTGAGGGCAAGATCTGTCTCAGGGTGTGGAGGTGGAGCATAAATGAAGTAAACCAATACTGAAGCCGATTGCAAGGTTACACATCCAGGTAACCACTATTTTCAGCCAGTATCCTGTTAACGTTTTGGGACGTCGGCATCGTGCTGGTCTGGTTCCTGTTTGTAGTAACTGGTTGACAGGATGGGGGAGGGGAGGATGGCGACAAAAACATGGACGCTTTTCATCTTCAAACATGCACAACCACCTGTTACCGTGACGACACCCCAGCAAACTCCATCCGCTCTGCGAGATCTGAAGCGAGAGACGCAGCTAAAACCTCCACAAAAAGAAAGTAAGTGAACTGTCAAATTACTGTTTCCAAGGTCAGGAATGAACTTTCACGCTCAATTATATTTGGTATTCACTGACACAGACCTTCTTCCTGTCAATCAGCGACTCTCGAGGCGTGGACAAAAGTTGCCTTTAGCAACTTCCCGAGAAGGTCGAGAGAGCAAAGTAAAACCTTTTTGTGAAATTTGGGAGAACTCCTGCTCCCAGCTTGAAGTTGCCATTGTGAGATTTTGCTCTGTGAATATATAGAGATAAGGATTAAGATACTTGTTTAACAAGTGTTTTGCAAAAAGACCTTGAGTTCAGAGTACTCCTGCAGGCTGTGGAGATATTTGCTTGGATCTATTGTTGGATATAATGCCATTAATCTGCTCTGACCTCAAACGATTGGTCTGAGCTTCATCCCCTTTTCACAACTAGGTCATGGTTTTGTTTCATTTTTAAATTTAATTTTTTAAAACCAAATCCTCTTTGCTTTGGAAATGAGGGTTGAATCCATTTTGTATACAGTGTTGTCAGCGGAGACAACACAATCAGAGCAGGCCACAGGCTGAGGGGCGGAGCGGGACCTGCCACGATGTCTCTGTACGTATTTTACCTCAGAGATTCTGAAGCACTGAAGTATGGATCAAACATTTTACTGGATGAGATTACAAAGTTTCTCCATAGCCAATGAAATCGAAACAAAAGGAACCAATTTTATTTTTATCTAGAACTATATGGAACTATGAAATGCTAAACAAACTTTATTAGCATTTTGCATCTAGCCACTAACTCAATAATGAAACCCATACAATCTGTATATAAGTATGTTCTCCAGGTGATGGTCCAGGTATTTGCCGTGACGTTTCCTGTTGAAGAGGTCTGTGGATGTGCATATCTCTCTTCGTCACAACACAGTCATCTAATAAGAATTATAGTCAAAGCAGCAACAAGTAAAGCTCGTCTACATGTTTTCTTCTTCTGTGACAGTGATTCTGTCAAAGTGCATTTCCTGTTAGCATCCTCTGTGGAGGGTGGTTGATGTGATTTCACAGCTGACAGTTGGCAACCATTCAGGCTCATGAGGAAAGGTGTGTGTGTGTGTGTGTGTTACATGCGTGCATGTGTTTATAACTACGTTAGCTACTCAGTCCCAAGCTGCCAGTACCCTTCATCTGAAACTGGCCGTTGCACGGTGGAACAGCTTTGTGGGCGGCTGTGCTTGTGACTCTCAGACCCTCTTCATGTTGAGCTTGGCTGGCTGAGAGGTGAGAATGAGGCCATCTTTCCTCTCTTAAGCTCTCTTTTGTTTCGTTAAATCCAAAGATCGAGATGTAATAACCACACCACATAGACTGTTTGATTTATTTTTGAGATAGAGACTTAGAGGTCCATTTATCCGTCCACAACCAATAGACTAGCTGACATGAGGTAAGATTTTTTCCCCTCCTTCCTTTACCACTGCAGCCCTGTGCAGGACCAGGACTGTGAAACTTACTCTGCATCCCTGGATTTTGGTGCATAATATGAAGCGTGATCGGCTTTAAATCTAGTAGTGTAATATTATATGTATGTATTGTTCATTTAAAACACAAATCATATTCATAATACTATGTCTGCAGGTGGAGCAGGTGGTGGAGATGACTGTCATCTCATTCCTTCACATGAATGAATTCACCACGTCATTGTTCTTGATCACGTCTGACTTTCAGCACAGACGGCTGATATTTTGGCCGTGAGGACCCTCAGAGACGATCTCCACCTCTCCTGCACAATGGACACTGTTTAATCAATATGATAAGACAGAAGCAGGGTAAGACAAGCGACGCACAAGAGACAGACACCCTGTGTGTGCTGTGGTTGTTTGATGATAATTATTTACTGATCTATCAGACTGCTGATAGATCTGTGTGATGGAGCACAGTTTCTCCTGATGAGTTGTGGGTAGTTTGTGGTCTCAACACACATCAACCTGTTTGAAAACATGTAAAACAGTTTTACAACTAAACATCACAGCTTGAATGCATATTCAGCTTTACGTCCTTTTGCATTTACTGTTGGCGCACAGATCACCTGACACGTTTGGAGTTTTTAAACTCTTTTCATTGTTTCTGATCCCCCAAAAATGAATGTTGCCTTTAAGTGCTGTTGGAAAATCAAGTTGTCAGGGTTTTCAGCACATTCATATGTAATTTCAAAATGAGGAAAGGCATTTTTCTGAAAAGATTAAAGAACTTCTTACTAGTAATTAACCATTTGTCACATCTGTAGACTGGACGTCTGTAGATTGAAGTGTTGTTTGAGTTTTTATTTGTACAATTTCTTTATATTTGTTCAAATGCTTTGATATTTGTTTGTGGATTCAACAGCACCACAAACTACTTATTCCAGCCCTGGGTTTGTTAAGACACTGACAGTGACTCATGTATAGAGGAATACTTTTTGTTAAGCTTTTGTAAGCATGTACGTGTGTGTGTGTCCAGGGTGACACTGTTAGTATTGGACTTGCTCAAGTGAATTAACATTGCTGCGTGATCACTCTGCATTATGGACCAGCTCAATAACTTGACACCGCAGGTCACTGGCATGTCAGACTGCTTCTGTCAATACGTGCTTCACCCACACACACATGCAGCTGATACCCACAGTGACACACACATCTAAACACACACACACCAATATTCCCTGCGGGCAGTCATGACTTATATACTCTGAAGTGAGGAAGATAACACAGTGATGTGATCAATAGCACTTCGGTGGCTACCACTCCCTGTCCCTGTGCCCTTTGGATATATATTGTATGAGGGCAGTAAAATCCTACCTCTCTCTTCCTCTCTCTTTTATTTCACCTTATCTTTATTACCATCACTGTCCCTCAGTGCTCCTTCCACCGCTGTAAAATATCCGTCTCTCTGAGGGCTACCATTCTTTGCAACGAAGAACGTTTCCATCCTTTCCAAAAAGATCCACCCAGAGCTCTGAGTTTACGTAACGGATCGGTTTGTGACTATAGATGAATCAGCATGTGCACGGACAGGATGTGGTTAGTTAACTGAAATGGTAGAAAGGACTGGAAGAAGAGAGCAAGAGAGGAAAATCTATGTGAAGGCATTTTCACCACAATAAACTGAATCAATTTAAACTTTTGACAGAGGGACAGCATTTAAGCAGCAGACTGAATCCTGTATCCATCATCCATCCATTTTCACTGTGGGCTTATCTCTATTCATGATTTATGTAAAAAGGCTGGAAAACAACCTGCATGGGCTGTCAGTCTATAACAGGAGACAAACACAATAACACTGTGGGTGCTGTGCTGGATGGAACAAACAAGATTCGGATCATTTTGCTATTCTTAGAGCCTCACCTGTAGAAATTCAAATTTTTGTCGTGCTGGTGGAGACATGGGGTCATTAAAATGAAGAATGTGTTTATTCTCTGGGGATCAGGAATGTTTTCAGCAAATTTCAGAGGTAAACTGACTGATTGTGTCCAAAGATGACACTGTGGCTAGTCCTAAAGAAAAACTCTGTTGTTTCTAAAACTGAAGATTCATCCACTGGTTACATATATCGTATAAAATCCTCATATACAGGTCAGGAGCTTCAGTTAACGTTTACATCAAACATAAGAATGAGGAAACGTGATCTCAGCAGCTTTGACTGTGCCATGATTGTTGGTCTGAGTGTTTCTGAAACTGCTGAGCTCCTGGGATTTTCACTCACAACAGAATTTAACTCAGGAGCCAAAAACTAAAACCATCCAGTGAAGCAGCAGCTCAGAGGACAGAAACACCTTGTTGATGAGAGAGGTCAGAGGTCAGAGGTCAGGCTGGTTGGAGCTGACAGAAAGGCTACAGTAAAACAGGACAGATGAAGACTGGAAAAACATAGCCTGGTCTGATGGATCTGGATTTCTGCTGAGGCTGCAGATGGTAGGGTCAGAATTTGGCATCAGCGGCTTCATGGCCAGTTTACCATCTTCTAATGGCTACTTCCAGCAGCATAATGCTCCGTGTCACAAAGCTAAAGTCGTCTTTTTCTGGAAGCCAGCACACCTTGACTATCCATCCATCCATTTGTCCATTTTTGGTCACTTTTCTGGGTCTGGGTAGCAGTGACGGCAAACTAATCAAGGTAAACCAGATGCCAAAAGATCCTGTCATAATTCACCTCTCCATTTGTTGCCCTCAGTGTTTTTCCCACCTCAACCTGAGTCTGCTTTCTGATCTGGTTTTGGGCCAGACTGCTCTGTGACAGTGGCTGTCATTAGTCTTTACAGCATAAACATCCTTCCTGAGCCTGTGTCACCCTGTCATCTACATCTGTGAAATCAGCAAAGCATCTGAGGTCCTTGTGTGGTCCACGTCTACTTAAACTACAAATACAGTGTCTCCAAAATTCAATGCCAAGGAAGTTACTAAGCATTATAATTAGTAGTCAGTGATGACTAATAATTATTTATTTTAAATTGCAATTATTTTAGCTATGATCATGATCTTTCTCTATTATTAAACAAGTGGTTTTAATAACTTAAGATCAGGGAATGATTATACTTTAGTTGCTCCTCATAGGAAACAGTTTGCAGATACTTTCAGTTTTAAAATCATTTTTCAAATGTTGAAGAATTGATGCTGAAATTTACGTTAATCCAAAAAAATCTGAATATGATTGTTTGTAGTTTGTTGGAGGTAAAGATGTTCCTGGATCAGGTCTGTCTCCTGGAAAAGGCTCACTGCTCTAATGTTTACATACTCAATTCAGACAGTTAACAGTTAATGGACCTCTCTGTGTAACAGTGGTTTTTGTATATTCGCTGCTGTTGTGAAACATGGCCTCTGGTTGTCACTCTGCCAACGAGGTCAGAGAAAAACAGTCCATTTTTGCACAATCAAAACCTGCTTCACTTCATCTCGACCACTCTCTACAGGTGTTAGGGAAGCTGTAATGCTGTGGACCCAAGAGATGCTAATGACTCTTTAGATGCATGCGCTCTGAGGAGTGTGAGGACCATCGGTTTCTCTTTCCTCCGCAGTGACAGAATAATCAGTGTGTGTGTGTGTGGCGACCACTTAAACACAACCAGGGATAGATTAGCAGAGCTGAGCTCCATTACAGACCCTGAGTACCATAGATGTATGTCACATGTTCTGAGCAGCACTTGATGGCAGGACTGACTGTGTAACACTGTGTTTTTTTTAAGCGGTGTCGTGGAACCTAAAACTGGGCTGGGTTTTCCACCCTGTGGTATTGTTTAAAATATGTAATACTGTTTTAACATCACATCCACACATCATCACAACCTTTTACAGGTTTAGTTCAGTTACTTACTGTTTTTTTTTCCAAGACTGCTGATTAGCTAATGAGCTCTGCAGCCTGCAAAGTGATGGTTAGCGGTGCACTTTTCCCCCTGGTGGATGTTTGTTCATGTGTGAGGTATTTGACTGTGACAACAGTTTGTGTTGCTCTCCACTTTCTCTGTATCACTCATTTTAAACATCAATAGAGCCCATCTCACAGCACAGACACTACCATTAACCTCCATTTCTATTTATTCTGTCAATATCTTGATTGTAAAATAAGGATTTTATCTGCAGCTCAGCAGCTTGGTATAATGACTGCTATTCAACACACTCATGAGCCACAATCAAATCTCATACTCCCTTAACAGAAATAGAAAAATATGTAAATGTGAGGGGGTGGTATGGAGGTTTAAAGAGCGGCCTCCCCTCCTAATCAAAATGCATCATTTTTTGTACATACAGGCTTTTATGCACATTCACAATTCTTCAGCTTCAGCAAAAATGGACCCTGTGTGAAAAGACAGCAGGGGGAAAAGAGCCATATACGAGATGCTCTGGACACAGAGCCAGTGGACGCAGGCTCACATGGCAGCAGATCATCTCTGGTAATGAAGCCAGAACGTGACACAGCCGGATGCAGCGTATGCTGGTCTTTGCTGTGTAGTATGTCAGGCTGTCGTCTGGCTGACAGTGGCACCGTTAATCTAAGTAGGTATATTCTGACTGACTGCATGTACAGAGAGGGGGACAAATTTAAATCAAAGCATGTTATGTGTTGTATATATTAGGTATTTAATATTTACATATTAAAACGTCTCCTGCAGGAGAGCACAGGATTTGATTTACAGATCTGTGTGGAAGAAAAAAAAAATCAGGTGGTTCAAAGAGATTTTAGATTTTTAAGATTTAAAGAGTTTTTGCAGACTGGGCTCTGTGTCCACAGACTGGTCTCTGTGGACATGTTGGGGCCTAGGTGAGACCTCTGCTCACACCCTGAGGGCTCAGATTTTTTTCCACTAGACAACACTTTATTATTTCAGCTTTTTCTGCTTCTGTTCTGTGTCATTCCATCAACATCACCTGAAAGTTAGAATCTTTACATGTGCACTGTTATACACTATCCTGGTTCTAACCATATTCAGGCTACTATTTATTAGGTAACCTGATCATTCACATGTGTGTCTGATATGTACAGTGTCTTTTTCTGTACTGAGGAACTGCTGTTGTTAATATAAAGCCTGTTGCCATGGTTGTACTGACCATGTTTTGGAATACAACATTCATTTTAATTCTTTTTTTCTTCTCTTAATTGCAAAAATTTTCACTGTACACTTTAGGCCTGCAGCGAGAGAGCGGATGCCACAGTGGATCTTTTGTTGCAGGAAGGTGTGGACCAGATTGAGACAGACACTCATTAACCTCTGCATTAACAAAATGCCAAACTAATAGCAGCACTATAGAGTTCACCTGCTAAATATCACTGAAACAGAGGCTAAACAACTGCTTGTGCTCTTTGTTCACTGCTGCTATTATATAACTGAAACTGAAACTAACTACTCCTTTTCTTTGTGTATATTTTGTGGCTCAGCAGGTCACTCACTTTCAGAGTCCTCTGTGTTTTAATGGGGCACAGCTGTCATTCCAGGAGTCAACATCTGGATTTATAGCTGACATGCTTGTTGATATCAACATGCCTCATCATGTTAATTTCAGGGTAAGTTGATAGTTTATCATTACAGGCTTTTTGTGTGACTATTCACTGTCACTGTGTGACTACATGAGCGGTTACAAAATAACCTGAAGCAGCTGATCAGGTCCAGTCATCTTTTCACTGTAAGAACACACAGTCAGTAAAATCCCTTTGAACTGTTTGCAACTGTTTGAATAGTTTGTGTCAAAAAGTAAATTACTCTTAATTCTTTTAATTATAGTAACATTAATGATAAAATAAGTGAAATGGAATGACTGAAATAAAGATACCATGTCAGGTGGTTTTCCTTGTGTACTGAACACGTTCATCTGATGTGTAGTAGCGATTACTGAGGAGCAGGGGAAATAACCAAAAGTGCATTTTCGGTTTTCGGCCGAAAGACTTTTATCACCGAAACAACATGGCCGAAACAGGATGTTGTGATGACGCAAGCGAAAACAGCGGCCCGTACGAGCGTGTCTGGAAAGGCCAACATGTCTGCGGTGTGGACGTATTTCAGGAAATCTGAGAAAGACACACGGATAGCGATTTGCAAAACGTGTTGTCGAAATTTCAAGAGGAGGGGGGCGCACCTGAAATCCAAACATCTCGATCGCTGTGCGGAATATGAGAGGAATGCTGCGCAGGAAAAGGAAAGAAGCACGCCCACTCCGTCTGTGGCGGACGTTTTTGAAAAGGCAAGGAATTAAGTTTAAAACTTAAAGCGCTGCAATTCTTGGTGCATTTGTTGTTGTTAAAGGCCTACGGTTAACACATGGACTATGGCAATCTTTGTGATACACTATTATGTTGTAGGCCTACAGTGAAAATTTTAAAATGCACTTGACTTATATGCACTTTGTGTTTTTTATGACAGAACATATTTAATTTTACAATCTTGTTTAAATTGATTTATTCTTTGAAACATTCATATTCATTTATGTAATCGCAATGCCTTGTAATTTTAACACAATCATAGCCATAAATGCAATGGTACTAATAATTGGCAAAATAATTGCTTTCAGTGTTTTTGGTTTTCGGCCTTGGTTTCCTCATTTTCGGTTTTCGGTTTCGGCCAAGAATTTTCATTTCGGTGCATCCCTACTTCTGACCCACCTCTGTGTGTGATATTAATCCAGTTTTTACCAAACATATTTGAAGTGAATGTAATTTACCTGCAAAGGGGACGTTTTTTCAGTCAAGGTAGTGCTACACTGCAGCTGAGTCACAGAAGATGGTTGGGGTGGACTTACTGATACAGATGACAAATTAATACAATATTAATATAGTCAGGGATGTAGGAGATAATTGTGTTTTGTATCTATTGTTTCACATACTGTAGTTAAGTAGACATCTGGTGCTGCTAAACCTCTCGCGGGGGACATTTAATGTTGGATTGTGGTCAGTTTGATTCTTGGTTTTTCATGTTTCCACTAGAACGCTGTGATTAACCTGTCTAATTTATTAAACCATGGTGTTGGCTGGGTGATTGGGATCATTTAGAATAGATAGGTCAGACATCTTTATGGTTGTGGCGTGGCCCAAAAGGCAGAATGGTACCTTATTCATTCTATTTAAGTCATTCTCATTACTTTTCAGCAAAGGTGTGAAATTGAGAGATAAAAGTGCTTTGAAACTCTGTGAGACATGAAAACGGCAGAATTTCAGGTTGCGTCCGGCTTATGGAGGAAGCGGTTGGTCAGACTTGTGGATGTGAGGTTTGTAGATTCCAGAGGTGAAGCGGCAGGTTGTCCTTCGGACTGGATTTTGTGTTGGTATTTAGTCATTTTGAAACCAAAGATGTTGTCCTGTTGATGGATGGAAGCTGCTAGTGCTCCAATAAACAGAATAAAGAGCAGAGAGGAGAGCGGACATCACTGTTTTATTCTTCATTTCAACTAAAAACAGAAGTGAGATGTGACCATTGATTATTACTGAGGCTGAATGATTAAATATCTTGATCCAGGTGGTGAAGTATGGTCAAAGTACCAAATAGCTTTATAACTACGAAGAGACATGTCCAGTGTGTACAGTCATGTAGTCATGTTGTTTGGAAATGAGAATGAACAGTCTGCATGAGGTGTGCCTCATGAATGTTGTTAGGTTTTAGTATCATAGTGTATAAGAAATTAAAGCAGTGTTCATGTGTTTAGATAATGGGGAGGGGAGTAAGTGGCCTGGCTTCATGTGTTGGTCTGTTGTTAGTGTAGTCAGGGAGACACTGCTCAGAAAACATCCACTATCGTCTGCAGTCTGATTGTATTGTGGTGTCTAGGAGCTGAAAAGTTTATTTCGAGTGACTCATGAGTTATTGATTCAGCCAGGTCGTGTCTTCTCTTCATGTTTAGGTTTACCGGCTACCAGTGACCCTGAGCTTCATATGCTACTGTGACTTCAGCAAGAAACAACAGATTTGGTTGTCGTTGCTATTACTGTCCTGGATATAACGTGCACTTGAAAAATTGCTAGTTTGTACACTGACACAAAATAATTGCCAATAATAGCACTTTATTAGGAACACCTGTACACCTGCTTATTCATACAGTTATCCAATCAGCCAATCATGTGGCAGCAGTGGCTTTGACTGTGGAGTGATTGTTGGTGGCAGATGGGATGGTCCAGCCAGGTGGATGAACGACAGCAGCAGAGGGAATCTGAGGCTGCAGTGGGGACAGACTCACCAAAACTGGACAGATGAAGACTGGAAGGACGTAGCCTGGTCTGATGGATCTGGATTTCTGCTGAGGCTGCAGATGGTAGGGTCAGACCTTGGTATCAACAGCATGAATCCATGGACCCAACCTGCCTTGTGTCAAGGCTGGTGGTGGTGTGATGGTGTGGGGAGTGTTTTCTCCTGTCACACCTTAATACCAGGAGCTTGGCAGCTTGAATGTGCAGCTGACAAAATTTGCAGAGATGAATCATATCAACATGGAGCAGGATCTCAAAGGAAAGTTTCCAACATCTTGTGGAATCAATGAACTGAGGCTGTTATGTGAGCAAAAGGAGGAACTACCCAGTGTTAGCATGGTGTTTCTAATGAAGTGCTGGGTGATTGTAAGTATTGGCGGTTTGCCTCCGAAAACCTTTGTGAAACATATTTTTAAGTTACTTTCATAAAACCAAAACAACATAAACAGTATATATGGCATTAAACAGAATGCAATCATTGAAGCAGATGAGATTACATGCCAAAACTTTAATAAATGATCCAGTGAAAGAAGAGTGAGAAATCCGGAGGTGTTCGAGGAGAGATAAAGGCCATCAAGGCAGAGAGGAAGTGCCACAACAAGCTTATTAGCAGGCGTATCAGCCAGGAAGATAACAGGAGACACTGCTCACTGGAAGGCTGCAGTGTACTCATGGTGACAGAGCAAATAATGAGCTAATCACACAAGATATGAGATATATTTGGATGAGATGGAGAGACACGTGTGTGTGTGTGTGTGTGTGTGTGTGTGTGTGTGTGGTAAGGCATTATCAGACAAACCAAGAATCTACCCATGTGGTACACTCGAGTAAAAGAGAGTAAAGGAGTAAAAGGGCTCAAAAGTCTTTTTAGTTACAGCTGCACTGATCAGTGTTGCATTAACAATGGATCACATGACTGTGTGACATGTTAAAGGTGTTTCTCCATCTGACAGAGTGTGATCACTGCTCTGACAGACCAGCTGACCACAACAAAGAACTGCTGCATTTTCCCATAAATACATAAAGTCTGTGGAATTCATATGGTGTTCAATGCAGTGTTATGCGACCACATTTGCAGTGCAGATTTCTTCTTCTCTTTTTCTTCTCCTTCCCAACTTTTTTTTTTTTAATAATATAAAGTTCAGTATAATTCAGTAGAATTTATTATGAGCCCCTGCAGTGGCACAGAGCCTGGGTGATGAAGGTTTTGTGATAAATGCTGACTCCTTATGACTTGAAGACTCCAGGTTAGATGTTCTGCCCGTTCAGCCATGTAAAGCAGTCCCGCCGAGATGTTTCTGACGGTCCCTGTGGATTTCGTAGTTTCTCCTGGTTTGAAGTTGTGAAATTCTCATCATTCTTTCCTTGTACTTGTTGGCCTGAAGTGCTCCGCTGCACCTCCCCCTCTCTATCCTCCTCCTTACTGTAATGATGTTGTGCTCAGTGTAGGAGAGTCCTTACCGCTGAACCTTTATGTTGCATGTGGTGGTTTCAGTTCACCTGAAGATACCCGGTCTGTGTGAGTGGGTTTCTGTGGACCCTCTGCTTTTTATGCTCCTTTCCGCCTTCACATGGATGCAAGTCTCTTAACCTGGGCTCGATAAACTACCATTCCCAGACAATGTCTCACAGTGCTAATGTCACTCTGAACGCAGTCTATTCCTCTGTCTCCATGTCTGTTGTCTGCTACCAGCTTCAATTGACCCACTTCAAAAAAAAAAACAACCACAACACTCTGCTGCTTTGTGAGAGTTACACAGAGCTGATGAACCACTGAACCTCCCTCATATCTCTTTTCTCTCCTGTCTTCCATCTCGGACACTGTCAGTCTGTCCATGATCTTAGCGTCTCTTATTCCTCTTCATCCCTCTTTTCTATCAACTCTGCCTGACAAATCAGTGATGATGGAAAAGGAAGTCCTGCGATCTTTCTTCTGTTGTCTGAGGTGATTTCCCTCAACAGAAAAAAGTCTTGGTTTTCATGATTCTCTGAGAATAGAGCACCAGATTCTCTTTTTTGTCAATTTTCTTTTCTCATAAATACCCAGAAAACTCTGCAGCTCTAGAAGTTTGAGAGTTGGATTTTAAAGTTGTTACTGGTCATGATATTTGTTTGTTTATGTGTCTATTAGTTTAGTATTAGACTGGCTGGACCTGGTTCTGCTGTCTCCTCCAGAGCTACACTATTTACTTTTCAGCCTGATTGTCTCATAAAGACATGAAGGTTTGAGTTGGACTCTGCACGTCCTGTGACTAAACCAAATGTTGGGTTATGTGTGTCATTAAAGATAAATTTGATTTCTGATATGCAACTGTAAGTTGATCATATCTGTATACCATCACATCATCTTTATACCACAATCTTATTACAACAGACAGACATAAAAATAATGAGCCTTAACTCACTGTTACTTTTTACTTCATGAACTCTGGGTATCCTTCTACTTGTAAATTCTTTATAGATCATAGATAGATAGATTTGTGGAAAACAAATACGTTGTCTGTGGACTTTACTGATATACTCAGTATCTATGTACTGTTGACCTAATGGCCAAATATATGAATGACCAACATTTCCTCATTATATTAATAGAACACACAACACGGTCACAAATATATTTCCTGTTGCAAATTAGTTGTATTTGAACATCATTCATAGGAGACCAGGTTGGTTTTTGTTAGCCCAGTGTCCTCGACAGATTCTTTGTGACGTTATAGTAAACATCATGCTGCTGCATGCTCATGACCACAAGAGGTCACTTGGCAGGAAAATGCACATAGGTTGTTTCCAGTGGAGGCTGTACATACAGTTCCTGTGTTACTGCACAGTAGTCTGTCAGACAGCAATAGAGGGAACCTTGAACTTAAAAGGAAAGAAAGAACTTCGCCTTGGTCAGAAAGATTTGAAATGAAGAATATAGTACACAGCCTCGTTCCCAGGTGTAATATAACGTTGGCTTCAAGACAATGCAGTAAGCAGCATGTGTTCTGCTGACAGAATTAAATATCAAAGTAACTTTATCCCAGATGACGACAGGTGTGCTATTGAAATGAAGTGTCCTGTGAAGGAGGACAGGTGGAGATAAAGTGGAGGGAGAAGAAAGTCATCCGTGTTTCAAAGAACCCACCCGGAATCATCAGGTGTTGATTCAGCTCTGTTTGTTATACTACACCCTCAAAAATAATAATAATAATTAAATAAATAAATAAATAAATAAATAAATCTTGGTGTGTGGAGTTAGAGAGAAGCCTTGAAGCTCCAAACAAGAAAAGGATGAAATCAGAATCACTGGAAGATGTTAACACGTTACACGTGAGGGCTTTGAGAGGCCAGTCATCTTCTTGATGTTCTGTTAACTCAGTAACTGAGGCATCAGCTCACTGATGCTGTGTTTCGACTGTAATATGTGCTGCTAACTGGCTAATGTGATTTATATATTTACATATTGAGTAAGGCCGGGAGGGATCATTTTTGTAACATCTGATTGTGACAAGAAAGAAAGAAATATCACTGCTCAGATGAAATAATATTTTTTAATAAAGTAAAAATGTTAGTGATTTCTATTTATTTATTGATTTTAATCAAAGCTAGAATTAGACTCAGCAGACTTCTGGCTAGCCCTTCAGACTTATGGTACCTGTAGTCTTTACAGTGTCCGTTTCCTTCCTTTGGTGACTCATTTCACGTGAAATGGTGTCTTACTATTTCCTGAGTGTTGTTACTGAACATCAGTGAGATTATCCATGACATTGCCATCTCCACTGGACACAGATCACACTCACTGTAAAAAAAAAAAAAAAAAAGCTGTGTAAGAGCAGCTACAGTCTGAAGAGTCAGACCTGAAGCTTTTCTACCATTTCACATCAACTGAAAGTGATGAGGCCACTGCATCTTCAGCTTTCTTCCACCACAACTTCTCATTTTATTATGACTAATATTTATATCTATATTACTATTATTATTGTTGTTTTTATTATTAGTGCTATTATTATTATTATTATCATTATTATTATTATAGCTGATTACAATTAGAATCCTATTGGCCTTTTTGTCCAAATTACCTTTGCACTAACAGTGCACTGTAGACATTGGAGGTTTGTACATGAACTGAAGGGATTTTACTACTTTCTAACAGGAAATGATGTAAGACATTCAGTGCACGTCCGTGACCTGCAGCTTTGGCCACAGCTGCCAAAAAAAAAAAACACACTCCGACTCTAACTGTCACAAAATGAAGTGATAAACTATCAGACCCACTGACTCTGGCGCGCATATCAATCAAATCAATCATACCAAGCCTAACGCGCACTGAAGCACACGTGAAGCCACATCCGTGCGTGTATGTACGTGCGCTCTCGAGCCTGTGCGCCTTTAAATGGCGTGTGCTGGGGCTGAGTAGAGGGCGGACCCGAGTGGCGCGCGTGTGCGCGTTTGTGTCTGTGCGTGCGCCTCTTTGCTTGCATCCGCTGCAAGTCGCACCGAGCTAACAGCGGCTTTTGTGCGTATGATGCACCGTGGTCGACGCACCTGTGCGAACAATAAACCTAACCCCGTACCGCCTGGTCCCCCCCCCCGCACCCACACCAACCCCCCACGGCCGCTCCGCACCAGCGCCGTCAGAAGAGGAAACACCGAATCCTGGATTTAAAAAAAAAAAACAAAACTACGGCTCTGTGGAGTTTACAGCCGGATTTTAGCAGTTGGATACTCTTGGTGATCTGTTTAACTAAGGTCAGTAGCGTCGTCTTTTCTCTCCAACCTGTTCATGTTGTTTGTAGGAAAAAAAAAACCTTCAGAATTTAATGTTGGGGGGCAAAACCAGGAGCGGGTACTAGAGGAAATATGCGGCAGAAAAAGGCTCGAGTTTCTCCTCCTGGCGGGCAGGAATCTGGGAACTTGCCACTTTCGCAAGACTTTTTTTTTTGCCCAGTTTTGAGCACCGGAACGGTGAATGTGGCGAGCTGGCCCAGGTGTGAGTCTCCTTGAAGGAACAGCAGCATTTGTGGGGTTTCAGATTTCTGCCATGTTGGCCTCTAAATTCCCCCGGTGGAACAGAGTCAACGTGACAGGCGGGTATAGTATTACACACGTCCTCTCCGCTCCCCCGAGGCGATGTTTACTATATGAATTATCAATTTCATTTCATTTATTTTCTCTTTTTTTTTTAAGTGATATTTTACAAATGCGGCCACAGGGCGTTGAAACCACTCTTGTGTATCAAGTATGACGAACATCAACCCATGAAAAAAAAGAAAAAAAAGAAAAGAGGCTTAAACCGCGACCTGCCGGATTTCCTTCACCTTGTTTTTAGGCTAATGAATAATAAATAACGTGAACGCCAGGTGTCCAGTGTCCACGCATTGTTCTCCTCTGCAGCCTCAGTGTTATAATGTCAAACAAATGCGCCCTGACATTCCGCGCACAACCCCCGGTCCGCCCCGCAAACACGACTAATGCATCCCTTTAAATATAGATGCATGTTTTGATGTAATTCGAGCGTTCAGTATGACATGCAGTTTGATACATGACCTTCTGTGTTCACGGAGATGGACAAGCCAGCACCACCAGGCTGCACGCCTCTCGCCATGCAACAATCATCACATTCCTCCATTATCCGACCTCCTCTCTGTATTATCAACCAAAAAAGAAAATAAAAAAAAATCCAGCTGCCGTCTTCGCACACATTTCACAGATTAATTGAACGAATGTCACCTTTTTTTTCTTTCTTTTTTTGCATCATTTCAGAAAATCAGAACATTCCAGCGCTAAGGTTTAAAAGCAGGCATCTATTAACATCATCTTTTCATGTTAAAACTGGCTCGAAATATCGAAATAATTCAAACCAAACCGCGATTAAATTTAAAAACCCGACGTTCGAATGATGATGTGTGAGGGGGAAAAAAACTTTATTATTATTCTTCTTATTTTTTTTTACTGGATGAAGCTGATAATAATGACTTGGATTATTTCGGTTCCCCGGTGGATCAAATGGCGTCCGCAGGGACAGAAAGGAGGTTTGTTGAAATGTGACTGTTCTGCTCTCGGTAAATTGCATTTCATGCTGCACGTTGAGCTTCCAACTTTTGTCTTGTCTTCAATCTGCATCTGAGTAGCCACAGTCTGGGCCTGCTTTGCACACCAGGCTCGGATCTATTTAGTCTTTTAAATTAAATGAACACTGCCCTTTTTTTTTCTTTTTCTTTTTCTTTATTTCTTTCTTTTCTTCTTTTTTTTTTTTTTTTGTTTTTTGCAGTTTGACATTTATCCTCAGACGGATGCACGGGTGTCCACTTAGACAGCAAATTCTTTTATCACTGCAGGAAAATACGAGGCCTTATGCAGTGCGCCATAGAATCCACTACCTGCCGCAAAATAAGCAGTAAGGTGTCCAGGCCTCAGTCTTGTCTGTCTACGCCTTTTGAAATCTACGCCCCCCTCCCTTGCCTATAAATGATCAGCAGCTCCGGTTGGAACTGAGGAATCCATACAGGCAGGAGGATGACAATTAGATTTTTTTTTTTATAAACCGCTGCAGCGCACTTTCCGATTTGAAGAGTTAATAGGATTAGATGATTCTTGTGCATTTATTCATTTATGCAGGGGGAATTCCTAATCAGGCTTTTTTTTTTCCCAAACCGGGATTCAAAATGGGCGTGACCCAGCCCGAGAATGCATCTCTTTTCCCTGCAAAGGGCCCAAAGGTGCGTGATCACCTGCTCTTAAACCGCTTAAACCAGTCATTCCCAACACCACAGCACCAGGAAGCACCACCTTTACATGTCATGTGTTTCCAGAAAGAAATCAGTTTGTCCCTTTGATTTTTCCAAACGATTCTAATGTTGTTTTACCCGCCTTAAAAAAAAAAAGAAAAAGGTTTTGCTGCATTGCTGAGAATTAAACTGATCAGCATAGATTAAATATGATTCTAAACGTGTGATCAATATGGACAAGTATCCATCTATGATATTGATGCAGTCGATTCGTATTTATTATGGAAAAGACATAATGTACCTCTTGTACGTGCACGAAGCAAAATATGAAACCACCATATTTAATTTTCCTGCTGCCCCCCCCCTCGTTTTGAAGGTTGGGGTGGGGGCTCCTGTGGGTAGGATGGAGGCTGTTTTGGGTAATTTGGCTGTCCTGGCTTTTTTTTTTTTTTTTTGCTTGTGGTTGGCAGCCGATTAACTGCGCTGACAAATCAGGCGCAAAAAGCCAAGGGCTCTCAAGGTAACACTAATCCCTCTGGGCGGGGAGAGTCAAATATTACGCAGGATTTTGGAGAATGCTCTTTTCTTTAATTTGGTCGTTTTTCTTTTTTTTTTTTCTGCGTTCAGACGGTGACGCTACCCCCCTCCACCCTCCACCCCTCTTTTCCCTTATATTATTTTTCTTTCCTTTTTTTTTAAATTTTACATGTGCAATAGTGTGTGTCATTGCTGGGACACCTGTACTATACATTTCACGTCTAAAATATCTGCTTTACCATCTTTATAGACATCCCTTTTAAATAAGACATTAAAAATACACGTGGAATTGAAATACTAAGCAAAAAACGATTCTTCCCCCTAAAAATGCAGAGCCATGTAAAATCTTTTGAATTTCTGCTGATGTGTCAATTAGAGAATTGTCAAAATGGGAGACGAGAAAAAAAAATCACAAGACAAATGAAAGTCAGTGCCACCATGAGAAAGGCAGTGATGTTATATAAACTGCTGGTGGTTGTGAGGAAAAAGGCGAGGTATCTGTGGGTGTGTTCGCTGGTGGAGTGTGTGTAGTGATATGTGTGTGTACAGCTGATGGAGAGGCTTGTATCCATCCTTTGGTTGTTTGTGTGCATGTGTAATATATTTTGTGTGTCTGCAGTCATTTGCGTATGCGTGCATAGGCATCAGCATGGTGTACAGTTTTCTGATTACAATTTTGTGGTGTATATTCAAGAAATGTGAATGTGTATGCGTGATGTGTACTCTGGCATTGCTAAGGTGTGTGTATGCAGACATCGGTGTGGTGTATATGCAGATGTCTGTATGGTGCAGGCGTCGTTGTGTGCGTGTGTGTGTGTATGCAGGCGTTTGTGGGGTGCTGGGTGCTCTCTAACTGGGTGATGTAATGCCGTGAAGGGTGCTGCAGCAGAACCACAGAGCCCAGAGAAGGCGTGTCCTGCCTGCAGAGTAGCTGGATAACAACACGGTGCCCACGCTCCACATGCAGCCAAACCAACGCCAAAATAACACCTCCCCACCCACAAACACACACCCTCCGTCCCTCACTCTCACTCATCTTCCCATTTTGCATGTTACCTGCCTTTTATTAGTCTGTTTTCATTCCTGTCTGTGTAAAAGGAGCAGTCTAAGCAGCAGAGGCTGTGCACAGAAGACGGTGGACTGGATTTACACATAGCAGTAATAAATCCACAAACAAACCAATGGATAATATCCTCTGTTTGAATTTTACTTGAGGATTCATTTAAATCAGCTGGCTGATTATTAATTGAAAAAAATCACTGTCTGTGGTTGTTGCTGTCCCTCTGCTGATTAATGTCGTCATGGCTTTTAAACATTTAGGGGCTTGGGAGTTTAAGTGAGGGTGGTGAAAAGGTGGGGGACAACCTATGTGAATATAAGTGTAAATAAGAAGTGTTAAAATATTGTAACCTTAAAAAGACCAAAGATAATAAACTAAAGATGTTTTAATCCATTGAGATACCAGCTGCTGACACCACCCTACCACTGATGACACTTGCATTTTGCTTGGTCCATTTTATCTTTTTGATCTTCATTCTTTTTTTGCAGCTCTGTCTAAATAGTTGTGCTTTTTCATGTATTTCAGTGGCTGATTTTATTTAACTCGCTGTTCTCTGAGACTCTCATAAACCCTCAGATATGATATCAGTTCTCTGGGTCTGTGAGGCCGTAGTAGGCGTTTGGTGCAAATGAATTTATTTTTATGATTTGTTTGTATCTGTGTGATGATAAACCTTTTTATACATTAAGTTATTTATCCACAGTCTCAATAGCTTTTCATATGATTTGATCACGGTGCAAATACAATGTATTGATGAAGTGATAGAAAATTCCACACAGTGAACCGTGACAGAGAGTGTCATTCATATCACAGATCTCCAGGTTGTTTTAGTCGATGAGATGAGGCCAAACAGATGGACACCAGCCTGAAATGGTCGGTCAGTGCTGTTCAGTGTACCCAGAGACGTTTGTGGCTGACTTGAAGTGTGTGTTGTGCAACGTGATGAAGAGAGGAGAGGACGAGCAGCGTGGGGTAGGGGTGTTTCATGAGATGCATGAGTGGGAGTGGATGAGGTGGAACATCCCTCCTTCTGTCTCTGTCGCTCCCTCTCCCTCCTGTTTTCGCTCGTCTTTCCTCCCGCTGTCTCTCCTCCTCTCCTCCACTGTCAGGTTCCACGTCCCGGTCAAATCATTTCCGAGTGTTCTGCTGCAGCAGAGCGGAGACCTCTGTGAATCTGTTGTTAGATGTGAGGCAGCAGTGTCAGAGTCTGTGCTGATTTTTTTTTTTTTTTTTTTTAAGGCCTCATATGGAGGACATTTTGTCACTGCATCTGGACGGCGTTACTGTGTGTGTGTGTGTTTTTTGTTTTTTTTTCTGTGACGAGTGTGTGATCAGGGCACCTGCTGTAAAATTACTGGCAAGTGGCATCCATTTAAACACAAGGGGCCTACCGGTGGGCTGCTTTTATTTGCATTTACACACACAGACACACACACACACACATGCTTTCCATCTCAGTCCGCGTGGTTGTTAATAGGATCCAGAGTGTTGCTGCCTTTTGTCAGTGTTTGTATGTGGACTCATCCCTGTGGGGTTTGTCAAAGGAGCCTTTCACAGAGAACAATGATTCATGCCGTTTAGCCTTTTAACCCCTGATGCTCAAGAAAAGACACACACACACACACACACACACACACACACACACTTACACTTACACACACACTTACACGTATTGAAGCAAACTGAAAGTGATGCCAGAACAAGTCTGCATTTTTAAACATTAGTGTACAGTATTTAGATGCGTAAATGTGAATGCATGAATGCAGAATATAGGTGTATGATCCATCTCTGATTAGCTGTCACCAATCAGCAGATAATACAGTGAATACAGAAAATAAAGTGACTGCTTAAAAAAAAAAATACTAATGCAGCAGAGAAATACAGCAGAAAGTCAGAAATGATCAAAAAAGCAAAACTACTTTTAAAGGAACAGTTGTATTTTTAGGGAGGACAGTCTGCTCAGCTTTAGTTCAGCTTAAGGCCTGTTATATTATTTTGGACAGACGCTGAAGAATACAGATTTTTTTTTTCATTTCTAACAATGACTATTTTCACACTCAAAAAAGTAAAACAAAATATAAAAACTATTAACTAATTAATTATTTTCAGATGACAACAGAATAAAATTTTTAATGTTTGGAAATTTAAAATTTTTGTCAGGTCAGGGGAGTGTAAA
This sequence comes from Toxotes chatareus, assembly GCA_016801885.1. NCBI lineage: Eukaryota > Metazoa > Chordata > Actinopteri > Toxotidae > Toxotes > Toxotes chatareus. The sequence goes on from CM028899.1 coordinate 20,668,425, forward strand.
AAAAAAAAAATATAAATGCTGCTACTGGTCAGTATTTAATTAAATGACAGTAAATGAATCAAATATAACCAAGGATTGCTTCAGAGTGCCAATGAATTGTAATGAACATAATAATCATATCCTAATATAATATACAAAGAGCAGGATGGCACTGATTGGATAATCTCTCTCCTTTTAATAGGAGCTTGATAAGCAGCTCCATATGTATAGATCCAGCCCTGAGGCACAGGGAAGGAGGCTCTGCTGAGGTTTGATAACAGCTCAGAATAAAGAAAAAGAAATCTCATGGCTGAAAATATTTTTTTGGTGGATCAAATACATTTCTAATAGGTGAATCTCAACTGCTTGGAAATAATTAGAGGTAACTGCTACACACTGTAGTCTAAAAAAAGGAGGTTCACATTCCTTTTGTATGATTTTTTTTTTTTTTTTGTTGAAAATTTACAATTAATGGATTATAGCAGAAACAGCCACACAGACAACCACTTCTAAAATCAACTTTCTGCTGACTAATCAGTGACCACATAATTTTTCCCCTCTCATCTCAGTAGGGCTAAATGACATAACGAAAAAATAATATCAAGCTATTTTTTATTCATATTTACCTTCATATTTTAAACAGCCATCAGGCCTCCCTGACAGCTGCTTATCTACAGTCTGGGTTGTGGTATCTGAAAGATCCAGGCTGAAATGTGTTTTTAAATAAATTCACATCGCTTTCTTTCCTACCTCACATTTGCGAGGCACAGCGGATTCTGTGAGATCATATGTACAATCATCACAGGACAGAAACACCATCAGACTTTCTGTGAACGTATCATTTTGATGATGTGTGGCAGTCCCACTTCTACAGTATGGAAACAGGACAATGCCAAAATGCTTCACTTCATTGCATCTAATCATCTACTCACCCACAGCACACCCAGAGTAATGACATTAAACTGAATTAAATATTGATGAGACAGAGTATGTTGCACCCTTTTCTGTTGACGTTGCTGAAGAGCTCTGCAGTAACAGTAAAACTGTTTATGACTTGAACTTGTGTGAAAATTGTCACTACAGCTATCAGCTGTCTAAAAAAACATTGTATGGTCCAATCACTCTCAAACATGAATGCTATTCACAGTGGCATTCAATGACCAGCAGTTTCTCCTTACTTACTAATGGCCCTTTTCCATACAGCTGGGATATCCATGCTGAGCTGTGCTGGGAACAGGTGCACTTAGTTTTCGATACAACAGGATGACATGTAAAAAGCATTTTTACCTGGTGTGGAGGTTCACTCAGCTTTGAGAGATGACACGTTTCAGGTTGGCCCCTTTTGACTCAGCTACTATGCAGGAATACAGTGTTGCAAGTCAGCACGGTTATGCCTGTTTGTAAGGACACATACAAACTGCATTTGAGCATGCCTCAGCACAGCTTAAATGGGCAGTAGGCCTTGGCCTTGGGAAAGTGAACTACCACCTTTTTGTTGCGGTGGACCCCTGCCCTGTGTCCTAAAGGTAGCATGAGATTACAGATGATCTTTGTGTCATTGTTAGTCCATGGGCTAAGATCATCTTAGCATAAAGACATTTTATCTATCTACTTGACAGCAATTTAAATTCTAAGATTTTATTACTTATAAACACTTTAAAGTTAGAGTAGGTTAATTCTCATAATTATCATATTTAACGTTATTAATCAGATTACTGTATGTGAAACAGTATTGTGTAAAATTTCATGATACTTAAGTATCATTGAATTGCTAATTCATAAATTAGCTGTCATTATAATTATTTACATTTTTGTCTCAATATGTTTCTTGTATGAATCTGATTTTACTTATTTTAAAACTTTAAAGTGAATTATCACATCACTCATGAATTTAGTGCATTGTTTTAACTGATCATTGAATGTTCTGATTGAATAGCAATGTCTTGATACATGTTACATATAATGAAGTCATGTCATGTTCTCTTGTAACAAGTAAAATTTTAATTAATTGTTATAATACAAGTGTCTTACTATGATGTAGTAACTCTAATGTATTTTGAAATTAAGTCTGAATTGATATCAAAAAGTACATTCTTATTACAATATAACACTATATGTATGTAAGCTCAATATCAAGGTATTCTCAAATATGTATTGTTCTGGTAAATTTTAGCTATTTACTTTTGCATAGAGTTAGCAGTAATAGCTAATGTAATCATTCATTAATGTATTATGTTTGCATTTACTTAAGATATTCATAATGTATCACAAAACTTTGTCTTGCAATCATCTAGATTATCATCTTATAGACAAGACATAGATATCTAATGCTTAAAACGTTAATTTGATTCATGATTTTATTAGAATGCTTTTGTTTAAAGTTATGCATGTAAACTGATTTGAATAATGTATTGATTGATTCATGTATGCATGTTTACATGTATTGTGAGTAATATGTTATAATATTGATAACACTTATAATTTTAGACTTTTAGTGCATTAGCATGTTAAGATATTTTATATACTTAATTCATATCAACTGTTTCATTAACTAAATCTTATATATTTACATTTCTAATTTAAGTTTATAGATCTGATCTATTTTTGATAGTCTGTAAGAAGTTTCAATGTATTTATGATCTTAGATACACATTTAACTTATGAGAAACTATGTTGATGATATAATTGAAACATAATCTGTACACTGTATCTTCATTATTAGCTTATGTACAAATTTATAATAGAATATGTTATTATCTATGATAATAATCACTTTACATAACTCGTCTGTACTATTAGTCAAATGATCATCATGTTATGAAATTTACAGCTTTATTTAGTGTTAGAATATCATTAATAATTGATTTGTATTTCAAAATTGGATTATTATACATATTTAATGACTTTAATCTAAAATCATGAATGTATATTGGTTACTCTCTAAGATTCATGGTTTCATTGATTCATAGCTATTGATAATTATTTATCATTTTTATTTAGTTATACTGAATTAATCATCTATACTTGACCTTCATCAGTAATGCTTATCTAGCATTTACTTAATGATTCATAGTCATAGTCTGTTGTATACTATTCAATGTTGCTGCTTAGTTCATCATCTAATTGAATACTATTATGTTAGAATAGTAACTACTCTTTTTACTGATCAATTGTAAATCATTATAAGATTAACATTTATACAATTTGTTACATTGTATAATTATAAAGCAGCTGTATATGTAAATACTGATGTCATAAGTTACATTCAGTATACTGATGTATAAGTGATGATTATGACTCTTATTATCATTCTATATGAACTTAAAATGTGACTTCTTATAAATCCTATATCGATTTTATTCCAATCTCTCATTATATTGCTATCTTTATCTGTAAAGTTTTCTATATCTATAATCTTTATCTATGTTCGTAATTATATGTAATATCCTTATCTCAATTTTCTTTTTTATGTTCTCTTTAATGTTCTACTGTGCATGCATTTGCAAGTGCATCTGTTCAATATTGTCATACTATTGCATATCTTACATGTCATATCGCGAATTCAGATGACAGCATGATATGTCTATGACGTCACTTGATCGTTCACTTAAAGATCTTTCACATTTGGAGAGCTGCATTAATCCAGTATGGAAAAAAGCACAGCTGTTTTCCTCTGTGTACTGGTGTCCAGTGTGAATTCATTTGTCATGTTACCTTATAGGAATGTTAAAGATCAATGTCATGGCCTTGTAGACTTGGCTTTTTATCTCTCTAGTCTAAGGATTTTTTCTGATATTATACCTGGTGTCAGGGGCTCTGAGGCACTTTGAATTTGTGGGGCTTGCATGGCTCTCAGTGATTGTTATTATCCCTATATATATGTGTGTGTGTGTGTGTGTGTGTGTTTGAAAGAGGCTGAGCCTGTAAAATCAGAGAGCTAATCTAAGCACGGTTAGTCAGTGAGGCGCAGGTTAATGGCATCAGTCCTGCAGGCAGTGATAAGGACGCCTATAGAGAGAATGGGGCCCTCCTGAGCCCCTTTTCTTCACCCAATCACAAGATGGCAGGTGTTTTATATCACATCCTTTTGTGCTGAGAATTTTGCCCGAGCTGTGTTTCAGTAGCTTTACAGCTGGCTGTACCCAGACCAAAATTGATGTCTATTAAAAGAAAGCCCTTTATTCATTTCCCCCATGTATTTCCTCCCTGCAGGCCAAATAAAAGGCACTTTCACTTGCTTTATGTAGAAACTTGGATTTCCTGTGATTAGATAAATCCTGAGCACAGAACATTCTGTGATAATGCCTGTTTTGTTGTGGTAATTGGTGAACATGCAGTCAGTGCATGAAATGGATCCAGGCACCTCTGCTTTTTTTTTTCTAGAAAAAACAAAAAACAAAAACTGTTGTCATGTACTTAATTATTCACAATCAATAGAGATTCTTCAGGCTTTCCAGCAGCTAAGGAGTACACAATAATCTGACTCTTTATGAGATAATCAATACCACTTAGATGAGAAAGTTACTGAACTCTTTTTTTTAATGAATTAATTCACATCAAGTCATTTGTCTTTATATATATTTGTTCAACTGTTTTTTTTCCCTCCATCTTTAAGTTTCAGACTCTCTTCTCACCCAAATGTGGAATTTACATCCCATTTGGGCTGATGCCAAATCCCTGCTACATAAAAAGGCCAGGGAATCTGGAATTTAAAGATTAGGGTTTTTATCTATCACTGCCGGTGTTTGAAAGAAAAGAAAGGATGGGGCGGGGCGTGGAGGGGAGGGGGGTTGGGGGGTGGTGTCGTTGGGGCTTTTCCTCTTCTGTGTCTTGGTGGCGGCTGAGCTGCTTTGCTTTCGCTCAGCTGTTTGAATGGGTGGCATTTAGCTGACAAGGTGGGCTCTGAGGGTGGAACTGTTTGTGCGTCGGTTCTTCTCTTTTAGTTGCCTTCCACTGCAGACGCACGAAAAACTGCACGATTCTAGCTGGTGTGTAAAGTAGTAACGAAATTCCGCAAGCTCAGCTTGTGCTTTGTCACGACATCAGGCGGGCGGAGGTCTAGCTGCAGCTGCCGGCTGCTGACTGGCACTGAGAGGAGGAGCCACACTTCACTATACTGACCTCAGTGCACTGAGCACCAGTCAAATATGAGAGAGCTCTGTTCCTGTTAATACAGCATTACATGGTCTGGCCGTCTGTCTGCTCCTGTCGTCCAGGACTCTCACAGGCTGATCATGCATAACCATAGATTGTTTCTGATGTTCAGATCCATTATTTTAACTTGGTCTGTTTTCCACTGCATGATGGTTCTTATTTTTCCTTTTCATTTTATCTTGTTTATACAGGCCCTGAACATCTCAAGTCTTTTTTAACTTAATTGATTTTTGTGTGTGTGTGTGTGTGTGTGTGTGTGTGTGTGTGTGTGTGTGTGTGTGTGTGTTAGCGTAATGTTCTTTGAATGTTTCAGACACCTCTGAGAGTGAAAACAAGGCTAAGGCCTCAGTATTTATGGCCGTGTGTGTTCTGAGCATGATGATCCTGACACTGTGCATATTTATATAGATGTATATAGACCTATAATATTTTACTCACTGTGTGCTTTGACTGATATTAGAGGAAAATATCATGAGCTCACCCACTCACTGCTACAGCAGAACTTGTGTCTCTATGTGATAAATGAAGACAGTAAATTATGATAATGGTAACACTGTGCTTAGCTTGAAATGATAACATCAATGAACTAGTGCTTTTTTTTCAGTACATGTTAATACTGCTTTCATTTTTCATGCAGTCCTTCTAAGTATTATAACACATCTCCTGTCGCCAAATATATTTGGCATAATCCATAACAAAGTTCATATTGAGGCTTGTTATTTTTAGGCCGACAAAGACTAGGAGAGAGACTAAAACAGTGTAGTGGAGATATTTCTTTATTCTCAGCTGATGGAGTAAGTGTTTGTCCTCAGGTTTCTGTCAGCAGCTGGAGGTTAATATTAGTTTGTCTGCAGGCTGTTGGAGCAGTGAGTCAAATTTGACAGATAAACTTCTGTTAATCTGTGGTGAGGTCCATGATATCAGCAGCTGAGATGGCTGGTAGAGGGACAACCCATAATAAATCTTTTTTTTTTTTTTTTTTTTTTTTTTTTTTTTAGCTCAGTCGGTTCGATCGTGTCTTACACCCCACTTTATGAAAGTGTGTGACAGAGCCACATACTGATGATTGTTCTTTGCTTGGTCTTACTAACAGTGGGGCTGAAAATGTTTTTCCTCTGCTGAGACTGAATGTGTACTACATGTCCTGGCAATCTTCCTATCAGATCATCTTTTTGCTTCCGTGGAAAATTTGACTCAAGGAAGACGAGTCACAGCATGTCAAAAGGCTCTGTCCTGGGAAGCACGAACATAGTTCAAATTTAATGTTTAAATTTCAGGGAGTCAAACAGGGTCAAAAGGAAATTTTGACATCAGGGCCACCAAAGTCCATTTGAATCATCCTCTGGGAACAATGAATATCCACGGCTGAATATCCACAGCAAACAAATGAGTTACTGAGCTCTACAGTATCATGAAGGTTCTATTTCCAGCTATTTTAACACAGTGTTGTCCCCAGTGGCACTATTTTGGACTCATTTAGGTGAGAAGTACTTGAAGAATATGGTGTTCTCAGTCATTCTTCAGTACTGGTGTTCCAGCTCTTACATCTAGGTATTGCTATATGTTCTCCCTTTCCCTCTGCTGACTCCCTTGTTCTCTCACAGTTCTTGCTCCAAAACACACAGACACCTGACCACCCTCCAGCCCCTCAGCGCTGTGTTGTGTGACTCAGAGAGGCATCGATGCCAGTGCACTGGTGACTGTGGTTGCTAGGCCGCTTTTCTCAACCTTGATTTACAGCCTCCACATTGGGACCCGTTCCCAGCCTTGATTTATGTCTGACTCTCCCTGTCTGCCTGGCTGCCTCCTGCGAGACATTGATAGGTGAGTGGATGCAGGGAACTCAGCCCAGCAGAGAATTTGGACTGTTGATTGTTAAGGGATAAATAACGGGCTTAATGAGGGTGACTGACGTGGATTGGTCGACTGCCTGCTTTTTGAATACGTTAGGCAGAGAGAGAATGTGACATGACCGAAACAAACTAAAGATCAGATTCTCATAGTAAAACACTGAGGTTGAATCACACATACTGGGCAGAGTAAAGTTACACTCATCACTTTTCTCTCATTCGCTTTTTAACACTGCCGCTGTTTTCATCCATTAATTAATTCCGATCACTTCTACTTTGTCATTACTTTGGTACCCCTTCAATTAAACTCAGCACTTCCTGCAGATGTTTAAAATTAAAGGACTACAGGAACAGGAGGCACTGTGCTGCATTCAGACCGACTGGAGCCCTGCATGAAAAAAAATGCAGCCCTCTCATTCATTCGAATGCAGCCAGTCCGTCAGAGCAGAGGGGGTGCCAACACAGATGGCTCTGCTAAAACAATGCAGTGTCATCCAGCAAGGCGCCGCACTGGCCAATCACATACGTGCTAACACACATTCCTGGCAGATTGCTATGTGACATATTTTTACAGTTTACCTTGCAACAAAATGTTGACGACAAAACATGAAGTAGATGTGTGAGTGTTACAAACCACTGTGCAGTGTTTTGGTATCTGGTCAGATCTAATCAGTCTAACAGTATTCTGAACAGTATGTTGTGTAACATACAGGCAGCCACTTCTGACTAGACGCCGCATGTTGGAACAACAATAATGTGCTCATACTCTCTCTTCTCCATTAATCATGCGACAATAGAAAAGGTTAAAGGAGAGGTACAAGCTAATATTGCAGATATTCCACAAAACGTAACCTTGCTGCCAAGGTGGGAACTTCGCTGGGCATCTCCATGGGGGATGTTATGCTCCACCAGTCGGAGCTGCAAGCTTGTGGTGGCCTTTGGTCATTCATGATGAACTGGCTCCATTATCTCAGCTTGGCGTACTAAAGAAGCAAGCTGACTTTCTTTGGAAAAGGAAAAGCATTTCATGTCACACCAAAATGATGATGTACAACACCCCAGTCATCTCAGTCCTCTCACCAACAGTCAAGCTTGGAGGCCCTGATGTGTTTTGACTTGAACTCACTCGACTGCCTGGAAAATGTGGCTTCGTCCGAATGTATCAGTAATGATGCCATACTTGCCTGGACCAATCAACCCCCTGCCTATGCCCATGTAAGAGAGAGAGAGAACCGTCCCGGCTTGATTTCTTGACAAGAACCCAAGCTGATACCTGCAAACCTGCCAGCTTTGGTTGGAAATCCCCCCCTTTGAAGACCCTGCTGCAGATAGATGTATTGGATGAAGAACTTTGCCCCTGTAATATCACCTCTGGGCTATGATTACGAATGGCTCCTCTTTCTGGAGGCTCCGAGGATTACTCTTAGTACAACTTCTATGCCTAACATTGGCAAGAGCACTAAGAGTTAGTGAGGAATATTTTGACTGAATGATCTGTATATGTACTTCAGGTATTGTTACATTGTTAGTCAATAGGAATAAAAATTGAAACCCATTGGTAAACTCATCACTCACTTATCCAGCCACAGTCTTTTTTTTGTTTGCTTCAAAGAGACTGTTATCTCAGAATTTCAATTTTCATAGCACCTGTGTCTATTGTGCATTAACTAGAAAACAACCTCTTTCAGTCTGCAACTGTGTTGCCACAAAGCCAATGGTCTGCTAGTTGTATGCCGTTGTTACCCCAACAGGAGCAGATGGCTTCTGCAGCCCTCCCTGGCTGTTTCTCCAGCTGCCCATGCGTTTATATCAACATAAAACATGGCTGCTGGTAAAAAATCAGTCAGCGAGAAGATTATGGCTGTTACAGTGATGATGATGATGATGATGATGATGAAACCAATAATAATGAAGCCTTCAGTACTGTAATAACTTGATCCCTTATCCTTTGTGAATTGTATGTGTGTGTACAGACAGGTGACAGGTAAAAACCTGAGTAACTGAGAGGAGAAATATAATGAATGCAGAGGCCTCCATGCAGGTGCACTGCACAATACAATTAAACCATTAAAGTCCAATCATGTATAAAAATGCCGAGCCAGACCAGTTGATTCTGGTTTTGTATCAAGACCGCAAGAGGCAAATATCTACATGACTTTGAAACAGGGTTCATTGTTGGGGCACTGATGGCAGGAGCTTCAGTCACAAAGACTGATCCACTGTCTGGTGTTTTAATAGGAACAGGGACTAAAATGACATCTGCATTTAGATCTGTGGGAAATACATCAGTGAAGAGGAAACGTGCGCTGTCAACCACGGAAATTCCAGTCGACAGCACATTTGATGACTGTGATGCTCGCGCATTAGTGAGATGTGTAAGGAAAAACAGAAGAGCAGCTCTTGCTCAGGTGACTGAGAACGTCAGTGCAGGGTGTGATCAGACTGTGGCAGCAATAACAGTCCATCAACAGTTACACAGAGAGGGATGTTACAGTAGGGTTGTAGTGATAAACCCCTCATTACAAAGAACGAGACACATTATAGAGTTCAGTGGTGCAGAAATCACAGACGCTGGTCTACAGAGATGTGGAAAACAGTGATATGGTCAGATGAGTTCTTCTTTACCATGTTCTACACAACATGTGAGAACATGTGTGGCGAACACCAGGAGGATGGTACAGACCTGAACGCTTGACCCCTGCAGTGAGGGGATCCCCTGGCTCTGTTATGCTGTGGTGTGGATTTTGCTTGTCCCCTTAGAGAGAAGGGCCACTGCAAATCAACTCAAAGTTGTTGTGAATGATCACCTTCATCCTATGATGAAAAATTTCTATCCTGACGGCAGTGGTCTCTTCCAGGGTGACAATGCCCCCATCCATAAGACATGAGGGGTCACTGAATGGTTGGATGTGAATGAAAATGATGTGAAATGATGTGTTGGTTATTTAAGTGAATCTATGGCCTTCACAGTCACCAGATCTCAAGTCAGTTGAACCCCTTTGGGTGAGTTTTTGGACCGACGTGTTAGAGTTCTCTCCACCTCCATCATCCAAATACCAGTGAGTCAATGCCAAGACACACTGAAGCTGTTCTGGAGGCACATGGTGGCCCAACACCTTACTAAGACACGCTTCCTTTAATTTGTCACCCATCTGTTTGTACGTACATATGTATGTACCTTCCATGTACTGATTTACCTTCCATACGTGTAACATTCAGAAAACCGTTAAGCCAGCAGTGACGACAGAAAGCTAAATATTATATACCTCATTAATTACTGTGCTCTCCCACTTTATCCAACACATCATGAATCATCCCTTTAAGTAATCCACTTTGAGCTCTAATCCCCCACTATCCTTGCCTCACCTTTTGGGTATTGAATTAAAAGCGAGTCATACTCTTACCTAGATTATGTGTCCACTGATGAATAAATAAGTTTGTAAAAGTGCCAGTGAGTCACCCCAAAGGATGGTGAGCTGTTTGGATTTTTTTTTCTTTTTTTCTTTGGAGGAATTTTTGAAGAGAGCTGGAGGATATAGATTTGTTATATTCATAACACAGGAAAACTGTTTTGGAACTGCCTGATACAGTAATTGTGTGAAGTTAAATGCTGGTAAGCCTGTCACTGGAAATTGTACCTTTGAGTGTTTGATTGATTTGTTGACTGGTACCTTATTAAATATGTATGCATTTCGCATGCCTCTCTGTCTACATCTCCCTCTCTCTCTCTGTCCACACACGCACTCACATGCACTCACACACTCTAAAGCCTGATGACAGGGACGGACGCACAATACAGGGGAAGTAAACTGCCAAGGGAAGTAGGTCAAGATAGAGAACAAAATAATGATAGAGCAGGAGGGAGGGCGAGTGAATACAGCTGATCATCAGAAGAAAGGCAGAGAGAGAATGAGCTTTGAATGATGGATTAGTCAGAAAGTCAAACACAAGAAGGAGAAAAAAAAAAACAGAAAGAAGAATCTGTTAGTCTGTTCTATCTACTCAGTCCCCAGTAGTAAGTATCTCCTCTGTCAGTCAACCTGGTTTGTTTTAACCACGACCACAATCTCTCCCTAACCTTAAATAAGTGTTATTTGCTAAAGCTGAACCAGGCTTTAACCTTAGAGGACTTCTACCTGACCAAAAATCCATAGTATTAAATCCTTGAAATGAATTGGAAGACTGGGAATTGGTGGGTCTTGAAAAAAGTATGAATCATAAAAAAAAAAAAATCAGAACAAGTCCAGCAGATTAATCCTGTGTTGTGCAGGAGCTCTCCTACTGTTACTGCCATAAAGATCCCTAATAAAGACCTCATACTGACATTAGCAGACCATGTGATTTATAAGTGAAGTGGACAAAAGGTCTGAGGCATTCACTCTTATGATATAACAGTATGACAGGATGACACAGGTCAGTGTCACAAAAAAACAATGAGAGGAAACGACACACACTACTGTCTGTCACACTCTCTCTCTCTGTTTCCATCTGTCTACCTTACACGTGTGTGTGTGTGTGTGCACATACACATTTAATCCGGTCAAATCTCCTTCTGTCAAGAGTGTTCCTCTTCTGTTGGTATTTGAGTGTGGACTTCAGTGCTATGCTAATCTCAAATGAACTAGCACACAAAGATATTGAAGCTTTAGCAAGATTATCCCGACACACACACACACACACACACACACACACATGTGCACACACACACACAGATCCCAGATGACCATTTGACCAACTCTTTCCATATTGGAGTGCAGCTGACACAAGCCCTCAGTTTAAACTGAATTAATATCTAATGCATATCTGATTGACTTCCATCTGCTTGTGTTCACATTAATACCCTAACATGCCCAATTAGTCCTCGCTAGGAACATTTAATGCATCTCAAGTCAATTACCTTTTACTTCATTTTCCAGCTACTTCATTTCTGTGCGTGGCCTAACTAAATAAAGCCACGTATATTTCAATAATCAAAGAAGGACAATGGTTTTGATGATGAACATTGTTGGATTTTTGCTCTTTGCGCTTTTATGTGTGTTGGGGCCTTTGGAAGGAATCAGTTAACTGATCTGTCCAGTATTCAGAGATATTTGGCTGTCAAGTGTGTCATGGAACTTGAAATGATATCTTAGTTACAGATATTATTGTTTTTAGAAAGTCTGTAACTACTCTGATTCTAAAGATTAACCAAAATAATTACTTAATAACATTTAAGGTGGGAGTATAACTTCTGCTGCGCTGCAGAGACAGTGGCCTCTGTCTCTGTAATTGGAGGATGCTGTCTGTTTGTGTAACTTATTGTTGCTTCTGCTGAATAAAACCCTAAAGTTATTTCATTGGCATTCACTCACCTGACATTAGGATTTTGAATCGCAGCCACAAACGACAACAGAATTCCCACACCAAACGTCACTTAAACACAGTAACCAGTGCGTTGGAAGTTACGTTGCCAGTCGAGTAAAGCAGATACCATTTACAAGTCTGTTTGGAAACCCAGATGTTTGTTGTGTCATTGTTAGGTTTTTTTGTCTGATCACTTTTTGGCCTTTTTGACCTTCTTCCGATCTCTCTCTTCTTACTTATAATGCTCGACGCTCCAGCTGATTATGGCTCTTCCATCATCCCCCAACATATTTGTTGCCGTCACTTTCCTTTTCCTTTTTAACATAGAAAAGATGAGGCAACAAACGATCAAATATGTTGGTTATTTAAGTTGGTTTCATCAGTTTATCACCACCTGTTAAACTTCCTGTTTGTCTATAGTCAGTTGTAGCTACAGTATATAATTGGTTACACTTTTTACTACTGTTTATCATTGGTTAGTGCAGTTAATGTTTCTAGTTATTCTGCATATCTGTGTTCAAAGTAAACATATTTCCAATAAGTTACCCATAAGAATGGTTTGCCTCTGTATCCCACTCTTTTAAGGTATGTTTGATTTGTTAATGTGGGCGGCACGGTGGTGCAGTGGTTAGCATTGTTGCCTCACAGGTAGAGGGTTCCAGGTCTGAACCCCGGTCTGGGCTCTTCTGTATGGAGTTTGCATGTTCTCCCTGTGCCTGCGTGGGTTCTCTCCGGGTACTCCGGTTTCCTCCCACAATCCCAAAAACATGCACATTACATTAATTGGCTACTCTATATTGTCCGTAGGTGTGAATGTGTGGTTGTCTGTTTGTGTGTGTCGGCCTTTGTGTGAAGTAATTTAAATTTAAATGCTTGTTGTTTCATTGTATTATTATTATTATTATTATTATTATTATTATTATTATTATTATTTAACACCATTACTATTTGAAATACTGTATTGACACCTTGACGACTTGACACTTTACCCCTCCCACTGTTTTTTTGGTAGCTGTCTGTATTAGCTGACATGATCTTGCCATCATTTTCATTGTTCCCGGGGTGCTCTTGTTAATGTATCCTACTGTGCACAGTTTTCAGAAACTTAGAAAATCACAACATTTGTGGAGCATTTTCTTATCCTCAGACTTTTAATCTGGAGTCACTGTCAGGTCAGGATTTGCACTTGACAACCACTTTAATCTGCAACAAGAGCTCAGAAAGCATCGGCCATATTTCCAAAAGGTTTTGCTGTGGATATTCAGTGTCTTCAGGGAATCTTGGGTTTTTGATGTTAGGGCCCCATGGTTTCGTTAAATGCTACACTTCTGCTCAACTCCCTCAGTGGCTGTAAGAATAACAAAATCATCAGTATGGTGCTTAATCTGTCCAACACTTGCACTGCACATCACTGCAGCCTCTGTGAGCTAGAACGCAGAGCGTTAAACCTGTAGGTTTGTTCTGTCAGTCCTTGGACTTTGTCAACAAAGATCAAAAGTCAATCAAAGGATGAACTTTATTTTATTTTTTATTTTGGGTTGTTGTTGCCTTTGTGAATGTCTATTTAATTTAGCAACAGCTCCTGTGAATGCTGATCAAATAAGGTAATGTGTCTGCACTGGAAGGTAACAGACTCAAATCTGTGTGTGTCTCTCTGAATTTCAGTCATTGAATGATGGTTTTAAACCAAATGTTGCTGCTGTAACTCCTAATTGCTAAAACCTTTTGAATTTTAACAGACATACACATGGCTGTGCCCACTGCCAGCCCTCTGTATGGACTATTAAGGGTTTAATCATTTGCATGAAAATCAACATGCAAGTAATATGAGTGTTTCTAATACTGCCTTTGTTTGCTTGTTTTCTGTCTCTTTCTGTTCCAGAAGTCGTCAGTAATATGCCAGGTGAGTTTGAATGAAAACAATGTAAAATGTAAATATATGACAACCTTAGCAATTATTTGTATAGCTGCAGATTTCCAGACAGGGAGCAATACAAACATAGTATGGGCCTGGTGAATCTGCATTGTGAGGCTACTGGTGAAACAGCATAAAGGTAGATTCACAAGTAGTAGTGTGAAAAAAACAAAACAAGAAATAATGTGTATATTTATATAAAATGGTGAATGTAAGATACAGTACATTTGTCCTTGTATGTTATTTGCACAGTGTATGTTATTTGCACATACAATAAAAATTCTATTGCTTAATGTTTCAGTATACTGTGAAATTAAAACATAGGTCAGTATTCCAAGAGAGATGTTATTCCCTGTGCTTTACCTGGTTAAATAAATGAATACATTAACAAGAAGATGTCTTTCTTTAGCACTAAATCATGTAGAAGAGATCATTGTTAAAGCATCTTTAATGTACCTACGGTGAGTCATCAGCTAAATCTCCAGCTCCTCCTGGTGATAGTGAGTTTAAGCTCATTGTTTTTCTCACTGATCGGGTTCACTCTTACTGCTCTCATTGTGTTGTTTTTGGCCACAGCAGGCAGCTGTTTTTAGCAACACAGCTGTACAAATTAACACCAGATAGTTAGCGATTAGCTGTAAAAACATGTAGGAACATTAGCTGCTAAAGAGCCAGAGCCATCAGGAAGGTAGAGACCAAACAAGAGCTAAAAGAGAGTGAACATTGGACTTATAATGGATTTATAATCTCCAGGTTAAATGTGCTTGAGCAGGGGGTTACTAACATGCTGATATATCTTATGAGGAAGCTTCCTGTTCATTCACAGGAAGCTTTGTGACACCTGTCAGTGTGCTCTGATGTCATGTTTTCTCACCTGGGGAAAACATGTATCATCACAATACAAAAGAGTATTGGAACTAAGTGTTCTCTGTTCTGAAGTATGCGCTTCCAATCTTTCTCTTCCCTCTCTTTTATGCCTTTCTTATCCTCTCAAGGCCTTGCACATATGATGGCAGAACAAGGTATGCCTCTCTTTACCTCTTCTCAATCATATCTTTTTTGTTTGTTTGGGATTCTGGTGTGGAGCAGCATGTTTTGGTGTTGTTGTGTAATATAGACAAAAGTGCATGGTTCTATATACACTGTGATAGTGTGATTGTATTATTCTGCTGTACGGCCCTGCAAAGGTAAAGTGCAGTAACTGCTTGATGAACTTTTTTTTTTTGCAATTAAAAAATATACATTTTTATTAATATACATTTATTTACATTAGCTCCTGACTCAAGTGAAACACATGATTTAGTATGATGACTGCCATGCTCATTTCAAAATCAACCTGTTTGTTGTAATTCAGAGTCAGAAACCAGGTAATCTGGTACAATAGTTAAGGAATTGGCAAATAAGGCAAAAACAAGAGCATCAGTTGTTTCATTTAAATAGACAATCTGTTTATTATCAAATGACAAAGCTGTCAACAGATGTGTGTTAAATATTCTGACAGTAAAACAAGACAAAAAAAGACTGAAAACAAAAGAAATAAATACAACAAAACATTTCTCAAACCTTAAATATGTAAATCAAATCTTCATTTATACCTAAAGCTAAGCAAGTTGTTTTTGTGCCTAAACCTAACCAAACCTTTAATATAGAAAATAAAAATTGAAACTGTTCGGTACCGTTTCATTTGGAGAACTTATGATAAAAAGAACTGCCAACAAACTGCTACAAAACCTCTCTCACTGGCAGTTACAGCTAAACAAAATTCAATATTAACACAAATACAGTTAATTCAGCTGATTTGCATGTTTTAAATGGTAGACTGATAAAAGATTGTTCAAAAGCAGAATGTTGGTCTGCACCAATATTTTCAGTCAAATTATCTTCCAAAAAAGGCAAATCTATGTGTTAAATAGTTAACCAGAGCAGCCAGGAACTTTAAACTGTCTATTTTATTTATTTATTTATTCATTTTTTAAAAACTGCTCTTTACCTTTGTATGGCAGTGCTGTTGTGACATCCAGTGGCTCTTTTATACCTGATATGGTTGCATGATTTAAGTGTTTTGTGATGTACAACTGCATCACACTACTGTACATACATGCATCATTGCTACTGTACATTGATTCATCCTCATGACATGTATTCATATATACATTGATATGTTTGAATTGGAACTCACTTTTCCTCTCCTTCCTCCTCCCTGTCTGGACTCTCTTGGCTGTGGATCCTGTCTTCTGTCTCCGCCTCCTCCTGCTCCTCTAGCTAAAAGCAAAGGTACAGCTTTTTCGAAATCTTTCCTTTTCCGTCTCTATGAAAAGCGACGCTTGCTCTGTGAGTGTTTGAGAGTACTGCAGTGTAATGTGTTTGATGCTCTAATGTGTTTACTTGTCTGTGTTCAGTGTCTCTTCTGTAATGGTTTCTCACCAAGAGTGCTTGGATTAAGCAAGTAATTAAGTTAACCTTATTTGAAGGAGGAGGGGAAGAAAGAATGTGTTGCTTTGTGTTTTCTTACTGTGTGTGCTTTCTGTAATTTGTTAGAAGACTGTTTGCAGGGACGTTGTGAGACAATTTTATGATGCAAAGTGAACAACAGTCAGTGTGGATCAGTTTTCACAAGCACTCTCCAAGCTCTTTTTCACTGAAGTACAATTCATTCTCACGATTGGTTGATGGAACGTGGCCACCACACAGGGTTTCTTCTGGAAAAAGAACTAACAAGCATTGTCTTAAACTCTATAATCCATTAACTAAAGCTGTGTTCACACCTAACCTGTTTGTTGTGGTGTCAAAAATCTTGAATTTAATTTGGTTCATCTATGCTTTGTCTCCTAGAAAATACTTGTGAAATATGGCAACGGCAAACACATTTTGAGGGAAATGTTGTTGTAGTCAGGCTGGGTTTTCTATTAGTATATTATATTATATTATATTATATTAGTTTAGTATATACATAGTATATTAGTATAATGAGGATATGTTCAATCAATTCAAATTAATATCCTAAGTTTATAGAACTTGTTTTCTCAAGTTAACTCAGTTAGTTTTACATTTTCAAAACACATTTTAAGGCAGCAGGGGAACTTAATGTTTCTAAGCTGAATGAACGTATAAGTATTCAGACCCTTTCACATTTAGCACACTTTACTGGGCTACACATTTTATTTTAAATGGATGAAACTGGTATTTTTACCCATCAGTCTACACTCAAGAATCCAGTGAAAACATTTTTCTGCAAATTTATTACAAATCAAAAACTGAAATTTCTCATTTACAAAAGTATCAGAATCCTTATTGCAGTAATTTATATACACATACATACATTTATATATGCATGTACACATAAATATAATGTATATATAAATGTTTGTATAAGTACATGATACTTTGAAAATCTGGATGTTGTCAGTTCATGATAATGCAGTCCATGATAATGTAGTTAAAGTGTGGACTCTTTTGAACAGCAAACCTTGAAATTCTACTTAGAAGCAGTAGAGATGGTTTTTTTTATTGAACAGCAGAGCATATTGTGGCTGATGAACACAAATTCAGTCAGCATGAAAATGTGGAACCCATATTCCTGTTGGGTGTTGGTACAAAGTGTTAGCGGCTCCGATTCAGAAATATGTTTTTGGGTGTTCGCCTCGAGAAGCCGTGATTGGCTGCAGTCTGCTTGTGTGCACCTGTAATGGCTTCCCCCATTCACAGAACAAAGCGCGTATAAGCTCCTGGAGTTTCCTCTCCCCTCACCACCTGTCTCTTGTAGTTTTTGCTGTGTCTAATCCCTGAGCGAGATGGTAGACATTATTAGGCATCAGGCTCCCTGTCGCCTCCTGTTAGGCAGACAAGAGGCTCCATTCTGGCTCTATTTGCATGTCAGCACACTGGTGGCAGGGAGGCAGATAGAGAGAGACGGGGAAAATAGAAAACTGTGTCTCAGCCATCGAGGAGTCATATTTTACTGTCACGGGCTGAAACAGAGTGCTCCTCTGCTCATTTTCATTTTTTTAGATTTGGTCTTGTTAGACTCTTCTTTTCTCTTCTTTAATATATTCTTGGTAAATCTCTCCCTCTATCTGCTGTCTCTGTTGGCTTCTTCATGTTCACTCCCCATTTACTCCCTAATTCCTTTTCCCTCTTTTTTTTTATCCCTTTCCCTGACCTCTCTCTCCTCTTTCTAAGATCACTAACAGTTTCCCATCTTGTCCATTTTTATTAGTTTGATTCGCTGTTCACGCAAACTGTCTTAATGCAATGTTGTCCAGCTACCATTTTAGTTTAAACAGACCTATGATTCATGCCAGAGCGGTTGTGCCAACACTGACGGCTTGGGCAAAAAAAAAAAAAAAGCAAGGTCACAGTATCTGGCTCAACTTCAGGTGCAATGCAACGCAACACTGTCCAGCAACACAGTGCATTAGCCAATCAGTTACATGCAAATAAACATTTGCAGTAGATGACTGTGTAATGTAAACAGTATATTTCTATTGTTTACCTGGTGATTGTCAAGACGTAGGATAAAGTGATTGCAGTGATAAGTTTTAGATTTGTAAAGTGCTTCCAATTATTCAACACTGTGCAGTCATACTCATGGATGTTAGTTAAAATGGACATTTGCTACATTTGAACCACCATCACCATTAAGGCCTTTTTTGATCCTTAAAAATGGCAGATCTTTTACTAAAATCTTAATTTCATTCTTAATCACTGTTATGATTTTAATCTCCTGAAAATAATTTTTCCTTTTCCTGTAAAGAAGAAAATCCAGTGTAGCTGGTCATGACTGGATCAGTGGTGTCATGATGGTTTTAGGGTGGAGGATGACAGAAGGACAGACATATAGGGGGGTGGTGGTCACTGGTAAGTAGGGGAGGCGTGGGGGGTTGTTGCATGGACAGTTGTGTTTTTTGCGCTTGACTGAGTGCTGGTAAGAGAGCCAGACATGAAGGGGCAGGGATAGCCCCATCATCAGTGACAGTGGGGGGTGGGGGGGTGGATGGAGGGGTGTGTCTCGGGGACATGTAGTCTGCATTAAGCATACATGGAACATTACTGCAAATCCTGTTTCTCATATTTGTTCACAGCACATTGTCTGCGTAAGTACGAATAACGTATTTGTCTCATACCCACACTTCATAATGACGCCTTTTTTGTTCAGATTTGTAGCCTAAGCTGAGATAATGCTGATGACATCATAAGGTTTATTTTATTCAGGTTTTATTGAGGTCGCACCAGAGCCACAGAACACATCATACAAATGTCTCCTCCAATTTTGCTACATGTCATCTTCAACATACTGTCTCTAGCAAGAACAAATTTACCTGTACCATGCACAAAATCATGGACCACTCCAAAACTTCTGTTTTGTCAAACCATTCATCCACCCCAGCCTCCTCCTGAAAGGAACTTAGTTGCTCTTTATTCTATGTCATCTGACTTCCTCCTTTGCTCCTGTCATAATTACTGCAGCCACTAGAGGTCACCTAAAAATAAAACGTAAACATGGGTCAAAGTAATCTGTTTGCAGTTGACCTATGGGCTAAATTTTTTTTTTTCACAGGAGGACAGTCTCACTGTAAAATTTGACCAGTATCTGTTCTTAACTCCCATCTGGACACAGAAACTGGTCCCCAGTCTGGAAAAGGTCCAAGTCTAACAGAAGCTTATTCTCGGTCCCAACTAACTGTCATGTGTGTGGACACTGCAGACTCATATCATGTGCACTGTGGATGAATATAGTGTAGTTGCGTATCCTTTATGGACATAATGTAGATGACACTGGATGTTTGCGTGGACAGAGATGTGTGTGGATAAATACTGTACATATCTAATTCATTGTACAATATACTTTCTAAATATAACAAAAAGGGAAGTAGAAAAAAATAACACACTAACACCTTGTCATGTGATTCAGACCAAAGCCGGTCTTGGCAAGCTGCTCACACCCGAACTGTTCATGCGATGCCACACTGTGCTGATCATATGCCAGCAAACAGCAATGGCAACAAAAACAACAGACCCAGACAAAACAGAGAGAGCGCAGCATTGACTAACCACACTCTTCATTTGTTCCACGTCCCTCCATGTGTACCTCCCTTCTTCCCTCTTTTTCTGTCTTTGTCTCAGCCACAGAATTATTTTAATGTGTATGTGACCAAATGTTAGTTTTCAAAGGCAAGATATCAGTATGTGCATGGCCCACTATAGGTCTTGTAGGCTTGTTATTCCACCTCAGCAACCTGAGAAAGATGGATGCACTGTCCATCCAATGGAGTGGTGACATCCTATAAGTGAGCAGTTAACCTGTCACTCAGCTCTCAGGTAACCTGATGTCGGGGTCAGATGTATATGGAGAGAAAGGACTACACACGCACTAATAGAACTGGAGCTGCATTCAGGTAACTTCAGTACACTCTGATCTCAAACAGCCCCTATGCACTGTTTGATGTTAGACTATCCCAGACAAAAGTGCGAGTGGTCGTAAGGTCCGTGAGTCACAGTCACTGAGAACTGCAGCTCTGACGACCACAGACTGTGACAAATTTCAGTTCCGAAATTCGGAACAAAGGTCACGGCTGTGTGAGTGCTGCTGCTATAACCGAAACGTATAAGGCGCCAACGAATCAGAAGACAGCATGAAGTGACACATAATACGATGGCCAGCACAGGCATTGTAAGACATGTACAGTACACACAGATACCATGTTGGCAAACCTCTGTGCTTACATGTAATTTTTGAAGTTAAACAGTACTCGTTCTATGGCCAAAGAGTGCTTGATTGGCTTGAGTCGATTGTTACATCATAATACTGCGATTCACCTGGTTTGACATGCTTCAAAACTAATCATGTAACATTCTGACACAGACTGAGATGAAGATTTTATCAGAGGATCATCCCATCAGCTGCTGCAGCTGTCGTAAATTCCAGAGGTGTTAGACAGAATACACGTCTGAACGACACAGCTACCTCTGGAAAGAATGCTTGATGTTTGCAATCTGACATAGATCTTGTCACTGTTAAAATGACAGAGACGTGGACTCGAGTCACGTGACTTTGACTCTTTGAGTCATGAATCTGTCTACTTTAGACTCGCCTGGATAAAACATGTATCCCCTCGCGTTTATATACCTCCACCAACTTTAGCTGTTTGAAGTGTTATGTATATGAAATATCACCATGAGCCAAAAATTTGAACATTGGCGCTGTCTGTGTGTGTGTAGCTGTGTGTGTATATACGTATGCAACGGGTGCACGAGTGTGTGGAGGGAAGGATCAATGTTTCCTGGAGAGCGACAATGAGCTCACTCAATGGGTAATGAATTGTGGCGACATTATGGAAGTAGTATGCTAATCAGCTAATCATGTTTGATTGCTTTACAGAGGTGTGTACTCTTGTTAACCTTGAGGAGACATTGATAGTCAGGACATGATGATGAGATTCTAACCATGAACACCCCCCACCCCCCGCCCCATACCCTTATCTCTTACACCTGAGAGAACCTACTTGATGCCCGATTTTCTTAAGCCAGTTCCCGTGTTGATATTTGACAGTTAAAAAAAAAACATTTGATAATAACCTTTAACATATAAACAATGCCTAAACAAACATTCTTGAGAATCATCCCTTAGATTTAACACCAGTATTACACTGTAAGTTAAGACCACAACAACTGAACCTCAGCCAAAGAACTTGACGCTAGGGTTATTTGCGTAACCACTGACAACAACCGGGGAAAAAAAAGGATGAATAGCTTCTCCGTGAGAGATACGCCTATGTAATTTTAGTGTATCATATATGCATGAACCTGGAAGTCCAAATCAGCTGAGGGCAGGAAGAGGGCAGAGGACTTAAATAGAGGACCTAAATAATGTTAGTCACGGTGAAGCTGGAAGCCTGAAAGGAGAGAGGACCAGAGAGGAAGCAACACCACACCAAAAATAAAGAGATGTGGAGAAGTCAGGTAAGAGTGAGGGAGTGAGAGGGAGACAACAAAGGTACAATGAGTTTGTGTGTCTGTGACAGAGAAAGGGGAAAGAGAGGGACACCCTGTGTATGTTAGACAGAGAACACTATATAGTGTTATCTCTGCTGGACAGACATTTTTGATAATACTGTGAAGCAGTGGCCATCACTGCTCTCTGTTATAGAGAATGACAGCAACCAGTAAAATTTCTCTTGCCCGTTTTAAAACTTGTCAGGTTTCTAAAACTCCTGTTTCCTCGCAGTGGAAACGGTAGAAATTCGGAAGAACGACATTTTCTAATAAATAAAACAAGTGAGATCAAAATTAGTTATAAGTGTAAGTTACTGAATGACTAGTTTTATTATTATATGGCAGTTTTATTCTGCTATAAGCAGGCTAATGCCCTCTGGGTTTGTACATTCAATGATTGCAATAGATGTGGGGGCTAAGAAACATCTGACGTGAAGCAGTCGGGTGTGTCCGATGCGGTCATGGAAGTTAAAACTTGTGTTGTGGTCTCTTCTTTGTCAGCCGAGTTGTAATTACATTGTGTTGTCGGCTTCAGCATTGCTGCAGATGTTGAAGGTCGACACATAGATAATGCTGTTTTTTTTTCTCTTCTGTCTGTAAAACTTTCAACAGCTGGTTCTAATTTTCCATATGATGTTCTCACATCTGGACCAAAGGACAGACTTTACTTCACATTTAGCTAATGTTTGAGCTTGGTAAAGTCAGTGAGTGTAAGGGCAGAATGCAGATGTAATCGATCCAGAGTTTACACTGGCTGTGTAAATGGCTGGTATGATGATCTCTTACGGCCCTGTGATTCATTATAATTTGGATTTTGACAGCTTTGGGCTCATCTATCAGCTACAGCCTCGGTGAGAAATATACAATACTGAGAAGAATTTTGAGGCAATGAAATGGTAGAAGGCAGAAATGTGTTGTGATGGTGTGTTGTTATGTTCAGATGGCCTTATTGTCATTTGCCTGGACGACATACGTAAGATGTCGTTCCACCAGGATCCTCAGCTTCAGTGAGCAGGAGCGTTTGAAATCCCTCACTACTCCCTATGAAATGGACTCTCTGTAGTTCACTCTGAAGTGAGCTGTAAATTCAGACTTCAGACACACAGTAATCATGTTTGTTCATCGCTGACAGCTGTGAAAATACACAGCACCAATGTCTGCATATATAAAATGCAGAGAGTTTTCCTTCCACTGTGGAGCTTTTGAGGGAATGTATGGTGAATACATTTGTTACACCCAGACTTTGGACACAAATAAAATGATGGACTATAAATGTAGAGCACACTACAGTAAACGGGGACTCATTTTGGACACAGCCCAAGTGTGTGGATTGATATTCTTATAAATACTTTCTTATATTCTCTCTATTGGAGTTTTGATGATAGCGGTAGCCACCCGGTTAGCTCAGTTGTTAGAGCATGAGACTCAATATCTCAGGGTCGTAGGTTTGAATCTCACTCTGGGTGGCACCACCTCCCATGGGCTCCTGTGGAGGTGCCATAGGATGTCGGTGCATTGTGGACTGGGTGACAGTTGCCCCCGCGACCTGGGCCTGGACCCAGATAAGCAGCAGATGATGACATGACATGATAGTGGTGATAAAAACACCCTTAGCTGTTTCCCTGGGCTGAAATCTTATGAGTGTGAGGGCAATAGCATATGATTCATATCATTTTCAGACTATGTAAACCATTCAGTGAGCCCTGATGCTCTATACAAAAACATCTGCATTTGTTTTTTTCCTACTCTCATTTATTACACTCATTGACATGATAACTTAATACCTCAGTGAACCCTGTTGGTCTATAATACAGAAACACATACACATTTTTGGGGCCACCTGAAATATGTCTGTGCAACCACATCAAAAAACCAAAAAGAGAATCCCACATAGAACATAACAGGAGGCTCTGAGTCTCACACTCTGTCATTATGAAGAACTGTTGGATTTCTGCCTCTTCAAATTTGTTATTCTTTCTAATGACTGGTCTTTTCTACCTGATATGAATATGTCTCAGCAGGAATAGAATGAATCAATCTTCAGTAGTTTCAGCTGATGCAGCTTTCTTCATTTACACATATATCTGTACATATAAAGGCTACTGTCTGTTGCCACATGACAACACTTTTTCGGTGTCCGCCATCAAATGACCCTCTGACCAACCCCCCAGATAACCTCCTGAAGATCGGACCTTCAGTGAGAACGTGCTTCATAAAGCCTGTGTTCTGTATCTGAGATGACAAGCTCATGCATTTCATTGGGAAAAGAGTTAACTTCAACTTTTCACTGCCCGGCTGCAGAGATATTTTGTCTGTGCTACTTGATCCATGATCACATTTTAGCCAACACACTGTGACCTCACAGGGAAGCAGAAAGTCTGAAAGTACCCTCTTTAAAGGCCACTGACAGAATGGATTTTAATGCTGGCTGTAGAGCTCTGAAATCAACAACATCCTCCACCTTTACTGCAAAGTTAAATGTGGCAAGAATGGGACCAAAGTTCTGTAAATCTGATCAAAAAAAAAAAAAAAGGTGTGGTTATGGCTTATTCATATGCCAGTGAACTGAGGGGAGCAGTGAAAGACCAGAGGCACAGTGTCACATTAATGTTCATATATAAAGTAATTAATTAATAAATTAATCAATTGTGAGAAGCACTTTTGGACAGCAGCGGACCCTTAGCTGAGGTGTGGTGCATGTTGTTGCAGTCATAAATGTGGAGTAAAGATTCTTTTTACAGCATCAGAAACTTCCCACAATTACAGTTACTAAGCTCAGAAACTCAAAAAAAAAAAGAAAATTAAAAATGTAATATTTCTCATTGATGTGTAAGTTTTAGAGTGTGTGTGTGTGTCTGTCTGTCTGTCTGTCTGTCTGTATATAGACAGTGCAAGCTCTTGTGCAAGAATCTTTTCATCATAGGGCCTTTGTTTTCTCCTCTTCCACTGGAAACTTAAATAACTGATGATTTTTTAATGAAACATCAATGTAGTCAAAAAAAAAGAGCACACATAAATACACACAAAGAGAACAAATGACTACTAATAAATGAATAACAATGCTGGCGTAACATTTAGCAAGCTGTCTCCTCAAGTGACTCATCATCATGTGTCCTGCAGTAAGCAGGGCACTGGGACAGAGTTTCTGAGTATCTCTGAGAGGATCTCTGTCATTTTACAAGGGAAACCTTGTTTGTGAAATTAGACAGGACTGATTCTGCTGAGGGAGGCATCTCTGAGCCGAGCTGCTCCGGAGCCACAGAGCGTTTTCCTGTTTACGTCACATGTTTTACTCACTTTAAAACACTGCGTACATACACAGTACAACTTTACAGTGGTTACACTTGAAGCAATATGGTCACTGAACCCTTAAATTAGAAAACAATAAGACTCATGTAGTGAACAGACACAAGTCAATTGTAAAATTATTATTATTATTATTTTTTTTTTAAATGGCTGATTGGAAATGGCTCGGACATTTGTCACAGACATAAAAGATGCTTGTCCTTCAGCCAGAGGTTTTCAGCAAGTACAGTTGTGTGTAGATTCTAAGCCTGGGCTGATGGGAAATTATTTATTGTTGACCAAAATAAATTCCACATTTTCATCGATACATGTATGTAAAATTGTGACCTGTTTGGACTCTACCATGACGGAAAGTCAGCTAATTAAAGAAACTATTTCAGCCTTAACTTAACCAACAGTGATTTTCTTTAACCTAACTTCAGGCCCTGAGTGTTGGTTGTATCAGGAACTGTATGTTTATGTCTTTGGTCTTCAGAAGCCAAAGCAGCACTGCATTGTCACACAGACCGATACAAAGAATTGTAACCCGTTCAGCTGAGGATGTCAGCCCCAACAGTCCAATTGCCCCCAGCAAACACATTTCGGCTGCAGAGTACTCCCTAGACGACATTTCAGAGAGGAGGTTGTGGGGGTGGGGGGAGTGAGAACACGCTTCAGGGGAAGAAAAACATGGCGTCGATCTATGAAACGATTAAATCCAGATTCCTACTGACAACATTTCTCCCCCCCCACCTCCCCCACCCCCCAGAGGGGAATGACATGGGTAGCGGCACAGAAAGAAAGATGGAGGGAGGGAGTAATGGAGGAGGAAAGAGAGAGATTATGAGCGGGATTGTGCTGGTTATCTTAATTAAATGGAAGTGCATTTTATCCTCCTCCTATTGATTTTTGCCGAGGGCAATGTGTGTATTTCAAAGGGAGAGTCTGCAGCATGAGTTCTGGTTTAGAGGCTGTATTTTTTTTTTTTTTAACTCATGGCCTGATGCGACTATTGCAGTCAACAAACTATTGAGATAGTCATTTAAAGGAACAACAAAGCTGAGCTCCAAGAAACAATGTACAGCTGCCAGACTCAATTTGGCTCATGCTTTACTGCCGCAGAGCCATATGTACAAATAGATGACATATGATATTCATGAGAGAGAGAGTGGCACTTATTTGCAAAGGTGTCTGATTGCATGAATGCTTCCCTGATTTTTTTTTCTTTTGTGTGTGTGTGTGTGTGTGTGTGTGGCGTGTGCGCGCCTCACCCATAAGCGATCTATTTGCCAGTGCTGATACCATCCCAGCCACAGCAGCCACCAAGGCTGCACAGGTCACAGACAAGAAAGCAATGTGTTTTTATTTTCCGTCCTCTCCTCCCCTTCTGCCCTCCCTCCCTTTTGATTTTGGGAAAGTTAATGTTAACAGTTTTGTCAAGCGCGCTGTGCTGCAGGCAACACTGCTTAAGTATATCTTTTGCAATTTATGTGACCTGCTTTCTGGCAGAGGCTTTTTCCCATTACTGGGAATGACATTTCATTTAGACTCCATCATTCATCTTTCTCTCTTTGGGCTGCGGCTCTTGGTCTCTCTCTCTCTCTCTCTCTCTCTCCCCCTCCTTTATCCCTTCATCTCCCAGTCTACCTTTATACTCTGTTAATTATGTTTTACACTTGTTTTACTTTGCAATCTTTTTCTCTCCATCTCTCATTCTCCCCCTTTTCTCATGGTGACAGAGTTTAATTGACATTGGCGGTCAGATTGAAAACAGCTCATTTCAGTCTTTATTGTGTGTCCTGGTGGTTTTCAAACACATAATGCAGTCCAATACAAGAGTGCTGCGATAAATCCTCCTTCATGAAGGTTATAATGTTCAGTTTGTGTTTTGGAGAGCTGTTGATTCAGCGTAATTGTTATTTTGGAGGCTACAGTTTGTGCTGCTGTTGAACTGGGAAGCGTTGTACAGACAGGTGCTCCTGTTATTTATCCTGCCCTCAAAGATATTCTTCAATGAGCCATGTATGTTATCAGTCTGGGAAAAAAGGTTCAGAGTTTAGATTTTATTTTTTTCTATCTTGATTCAGTTTTTCTGTGTATGTATCAATGGTTTTGTGGATTTCTGAGTTTCCTCATTGTGCAGCCATGAACTGCAGCATACGTGGTACACCTCATGGAAGCATGTCGACTCAAAGAGAACATGTTAAGGTGGTTTGAAATAGACATTTGTGTAAATTTTAAGGCATTTGAAAAGAAAAAACAAAAACAAACAAACACAGGAAACATTCTGTTTTTCGTGAGTTGAACAGGTGAGTCATCACGTGCATTATTAGACTCATATAAATAGTATTTCTCGCAAATAGAAAAGTGAATGTGTTGACTAACTTTTTTTGAAAGCTTTATTATCATGAGGTACTGGCAGTACTTGGTTAAATAGGCTGAGTAGTGCACGAGTTGGTCACATTCAGATGTCGCACATTGGGTTACTGTATGTACAGTACATACCCACTAGGAAATATTCTGATGTAGCTCTTTTTGGAAAGCAAAGCTGATAACCTGCTTTTAAATTCACAGGCTGCTCTAGAAAACATGATTTTAGTTATTAAAAATCAAATATTTAGATTTCTCTTTTAGAAAAGTCATTCAGTACTTTATAGGAGCCCCTTTGGCTGACTCTTCAAGGCTGTGTGCTTCAGGTCATTGCTGCTTCATGTCGTCCTCCTCAGTCTCCCTGTCCCTGCTCCGGAGAAGCCACCCCCACCTCATAGTGTGATACTGCCACCACCATGCTTCTCTCTAGGCATGGTATTAGTCAGGTGATGAGCAGTGCCTGGTGAGTTTAGCCGTTTAGCAAACTCCAGATGGACGGACATTATGACTTTTAGAAGAAGACATTCATTGCTCATCTGGCAAATATTAGAACTGATATTCTACAGTCCATCTTGGCCGGTTTCGTGCAGTGCAAATTGCATTCATATTCCCCTAAGCTGTCACTGTGGTGACAGTGTAATTTCTGTCTGGATTATGTTCAGATGCAACTTGTTTTTTTCTTTTTTCTTTGAATGAATAAAGAGCTACATTTTTTAATGGCAGTGGAGTTGCCAAGAAGTGTCAAGGGCACATGACTATCACACCAGAGACCGTGGTTCGCATCAGGCATCCCATCTGTGTTTTAGGCTACAGTGGCACTTTGGTTAAGGTTAGTGAAAGATGGTGGTTTTGGTTAAGTGTGAACAAACATTGTATCTTAGGTCACTGTGAACTTTTTCTGTATTAAACCAGACCAGGAGAATAGTTTTGACTTTCTGAGTTTGTAAATGAACATTTCCTCATTAGGTTAACAGAAAACATAATCTGCTTGCTATTATCTTTCCTTCAAAACATATTTGCTGTTGCACATTCGCTGAATGGAGCCAAAATTTCTCGGCGACAGGGTTATGCTATCCACATTGTTAATGGACTGCATTTGTGTAGTGCCTCAAAATCTGTGATTCACACAAAGATGGCAGCGAGCCACCATTGAGGGTATGAGCCAAAGCACCTGGAATAATTTGGGGTCCAGTTTCAAGGTGCTCTGACACACTTTGACATGAGAACAGGAAGATCGAACCACCGACCCTGTGATTAGTAAATGAACCATAGATAGATCGATAGATTCATGCCATCACCCTGTGGGATCCACAGACCTCCCCTCAGAAACCTGTGCTTAATGTCACAGATATGTGCTACACTCCATGTAGCATGTTGTGCTACAGGTTTGACATGTTGTGGCGTGTTGAAGAACATCTGTATGGAGCATCAGTAGCAGCCACGCATGAAGATTTGGGTTAAAGGTTCCACTGAATCTGTTTTCTTGTGCTTCAAAGCATTGCTGTATTTGAAATAGTTTATTGATTGATAGATTTCGTTGAGGGCTTTAGGGATGATAATATCATTTGGCCCACCACTTTGGCGTGGACAGAAATATTGACAGATTTTGTTCAGACATTCATGTTCCTGAAGCTGTAGTTAGAATTCACATTATGACTTTAACTTGGACTCGTCCTCAATAGACAGCTCAGCAATACAACAACAAGCAGCCCCACAGCCTGTGTTCACGTTCTCTGTTCTTGTGTATTTGCTGGCTGCAACAACCCAACTTGGGAAAGAAAAAGATTTGATTTACTCCTAGAAATGGATTCATTATTGTTCTACAGTTGATCCACATACTTGCCCTGCATCTATTATGTATCTGCCAGGAGGCTCCAGTGTGGAATTATATTACATTCCCCAGTTTGATGAGTGCTGCACAAAATGTGCTCCAGTGTATTCACCAGTTCATAAGTCTGTTTTTTTTTCTTTTCTTTTTTAAATTTGGCTGCTAGACCTGTCTGGAGTGAGATCTATGAATATGTTATTCAGGAGATGATGATTGTATCAGTAAATGGATGAAGGATTGAATCAAGTGTCTTCACTTGTCAGTGGGAGTGAAAAAGGAACGTTTGCTGATGTTTTTTCACCTGTAGTTAATTTCCACAGAGGGTGTGGTCAGCAGAGAGTGAAATCCGCCTCATTCAGTGCCAGCGCATCAAAATAAGGTTTGCATACATTTTCTTTGCTCCATACTTGACAGTCAGCGTGCCTTCGCCATCTTTTCAGCTTTCGCATTGTTCCACATGGCTGAGTTCCAGTGATCATCAGATCGCTTTTACTCGACTGTAACTGCAGCAATCATAAAGTTATGACTGGCCTTTTCCAAGAGAGAAATGCTCTGGTGTTGTCCTGCTCTTTGATAAATCTTAAAGCTTGACTGGCTGCTATTGAATGCATTCGACCCCAGAAAGGGTTTAGAAAGTGAAATTCAATTTCACTTCAATTCAGTTTTATTTAGAAAGCACCAAATCATAACATACATTATCTCAAGGCACTTTACAGAGTGAGGTCGAGACCTTACAGTATTATAGAGAGAAACCCAGCAGTTCTCATCATGAGCAAGCATTTGGCAACAGTGGAGAGGAAAACTTCCCTTTAACAGGAAGAAACCTCTGACAGAACTGGAC
Source organism: Toxotes chatareus (assembly GCA_016801885.1). NCBI lineage: Eukaryota > Metazoa > Chordata > Actinopteri > Toxotidae > Toxotes > Toxotes chatareus. The sequence continues at coordinate 20,698,982 of CM028899.1, forward strand.
TCAGGGAGAGGATGGAGGGATGGGGGGAGAGGGTTGGAGAAGAGAGAGAGAGAGAGCAGGACCAGGTGCATATACTGTTGTATTCAAGCACTGTCAGACTGGCTGTTATAATGATAATCACAGTTATATGTAAAGGTGTAACAGTATTGTGGATAATAACAGCAGCAATGATTGCAGCAGCAATCAGTAATAATAATAATACTAATAATAATAATGACGATGATGATGATGATGATGATGATAATGATAATGATGAGTGTTGAGTAGTAGTGGAGGAGCTGGATCCGGCAGCTCTGAGTCAGCGACCCCTCTAGAATGAGGACAAAGAGGAAAGACACAAACTACAGGACAGAGACGGTTAATAAGTTAATTATATGTAGTAGTGTGATATAAATTTATGGGTAGAGACTGAGGTCATGACCTTAACATGTGTCTCTGGTGGACAGTTCAAAGCTCTTCACTTCACACCTGGCATTAAAATATTTCTCCACATGCATCTTGGGCGACCACTTGTGATCGGATGTCACTTCCTCAGTGCAAAGGCCAGCAGTTCTTTTCACATCCCTAGTATAAGAAGAAATCTTATACACATTGCTAAAAGAATGTGGTCATATCCGGACCAGACCACCTCTGAATGAGGTTCGAGTGACTGGATCTCACTGCATCCTCAGTGCGTCTTGGCTGCATTCACACCTGTACTGTCCACTTCGGATCGGGTCATTCAAGACATGGGTGTTAATGTCTGCCTCCCAAACCCAAACTGGGAGCTGGTTCCATGGGAGAGGACTCTGGTAGAGATGAAGAGAAAAACTGGAGAAGCAGTGTTTCAGTGTTGAAGGTGACCTCTGATCTCTCAGCATTATGGCTCAGTAAATTAAAATGTTAGTGCTATCAGATGGAGGAAGGCTAAGCGGATATACACACCACATCAGGCTGGCTGAGCATATGTAGGAGGTGAACGCCTATCGCTGATTGATCTCGTTCCTAGGTTACCCCATCTTGTGTAATTCCCCGTCAGCATACTTCAGCCTGCAGAATATTCCCCTTAGCATTTAAGTTAATGTAAATTCCCGGAGAGGAAGATGAGTGACAAACATTGGCACTGTGTACTGTTATTGGAAATGAGATTGCTTTTTTATGACAAACCTCAGGGCTCAGGGCCCACTAAGCTTTTGAGCATTTATAGCCTCAGATAAGAGGAAGTCCATTATGTCTCATGCAGAGGGCTCATTACATTCAGACACTGGCTTTGATTCCTCAAATTCTGTGAAAGCTTACTTTCTCAGAGGTCAGTGCAGAATCAGAGTCTGATCATTATCTCCGTGTCCTCTGTCCTGGAGAAAACTTCTCACACATTTTGTAACACTGTATGACACTGTACATCAATACTTTCCTCTCCAGATACGTGTTAGCATTAGTCATGTGTTCAATACTTGAAACGACCTGTGTAGATTTTCCCCTGACAGGCAGTCTTTCACAGCTCAGAGTAATTACTGTCCTCTTTATGAAGGAGAGGTGGAAGTAGGGTGACATAAGACGACCACAAAACCTGTTACAGTGAACTTCTCTACACGTTAGCAGCAAGCAGTTAAACTATTGCCTTGTGACACATCCAGCAGACACAGAGCACCATTAGCAGTCAATCAAAAAATCTCCACCATAAGCAAGTCTGTCTCTTTAGTTGTTGAATGCTCCAAAATGTTCAACAGTGAATCCTTAACTTTGTCTGTCTGCCGTTTGGTGCTGGGCTGTGAGTGATGTGAGTGTTGTGGGTGCTGGTAGACAGTGGGTTGATCAGTGTTTTCAGTGGAGCTGCATGCTGCTTCTGGAAACAGGATTGGTGAGAGCAGAGAGTCTGTGGGCCTGCATGTGAGCATGTTTTCACCCTGAACAACAGGCCCACAGAGAGGGGCCAGTAAAGAGACAGACAGGGCCAGTAAACACAGATGCAGTGGCCCACCAGGATTTCTCCCAGCATGCCTTATGTCCAGTACAGCCCTGCTTGACACTATTGTGTTTGACACTGTCAGTCAGATTTATTTACATATTAACAGAAGACGCTGTAACATTATTCTGGATAGTTCCATCCCACTTTAACCCCTGGACCCCGGACTGTGACTTTGTGAGGAGATTTCTGTCTGTGAAAGCTTCTCATCCATAATGACACCGATTATAGTCTCTGGTCAGTATTACAAACACCCTGCAGGGTGACTTGGCAGAGCATTTGTAAATCTTAAGGACAGAGTCCACGCTCGAGTGCGTATTTATCCGTGTTAGGTTTGTTAAATGTGGTGCTCGTGGTTACAGTAGTGTAAAAAAAGACCTTGGTTGTGCTTTCCAACCAAACAGCAGTGTCACTTGTTAGTACATGTTAGCTGGACTGATAGCACAGTGGATTATAGCTGGGGGGTTGAGCATGAGACCCCTCACATCGTACTGGTGTCTCTCCACCGTCTAACACTGCGGAGGGAATTGGACTTTCCACAGTGGAAGGAAAATGGATGAAAATGCACTAAAAGCAAAAGAAAAATCCCCCAAAGACACATTCAGCTCATGCACCGCAGTGAAAAGGATGCTGTGTTGTCAAAACAGTTTTACAGTTGTGACTACTTTGCCAGACTATTATCACAGATCCTTAAAAGGGAATTCACTCCATCTTCTACTTGTGTTTTTTTCTCCTACACCCTGCTGCCCTGTGGTGTGTCAGGTTAAGAGAGTGTTGTGTTGGCTGGGGCTGTCTGCTTGTTTGAGGTGTGTTTCTGTGCTGTTTTGGCCTTAGCTCCTCTAGTGTTGCTCTGTTGTGGGTGTGTGTCACGGTTGATGAGGTAATACGGCATGAACACGAGAACTGGAGCTGGCCAAGCCTGGAACCCTTTCCAAAACCACACGCACACGCACACGCACACACGCACATGCACACACGCACATGCACACACACACACACACACACACACAGTCTTCTTGGAACCCCCCCAAGCAGGAGGCGGTCCCTTCCTGACTCATATCTGCAGTGTTCATAGCAAATTAATAAAGCAAACCTCTTTTGGGGGGTTTTCTGCTTGTTGATGTTAAGCTGTGTAATTTATATTCCACTGACTTGATGAGCATCTGGTTAACACAGGAATAACCACTGGATAACCAGGAAACACTTCAAATACAAATACATCATTTTGTATTAGTGTATTAATAAATGTTTGTTAAATTGTTTGACCATGTTTGAATGTGAGTGGGTAGAGGTCCAGAGGTCTGTGAGGAGTTAACTTTCATGAAGTCATTTGAAAGTTCTGTGCATTTGAGTAAGAACCCAAAGCTTCTGCCACACTCCTCCAGACAATGGGTTTGAAAAGTTACCAGTGGGGACCTTCCGTTCCCTGTTTATTCTGATGTGGTGATTGATGGGCCTCTGTTTAAGAGGCGTTGAAGGTGGATTTTTGATAAAGTCTTCAAGAGTTGAAATCATTGCCTTTGCGTGTGCTCTGGGATGGATCTAGTTTCTGCTCTTTTCAGGTATCCTTTAGCGTGGGTCTCTGTGTGCTCATCTCTACATCAGTCCACCTCTCCACCTTCGCTCTGAGTCAAACCTGTCTTCAAACCTGTAGTGACCCCTGTCTGACCCCCCCGAACGAAGCACCTCTGCCTCTGTAGCTGCTATTTCAGTCTGTTTTCACACTGACATGACACAGCCACATCCAGAGCTCAGGGCAGAGCCAACAAACTGCACCACGTTCAAAATAACATTTGTAGGTTTCTCTTTCAGAAGTCACCTTGTTGACCCCGCAGCAGCACAGGGAAGCAAACTAGCTTTATATTCCATTCCCTGGGTCTGTGCAGTGCCACTGGAACTGTGTGGAAGTAACACACTTCTGCAATGAATCTCCATTCACTGTCAAGCATCTCCAGTGCCTTACTGAGGGCTCTGGACTCAAAAGATGTGTATGGGATGTGTGTGTGTATGTGTGTGTGTGTTTGCTCTGACACATGTCATATTGTGTATGCAGACAGCATGCCCTCAGGCTGAATGTGGCAGTACAGAGCACAGCACACTGCACTGACAGTGGCTCATTAAAAAAAAAAAAAAAAAAAAACAGCTGAGTATCTGAAAATCTGTCAGTTTGCCAGGCAACCAAGCACCTTTAGTTTCCTGTTGGATTAAGTCATACAATATTAACATGTTATTTAAACAGCCTATAAACAGACTAATCTTCAGCAATTTTTGAATGATGTGAAGAAATCATGTTGTCACTATGTATTATGCAATAACAGAAAATGCTCTAAATCAAAATCTCCTTCCTTAAATCTGAATCTTGCTGAGTTTCAAAACATCAGCAGTGAGCTGCTGGGGAGATCCTGCATTTAGAGAAACTGTCAGATACGTAACACAGTCAGGGAGAGGATCTACATGACGTACATATTTGGTCATTTTAATAAGAAAAAAATCACTTGGTCTTAGTCACATAACTAAGCTGTTCCACTGTACAAAAGGTAGCAGTCCTCAGGAAACAAGACTTAAGAGCAGAGAGAACACTTTTTGCACTGAATAACTTCCTGTGTGTTGGTATGCCTGTGCATTTGGGTGCATAAAATCATGTCAAATCATCACCATTATAAGGTGAGGAGTTACTACATATAATCACAACACTGGTTTAATGGGTAAAACAGATGTTTAGCATCGGGGTCAGTGTTAGATATTTAGCTAAGATCTTTTTTGAAAAAAGGCTGTAGACACATACTTTTTCTCGCTGTTTTTTTGTTCATTCCATTTTGTTCCATTCTTTGTTTTGTTCTGATTCTTTTCTAACCTTTAAATTTAATTGCCTTCTTTTGTAGTCATATGTTCCTTTTCGAGAACTGTGTCTAATTAGTGTCTTTTGTCTTATTTCCTATTTCTTTTTGCTGAACTCCCAAAGATGCAAACAAACCCAGATCCTCTGTTTTCTGCATATTCTTGACTCCTGCACTGTGTGTGACAGACATGTGCGGCGTCAGCCGTCGTCATCACAACGCAGGCCTGCTTCACTGAGCTCACATTATTCTGTCCTCAGTGGGAGACCTCTGTGGACTGTATCAATGGCTTCATCTAGTGTTGAGGCCGGCAGTCAGGGAGCAGTGACAGGGGCCGACGCTGTCCAGACATTATCTGTGTGTCATGATGCTGCGGGGGCTGACTGTACTTGTGTGTGTGTGTGTGTGTGTGTATGGTAAAAGGGATCTAGGGCTATTCATGGTGTCTTTTGTCTTTGTTGAGGTTGTGCTTCCTTTGTCTTCTTGAAGACACAGTTGGGGACAGAGTCGGTGTGTGTGTGTATGTGTGTTGTGGGGTTGGTTGGGTTGCTAGGGATGATTGAAGCACATGGTCCAAGGAGCTAAATTAGCCCAATTGCAGAGGGCAATCTGTAATCAGTGCTCTACCCCCTCTCCCCTACCCTCTCTCCAAGGCTCATGCAATTATGGGCCTGATGAAGCCCTTTGCATGCGTGTGTGTGTGTGTGTGTGTGTGTGTTTGGGAGGGCGTTCCCATATGTAGGGCAGTGGCAGTGTTCTCAGTCATTTTAAGGAAGTCCATTGATCCTAGCCTGACTTCATTACTGTCACTACTCCTGAGTAGAAGCCACACAGGACTCTATTTAGATCTAATCTATTCTACTTTACTGTAGTCTAGTTTATTCCAGCCTGATGTGTGTTATTGCCGTTGCCTTCAGTAGTTCATCATCCAAACAGCAGCTCAGCCTTGGTTCATTGCATTGTATAGCAGTATAGCAGTTTGTTGCACTGCTCCTCATCTCCAAAAAGTCCCTCTGCTGCCGTGACAGACACAATACACAGTCAATGATCTAAGTGTGTGTGCATTTCCAGACTCGATGCTTTCAAATGAATATGGTACCTTTGTGCTTTGCAGTGTGTCTAATGTATTGTTAGTTTGCCGACTATCATTATCATTATTGCTGTGACTTCTGTCCGTGAAAGTGCTATGAAGTCTCGGGAAGTCAGCAGAAAGTGGTCTGCATGAACTTGTTCCACCTGATCCACTGTGGACGTGGCCCCTCCAGACCTCAGAAGTACACACCTGTAAAATTTGCAGATCCGCATGTGTTTGAAAACGTGGATGTTTGGATACAACAACACAATTCTTACTCCGTGAAACGAGCAAGGTGTGAAACTGGAGGCTTACCCACCATCAAACAGGCTGGCATCACTGTTCTCAGGCCCTGCCGCTGGTGTGGTAAAGAGCAGGCTATTTTTGTACCTGACTTTGTCCCATCATTCTATGGTCCACATGGTCCCCTGTGTTCTCCCCACACACTGCACACCTGCATGGCAGCTGCAGGGCTCAGGAGGCGGAGGAGGTTGTCCATCATTTGCAGGGGTCACTGGTTCGCTCCATGGCTCCCCCTGTCCACACATCAAGGTGTCCTTGAGCAAGACCCTGAACCCAAAATTGCTCTCAGTGTGCAGGTCAGCGCCTTGCGTGGCAGCCTTGCTGCCATCAGTGTGAGGGTGTATATGTAAATGGAAAACTATGAGACGCAAAGGCGTGGTCTGTTTCCCATTTACCTGCAGCTGCTTCCATCCAAACATACATGACCACACACATACAGGTGCAGAGCTCATTCTCTCAAATGCTGTTTTGTTGGGTTAATAGTGGAGGTTTACTGAGCGCACAGGTTTTGATGAACACCTGTATTAACTGACTGAATGATTTGTAGTATCGAATTATTGATGTAATCATGTGAGTTACGTTAAGTTGCAAGCACTATAGTACAAGCCATTGATTAGAGTGTTATGCATGGTGCATGGCACTAGTGAATTACTGTAGCATGTATGATCATTTCAATGTCGCAGTCAATGATCATTCAGTTTGAAATTAACTTTGATCTCTAATCGTGTATGTACAATGACGATGTCTAGACAATGACATATATTATTATATAATGTAATGACATTAGAATAGATTCAGTACATTCTCACTAGTATGTTGATTGATGATATTACTGTATGCTTAGATTAAACTGAATATGCTATCCTGATAATTATCAATTAGAATTCAGAGCTATATACCGACTACTCTGGTAAATCTACACTTGAGGTTTAGATGAAATATAATCATGGTAGCAATGTTGATTGAGGATTAAAATAACGTACAACTGAGTTAATTAACTGTGCTTTAGATTAAGCTGCTAGATGAAGTTTCTAAAGTATTGAAGCTATATTGCTAAATGCGTTTGCCAGATACGTAAGTTGCTACGAGAGAAATCTCAATTAGTGACATGATAGTTGCATGTGACTTTACTCAATGCCTTAATTATAGCAATACAGTCTATGTAATACAGATTTTGTAGATGTCATCTGCAAGGCTGATATAGATAACATGATGATTAGTAGAGTGCATGCATATTCATATCATCTCTTATATTGACTATAGCTGCAATAAGCTAGATATAGACTTATTAGCACCAATCTGTACTACGATATGTGCTTGCACATTACCATTTACATGTTATCTAATCATGTACAGTTTGATCATGATATCAGCGATCTGTATTATAAGTGACAAATTGTATATACTAGCATGATTAGTATATATAGTCTACTGACTGCAAATGCTCGTATGTGCGAATGCCATGTCTCAGAAGTAGTGTTATAACTTGAACTAAGTAAGTGTGATCTTGAGATTAGATCTACATACTGTGCTAGAATGACATTAGAATTTGACCATTGATCAGTCATAAGGACTTTGTGTTGATGCAGTAGCTCGACTAGAATCCCTTGCAGAATCATTCACCTAGGCTAAGCATGAATTTCTAGAGTTATATTACAGCTAGGTTCATTGCAGTGACATATCTAATTATTTCAATTTGATCATGTCAGATTTGTAATGTCGACGTCATTAGAAGCATATGCATGAGTTACAGAAGAATTGACTTAACTAGAGCTAGATCCAACCTCATGCTCAAGAATGAAGATGAAATCTTCATTAGATGTGTGACTGAAGTGACTTCATGTAACTAGAAAGAGTTAGTAGACTACATTCACTACTGCTACTTTTAATTATTTCTATAGTGTCATCATGTCACTTGTAAAAGCACTGATCTTCCTAAGCTGCAAATGACCTGAATCAAGTACAGGATAGCATCGCTTCAGTATCAATATCTGTCAGTAATTTTGTATGTACATTATATGCATCAAATTGTTGACTTGAAGTATAGATATCAACATGTTGCTAGCTGATTGTACCATGTGATTACAATATCCTTGAACACTCTAGTCAAGGCCTGATCATGAACAACTAGATCTTAAGACAGATTTAATTAAACTCTTGTTCTATACTATGAATGTCTAATATCCTGATTAATGTTAATTATACACTGTATCTATGAGTTCAAAATAAAAGATTCGACTTAAAAGTGTATAGCTTCATTTAAAATTATGGTGAAATTCAATAGGTATAAGAATTTTACTTAATGCACCTAAAGGTTAGGACAAGTGCCACTAAAAAAGTGATAACAGTATCAGACTCGACTCATAAGTGTTATCTATAAGTTATCATGAGGATCAGAAAGTACTCATAGATGTACTTCAAGATAACTGATTATTGTAATTATAATTAAGACTACTTTAAGAATCTAAGTGTAGTCAGTACTAATGTATCAGACTATAGACTCAGCATCATATACATGACCAAAAGGTTTTACTGTGCTTTAACGTCACGCTACTTCTGCCTTTGTTCTTGAATGACGTCTATCATGATTCAAAGGACCACTAGAAGTTTTTCTCTGCAAAAAAAATAAAAATACACTCACCAAAGACATGGTCAGCAACAATACTCAGACTCAATTACTGGCCCAAAGTTCCCCACACCATCACACCACCACCACCACCACCAGCCTGGACACAAGGCAGGTTGTATCCATGGATTCATGCTGTTGATGCCAATTTCTGACCCTACCATCTGCAGCCTCAGCAGAAATCCAGATCCATCAGACCAGGCTGCGTTCTTCCAGTCATCATCTGTCCAGTTTTGGTGAACCTGTGTTCACTGCAGCCTCAGATCTCTGTTATTGGCTGACAGGACTGGAACCTGACGTGGTCTCAGCTGTTGTAGATCATCCTCCTCTAGGTTGGACATGTTGTTCAGTCTGAGATGTTTTTCTGTTCACCACAGTTGTACAGAGCGGTTATCTGAGTTAGTGTACCCTTTCTGTCAGATCCAACCAGTCTGACCATTCTCCTCTGACCTGTATCCATATGATGTTATGCAGTGCACTGCTGCCACATAATTGACTGATTGGATAGTTGCATGAATAAGCAGGTTTTCAGGTGTTCCCAATAAAGTGCTGTATGTTGCATTAGAGATTAGAGTAGCCAGATGGTTGTTGGGTTTAACAAAACATAGACGATAGTGATAAACACTGCAACTAAAGCAGATGTTGAGTCAGGCAAATCCAGGCTTTTGGAATAGGCATCAGCTATAAATCCAGATGTCTGCTGCTGGAATGGCAATTGTCAAATACTCCCACTGAACTCTGTTAAAGCACAGAAGGCTCAGTGTTGTGACTACAGAGCCACAAAGGGGTCAGTTAGTGTCAGTTATTGAAATGACAGCAGCAGTGAACAGAGCACTGATTTGTGTGTATTTCACTGATACACAATTCTGTGCTGCTGCTGTTGGTTAGAAACAGTTTGTTTCAGGGTGAGGTTAAAAAGCGTCTGTCTAAATCCTGTACAAGCCCTTCCTGCCACAGATCTGCACTGATGTCCTCATTGTGTGGGAACCATAGAAAATACTATAGGACACTTTAAAAGTGCTTTACCAATTTTAATGCAAGTGTAAAGTGTGCATAGTAGGATGTATCATAAAGGAAAAAATACAATACAATCACAGTCAATACTGGATCATAAAATGTGGATGGTGAGATTATGTTGTGTGTGACATCCTAAGTGTTATTAAAGCCAGTGTGAGACATAACAGGGAGCAGTGTTCATGTAAAGATGATGATAATGATGTGACACAGAACAAAAGTTGAGTGAAGCTAAGTATCCTTTAAAATATCAATGAATTAAAAAAAAAAACACACACACACACACACACACACACACACACACCACGAGTTAATTAGACTCGTGTCATAATTAGGTTTAAGGGAATACGTTTTATTTTAGATTTTAGGTTTTATTCCACATTGTCTTTCAGTCTATAATCTGTCTGTGTGTGTGTGCGTGCGTGCGTGCGTGCGTGCATGCGTGTGTGTGTGTGAGCGCATGCATATGCACATGACGCACCAAGGTCTACGTTGACATCACAGGCTTAATTTGGTGCCTGCAGTAATCTTCTTCATCTCCTGCTTGGTAGCTCCTTTTCTTTTTTGCCATCTGAGCACCAGAGGCTATCATTTAGTAGGTGTGAGATCATAATGCACTCACTGGGGTGTGTAATAACTTCTTTTTTGTGTGTCCTTGCCTCTGTGTGTGTGTGTGTGTGTCATCTGCAGCAACATCAGCCAGTGCAGAGCTGCTTTTGCCAAATAACCCTCTGGTTTTCTCTTTACGTCGTATGTTCGTCAGCTCCTTGTGTTGATGGTTGGGACTGGTGCAGCTCTCCTGTCTATTTCTCTCCACAGTGTTAGTTTATCCAGCATCTGTCTGTCTGACATTTAATGAACACAGAAGATTTATGGTTGTTGGAAAATACTGTAAATTAAAAACACTTAAATATGTCATATCTGCTTACAACAACAATACAGTGTGTTATAAAGCACCAATTACATGTGTGTACAGTGCCTATAACACTACATTAACTAACATTTGGAGGCAATAAAAGAAGAACTATGAAAAATTGAAAGAGGTGTGGTGTGGTGGGCATAAATCCCATCCACACCTGTATCTCTGTTGGAATACACAGTTAACCTCTGTTAACATGTCTCCTTCTGTTTGAGCTCTTCTCCAGTAAATGGATATGCATTGAGGGAGACTCACCTTGTAAACAAAGTTATTCCAGTAAGCAGAGTTTACCATAAACTTATCTTCAGCTTCACACACAGTTCAGAGTCACAACCATCTCCACGACTGGACAGTCTGTCGTCAAACGTCACAATGACCCTGACCCTATTCACACAGGTATTTGGCTTCCAGCAGTTACTGACTGGCGGTCACAGTTAACCCTCCTGTATATGTACTACATCACTGCTAATATGAATACTAGATTTTTTTTAGGTGCTTGTATAAAAGTCTTACACACTGCTCCCCACACATCACAACCACCTCCCCTTCACCTTTGCTGTAGTCATGAAACTATGACTGAAATACTGATAATATACTGCTAATGCCTGATGAAGGAAAAAAAAGATCTGGCAAATTTAAATTAGCTGGCTATGAAATTGCTTCTACAGGACAGCTGTTTGGCAGCGACTCCGCTGGCTTCTGTCGGTTTGGTGGCGTGACCCGCAACTCTAAAAAGGCATAATTTTCATCTAAGGGGGAAAGAGTTAGAGTCAGACAGCACTTCCTCTTCCTTCCTTCCTCCTTCCATCTTCAATAGGAACCACAGGGATTGGATCTGAATCCAACAGACATAGGTTGGAAGTGAGAGAATACCGAAAGGACTAACCCATCTTTGTTTTGTTTTTGTTTTTTTTTATATTTTTGACAATGCTGTGACTCTGACAGTGTAGACATGGTTTTATGTTGGGTGACCTTCTTAGTGGCTTTCTGGTCTGCTTCCTGTGGATGTGTCCACAGCACAAACTACAGCGTCAGGCTAAAAACGACAGCTCTTGCATGCACAAGAGTGCAAGTACGCACACATCGATGACAGTGCACACATGGCTGCAGAAGAGATGGCCCAATTACTGGTACTGAGACCATTCAAAGCCTTAAAGGATACTCTTTCACTGCTATTACACTACCTGCTATGACTTTAATAGGGTATTCCAGTGATTTACAGCTGAGGCATCAGAGGCTGAGGTATCTTGACTTTTAGGCCTCGGTATGAGTCAGCCTTCAAAAATGCTGGATACCACTGCAGCTGTGATTAGTATGTGTGATGAGTAAACTGAATTTTATGTGAAATCATTGCAGTGCCATTTTAACAGTAGCATGTGCTGCAGGAGTATATGATGCAGTTTCCCTGACACTGTGGTTGTCAATGAAAAGCTATCACTCTGGATTAGATCCCATGAACAAAGCAGCCATTTTGTTCCTTTTCAGTATGTCCACCTCTTTATTCTCTGGCTTAGCGTGAGCCCACTACTTTGATGGTGTGGGCGAACAGCTCTATTGGATACGCCGGTGGTGTGCAGTCGAGGGCCTACATGCTGTTTTACTTTGCCCCCCCCCCAAAGTATCTTACTCACTACTAATTTACAGTCCCTACCCTGAGAGAAATGGAGAATCCAGCAATCACATTCATATTCAACACAACCTTAGATAATGCTTCCCCCACTCTGCTGATCCTTTTCTCTTCCCTTCTTTTCCCAGCATGTTCTCTGCTTTCTCTCAGTCATGTTATTTTTAACAATGCAGCCCAGTGGATGAACAGTTTCCCCGTCTGCAGACTAACCTGTTTTTGTCTTGTACACCACTACGCTCAAGTGAGCAAGAGAGACACAGACGTCGATATGGTATTGGGAGGTTTTGTCTGATGAATATGAATAGGATTATTTCTCTGCTATCTCACTGTTGAATAAGACCAACAGATGGTCCACCCAGGAGTTTCTAAATGCTCTCACCTGAGCTGGTGCCAGATCACGCCTCCATCAAGTATATGTACTGTGTGTGTGTGTGTGTGTGTGTGTGTGTGTGTGTGTGTGAATCCTCATTTGTGTATTTTTATATATGTCAGAAATGAGGACTTCAAGGATAATCCCAGTTTGTTTGTTAATTGTTTATTTAATTATTAGAATGGGACACTGATCATTATTCACCTCTTTGCTAGTTTCCGATGGAATCATTTGTCATTTTGCCGTTCAGCACCCATGCAAACGCACTTGAACCCATCTGAAGGCCCACGGGCATGTTGATCTTAGCAATTCATTGGTCAGTCGGTGCACCTCAGCAGAAAAAAAGACCCAGCAGAGGAGTAGACTTCCATTTTTCAACACGAGCCGTCATATCAGAGCACAGTCTTCCCTCAAGTCTTAAAAATCAAATCTGATTTCCCATCTCAAGCTTCAGGAGCTACAGCGGTACACAGGGACATACACAGACATTTGGATGGACAGTGGCTTCCCCCACTCACCCACTCACCCAGGCTGTCCCCACTCTGATGATGTTGGCACAATATACCATGCAATATGTTTTTTTTTTTTTTTAGAGAAGACAAAAGAAGTAGTGCAGTGTAGTGAGAGCTTGGTGAAATGATGTCTAGATAGCTGAAGTAACGCGTGCATATACTGATGGGAAGTTGCTGTATTTAAATTCTCCACCCGTAGGACGAATAGTATGGATTTATTCCAGCTAAGAGGTGGTATAGTGTTGCTTAGAGATGTAAGTGGGTTTCTTAAAAATAATAGAACATCTTCTGTGTAAAGACTAAAGCTAGGATGTAACACACATGTTGGTATTCCTGTAATGCTGGGGTTTTGTTGGATGGCTGCAGCTAATGGCTGGCTAATGTGGGCCTCTGTCTTCTGCTCGCGTGCTGCTTTCGTGGGAAAGTTTTTGAAGATATAACATTAGTGAAGACTGTGGGTGTTGGTGATGTGTAGAAACCCCTTATCCAGTCAGGGAAAGGATTCTCTAAAGCCAAATTTCTGTAATGTGCTAAATAGAAATTTCCAATTGACCTTATCAAATGTCTTCTCTGCATCTAAAGAGTGTATGATGGTTGGTTCCTTATTTAGGGATGTGTGACTGATGAGACCGAATAATCTGTGCTTATTATTTGATGAATGTCTTCCTTTGATGAAACCAGTTTGGTCATAATGGATTATTGATGAAATCACAGTCTCGAGCCTGATTGCTAGAGCTTTGGTAATGATTTTAAGATCAGTATTAATTAATGATAATGGGTGATAGCTTGACATTAAGATGGGATCAGGGCGGGCTGGCCATCAGGAGGTTCGGGAGGTTTCCCGAACGGCCGGTCTGTTCCCGGCCGGTGGTCGGAACATTTTTTTTACCCTATAAAATGCAGTATCAGTGTACCGCAGCAGCGTGTCCTTGCAGCCGCAGGTGGCACAGAGTGGAATGTAACCAAGGCAAGAGTTGTAGGTTTCAGCAGTGAGGGTCACTTCCGCTGCCCCTGGGGGCTGGCTCCAGAAGTGAGCAATTATCCATTTACCCCCATGTTAAAATAGGCGACATTACAGCCTAGAAAAACATATAATTTACACACTGTTACATTTTTGTGTTTTTGGGATCTATTGATCAGGGGCGGGCTGTTTATTTTAGTAAGACCTCAGAAAGTCATGAAACACCTCATAGTATAATAAGGCGTCAAAATATGCCAAAAAAAGTAATATTTTAGTATGGCCTCAAAATGTCATAAAAAAAGGCATACTATACTAAGGCGTCAAAATATGCCAAAAAAAGTTAAATTTTAGTAAGACTTCAAAATGTCATAAAAAACGTCATACGGCCATAAGGCATCAAAATATTTAAAAAAAGTGTCATACTTTAGTATAGCCTCAAAATGTCATAAAAAAACGTCATGGCATAGTATGGCTTCAAAATCGGCCAAAGAAAGTCATATTTTAGTATGGCCTCAAAATGTGCCAAAAAAATTGGCCAAAAAAAGTCATACTATAGTATGGCCTCAAAATGTCATAAAAAACGTCATAGTATAGTATGGCGTCAAAATCGGCCAAAATAAGTCAAACTTTAGTATGTCCTCAAAATTTCATAAAAAACATCATAGTATAGTATGGCGTCAAAATCCGCCAAAATAAGTCATACTTTAGTATGGCCTCAAAATGTGCGAAAAAAGTCAAAGTATATTAAGGCGTCAAAATGTGCAGGAAAACGTCATAGTATAGTAAGGCATCAAAATCGGCAAAAAAAAGTCATTCTTTAGTATGGCCTCAAAATGTCATAAAAAATGTCATAGTACAATATGGCGTCAAAATCGACCAAAAAAAAGTCATACTTTAGTATGGCCTCAAAATGTTATAAAAAACGTCATAGTATAGTATGGCGTCAAAATCGGCAAAGAAAAGCCATACTTTACTATGGCCTCAAAATGTGCCAAAAAACGTCATAGTTTAGTATGGCCTCAAAATGTCATAAAAAACGTCATAGTATAGTATGGCGTCAAAATCGGCCAAAAAAAGTCATACTTTAGTATGGCCTCAAAATGTCATAAAAAACGTCATAGTATAGTATGGCGTCAAAATCGGCCAAAAAAAGTCATACTTTAGTATGGCCTCAAAAAGTGCAAAAAAACGTCATAGTATAGTAAGACGTTTTTTTCGGCCAAAAAAAGTCAAACATTTTTTTGACCTCAAAATGTCATAAAAAACGTCATAGTATAGTAAGGCGTTAAAATCAGCCACTAAAAGTCAAAAAATTTTTTGACCTCAAAATGTCATAAAAAACGTCATAGTATAGTATGGCGTCAAAATCAGCCAAAAAAAGTCATACTTTAGTATGGCCTCAAAAAGTGCAAAAAAACGTCATAGTATAGTAAGGCGTTTTTTTCGGCCAAAAAAATTCTAACATTTTTTTGACCTCAAAATGTCATAAAAAAACGTCATAGTATAGTAAGGCGTTTTTTTCGGCCAAAAAAAGTCAAAATTTTTTTTAACCTCAAAATGTCATAAAAACGTCATAGTATAGTAAGGCGTTTTTTTCGGTAAAAAAAGTCAAAATTTTTTTTGACCTCAAAATGTCATAAAAAACGTCATAGTATAGTAAGGCATTTTTTTCGGCCAAAAAAAGTCAAAAAAATTTTTGACCTCAAAATGTAGTATAGTATGGCGTCAAAATCGGCCAAAAAAAATCATACTTTAGTATGGCCTCAAAAAGTGCCAAAAAACGTTATAGTATAGTATGGCGTAAAAATCGGCCAAAAAAAGTCATACTTTAGTATGGCCTCAAAAAGTGCCAAAAAACGTCATAGTATAGTAAGGCGTCAAAATCGGCCAAAAAAAGTCATACTTTAGTATGGCCTCAAAAAGTGCCAAAAAACGTCATAGTATAGTATGGCGTCAAAATCGGCCAAAAAAACTCATACTTTAGTATGGCCTCAAAATGTCATAAAAAACATCATAGTATAGTATGGCCTCAAAATGTCATAAAAAACGTCATAGTATAGTAAGGCGTCAGAATCGGCCAAAAAAAGTCATACTTTAGTATGGCCTCAAAATGTCATAAAAAACGTCATAGTATAGTATGGCGTCAAAATCGGCCAAAAAAAGTCATACTTTATTATGGCCTCAAAATGTCATAAAAAACGTCATAGTATAGTATGGCGTCAAAATCGGCCAAAAAAAGTCATACTTTAGTATGGCCTAAAAAAGTGCCAAAAAACGTCATAGTATAGTAAGGCGTCAAAATCGGCCAAAAAAAGTCATACTTTAGTATGGCCTCAAAATGTCATAAAAAACGTCATAGTATAGTATGGTGTCAAAATCGGCCAAAAAAAGGCATACTTTACTATGGCCTCAAAATGTCATTAAAAACGTCATAGTATAGTATGGCGTCGAAATCGGCCAAAAAAAGTCATACTTTAGTATGGCCTCAAAATGTCATAAAAAAACGTCATAGTATAGTATGGCATTTTTTTTGGCCAAAAAAAGTCAAAATTTGTTTTGACCTCAAAATGTCATAAAAAACGTCATAGTATAGTAAGGCGTTTTTTTCGGCCAAGAAAGGTCAAAAATTTTTTGACCTCAAAATGTAGTATAGTATGGCGTCAAAATCGGCCAAAAAAAGTCATACTTTAGTATGGCCTCAAAATGTCATAAAAAACGACATAGTATAGTATGGCGTCGAAATCGGCCAAAAAAAGTCATACTTTAGTATGGCCTCAAAATGTCATAAAAAACGTCATAGTATAGTATGGCGTCAAAATCGGCCAAAAAAAGTCATACTTTAGTATGGCCTCAAAAAGTGCCAAAAAACGTCATAGTATAGTAAGACGTTTTTTTCGGCCAAAAAAAGTCAAACATTTTTTTTGACCTCAAAATGTCATAAAAAACGTCATAGTATAGTAAGGCGTCAAAATCAGCCAAAAAAAGTCATAATTTAGTATGGCCTCAAAATGTCATAAAAAACATCATAGTATAGTAAGGCGTTTTTTTCAGCCAAAAAAAGTCAAAATTTTTTTTGACCTCAAAATGTCATAAAAAAACGTCATAGTATAGTAAGGCGTTTTTTTCGGCCAAAAAAATTCTAACATTTTTTGACCTCAAAATGTCATAAAAAACGTCATAGTATAGTAAAGGCGTTTTTTCGCCAAAAAGTCAAAAATTTTTAACCTCAAAATGTCATAAAAACGTCATAGTATAGTAAGGCGTTTTTTCGGTAAAAAAAAGTCAACATTTTTTTTGACCTCAAAATGTCATAAAAAACGTCATAGTATAGTATGGCGTCAAAATCGGCCAAAAAAAGTCATACTTTAGTATGGCCTCAAAAAGTGCCAAAAAAAGTCATAGTATAGTATGGCGTCAAAATCGGCCAAAAAAAGTCATACTTTAGTATGGCCTCAAAATGTCATAAAAAACGTCATAGTATAGTATGGCGTCAAAATCGCCAAAAAAGTCATACTTTAGTATGGCCTCAAAAAGTGCCAAAAAAAGTCATAGTATAGTAAGGCGTCAAAATCGGCCAAAAAAAGTCATACTTTAGTATCGCCTCAAAATGTCATGAAAAACGTCATAGTATAGTAAGGCGTCAAAATCGGCCAAAAAAAGTCATACTTTAGTATGGCCTCAAAATGTCATAAAAAACGTCATAGTATAGTATGGCGTCAAAATCGGCCAAAAAAACTCATACTTTAGTATGGCCTCAAAATGTCATAAAAAACGTCATAGTATAGTATGGCGTCGAAATCAGCCAAAAAAAGTCATACTTTAGTATGGCCTCAAAATGTCATAAAAAACATCATAGTATAGTATGGCATTTTTTTTGGCCAAAAAAAGTCAAAATTTGTTTTGACCTCAAAATGTCATAAAAAAGTCATAGTATAGTATGGCGTCAAAATCGGCCAAAAAAAGTCATACTTTAGTATGGCCTCAAAATGTCATAAAAAACGTCATAGTATAGTATGGCGTCGAAATCGCCAAAAAAAGTCATACTTTAGTATGGCCTCAAAATGTCATAAAAAACATCATAGTATAGTATGGCATTTTTTTTGGCCAAAAAAAGTCAAAATTTGTTTTGACCTCAAAATGTCATAAAAAAGTCATAGTATAGTATGGCGTCAAAATCGGCCAAAAAAAGTCATACTTTAGTATGGCCTCAAAATGTCATAAAAAACGTCATAGTATAGTATGGCATTTTTTTTGGCCAAAAAAAGTCAAAATTTTTTTTGACCTCAAAATGTCATAAAAAACGTTATAGTATAGTAAGGCATTTTTTTTCGGCCAAAAAAAGTCAAAAATTTTTTGACCTCAAAATGTCATAAAAAACGTCATAGTATAGTAAGGCATTTTTTTTTGGCCAAAAAAAGTCAAAAAATTTTTGACCTCAAAATGTCATAAAAAACGTCATAGTATAGTAAGGCATTTTTTTTGGCCAAAAAAAGTCAAAAAAATTTTTGACCTCAAAATGTCATAAAAAACGTCATAGTATAGTAAGGTTTTTTTTTTTTCGGCCAAAAAAAGTCAAAATTTGTTTTGACCTAAAAATGTCATTAAAAACGTCATAGAATAGTATGGCGTCAAAATCGGCCAAAAAAAGTCATACTTTAGTATGGCCTCAAAATGTCATAAAAAACGTCATGGCATTTTTTTTGGCCAAAAAAAGTCAAAATTTGTTTTGACCTCAAAATGTCATAAAAAACGTCATAGTATAGTATGGCGTCAAAATCGCCAAAAAAAGTCATACTTTAGTATGGCCTCAAAATGTCATAAAAAACGTCATAGTATAGTATGGCGTCAAAATCGGCCAAAAAAAGTCATACTTTACTATGGCCTCAAAATGTCATAAAAAACGTCATAGTATAGTATGGCGTCAAAATCGCCAAAAAAGTCATACTTTAGTATGGCCTCAAAAGTGCCAAAAAAAGCGTCATAGTATAGTATGGCGTCGAAATCGACCAAAAAAGTCAGACTTTAGTATGGCCTCAAAATGTCATAAAAAACGTCATAGTAGTATGTATGTTTTTTTTCGCCAAAAAGTCAAAAAATTTTTGACCTCAAAATGTCATAAAAAACGTCATAGTATAGTATGGCGTCAAAATCGCCAAAAAAGTCATACTTTAGTATGGCCTCAAAATGTCATAAAAACGTCATAGTATAGTATGGCGTCAAAATCAGCCAAAAAAAGTCATACTTTAGTATGGCCTCAAAAAAGTGTAAAAAAGCGTCATAGTATAGTATGGCGTCAAATCAAACCAAAAAAGTCATACTTTAGTATGGCCTCAAAAGCCAAAAAAGTCATAGTATAGTAAAGGCGTCAAAATCGGCCAAAAAAGTCATACTTTAGTATGGCCTCAAAATGTCATAAAAAACGTCATAGTATAGTATAGGCGTCGAAATCGCCAAAAAAAGTCATACTTTAGTATGGCCTCAAAATGTCATAAAAAACGTCATAGTATAGTATGGGCGTCGAAATCGCCAAAAAAGTCATACTTTAGTATGGCCTCAAAATGTCATAAAAACATCATAGTATAGTATGGCGTCAAAATCGGCCAAAAAAAAAGTCATACTTTAGTATGGCCTCAAAAGTGCCAAAAACGCGTCATAGTATAGTATGGCGTCAAAATCGCCAAAAAAGTCATACTTTAGTATGGCCTCAAAAAGTGCCAAAAAAAGTCATAGTATAGTAAGGCGTCAAAATCGGCCAAAAAAAGTCATACTTTAGTATCGCCTCAAAACGTCATGAAAAATGTCATAGTATAGTAAGGCGTCAAAATCGGCCAAAAAAAGTCATACTTTAGTATGGCCTCAAAATGTCATAAAAAACGTCATAGTATAGTATGGCGTCGAAATCGGCCAAAAAAAGTCATACTTTAGTATGGCCTCAAAATGTCATAAAAAACATCATAGTATAGTATGGCATTTTTTTTGGCCAAAAAAAGTCAAAATTTGTTTTGACCTCAAAATGTCATAAAAAACGTCATAGTATAGTATGGCGTCAAAATCGACCAAAAAAAGTCATACTTTAGTATGGCCTCAAAATGTCATAAAAAATGTCATAGTATAGTATGGCGTCAAAATCGGCCAAAAAAAGTCATAGTATAGTATGGCGTCAAAATCGGCCAAAAAAAGTCATACTTTAGTATGGCCTCAAAATGTCATAAAAAACGTCATAGTATAGTATGGCGTCGAAAAATCGGCCAAAAAAAGTCATACTTTAGTATGGCCTCAAAATGTCATAAAAAACGTCATAGTATAGTATGGCATTTTTTTTGGCCAAAAAAAGTCAAAATTTGTTTTGACCTCAAAATGTCATAAAAAACGTCATAGTATAGTATGGCGTCAAAATCGACCAAAAAAAGTCATACTTTAGTATGGCCTCAAAATGTCATAAAAAACGTCATAGTATAGTATGGCATTTTTTTTGGCCAAAAAAAGTCAAAATTTGTTTTGACCTCAAAATGTCATAAAAAACGTCATAGTATAGTAAGGCGTCAAAATCGACCAAAAAAAAGTCAAACTTTAGTATGACCTCAAAATGTCATAAAAAACGTCATAGTAAGTATAGTATAGTAAGGCGTTTTTTTCGGCCAAGAAAGGTCAAAATTTTTTTTGACCTCAAAATGTAGTATAGTATGGCGTCAAAATCGGCCAAAAAAAGTCATACTTTAGTATGGCCTCAAAATGTCATAAAAAACGTCATAGTATAGTATAGTATGGCGTCAAAATCGCCAAAAAAGTCATACTTTAGTATGGCCTCAAAAGTGTCATAAAAAACGTCATAGTATAGTATGGCGTTTTTTTGGCCAAAAAAGTCAAAATTTTACTATGGCCTCAAAATGTCATAAAAAACGTCATAGTATAGTATAGTATGGCGTCAAAATCGACCAAAAAAGTCATACTTTAGTATGGCCTCAAAATGTCATAAAAAACGTCATAGTATAGTATGGCATTTTTTTGGCCAAAAAAGTCAAAATTTGTTTTGACCTCAAAATGTCATAAAAAACGTCATAGTATAGTATAGGCGTCAAAATCGACCAAAAAAAGTCATACTTTAGTATGGCCTCAAAATGTCATAAAAAATTGTCATAGTATAGTATAGGCGTCAAAAATCGCATAGTAAAAAAAAAGGTCAAAATTTTTTGACCTCAAAATGTAGTATAGTATAAGCGTCAAAATCGGCAAAAAAAAAAAAGTCATAATTTAGTATGGCCTCAAAATGTCATAAAAAAACGTCATAGTATAGTATAGTATAGGCGTCAAAATCGCCAAAAAAAGTCATACTTTAGTATGGCCTCAAAATGTCATAAAAAACGTCATAGTATAGTATGGCATTTTTTTGGCCATAAAAAAAGTCATACTTTTGTTTTGACCTCAAAATGTCATAAAAACGTCATAGTATAGTATGGCGTCAAAATCGGCCAAAAAAAGTCATACTTTAGTATGGCCTCAAAATGTCATAAAAAACGTCATAGTATAGTATGGCATTTTTTTTGGCCAAAAAAAGTCAAAATTTGTTTTGACCTCAAAATGTCATAAAAAACGTCATAGTATAGTATGGCGTCAAAATCGGCCAAAAAAAGTCATACTTTAGTATGGCCTCAAAATGTCATAAAAACGTCATAGTATAGTATGGCGTCAAAATCGCCAAAAAAGTCAAAATTTGTTTTGACCTCAAAATGTCATAAAAAAACGTCATAGTATAGTAAGGCGTCAAAATCGGCCAAAAAAGTCAACTTTTTTATGACCTCAAAATGTCATAAAAAAAAACGTCAAAATATAGTATAGTATAGTAAGGTGTTTTTCGCCAAAAAGGTCAAAATTTTTTGACCTCAAATGTCATAAAAAACGTCATAGTATAGTATGGCGTCAAAATCGGCCAAAAAAAGTCATACTTTACTATGGCCTCAAAATGTCATAAAAAACGTCATAGTATAGTATGGCGTCAAAATCGGCCAAAAAAAGTCATACTTTAGTATGGCCTCAAAATGTCATAAAAAAAAAACGTCATAGTATAGTATAAGGCGTCAAAATCGGCCAAAAAAGTCATACATTTACTATGACCTCAAAATGTCATAAAAAACGTCATAGTATAGTAAGGCGTCAAAATCGCCACCAAAAAGTCATACTTTAGTATGGCCTAAAAAATGTCATAAAAAAGCGTCATTTCGGTAAAAAAGTCAAAATTTTTTAACCTCATTTTTTGGCCAAAAAGTCAAAATATGTTTTGACCTCAAAATGTCATAAAAAACGTCATAGTATAGTATGGCGTCAAAATCGGCCAAAAAAAGTCATACTTTAGTATGGCCTCAAAATGTCATAAAAAACGTCATAGTATAGTATGGCGTCAAAATCGGCCAAAAAAAGTCATACTTTACTATGGCCTCAAAATGTCATAAAAAACGTCATAGTATAGTATGGCGTCAAAATCGCCAAAAAAAGTCATACTTTAGTATGGCCTCAAAATGTCATAAAAAAACGTCATAGTATAGTAAGGCGTTTTTTCGCCCAAAAAAGTCAAACTTTTTTTGACCTCAAAATGTCATAAAAAACGTCATAGTATAGTAAGGCGTCAAAATCAGCAAAAAAAAAGTCATACTTTAGTATGGCCTCAAAATGTCATAAAAAGTCATAGTATAGTATGGCGTTTTTCGGCAAAAAAAAAAGTCATACTTTAGTATGACCTCAAAATGTCATAAAAAACGTCATAGTATAGTAAGGCGTCAAAATCGGCCAAAAAAGTCATACTTTAGTATGACCTCAAAATGTCATAAAAAACGTCATATAGTATAGTATAGGCGTTTTTCGCCAAAAAAGTCAAACTTTTTTTAACCTCAAAATGTCATAAAAACGTCATAGTATAGTAAGGCGTTTTTTTCGCCAAAAAAGTCAAACTTTTTTTGACCTCAAAATGTCATAAAAAACGCGTCATAGTATAGTATGGCGTCAAAATCGCCAAAAAAAAGTCATACTTTAGTATGGCCTCAAAATGTCATAAAAAACGTCATAGTATAGTATGGGCGTCAAAAATGGCATAAAAAAGTCAAAATGGCCTCAAAATGTCATAAAAAACGTCATAGTATAGTATGGCGTCAAAATCGGCCAAAAAAAAGTCATACTTTAGTATGGCCTCAAAATGTCATAAAAAACGTCATAGTATAGTATGGCGTCAAAATCGGCCAAAAAAGTCATACTTTAGTATGGCCTCAAAATGTCATAAAAAACGTCATAGTATAGTATGGCGTCAAAATCGGCCAAAAAAAAGTCATACTTTAGTATGGCCTCAAAATGTCATAAAAAACGTCATAGTATAGTATGGCGTCAAAAATCGGCCTAAAAAAAAGTCATACTTTAGTATGGCCTCAAAAATGTCATAAAAACGTCATAGTATAGTATAGTAAGGCGTCAAAATCGGCCAAAAAAAGTCATACTTTAGTATGGCCTCAAAATGTCATAAAAAAACGTCATAGTATAGTATGGCGCGTCAAAATCGGGCAAAAAAAGTCATACTTTAGTATGGCCTCAAAATGTCATAAAAAAAGCGTCATAGTATAGTATGGCGTCAAATTCGCAAAAAAAAAGTCATACTTTAGTATGGCCTCAAAATGTCATAAAAAAGCGTCATAGTATAGTAAGGCGTCAAAATTGGCCAAAAAAGTCATACTTTAGTATGACCTCAAAATGTCATAAAAAACGTCATAGTATAGTATGGCGTCAAAATCGGCCAAAAAAAAGTCATACTTTAGTATGGCCTCAAAAAGTGTCATAAAAAACGTCATAGTATAGTATGTCAAAATCAACCAAAAAAGTCATACTTTAGTATGACCTCAAAAAAGTCATAAATACTCATAGTATAGTATGGCCTCAAAAAGTCATACTTTAGTATGGCCTCAAAATGTCAAAAAACGTCATAGTATAGTAGTAGGCGTCAAAATCGCCAAAAAAGTCATACTTTAGTATGGCCTCAAAAAGTGCCAAAAAACGTCATAGTATAGTATGGCGTCAAAATCGGCCAAAAAAGTCATACTTTAGTATGGCCTCAAAATGTCATAAAAACGTCATAGTATAGTATAGGCGTTTTTTGGCCAAAAAAAGTCATACTTTAGTATGACCTCAAAATGTCATAAAAAAAGCGTCATAGTATAGTAAAAGGCGTCAAAATCGGCCAAAAAAAGTCATACTTTAGTATGGCCTCAAAAAGTGCATAAAAAACGTCATAGTATAGTATGGCGTCAAAATCGCCAAAAAAAGTCATACTTTAGTATGGCCTCAAAATGTCATAAAAAGCGTCATAGTATAGTATTTGTCAAAATCGGCCAAAAAAAGTCATACTTTAGTATGGCCTCAAAATGTCATAAAAAAGCGTTATAGTATAGTATGGGCGTCAAAATCGGCCAAAAAAAGTCATACTTTAGTATGGCCTCAAAATGTCATAAAAAACGCGTCATAGTATAGTAGTCAAAATCGCCAAAAAAAGTCAAACTTTAGTATGGCCTCAAAAAGTCATAAAAACTATAGTATAGTATGGCCTCAAAATGTCAAAAAAGTCAACATAGTTTAGTATGACCTCAAAATGTCATAAAAGCGTCAAAATCGCCAAAAAGTCATACTTTAGTATGGCCTCAAAATGTCATAAAAAACGTCATAGTATAGTATGGCGTTTTTGGCCAAAAAAAGTCAAACTTTAGTATGGCCTCAAAATGTCATAAAAACGTCATAATATAGTATGGTGTCAAAATCGGCCAAAAAAAGTCATACTTTAGTATGGCCTCAAAATGTCATAAAAAAACGTCATAGTATAGTATGGCGTCAAAATCGGCCAAAAAACGTCATACTTTAGTATGGCCTCAAAATGTCAAAAAAAAATGTCATATAGTATATATGGCGTCAAAATTTTAGTAAAAAAGTCAAAAATTTCTGACCTCAAAATGTCATAAAAAGTCATAGTATAGTATGGCGTCAAAAAAGCCAAAAAAAAAAAGTCATACTTTAGTATGGCCTCAAAATGTCATAAAAAACGTCATAGTATAGTATGGCGTCAAAATCGGCCAAAAAAATGTCATACTTTAGTATGGCCTCAAAATGTCATAAAAAACGTCATAATATAGTATGGTGTCAAAATCGGCCAAAAAAGTCATACTTTAGTATGGCCTCAAAAAGTGCCAAAAAACGTCATAGTATAGTATGGCGTCAAAATCGCCAAAAAAAGTCATACTTTAGTATGGCCTCAAAATGTCATAAAAAACGTCATAGTATAGTATGGGCGTCAAAATCGGTCAAAAAAGTCATACTTTAGTATGGCCTCAAAAAGTCATAAAAAACGTCATAGTATAGTATAAGGCGTCAAAATCGCCAAAAAAAAAGTCATACTTTAGTATGGCCTCAAAATGTCATAAAAAACCTCATAGTATAGTATGGCGTCATAATCGGCCAAAAAAAAGTCATACTTTAGTATGGCCTCAAAATGTCATAGTAAAAAGCGTCATAGTATAGTAGTATAGGCGTCAAAATCGGCCAAAAAAGTCATACTTTAGTATGGCCTCAAAATGTCATAAAAAACTCATAGTATAGTATAGTATGGCATTTTTTTTTTTTGGCCAAAAAAAGTCAAAATTGTTTTGACCTCAAAATGTCATAAAAAACGTCATAGTATAGTAAGGCGTTTTTTTGCCAAAAAGGTCAAAATTTTTTGACCTCAAAATGTCATAGTATAGTATAGTATAGTATGGCGTCAAAATCGGCAAAAAAAGTCATACTTTAGTATGGCCTCAAAATGTCATAAAAACGTCATAGTATAGTATGTAGGCGTCAAATCCTCAAAAAAAAGTCATACTTTAGTATGGCCTCAAAATGTCATAAAAAACGTCATAGTATAGTATGGCGTCAAAATCGACCAAAAAAAGTCATACTTTAGTATGGCCTCAAAAAGTCATAGTAAAAAACGTCATAGTATAGTAAGGCGTTTTTTGTCATAAAAAGTCAAACATTTTTTTTTGACCTCAAAATGTCATAAAAAACGTCATAGTATAGTAAGGCGTCAAAATCAGCCAAAAAAGTCATACTTTAGTATGGCCTCAAAATGTCATAAAAAACGTCATAGTATAGTAGGCGTTTTTTCAGCAAAAAAAAAGTCAAATTTTTTTGACCTCAAAATGTCATAAAAAACGTCATAGTATAGTATAGTAGGCGTCAAAATTGGCCAAAAATTCTAACTTTAGTTGACCTCAAAATGTCATAAAAAACGTCATAGTATAGTAGTAGGCGTTTTTTCGCCAAAAAAGTCAATTTTTTTTAACCTCAAAATGTCATAAAAACGTCATAGTATAGTAAGGCGTTTTTTTCGGTAAAAAAAAGTCAAAATTTTTTTTGACCTCAAAATGTCATAAAAAACCGTCATAGTATAGTATGGCGTCAAAATCGCCAAAAAAACTCATACTTTAGTATGGCCTCAAAATGTCATAAAAAACCTCATAGTATAGTAGAATAGTATAGTAAAGCCAAAAAAGGCCTCAAAATGTCATAAAAAACGTCATAGTATAGTAAGGCGTCAGAATCGGCCAAAAAAAGTCATACTTTAGTATGGCCTCAAAATGTCATAAAAAACGTCATAGTATAGTATGGCGTCAAAATCGGCCAAAAAAAGTCATACTTTAGTATGGCCTCAAAAAGTGCCAAAAAAAGTCATAGTATAGTAAGGCGTCAAAATCGGCCTAAAAAAGTCATACTTTAGTATCGCCTCAAAATGTCATGAAAAACGTCATAGTATAGTAAGGCGTCAAAATCGGCCAAAAAAAGTCATACTTTAGTATGGCCTCAAAATGTCATAAAAAACGTCATAGTATAGTATGGCGTCAAAATTGGCCAAAAAAAGTCATACTTTAGTATGGCCTCAAAATGTCATAAAAAACGTCATAGTATAGTATGGCGTCGAAATCGGCCAAAAAAAGTCATACTTTAGTATGGCCTCAAAATGTCATAAAAAACATCATAGTATAGTATGGCATTTTTTTTGGCCAAAAAAAGTCAAAATTTGTTTTGACCTCAAAATGTCATAAAAAAGTCATAGTATAGTATGGCGTCAAAATCGGCCAAAAAAAGTCATACTTTAGTATGGCCTCAAAATGTCATAAAAACGTCATAGTATAGTATGGCATTTTTTTTTTTTTTGACCTCCATAAAAAGTCAACATTTTTTTTGACCTCAAAATGTCATAAAAAACGTTATAGTATAGTAAGGCATTTTTTTCGGCCAAAAAAAGTCAAAAATGTTTTTGACCTCAAAATGTCATAAAAAACGTCATAGTATAGTAAGGCATTTTTTTTGGCCAAAAAAAAGTCAAAAAAATTTTTGACCTCAAAATGTCATAAAAACGCGTCATAGTATAGTAAGGCGTTTTTTTCGCCAAAAAAGTCAAAATTTGTTTTGACCTAAAAATGTCATTAAAAACGTCATAGAATAGTATGGCGTCAAAATCGGCCAAAAAAAGTCATACTTTAGTATGGCCTCAAAATGTCATAAAAAACGTCATAGTATAGTATGGCGTCAAAATCGGCCCAAAAAAGTCATACTTTAGTATGGCCTCAAAATGTCATAAAAACGTCATAGTATAGTATTTTTTTTGGCCAAAAAAGTCAAAATTTGTTTTGACCTCAAAATGTCATAAAAAACGTCATAGTATAGTATGGCGTCAAAATCGGCCAAAAAAAGTCATACTTTAGTATGGCCTCAAAATGTCATAAAAAACGTCATAGTATAGTATGGCGTCAAAATCGGCCAAAAAAAGTCATACTTTACTATGGCCTCAAAATGTCATAAAAAACGTCATAGTATAGTATGGCGTCAAAATCGGCCAAAAAAAGTCATACTTTAGTATGGCCTCAAAATGTCATAAAAAACGTCATAGTATAGTAAGGCGTTTTTTTCGGCCAAAAAAAGTCAAAATTTTTTTGACCTCAAAATGTCATAAAAAACGTCATAGTATAGTAAGGCGTCAAAATCGGCCAAAAAAAGTCATACTTTAGTATGGCCTAAAAAAATGTCATAAAAACGTCATAGTATAGTATATCAAGGCGTCAGCCAAAAAAAAAAGTCATAATTTTTTTATAACCTCAAAATGTCATAAAAAAACGTCATAGTATAGTATGGCGTAAAAAAATTTTTTTTGACAAAAAAGTCATACTTTTAGAATACAACATTTAGTATGGCCTCAAAAAGTGCCAAAAAAAGTCATAGTATAGTAAGGCGTCAAAATCGGCCAAAAAAAGTCATACTTTAGTATGGCCTAAAAAAGTGCCAAAAAACGTCATAGTATAGTAAGGCGTCAAAATCGGCCAAAAAAAGTCATACTTTAGTATGGCCTCAAAATGTCATAAAAAACGTCATAGTATAGTATGGCGTCGAAATCGGCCAAAAAAAGTCATACTTTAGTATGACCTCAAAATGTCATAAAAAACGTCATAGTATAGTATGGCGTCAAAATCGGCCAAAAAAAGTCATACTTTAGTATGGCCTCAAAATGTCATAAAAAACATCATAGTATAGTATGGCATTTCGAAATTGGCCAAAAAAGTCAAACTTTGTTTTGACCTCAAAATGTCATAAAAAACGTCATAGTATAGTATGGCGTCAAAATTGGCCAAAAAAAAGTCATAATTTGTTTTGACCTCAAAATGTCATAAAAAACGTCATAGTATAGTATAGGCGTCGAAATCGCCAAAAAAGTCATACTTTAGTATGGCCTCAAAAAAGTCATAGTATAGTATGGCATTTTTTTGCCAAAAAAGTCAAAATTTGTTTTGACCTCAAATGTCATAAAAAACGTCATATAGTATAGTAAGGCGTATAGGGCAAAAAAAAGTCAAAATTTTTGACCTCAAAATGTCATAAAAAACGTCATAGTAAGTATAGTATAAAGGCGTTTTTTCGCCAAGCCAAAAAGGTCAAAATTTTTTGACCTCAAAATCATAGTATAGTATAGTATGGCGTCAAAATCGGCCAAAAAAAGTCATACTTTAGTATGGCCTCAAAAATGTCATAAAAAACGTTATAGTATAGTATAGGCGTCAAAATCGCCAAAAAAGTCATACTTTAGTATGGCCTCAAAATGTCATAAAAAACGTCATAGTATAGTATGGCATTTTTTTGGCCAAAAAAGTCAAAATTTGTTTTGACCTCAAAATGTCATAAAAACGCGTCATAGTATAGTATGGCGTCAAAATCGCCAAAAAAAGTCATACTTTAGTATGGCCTAAAAATGTCATAAAAAACGTCATAGTATTTTTCAAAATGGCCAAAAAAAGTCAAACTTTAGTATGACCTCAAAATGTCATAAAAAACGTCATAGTATAGTATGGCGTCAAAATCGCAAAAAAAGTCATACTTTAGTATGGCCTCAAAATGTCATAAAAAACGTCATAGTATAGTATGGCGTCAAAATCGACCAAAAAAAAAAAGTCATACTTTAGTATGGCCTCAAAATGTCATAAAAAACGTCATAGTATAGTATGGGCGTCAAAATTGGCAAAAAAAAGTCAAACTTTAGTTTGACCTCAAAATATCATAAAAAAGCGTCATAGTATAGTAAGGGCGCAAAATCGGCCAAAAAAGTCATACTTTTATGACCTCAAAATGTCATAAAAACGTCATAGTATAGTAAGGCGTCAAAATCAGCCAAAAAAGTCATACTTTAGTATGGCCTCAAAATGTCATAAAAAACGTCATAGTATAGTAGGCGTCAAAATCGGCCAAAAAAGTCAAAATTTGTTTTGACCTCAAAATGTCATAAAAAAACGTCATAGTATAGTAAGGCATGCGAAATCGCCAAAAATATAGTGGCGGCCTCAAATCGCCAAAAAATTATAGTATAGTATGGCCTCAAAATCGGCAAAAAAGTCATACTTTAGTATGGCCTCAAATGTCATAAAAAACGTCATAGTATAGTATGGCGTCAAAATCGGCCAAAAAAGTCATACTTTAGTATGGCCTCAAAATGTCATAAAAAACGTCATAGTATAGTATGGCGTCAAAATCGCCAAAAAAGTCATACTTTAGTATGGCCTCAAAATGTCATAAAAAACGTCATAGTATAGTATGGCGTCAGAATCGCCAAAAAAGTCATACTTTAGTATGGCCTCAAAATGTCATAAAAAAACGTCATAGTATAGTATGGCCTCAAATGTCATTAAAAACGTCATAGTATAGTATGGCCTCAAAATGTCATAAAAAAGTCGCTTTAGTATGGCCTCAAAATGTCATAAAAAACGTCATAGTATTTAGTATGGCCAAAAAAATCATCATAGTATGGCCTCGCGTCATAAAAAACGTATAGTATTGTGGTGTCAAAATCGGCCAAAAAAGTCATACTTTAGTATGGCCTCAAAATGTCATAAAAACCTCATAGTATAGTAAGGCGTCAAAATCGGTCTAAAAAAAGTCATAATTTTTAGTATGGCTCAAAAAGTCATAAAAAACGTCATAGTATAGTATATGGCGTCAAAATCGGCCCAAAAAGTCATACTTTAGTATGGCCTCAAAATGTCAAAAAAAAACGTCATAGTATAGTATGGCGTCAAAATCGGCCAAAAAAAGTCAGACTTTAGTACGGCCTCAAAATGTCATAAAAAACGTCATAGTATAGTATGGCGTCAAAATTGGCCAAAAAAAGTCATACTTTAGTATGGCCTCAAAAAGTGCCAAAAAACTATAGTATAGTAAAGGCGTCAAAATCGGCAAAAAAAAAGTCATACTTTAGTATGGCCTCAAAATGTCATAAAAAACGTCATAGTATATTATGGCGTCAAAATCGGCCAAAAAAAGTCATACTTTAGTATGGCCTCAAAATGTCATAAAAAACGTCATAGTATAATATGGCGTCAAAATCGGCCAAAAAAAGTCATACTTTAGTATGGCCTCAAAATGTCATAAAAAACGTCATAGTATAGTATGGCGTCAAAATCGGCCAAAAAAGTCATACTTTAGTATGGCCTCAAAAGTGCCAAAAACGCGTCATAGTATAGTATGTATGGCGTCAAAATCGGCCAAAAAAAGTTATACTTTAGTATGGCCTCAAAATGTCATAAAAAACGTCATAGTATAGTATGGCGTCAAAATCAGCCAAAAAAAGTCAGACTTTAGTATGGCTTCAAAATGTCATAAAAAACCTCATAGTATAATATGGCGTCAAAATCGGTCAAAAAAAGTCATACTTTAGTATGACCTCAAAATGTCATAAAAAACGTCATAGTATAGTATGGCGTCAAAATCACCAAAAAAAAGTCA
The DNA here is from genome assembly GCA_016801885.1 of Toxotes chatareus. Taxonomy (NCBI): domain Eukaryota; kingdom Metazoa; phylum Chordata; class Actinopteri; family Toxotidae; genus Toxotes; species Toxotes chatareus. Next base: position 20,730,493 of record CM028899.1, read on the forward strand.
TACTTTAGTATGGCCTCAAAATGTCATAAAAAACGTCATAGTATAGTATGGCGTCAAAATCGGCCAAAAAAAGTCATACTTTAGTATGGCCTCAAAATGTCATAAAAAACGTCATAGTATAATATAGCGTCAAAATCGGCCAAAAAAAGTCATACTTTAGTATGGCCTCAAAATGTCATAAAAAACGTCATAGTATAGTATGGCGTCAAAATCGGCCAAAAAAAGTCATACTTTAGTATGGCCTCAAAAAGTGCCAAAAAACGTCATAGTATAGTATGGCGTCAAAATCGGCCAAAAAAAGTCAAACTTTAGTATTGCCTCAAAATGTCATAAAAAACGTCATAGTATAGTATGGCGTCAAAATCGGCCAAAAAAAGTCATACTTTAGTATGGTCTCAAAATGTCATAAAAAACATCATAGTATAGTATGGCGTCAAAATCGGCCAAAAAAAAGTCATACTTTAGTATGGCCTCAAAAAGTGCCAAAAAACGTCATACTTTAGTATGGACTCAAAATGTCAGTAAGCGGCTGCTGTAACTGTAAGTGGCTAGTGAATGGAGGCAGTGGCGAAATCTATAAATATTAGAATTTTAATATATTATTATAATAATTATCATTTTTTTATTGTTATCATTAACATGACAATAATAAGTTTTTGAAAAAAAATCTTAACAGCATCTTAGAAGAGTTGTAACGTTAACATTAACATTAACTTTTAAGATGAGTTTTGGCGGATTTTTTTGGCTTTATTTCTTATGTAGTATGACCTCAATAAAAGATTAATTATTATTTCAAGTGCTTTGGTGTTATAGTTTGTAAGGAACTGACCTTCAGGTACGAGCGCTCACTGTGTGTCGCGGTCGCACAGGGTCAAGCTGATGCCATGGGTGCTACATCAGTGTTTTATACAGTCTATGAACCTAATGTTAGACTGGGATGATTCCGCACCACTGGACTGGGTGAAACTAATATTTTGCATATTAAGGGGGGATACGAACGGCCCCTCCCAATTTGAGATGATCCCTGTTTCTACTGAAATGTGACTGGCTCAGCCGCTCAGTCGGTCATCAAACTGTCAAAAGAAAACAAGAAAGACAGGCCAGGTAAATTAAGAAAGAAGCCACAGACACACACACACACAATTGCTTTTATTTGAGCAAAACCACATTCAAGCAATACACAAAGCATGTTCTTTTCCATGTTTTCATGCTACCAAATAAAGCAGAAATTTAGTACACTATACTTACTGTATATCATGTATATCATTAGATTGTTTTTATATTGCAAATTCATGTTAAAATCACAGTTCCACTTACATCCGTTGTGCGATCGGGTAAAAGGCCTCTCCAAACCAAGCTCCTGGGCTGAATTTCAACCCCAGCGCGCCCCTGGATGGGATCCTTATCTGCTTTAAGAAGCAGTGAAATGATAGCTGTGTTCATGCTGGGTGGGGTTGTAGCATTGTGTTTGAAGTTACTGACCATTCTGAGAAATAGTGGTGAAAGCTTTCTCCAGAAGTGTTTAATGAACTCAGAGTGGAAAAGCATCTGGTCCTGAGGCCATGTTATTTGGTCACTTACTGTGATTGGGTGAATTTTTTTGTCTCAGTATATAACCGAGGATTTAACTGAGTACAATACACTCTAATGTTTCAACATACAAACACATGTACAGAATTCTGTTAAAAAATTATGTGCAGTAAACAGTATATGAACATTACTGTATACATCTGTCAATAATTTGGCTTGATGAAGTCTTTGATTCATCAAGTCAGGTTCATCCACATTCACCTACTGCAAAAATCAAACTGTTTTAGATGCTTTGATCTCTTTTCCCTCTTCGTGTCTTGACTAACTCTGACTCACCTGCAGTTACTTCAGAATGCAACAGCAAGGCTTCTGGCTGCCACTAAGAAGAGAAACCATATTCCCACTGTACTGACCTCCCATCACTGATTACCAGTAAATTTATTTATAACATTGTTTTATTTGTTTTTAAAGCACTGCATAAACTGACTTACATGTCTGAATTCAACAATCCCTATTCTGTGTCCAGACTCCTCGAATCTTCTGATCAACCTTAAGAAAGAAACAAAGTCAATAAATATTAAAAAAAAAAAACCTGAATGAGATAAAGAAAGAAAACTTTGTCACAGTAAAAATCCTAACATCAGCCGCAGGCGTTGGGGACACATACATAGTCTGGCCTATATGCAGCCAAAGCTGTGATGAACCTATGAATATACTGTATATGTAATGAACACCATCACTGGAGACATTTCTACCCAGAATGCTTCTGTCATTACTCCATATCTTGCTGCTGCTGCATAAACACATGGACTTAAAAAAAAAAAAAGATCTAAGATGCTTCATTCTTCTCTCCGAAACTGGTGTTCATCTGACTGTCCCACAGGGCTTCACTGAATCTGCTGCATGAGTGATAGAAAATGGCCACTCCACACACTGATTTATCACGGTCAGCCATGCAGAAATCTGCGAAGAAAATACACACATCGTAAATCATGATGTCACTGTATTATGTATGAGCGAATTACTTATTTATTGCAGATTCATATTCAGACTACAACCGTTACGCTGGTGCCACTGGGGCCTGTCGTCACATTAATGATTCATACAAAACAATCCATATTATTCATTTATCAGTGCTTTTCAGTCGTTCATCATACCCACATACTTAACAGTCACTTGAAGTTGTCAGACTTGAAATCGCCTTTAAGTTTCAGACACATCTGAGTTTCAGTATTCTGAGTATTTGATGAATGTCTGTGGAAAGTTCACCTATACATGTCCTTAACTTTCACAGTCATTATACAATATTTAGTTGGATTACACATAAGTGAATGTTGCTAGTTATGTAACACTGACAGAACACTGTGCAAAGACCCAATGGGAATGTTTCTGAAACTTGTGAATGTTGATAATAATAATAATAATAATAATAATGATGATGATAATAATAATAGCAAAGACTGAGAACAAACTCAACATCATAATTTATTAGACGCGCTACTGAAAAGTGAGGAGAAAAAAAGGCACCAGAGTCAGTTCCTTGCCACCCAGAGCATCCAGCTTCCCCTCACCTTCCAAATATAAAGGGAATTTACTGTGGCCATAACTTTGCCTTCTGCCACCTCTCCCTGTGACATTTTTATGGATGACCCCTCGTAGGACTCATACAAGCTCATCCATCAAATGAAGGCTCCAAATGGAACGGCTTACGGATGCCATTAAAACCATTATGGGCTGATAACAATTTCCTCACATTGTCCTCATTTCAGTCATAAAGAAGTTCTATTCATTCTCAATTCATTACCATTTTTATATTTCCAGCAAAATGGCTATCGCTGCGTCTGGGTGAGCGTAATCTGGTCTTGAACTCTGTATATCACCACTCATCATATAAAACAGTTACATTCACATTTTGTATGTTTAGATCTAGGTGTTTATGCGGCATAACAAAATAAACTGAAACCTGCCAATATTGATCAGTTCTTTCTGGTAAAATTTTGGCCTTTCCACTTGTGTCACATGTGTGACATCTAAAGCAGGGCACTGTTCTTATTCCAGCCCTGCAGGTAAACGTCCTCATGGCTGAAGTAGCATGGTTCCTCTTGTACACAGATAAAGCTGTTTTTTCCTCGCAGTGGGCTGTAGATGGAGAGAGAGGCAGGGATACTCTCTCACCTTAGGGGAGCTATGTTGGAGACGAGATGCAGTTTGACTTTGCCAACCCAAAAGGTAGACGAGAGAAAACTGGAAAACTTTACTTTGAGAAGAAAAAAAAAAAAGTATTTACTTTTCTGCAGCCATACTAAACATTTATATTGTCCAGTGGATGTGAATTCTTTATACACCCTGAAAATATTGATACTATGTAATGTTTATTTCAATTCCAACAGACCAGCTATGTGATAAGTTGCAGACTGCTTACTGATTTGAACCATCCATGTGGCCAGACCAGTTCCTGACCCCCATCTGTGACCTCAACACATAGAAATTGTTTATTTAGCCCTAAATCATACTTCACAGATTTGCCTGAAGTGGCTTAAATGACTCTATGACTGACAGTTTTTACATTCTGACCATTTGTTTCACCACATCTGGACCAAAATGAGGACAACTAATGTTAAATGGTAGTGTTTGGTTCTGATAACCAGCTCCACTTTGGCTGCCAATTGGCCAAATTACCCAGCTTCCCCAACCTCTGATGCTAACAAATCTCTATTGTTTTAGATGACACTGAGGTAGGAAAACATTCTGGCAACGAAAGGTGAGAACAGGTCTAAATCAAATTTTGAGTGATAGTAACTTTAATTACCTGCAAAAGCTAAACCTAATTAGATTTAATTAAAGATTTGACGGAATTTAGATTTAATACTAGACATGTTTCAGTAAAAACATGTCAAACCCCCACTCCTCTTACTAAACATCTTCCTTTCTATAATGTGTGACAAACATCACAATGCATTTTAACCACTTTCTGCTTGGTCACAAGTGGTGACCAGCGAGCGATATATGGATTTGATGAAAAACAGGACAAAACTTCTGTATCTTCTGTGTCGTTCTCCACCGGTAGTTCACCACTCAAGTTGACAGCGTGTCTCCTACCAACGCCAACTCTTGGTTGTCACTCAGCTAATGCCTTTGGAAACACCCACTCACAGGCTCAAGGCTTTTGAAGTTATTTCCATGATTATATTAAAAAAATAAAATAAAACAGTTTTATCCTCTTTTGGCCTGGAAACTCATGTCAGTCTGTCCACATTTACAACAGTGCGCACAAAATACTTAAACACAGCCAAGTGTCTTCAGTTTGGACAGTATGTGAATTGCATTTCCATAATCAAGTCTACAGGAATAAATACCCATGTATATCATTGGAGTGTGTGTTTTGTACCTGATATTTACTCTGGACTTGTGCTGATTATCATTAAGCTCTGCAGCTCTGAGTAACTGGAGGTACAGAAAAGAATATACCGTCTTCATTTTCCTCTGTACCAACAGTTTTGAACCGAATCTGCTTTAGATCACTATGACAGAAGATTTAAACCTCCACAGGACACAAGTCTCTCACTGTGGTCTCTGTCACACTTTTAAGATTTATTTGCTTGTTTCCGATGTGAGCAATATCGAGAAAAAGCAGGGCAGGTCAGAGTATGTGAGCTCGACTCTAACTTGTTCTTTCAGACATAATCATTGATTTCATTTGCATTTTTTTTTTTTTTTTTTTCAAAGACTCCCTGACAACACACTGAAGCATTCACTGTTTTCTCCTCATCACATGTCTGTGTTGTGTGGGATGAGTCTTCTTTGAGGAAGTGATGCCTTAAGTGTCTGTGTTGAGGAGATGAAAGCAGTGGCCATTTTGTATTTTGTTTCACTCGTTCTTTTCTTCTGTCAGCGTGAGGTGGTGCTTGGGGTCGGGAGCACACACAAGCACTGCACTCGAGCAGATCCTCATAGACTCTTGGTGGCTGATAGATTGTGCTGTGTTGTGTCTGGGCACCACAGTCGAGTATTTTTGCTTAAACGACTGCGAGCTAATTGAAGATGATCTCACAGATAACGACTCCTGACTGGACCATTTTTCTTTGTTATCCCTCAGCTCTCCTGTGTCCTCACCGCTCTTTATTTCAGCACTTCCCTGTTTTTTTTTTCCTCCCGTGTTTCCCCTTTCTCTTCTAGCACTGTCACTCTGTCCTGGCTTTTCTCTGTGGCTTCCCTCCCATCTTTGCTTCTCTCTGTCTGATCACAAGCATAACCACTGTGTCACAAGCCGTCTGTTTGACAGGAAATGGCAATTTCACTGGCAAGATTAGGCCTTTGATGTTGTTAGATGATAGCTATCTGCAGTCTCCCTGTACTTCTCCCATTGCCTGCATTCCTCTCTGTCACGTGTCGAATATTTCTGAAGGTTCTTATTTTCTGGACAGCGTGTCTCTGTTTACTTGTCAGTCAGTGAGGGTTTTAATTATACAGTGATGGTTAATGCTGAGCTTTACTCACCTAAAAGTGATTCTTCAAGATAATAGATCATAATTGGTCATAAATAACCTCATGAACTTGATATTTTTTCCTTTTAAAGTCTGCCCATTGGCTTCAAATAAATAAATAAATAAATAAAATAATAAAATAAAAATTTGCTCAGTTACTTGGTATAACAAGAGACTTTTTTTTTTGTTTTTACAAGGTCTTTTTCCTTATGACTGATTTTATTTTATGCTTGGGATGCGACACAGTCAAAGTTCCATCCATTCATTACTGTATCCCAGGTCCAACCATTCCTACATATATGCTCTATGTATACATCTCATTCTGTGATGGGTGGAAGGGTGTTTGGAGCCTGTCCCAGATCAACAGGGTGGGGTACACAGGTCCTCAGTACATCATGGAGTCTAACACAGACAGCAATACTCGTGCTCATATCTACTGGCACCTGTAAGAGGATATCTTGCTAATTAAATAGCTTTTGTCCACATTAAAATCAAATGTAAACTTACCACTAACATGTAGTAAATGGGGGAACCTAAGTAGCTTTCAGACCCTGGTCCAAGTGAAGATGGAGGAGTGATGATGTGGATACGTGGTCTTCAGCACCACTTGACCAAAATGTTTTTGTCATGGTGGCAGTAATACACCCCTGTAACATAGTGCTGTGGTTTATTACACTGAATATTTGTCTTAAGACAGAGCCTAACTCAGGTCTAAACCAAAGACTTGACTCAAGGCTTTAAAGCACAAACACTGACGTGTCAACTTTTGATCTGGTAAAATTCAGGAACATTAATCAGGATCAGGACCTGCAACAAAAAGATTTAAGAAGAGCTTTGGTTTCTGCATTTATTTAAAGCCATAATGCTGGGGAAAATGTTGAAACCCAAACTGCTGGGATTTTATTGCTCTATGGTATAAATATTCTAAATGTCTTCAGAAACTTTTATAGCTACCGTAAAATTTCAGTTCTATGGATTTGATCTATGCTTGCCTGCACAATACGACCCTTTTTGAAGAAATTATTGGCTGAATTTGATCCCTAATTTGAATCTGTTGCGCTGTCCGATGACTGAAAATAAACTGTTCTCAACACCTTGCCTCTTTTTTTTTTCTTCTCACCACAGCGAGGGAAGAGAATGTGGCCACTTTCCGTGGCTCGGAGTACTTCTGCTACGATCTCTCCCAGAACCCCATCCAGAGCAGCAGTGACGAGATTACACTCTCTTTCAAGACATGGCAGCGCAACGGCCTTATCCTTCACACCGGCAAGTCAGCTGACTACGTCAACCTGGCGCTGAAGGACGGTGCTGTCTCCCTTGTTATCAACCTTGGCTCAGGAGCCTTTGAGGCCATTGTGGAGCCTGTCAATGGGAAGTTCAATGACAACACTTGGCATGATGTCAAAGTGACCCGCAACCTTCGACAGGTAAGACAGAGCTGGGGTGTATTAAGTGAAAAAGTGAATGCAGTAGTGAGCTACGAATGGTATTAATGATAACTTATAGCAGCTATCTAGCCCACCACAGCAGCCTGCTACTGACAAGTTACCTCTGATGCTAACCAGACCATCTTGTCTCAAATGACTGCAAACTGTGTTACGCAGCCTATACACTATAACAGAGGGTCTAAAATTGGACGCTCTGCCACAGCTAATAATATACGGTAGATTTTTAGACTCTTCAGCTGACCAGTCTCTCAAAGGTCAGCACTGTTAAAATGGAAAACTTCACCAGTCTTGGAGCCACCATTATGCAAAGCAGATTTTAGCAAATTTCGTGTCCATTGGTCAAGACATCGCTGCACATTTAATGGTTTTAGAAGGCAGTTTCGTTCCTTTCTTTCCTACCTGTGAACATACATTTCGGAGGGTGATCGGGAGAGAGGCTTTACTCACCCAAAACGTCTGCTGATGAACCAGAACTGATCTCCACTCAGTGGTTTTAACACTTGCTCGCCAGCCTGCATGTTTAAATAAGTAAAAAGATATCAGTCATATACCAGCGACTGGTATATCCATTTACAGTGTATCCAAACAAACCTGTGTTGTTTTAATAAAAGGCCTTTTAAAATAACGGCAAATGCAGTCTGACACAATCTCGTGCTGCACATGATGTGAGAAGTTTTCCACACAGCAGGGCTCAGTAAAAGCAGAAGCTGCTGAGGAGTTGGAGGTGTGCGGCTTTGTCGCCTGCAGCTCTTCATCAGCTCACTGACCGCCCCCTGATTCTTCCATTTCTCCCTGCCATATTTAAAACTGATCCACTGACAAATCATGATCACAGTGTCTGCTAACCTCTGTGACAAATGCATCTGTTTTTCCTGTCACTGCTTCACAATAAAAGCCACCCTTTGTATTGCCAAGTGGAAGCTTTTAATGTGAAGCAGCAAAGCAGTAGGAAATAATTGATATTCTTATTGTCAACAAATCCGATAAAAAGACCAAAACCAACAATGTGTTAGTCCGTCTCTCAATACTTACACTGTCTGTGTACTTAGCAAACCCAAAGCCCATTGTTTCCTACTCAAGATGTAAATCTTTAAAAACAGCTCACAGATATATTGTTTCAAAAACAGGTCAGAACTTTTGTAAATGAGCTGAGTGTTTTTGTACTGTATTTTCTACTTAAACTCAGATTTGAACATAATATGTTGGAGACTATTTTCATTGCTGCATCTAAGGCCCTACACTATAAACAATGTGACCAGTGATGGCAACAATGGGGCACATAATATTACTGAATAGATTAATTAGAATAAATTATTTACACAAATTTACACCAAACATTTGTAAATCTAACCTGTATATTTAATAAATCCTTACATAACCTTGTCAATGGTGCAGCTCAGCACATAGAATATGATTATTTCTACTCAGTACATTAGTTAGAGTTAGATTTTCTCTACCTGAATTGGTTAAATTAGAATTATTGAATTAATAAAATGAAATTCAACTTAAAATAGATTGAAACTACTTATAGCCATTTTTTAATCAATTAAATGTTGCTGTCATTAATGATCGTCTCAGTTTTTGCAGTGTTCTGGTAACAGGACAATATCTGTGTAATTGAGTCAAAATAAACTGCATTGTTAGCTTGGAATAGTTTCTACTTCAGCACGTAAGTAAATATTACTTAAAAATATTGACTGCATTACTTAATAAAGCTTAGTATACTGTACTAATATGAAGGGATCATCGTTTTCAGCAGCATCTTTGACCTGAGCAGAGTAAATCCATCCATCTGGACCACACCACTCTGTAAGCACTGCAGAGCTTTTTCAGCTTCTTATCGACTCATTGACTTGTTTAATGACAGCAACCACCACACTCTCTTCACTGATGTATCTTACTAAAGGTGCCTCCTCGTCAGCAGTGGATAAGTTTGAGTTAATCAGCAGTCAAACACACCGCCATGTTCAACAAAAATGCAGACTATCACCTGACTATGGATTTCTTTATCATACCTTTTTTTTGGCAGATAATTTTTCACATTTACCTACTGAGTGAGTGAAATGCTGCAGTGTACATCCCAGCTGTTGTAATGAAGAGTGGCTTTACAAGCAGAGATAGCAGAGATAATATAATAGATCACAGGATTTAATCAGGTTCATTTTACTCCACATGAATCCATTAAATATGCTTCAATTGGCTCAGACACATCCTTTAAAATACCTCTTAAAAAGACACCACAAATGTAAGAAGCTTGGTAGATGAGTGACAGGAAACTTCTTTACCTTTGGATGCTTTTGTGAAATGAGGCCAAGTCTGCCCTAATTTCTGTTTCAGTTTCTACCTTCTAACCTCTGCCATTGCCTCCCCGGGTTTAACTCCTCTCAGAGAAATGAAAAAAAAAAAACAAAACAAAACAAAATATTATTTACTAACATGTTATAGCTCCTTCACTTTTCATCATTTTGTTTTCATTTAATTTACTTTAATGTATTAACAAATCCATTGTTCACTTGCCCACCCCATCTTTCTGCAAAGCAAACAGGCACTGGACTCGCGATGGTAAACAAACTCCACTGTATGGTAGATATCATTCTCATTGTCATTTTTTGGTTTGCTGTGTACTTCTCCCTCTTGCTTTTCTTTTTAGACTTCTATACATCATCCCCATCATGTTTGCTTTTCTTTTGCTGTCCTTCACCGGGTTCATCTGCTCACATTTCTTTTGTGCTTTCCTTTTCAATCATCTCCTCTTCTTTTTTTTGGGGGGGTTACCCATCACTTTAGCTTCCAGGTGTTTGCTGAGGCTTTACTCTCCAGGGTTTTGTTTTTTTTTTTTTTACTAAATCTGCTTCATTCCAGATTCTCCTGTTAAATGTTTTTGGTGATAAAATTGTTAGAGCTGTGCTACAACCAGAAAAGAGAAAGACAAAATCCCAACTGGAACAAATGGGTCCTGTCCTCTATGTGCACGGCCTGACATGGACTGAATCCTCCTTACACTAGACTCTTCTCTTCAGTCACGCTCCTGAACAAGTGAAAATATGAGGCAACCCACACTGTAAGATAATTATAGACAGATCTGACACACCAAGAAAAATATGAAAGAGGAAGTTTACAAAGAATTACAGTAGGAAGAGACATTTATCTTTGGAAACAAATGTCCCCAAATGATTTCGATGGTTTGAGACTCATGAAAACCTCTGAAATGATGATACAGTCTGCATGTGGAACTTAGAAAACAGTGGATAATGCTAAAGGATGACAGAGGGCCTGGTCTGGTTTTGCTGTGTCACAGAGAAACATGAGAAGGGCTTGGGTGTGTGTGTTTCCAGTTCACCTGTTAGTTAAGCTAAGTGGCAGGTGGATGCTGTCGGTTCTCCACCTTTAGCTCAGGCTACCTACCCATCTGTTTGTCTATATCCTCCTATGACAAATGTTTAATCCAATGACATATTTAATCCATCATCTGAGAAAAAGAAGCAGGATTGCAAATGGAATTCCATGAATGTCAGGAGATTTTGAAGGTAGAAAATACTTAATAGATAATTGTGTTTCATTACAGCTTGGGTCAGAGTACAAATACTCATCACAAGACTTTTAGAATTATAGTACTTAGTATGCAGAATGGCCCCTTTGGTATTCTGATAAACTGTATATACATAGTATTATTATTATTCTTGTATTAACATATAAACAACATTTGATTGTTGAATCTAGTTGAGATTGAGCAAACATTAAATATTTTCCTAAATCTTACTCTGTAAACTGTAACTGTAGCTATCAGATAAACGTAGAGGTGAAGAAGCATAAAGAAGCTTAAGTACTGAACATGAATGAATGAATCTACCTAGTTTCTCTCCACCTTTGTTGATATGACTTTTAGCTCTAACACAAATGTCACAGAACAGAGGTTTTATCAACAGTAAATCTTTACTACACCACACTGTTCCCAGACCCGTGTCCTGTAGTGTGGGTCTGCACTCCACTGCACATCACTCTGTGTGTGTCCTGCATGTTTGCATTTGATTTTATGTGCTGTGTCACTAACTCCTCCCTCCTTTCTGTTGGTTTGTGGGTGGTTGTTTTTTCCTCCTATATATTTTTTTTCTGTTACAATGACTTTCTTATCTTCTTTACTTATTTAGACACAACAAACATTCAAATCAAACTGTAACCAGCACACTGTTTGTGGAATGATCAATAGTTTCGACTAATATACTAAGATTATGGGCTGGCAGATTTTATCTATTTATTTATTTTTAATATCTGTCTTATTTGATCCATAACACTGAAAAACACATCACCAGGTCTGAGGTTTATCATTGACATAGACCTCAGTGAGTGTTAAAGCAGGACTGCAGGTCACCTTCTATCACTGTTCACTCCTCATTCTCAGGTGACAATATCAGTGGATGGGATTCTGACCACCACGGGTTACACCCAGGAAGACTACACCATGTTGGGCTCTGATGACTTCTTCTATGTGGGTGGGAGCCCCAGCACCGCCGACCTGCCGGGATCTCCAGTCAGCAACAACTTCATGGGCTGTCTCAAGGAGGTGAAGTACCTGATTCTCTGGTTCTGATGATGTTGCTTGTAATTAATAACTCAGCCTCTTTAATATGAACGAGTTAACTGAGCCGGCTCATAACCAGCAGTGTTATGATATGTTCGATAATGAAAAGATAAACTTGGACTATTTTCATAGCACAGGCCTCAGTACTGTATGAAAGCTGTTTTTAAGGGATTATATTTGTTTTGAGTTGCTTTTCTCATTATTTTCAGGGTGTAAGAGTTGCCCCATTGAGTTAACCCACACACACACAAACACACACGCATACAAATATATTGTTCCCTCGAGCTGATGATGTCATAACTTAGCACTTGACTGGAGCCAGTTGCTGCAGCATGGCAGCAGGGACCTGGCTTTCTCATTGTTCGTTGGCGATACACACACGTATGCACACACGCAGAGTGCAGAGCATCATATGGGCCGCAGGGAGAGGGAGGAAGTGGTGCAGTAGCCGTTTAATCCCCCTCTGGCCTACTTCCTGCTCTGTGCCATGCTGGGCAGGTTCGCAATTCCCTGTACCACCCACCCCTCACACCACACACACACACACACACGTGCACACGCATGTCCACAAACAAATAGAAACGTGCACGCCTATGCCCGCACATTTGAGATTTGAGTGCTCAGAGAGGCATCAAGGATAAAGGGGGGTGTCACATAACAAACATTAGACACAAACACATTTTCATGTGCACACACACACAGTTCATTAATAATATCCAACACAATTGCAATGTGTGTGCATGAGTATAACACGTCTGTTACAGTGTTTCAGTGTTAATTTATGGAATGTGTGCGTCCATGGTGGGCTAACGTCACAACGGGTGTTTTATAGAAGATTTCTAAGCAGAAGGGGGTGCAGGTTTTGGCAGACCGCGGGGAGTTGTGTCAGTCAGCTGAGGGAGTGGGTAGGTTAAGGTAGTGGAATAAATCTTTTTCATTAAGATTACTCTGTCACACACTGGTTAGCCTTAGTTATTGTTCTGGTTAAAAAAAATCTTTTGCAGAGTGTCTGTATCAGAGCTTCAGAATCTGAAAACCAGCTGCCTCTCCTTCTCCACAGCATCAAATATTCCACACACTTACAGAGGCATTTATTTATGCTCACTGATCACAAACACACTGTCTGAAAGATTACCATCATACCTTCTCCCTTATACAGCCACACACATTGTGCTCACGTCCAACCCACACATCTGCAGCACCCACCAGTTCTCCCTCTGCCTGCTGTCCAGCACCCTCTCGTCCTCCACTCCTTGCCATTAAGGCTAATTTGCCTGCTGCCAATGCTCTTGTCCTCGCCATCCGCAGAGCGGCATTATGGATAAATGTTTTGTTACCATGGCACCAGGTACTGGTCGCCCTTGGTAGCCCCTGTGGCTGGCTGGCCCATGATTGTTATGCCTTTCATAAGCCAGCAATTACAGAGAAAGCCTACATCTCGAAACCTACAAAATACATAATGGCCTACAATAACACATAATTGCTATAATTGTCATTGTCATTACACCTCCATCAGCCACTCACATGGAGGCCTCTGGCTGTGCCTGTGTACTGTAGCCAACAAAGAAACACAGGACGAGTTCGCAGACTGAACACGGAGGATGAGCAGACACCATGACTGTTGTTCTCAGTTTCCTCCAGACGTAACCGCGCTTTGTTACTGTAAATACAACTGTAAATACATATTTTCATAGCATTTATACTGCTCATTAGTATTGTTCTCTCTGACTTATCTTACACTACATTTAAAAAAGCTCCCCAGATGTTACTTTCTGCAAAATAAGCCAGAAGACCAAAAGCAATTTCATTTCATCAACACTACCTGTAGATATCATTTTAGTGAGAGAGAGACTCATATTTTAATTATACCCCTTGAAGTCAAATTTTGAGGAAAGTATACTTGAATATTTATACTCAATGCTGCCTCTGCTACAAAACTCCACCAATTTTCAGAGGACAATATTGTGCTTCTGCTATATTTATTTTACAGTTAGTGTTACTGGTAATATGTTTTACAATGTACAATGCAGATAGTTGAATTAAACCCAATACTATTATCTTACTTAACATAATAACAACAACAACAACAACAACAACAATAATAATAATAATATTAATGTTAATATTAATACCAATATTAATATTAATAATAGTAATAATAATAATAGGACATGCAATGTTTTTTTCTATCATGTGGCTGTTTTAAATATTTTAAAAATAAAATTCTAAAATAATGAGAATGCAGCCAGCAAATAAATGAGTCTAATGCAGTGGTTTATTTCCTTTATACCCAGTTGCCCCAGAAGCAATAAATATGGTGTTGCTATATTATTTTTCTCTAAAGAACACACACTGACACGCTGCATAGTCTACGCTGCATGTCTTTCATTTATTATTATACTTGTTTTTACCTAAACTTAATTTTTTTTTTTTTTTTTACTGTAGTCTAAACGAATCCTGAGCTATCTGTTATTAGCATCTTCACATTTCAGAGTTTCAAAGTTTCTCTCCTCCTTTGATAATATGTGCTTTATTTACTGTCTTAAACTCAAAACATAAAGCATCACATTTACATTGAGCCTGGTTAAATACAAATTAAACACACACACACCCACACACACCCTTCACTGATATGTCTTTATATCTCCCCAAATGAAAGTTTGTCTTCATCTAATTAATAAAATCAGAGTATAAAAGCACCACCAGCCTTAATCAGGAATCTACTGACTGAGGAGGATCCCAGCTCAGACTGTGTGTTCTGCAAAGGAAATGATGCCACCCTGTGGACAAGTTTGGACACTGGGACTGATCTTGCAAAACACTCCATGGAGAGTCTCATATGCCAACAGTGCACTGAAAAGTTATATGCTTTGTGCAGGTACGTCTACATGAGGGTTACACCATTATAGAAATACAGTATCAGTTATTGTTGTATGGTGTCTTTGGCACTATTATCTGCCTCAACCCTGCTTAATTCAAAATTATTGTATTACACACACACATAATACGTGATAATAGCGCCAGAGTGAATGGAAATCCTCTATTCTCTCTCTCACACACACAGTCTGTGGTGTTAGTAGCAGTGGATGCCATTGTTCTCTGTGATCTGGCCCATACTCATTTCTGCACAGCCATACATACAGCACACACACACACACAGACACACACATGTGCAACACACTCTATGCACAGTCAGTAGGCAGAGATTTATGGGCAAGGCAGACATCTAGGGATGATAAATGTTGGTGTCTCCCAGTGCCTGTACACACACACACACACACATATACACTCAAGTGTATATTATGTGAGGTTATCCATGGTAGGATTGTAGGCTCTATGCTAAAAGATTCTGCAGCTAAATGAACACTTTATGTTAGAGTTGTATAATATTTCGGATGCAGAGTGAGACTGAGCTGCTAATGTTGTCTGCGTCTGGCTGAGTGAACTACCTCCCCCGACCCCCACCCCCACCCCCAACACCCCCCGCTGCGTCTTGTGCAATCACAAGCATCATCTCTTGCAGCAGTGCAGCACTGAGTTGTGAGAGTAGACTGAATTATGACACTCTGTATTTCCACCACGTCTCCTAGAAATGACATTTTTATACTGTTAATTGTGCAGCACAGTGTAATCGCTGTGTGGAGATCATGGAAATATCAAGGTTTTGGTTAAATGTTAACAATGACAACTGTGTTTTCTGTCTTAGTTTAATAATGCTGTGGTCACTATGAGCAGATATTGTGTGTCAAGATTGGACATTTTGGTGGACAAACAAATGGAATACATTGTCAGTGAACATTTCGCTGAAATGATCAGATTAATTAATTGTTAATTAATTAACAATGCTTCCTCATTCTGTTCCAAAAAAAAAAAAAACACACAATTGGACAATTGGACACTGGCATTACATCACCTTCAAAACACATTTGCTGTTGCAAATTAGTTTTTTTTTATAAACTTTGTAATTAAATACTTCACACTATCTGTGCAGTGGAATAGCTACTTTGTTAAAACACAAGAAATATCAAAATGCAGTGTGTCGATCACAATGAAATATACTGAGCGCGCTCGTGCTTTTCAGAGGAAAGCCTTTATATTACTGACATTTAATGAGCTTTCCTCTAACAACACCCTCAGGACTAAATGTCAGCTCGAGGCACAATCTCAATATAGATGCGAATTCTCTAAGAACACTGATGTTCCAAGCAGGATGATTTGAATGACCCCCCTCAGCCCTTTCCTGTATTAACACCATCAAGACAAACTTCGCATTACAGCCGCTCTGCTGGTGAGGTTCTGAGAATTGAAATGTTTTTTTTGTAGTTATGTCCGGTGGCTGTCGTATTGTGCAGAGCTAAATCAGTTTCATTCTTTCTTGTGGAAATTCCGAGTGGATGGTAACAATAAAATCTGGTAGCTGTATTGGCTGGCAATCTACAAAGTTAATTTCAAGCCTGGGTCATATTGTGTTACATTGCTCATTGTCACACACTGATAAGAGCGTGCAAGCGTGTGTGTAATGGTGTGTGTCGTGGAGGCCTGGTTAAAGAGATAATGCAGTGATGGATTTCTATCATTTGGCCATTGTCAGACATTTTCAATCGCTTTCTGTGGCTCAAACTCTCTCTCTCTCTCTCTATCTATCTATCTATCTGTACAGTGTGTGTATGTATTCACAGGACAACATTCAACCAGTTACCAGTTGTGCCTCTATGGTGTGTGTGTATGTATGTGTGTATATTTATGAACATGCATTCATATTATACAAATGTATGCAATCTGGCACCAACAGTCACTGATGTTGTGAACATTAACTGCAGGATTTTACAAATCACACTGCTGCCACGTGATTGGCTGATTGGATAATTGCATGAATAAGCTTGTATTCCTAATTAACTGCTTGGTCAAAGTAAATATGAGTACAATGTGTAGGTATGTATTCTTACGGTATACCTATAGTGTGTGTGTGTGTGTGTGTGTAGTGTTGGGTATCCCTCAGCCTGCTATCAGTCTCTCTGCTAATGCTTCATTCTCATGTTAACCTGCAGCCTGCATCTGCAGTGTGCTGATAAAGCTCCCTTTTGCATGTTGAAAGGCCTCTTTGCTATTATTGTTCAGAGATGGCAGGGACCTGAAAGTGACTTGTCAAATTGTCAGCTACACCCTCCTTTCTTAGCTCCACCTGCTGTCCTCTCCTCCCCCCACCAGTCTAAAGCTACATTTTATCTGAATCATACCCTCTTTTATCAGCAAGCATGTAGCAGGGGGAAATACAGTACAGTAACCACATCAAGTCTTTTGTGTGTGTGTGTGTGTGTGTGTGTGTGTGTCCATGCAACTTATTATAAAAATATCAGTATTTTACATTTAAAAATACTTGTCATTTGAGCCAGTGGTACTATACAGAGTAGTGTGTTCTGTGTTTTGAATCCTGGCTGCACAGCCCATGTTTGCATATTTCTCTAACTTCACTTCCATGTGTGGACAGGCTCTGTGCACAATGGACTCTCTTTCTTTTGTTGTGTGTCTTTTGTTGTCCTTTGTGTAATCATTGTACAGTCATTGGCGGCTTTGTCATGATTGAGTTCTGCGGGGATTCTGGTTATTGCTGACCTATTGTAGTCCAGTCCCACCCAGTCAACCGCTCAGCATGCATCTCTTGAGTCACACCCGAAGTTCCTCATCTCCACCCCACGAATCATGTTAGAGCCCGAAGTCCTGCAGCGATGAGCGCAAAGATGATCGTGAACAATGACAGAAAATTAAAGAATTAATTAATTAAACACATGAAAGAGAGAATGAGAAAAACTAAGACTGAATTTACCATAAAAAAGTTTCAAGAAAAATAAATTCCTTGAAAAATATACAATCAAAAAATCTTGGCTCTGAAGTTATATGTTTTACATATAGTTTTTATATATAGTATTTATGCAGGACCAAATTACAAATAGATCTGATGGAGCTATATCAACATTATGCAGAATCAAAATTTGGTTGCATGAAACTGAAAACCAGTGGAGATGTGAATTTTGGAAAATGAAAGATTCTTTGTTTGGGTAAAAAACTTATTTATTTGGATTAATTTGATCACTGTAAAACATTCAGCAACAGCTATTGCAGATTATCTTCAGGGCTTCATGGATGCTCTGTACAAATTTCAACCCAGTTCAATTAAAAAAATAAACCACTGGTGATGCTTTGAATAAAATAATTGCATAAGTGACGAAATTTATCTCCAAGGGCCAAAATTCAACAATTCATAACTGAAAGCGTATTTGGAGCAGAGCTATAGGAGTTTGTAAGGTCCTGTGAATTCAAGTCGTTTTCACATAATTTTTTTTTTTTTTCCAAGAAAATCTATCACGTGACCTGGGAGGTTCCAGGTAAGCTAGTATGGTAGCAACACAGAATTTATTATTATTATTATTTCTTACTACAAAGCTAGGTGGCCAGTAGAGACAAGTGAAATCCAATGATGCTTTCTCTTCGGTGCTGCTGGTGAGTCTGAAGAGACTGTCAATCTTATTTAGGCTTTTAATTTTGGAAGAGAAAGTCGTGGAGATGCTCAAGGGGCTCAGGATACTTATGTTCAGCCAGAGCAGCAGACAGAACGGTTGCTTCTCGGAAAGAGGTGGGGGAAGGAGATAGATGGATGGAAGGAGAAAGAGCAGAATGGATGTAGCAAAAAGAGAAGGAAAGGCAATAAAGAGAGTGAGAGGGGAGAAGAGGAAAAGACAATTTTCCATCCAGTCCCCCAGCACCTTAAGGGATAAGTTGATTTACTGTCAGATCTGCTGGTGGAATATCGATAATCTCAGCCAATCCCCTCAATCTACCCACTCAGCCATCTCTGCAGTCTCAGACAGAACCCTGGGCGAGGAGCGGGAAACAGAGACATTCATATAAAAGAGAGTGAAATGGAGGAGAGGGTGTGTTTGTTTTGTGTATGTATGCTCCCCAAAATATGGCCAGACAGAGGGTGTTTCTCTGCCGAGAGAAGGAGAGAAAAAAAAGCCCTCAATTTTCCACTTGAGCAGATTTCAATTTACACACACAACCCCCTCCGTGACTCCATCCTCCCATTGTTATTGACAGCATTTAGGGCTGCTGTGATAAAAGATTGGCCACTTAGTGTTTTTCATTCGTTTTCCATCATTGAAAGGACACTAGCTCATACAGGAAGCTGTGTCTGTTAAAAAGCAGCTTTGTGGCGAAGGGATGTAAACTGTGCGTCTGTGTATGAATGCAGCACGGAGGCATCTGTGGTTTGTCTTTGGGGTTAATTCAGTAAACTCTGTGAACATAAAGATGGCGGTTGATGCTGTGCACCACAAATTACTGAATTTTATTTCACTCTTTTTTTTTTTTTTTTACAAAAAAGGTTCATTGGATAGATCAGCAGTGACACGTGTTTATATAAAACAGGAATAAATATATTTTGATAAGAAGCCTTAGTGTTTTCTGATCTGCTACTTTGCTGCTAATGCAAACTCAACACTTCTCCCCTCATACCCTGATAAAAAAAAAAAAAAGCAGTACCAATTAGCGGACTAATTGATTAGTCAATCAACAGAAGATAAACACAATTATGACAATAGAACGATAATTTCAGTAAATAAAACAAAAACATTAGCTGGAAAAATATTTCAGGATTTTCTGGTTTGGTTGTTTGACAGATTTTGAATAACTTATAACTTTCCTTGCCTTCCTGTGCAACAGCATTGTACTGAACTACCTGAAAAAAGTGAGGAAGCTGATGCTGCCATTAACACCGTCACAGTGACTGTGAAAGAGAGATTGATGCCTGTCAGCAGCTGGTGGAGGAGCTGTAGTCCCTGCTTCAGTCCTGCATCGAGGTTCAGCTGCTTTAAGTATCCCACTGCTGCTCTCTCACTTAAATATCTTTGAGTAACACTGGTGATGGTGGTGGGTGTGTTTAATATCTGTAGGAACATGAGTAGGTACACTCTATTCCTGCTCAGTTATATTACTGGTTATCAACAAGTCTCAAATCCCATAAACATTTAAACGCCTCATGTTTTTCAGGTAAGTATACTCATTCTGCCCATTGGTGGGTGAGAGTAATGTGCCATGATGATGAGCTGTGCTCTGTGGTATTGTTACTTGACTGCTGAAATGGCCGCTTGTGTGTGTGTGTGTGTGCATTATGTTAGACAGATCTTGTGCCACTGCCTGATGTCAGCCTCTTAAATTAGCTGAGGGAAGCCACACATGAACTGTGTGCGTGTGTGTGTTGGAGCTTGTGTCTGGCCTTTTTGTCGAGCCATTAGTCTTAGTATGAAGCAAAGCAGACCATGCCATCTCACAAAGAGTCAATTCTCAGCCTGCTTTTGTGTTGGTATTCAGTTGAGGCATATTAACACAGTGGTGGTTCATCTTGTTGACGAGTGACTGGGGGTTGGAGAGGAAGAGACTCTGCAGGGCTGGTCTGGGTGGGTAAGCCCCCTCTCCTTCCCTGCTTCCCCGGAAACAATATAGGCCTCTACAGGGCAACAGGGTTCTGTTTGCATTAGACTGGGTTGGATTAAAAAGCATAGCCTAAATTTAATTTAATTAAAGTTCACTGTAAGCTTATTCCATGGTGACATCAGTGTTTTGGAGGTGGTAAGTCTATCATATAAAACCTGTCAGAACCAAAGACAACCTCAAGGGGGAAAAACTGCTTCTAATTTCTGTGTGATGAGAAAAAATATGAATTTCTTTGTTCGTAAGATCTGGGCCTCAATCTTTGTTTGATCACTGCTTTCTGCTGCTCTGGATTTGGAGCTCCAGTTAGTGTGGATCACTCCAAGCTCCAAGCACTGCCTGCCATCAATGTGTGTATATTGCTCAGTGCATCAAACAATGTGTTACGGTGCCCACACTCCTTTGATGCTGCACAGAGGACTAAATTCAATCTATGAGGATCACAGTGAACATTCAGGGCACGTGTGTTTTAGAATTACATGCACAGCTCCCATGTTTATTGATATAATGGAAGTGAAACATATATTAATATTTGCATTATGCCTTTACTGTGACTATTCCCTTTGAAGCTTGACTCCTCATCCATTATCATACACTGTATTTACATCTGAATAGACAGGCTGGTAAATATATGACCCTGAGTCAAAATTAATAATTACAGGGATTATTAGCTCAATTTGGGGAAATATGGCATTAATCAGAATTATCATGAAATCATTTGACCGGTGATATAATTTTCGAGTCACAACAATAAAACTAATGAACATTTCTCTTGCTGATCAGTCAAGAGTGTCTCCAATGCACAAATTAACTTTAAGAGGGAATTAAATAAAACTTAGAATAAGCAACAAAGCAACTGGTGAAGTAAAGTAAAAGTGAAAACAAAGGCAACAACTTGCTTAAATTACAACACACTACCAACAGAGGATGACACAATAACAATGCAGCCCAGTGCTAACTACAGCTACAATAAAGCCACAGAATAAATACATGAATTCAGAATTGGAGTTTGGCGGGGAACTGGTGCAACTGGTCAGCAAACCAGTCACTGCAAGCAGCTGGTAGTAAATTTAGAATCATGTTTAGATTTTTTTAAAAAGCCAATTGTAATTTCTGAATTCGCCCAGTTGACAGACAAAAAGGTATAAATGTATGTTTATAATGTATGTGTATAAAAGTGTGGTGTCAGGTTTTGTGCAATGTGTTAAGAATCCATCTATGCTTCACCCATCTGTGTATTCTTCAGTGTGGGAAATTCCACTAGTGTTTGCATATACAGCACCTGTTGCTGTCTTGTGTGCCACTCTGTCTGTTACTGCTGTATTACAAAGGTATCACTCATGCTTTGCATGCATGTGTTTGGCACTGACACTGAAAAGGAGATGTATGAAAGACAGTGTCTGTGTATGTAACCTTAGAAAAGGGATTAGTTTGGAAAGTTGTGGTTGATATGAGCACAAGAAGACACCATTAGAGCTCAGTCCTGACAAGACAGGAAAAAAAGATAGATTTGACGTAAGTTTTGACGCACACCAATCAAATGGAGGGAATTAGAAAGGGACATGCGGCAGTTACCCCCAGACCAACAGTCTGTCTGGTCTGTCACAAGATGGGAAGGGCTACATTTTAGACACAAATAGGACCATCCCAAAAACAAACAAAAAGAGGAAAAAGGGACATGATCAGACATGCCTTTTGGTCTGAAACATACCTACAATTTACTATATAAAAAATTATGCACAGATGGTGAAAGTTAGCCTTTCTGCAGAATTGCTTGGACTTTTGATCTATTGAAGAGTAAAGCTCTATGGATTCAACTTCTCTGGTCTCCAGTGCTTAGGATGTGCCTTTTTTGTGTTTGTATGGGACACCTATGGCTCCCCAAACAAGGAAATCTGAAGTTCAGATCCAGAGACACCTGGCCAGTCTGGCCTTACCTTCCCAGTGGGCGATGTCACATTTACACTGTCCAGTATAGACCAGATGTCAAATGCATGACTGTCTTACTTTTAAGACAAGTTCCTAAGTAACAGTACTTGTGAGAGCAAACATCATGTTTATCTCCAGTGGTTGTGGAAATGTTAATGCAGTGAAGCTGGGTTTCCATTCTCTTTTTAAATCCATCTCGAAGGATGATCCATTCTACTGTATGCAAATCCATGTGGGATGAAAAACAGTTCCAGAGGTGAGAGCAGGGCAGGGCGGCTGGGTGGCTCCCTGCTGCTGGCTCTCCAGGGCCTTTCGCAGTTAATTATCATCCTCTTCCTTTGAGAAGTCTTTGATTGTCCTTTAAATGTAAACTTTGGTCCAGGTTTGGTATCTGGTCTGGGCTGCCAGCTGCTCTCATAGTTAATTTGCAGCTGTGAGAATGCATCACACCTCATGCACAGATGTTCAGTGAGATGTGTTCTGCTCAGAGATTTCCTACAATATCAGTATAATTGTAATGCTATCCTTTCCCTGTCACAGGTGGTGTATAAGAACAATGACATCCGACTTGAGTTGTCCCGCCTGGCTCGAATTGTGGACCCAAAGATGAAAATCCAGGGTGAGGTGTCTTACAAGTGTGAGAATGTGGCCACCTTGGACCCCATTTCTTTCGAGACTCCTGAGGCCTACATCAGCCTCCCCAAGTGGAACACCAAGCGGATGGGATCCATCTCTTTCGATTTCCGCACGACCGAGCCCAATGGCCTCATCCTCTTTACCCATGGCAAACCCCAGGAGCGCAAAGATGCTGCCCGCAGCCAGAAGAACACCAAGGTCAGTCCATAATCATCAGCATCACTTGATGACTAATTTCCTGTCTGCTTTACGAAATGCCATCCTAATAAAATCCGCAAATATTAAGTCAAAGGCAGAATTGTTTTTTTTTTTTTCATATCTTATCTCATATGTCTAGATACCTGCACTTGTGAAGCTACTGTAATTTCCCGGTACAATTACTGCAGTTATGGTCTGACATTGATTTTCTGTTGTGAAAATGACAGCAGCTACTTAACTGAAACAGTAATTTTAGCCTGTTTCCCCTCTGACCATACATAGCTGGGTGTGGTCAAAGTGTGGCACCTGTTATCACACCCAGCAGTCTCTCTAATCTCTGTTTATGTGTGTGTCTGTGTGTGTGTTTGTCCCTGTCCAGGTGGATTTCTTTGCTGTTGAGCTGCTGGATGGCAGCCTGTACCTGCTGTTGGACATGGGCTCAGGGACTATCAAGGTGAAGGCCACCCAGACAAAGGTCAATGATGGTGCCTGGTATCATGTGGACATCCAGAGAGACGGACGCTCAGGTCAGTTGTGTTGGTAAAGTCCAATCTTACACCACTGTTGGTATCAGTGCAGCCCTGTTACAGATCTCTTCTTCCTCCGTCTCCACTATAGGCACCATCTCTGTAAACAGCAGAAGGACTCCATTCACAGCCAGTGGTGAGAGTGAGATTCTGGACCTGGAGGGCGATATGTACTTGGGGGGGCTTCCTGTCGACCGCACCAACCTCATCCTGCCCACTGAGCTCTGGACAGCAATGCTCAACTATGGCTATGTGGGCTGCATCCGTGACCTTTTCATTGACGGTCGAAGCAAGGACATCCGTCAGATTGCTGAGGCACAAAATGGCGCTGGCATAAAACCCTCATGCAACAAGCAAACGGGCAAGCAGTGCGAGAGCTACCCATGCAAGAACCGAGGTGTCTGCAAAGAAGGCTGGAATCGATTCATCTGTGACTGCACCGGGACTGGCTACTGGTCACGAACCTGTGAGAGAGGTAAATGTTTGCATGCCAAGTTCTTTCGCATAAACCTTAGGACATACTGATACTGTATTCTAGAGAGCGGCAATGGTGTCTATGGCTGCACTGAAGGATTGGAGCAGTAAAGGAGAACAGTCATTGCAGTAATTATAACGGAAGTTATATGGGCTTTGTACAGACTGACTGTGGTTTCTTGCATCCACTACACAGCCTTGCTAACATCTTAAATTAAGAATGTATCTCCATAGCTAGTATGCTGCAAACTGCTACAAATTCATGGGCTCACTCTTGTTGATTGAGTTAATCACACAGGCGTGGAAATGGATTATATAAGGGGTCCCACGGAGACTGCATCCAGATTTTTGTGCTACGCCCCTGTGCCTGCTTGTCCGTCTTGTTCCCCTCCCATTCGAGTCATGCACGGATTTGTATTTACAACACATTTTATTGCATCTAATTTATTGTCAAACCTTTCTCTCTTTATTTCTGTCACAATACAGTGCTGCTCTGATGACTCACTGTAGGCAGCTTATGAATAGTTTTGTTTAATTTTTGTTTAATTACTCAGTTATTGTCATTTTCATTCCCAATTGTGTGCACGCTTTTTGTATTTTATCTCCGTCCGAATTGGGTTTCTCATAATCATGTGGTGTGACTCGGAGAACTGGAGAAGCAGAAAAGGACTGGAGGAGCCAATTTGTAGGCAGTCGATGGACATGGATAGAATACAGCATTATGTATAGGCTTTAGTCAGAATACTCTATGTTTAGCACTATAGATGGTTTCCCTATATGGCAAATTAAATGGCAATTAAGAGGTTAATAATGTTGATGATTAAATCTCATGAACGTGCCTTCTCATGAGCAGGTAGCATTCATCAGGCTGAAACAAGCCATTTTTAACAATTTGTGTTTGTTGAACCTGAGCTATAATATCTGAGCAGGCCAGAAAACCTGGAGAAGGAAAGGAATATGAAAATGTTGTTGTTGTTTGAGGCCCATTGTGTATAATTGAGATCTGACAACCAAATGTTGAATGCATGGCCTTACTCATAAAATGGTTTTAAAGACCAATTTTAATGAGGATTGTTAATCCTTCATTATTTAATCCATGTCTGCTAGCTTGTAGTCTTTTTCTTCCATGTCATTGTTGGTGCATTGCTACATTGTTGGAATATCCTAAAACCAGCAGCAGGAGTGAATGTGCGCATGTGTGTATATGCATAGTACAAACAATATAGTGAACCTCTCATAAAAAGACTGGTCCACAGCACTACTAGTGGTCATGAACTCCACAGGGAACCTTTAGTTTAGCACAGAGTTTCTGTTCTTCAGTGCCAGGTCAGCTCTTGAGATTACTGTAAAATTAATTTTGCTGAAGGACTGATGGAATTTTTTGCTCCATGTTTTCTCTTTGAACTTCATCTTGGATGTATGCAGCATAGTTCAGGCAAGCACTTAAGTTTGCACTTGCATGAACTGAGTAGCTATCAGCTGCCAGGGTTTTCCCCGGGAACCTTACGTTGTGTAACTGGTGATTATCAAACTTACTTCAGCTGGATGGTCTTTTTTTTTTTTTTTTTTTTACCAGCAGCAGTATTCCTCTGCTTGTGTGTTGAGTTTTTCCTCACACATTCCCACTTTGGCTTTGACTGATTGTGCAAGTTTGCCTTTATTTTTGCCGACTTGTAAAAACCTTTGAGGGTTTTAAATTTTTTTCCTGACTTGCGACTCTGATGGATTTTTTGGAAAGTGAACGACTGATCGTTCAGTGGTACTTGCTGTACTGAACAAGACCTGCAGCAGAATGCCTGTAACTACAGCTCTGGTCCTGGTCATAATTCCTTGTGTCAGTGTAGCATCACGAACAGCATTTCAGCCAAATCAGTATGTCTGTGCTGTACTGCACTGGAGCTATTTATACTCCTCAGGATACATTATCTGAGTGACTACCAGACAACCACATCATACAAGTGTTCTTGGTGGCCTTTCTAACAGCCACTTCTCACTTATTGCTGATAACCTTGTGCCATCAGTGTTTGCTGGGACTGTTCCTTCCTCAGCCCCAACCTTTCCCTATGTTATTGAAGCTTTTAGCATGTATATCTACAGCTGTAAAGAGCAGAGCTTTTTCCACCAAGGCTAACTGTATAAGTATGTTTAATGAGCAGTCAGTTCCTTGACGAACTGTGTCTCTTCTTTGTCTGAAATACAGTAATACTTTGAACAGACACACAGCCACACAGCTAAAGCAACTCGCTGTTTGTGAGAAGGGAAAATATTGCAGGGTTTTTTCCTCTGCTGGAGACGTCTGGAAGAACATCAGGAGATGCAGCACTCAGACTGCTGGGTGCTTTTATGACTGAAGGAAAACAGTGGAAGATACTGCATTTGGTCATTTGCAGTGTTTGCACAGCAGGGGCAACTATGGCCCCAATGAGGACAGTGCTTTCAAGGATAAAGGCTGTTGAACGCTGTTGTTGTTTAGTTGGAAAAGAGTGGTGTTGTCTAGTCAGCTTTGGTCATGACACATTGCTCTCAGCTGTCTCAAAGTAAACTTGTCTGCCAATTTGAGCTAAGCAATGAGAGCTCAGAGTTTGCTAAGTTCCCTCTGACCTAGCCTGCTTCCAGCCGAGTGATGCTGCCTGCATCTCAGATTTTTTGCAGTGATTCAAAGCAGCCTGGTGCTGAGCTTTTTAACTGAGAGAGACACAGACATAGGAAGAGAAAGAAAGAAAGCATGAAAAGGAATACTGAAAGTTTTGAGTGTCCAGGTTTCATTTAAAGATAGTTCTGTTATCATTTTGTTGAGTTATCATTTTGGCCATGATGTTTTTTTTTTTTCATCTGCTTAAAGAGAGAAAAAAGAGTTTCAAAAAATGGAAAGAAGAGGACAGTGAGTTATTGGAAGGAACCAAGATAAAACAGAGGGGAAGGGATAAGAGTGAGCTTGTTTTCTGCAGCCAGAACTAGTTCTGTCCTTGCTTGAGAGTTGTCCAAATCCATTATCTTGTACCGCCAGCAAGGCAGCCCACAGGACACACACAGGACAGACAGACACACACACACCTAATTCTCCCTGCCAATGCTTCCTGGTAGATATTGTCAGTATACAGTAGCACAGCCCAGGCTGCTGTGTTACTGTCCAGCAGTCGGTGTTATGCTTATTGTAGGTGCAATGTTAGTTGTTCTATACAGTTACATGGTTAGATAGGCATGGTTAAAAAGAGCATACACAATAAGCAACATACAGACTGAAACTGACATGGGACAAGCTGTGCTGCAAAGTATTGTCCTTTTTGTATGTTAAATGTGTTGTGTTTCCCCTGGCTGAATTTCATGTGCAGGTTTCTTTCACCATCATCCTCCTCTGCCCCCCTTAGTCATGTAAAGTTGTCTTCAGACTCACACTAGGTGGGACAGATTGCGGTGAACACTTGTCAGCTTGAGTTAAAAATGCTTTATCTTGATGGATGAAATTTGGGCCTATCCTGAGGCAGCTAGACTTCAGTAAATTAAACACAGAGACAAGAAGAATATTTCATCTAAACACACCTTCCATTTACAGTAACTTCATGACAGAGCCATCTATTGTTATTTGCCACTGTCTTGAAGAGTCTTTGAACATATCAGATAGTGAAGATGTCGACTGGTGCATGAGTACCAGAAGGTAAATGCAGTGGATCGTAAGCTTCAGCTGGACAAACTGTTGCTAACTCCACATTTTGAACCAGGTGCAGCATTGTAATGGTGCACAGTCAGACCGTCTGAGTTCAGTCTAGGTACTGTGTCTGAATTGTCCATCTTGTCTCTGATCAGGCATGTGGACCATGTAGATGCCAGGAAATGGTAGAAACACCAGGTGGCTGTGCTGAGACAGTCACTCTGCCACAGTGGATGAAATCAAACAGACATGTAAGGTGTTCGCTTCTGATGTGATGCATGAATTTATTCATTCTGGTAACTGCAGAAGACAAGTTGAACCTAACCAGGTTTTAGTGGCGTCCTAAACGCTGCTGAATTTGCACTGAATCCAGAATATAGGAACCATTATGTTTATATTATCAAAGTGAATGATCGGAGCAAAGCACTGACTCTGGTATGGGGAGCACCAGCGTGGAGAGTTCCCAGTGGTCAACTGTCATGTCCTGACAGTCAGGCTGCCAAAATGAACACAACTAAAAGGTCTGTAAAACCTGAACGACGCAACAGACGCCACCTTGTCCCTGGTAATGATGAGAGTGATGATACACAAGTGCTGATGTTGCTGTCAGCCTTACTTATCCTGCCCAATATGACTCCAACCTGCCCAGACTGCCTGACTCACCCCCTCCCCTGGATCCCAAACAATGAGGGCCACTGTTTGACAGAGCTGTTATCCAGTTTGTTTATTCAGTGCCAGCTTTCATTCATTCATTCATTATCTCTAATTCCAAATGCAGAGTGACGGGAGTATTTATTCAAAACTGGATGGAGCATTTGTTATGTTTGTCATACAATTTGGCAGATGCTAATTTTACTTATTCTAATCTGCCTTTTTGACTTTCTTATTGGATGTATTGTTCCATAGGTCATGCAAATAAATGAAATGGAATAACAAATGAAATGTGATAATAAAATGGCATGAAATAAAATGGAAATTAGTCAAATTACAATCTAGAATGAGATACTTATGCATCATATACAATACGCCTTTGTTTTAATTAGTTTCATACATACTCATTGGCCACTTTACTATGTAAATCTAATGCAGTCCAGTACAACAGCTCAGCCATTAACTTTACCTTTAAAAAAGATGGTTGTGGAGACTTCCGGTAAGCTGCGGAGCAACATGGCTGGCTAAGTTGAGTGCTCCTGATGGTAGGGTTGTTTAGCCCCTCTAAACTCGATTAAAACTATAAAGTACAAGACACGACGGAACCAATACAAGACAGTGCTCAAGCTAGCGCGGCTACAGAACATGGAGAAGAGGGAATGGCGACTGAACTGCTACACGCTGGCCTGAAAAACATCAGCGACCAGATTAGCAACTGGAGAACTGAGATGAAGTCTGACCTCCTCTTGTTCAAAGAGGAATTTAAACGAGACATGAAAACAGAGCTCTGCGAATTTAAACAGGAGATTAATCAACAGCTAGCCGCGGCTAAGCTAGCAAATCAGGAGCAGAAGAAACAACTGGAGGAGGCGGAATCTCGAATAGAAGACCTGGAGACGTGGTCTGCTACAGCGAATAGTGTACTGCAGCGAGCACTTAAAGAACAGAAAAAACTGGTTGATAAGGTAAATGATTTGGAATCACGGTCAAGAAGAAATAATCTGCGTATATATCGAGTTCCAGAGGGAGCGGAGGGCAGCACGGTTGTGCAGTTTGTCAAGAAGCTGCTCGGAGACAAAGATTTACTCAATGAGGAAACACCTTGCCAGATCCAACGGGCTCACCGTTCGCTGGGACCCAGACCCGAGGCCAAAGCACTGCCACGCTCCATTATTGCCAGCTTTCTCCAGTACAAAACTAAAGACACAGTGCTCAAAAACGCTTGGCAAAAGAAGATCCAGCTGGATGATAAACCTTTGGCCTTTGACCATGATTATACAGCAGCGGTGGTTCAGCAACATCGACCATACAAAGATGTGAAACGTGCCCTGAAAGAAAACGGCATCCGCTTTCAGACATTTCAGACCTTCACAAAGATACGGATCCACTGGGAATCCGGTCCACAGATCTACAACAATGTGGGTGAAGCCGTGCGCGAGCTGCATCGATGGGGCTACGAGGTGAACGAACCCGAGGTGAACGAACCCGAGGTGATACCCGAGGCCGACACTATGATGCTAATTCAACATCTGGGGAATGCGTCACCATGGCAACGCATCACTCGGCCCGGAGATAAGGGAACAGCAAGACGAACTCGTGAGCGGCTGCAGGAATTTCAACACAAGATACGTAAATACACAACCAGTCTGCTTTATACAGTAGTTAGACTAATGTTGTAGGTCAGAGAGTAAAGAGCGGAAGGTAAAGGACACATGAATACAAACGGGATCATATTTCATATACTAGCAAATTTTTTTTTTCTTTCTTACAACACATCTCTAAATATTTGATTTCATAACCCTACTAATCGAGAGCCAGCAGTACTAGCACTAAGATGAGTGAAACTCACAAGGATTTGCTCACCGACTGATTGACCGACTGATCAGGCGAATAGCTCGTTTATTTACGTTTGTTTTCGTGGAGTTGGGGCTTCTGGGAAACGCATCGGGTTGCCTTTGTTCATTTAGAGAATAAATATAAAGCCGTGAAACAGAGAAGTATCGTCACGTAATCCATTGATTTCAACAATTTAAGTGTATTCTGAATACTATCTATTTATCTATTTAACTGAAATGGAATACAATTACTCATAATTTGTATGAGTAACTATTCCGTTACTCCCCAACACTGCGTATGGAACTGGTTTGGGTTTTCTCCAAACGACAAAGCACAAACAACTGTCATTTGCAAAGTTTGCACAGAGAAGGTTCGAGCTTCGGATGGCAACACAACAAACCTCTTTAACCACCCGAAGAGGCAGCATCCAAAACAATTTGGTGAGAGCCAAGCAGCGAGGCCGACCACACATCAGCCAGTGGTAACGGCTAAAGACATTACACAGAAACAACCAACTATAACACAAGCCTTTGATAAAAGCACGCCATATGAGAGAAGTAGCAAACAGTGGAAAGAGGTGACTTTTTTATTTTTAGGGCTAAGTTTTTACATAGAGAATAGTTTGGTTCTAAATTAACTTCACTGTAAAAATGAACTGTGATAAAATTATGATCGTGATTTTACCATTAAAAAATCGTGATGTGATATTTTTGACATATCGCCCACCCCTAATAAGGAGTAAAAAATGTGTCTGTTAT
The DNA here is from genome assembly GCA_016801885.1 of Toxotes chatareus. Taxonomy (NCBI): domain Eukaryota; kingdom Metazoa; phylum Chordata; class Actinopteri; family Toxotidae; genus Toxotes; species Toxotes chatareus. The sequence goes on from CM028899.1 coordinate 20,761,679, forward strand.
ACTCTAGCAAGTGATGCAACATCATGAACTTAAATTGATGTCGCTCAATGTGAATGGTTTGGGCAACCCAATCAAAAGGGCTAAGGTAATGGCGAGACTGAAGAAAGAAAATGTGAACATTATCTTCTTACAGGAAACCCACCTATCTCCACAGGAACATGAGAAATTGAAGAAGTTTAGGCACAGAAATCTCTATTACAGTTCTCATACTCAAAGCCACAAAAGAGGCTTAACAATATTAATTGCAAATTTAGTAAAATTTGAAATATATAAGGAAGTAAAAGATAAAGAAGGAAGATATATAATAGTGCTTCAATGTAATACTCAACCACAAGTTAGACACAACTAGTCAAAACAGGAGTAAAAAACATATTTCAAAATTCTTAAACACTACTTTGGAGGAAACTGGTATGGTGGATGTATGGCGATCATTACACCCTACTCAGAGGGATTATACTCACTACTCTGCACCCCACTCAGTACACACGCAAATTGATTACTTCCTAATGCAAGTAGAAGAATGCTACAGATTAAAAGACTGTAGAATTGGTACTTGTGTTGTCTCAGACCATAATTCTATTTTCCTATCTATTTTAATAGAAGTAAATAAAAAAAATACAGTATGGCGATTGAATGTTGGCCTTCTTAATAACAAAGTAATAATTAATGAAATCAAATCGGATATTCAAACATATATTAAAGAGAATGATAATGGTGAAGTCAATCTGTTAATAGCGTGGGACTCACTGAAAGCTGTATTACGTGGGAAATTAATAGCAAAGACTGCACATCTTAAGAAAGCTAGAATAGAAAGATATAAACAGTTGACACAAGATTTAAAGGAATTAGAACAAAGCTTTAAAGTTAAAAAAGACGAGAACACACAAAAACTAATAAAAGACCTGAGGGCTCAAATTGATGAATTGCTTGGTCAAGAGGTGGAGAAGAAGGCAAGGTTTGTTAGACAGAAGTATTATGAGATTGGCCCAAAATCAGCAAAGCTCCTCGCTCGGAGGTTGCGTAAACAACAAGTGGATACCACAATTCACAAAATTAAAGACCCAAAATCCCAACAGACAGTTATGGAACCTAAGAAAATAGAACATGTTTTCAAAGAATATTATGAAACACTTTACATGCAAGAGGGCACTGTTGATAAGGGATTAATAAGAGAATTTCTGTACTCATTAGACTTACCTAATATTGGAGAAATACAAAACAATTACAAAAGATCACTTTAACTGAATTAAATAAAGCAATATCTAGAGTAAAAACAAATAAGATGTGTGGAAGTGATGGGTTTCCTACAGAATGGTATAAATTATTCTATGAAGACCTGACTCCACTTCTACTTAAATCCCTGAACCTTAAAGGAAGGACTAATACCACCATCTTGGAGGGAGGCAATTGTGTCCCTGATTCCCAAAGAAAATAAAGACAGTGATAACTGTGCGAATTATAGACCAATATCAATTTTAAATGTAGATTAGATTGTAGATTAGCAATTTATCAACAACCAACAGTTCGAATTAAAGTAAATGGTTCTCTGTCAGACCGATTCGAGTTAAGCAGAGGAACGAGGCAGGGTTGCTGTCTCAGCCCCACTCTCTTCGCCTTGTATATAGAACCACTGGCTCAAGCAATCCGCCAAGATGAGGAAATTAGAGGAATTATGATTGGGGAACATGAACATGATGAGGAGTTTTCAGGAACTGAAAAACATGTTTTCCTTAAGGAATCAAGATCTTTTTCGATATCTACAAATAAGAGATTACTATAATAAAGTAATCAAAGATAGGGCTGCAGAGAATAATAATCCAGTGGTAGATATATTGTGCGGCACCTATTTTCAAAAGGCAACCAGGATTATCTCAAAGCTTTACTACAGCCTGATGCAGAGTCTAAATAATACATCATTTTATGTCAAGGCAAAGTGGGAACATGAACTTAATATCACAATTACAGAGGAAGAATGGCATCAAACCTGCCACTCACTTCAAACTTCCACAAACTCTCTGAAATGGAGAGAATTTAATTGGAAGAATATCATTCGGTTCTTTATCACTCCTCATTTGAAAAGTAAACAACTTTCGCAACCCCAGTCTTGCTGGAGAAAATGTGGCAGTACAGATGCGCACCATTCTCATATCTTTTGGAGCTGTCCTAGAATCTAGTCATTCTAGACAAATGTTAGTACTATATTAAATAAGGTTTTGGGATACAATGTCCCAAAGGAATGTGTTATATTGTATTTGGGAAATACGGCTATAGCAATTCATAAGGAAGATAAGTATTTGGCCAAGATCCTGTTAACAGCAGCAAGGAAGGCCATAACGAGACACTGGCTTAAGCCTGATCCACCAGAGTACCCAGATTGGACAGGAATAGTCCAAGAGATTTTTCCAATGGAGAAAATGACATATAGTTTAAGACTCAGGGAACCTGATTTCTAAAAAAAATGGAGTAAGTGGATACACTTCCTAAGCCAATTACCAAACTAATTACTCACATGGAGAACTTGAATTATACAGATCCAAATACAGATAATAACATCCAAGCACTGTGATCTCCTCCTCCCCCCTTGAAAGTTCATATTTGTTGTTGTATGTTGAAAAACAAAAACCTAATAAAAATGTAAATGTAAAAAAAAAAAGATGGTTGTGTTCAGTCTTGATTAAGGTATTAATTTAACTACATGTTTGTAGTTATTGTAGTTATTATAGTTTGTAGTAGTATTGAACTGGACTTCATCATACTGAGAGATGATTGTAATGTTCACACACATTAAGGGGGCAAAATAATAGAAAGACATTTAAATATAAGTTGAAGCTGCACAGGAAGTGACAAGCAGAGACACTGCAAACAAAAAAAATTAAAAATGTTATGTTCCCAAATTGCAGTTTCACCATGTGCCTTGTATAATCGGTACTGGTGAAAATGTTTGTTTATTGTCTATATCTGTCAGTGATAGGATTATTATTATTACAGATTATGGATTAGGATTGCAGACTGGGACACCACGATGGGTTTTTCCATATATATGAACATATCCCAGACCTGGGGGATGAGGGACAGACAGTCCAGACTCACCTGCCCCTTCACACAGCTGTCTGCCAGAGAACATTTCACTGCCCTTCTGACCAGTTTTCTGTCATGGTGTCCAGACAGTTTCATAAAGACTGATCAGAGTTGAAAACTAATTAACCCATCCCCAACCCCCACAAATTGTTCCTAGTGCATTTTAGCATATCAAATAACAGCTTTCTGATCATATCTCTCTATCTATAGCAGTTTTTTTCCTCTTTCTTCATCTAGTGGGCTGCTGGATGATAATTTCCCCCTGAATCTCATATCTACTCTTGAAAAGAAAAGTTGTCATCGGCCGATCGATCTGATATGCCGTGAACTTCTCACCTTGAATTATTTTGCAAGAGATATTATATTGAAATATTTCAATATAATTATCAGGAGCCAAAGATAGTCAAAGATTTCATAATGTCTTTTTTATTAACACTATTATTTATATTTAGATTCTCTGTGTGAACATTGCTCCTTCATGATTCATTTTCCTTTCAGTCATTTTTTCATTTTTTTGAACAGTATGAAAATGAAGACATTATATTATCCACTGAGTTGAGGATATATTGTGGCGTACAGAAATAAATCACACCTCTTACTCTCAGCATAAGCATAGTCACTTGTTGGCCTAATGACTGCTGCTTTATAGAGGAGATAAGAGGTCGCCTATAAATAATCACACGTAGACAATGTAATGATTATTACTCTGCCGTACCATGGAACTATAGAACAAGAAAAAGTCATAGTTATTAAGACCAGATGTATCTGAATACTACAAAGACATATTGGACAATTTTCACTTTAAATTCCCCTTATAGTGCTGATAGAGTTTATCTTGTCTTTATCTTGATAATGCCATTTATTTATTTGCCAGATGCTTTTGTCCAAAGCGACAGACAGATGTGGTAAAAACCAAGCCGAGGAATCTTAAGAAAAACTGCTCTGACCTTGCTTCTGAAGAGTGCAGACGCTTTTCTGCTTGTTCCCGCTCCTGCCAGCTTTTCTTACTTCTTTTACTTCTTTTTTTTTTTTCTCAATTCAATTTTTATGACATTCTTTTAACTGCACTCAAGATCTTAACCACTGGATACTTGGATTTTAACTTCTCAACAACCGAACGGACCAGCTACAATTTAGTGTTGTCTATTCCTCAGCCGGGTTGAGAAATGTCTGGCGTACACAACACAACAAACTCACTTTGCCGAAACTGCTGGAAATATCTTAAGGAAATCACTGAGCTCCAGGCAAAGATTTTTGCTCTGGAAGCTGAAAAGGGACTTCATGAGTAAGAAGTCTAAACAAAAAGCAGTGTTAATTATGATACTTCTGCCTCTGATAGGCTAAACTTGGACGACACTGTGTCCTTTCCAAAAGTTGTGAAAGCAGGACCTGAAAAGACTGATGCCGTCTGGCATACACGCGGTGCCAAGCCAAAACGACACAGAAAGAGAAAGGTGAATGCTGATCACACTGGGGTATATGCTGCATCACCGGGCATACAGCTCAGAAACAAATACCAACCACTGTCTGAGCTAAATGGAAACGAACCAATAAAGAAATGTGAAATAAAGAATAAAAAATCTCCAGAGAGAGATATACATAAAGGGAAGAAGAGATATCGGGCATACGGAGACAATGTATCTATGCCAAAAGGAAAGGACAGAGATATCTTGCTGCTTGGAGACAGCGCTATCAGTGATGTAAGGAATGAAAGAATCCACACATGCAGTTATCCCAGTGCCATGGTCACTGACATCGCTGGACTTCTCCCCCAGTTGATACAAAGAGGGGTGAATCAGAAGTTAAAAAAAAGACTTCTCTGCGCTCTTAGAGATGGTCAGTAAATCAGATGTACAATTTTTCATCAGCGGGCCGCTCCCAAACATTGATAGAAGAATAAATAAATTCAGTCGCCTGCTTGCACTGAATACATGGCTGGCCAAAGCCTGTGAGACACGAGGAATGAACTTTATTGACAACTTCAACCTGTTTTGGGAACGTGACTACCTCTTCAAAGGAAAGGGCCCTCATCTGAATGGACGTGGACTGAGGCGACAGATAATTTTCTCCACTCACTGAGGCACCAAACCCCTTCTGACCTCCCTCGGGGCCAGCCTAAAGCTCAAATGTAGAGTGAACATCAACCAAGGCGAGACAACAACACCCCTACTCCACCAGCTCCACCGCAGAGAGAGCAACAGCTGCATGGTGACAACGACAGGACTGCTTCACTGGCCCTCCACATGGATCTCCCCATCCCACGTCCGCCTCTACAGCCCTGTACCCCTTCAACTGCATCCTCCTCCGACTCCCCAACATCCATCTCCCCGCCTGCTTCACCCCTCGGATTTCCAAGTCACATGGAGAGTCTGGTGAAGTCTGGGATAAAAATGGTTCCCCTAACTCCCAACCTAGCCAGATCAAGGGTGCTACTATCATCAACACTGCAACCCCAACCAGTATCCCCCGGACACCACCTCCAAAGCCCCCCAGATGCAGTATCTCCTCCCCTTCTTCCCCACAAATTATGCAGCTCAGATCAACTCAACCCACCACTCCTTCTTCCACTCCGCTAAACACACCATCTAGGCCTCCTCGACCCCCACCCAGACCACTGGTTCCTAAGGCCTTTAAAAGAACCAAGACTGCTAACAGGGACTAGGATGCCCAGGGTCTCTGTTGTTTGAGGACGTATAGCCACAATAATCCCTCTATCAACCCGAGGCCCAAGGAGAGAACACTCTCCCACAGTAAAGTAAATGTTTTTCCTGAGGTTTCCAAGGAAAAGCCAGGACACAAAGTGCCGATTTTGATAAGCAAAAGGAAAAGAAAGCGTCAATTTTTAAGAAATACATCAACAAACTTAAAACCTATTCCATGTCAGCCACAGTCTGTCCCAGAATATGGACAGGACATGGGTTTTAGTAAACTAAACTTAGCTCTTTTAAATATCAGATCCCTGGCAGGCAAATCATTCATAATTAATGATTTTATTCAAAAGCACAACCTTGATTTTATGTTTTTAACTGAAACATGGCTGGGGCAAGATAACAGTGCAGCAGTTCTTATCGAGTCAACTCCTCCTAACTTTAGTTTTGTGAGTGAAGCTAGACTGCACAAGAAAGGAGGAGGAGTCGCCATTTTGTTCAATGACAGCCTCCAATGCAAGAAGACATCCTATGGAAAGTTTCACTCTTTTGAATATGTTGCTCTTCAAGTAAAATCCTCCTACAAAGCAATTTTCGTAACCATCTACAAAACCCCGAAGTACAACTCAATGTTTTTTGATGAGTTTGCCAAACTGCTTTCTATTGTATGCATTGATTTTGATTGTGTTATTGTAGTGGGTGACTTTAATATCCATGTTGACAATCCTAAAGATGGAAGTGCTAAAGAACTCTTCAACATCCTGGACAACTTTGGACTTTTGCAGCATGTAACAGATCCAACACACAACAAGGGACATATATTGGATCTAATTATTTCCAAAGGTCTTCTGAAGTTGCTCTTTCTGATCACTACTGTGTTTCTTTTAAAACTATCACACCTGCTAATCATAACAAAGCTGAAGAAAAGGTGGTCAGAAAACGCTGTATTAATGATAATACCTGTGCAGCATTCACCCAGGCATTTGTACCATCACCAACCCTGCCCACAGCTCCCGTTGATGACCTTGTAAATAGTTTCATTTCCAAAGTTAAAACTATTATCGATCGAATTGTCCCATTCAAGACCAAAGTTCTATCAGGAAGGAAAAAGTCACCTTGGAGAAATGCTACACTGGTTAAACCTCAAAAAAGGATCTGCAGGCAGGCAGAACGCAGATGGCGAAAAAATAAACTCCAGGTTTATTATGACATCTACAAAAAGAGCCTACATAACTACAACCAAGAACTGAAAGTGGCAAGACAATCCTATTTATTTACATCAGCAGACTGAATATTAAATGTATACTACTGTATATAGTATACAATAATGTATACTACATTATTGATAGAAACCGTAACAATGCTCACACGTTGTTTTCTATTATAGACAGACTGACAAACCCAGGAGTATCAGTCCCACCTGAACTGCTCTCCAAAAGATCATGCAATGACTTTGCACTGTTTTTCACAGACAAAATATCAAAAATAAAGACAGTTTGTAGTTCCAGCTCAGGTAAAATGATGATGTCACTTTTGCCTTCCTGCCCGCCAGTTAGCCTAGCACATTTTAACCTGCTAGATAATACAGCAGTTACAGAACTCGTCAAACAACTAAAATTTGCAACATGCTCACTCGATGATCTGCCAACAAAATTTTTCAAAAATGTTTTTAACTGCATAACTTCAGATGTGTTGAAGATAGTAAACAAGTCTCTTGAGTCAGGGCAGTTTCCCCAAGCCCTACAAACTGCAGTTATTAAGCCTCTTCTTAAAAAATCTAATCTGGATGCTTCAGCTATAAACAACTACAGGCCAATATCTAACCTTCCTTTTCTGGAAGGTTAGATATTGATCATTAGATCATTGAAAAGGCTGCTTTTCAACAAATTCATGCATTTTTGGTGCAAAACAATCTTTTAAATGAATTTCAGTCTGGTTTTCGAGCACATCACAGCACTGAGACAGCACTTGTGAAAGTCTTGAATGACATACATCTGAATAATGATGCATCCAAAGTCTCAGTCTTAGTATTACTGGACCTTAGTGCTGTATTCAATACAGTTGATCATAATATACTCCTTGACAGACTGGAAAACCGGGTAGGACTCACTGGCACAGTGTTGAGCTGGCTCAAATCTTACTTACATGGTAGGGATTACTTGGTCTCAATGGGTAACTATGAGTCTGACCGAACTAAGATTACATACGGGGTTCCTCAGGGGTCCATTCTTGGACCACTTCTGTTCAATATCTACATGCTGCCCCTAGCTCAGATCATCGAACATCACAATATCTCTTACCACACCTATGGAGACGACACACAACTTTATATTTCAGTGTCACCACACAACTACAGTCCCCTACATTCACTAAGCAAGTGTATTCAGCAAATCAGTGAGTGGATGTGCCAGAATTTTCTCCAGCTCAATGCAGATAAGACAGAATTGATTGTTTTTGGCTCCAAAAATGAAAGGTCCAAGATCAGTGCTCACCTTGACTCCATGTCACTGAAGGTTACAAATCAAGCCAGAAATCTCGGTGTAATCCTCTACTCAGACCTGAATTTCACCAACCATATAAAAGCTATCACCAAGTCTGCCTATTACCACCTGAAAAACATTGCTAGGATCAAGGGTTTTCTATCCAAACAAGACACAGAAAAACTTATCCACGCATTCATTTTCAGTAGGCTAGATTATTGTAATGGCATCCTAACAGGTCTAAACAAACGATCTATCAGACAGTTGCAGCTGGTCCAAAATGCTGCTGCCAGAGTCCTGACTAACACCAGAAAAATGGACCACATTACACCTGTCCTCAAATCACTGCACTGGCTTCCTATGAGTCAAAGGATACAGTCTAAAGTTCTACTCTTGGTCTACAAAGCACTGAATGGTCTTGGACTTACTGGTTCCTTATGAAGCATCCAGACCCCTTAGATCATCAGGGACAGGCCTACTGTGTATTCCTAGGGTCAGGACTAAACAAAGTGAAGCAGGATTCAGTTATTCCGCTCCTCACTTGTGGAATAAACTTCCGGAATAACTGAGGTCAGCCCAAACACTCAGTTTATTTAAGTCAGGCCTGAAAACACACTTGTTTACTGAAGCATTCTCTTAAATTGTCTTAACTGCACTCTTCTTATTTAATTATTTTACTGTTTTCTATTTTTACTGCTCCAATGTTTTAATATGTTTCTTTTATTCTATTATTTATGATTTTAATGTAATATGATTTGCTTTTATTCTATGATTTAAACGTAATCTGTAAAGCACTATGAATTACCTTGTGTACGAATGGTGCTATATAAATAAACCTTGCCTTGCCTTGCCTTTAACATTTGATAGCCATGGTGAGCGGTGAAGTAATCGGCTTTAACCCAATGCCACAGCTAGTTGACCTCCTCTGCTTACCAGTTGCCCTCTGCTACTCTCAGGAGCAGCTTCTGATCTCTGTCCCCTGTCCTGCAGCCTGGTTCTCCTGGTACTCTCTGCTGCTGCTGCTGCTTTTTTTTTGTTGTTGTTGTTGCTAATCATGACCACAATCTCTACTTGATATTAACCTTGTAGTTTTTCTTTTAATGATCAGAAAACCAGTTGTGTATAGCAGTTTTAGAAGCACACTTACTGTGTTATCTTGCAGACAGGAGCTGATTGCAGTGTCAGAACTGAAATGTGCGGTTGTAGACTGGGATGAGCCATGCTGTATTTTCCAGTTTTGAAAACTTGTAGTCCAAGGACGACAGCCAGCGTTGCAGAGCAAGTCCAGATGTTTCCTGTTGTGGAATCTGTGGGAGGACAGGGATCAGCAGTACAACAGAAATTTTAAGACTCTGCTTAGATGTTCTGACAGATACTACTACATCAACCCTGTATACCCTGTATACACACCTAAACTGCAACAGTACATGCATTTTGTAGAATGGGATTATGAAGGATTGTGTGGATTGGCTGGATCATATTCATAGGATTTTTTTTTTGAATGAATGAATGAACTGCTACATGATTAACAGCAGTGTAGTTTTCAGGAGCTGGTGGGGTTGGATATAAAGCACTCACCTGTCACACCAGAGACCAGAGTTCGAATCCTCAGCCATCTGTGGTAGGTCTGGTAAAGGGAAAAAATGTGGTAATGTTAAATGTAAAAATAAATACATTGCATCTGAAGTCACTTCTTCTGTTTTAAACCTGACCACAGTCTTTCTCTAACATTAACTGAAAGCTGTGAGCTCCTAAACATGACCATGAAAAAATGTAATAATGCTGTGGTTCCAGAGAGAGTCAAGCAAAATCTGAAAATCATGAAATGTCACTTAAGAGGTAAATCAATGCTGTGGTTTTTCATATCAGAATTCAAACATATACATCCTGTAAACCTATGATGCCATTCAGACTGACGCTGTAATGATCAGTTACTCCTTGTTGGGGCAAATCAGGCTGTCGATTTCCCATCAAAGAATATTTTCGTTTTGTTTTGTTGACTGTATTCTAAATGCAAACTAAAACAACTGATTTGTAGTCCCCTTTTAAAATGTTTCTTCATCTATTAAATGATCATAACAATACACTTCAAACTATTGCAGCTATTCCAATGGTACACTGAAAGGCTCCTCCAGGTTGAAGATTAAACTACTTGATGTAGTTTAATCTTCAACCTTATCATTTTTAATTCCTTAAAGTTTATGTTTGATACTAACTCCGAGTTTCCCTGTTTGTCTCCGCACCTCACAATATGTCAGTCATCAGGGTTTAAATGACATCCTGTTTTCACTTTCTCCTTCTCTTGGTTGCATCCATTATTTCTCCTTTTTTTTTTCTATCCGTCCTCTTATTTTTCCTCCCTTCCTGCTTTACTGCCAACAGAATTTCCTAGCAGACGGATGGGCTGTGTCTCCACTCTGTGGCCACTCGGTAGAACTTCAGTTTTTCTAGTCATGCAGCAAAACCGAAACAAAGGGCGTTTAGAGGACACGTAATGTCTCAGCACATTATTGGTTCATTTATCATATTAAGTTACTGTGACAGGACAAATAATCACCTCAGATTGATGCCAGTGGAGTTAAAGAAAACAGCAACCAGCGCTGCTTTGTCAGCTCTGGTAAGATGAAGTGGACCAGAGAGTGGGCAGAAATAGGAAAATAACAGTGATAAAAATACCAAACTGTAGTATCGAGGGCAGATTCTGGGGGATCACAGCTGTGAGGTTTCATTAAAGAAAGGGAAGGCTTAAAGTCGCCTAAATGCTTTTTTTTTTCTTCCTCTCTGCTGCTGAGGAATAATGTCTTAAAATAGCAGCAGATGCAGTTTTAAGCTGTTTTTTAAGCAGTTCTGCAAAGACTCAATGCTCACAGTGGAAATGAAAGAACAAGATGAGAAGGAAGCTGGACTAAGTGAGAGACAGAATAAAGGAAGAGAGGGATTGTTTTTATGTGTCTAAGGGTTGCTGTTGCAGCTTCTGATGATGCTCCATGTGATGCCTCTGGTCTTTAGCACGATTTTTGCTTTAAAATGTCACAGTGAAATAATTTTAGTCTAGTCTTGTCTGATCAGAATTTATTCAAATCTGGTGTGTAAAAAATCAAAGCAGCCATATCAGGATATAAATTCCATTAAATGATGAGAGATCCCATGAGAATCACTCAAACAATCACAATACTCATTTAATATTAATAGAATTGAGTGAGTGATGACTGATCATACCATGGCCTTTATATATCTGAACTCCTGAAAGTGGCTTAGAAGTCTAAAGCCTCACTATCGACCCCCCCCCAAAGGCTTCAGTGTTGATTACAATTAATGCAGAAGCAGTGGACAGAACCAACATCAGTGCTCACTGCTGTCAACATATCCACATGTCTCTGAAAACACAGTTTCACACTGAGAGCTGAATCAGCACACAACCACAGCGTAGTAGTGTAACAGCCAATCTGAAGAACGAGGAAGTGTGTCAACAGTTTTCAGTCAAACGAGGACACGTACAAAAAAAAAAAAAAAAAAGCCATGTGGGATGGCTAATCCACAACTGCTGGAGCCAAATAAATGAGGTGTGCACTGTACGACTTTAGGTTTTGGCAGGGATTAACTGTTGTTGGCAGTGGAAGCTGCCTTTGTGTTATAGCAACCACTGCTGCTTCCACGCTGTTGTGTATTGTATCCACATAAACAACCCTGCATGAGTTTGAAGTCACCGGTGAGATAACATATACACCAAAAATGCTGTGACAGGGACAGTTCAGGGACGGTGTGTACATGTGAAAGAATCTCATTGTAGATAATAACATGTTGATTCTTGTGAAGTTGTTGTGTACATCAGTGCTTCCTCTACTGACCATCACCAGGGGGCTGCTGGGCTGTGCGTTGGTTTGAGTTTTCACATCCACAGAAAACATTCACTACTCTGTAGAGCTACTAAGCAACTAAGACAACAAAGGACCCGAAGCGAATCTGTTGAAAACTGAATTAAATTAAACAAATAAGGCATTTATGAAGACAACTACAACTTCTCTTCCTGTTGTCAACATCTGACCCCATGACAAGAAGCCACAAACACCACCAGTTAATCTGATCACAGATCATTTGAATCCCCGTTCTAAACTTTCCCTTAACCCTCAGCAACAAGACAGAAAGACAACAGAGGAATGTCCAACATATTTCAGTCTATACATGTTCTGCATGTATAGAGAAAAAAGAGGCATGACTAATTGGATATGTGCACAAAGTATCATGTTGTAGCTCAAACCTCACTTGATATGTAAACATCTCTCTGTGCTCCTGACTGTCTTACACAGAGGCTTCCATCCTCTCCTACGATGGTAGCATGTATATGAAGGTCGTGATGCCAACCATCATGCACACTGAGGCGGAGGACGTCTCCCTGCGTTTTCGTTCCCAGCGGGCCTATGGCCTTCTCATGGCCACCACCTCCCGAGACTCAGCCGACACGCTCAGGCTGGAGTTGGACGGGAGTCGCGTCAAACTCACGGTCAACCTAGGTATCGTATGCCACCCCCCCCCCACCCCACCCATCTGCCACCACGCCCACATCCTTCACCGTGAGACGGTTTGCCGTTAAGCGGTGACCTGTCCTTCCTCTCATTCTCTTTCTATCTTTTATCTAGTCTTTTCATTAGTTACCCATCAGTATGAGCCCTTAAAGGTTTCTACCAGCTTTAGAACATAGTCAATAGAGTTTGCATGGGTGTTAATGCGTTTTGTGCACACAGATAACCATGGACTGCTTACTGAATACAACTATTTACTGGATAACAGCTTAGGCTATACCATCATAACTTATTTTGTTTCAGTGGTAAACATGTTCGGCCCATCTTTGAAACTGACAAACCATAGTCATATCCATGTTGTTGTTTACAGAACTTTTGAGACAGTCACAGCACAATTAGCAGAATACACCTTATGATGTAGAGATAATAGGCTTTAAAGTCTAATCTCTAATTAAGTTTAAAAGAACAAAAAAAACAAAGTGTGCTGAGACTTTCTAAGAGGTGACTTCCACCAAGTATGCCCTCTGATCTTCAGTCCATCATTCAACAGGACATTAGAAGAAACTTTTCTTGTCTTTCTCACTAACCTCATTTTTCTGTCTGACATGAAGTAATTTCTCTGTCACCTTCCTGTTCTTCTGGGTGGTTGTTTTCTTTGCTAACAATGGTGTTTTATATGAAAGTCTATGCTTTTTCAGTGTTTTGTTTTTCTGTTTACCTGTCAACTCCATTTTCCATCATGCTTTGTCAAAAGATGGTATTCACCCCTTCAAAGGCCTTAAGCCTGCGGCCCGTCAGGTGAACAGCCCGAGAACAGAGCCCAGCAAAACCTACAGCTGGCTGTGACCCCAAATCCTTCCAAACACATGCAGTTATAATGTGTAAAGAATGTTACAATGAAATTATAGTCAATTTATATCTTGCATATACATATCCAGTAAAAACCAGAAAATGTAACAATAATACCAATGTGAGCAGATGTTCGCTTGTTTGCCAAGGCACATTTAGAGAAATTCAAAACTGTTTATGCTAATTACTTGAAGTCCTTCTCTAGATTTCTGTCAAAATGTTTGCAGCTCTAATTGATCAGTGACCCTATGATTTCTCAGCCGATGTTAATCTGGGTGATTTTCTACAGAACATCTGTAAAAGTCTAAATATAGATCTAGCTTCTGTTTCAGCTTAGTGACACATGTAGGCAGTTGCAGTGGTTGGGGTTCCTGTGCCTCTGCATGGTGCTGGTGCTGATTGGATCGTGGCTGTTTGCTCCCACTTTTCTGTTGCGGTTGACGACACATGAAACCACCAGCCACATGGTGACCAACCCTCACTGTCTTTACAACCACATGCAGCAGTTATTCTGGCCTCAGTGGAACTTCATATTTATACTTCATATTTACTTAACGTTTTCAGTTTTTTAATCAAACTTACAAATTCAAATTGTTGCTGTTTGAATAGCAACTCAAATGAAATCAATGTGTACTTCTGAGCTTTTCAAAGATCCATGGCTCTAAAATGAATGACTGCTACCACTTTGTTGGTGGGGAGGCTTTGGAGCCAGAGACTTTGACTTTTCTAATCTGAATATTTAAACCTTAAGTCCAACGGTCAGTGCTGGGTTGGAAAACTCATGTAGCTGGTACTATAAGTGGCCATTTTACTGTAAATACTGTGCCTAAACAATTTATACATTTGAACTCTGCTACAACCGATAATAAAATGGCACACGCTATAGAAAAGCAGCCAGCACATTTGTGACAAATCCAGAACACAGCAATTATTTAATTTACTATTAAATGATGGTTTTGGAAATCTTTAAAATCTAACATTTATGTCACGGTAATTTGGCATGAACTTAAATATAAATACCAAAGAAATAAAATGGCTACCTTCCTGCATGTGTACGTCCCCGGAAGGGTGGACTTTTTGTTTTTGGATGTCTGCAGCAGTAACCTTGAAGGATGCAATTTCATCTGTCATTTATTCTTCCCCATCTAGACTGTATCAGGATAAACTGTAACTCCAGTAAGTTAACACTCAAGTTTCATTTTGCTTTCTATGTTGATGGTCTGTTGATGTTTTTTTTTTTTTTTTTTAAAGGAAATGTGTTCTCCTTTTTTTTCTCCTTTCTTTTTCTTAAAATGTGAGACCTGCACCATTCTCCACCTTCTCTTAAGCCTATCATGTGGAGGATGAGTTTTCTCAGTTGCTTTGAGTACCCAGGACCCAGCAGAAATAGTGTCAGTCAAACGGAATGGGTGGTGATATCTTAATGTCTTTTTAAATGAATCCCTTTATTCAAACACTTTATTGTGACTGAGACACTTAAATTGGACAGTCTATTTATGGTTTAGTACTAGCTTTGCGCAGAACCTCTTACCCTTTTTCTAAACTGGATTTGTAGCATAATTCCTTCCATCCTGTAGTGTTAACTATAACAAAATAATAATTGGTAAGAATAATAAGTAAATTCCAGTAGAGCATAAGACAGTACTTGTCCAGAATCCATTCTTCAAGGGTCCACATTCTATTAAACCAAAACGTTGACTTCAGAGTAAGAGTATGGATTGATTTTTGTTTGGAAGACTATTCAAGGAGAAAGGCAACATAAATACAGTATTAACATGGCTTAGAGAATGTTAAAATCCTCTGCTAAAACAACATACATGGAGTCCAGTACACAGTCTGCAATAATTGAAAGATAGCTGTAAATCTTTGTTGTAACTTTACCAACACAGCTGAAACTCAACAAAATCCAAAAACAGATGCAAAGGGAATAACCTGAAGGTTATGCTGAGATAGTCCTAACAGAGGGAAACAGCATAACAAGGGAACACACTGAATGAAATTAAAGGAAGGTTTCACCTTGTTTTTTTCATCAGCACCAAAATATAGACATATAATTTCAGGATCATACTATCCTGTACGGACAGCTGAATATGACTACTTCATATCTTTATATTGAATGTAAGTACAACACCCATTTACCGGTACCTAAATTCTCTAGGTTACTAACACTTGACCCCCAGTACTTATGGCTGGATATTTGGAGGAACATTAAAACCATCTATATACTGTATGTATACATCACAGATGTGGGAGTGATTTTTTTCCTAGATTAAAGACACTAATGGGGAAATTCATACCCAAGGAAAGACTAATCATTAAGATGTGAAGCATTTTCATCTAGTTGACTTTTTCAATCATTACATTTTCTCTCTCAGCAAATTTAAAATGTCCCGAATAGCAGTTGTTTTGTTAATCTTTAGCAGCATGGATGTTAATGACAATTAGTCGATCATTGATTGGTTATGTACGTTCCTATCCCCAACCCAAAGACTGATCAAACCAAACCAAACCCTTAAATGAGAGATTTTAGTTATGTCATAGAAAACTCCTTCAGTGAGCTCTGTTTGATACCACAAGTGAATCTGCTGCTTTTACAACCTAGAGTTGTTTATAGTGTCACAGTTGTGTAGTCAGGTTGTCACAGAAAATGGATTGCTTTTACTCATTACGGAACCATGGAGATCTTTGCCTTTACATTTACAGATTAAGAGGGTGAAACTACCAGTGGGTATATTAGTGTAAGTTTGTGTATTTTACTGCTAGAAATATACCTGCATGTTGATGCAGCCTCATGCACAGACAGAACAAGGGCACTGAGGGTGGTCAGAAACAGCCTGAGCTCTGAGCTTTTGAGACCATAGCATTCCAGTCAAACAAAGAGACCAGGGAACAGAATAATGAAGATCCTGAATCCTAAGTGGCCCAAGATCTCCAGTGTCACCATGTTAGATACAGGGAAATAAACATCCGTCTTTAGTTGCTCACAGCAACACTCTCAGTTTGGAGACACACATCATCCCATCTGCTGTGTGATGCCTACAGGTGTTTCATAAAGTCAAAGGGAAGGATCCCACACAGCTGTGGGCAGCCAATAGAAAATCAGTATTAACGTTGCTGCAAAACCTGGATTCAACTCAGTGACTCACATGTCAGACTCACATATTACAGACTCTGCTTTAATTCTATTAATGGTTACGTTCAACAGATAAATTAGATGTGAAATTGCAGACTAAACTGAAAGAGGCAATAAATAAATAAATAAATTAATTAATTAATTAATTAAAATAAAATAAAATAAAATAAAATACCCTCCCTGAAGATTTCTACCTTGGAACTGCAGAGTACCACAAACAAACAAACAAGCAAACATCACTGACAAACAAATGAATAGGTGAACCTTGATTTTATGGGGGGGACTAAATATTTGGACATTGAGTTTGAGGACTTACCAGTATCTCACTTTAGGGTTCTTTAAGCAACCGTTATGTATTTTCTAATGTATTATATATCATAGGCACTATCACCTACATGTATTTCCTGCCAGCAAACAACCCTTCTAATATGTTTGCTGGTCCATCAGGAAAAGATTTCTGAAAGCCTATGATGAGTAAAAGCAATCGTTCCTACTGCAGTTGCCCTTTTTCTGTTTGAACTATTTAAGAGCCACGTCTCTCTTCTGCAGCACAGTGGTCAGATGTATTCTATGAGAATTATACATGTCATAGTATTTTGTATATTTTCTCTGTGTATTTCACTGAGTAAACCAAACCTTTGTTTCCCAAAGGTGTAAGAACTAGTTTGAAAAGCTGCTAAGCTGCACATAGAATTTCTGCCAATGATTCCAGGATGACTGGGGGGAAAACAAAGGTTTGGTTTTAGGCTCAGGATGTCTTTAACTTTGTGATTGACCATTGTTCTCAGGCAAGGGACCGGAGATCCTGTATGCCGGGCAAAAGCTCAATGATAATGAATGGCATACGGTGCGTGTGGTGCGTCGCGGCAAAACCTACAAGCTAACGGTTGACGATGATGTAGCAGAAGGTACATACCTACATCAACTCGGTTCATGCTTGAAGAAATGTTCTCAGCGTTGCCTTGTCAGTGGTATTACAACATGCAGAGATTGATAGAATCAGTATGTAATTGTGCTACAAAGAAAGCATGTAGATATGTAACCATTAGCGACAGTTTGCATCCCTCTAATACTGTTAATGTAATTTTCTCCTTAAATCAGCCCTTTTGTGTTAGTGTCAGACAGTGTTCTCTTTTCTTTTCGTTTTTTTGTCTTTCTTTTCAACCCATCCCCTCCACCCTCCCCGTCTTCAGGCCAAATGGTGGGTGACCACACTCGTCTGGAGTTCCACAACATTGAAACAGGCATCATGACAGAGCGCCGCTTTGTTTCCAGCATCCCTTCCAGCTTCATTGGTCATCTGCAGAGCCTTAGGTACTCAGAAGGCCTACTATTATTTTACTTTTTAAATTCATACATAGTCTTAAAGTTTCACAAATAATTATTTTCATATTAGCAATGAATCAAAGAATTATCAGCCAAATTCTGAAGCTCAACAGTATTCTTTTGCCTCTTTTACGTGATTTCAGTTTTAGAGCACATTTACTGTTTGGTTCAGTGTCAGTGCTCTCCCTATTTACAGAAGACACATTTAGTGAGTAGCTGGTGAAGAATGTGAAAGCAATTAAAGAGCCAGATATTTCTCCCAGAGTTAGTGGAGACCAAACAGGAGTGCAAAGTTAACACCAGACTTATATTCATCTGATGGACAGAAGCACAAAACAAAATGAATGCTAATGCTGCACTGTCCTCTGAATGGATAATTTCAAACGTTTAAATATGCCTTATAAATTTGTAAGCCATATGATGAATAAAGCAGTGTGTTTGCTGGAGTGTTGTGAAGCGCTTCTGCCCCCGAAAAAAAGTCACTGACTTCAGCTGTATTTTCTCAAGATGAAATGTACTAACTGGAGATTTATTTAGCTAAGGGTCTCCCTTATCCAAATATTTCTTTACTTTCAATTAACCATGACCAACATCTTTGTAATTTCAAGTGCCTGTTCCTTTTCTTTTCTCAGATTTAACGGCATGCTCTACATCGACCTGTGCAAGAATGGTGACATCGATTATTGTGAGCTTAATGCCCGCTTTGGGATCCGTTCCATTATTGCTGACCCAGTCACCTTCAAATCCAAGAGCAGCTACCTGAGCCTGGCCACCCTACAGGCCTACACATCCATGCACCTCTTCTTCCAGTTCAAGACCACCTCCCCAGATGGTTTCATACTTTTCAACTCTGGAGATGGAAATGATTTTATTGCTGTAGAACTGGTTAAAGGGTAAGTTTATTTAGAAAGGCTACCTTTGCATGATGAAACCATGAAGGTTTAGTAGTAAATAATAATTTAACTTACATAACTTAAAGTGGCTATAACCAGTATTTTAATGACAACAATGTGACAACAAAATGACAAAGGCCTTACTTGTAGTGATGAACCTAGAGAGAATTATAGTTCAGCTGTCCAGCCCACAGTTTCACTATTTTGGTTTGCTTTCATAGCATCATTTTCAGCCATAGCAGGCACCACACAACAGAGACAATGGCAACTGTTGTTGTCAACAGTTGTAGATGCTTGAAGACATTTCACCTCTCATCCAAGAAGCTTCTTCAGTTCTGACTGACTGGTGGGAAGTTCCAGGTCTTTAACCTCTGTAAGGTCATTATCAAGGCCACTAATGTTACTTGGTTCCTTAGTGCTTCTGGCTGTTGTAAAGACAGTCATCAGAACTTTTGGAGTCACCTGAGGCTAAGAGAGAACAGGTGATAAATCTCCTCTTGTTGAGAGAGGTCAGAGGTCAGACTGGTTGGAGCTGACAGAAAGGCTACGCTAACTCAAATAAGGAGTCTGTACAGCTGAGCAAAAAAGTCAGGTTCCAGTCCTGTCAGCCAAGAACAGAGATCTGAGGCTGCAGTGGACACAGGTTTACCAAAACTGGTCAGATGAAGACTGAATAAATGTAGCCTGGTCTGATGAATCTGGATTTCTGCTGAGGCTGCAGATGGTAGTCAACAGCATGAATCCATGAACCCAACCTGCCTTCTGTCCACAGTTCAAGCTTGTGGTAGTGGTGTGACTGGTACGCTTTTAGCCTTAATACCAATCAGTCATGGTCTGAATGTCACAGTCTGATCTGAGTATTGTTGCTGACCATGTTCATCCCTTCATGGCCACAGTTCACCATCTTCTAATGGCTACTTCCAGCAGCATAGTGCTCCATGCCACAAAGCTAAAGAACATGGAGTCCAGGGTACTGCAGTGGCCACCCTAGTCACCAGATCTGAATCCAGCAGATTCAATCCAGTTGCAGCATATCTCCAAGTATTCACTTTGTGCTTGTCTGCAGAATAAATCATGGTTGAAGCTGGTTTACAGGAGTCCATTGGCAGTGCAATGACTCAAATCCAAATTCTACCAAAATACCAATCACCCACTTTGCAGTGCCTCACTGATTCAAATTAATGAGTATGTTAGTGCCATATGCCCTGTGCAGGGCACAAAAAAAAGGAAAATCAGGAAGACAGGAACATGCCGAGTTGTCCTAACACAACTTGTGCTAGTCTTTTCATTGTCATGAAAATAAAGCCCTAATTATCATGATCTGGGAAATATACTCAGTATAAATTATAGTACACCTGTCGTGAAAGCTGTGTCCAAAAAACGAAACAGGTGGGTTTTGATCTTTTGAATATTGTTCAGTGGAAGAAAATTTCTGAGAATTGACAGTTTGGTACAAAGCCATCAGAGATCGTCTGTTTCTTATACACTCTGTAACTCTGTCACTAACCTTTCCTTGCAGATATATCCACTATGTTTTTGACCTTGGAAATGGGCCTAACCTCATCAAGGGCAAGAGCGAAAGGGCACTTAACGACAACCAGTGGCACAATGTGGCCATCACCCGAGACAACAGTAACACCCACACACTGAAAGTAGATGCTACAACCACAAGTCAGAGTATCAATGGGGCCAAGAACCTGGACCTGAAAGGTATGAAAAGGACACTATACCTGGATATGGTTGTTATATATCTGTGTGTTCAGTTTTCATTCACTCACATTGGTTTAAGTTGTTAAACTTCTAGAAAACCTGGAATGACTTTCAGTCACAGTCAGTGCCTTTGTTACCTAAACCTAACAGTAACAGAGTAGCTACCCTTTAATAAAGGCAATGTTCACTAGAGTTGGGGGGTGGCTCTCATCAGTGCAAAATTGTGTTGCTTACTCCAACTAATCTAATGTCATTAGAAAGTAGAAATATATGTTGTTTACATTGTGTTGCATTGTACTGAGTAACTTTCAGCATTTGAGGGTTCGCCACTACACACCACCAAAAAATGTGCTTAGGTCTGGTTTGCAGTTGTGTAACTTAACTAAGTACATTTGCTATTGATAAAATACTGCAGACAAATACAGATGGCTCAGATCAGAAAGACATTTACATACACAGAAAGAATAACAGACGTATGAAGATGAGATCCTTCTGTACTGTCTCTATGTTTTCTACACACTAGGTGATCTGTTCATCGCAGGACTGGGTCCAGGAATGTATGGCAACCTGCCTAAGCTAGTGGCTTCCAGAGAAGGCTTCCAGGGCTGTTTGGCATCAGTGGACCTCAACGGTCGCCTGCCAGATCTCCTCAATGACGCCTTGTTTCGCAGCGGGCAGATTGAGCGTGGATGCGAAGGTACACCGTCCCTCAAATCCAAGCCTGATTTAGACTACTACAACACAAACTTCAACTCCAGCTCCAGCAGCCCTTTCTTCCTGCTCAATGCAAACAGTAGCTCCACAGCCCTGCATCCATACGGAAGTCCCTCCATCCTATTAACTGTACTTGTTGCTTCACTTCCCCACTGTTAGAGTCAGGCCAAATATCAAATACCTCCTCACCTACACCACCACATGTTATCGGCCACATTGGTCGCCCGCTGACAGTGCTGTCCCAGTCATCACCAGAGCAGTTTTTGCCAGTGAAGTAAACATTAAATATACTGCCAGGTGCTTCATTTTTATCTCTAATGCTTTGTAAAGTTTTGGGGGTTTTTTTTGCAGAATTTTGTGAATGTTTAGACTCAATACATAATATATAATTATAAATAAATAACATCATCTAAAAAAGATACTACAGAGCTTCGAACAAGTGGCTGGTTCAGGTGTGTGTATAAAAACACATGTAGCCACTTGACCGAACACAGATACATTCATACTGATTCAAAACTCTGTAACACATCTAATTGACCCTTCACTAAGCCCTGTCCCCCTCAGTTCATAGAGCACATAGAGTTTACAGTGATAACGGTGTCAGACGTACCGCCAGTACACTGTACTCGTTTTTGAAGCAATGGATCTTTGACTTCAGGCAGAAGTAGACATAAACAGCATTAAATCTTGATCCTCCAGATGTTTACAATGGTGATATGTATTAGGTTACTTTTATGTGTCAAGTATTTTCAGTCAGTATGTTTCACTTTAACAGAATAAAAGGATTTATGGATGAGGACTAACCTATAAGTGTGGCAAAGTCGTCTCAGGTAAACTTTCTCAAACTCAATACAAAGCAGGACAGAGCTGCTAACATTAGCCTAAACCGTCTTCCATGCAGTGGATGTGTCAATCCTCAACAAGGACTTTTTCTAACATATTAAACCCACAAAATAATGTAGTTTAGTAAAATCATATTTAGAAAATAAAATACCATACTAACACTGCAGCAGCTTCACTATCCCTTTTTAGTCACATTTATACATGTTTACACATGAGCCCTAATGCAGCCCTAACACATCAATGACAAATAGAAGCAAAACTTTTCCATCAGACACGTGTGATGCTAGGTTTCTGCTCCAGGTGGAAATCCGTGCTGAGTTACAGTTGCTGTTCGGGGTAGGGGTTTAGAAAACGGTCAATTACAAGTGTACAAAGAAAAACTAAAACATAAATACTTAAAGTCTGTGAATTTAGATGTGCAGTTTTACACCTGGCCATGACAGCAAGAGCAGCCTTGGAAACCTGTATCAGGCCATACCTGGACTCCAGACCCTGCAGTTTGTTCACAAAGCAAAACTTGCCAAAGTTTTTAATTTGTTTTGTGTTAATATCCAATTGCTCATGCATATTACATAGCTACATCAAGAGAAGCCGTTGGAACATTTTGCACGAGCAAGCAAATGTCACTGTTGTTTCCATCTTCCTGTGCAAGTGGTGCATTTTTTTTTCTTTGTCATCCTCTTAAGGTTCTGGGCCAGCTTCCACAACCTGTTCTTGTTTGCATGGAAGTCATTTTCTGTGTAGCTGTTTTTTCTTATGTCTGCCATATCATTCACTTGGACATTGAGTATGCCGTTTGTTGTTTTTTTTGTTGTTGTTGTTTTTGTTTTGACATTAACTTCTAGAGCCCCATGTTAGACAAATGAATGTGTTAGCTGACATTTCATTTTAACAGCAAACAGAAAATAATGTTATGTGTATTGTATGTCCTCCTCGTTGTGACAATCTGAATGGGCTTGATAACAATGCTGTTCACTGTACTGTATGTACTGCAAGAAAGTAATGGTTGGTTAATTTATTTTTCAAAATAAAATGTCATCAATCGCGGTTTGTTGGTCTTGTCCATGGCATTCTGTCTCATTTCTATGTGTTCCTCTATGGTTTCTTTTCTTTTTTTTGCTTTTCCTTCTCTCTTTTCTTTTTGCCTATGTATCATGATCAGTTGATGAGTCATTTAGAGTGTATTGCCATGTACTGCCTGCATTTCATTACAAACTTCCATCGTATAAAATGGATTTGTGTTGCTTCAGCCATTGAGACCTTATCAAAGCCCACTAACGATGACTGAGTTGGCAGCTCAGGTTGAGGCAATACATTTTTACTACCACTAGATGGTGCTACTGCACTGCTGGCAAACATATTGTTGGATCTTACATTAAATCCTAAACCAGATCAGTGGATCAGTCACCAGAAATAGAAGAAGCTGCCACAGATATTCCTGTATTGTAAGTCAGTGTAAGTTCCCAAAATCCACCCCCTCCTCCAACTCATCATCCGTTCACTTAGCTCTTGAGCTACTCCTTTAACATAGCAGCTTGCATCGTTTCCACCAGGTAAGTCTCTGCTTAACACAGTTACCTGATTTGAGTTAGGTGAGTTATGTAGACTAGGGTCGGCCTGACATGAATGTGGAAGCAGATTCTGTGGGAAAATAAATTTCCTTCCTTTGGAAGTTCATCAAAACCACAGGTGAAATTTGGATGAAAAAATGTTTCATTCACCTATCAATATAATAATCTGGCAACGTAAAGGACTGAAGAAACACTCCACGCGCACACGCACGCACGCACGATCTCGTGAGTATCACACTCACTGCCTGCAGGCTTACAGTGCTGCAGTGAAACAAGTGTCATTTTCTTCTTCTGTCCATCCTCACTCTTCACTTTGTTCCACACTGTGATGTTTTAGCATAAATCTGGTTAAATATGCTCTTTTGGTCTCAGTCCTCTCATATGATCCTGTCACTGTATGACGTGCGTACAGCAGAGATGCAGCCTAAAGCTGGATCACATGACAAACTTGAGTCTTAAAATGTCTGTTCAGAATATTTATGTATTCCCCATGATTAGGTTTGAAAAAATATTGAGAAATGTTTAAAATGGTAATTCACAGAAAATAATCAACAATATTCATTCACAAGTGTAGACATACATGCACTTTGTGGTAATTCTTTCTCATTCTTATTGAAAACTACACTAATAGATGATTCATATTATAAATTTCACTTCACAAATTACTCTTCTCATAAAACAGCCTCTTGCTCCTGCTCTCTCACTCATCCCTCTCTTTCACAATCACTAACATGTTTATAGCCATGCAGGTTTTTTTTTTTTTTGCTTACATGGAATTTTCCTTGCTGTCGTGGTAACAGTCAAAAATATACAGGAATAATGAAAATACAAAGCCAAAGCCACCACAACGATAAAAGGGTGCTTGGAGGAAAAGAAAAGGGAGGGTGTGTGACTGGGTTAAAAAAAAAAAAAAAAAAAAAAAAAAAAAAGACAATAAAACATGAATAATCCTGTGCTATGCCCCACCCTTAGGTGGCCCTAGGGGGCATGCAACACTCCACCACTGACCCAAATCAACCACACCTTTAAAACAACCAAAACCACGAGTTTGTTAACATTAATATACAAAACAACCAGGGCACTAAATCAAGACTACAAAAGACAAAGTCAGAACGCAACAGCGCTAAATAAAATCCCAAGGAAGAGGAAGAGAATACAGTCTGAGTAAAGCACTATGGGTAAAATCATGTTTTATTTAGATTTTCGTATGAAGTCGTTTAGAGAATCAGTCAAGATGGGGGGGTGTGTGGGCGACAAAGAGCTAAGAGTTTTAAATCAAACCAGCGTCTCTTTAAAATCAGCTCTGTGTTCGGTATAGTCATGTTCTGATTTTGGTTAAGCCTCCAGTGAGTTTGTATATTATTATTACACCCAGATCTGTGTGTATGTCTGTGTGTATGTTTGTGTTTTGTTTTTTTTGTCTGGGTGTGGTTGTGGGGATGGCTGGACTTCCACAGGTCCCAGCACCACCTGTCAGGAGGACTCCTGTGCCAACATGGGTATTTGCATCCAGCAGTGGGAGAACTACACCTGCGACTGCTCCATGACCTCCTACACCGGCACACAGTGCAATGACCGTGAGTACTGATGTCACTTTCACTTATGTAACGTCACAGACCTTCACTGTGCCGTCAGTGATGATCAGAGTGTTGAGGACATTTTATGACTCCATTCCACAAATACACAGACTTTTAGATCTTACTGTTTCGGAGCTGCCACACATACACAAACATACACCACACGTATGGGCAGTGTGTGTTGTCACAGCAAATATCTGCACGGACAGCAAAAAAAAAAAAATAAAAACAAAAATTGTAGCCTGCACAATAACTCCAGAGGTTAAACTTGCACAAATTATTGCAAAAATTAACTGGCTGCACCCTATTGCTGTGGACATATATACCCATCTATACAACGCACAATGTTCCTCCAGCAATACAACATACACAAAAATGATTACACTTCGCACAATTTGATTTCCTATGTGTCCATCAAAGGTGAGTGTTGGCAGTTGCACTTGGGTGAATATGAGTTTCATCAGTGGCTTCGGTGCTTGAAAGCACCGCAGCTTTCAGGCCCACTCTGTGAGTCATCGCCTTTCCACAGCCAAACAGCTACAGTGCAGTGGAATATCTGTCCACGGATGGGACTGTTAGAGCAGATACAAAGCAGCTTTAATGGAATAAGGGGGCTGAGGACTCATGTGAGTGTCCGGTCTGCAGCTCAGCAGAGACACATGTGAATACAGGTTTGCTTTGTGTGTAATTACTATTATTGTTGTTGCTCATGCTCTGGTTGAATGAAGGAGGAGGCTCTTCAGTCTACAGTTTCTGAGGAGCCATTGGCTCTTCTGCTAATATTTTATCACTGTGTGTGAAAGCTTTGTGTAGCTGGGATGAAACTACTGTTGCCATCCAGAGAGCAGTCAGGTTTCTGTAACTTTGCTTAAAGATCAATTTAGTCTTAGTTTAGTCAAAATATCTACAAGAACAGGCACACACACACACACACACGTGCACACAGTCTCAGTACTGGGCCCTGTATGCTCAAACACACAGACAGGCCCCACTTCGATCTTCCTTTGAAACAGGCAGCCGTCTGTCTGTTGACACAGGGTTCCATCCTCGCTGTGGCCCAGATGGTGTGTGGGTGGGGTTAGCCACAAGGCGTATATTCAGTGCATCCAACCTTGGCACAGAACGCACACCAGAAATTGACTTTAGTTTTTTAGAGTGCTTCAGGTTTGCTTAGTTTGCCTCCCCTTCCACTTTCTTAACAGTGAACAATATTTCCAATAAAACCTACGGTGCTGTAAACATCACCCTTCAGGTGCTGAACCTCCGACCTCGGCAGCATCGGTGCCAGTTCTCTACCGGCTGAGTTATTTCTGAAAATTTGCAACGTGTCTCTACCCTCCAGTAAACTAACACTATCATCCAGGGTTTGATTAACTATACCAATAAATGTCTCATTAGCAGGCCCATTGCCGGGTCAATGATCTCACTTCAAACGAATGCAGGGTGTTTAAAGAGGCTGGGGAAAAGGCAGCCTGTTCAGCTGTCGGCTAAACAGAAAAGGTGACCTTATGCTCACTTGGTTTCGGTGGTAGAAGTTGTCGTTGTTAAAACTTTGTTTTACATAATAAAAACCCAACTGTGAGAGTTATCACCTACAATCTACAGCTTTGCAGAACTTTCTTTTTCACTGTGAGCTCATAGTTTCGCTGTGGTTTAGTCTCAGTCTCCCCTGTTGTGAGAGTCAGAGTCAGAGGTACCAGTATCAGCTAAAATGAAACCAATCAATATCCGATCCATGATCTAACTGTGTGCTTCGTCCACGTCAGCCTCATTGTGTTTCAGCGCTGCTCGTTGTCTGAGACAACTGAACCTAAACCAAGCAGAAGAACTAATTGTACAGTGATATCCATTGGCGTACAGCTTTTTTGTGAATAAGGAACGTCTGCTGCCTCTCTCCTCTGCAGGGAAAAGTCCATGAATGATAAAGAATCTATTGTACAAAGTGTTTCATTACATGTCTGTAGTTTATCTAAACATGACTCTACACAGAAGGTACAGCATGAGCAGCAGCAGTTTCAGTGCTCTGTGTGTGTCTGCGCAGAATGTGTCCTGGCAAAGTGTTGAGTTTTAGGCCTGGAAGCACAGAGCGCAAAATATTCACTGCCTTTTTGTGTGTAAAATGCAGCAAAAATAGACTTGAATCACAAAAATATGCTTCAGGTTGCAGTTATGAGCATAAAGGCTGAGTAAAACCAAAACCTCAAGCTCTAAAGTCAGTTCAGTGCCATACCGGAGATAAAAAAAAAAAATGTCCTCACACATCAAAAACATGTTTGAATATTGATCTTCTGGTCAGTTTGGGCTGCAGTCTGTTGTCAAACAAAGAAAGATGCACTCTGATTCTAATGCTGTGTGATATCTACAGGAGGAGGGAGTCTCAGGTTTGAGAAAGATGTCAACATGCACCTCAGACACAGGGATGGATGCGACAGAACTTTATGAGTTTGGTGTGGTCTAAAAGAACCTGATAAATAACCATTAGCATAAAAAAACATACGTAAAATCTCATTAAAACATTATACCATGTCATCAGTCATTCTAAAACGTGTTTGTGATCAGTGTGGCCGACTTTATCTTCTGCCAGTGATGTGTGCTACATGATCACTGTTTTTTTTTTTTCTGCTTTGTGTTGTTTTGTATGTATGTATGTTGTGTACTTCTTATTTATTGACTGGGTGCAGTATTGGTTACCGGACTACACGTCAACAGACAGCACATTCGGTTCAGCAGCCCCTGCTGCATTGTTTCTGCTGTGCGTCAAAGCTGAGTATCCCGAGTTACTGAGGATCCTGATTTACTGCATTAAAAATTCATTTTAGAAAGAGTCATACTTGACCTTGTTTGCAGTTCAGGGTCTGTAGCTATCAGTTGGTTAAGGTGGGGGGCCTTGCAAATGGCAGAATGAAATGAGTGAATACTATAAGTTTCTTTAGCCGTCTTCACTTCACTGATCTGTGGTTCACTGCAGTGATCTCCTGAGCAGCCTCCGCTCAGTAGCTGTAAGCTGATGGAGGGGAAAAGTCTGGAGGATTGAGGGTGCTGGAGGTGGATATCTTTTGGAGCTGGAGCTTATATCCATCATGAGTCTGTCACAGGACTTATGATGAGGAGACTGACAAAAGATGAAGTGGTGCAATAAGAGAGTAAACAACCTCCCAGGTCAGAAGCAGCAGCTGCTGAAATATGGATGTGAACACAGCACAGGAAATACAACAGGGTTGAACTCCGCTGTGAGCGCTCTGAGGCCCGTCCACACGGGACTGGACTGGAATTGTTTATTATTTTTTGTAGGTCTTTCTGAATAGAAAGAGAAGGCGGAGGATCAATCATGGGTATGTGGAGGGAAAGAGGTACTGCCAATTAAGATATATGGCCCAATCAATTTAAACGACTGAATTCAATTAAATTCAATTTAAAATACCAAGACCTCAGCAGGAGGAGAGCACGCGCTGTGTTCACCAGGAAGAGAATCATAACATCTCTTCAGCACCTGACCGAGTCCGGTAGGACAGTCAGTATGCTGAAGATGTGCAGGTAAACTGCCATCCTGAGGACACTGGTTGAAGTAACCAAGTAGAAACCTAGGTGTGTCTGTCGAGATCTTGTCTATGTTGTCAGTCATGTCCATGGACACATTGCTGACAGTGGTACAGGGTGGACCGCATGTATAAGTTAAGGGAATTATCTTGGTAAATAACGTGGGGTGAAGAAACACGGTCAGCTTTTTAACATCAGCCTGACGTACTTCATAGTTTTACTCTTGATGGTGTGAATGCTTCATGCAGCCTCTAACATGCAACATGCGAGGACACTCAGCTGTTGGGCATCACCAGCCAGCTGGGCGTCTAAACTCGGTAAATCATGGCTTCAGTCTGGACTCTGCAGAGAATAAGACGGAAGGAAAAGAGATCCCAGCCTTGAACAGGCTGTAACTTCAATTAACAGTTAGATGGTTTCATGGTTTGATCATTTTGAGATACTTGGTTTGGCAAAGTATAGTCTGCCATGCTGTTATCCTGCATTTCTCTGTGGGTTTTTTTTTAGCATGTACCAACAGAGACAGGGGTGCCGCCGAAACCTGGTTTTTGAATTGGCTGATTTCTTTTATTGGCACATGAAGGATGTTGATGTTGGCAGAAGGGGACATATGGATGGGTTCCTTTATGGTCACGCGTGCAGGGTTTTCTCTCTGACCTTTGTAGAAAAGGCAGGATAAACAGACAGGATGAATGAGGGACAGTGACTGACTTCAATGATCTGCATTCTCTTTAAACTTCATTCAGCATTTTGATGATGGAACATCATCTGTTTTATTTAGGTTTCAGATTGGTTTCTGGGTAGATATCAAACATTGCCGTTGCTGATCTAGAGTCACAATTTTGTTACATAATAAATTATTATCCTGGTATTATTACTTTCTTGCACAGTAATAAAAAAAAGAAAAAGAACCGATAAGTATCGATAAGAGTATCAATAAAATCCTAATAATACAAATGACTAACGTTGAATGGTTTGTGGGAGGAGCTCATGTATCATGACCTGAGTCTCACTAGATGTTCAGACAGTGGAGCCATGATGGAGTCCCCTGGTCTAACCCTGCCTCCTAAAAAGTCTGTATATATACAACTAATTTGCAGCAGCACATTCAGCAACATAAATATGACCAGAGCAGTGATGGCCAAAATTTCCACCTGGCTTTCAAGGTCCTGCCTGACACTAAACATCAGTAAAACTGCATGTATGTACTTTTACATAAGAAAAAATGGAAACCAGCCAGATATCCTTGTAAATGGGGAAAAGATCCAGACTGTTTCACATTTTAAATATTTGGGGATTACTGTTGATTCACAGCTATCCTTTAAGAAACACATAAAGCAGGTGTGTAACACTGTTAAATTTAATTTAAGAAACTTCAGACACATCCGAAATCAGCTCCCCTTAGATGCCGCCAAACTATATATGCACTCAATGATTTTCTCACATATTCTCACATAAACATACTGCAACACTAACTGGTCACAATCTGGAAAAACAACACTCAATTGCAAACACTTTATAAGCAAACTCTCAAGGTATTAGACAAAAAGCCATCAAGTTATCATCATTGTAATATGGTTCAAAAGCATAAACTTCTGACCTTTGATAACTTTGTGTGTCTTGTCAATGTTAGTTTACTGTACAGAATAGTACATGATCTGGCTGCTCCTCCATTAAAGGAGTTCATATCACTGTGCCCAGACAACAGAAGAACAACCAGGACGACCAGCAGAGCTCAATGTGCAGTACAGCACAGACGTACTGAGTTTGGCAGATCAGCTTTTTCTGTCAAAGCCACTAACTATTGGAACTCAGTATCAAGCGAGATTAGAGAGATAAGCACCCTCACTGGTTTTAAATCTAAGATAAAGTCATGGCTTAAATCAACCCAATCATGCACTCATCAACCATAAATCCTATTGGCTCATAATCCACTGATTTGTAATTTTAACATTGTGATTTTATTGCTGTCTGGCACTTTGTTATTGTTGCTATCTGATTGTTATTGTTTGTTGTCCTGTTGTTGTTTGAGAAGGCTGTTTCAGTGACAGTGTTCTTATGTTTGTTGCATTCTTATGTATTTACTTAGCTTGGACTATAGTGTTCTGTCTTAATACTCAGGGACTACAGTATTAAGTAGTCCTGCTCAGGGACTACAGATGAAAATTAGCTGGTAGCTAACTCTGGCATGGCTGAGAGCTATGCACGGTCCCTGTTAAATAAAGACAAAAAAAAAAAAGATTACACTTTTCGTTAACACAGTGAGGACAAGTTGCAAAACCGTTGATGAAAATGTTCACTGACATTTCTTTTGTTTTCAGTCAGGGTTAAATTCTGCTGTGCAATACCCACTTAGTAGTGACTGTGGTACTTATTTATACTTATGTTCAGAGTGTCACAGCATCTGGTTAAGGTCAGGGAATGATCCTGGCCTAGTTTAATAAGAGAAAAGGGAAGGAAGGAAAGCTTACTATCCCCCTTTTTTTCTCAATAACCTTCTCTCTGCTTTGTTAATGATTTCTATCACAATGTATCACACACTCTGATTCAAGATATATTTCCCTGCATTTTGTGCTGAACTTGAAAGCTCACATAGTTGGATGCACTGCAGTGAGTTACATTTTCAGTTTGAGGTGGGTTTTGTTTGATGTTCAGAAGTTCAAAAAAATATATATATCTCCCACTCCTGCCACTCTCCTCTTCCTACTCTTCTCCTTCCTCTTTCATTACACAACCTTCTGTTCCAGCAGAGGAGGTTCTTAAAATTCACCATCAGTTTCATCAATTGCATGTGCTATTGACCTATCAGTAAACCAAGCTAATAAATAAACATTACAGAGACTGCAGAGGCTGAGACCCATTACCTAAGTTAACCAAACTTGTGGCTCCAGTTAAGTGCTTTGCTAAACAAATGCAATTCAGTGCCTTTCTCCAGCTGTTCCTCAAGTTGTTGTTCTTGCTCTAACGTAATAAAATAACATTTAGTCACAACAAAGAGGCAGAAACACCAAAAAATGCACCACTCCGAGCCCATGGTAGATTTATGGTCCAGCTGCATTATGCAGTCGGAAAGGAGACTCCCAATTTCTGCAGCAGCCCGTGTCTGGACAGAGCAGACAGGAGAGATTTTTTTTTTTTGATTGTGCCTGGATTTAATGTTCCATGCAGTTGCATTTGAACTGTCTTTGGGAAAAAAAAGTGGTTTGCTCTCAAGAACTTCACTTCAGTTAAAGGAAGAGCTGTTTTAGCTTCAAGTGATGAGGAAAACTAAGGTTGTAATCTGATAAGATCTTTAAAAATTTAAAATCATTGTTTCACTGGCTGTAAATTTAATTTAATAGTCATATTCAGCACCTGACTTCATGTTGAGGTTAAGCCATCTTGGACATTTCATAATTTGTAAATTATATGCAAAATAATTTAGACATGTGGTCCATGTGTGGCTGTATTCAGCACTGCGGTTGGCTGTCTGATTGTCTTGTGTCACTGAGTCTCTGGGTCCAAGTTGCATCAAGAGGCCTGGACCCTGTTCTACTAACTCCCAAGTAAAACTATGTGAAGATGCTAGATTCTTAAATATCACTGAGCGTTTTCCTGAAACAAAATTACATTTAGATGTCCACCAAACAAATTCAGCAACTGAATCCTATCCTTGCTTTTCTGTGTTCAGGGTCATTGTTGTGTGGGATTCTGAGGATTTCTGTTATTTTTTATTATTCTGTCCACTTTCTGCAAATGCAGCCGTCCCACTGGCAGCAAAACAGCCCTGGAGCGTGATATTACCACCAGCTAGCTTGACAGTCCAGTGCTCTTAATGTTGGATGCTTCACCTTTTTCTCCTGCAAACACACTCCTTGTCCTTGCGGACAAGCAACTCCATCTTTATTTCATTTGACAAAGTCTCAAGGTTTTTTGTTTTTTTTTTGTCCTTGTGATCAGCAACAAACTTGGATCGAGCTTTAAGGAGCTGCTGATTGGAGACCAGCCTCTCTTCCCATGGCCATGTTGGACTTGTGTCCCTCAGGACGGTGACCCCTGTCTTCCAGCAGCTTGCAAATCATGCTAAATCTGTGTTTTGGTGAATCTTGGATTCCGTGTGACAATCTGGACTAATGTTCTCTCAGCAGAGGGTGACAGTTTTGGTTTTACTCCAGACTTTGGCAAAGCCGCCGCTGTTCCCAATGCTTGTGATTATGCAATAATTATTTGCAATTATTAGCTGTGGCACTGTTTTTTTTCGCTGAGCATTGATTGGGGTGGGCCAGCTGGTCACAAGCGAGCAGGCTGGCAGGCAATCAGCAGGATGACAGAGGGCCTATTTTCCCTCTCACTGGTCTTTATATTTGTCCTGCTCCGTGCTCGATCATTCTGATCGATCCACCAATCTCCACACCCCCTACCCTGACCATCAGCACCACACTGTAAACATGGCCTATCACATTTCTGTGAAACCGTTTTACATATAGGCTTTCACAAGCAAAACAGGGAATGTCGCTGCCACTGCGGTGAGCAATTTAAGTTTTCTTGAAATAAGTCAGGATGTCCAGGAACCACAGGTCTCAGAACAAGATCAAATGACCTAAAATGAGATTAGAGCTGTTTCTAGATAACAGAATATTGCTGACCACTGAGCCACAGTGCCACCTGACTGCTAGTGCTGCGTCTCTGGCTATAGCAACATCAATCAGTGCGTCCACCGCTTTGGTCTGATCTCACTAGCTCTTGGTAAGCAGTGAAATTTTGTACAAGCATTCATGATCCCCAGATGATGTCTCCAAATGACTTTGATGAGCCCCTGGCTTTTCCTCTAACGCCTATATGTCAAAGTCAAGGCCCGCGGGCCACATCCAGCCCGCAAAAGAATTTTCCATGGCCCCCGGGATGATATTTGATTAGTATTAGAACCGGCCCGCTGGCCGTAGCCGCCCACTGCCGTTTTGCGTGCGCCAATAACACATTACCCACAATGCAATGGTAGCGAACAGACTCACTGCAGTGCTAGCCTGGTTGTCATGACTACCAAAACTCTTCGCGCTATTGCAGTGCAGCAAGCAGGCATCGTTTTAATTATCCATCAGAGCAGTCAGAGCAGATGTCGACTTTCAGCTACCCCCCTCCCTAAAAAATGGCTAAACGGAAGGTGGACGCTTGAAATTACTAACAGAGCCATAAGACAATATTGCTTTATTCATTTAATGTACAGGACATGTGATTTCTCTTTAAAGGAAGTTTGTTTTTGTCTATGTGCCTGTTGAAAATGTTTTCACTGGAAATTACTGACAGAGCCATAAAAAATACTGCATTATTCATTTAAACATTAGCCTAAATAGTATACACCTTGTTAGGTATTGGTTCAATAGGCTATGTGTAATCATTTCAATATGTTTTAATAAACACTGAATCAGCCCGGCCCTTGGCTTGTAGCAAATTTGTTTTTTTGGCCCTCTGTGTATTTGACTTTGACATCCCTGCTCTAATGCCACATGAGGCCGATGATTTGGGTGAAATATTTCCCTCATTATTGCATGGATTGGGACAAAGTTTGGTACAGACATTTAAGGCCTCCAGAGGATGAATCTTAGTGATGGTTGTTATCCCCTGACTTTTCCTCTAGCCCCCAAAGTTTTTAATAACCTGGTGAAATATCCTGACATCTACCAGATAGATTGGGGTTCAGACATTCACATACCCTTCAGGATGAATTGCAATAATTCTGATGATCCTCTGACTTTTTATTTAGCGCCATCATCAGGTAAGATTTTTTAATTTGTGCACTGTTTAGCTTTATGACCACATACCTGTAAAAATAATGACATCCACATCAGCCTCAACTGGACCAGCTCTGCATCCACCGACGTCTGTGATGGGATGAGTCTCAGGGTGGCAGCAGCTAGAAAACAGGCAGGAGATAAAGCTTAATGTCATTATACAGTTGTCAGTCTCTTACCTACCTGCCTGGGTGGTACCTGGATGGTGCAGAAAGGTTAGAAAAGTCAGATGCAACCTGGTTTGTCTCTGGTGAAATGCAAGAGGGGAACAAACCATGTTAATACGCTGTTGATAAAGAGAGGATAATGTGTTTGTTGACCTTCACCTTGCCCATCTGCCTCTGCCGTTGTTTGTGTTAGCTTTGCACCTCAGTCTTCTGCCTTGCATAAATCTGGTGCAAGAGGTAAAATACCCAGTGAGGGAGAAATAAAGAGAGAAGGAGGGAGGGGAGGACCGGGGGAAGCTGGAATTCTTCAGGAGGTGGTGAAAAAAAACAAAAAACATCCATGCATCACACCGGACAGGTCATTTGTGCAATGCTGCATTTGAGTGTTCCTGAGATTAGGAAGCCTAATAATTTCTGAAGGGCATGCTTTATGTTAATGTGACAGGCTTCGCTGTATATTTCTGCTGAGGCACCGTCTTTGTGGCACTTAATTTTGCTTTAATGGAACTGTTGTGTTAGTATCAACAGCCACCTCAGAGATTTAAACCAGCCCTGAATTAACTCGTTTTTATAGCAGAGGACGTCCTCTGATTATTTCTCACGTGCGCAGACATAGCCAAGGACATTCCAGACAAACCAACTTTCATCACCAAACAAAAAAAATAAATTAAAAAAAAAAGAGAAAAAGAATATATTTTCACGATGTGGGATGTGTTTGACAGCGAAAGCTGCTCTTTAGTGCTTTTTCCTAGAAGGTGACAAAGGGATATTCTTTCTCTCTTTCTTAGCTCATTATGTTTTTCTTCAAAAGAACACTGTTTCTGTCAGCTATTTTTTTTCCTCACTGCTCTCAAGCTGCTCTACAGTTGAGTATTAGCAGTCTTTAATGTGCTTCTCAGCCTGGACTCTCAACATAAGCTCTAAAAATAAATGATTGTTTGATTGCAGAGAAATGGAAATTAGCCAGTAATTACATCTGGCACATCTGTTCTCTTTGTATGATATACATATATATATAATATACTCAACTACAACACTTGTTATATCACAGTGATCACTTGTTTCACTGTTAGCCACCACTTTCTCAAAAACCCAGATGTTCAGCTGACTACTTGAACTACTTGAAGTAGTCAGCTGACTGAACATAAAAATAATCAGTGATCACACAATGTGCTATTAGGCAAAATGAAAATGTAATACAAACCATGAATGGCTGTTGTAGCTCCCAGAGCACATTGTGTATTAAATTTCCTGAATTTGAACTAACTAGTTCTGAATCAAACCATCAAGTCTTTGTTTCTTAATTTGAAGGCTAAGATGAGAGTGTTCTGTGCTGTGATTTTTTGACTCTCAGATTTCTGAGTGGCCTCTTCCTCCTCTGGCTGTACACTGTCTCAGAGTATTTAATGGACTCTATTATGGCTGAAAAAATAACCTTTGTAAACTAAGGGTGTGCCATCTAAGTCACCTCACGATTTGATTTGATTATGATTCACAGTGCTACAATTCGATGATTCCCCGATTATCGATGCATCTCGATTAATCTTTTTTTTTCCCACATAGAATGTTTTTCTCACTCTGTAGTTACTTGTGAAATAATGTATATTTTAAAATATCCATTCATTGAAGTAAAACACGTTTATCTCTCTTTTCTTTTCTAACTCCTCTGATAAAAGAAGAAAAAAACATTAGCTCGCACATGTAATGCCTGTTTCATTTATTGATGTAGATTAAGAACAATAATAATACTAAAAATATATGTGTGGCTGTACTGACATGATTCTGATTTGATTATTTTATTATGAACATGTACATGAAAAAATATCTGTTAAAAAAGAAAAGAAAAAAAAGGGAAAGGAAATTGACAATATTTCCGCTTCTATTACAATCTGATATCTTGATTTACATGTCCAGAAAGTAATCCTTTTAAATCTTATTGTATGTGCATGTCAGCCAGATTGTTTCTCATATGGATTTTGGACACTATATGGTCACTGCGCGTATTCTTACGTTTCCAGTCAACAGAGTGTTGACAGAATATGCAACACTCGATGCTAACCCCTCAGTACAGAGCCGAGCAGTTCGCATCAAGTTTTCTCAGTTTTTTCACAGATGAACACAGAGCCGTAGGCAGCTGCTTCACCATGCTTACATTGTTCTGAAGGGGAAGGGGCTTAGTCTGTGGAAGGGGCATAGACTGTATAAGACATGAACGTAGCACCCGTGACGTCACCCATTGGTTTCGGGGAGTCGGTTTTGTGACCAAACCAAGGGGGGAGTTGTAGGTTTCAGCAGTGAGGATCACTTCTGCGTTCAAAAAGCTGCAGTTCCTCGGCTGCCGCTGGGGGCTCCAGAAGTGAGCAATTCTCCATTGACCTCCATGTTAAAATAGCCAACTTTACAGCCTAAAAAACATATATATAGTCTGGTACATTTTTTGTTTTTGGTCTCTATTGATAGTTTCCACCTCCGTGAACACTGTGAGGGGGGTGAATTTTTTTGTACCACAACCGTTTTAGTGTTATTTAGGCTTAATAAATTGGGGCGTGGTTACATTGAGTGACAGCCCGTAGACAGGCACTGACAGTTAGCTCGTTGCTAAAGCATCGGCTGGGCTAGGCGGCTACATCCAGAGGCCTCTGGCTACCTCCAGCGGTTGACAGGGGCTGCAGTGTCCGTGTTTGTTTGCCAATATTCAGATAGGTTTTTGTGACAGTATGGCTTGTTGTAGTGTAGACTGTACTAACTGACCGTCTAAGGAGTCTGTGTTGCAGTTTTTTCGGTAAGTAAATTTCTCACTATTTTACCTGGATGTTTGCACTAATTAGTACCGGCATATTTTGCCGCTGGCTTATGACTTAATTGCCGATTTATGGTCGCTGCTGATACAGATAGAGGATCGGAGCGGATAATGTTAGGAACGCTGCTGTGGTGTGTTCCGTGCTCTCAGAGTCCGTTTATTGCGGGAATACTAGGCTACAATTTTATTTCGTCTCATTTTTCTGTTTAAAAAGTCCGACATTGCATGGACAGAGCAGCTCCGTCAGTAGCGTTAAACACTTTAATATATTATTATCATCATTATTTTTTATTGTTATCATTAATAATAATGGCAATAATGACAATAATAATATTAATTATTATTATTATTATGTTTTTAACGTTTTAATATAGTTTATCAATATGAAATAATGTTTTTTTCACAGTAAAATAATAGGCTAGAAATAAATTTCCCCCCGCAACTCCACCAAACCCTGCAGCTCCATCTAAAACCTCTCTATCTGAAACATGTCATGTTCAAAACACAGCAGCAACATTATGATCTCTGTTGTATGCTGTGTGTTAATGATTACTGGGGTCGAGAGCTAGTCGGGTCAGACTTGGGGACTGTCGTGTGGTGGATGTAGCTGCGTGTATCTGCCGCTTAGCTTGTTAGCCTAGCTGATTAGCCTTAGGCTAGCTCTGTTGCTCCGAGCTAAGTGGCCGGGTTCTCGTCCGGCTGACCCTAGAGTAACTGCCTCTTCGCCAAATATGGAAAGTACACTCCCACTAAAATCCAAGATGGCGCAGCTCAAATGTCCATGGTTTGGTCACAAAACCGACTCCCCGAAACCAATGGGTGACGTCACGGGTGCTACGTCCATGTCTTATACAGTCTATGAACCAAACCATGGGCATTTGAGCTGCGCCATCTTGGATTTTAGTGGGAGTGTACTTTCCATAGTTGGCGAAGAGGTGGTTACTCTAGGGTCAGCTCGGACGAGAACCTGGCCACTTAGCTTGGAGCAACAGAGCTAGCCTAAGGCTAATCAGCTAGGCTAACAAGCTAAGCGGCAGATACACGCAGCTACATCCACTACACGACAGTCCCCGAGTCCGACCCGATTAGCTCGACCCCGTGTAACCGCAACACACAGCATACAACAGAGATCATAATGTTGCTGCTGTGTTTTAAACATGACTGTTTCAGACAGAGAGCTTTGAGGTGGAGCTGCAGGGTTTGGTGGAGTTGTGGGGGGAAATTTATTTCTAGCCTATTATTTAACTGTGAAAAAAATCATGATTATTTCATATTGATAAAATATATTAAAGTTAAAAACATAATAATAATAATAATTATTATTGCCATTATTATTAATGATAACGATAAAAATAATGATGATAATAATATATTAAAATGTTTAATATTTAATATTGTTTTCATTGCTGCCTCCACCCACTATCCACTTACAGTTACAGCAGCCGCTTACTGACGGAGCTGCTCTGTCCCTGCAATGTCGGACTTTTTAAACAGAAAAATTAGATGAAATAAAATTGTAGCCTAGTATTCCCGCAATAAACGGACTCTGAGAGCACGGAACCCACCGCAGCAACGTTTCTAACATTATCTGCTCCGGTCCTCTATCTGTATCAGCAGCGACCATAAATCGGCAATTAAGTCATAAGCCAGCGGCAAAATATGCCGGTACTAATTAGTGCAAACATCCAGGTAAAATAGTGAGAAATTTACTTACCGAAAAAACTGCAACACAGACTCCTTAGACGGTCAGTTAGTACAGTCTACACTACAACAAGCCATACTGTCACAAAAACCTATCTGAACATTGGCAAACAAACACAGACACTGCAGCCCCTGTCAACCACTGGAGGTAGCCGGAGGCCTCTGGATGTAGCCGCCTAGCCCAACCGATGCTTTAGCAACGAGCTGTCAGTGCCTGTCTACGGGCTGTCACTCAACGTAACCACGCCCCAATTTATTAAGCCTAAATAACACTAAAACGGTTGTGGTACAAAAAAATTCACCCCCCTCACAGTGTTCACGGAGGTGGAAACTATCAATAAAGACCAAAAACAAAAAATGTACCAGGCTGTAAATATGTTTTTTAGGCTGTAAAGTTGGCTATTTTAACATGGGGGTCAATGGAGAATAGCTCACTTCTGGAGCCAGCCCCCAGCGGCAGCCGAGGAACTGCAGCTTTTTGAACGCAGAAGTGATCCTCACTGCTGAAACCTACAACTCCCCCCTTGGGAAGCGGCTTGTTGTGCCACCCAGATTTGCTGCCCTCCGTGCAGTTTTCCCCAGACACACGTTCCTATTCCACATGGAAACAGCACTGCATGAATATCTTTGGCTCTTGGACTGTTGGTTGGACAAAACAAGACACCTGATGATAACACTGTGGACTTTAAGGGTGGAAATCTTCATGATGATT
Organism: Toxotes chatareus; assembly: GCA_016801885.1. NCBI lineage: Eukaryota > Metazoa > Chordata > Actinopteri > Toxotidae > Toxotes > Toxotes chatareus. Next base: position 20,801,706 of record CM028899.1, read on the forward strand.
CAACAAATACAAACAGTGGCACTACTTATTTCAGTTCACACTGTGCGAAATAATTAACTCATGTCCATACTTTGTTAAAATACAGTGTGAAATATAACTGGTAATTAAGTTTAATGGGTTTGATAAAAGTCACTGACAAACAGAAAAAAGCAGAGAATGTGCTGAAGTTTGGAGCTGTTTCATTTGAAAAAGTTGAAGCATGATGCTGTCTTCAGTCTTCTGTTACTAACGCTATGCTGTTAAACTCTTGATTTTACACTCCGGCCTTTTTTTTTTTTTTTTTTTACATGAAACAGACTGTAAACTGAAGTTGTTTTCTTCACCTGACCAGAGTTTGCTGAAAGTTTTATGAAGTGCTGCAGTGTGTGTTATGTGCTGGTTTGTGGTGGAGGTACAGGTTTGGTATCCAGGTGAAGTTTTAACAGAATACTCAAAGCTCTGCAAAGCTAATTTAAGCTAAGTTATTGCACCTAAAACATGCCCAAACTCTTTCCTTCTTTGAAGATAAACTAAAAAACAACACACTGTGCACCACCACACTCCATGACTAAGTTCTGGCCTTTTCCACATCAACATAATTAACAACAGGCAAAAACAGATTTTTGGAAGATGATTTTTTTTTATAGAAGATAAAAAATGCAGTTTTCATGTGACTCGTTTTTTTTTTTTCTCCTATCCCTAGTGGGCTTGAAGAATTTGTAAGAGGTGCTTTTCATTGTTTTCTGATGTTTTAAAGACCAAAAGATGAATCAAAAAATAATCAGCAGATTAATGTGTAATGAGAATAACTGTTTGTTGCAGCCATATAATGTGTAAAGCTGAGGGTTGGTCTGATATTTAGCCCAAATGCTGTTCGTCTGATGGCACTGGCATCTCCTGCACCTCCTTGCATTTCCAGATGATTACTCTTGATTGACTGGCTGATTGATGATTATTTCTAGATGATTATTCACTGATCATGGCAAAGTTTACTAAGGGGTGTTTCTTGAAGACAGCCCTGAAGAGCAGAAAGACAGAAAGGCAAAGTGAATCAGGCTTGCACCGATGTCACTCTCTCTCTGACATTGGTGCATCTGCTGATTTGGCTTCATCATATGACTTTTGTTTTTACTCTGTAAAAACTGTGACTTTAAATGACTTTAAGAAACAAAACAAACAAAAACCTAATGTTGCGCCCCTGTAATAGGAACGACACAATAGCGACGTAGTTTCAATCGAGTTCCGTGTTGTAATGAATTTTTCCACAAACACCTTTTTAACATGCTTACAGGACTGTGAAAGATAACACCACATTGTCATTTTTTCCTTAACAACCACACTTCACTTCAAAACAGAAAAACACCGACATATAATGCGGACATCATGTTGCTACCGCGATTGTGTCGCGGTCCGCGCTAACACTGCTAGCAAACAGGCTAACACAACAACGATTTACATTTAGCCGACAAAATATACATAAAACGTTACACAGTCTTACACATTACTGGCTACCGATTCCTCACAACGTATGTGCATCATTATACATTATACATGCTAAAACCTTCACTCTTACCTGTAAAAGGAGAGAATAATAGGAACGACACATGCGATGTAGTTCCAGTCAAGTTCCGTGTTGGAATGAATGAGCGCGAGCTGCGCGCCCCCCCTCTACTGACCGAGTGAGGCTTAAGCAATCGAACACAGAGCAATAGATTTCAATAATCCCGATCTGCGAAGTATATTTTTAACTCTTTCCAATGCTGTTTGGTAGGTTTGTTATAATCATGAATGAACCTATTTTCTACCACGTATGGAGATGAATTAAAAGGTTTTTATCATTGCATTTATAACAGATTTCTAGCCATTGCATTCCTACCATTCTTATGACCGTTACACTAACTCGTTCCCTCCACTCTATGGATCAGGTTCACCTCTACTAAAACCCGCTGTATTACCCGTCCCTTTTTCTCCCCAGTCACTCTTACACTCTTAAACCACTTGAACTTCAAAGAGCTGTGAGCTAGTGAGCAATGAGAGAATACACGATACAAGCACTGAGGACAAACCAGAGCACTTCACTGCATTTTCTGTCTTTCTAGTCTTTTGAGCCACAGTCTTCATGCAGTTTGTCTTCTGCTCCGAGGTTTTATCTCGAATGGCTCTGGTCGATACCCGGGGCTCACAGTGAGGCAGAGCTAGGCCTCCATGGTTCAGTGGCCCAATCAATTTCCACAGCACTTGTTTAGATAACCCTGTGCTTCTTTGCAGGCTTTGAGAAACTGCAGTGATGAATTGAAAGATTCTCAGCACGGAGGGGGCATGCGGGGACGATGAGGGCACCATGACCAGAAAATTACAACAAAGTTACAGCAGCAGATGGGTTGAATAGAGGGGGGACAGTGTTGCTGAGATTGCACACTTAAAAGAGACTTCTGGACAAAATGATAAGAAGAAAAGTTGCCTTTGAAGAAGATTTTACTGATTAAATTTTATTCATCTTGCTGAAATAGGATCTACGCTGTGGGGTAGAAATAAGGTGGTTTCTCTTGTATTCTCCTCAGTATGAGTGACACAGCCTGGCCTGGGAGACGCACTCTGCATTAATATGCCATGTCCACTTGTGGTGTCTCAATTTCTTATAATCTCTGAGACATTTACAAGGTTCAAAAGCTTTTCCAGCTGACCAGTCTGATGTTCAGCGAATACAGTCTCTGCTCTGCAGTGTGCAGATCACAAGACTCAACACAAAGACACTAGCTGCTCACCCAGCTGTACTGAACAGTGACAGAATTCTTAGTTAATACAGCTTGAGCTCACTTGTACATAGGTAGGCTTCTAAATATTATGCCATTATAAATTATATGTTTGGAACAGTAGCCTAATGTTTTTAAGGTTTGGGATGAGGAAAAAGATGCTTCACGTGCTTTACAGAACGGGACATCGGGGAACGATCCAAGCGCGGCAATGGCTGCGTGGCTGCTTTAATGATGATGGCGGCCAAATTGAAATCAGGTACAGGTTTGTTTGTTAAAGGTGCGGTCTCTTTTGTGATCTCACCGCCCGTGGCTCATTGCACAGATGCAGGAATTGCACTGACCTCCCTGACCTCAGTAGGGATCAAACTGCAAACCTTGTGATCTAAAGGTGACTCTGATGCAGCAAAAGTACAACTCACTGAGACGTTCAGGAACTCGCTGTGAGTCCTGAACTTCGCGTTGAGCAGAAACCGACTGATTGAGAGGTGAAGCTTAAATCCTGGCAGAAGCAGCAGCTGAGCATGAGGACATGGAATATGTGCTCCTAGTGTTTGGAGGAGGATAGAATGTGTAAACACAGCCTGCAGACTGTATCACAGTGACTGAGAACGCTGCTGTACTGTCTGTATGAATTAAGGTTTGATTCGGAAAAAGTCCAGCTCCTGGGGGTTTTATGCTCATACTCTAAGACAGAGGAGGCCTGTGGAAACATTTCCAGGTATGATATATGCTAGAAGAGTTAGGACTGTGGGACCGAGCTGTTTAGAACTTTTTTTTCTGCCCCCTAGTGAATTTGAAAGTGAACTGATATAAACTTCTCACAGTTTAAGTATTAACTTCTGTTCACTGTGTGTGGTGCATGCAACAGAATATCAAGCTCTGTGATTGCATGTTTTTTTTTTTTAAAAGTTATACTTCTTATGTTCCCACACCTGTATCCACATCTTTGACTTTTACTTTGCATCTCCACAGCCAACAATGGCAGCCATCCAAACATTCACAAAACCTTTGACAGTTATATTGTGAATACTGTAGGTTATAATGAGAATTGCAGAACTTATTTGATTTTTTTTTCCAGAACATACTGTAGTTTCAATATAAAACCAACCACTAAGATCTAATGAATGAGCCCCTCCTCTCTTAGTTCCTCTTTCTGTCAAGCTTTCCACTTTCCTATCACATACAGTGTGAAAGTGGTTTCAGATATTTGGACTCCACTGTGTGTAGATACCAGTGACAATGGAACCCCTATAACCTCTTCCTTTTCTTTTCTTTTTTTGGCATTTAAGCCTCATAGAGGCAGATAAGAAACAAGGGAAGACACAGAGAGAGAGAGGTATGATTTGCAGCACAGCTCTCTATCCAGAATCCACCCAGGGATATTTGCAGTTATGTGTTGGGATGTGTTCTGTGGCTCAATTAATAGCACAGGCAGTGAGCCAACAGCTGGATGTGCTGAAGCTAGTTTTTGGCAGTACTAGGTTACAACCCTCCACACTCTTTAAATGCTGGCTCTGTGCACACTGCTTCAACATGTGCGAAAGCTGTGAAAGTGTGGAAGCGTGCGGGGGAAAGGCCGAGATTCCCTCAGGACAGGCAGGTGTGCTGGATGTTGGAGCAGAGTCAGGTATGCAGTGAAGCGTGAATGTAGCAGTGACTCCAGAGCTCTTTCATTCATAAACTCCCAACACAAAATGGCACAGCACAGAAAAAGAGAATCCCCCATCATGGACTTGATTCAGGTGATCCATTCGGAGTCTGTCAATTATTCTTTATACAGATATAAGATCATATCTCGGTTTTTAACATGCTCATAAATGACTTCATTGAAAATCACAGTACTGTTCTTCATGCTATAGAGCAGGAACGTCTATGCTCGAATCCGAATTGTCCGAATTGTTCAATGAAGCAGTTGTTTCTGCACCTAATGGACCTGAAAAGAGCCATTTTGATAAATGACCACCTTTCCCACTCTGCAGGTTGTTTTCAAGATACTTAACTGAAAAAGTTATTGGCTTTCCACCCTTTTTGGATGTGCTATTTTTCTTTGCTTTTTCTATTTTTCTCCGTGTTGTGGCACTTCATGCATTATTGTTATCGTTAGAATTAATGCCAGAAATGTGTGTTCACCTGACCTGTGATATATGTTTTATCCAGCAATTCTTAACATAAAAAAACCCTTATAAACATCCAGCATAGCATAGCATAGCATAGTATAATATAGTATAAAGAACTTATTTGCACCTTGCATCGTCTGGAATTTTCATTTGTATTTTTCATCTTAAAAAAGCAGGAAGCTCTGAATTAGACATGGACCCTAATGGCTGAATACATCTGAGAGGCAAACAAAAAAGAAAATTGAATTGAATTAGATCCACGTTTTGACCATCAGTGCTTCTGGCCGACTGAGTCTGATTTCGTGGCTCCTGCTCTCCTGCTGGTAACAGTTACAAAAGCTTCCTCGAAATAGCAACACAAACACTGTCCTAATTTAATTTTCAGCCCTTGTTCTATTACTGGCGCAAGTATCAACAGCCATTAAGCTTTTTAGCATTGGTAATTTACTATTTTTGGGGAGGGCTCTGAAACACATTCGCCGTCCACAGGCAACACGATTTGACTAATGTGATGGCAGGTAGAGAGGAGCTCAGTGAAAGAAGCAGCAGCAGCAGAAACAAATAGTGTTCCACTTTGATTGTTGTGCTGTCATTCTGTCCCTGGACGTCAGAGTTAGCTGTTTTTCTCGAACTGACAGATCCCATTCAGTTGCTTCCATGTTTACCACTCAGTCTCTCTGTGCTTCTCATATTCAAATTGAAAATTTGGTTCATTGGCATAAACACATTTAGGTTCAGTACTGCCAAAGTAGGAGGTGTAGGATTTACAAGGTGCTCTCAGTTGCCATTTTATTAGGTTCCTAGCTCCTTGATCTTCCTCTGTGTTTCTAATGGTTGCGGTGTTGTAGGAAGTGGTGTCTCTGACTCTTGTGGGTTGTGTGTCCACCAGTCTCAAAGGTCAGATAGTTGACATTCAGTCTGTATTTTAGTCCTCTTGCTTCTCAGCATGTGGTCACCCATGATCTCTCACTCTCTCCTCATCCTTTTTGTGGTCTTTATTATTTTACCTGCTCTTTCACTTACATTCTGCCTCTCAGTTTTACAGCAGTGTCTTCACTACTCATTCTTTCCTGTCTGTGAGCATTTACATCAGATGTCTCACTTCTGTCTTCCTATGTGCTTTGACATTCCCCTGTCCCCACCACCGGAGTTGTACCTCTCTCTCTCCCTCTCTCTCCCTCTCCCTCTCTGTCCCTCTCTCTCTCGCTCGTGGTGGCTGCTCTGGGTTCCAGATCGTTTCTGCCGTCTTCTGTCGAAGTGCATGCGGCAGGACCGAGCTTATGTCAAAAGGACGGTCTGTTGCTGACACGGACTTGACACTGATTTCTTTCTTCTTTTTTTTTTAACGGATACTTCCAAAACCTTCAGAAAGTGAAATTGAAAAGACAAGACAAGTGGAGCATGCCGGAGCGGACAGAGAGGTGAATGTACAGTATTCTGTTTCAGGACTTCTTCTTGTACTAAGTCACTCTGCAAGTTGCACAGGATCAGAGAGGATTTTCTCCTCTCTGTGCCTTTGAATTTCCTTCCTTTGCAAGGTCGCCGAAAGATATCGTTCAAAGAGAGAGAGAGAGAGAGAGCAGAGAAGGAGCGATAGGCTGAGAGATGTAGGAGTGTAGCACACGGAGAGCAGCTGGTGAGCTGGTCAATGGCTGCACGAGCTGAGCCGAGCGTCCTGCACAGAGCAGGAGGCAGGAGGTGTCCATTCATCCTCCCTCTGTAATTGCAGTCACCTGCAGGCCACAGGGCAAGAGTGTATGTTTAATGATTTTAAATTAGACTTTTTTTTCTTTAATGCTGTTTTTTTTTTTCTGTGGTTGACTCATCTTTACCCACTGGGTCTCTGAACAGCATGTGAGTGAGATGTCTGGAAATACGAGGTGCTGACAGGCTGCTGGTCTTTATTATTATGGGGTTATCTCCATCATGAGGCCATTGATCTGTAGAACACTCTGTTGTGCTGTGTGTCTGTCTGAATCTCTTTGCCTTCCATCATGTGCCCCGTGGGTGCTTTACCCTTACGGGGTCCCGTGAAAGCGGGTTCCTGCCGAGCCCCCGGTCTTGTTGTCCTCTGTCAGAAAGCCTGGATGGTGTGGCTGATTCTGGGTTGTATCGCTGCGTCCACGAAGCAGAGCTCCTCCTTGTCGTGGAGGTCGCAGAACTCCGCGGCTGCCAGACCTCAGGCGGCGGTGGCTTCATACGCTCACACTGAACAGCATCACCTGCATGCGAAGAGGCACCGCTCCTCTCCGCCCATCTCCACGTACAGGTCTCCAGCATCACTAAAGGGGGGTCATGGTGAGTGGCCAAACTTTTCAGGTGGATTCTCAGCTTTCTGCTTCACTTGCTAATAATCCAGGTGTAATTTCAATAATTTTAACTTTGCTATGAAATAGAGGGAGAGAAAAGTGTGTGCATGACTGTGCTGGAAAACAGAATTACTGTTATCTCATCTCCGTTTTCCCAGATCTCTCTTTTATTTTTTCTCCCGTTTGATTTGTGCTCCAGTCTTAATTGTGCCTAACTGTGCAGAGCTTTCCTCAACGCTCCTGTGTCACTGGCAGTGAAATAGCTGTATAGCACCAGGGAACTGGAGAGAGTGTATGGATTTAATGAGAGGGAGTGGTGAGGCAGATGAGGTGGCAGAAGGTCTCAGATGAAGTGTATTATGTGAAGCCAGGTTCTGGGCTTATATTGTGAGGAAAGGGAATTGGATGTAATATTGGAATAGCTGCATTACGTTTGTTAATTCAAAACACAGTGTGCACTGTCTGAGGTGTGTGTGACACTAGTTACAAGGTGAGATTGACATAAAATTCACATGACACTAAAGCAATTACTCCTCCAGCTCAAGGTAACCTCCAGAGAGGAAGTACAATGAGTACAATGAGTGCATGCTTAATTTTATATATATATATAATATATATATATATATATATATACATATACACACACACATCACCAAGAAAATGGAAGTACAGCAGATGCCAGGGTCACCCTGAGTTGAATTTACTTGACAAAGACTGAAGTCTTTGTAAACTGCTTTTAATTGTGTTTTGAAATAAGAACAATGGCTGAATGAATGAAGCAGCTGCAGGATGATACTGTACAGCAGTAGTTAATGTTTGCGGGTTTTTCTGTCATACATACAAATGCCCCAGTTCACATGACTACACAAAATACAAAAAAATAATGTTACAGTAGTGAACACAAAATAGCATAACACAATACACATTACGATGTTTTTTCTTACAGATAAAAAAAAAAAAAACTTCCTCTTTCAAGCTCAGTATTGTGAATAAAGCCTGTCTCACCACAGGTTCTCTTCCTTCAACATAAATTAGGTTTTTATAACAGGACATACATTGTTGGCTCATCACTGTAGGGAATATCTGTCTGTTTCTGTTATCTACCCCTGGGCTTTTCTTACTGTAACATGTCAAAGTCTCTTTGATGAAAAAAAGGTCTTTCTTTCACACAGACTTCCTTAAACCTATGGCTACACCATACAAGAAGTTGCAAAGCTGAGAGAATGGCTGCATTCAGCGACGCTTTTAATTACAAATTCAGCAAAGACCTTGGCTGAGATGGGGATGTGTGTTCAGGCTTCACCACGCACTGAGATGCAAGCCTTTCAGGAAGAGAATGAAACTCTATTACAATTCAAAGATTTCTGCCTAAATAAAATACAGAATAAAAAAATATATATTTTATTAAAATAAGTGAATTTCTCATTAATGAAAGCAAAGAAGACCCAGAAGAACCAGACTCAGCTTTCACTGGCAATGTTTTTTTTTTTAAAAAACTGGTTTTCCATTCTCAGTAATGGTCACCAACCCTTTATGACACCTGAGACAAAAAGAGTAAGAGGATAATGGCCATGAACACACAGGGCTTCAAAGTCAGGAGCAAACACTTCAATGGATTTTGAGGACAAGGCGGGAAACTTACTGTTCAAACCAAGAATGTGAACAAATCTTTTAAGTGTGAGTGTATTGTACACGTTAGATCTCGTGTACTTTTTCTTCTACCTAGACTGAAACAAAAAAAAAAGATTTAGTTGGTCAAAGTTCAGACTAAAACAGAAAATTAATTGACAGTAAAAACAAAGCAGCCAGCAATAAAATGCTGTTAGTTAGCATGGTGCAGGACACAACAGAGACAGCTCGAAGTCAGTGTGACTGCTGGCTTTAATGAAATAAAATCATGTCATGGGTGACTGGGTTGCTATACCAGTGACATACTGTAAGTGCTGAGTCTGTGGGTGGAGGTCAGACAGTACCTGAAGGAGGAGATGGAGGAAGAAGGAGATGAGTTATACAGCTCTCATTAAATGTCGGTGCAGTTCCATTCTCTGAGTGATGCTGCAGAAAGTTTGAAGGTAATAACTTTTGTGGTATTTCAGTTTTGGGAAATACCACGAAATGCACATTTTCCCCAAGTTGAGCTGAATCTTGTCATATAGGCCACGCCCATTTTCAGCCATAATTTCCCAAAACTGTGAATGTTACACTGCGCATCCTGCACGGAATTTTACACGCAGAATCCGTGGAGTCATGATCAGAAGTTTTTGAAACAATTCTGATCATCTAAGAAATACAGGAACGACTTCCTGTAGGTTGCATTCAAAACATAAATTATTTCAAATCTTCCAAGCTATCACTCTCAGTAACATAAATCTTGGCTTAGTCATTTCCAAAGATCCACTGAAGCTCTGTGCAGAATTTGGTTCCAACTGGACACCAAAAAATGCAAAAGCTATAAAGACGTTTACTCATACAAAGGAGGTGATGCTATATGTCTACATAGGTCTGTCCAATTAACACACAACAGTAGTAGTTTACTGTGCCACGCTGAGGTTCTGTACAATATTTGTTGCATCTTGGCCACTAGGTGGCACTTTTACACATAGTTAGAAGAACATGCGAAAACCTACTTTTTTTTTTTTAACTCATCTTAGGTTGAAGCAAAATCTATATAAATTGATGCACATAGCATCTAAGGACCCTCATGACTGTTGAATCACTTACTCTAAAGTGTAGTGTCAGTCGCAACAGGTCTACCCAGAGTTCCAGGCTATCCCAGTCTAGGTTAACAACGCATTGAAACACCCCTCAAAAACATTCTGTCGTCAGTGGAGTGTTTTCCGAACTCTGTGATGCTCTCCACGTGAGACAGGCATCACGCCCATGGGCAGGTCTGACTATTTCTTTATTTTTACATTTATTATTTATGCATTTCTACATTTATTTTATTTTTTGTATGTCTGTGTCCGTATGTTAATAAGGTGAATGACCAGCTCTATTCGCACACTGACTTTAGAGGATATTACACAGACTTTGTAGAAGGGAGTTGGCAGGATAAAGTCTGTTTAATGTCCAGTTCAGCTGATTTGGGGTTCATACATACATCACCATCAGGGTTACAGTGACAGGGGGGTCCATGGTTAGTCAAGCAGGCTTATGTCATATAGATTTGATAGGAATCGTTTGCTTCTGTCTGTTTCACCCAGCTGACCAGCCCTGCTTCAGACAGATGTTAGGACCTTCCACTCAATTAGCACATGGACACAGAAATACAGAAATAAATCAGTCTAGAAATGTTGGAATACAGAAACCAATAAATGTAGAAACACATAAAATAAATGAGGTTTTTGGCTGTTCCACTTTCCCTCGGATGCAGTTTGGATCTGAGCTGACAAATTTCTAGTCATCTCTGTGATTTTGCTTTTGCATCTCTGAGTGTTTATCTGCTGTAGTGCCGTCTTTCAGCTACTATTTGTGGATAAATGATTGTTTGGGTGATTGCAGAGGGACACTTTTTGATCCTCGTTGTGATGTGATTATTGCAATCATCATTCTTTTCCAGACAACAGCCTTGTCTTTCAGCTTGGAGTGGCCAGGTGTGTGTAAATGGGGGATGAAAAGAGTCATCAAACATGCAACACGTTGAGGAAAACTAGATTTAACTACACAATTCCACATTCCACTTTATCACAGCCATAGTTACCTCTGTCTTTATTTTTTTTAAGTCTCCCGCAGCGTTTTAATCCAGTAACCGTCCACAAACGCTTATTGCCCCGGACTTAATGAGCAAAAGACAGCTGCACGGTGGTACTATCAAGCAGTCTATGCTTTAAAATACTTTGAAGTAGAAAAAAGCCCTTTGATCGTGGTTTAACATTGTTATATGCTGTTGCATCACCAGTCTATGGAAAATATACTGTAGTGCTCGCAGGAGAGGGAGGAGAGGGACAGATGGCTGCCTCTCCTTCTTGCAGACTTTGAAGTTTGCTTTGAAACTGTCACCAGTTTATCAGGAAATAAAAAAAAAATGTGCAGGTTACATTCGCTAAGTAAAGCTTGTGTATTTTTACTGACAGCCTGTCACTGTGATTGTGTGTATTTTGATATTTGACTGTGCTGTCTATACTCTGTGAGCTACACTGCTGTTGTATTTCTTGGATTGGTGTTGTTTGCTTTTTTAAAATTATTCCTGGGGAGACCGTGTGTGTGTGTGTGTGTGTGTGTGTGTGTGTGTGTGTGTGTGTGTGTGTGTCGGCACCATCAGAGAAAAAGGTGTTAACTGCTGCCTGTGGGGAAGGTCTGGAGCATGGTTTGGTTTGATGGATGTCTTGTTTAAATCTTCACAAAAACAACCTGAGAACATCCTTTTGATTCACAAACTGGCTTTTGTTGTTGTTTTGTAGATTTAATCAGCTTATGTGGACATGGACAACCCTTCAAAGTGTAAAAAACATAGTCTATTGTTCTAATGACCCCCTCGGTTCAGCCTTCCCCTTATTTCACCCAGCCCTCAGTGGGCACACGGCCTCTAGAAAGGAAGGCACTTACACTGAAATCCTCAACTGTGGACTGATGCTTAAAAGTTAAACACATCAGAAGCTTTTTTTTTTTTGTAAAATAGATGCCCTTGAACATTCGTTTAAAGTTGTGATGTCCAGTGTTTTGGTCCCCACAAGTATAGAAAGCTTCTGGTTTTTGGACCCCATGAATATAGTAAAATAAGCCCACAAACCCACCCACCCAGGCAATACAATTAAACAGATATTATAAGTGTCTCTAGGCGTCAGCCCTGTGATAGGCTGGTGACCTGTCCAGGGTGTACTCCGCCTCCTGTCCAATGTCCGCCCTCATTAAAGAATAAGTGATATATCTAATAGATGAATGGAAAGAAAAAACATAAAATTCAACAGCAGCTGCATAAGTTAAGCAGCCTATAAAGTACAGTAGTTCGTTCGTGGGTAAGGGACATGGGACAAGGTGTGTGGATGGGCAGGGCATGTTGGGTAACTAGAGGGAGGCAGGTCTGGGGAGATGAGGGGAGAAACATGGGCGAGGGAGCAGTGAGACTGGGCTGGGGACGTGGGGCCAAGGGGAGCAGAGGGACAGGTCGTGACACATTTGGAGACACAACCATAAGGAGAAAAAAAAAAACTATGGAGAACTAAGGCAGCATCCCATCAGGATGTTCTAGATGAGTCTGGGTGTGAGCTGTGGAGTAGATTTAACTAACCAGCATACCATTCATCGCTCTCTCTGCCAGCTCACTGTGTGTTTTTGGATCCATTCACACACTCATCATCTTTTAGACTCAGTGTACTTGAGTGTTCAGTGCAACCTGTCCTACCAGGCTGCCTCTGTGGTTGTGTTTAACATGAAACCCACAGCATCACCATAACGTGACACGTGACCACGACTGCAACACAAAACAACCACAAGACACGATTCTGCGTCATACTCTGCGCCCTAAAGGGTGAAGGCATCAGCTGATTTCCATAATTCTCTTTGTGTTTTAGCAGGCGGTCAGCCACATGGAGAACAGTGGGAGGGGGGCAGGCAACTGAAATTGGTACACCCACGCAGTATTAGCATATTGTGGAGATGTACTAAACAGTTTTTTCCAGCAATCACAAGGGGGAGGCAGTGTTTTCAGAAAGGCTCTAATTTGTTCAGGCTAAAGCGGATTGGGTAGAGAGTAAGGGGGGGGGAGGTGTTCCACGCTCTGGTGACACAGTGCCACTGTTATCTGCCTGAGCAAAGCGTCCCCTCATCCACCTGCCCCTTCGTTATCATTAGCTAGCCTATGTGTGCCAGATAGTGTTTATGTGGGTACGAAACTTTGTGGGTTTTCCGTGTAAGAGCGCTGGTTGCGTGTGGGCTTGAGGTAAAACCGTGGGATGTACGGTGTAATAGCATGCATTCATACACCCCCCCGCACACGCTGTCACCTCCACACGCAAAAACACACACATGAACAAACGTTCATCACTGCCTCCCAGCTTAGCAGCAGTCATACAGGGCAGCATATGGCAAGACAGCCAACACTCCAGTATGTGAGGGACTGAAGCAGCTTATTGTTCTTCATAGTAATAAATGGTTTGAAGCACTGTAGCTTCATACAACATGTCCATATTTAGGACTCTGTTCTCCTACAGGCCGAAGCAGCACCAGAGCAAACGTGCTTAGTCTTTTTTTTTTGTACCTACTCTTGTAATTTCCTGGCTGCAAACATTTGTTTGCATCAGGATAGGAGGACTGGAACAATTGAAGCTGTGTTTGTGCTGATTAGCATCCGTTATGCAGCCGTTGCCCCAGTTACCCAGTTCTCTGGATGGACATCCCACAGGAGGAGAAAGGATCGGACAGAGGGAGGAGTTTTAATTGATCTAAGATTTTCATGAGGCTGAGGTTTCAAACTTTTTTCAGTGTGTTAGTATCCTACTAACTGTCATGGATTACAGAGCGGTTGAGAATCCACCACTAATCTTTATTCTGTCCTTTCATGCTTTCCTAATCGGACTACAGCTTTCTTGTCTCCATGATGATCATATCAGCTGGTTGAAAAACGTAAAATAAAAGTGGAAGGAAGAGAAGCAAAACTTAAATTAGAAATTTTTGGTGAGGTTTACATGGATGTGATGTCACTGGATAAAGTGATTAAAATACAGTGAAGCAAAAGTTTCTTTTTATTCTTTATTTTACGATTTAGTTTTAATTTGATTTAGTGTGAAGCACTTTCTAACTTGAGTTTTGAAAACTGATCTACGAATAAAAACTATTTTTTCTTACTTTCAGTGCATTGTGCAGTGTGCCACTGCATTTGCTGCTCCTCCTTCACCAAGATACCAAAGCAGCGAGGTGAAGGAAATAATGTGTACAGCAGCCAGACGGTGCGAAACGCAATATTTTCCTGCGAACACGATGTCCACTTGGACAAACGCAGCCCTTATACAGTTTTTTCTTTGGGCCCACGTCTGTTTTCTCGCATCTGGGAGGGTTTGGTCATTTTCAGACACTAAAGAAAGTTGCTTTTGTGCCCGTGTAGGAGGAGAGGTGCGGCTGAGCCTGTGTTTGTACTGATTAGGCGGCACAATGTAATTTTGGTGCAGACATCGAGTTTTCCTTAAAACCTGGTCAAACCACCTCTTGATGGCCAAGGCGGGCAAGGGGTAATTTTTGTGACTATACTTGGCATAAACAGTCCTAGACCTCTCCAAAATCAAAAAACACATCAATTATGTTAACTGTGGCCTCTTTCCATTTGATATACTTTTTTTTCTCCATCTACTGCAGATTGATATGTGCGCCCCGACAGGCGCACAACCTCAAGAGGTAATGAAGCACAAAAAATAAAAAGGCACTAATGGTGCATGCAGAAGCCAAAACAGTTTCAGAGCATCGTGTTCACTTGTTTTTATTCTGCTCAGAATGAACTCCATGGCATTCAGGAAACCCTGAATACTTCACACACTGCCAGCACACTGTTGATACCTTCATTCAATTATTTAAAGCTTTAGATGAGGCACTGGAATTTAATTTGAACTGACCTTGTACATTTTTTTAAAAATACTAACCAGCAAATCTCCATTCGACCGTCACTGCAAGATTTTGTTTCACTGCAGAAAGTTAATACCAACTACCAGACTATTTATTTAATTCTACGGTAAAATGATGAGAAGCAAACGGTGCCTTCACCTTCTTTCCATGTGACAATCTCTCTTCTGTGTTCAGAATTATTCCTTTCACACACACACATGAAATCGCAATAATAAACTCCATCAAAGTCACTCACTTGTACATGTGTCTTCACGTCCACATTCTTACGCACTCATTGTGTGTTGAAGCTGCAAGCAACAGCAGAGATGCTATTTCTGCGCGTACACACACGCACACACACCTACAGTAGGCCTACTGTAGGCGAGTTTTTGGTTGAGATTCTGCTAATGTTTGAAGTTTGATGGTAGACAGTTTGCAGTGACAGCTGAACTGTGGCTGAACTGTGAAACACCAAGAGGGAAAAGTCAATGTGAAAAGAGTTTTTCATACTGGCAAAGAAAACATGTTGCAAAATGACTGAACTGATAATGTTTAGTCAAAAATAAAAGAGCATTTTTTTTTTTTACATAAGATTTTTTTTTCCACTGAAGAGTAGTAGAGTGTTCTATTTTATGTAATTCATAAAACACTGTGTTTACTGTATAATGTTAAAAGATTATGACAGAGCTAAAAGCAAAGGTCACATAGTTGCTGGCTCTGCTGTGGAGGGGTTAGTTACAGGAAAACCTTGGAAGTGTTGAAGTGTTTTATAGAAAAAAAGAAGAATAAAAGGAGAGTATGGCAAAGGGAAAATGCCAAAATTCAGACTACTTAGAATCTGAAAATCTGTTGGGTTCTCAACCACTCATCAGCTTTGGTTACCCATAACATTGGGTATTACCGATAACACTGGTTATCACCCATAACACTGGCTCATTCATGGTTCATTGGCAGTGACATCTCTGCCATCCTTATTATATATACATAATATTATTTAAATATATGTAGAGAGAGAGAGAGAGTCAGGGTGTGGTTCTTGTTTTAGTCCAGAGTCGAGTTTTTTATTTCTCTTTCCTTCTCCTGCTCTGTTCAGCTGGGACAACGTACATCTTTGGCAAAGGAGGAGGCCTCATCACTTTTAATTGGCCAGCCAATGAGAGACCGAGCACCAGGACAGACCGGCTGACCGTCGGCTTTAGCACCTCCCTGAAAGACGGCATCCTGGTTAGGATTGACAGCGCACCTGGTCTGGGGGACTATCTCATGCTGCACATAGTAAGTTCTCACACACGTTCTGCTTGTCTCATTTACGTACGGTAACGTCTCAGTTTTCTTTTCCAACTGCTCTTATCTTTGCTGTTTGTTCCGCCCGCTGTGTGCTGTGGGTGTCAGTTGACTCCATGCTGTGTGAGGTGGTCAGTGTTTTAGACTGAAAGGATAGAGTGTCATTACCAGCTATAGAAAAGTGCAGCAGAGAGAAGTGGTAGGGGAGAGGAAGAAAAGGTGGCCAGAGAGAAGCACATGTCATGTGGTGTTTCCATTGTGATTTAGAAAAACAAAACAAAAATCTGATCATGTATGTTCGCCTGTTTTTTCACCTGTAGTGTCAGAGCTGGTGTACACATTTTATAGGTTTCTTTTTCTTTTCCTTGTCCTCATCTGTTTTAAGTGTATCGTCCTTAATAAGTTTTCCTGTAGCATTTCCACTGTCTGCTGTTGTTTATCAGCTGATAAAGATTCAACTCAACCAATACCATTATTTGATAATTCCTTGCTCCTCACTTGAAATTGTTCTGGGCTGCCATCATTAAGGATGTTCCAGATCCCATACAGAGGAGCAAAGAGCAAGGAGAAGTCTTTTAACGAACCGACACACCCCTTTTTTCCAATTTTTTTTTTTCCAATCAACACAAGCAAAGTCTTAAGGCACAAATGGACATGACCAGCAGCTTTTTTTGCAGGCTTTTTTTTTGCTTTTTGAAACTTGTTGTGGTCACTAGTAAAAATTAAGAGCTCTGGAAAAAAAAATCTGTTACCCTGCTTGTCTAATGCTGCTCATTTCTCCATGATGCTATACATCCCAATACTGCTGCCTTTCATCCTGTTTGTAAAGGTTCACCACCACCAAGACCTTACATTTGGTGCCGGAAGTGATGAAGATGAAAACAGATCATACACCCTAGGGAGGTGCACCTGATGCTTGCAGATATGGGCTCACTGGCATGAGTGACTTAAGTGAAGGGTGGGACAAAAAGACTATTAGACTGGACAAAAGGTGGCACCAAATGCTGATATCATATGCATAACTTCAGAGATAAGGGGAGAGAGTCAGCCCCAGCTGAACACACTGCCACAGCAGGAGGAGGAACATGTTTTCCAGTCCAGTGCCCAGAGAAAAGGTGGGAGGCAGGCGGCAGTTCTCAGACTGGGGTAAAGTGATGACATTAACCACATTTTGGTGCCTGGTGGTGACATCAGTAGCCAGAGGTTGATTAAGCAGTGAGGCTAATTCCACATCTGACGGGGAAGGCAGGAGCAGCATATGTGGCCGTTGCAGCAGAGGACACATTTGCCCTAACGAGAACCTGGGAGAGTGGAAAAGCTCTGCCACTTTCTCCAGAGCTCAGAGTGTGGAAGAAGGAAAGGGATCCAGAGTCAGCATGGAGAAGAGCCTGACTGGTGGAGACCTTCCTGGTAGCCCTGTGAGGGTCCAAGAGCTTGTAGTTCAAGGCTCCATAAAAGTCCATAACTGCACAAGGTGGAGCCAGCTAGGCCTCTAGAAAAAACTGTAAACTCCCAGTAAGACAAAGTCATCTTGTAAGCCTGCTTACTTTTACTTTACTTTGAGGTAGTAAACAGCTTAGCTCACCACATAATCTTGGGACAGCATAATACCCATCCTTCAGGAGTTGGTTTGGTTGCATAAGTCAGCTGACACTGTCACAAGGTCACAGAGATACACCCAACAATTGGAGAAGCAGGTTGTGAGTGGAGACCAGGCAAGAGCAGCTGAAAATGTTTAGGTTCTAAAGAAGCTGGTTCCCCAGTTCAGTCCACAGTTTCAAGGACAGAATTAAACTGAGGAGGATCTGAATGTTCTCTCCAAATTGCCTTACTTTGATGCAGATCTGTTGAAGTGAGGCAGAGTATGTGGCAGAACACGCAAGAGAAAATGGGTGTACATTGAGAACAGGTTGAGGGCTACCAGAGCTGGAGGTTTGGAATGCTGTCTTTTTTTTCCCTAGCTACAATACTAGGATGAGTCACTGCACGACAACAAGCAGCTGTAGTGCAGCGATGTCAGGTGGCGGGGGACGGCTGTTTCCTCCAGAGACTAGGTGTTGTACTACAGAGCAAATCTAAATGATAGGGAAAGACCAGTACTTAGTACACAGGGGCTCCAGGAACAGGTGTTAAAGCTGGACCATAGCATTGCCTTGGCAGGCCATCGAGGGACTCTAATGACCATGGAAAAATTGCAAGCAGGTCTTACTGGCCACGTTTGAGAACAGAGGCCCAGGGTTTATTGTCACTCTTATTCAATCTGTATGCTAGCAGGGGATAACAAAGGTCCCAATTGCAACTGCTTCTAATTATGGATTTTCCATTCAGTCAGATAGCTATGGGCATTATTGGGCCATTAAAGCAAACACAGTCCGGGTGTTGCTACATATTGGTAATTTGTGACTAATTACATGACTGGACAATCCTGAAGCATTTTTCCTAAAAGACATCACTGCTAAACAAATAGCATACATGTTACTGCCTGGTGTGTAGGCTCTGAGGCATTAGGAGTTTTCTGACAAAAACAAAACAAAAAGCATGAAGAAGAAGTTTATTTCTACTAATGCCAAAGACTAGAGCAAGTGGCTCCCATATCTCCTGTTTGTCTACAGGGAGGTGCCTCAGCCTTCAACTGGCTTCTCACCTTGTGAGCTCCTTTAGGGGAGGCAGGTGAGAGGTCTCCTTGGCTGCAGGAGTCCTAGGTAGGAAGAGCGAGGGAAGAAGTGGTCACTTTTTGTACCTTTCTGTGGTCACTTGTCTGATACTGCTCATTTTCTCCATCACGCTGTACACCTCAATACTGCTGGCTTTCATCCTGTTTGTAAGGGTTCACCACCGCCAAAACCTCACACCTATGTTTCAGTGTTTATAATGAACAATTGTGTTTTCTCATTTCAGCAACAAGGAAAAATTGGAGTGACATTCAACATTGGCACAGTGGATATCAGTGTGCAGGAAAGCAGTACCCCAGTGAATGATGGGAAGTATCATGTTGTCCGTTTCACCAGAAATGGTGGCAATGCTACGCTGCAGGTGGATAACTGGTCGATCAATGAACACTTTCCAACAGGTACAACACTGATTAATCAATCCAATCTAAAACTAATCATCTTTACTGTACTTACATGTTCGCAAGGCAATATAGTAGCTGCTATCAACAAGATAAAATGGTACTGGAATAATGCTGTTATGAGTCAGTTGAGAAGGTCACTGGACAGGATCTGCATCCAAAAGGAAGAGCAACATTATTAAATCTAATTCCTGCTTTTGTTCTCACTTTGTGTCTAACTTCTGCTTCAACAGAAACACAAACATATGCTTTAAGTTATCTCATGATGGAGTATATTTGTCAGTGCCAAAAACCCTGTCCATACAGTCACTGTTCCTTGTCAGACATTAACCTCTGTGCTTTTTTTGTTCTCTCTCTTTTTTCTGAGCTGTGAAGTGATTAAACTCTGTGGACCTCAGCTGGTCTCCAGCAGAAACTACACCATTCAGTCTGTGACACAGCTCTCTTTGAACTTGGTGTTCACAGCCAACCCTAATCAGATTAGGAATTTGAAATAAAAAAGGCTGACACAGGACTCAATGAAATAGCAGGGAAATTATTATTGAAAATATTATATATATATATCTATATATATACAAATACGCACATATACATCAATGAGACAAACTGAGTTGGCTCACTTTTATTCTTGCCTTAAATCCTTAAAAGATAACACAGGTGCATGTAATGATAAAAGCATGACAGCCAAAGCTCTAAACAGAAATTTATTTTAAACCCCCACTTCTTGAATTCTGCTTCTGTCAACTTATAAACCCAGTCTTTCACTGTCATAGGCAAAAATAAGTATACTGTCCAACGGTGGTTTAAAAAAAAAATCAGGTGAAGTGACTGCCTTTAATGGGTAGTATTACAGTTTTAAACTGATTGCATAGAAATTATCTATGAAACCATGGACTGTTGTTGCAGAACTCAAAACACTAACCACAAAAACGTACACCAAACCAACAAAACAATATACACCTCTTATAAGAAGCAAACGATTCTTGTAAAACTCTTCAAACTCATTTAAAATTAGTTTTTGGATCAATACAGTAAACCGACATCTGAATAAGCACATGAAACACCATCTATACATGATAGTATGGATGTGCAATCTGAGCTATCAGTACAAATAAGGGGAATATGTTTTGTTTTTTTGTTTTTTTGTTTTCATCAGAATGTTCTAACATGGGATTATTGAGAATCTAATTTCAGGTTTAGTTTCCATGAAGCCTTGTTAAAGGAACATATGGCATTGTGGGGAGAGCAATTGGAAAGCGGTGTTAAAGACCGCGTTATAGAGGAAAATTGATAAGAAACAGGTCTTTCTAATTAGTTTTTGCAGAGTTAAAGGGAGGAAGAGGAAGACAGGGGAGAGAACATAAAATGAAGATATAAATATGGGTAGTAAAAAAACACTGTAGGGAAGAGTGTGAGTAACATTCCACTTGGGGACGTAGACCACAGGTAGTGTGGGGAGATTTACTGCACCACCCTATAAACCCCAACAGGACAAATACAATTACCACTATCAGGTACAATCTTTGAAGCCGTATAAAACCTTTGGGGAGTTGCTGCTCAGTGCTGTGTGTGAGGGAGACAGATAAGAAGCTCACCGAGACTTTGCCATCTAATCCCATGTGATTAAATGAAAACACTGTAGACGGTTTAATACAATCATATTTCCATCATGCTGACACAGCAAAGACCCCTCCCAGTGTCAGTGGAAAAGAGACTGTAGACAGAAGAGAGGAGGAGGAGGAAACAGGAGGGCATGTCCTTGAACCATGTTGATGATCCAACAGTACTGTGACAGTGGCTGATTTGTGTTAATATGATGTCATTTAAAGTCTTTGAACAGTTGTCGCAGGGTTTTCAACGTCTTCTCCGCCCTGCCAGTTTCAGAACACTATTTTGATCTCAGTGAAATTGTAGATTATATATTTAATCAGGAAACAGTCTTTGCATGAACCCCAAGGTTTAAGCCTCAATGGCCAAGCAGTATCTAACCTGAATGGGTTCTCTGGAGAAAGTTCAGTAAGGAAGAAGAGAATCTCTTCTCTCATGTTCTGCCTTTTTTCCTTTATGGGTTAACGTTGGCTATATATTCCTGATGTATTTTCCTAGTTTCTTTCTCTCTTTATGATCTTTTGCTGGATTCTTTAAATATCAGTGCAGTTCTGTCCATCTGTCTTTCAGACATATTAGTACATATAAAACACTCATCTGCTTGATCTGCTTCTCACTTTTTCAGTTGTTTCTTATTGTGGCCTTGTGTTAGTGGATGAGGCAGTGACCACTGAGGAAGATCCTGCTCGCAGCGAGGGTGAACGTCTAGAGTCGAAGCTCTTGCGTCAACTTGTGTCCTCCAAAACTCTCCTGTAAATTGGATATAAACGTACATCTAGATCCTAGTCTTGAGTTCAAGATCTCGCAAAATCAGCCAAAGCGTGACAGAATGAATGGAGAGCACTCAGTCATCGCACTCTCCTCGCTGCGTTTTTCTCTGGCTTCCTACACTTCAGCTCTGGTGCTTGTTCGTCCACCCCACAGGTTGCCAACATTCCTCCAAGACAGCTTTCTCAGATCTTTGAATGTACTAGCCATCCCCCACTCTTTTAACATTTGATAGTTTTCTCAAGTCCTGGTTTAACCATAGGAAATTCCTTTAAAATGCCCCAAGTAGTGCTGAGGCCATTCCCTCAGGTTAGGTGCTGCTCTGCAGTGAAGTTCCACATGCATCCTCTGTGCTCAGATGTCTCTTAGGTCTCACGACCCGTGGGCTAAGTCATGCATATAGCTGCTGGTGGTGGTGACTCATTTACAACTCCCTTCACATTAGCTTAATTTCTTCTACCCATGTCTTCCCTCTGTCATTCCGCTGGATCTGTCATCTCCTCCCGTCCCCTCGGCTTCTAACCTTCATTGCAGGCTAACCTCTAATCCTCTCCTCAGGCCGTCTATAGCCTTTGTCCAAAAGTAACATCTATCTCTCTGTCCTCTGATCTCCCCTGCCTCTAGCCTTCATCCCAGGTTAACATCTAATCCTCTCATCAAGCCGACCCTATATCCTTCTCTGCACACTAACACCTATCTCTCTCCTTTGGACTTCAGCAGGTCCTTGGCAGCCTCTAGCCTTCATCACACGATAGCACCTATGTCTCTCCTCTAGCCTCCCCTGCCTCTAACCTTTGTTGCACGCTAACATCTTTTGGCCTTTGATGGCCACAAGCCTTCATTCCAGGCTGTCATCCAGTCATCTCTTCTGGTCTCATACAGCCTCTAGCTTTCTATCATAAGAAGTTGTTCCATTGTAGGTGACATGGCTCTGTATTGATCTTTTTGTTCATTAAGTTTCATGATGTCCAGTTTTATCTCCTCTTAGAAATGAATCACCCTCACCATGGTAAGAATGCTTTTATTTGACTTGGGGGGGTCTCGTCCCATCACCCATCTTCATATGGGCCTGTGCTTAATGAAGGTTCTTAACACTGATGAAATCTAATCAAAACTCTTGCTGTTGTTTACCTCAGTAAATTTTGTTATTCCCTTCTATTAGATCTCTATTGAAACGAAGCTTGGCAAAAGTTCAATAAGGAAGATCTGTTCCCCCATGTCCTACTTTATTCTTTGGCTCTATTCTGCTCATCTATTTCTCTCCTTCATTTCCCATTTTCTTACACTGTTAAATTCCTCTGTTCACAATCCCGACGTTACCATATCTAACCGATGATCTTTGTGCTCACAGTCTTCGAGCCAATCACTCATCACTGGATGCCATTCTTTAATTATTACTGCAATTCTGCCCATCTGTCTTTCAGACTTAGTATAGCATAACCCAACTCCTCCCCATCACCACCACAGCCTCCACCACCCGCTGGCTCTGCTCCACCACCATTAGATGCTTTAGACTCTGGGGGATCTATCCTGTATCTCATATGAGCCTACGCTTCATCCGCTTAATGAAGATGCTAATGAAAGTCTAATCACCAAAACTCTCTTTGATGCTTACCTCAATACATTTTGTTAATCCCTTCTATTTGATCACTTCTTACTGAAACACAGTTTTTGCACAGTTGATCTTGCCAACACTAAACTGTGGCTGAAAATTCAACAATATCCTGATTTAGCTAAAACCAAAATCTGTTGTCTACTTAAAATGCTTCCATGTTCCATAACCAGCAGGAGAAAGAATTATTATGGTCTACAAGAATAAAAAAATTAAGTGTTTAGTGATAAAATAAATAATTTGTACAGAGACGTGTACAAATGCACTGCAGAAAAAACAGACAGATACAGTTCCAGCTGGAGTCTTTCTGGTAGCTAACCTGCAGACTGGTGCCTGCTTCCAGTTAGGACCAGTAGGCCTACAGATTACAAGACGGCATCATTTTCCAGTCGCAGACAGAGACCCACGTAGGAGACATGGGTCTCTGTCTGCGACTCCATCAGAACATGTATCCTGCAGCTAAACCTGAGACTGCAGTTGTAAAGAAACAGGACATTCACAGAGTTTCTCTTGCGTACACTCTCTCTGTGCCTTTGTAACATCATGAGTAGAGTCAGTAAATGCTCTATGCAAGCAAACAGTCTCAAATACGCTGCCACTCCACATCACAGACAAACTTTAACATTTCAAGGCAACTGAACCGCAATTGGTTAAAGATATTTGGTGCAGAGATTGCTAAAAATGGGTGGGGTTTTTAAGCGAGTAATCAAACTTTTAGCAGCCCTGAACTCCAAACTTAGTTTGAATGGTTAAAAATCAACAGGTTTTAGAGGCTTCAATCTGTAATGTATGAAGAAATCTTGCTTCACTGCAATCCAGGGTCACCTGAGGAGTCCTTCATGCTGTAGTTTTTAAAATGTGCATAATCAATTAACTCCAAAAACTCCTCCTCAGGGATTAATGTTTAAATTTTGCAGATGAACTGTTGCAAAAATAAATAAATAAATAAATAAAACAATTTAAATATAGTGTAATATCTACTATAACTGTATGAAAATATTGGACACATTTCTGTGTTGATCACAGTCGTGAGATATGTTTCAGGCCTATATATGGACAGTGGTTGGGTCTTCGTTCTGTAGTTGGATGGTGTTCCACTTCACTCACCTCATGGCAAATTTGGTACACTGTTGTCAAATGAGTACGAGTTCACTGAAATTTCCAAAATCAGATACTGAGAATGTGCAGTACACATGTAGTGTGCAAATGGTAGTGTCACACCAGCTGTACGCTTTCATCTGTAAACCTGTGTTTACTTTGTTAGCTCTAACACTGTGGAGTAAACCCTGCCTCAGTATCAGATGTGGCCAGCACAGAGCTGATTTTAATGGTTAAAATATATAGAAATTAAGTAAAAAGTTGCCAGTTCTGGCAGTTGAATGTGATCTTTTCCAGTAAATTCATAAAGGGTAGAGAATAAATGCATTCCTAGCTTCTAAAGAACACATTTAATGCAGAGAATGTACATTTACAAAGTCCAACATGTCAGCATAAGACCACTTAACTTAACACAAGATTGCACTTACCCACTCACAAAACCTAACCTAACTAACCTAACAGACAACAAAACACTGTCCATCAGTTTATTATACTCTGACACAAGATATTTTACAACAGTTATCACATTCAGCGACAGATCTTCTGTGTTAATGATATTGAGATACACAGCAGAATTCCATGTTCACATAAAAACTCTCCCAGGAAGGTGCATTTGAATGTATTTGATCGGCCTAATGCAGTGTCTGGCAGATGATAGTCACATTGCACTGCAGCAAAAAATGAGCCAGGTTCAGCTTTTTTTTTTTTTTTTTTTTTTTTTTGCCAGAGCTCAGTGTTGATGCCTGCTGATCCAGCCCAGTGGTCTGACTGGACTGAAATGACTGAGGAGGCTTTAGAGTTATGATGTGATCCAAACCCATTTGGATTTATAAAACGTTTCCAATTTTTCCTGCTTCATGTATGTAATACAGGCTTATGAGAGGACTCTTTTTTAAATACATATGTATATTTAATAATGTTGTACACTTAAACTTGTTCTGCATGTAATGCAGAACCTAGTTATGCCATATCAGTGTCCCATTATGTGTAAGCTCTGAGCCCTCGCTGACAGATTTACCCATCAGCTATATTTTATAAGGGGAATCCTCATTTGTACCAGTATGCATATACTGTCCAGTGAAATGTAAATAATATCTACTATAACCTTATGGGATGTGTGTTGTGTGGTGCCATGTCCTGTTTTTCCTCTGCCGTGTTACAAAAAGCAATGCCAAAAGAAAAAATGTAGCTGATAAGCTATTCTGAATCCTGTGATGCATGCAAACCTCAGTACAGTAGCATAGGCCATTTCCAACTATTACTTATTTTCCTGTTTGTTTTTCTATAAAGACAAAAGATAATGAGTCCACTTTTATGCTGTCACTAAAACAAGTTTAATAAAAATGTAATCTTCAGATAAAATTCTTTAAACATATTGTAAATGTTAGAGGGAAAGTCATATTTCCTCCAGTTGACATGATGCTGATGACCAATAAATGTCTTTATAAATGTCTTTTTAAACTTTGAAGGGAACAGCGACATTGAACGCTATCAAATGGCCAATAAGAAAATTCCTTTCAAATACGCCAGACCAGTAGAAGAGTGGCTACAAGAGAAAGGTAATCTCAAACAAACATATTTCTATTCTCATGTGTGTTCACTATACTGATATAATGTGAAGAATCTCACCTGCACTTCCACAGTGAGAGAGGACTAAATGTTTGCTCAGTGTCTCCATTTAAGGCTTAAATGAACTGTGTGATTTTCAAAAACAATGAGCAGTTTTTATTTGAGTGTTTTCTGTGAAACTCAGTTGAACTCAGAACATACCACGCTGATGCAGGACATAACTTATTCATACTTTTTCTTTCTTCTTTTTTTTTGAAGTTGTCAGATCAAAGTGCTGGTTTCCATTTCTAACAAAGTACCGTTAAACTTGAATGTAAACCCATGCATGCAACTGGAAGTTCCTGTGGGCTAAAAATTATAAATACATATTTAACTAAGGAACTAAATAAGAGTAAATAAATGAGCCAATAAACTGTCAAATAATTCAATGTATTTAAAAAAAAAAAAATGAGTTAGTAATGAGTTGAGAAGAAATCTCATAATTATACCATGTTATGCATAGACCTGTTGCCACTGAGGGTCGTATTTTAATTGTGTAAGTGTGACAGCCAGTGCAAAGTGGTAGGTGCGTGGGTACATACTGCATGGGCATCTTAAAGCTAACCTGTCATTCTGGTTCATGTGTATCCAGCAACACAAAGTGTAAAAACATTGGGTGTGGTGACTAATAAATACATGCAGCCAGTCACATCACTGGTCTTACAGCTTGAATAGCTGGAGCACAGAGACAGACATCTGTCAGAATAGTCCTAACTGATGTGTCTGGAGGTGTGTATTGTTATTTTGTAGCAGCCTTGTGTCATTTGCTGGTGATTTAATCAAATCAAACACAGTGGGCATCTACAGTAGGGGGAATAATTATTTGATCCCATGCTGATTTTGTAAGTTTACCCCCTTACAAAGACATGAACAGTCCATCGTTTTTATGGTAGGTTTATTTGAACAGGGAGAGACAGAATATCAACAAAAAATCTTTAGCTTTAACAACATGATAACAACTTCTCTCAGTGCAATGTCTAAGACCCAATTTCCACCAAAATGCCGAGCTCTCACCTGTTATGTACCTGTGCACTGTTCACTTTGCACCAGCCGCTCAAATACCTGAAATAATAATATCGCTTGCATTGGTTGTTGCGCAAATAAGGCTCTTAGTCTTGTTTTAAATGAATAGTGCAGCTACAAATAAATATAAGAAAAGGTTCTTTCCTCTGCTGAAAATATCTCACATCTGGATGTCTCCTCCAGGACGGCAGCTGACAATTTTCAACACCCAAGCAACAGTCGCAATCGGTGGTAGTGATCGCAGCCGGCCCTTTCAGGGTCAGCTGTCTGGCCTTTACTATAATGGCCTGAAGGTGTTGAACATGGCTGCTGAGGGTAACCCTAACATCAGGATTAACGGCAGTGTGAGGTTGGTAGGTGATGTGCCCAGTGTGGCAGGCTCAGCCAGGACCACGGCCATGCCTCCAGAGATGTCCACGACCTTCATTGAGACTACAACCATGATGTCCACCACTACCACACGGAAACACAGATCCTCTTCAACTGTACAGGTATTGATACACTTCCATAATAACTACACCTATTATTTTATTATATTTATTCATATTTTTACTGAGAGAAAAAGATTATAACCAAGTCATTGTCTCGGGGGGACGGGTCTTACATAGGGAACTTTTACTGATTGCTCTCACAGCTGTACTGGAGTTGTATTTGAACTGAGTTAATTGCTAGTTCAAACTGAACTGCTCCTGTTAAAAGCTTGCAAAACAAACCAGTCTGTGGACACAGCTAAATGAAGGTGGAACTCCCTTTAACTGGCTTAACTGTCAGAACAGAGTCATGAAATCACAAGGAGTCAACACCTACCATAAACCATCCAACACCCTAAGATCTGTGCTGGTACACCCTGAAGACAGGAAAACCACACCAGATCCAGGACAAGACACTGAATGAACAGGTCTAATAACAGAAATTGAAGGTATTCCATTTAAAATAATATTTATAGGAATCAGTCAGAAGGAGTGCCGTCCAATTTCTGTCCTCTAATTCTAAAGATTTATGTGATTTGTGGCTCATGAGTTAGTGAATTTTCTGTGGAAAAAACAAGCCTTACTGTTTAAAGAGCGACTTCAAATGAACTTTCATGCTCACCTTCTAACGCATTCTCCCTTGTCTTTGTGCGTGTTTTTTTTTTTTTTTTGCTGGGACTGTGACCAAACATTCTGCCCTCGAAGCATACGGCAGATGACATTGTGTCATCCGCAGAGTGTTCGAGTGACGACGAAGACCTGGAGGAGTGTGAAACTAGCCATGCAGGTGGGCTAGGTTAGTTTGCATTTGCTTGCTTTCTATGTGCTTTCACTCATCTGCACCAGAGGATCGAGAGATCCTCAAAGCATCCACCCCATGGTTAGACAAAGTGTAACTTCATAAAACAGCTGATGTAGTGTCAGTAAGTACACCACACATTACCCAACACAAGGAAAGCTGGATTATTACATGCAAAGTTCAAATTCAAATTGAGAAAATGAATAAAAATTGAACCGGTACATCAGTCATACAGAACGTTCATTTAGCATGTTGCTAGTTAGCCACAGTAAGACAGAAGCCATTTAATATCATGGTCTACACTTGCACATGGGGTCGTCCAAAGTGGTTAACATGGTCGCCAGTGCGCATACAGATTTTGTCTTCTGAGAGGAATAATAAGGGTTAGTACATGTCATCACAAAGGTGCAAAATCTGTATGACGGTGAACCATGTTCTCTGCACTGATGCTGCAAAACGTGTCACATCGTGTGTGTGAGTCCACTGCTCCTGCCATTCACTGCTCTACAAACTTTCATTTTGAAATAATACATCCTGACAGTTTTTGTTCTTGAAATTTGTTTTCAGCTAATACGCAGCGTGTTGTCTAGACCACATTGATTTATTTTCCTATTTTTTTTCCCCCACATGTGTTTTTTCATACTTAGAGGCTTGCGTTGGCACATGTAATAGAGAACAGATATCATTGAATTTCTGTGTACAATTTTTTTTTTTTTTTTTTTGGGTCATACTTTTGCTTTTAGGTGTACTTGTTATTCTGTCTTTTTTGTATAGAAATATTAAAAATTCTAAAATGTTTTAAGAATTGTGATAATGCAGAGAATCAGTTTGAAAGAATTTGGGAATTTCCATGTTTTAGCCACATTTATATTTTTGTAGTGGACACTTTGCTATTAAATAATATGTTTTAACATGTTAGTAACATGTTTAATTTCTTTAGGCTGTTCTAAAAAAAACATAAGCTTTGAAAATAATGTTCACAATTTGAATTCATGATATCCGCCCAGACAGCTTTGACTAAACACAACACCTTTACATTGCTGCCAGTGGGTGTAAATGGAAGTCAGTCTTTCTGCCACTATAACCAGTTATTATTAAAACAGCAAAGGACACAGATTTAAAAACTTACTGATAATACAATTTAATATAATATTACCACAATACATTTTAAGAAAACCTTTTTTTTTCTAGCTTATTCAATCAGTCAGACTTTTAGTTCAAGAATATTTGCATCTTAAATGATGGTGCTGCAAATAAAAAGCTAGTTGAACGGAGTTTGAGTGGCTCTACATGACATTACACGAGTAAATAACTATTTTCGTTTTATTACCAGGATCAACATCAGGTTGTGTATTTTTCTATCAAGTGACAAGTTTGTAGTCTTATGCTTAGTGGTAATATTCAGATATGACAGGTGAGGAATTGGATGCCGTTCTGCTGCCTACCCATAGGTTCACCCTGATGATGGTCATTCCCAAATTTTTTCAAAGAGTGTGAAAGGTTGTGGTGCAAATGGGTTCAAAAGTTGTGCTGTGAAGCCTGAGATTCATGGGGATTTGTGAAGAAAGACAAAGACAGGGCCCCAGTCATCCAATCATGTGTTTACACAGAAATTCACACCATTCTAACCCTAACATCACTTTGACGTTAACAGCGGCATGCTTTGATTTGAAATTTCCTTTGTTTTTTTTTTTTTTTTTAAGTCAATACTGTTTCCTTTTTTCTTTTTGTCTTTTCTGAGTTTTGTTGTCAAGACATAATTCCCGTCTATTCGCCAAATATCCAAAAACACATTCTTGTATTTTGGCCTCATCATGTGTGGCATGATGTTTTGGTGGGTGATAATTGTTTCAACATATATTCTGGAGAACCATGCAGCTTTGTACCATGCAGCTTTTCATAATCGTAAAAAAAAAAACCTCCCTTTTTTTTCGAAGCAAACAAAAAGGCAAAAACAAAAACATTTTCTTGCCATCAACTTTTTTTTGTCCTGAAGATGGAAAGTTCCAAACGTAACTGATGGCAGCTTTAGTTGAAAACTAGTGGGTGTATTCTCCTAATTCTTCAGTCTTCCGGTGCCTTTCCTTCCCCTACCAACCTTCCTAACGCTGTACTGCATTTGCACATATTCTTGTGTGGATGGCAAAAAAATATTTTTTTTCTTGCCACAAATTCTTGTATTTTCCACTTTAATTTTTTTTCTTAAGCAATCATTGGTGCCATGATTTAGCAAAAATCATTCTCTCCCCTTTGATCATTTCTTTGCATGCATTTTAATCGACCCTTGGCTCCATGCCCCCGCATTTAGACTAACTTGGTTGCTTCGTCTGCATTCATGTCTTAAGTTGGAAATCTTTTTGGCGGTCGTAGCGTCATCGAATGTCGTCTATCTTACCCCACGCTGTCTTTACTTTGTCAGAGTGGCTGTTGTCTGTCTGGTTTGTGTGGAGAAGTTATCAAGTGATTCTGTTCTCTGTTGTAAATCTGTCGTCTTCTCCTTACCTGTCAATTAATTTCATAAGATGGCAATTAAGAAGGGTTCTAAAAGAGTTTACGCTGTAAACTGTGAGATATATGATGGACAAGTAAACAGGTTCTGTATTTGTTCTTGGAGACCAAAGATATTCTGACTCATACAATATGATTTCAGCACAAAAACACCCCACGGCCAATAATAAACAATACAGTTCTTTCCCATTAATGCCCAGGTTCATTTCTTGAAGCTGTGAATGTCACTCTTAAATCTTACAACTTTATTTAATAAGACTCTCAATACTGTTGTATAATACAGTGCCAAATGAAAGATGGGGTTATTGTCTATCCAAACTCTGTTAGACCCACTTCACTAATTTATTCCTCACTAGTCATAACTTTTAGTAATGATTTGTCCAAAACTGAACATGCAGTACAGCACAGTCTTATTTCACAAACATGAGCTATCATAAAAAATAAATGAATATATGAATAAATTGTAAATAAAAAAAAAAATACAGACATCAAAGCCTCTCCTCTGCAATCGGCCATCGTTCCTTGGTCTAGGAAGCACCTTCCAGAATATACTGGATATTCAAGGTCCCACATAATCAAAGACTTGAGCCCATATATGATAAAATATATCAGATTTACCTTGTGTCAGATATCCCACGGGTAAAAGGTGGATTATGACCCTTTGATTTATAGGCGTGGTATTCCTAACAGAAGGAAACTGCTTTCTCCCAGAAACCCTGAATATGGACTCAGGTCCATATAGTGTGTATAAAACTACCAACCTCAACTGTAGTTCCTTAGCTCTGCAACACATGGGGGTAGAGGTAAAGAATGAACTGTGATTATCAGTATTCTGACCTTATTAACAGGATTAGGTACCGGCCATGAAATACAGTTAGATAGTTCCGACATTTAATACAGCTTCTCTGCCAATGGCATTACAAAATGAAGTGTTTCGTTATCAGTCGCAGCGAGCTGACAGCTTAGTTTTCTGTGCCTTAGTATTCAGGGATTCTTTTTACCACATGTGAAAAATTAGGCCAATGAGTTCTCTGCAGGGAGGAGTGTAGAATATGTGGGAAATAAAGACAGCACTGGTGCTGGACTGGGACTTCAACAGATATGCAGCATCAGACATCACATGAGTGGTCACTTAACGAGTAAAGAGGCTGCTTTCCAAGGGGAGGGGAAGATTAAACTCCACACACACTATTCAGTGATGAACTGTGAAACAGCCATCTGCCTAATTTTCTAATTAACGACAGTGCCTAATCAATGTCTATGAGGAGGCAGCATTTTGATTGAATGATTGCAATGTGTGATCATCTTATGTGTTAAAAATTTGTGATGATGTGTCAGCAGTGCCAAAAACACTACGAGGGTGGGTACTGTAGCTTTGACAGGCACCAGCTTCCAACGACTCGCATCAAAATGCAGTCGGTGTGTGAGAGATGACCGACAAAACAAACTGTTGCACTGTTTGGATAGATGTCTCAGAACAATCCTTATCTGGCCAACAGCATCACTGCACTGACAATCTGTTGATTACATCAACAAGCAGAAACCAAATACTAGCAGCAAATGCACACCAATAATGGAATAGTAATGCCTAAGATATAAATAAACTACACTAGTACCACCCATAGATGCATTTATGTTGGCATCAAGTAATAACATTTAATATGGTCAAAGCAGGAATGTTTGATAACGTAGTAAATCAGGTGATTCTTCCAGCATCTCTTCCTGTCCTCATCTGAAGGAGGACACATATACTGATCCCAGTTTGAGAAGTGCGGCACCAGAGTGCAGTTACATTTCACACAGCCATCCACTGTGACACCAGGCTGCTACAAAATGACGGCACACACCTCTACACACATCAGAGAACAGTTTCGAACATAATGGCAATATAATTTCAGCCTTCACAGTGTGAGATACAGTTGAATTATGACTAAAATAGTGGAATTGAAGCAACCATATAGATGGCTTTATCAAAAATATTTTTAGGATTATTTGCTTCTGTCTTTATTATACTAATAATCTGATAGAAACAGCCTTCCACCCATCTTCTGCGTATGGCTGCAGATTTGTGGTGCTGTGTGTTCACATCATGGTTGCTCTGCACAGAAATGTGATTTCCGTGTCTTCATTCGTTGAGCTGTTGTTTCACATGCTTCACTGTGACTGTCTGAGCTGTGTTGGAGCCATAAAGACCAGTGATGTGATTGGCTGAGCAGGAATTTATGAATCACCACACTCTCTGATCTATATTTCACTTCACCCAGTCCTTTGTGCTGCTGCACATGCTGAGCCTACACGAATCTAAACAGCAGGTGCTCTTAGAGAAAACCACACAATCGCACACACATACACACACAATGTGTGTGTGTTGCCCTTGAGACAGGCAGATGAAGGCAGACAGAGGCGGGTGTGTGTTTAGTGGTGTGCATCTTTGTTGGAAAGATAATAATAATTCATGTTAATAATACCATGTAGCTTCTCTCCGTTCTTTTCTGGGTGTGTTCATGATTTGAGAGCAGATATGAGTGAAAATTGTGCGTGGGAGAAAACCTGATGTTAGCTTTGACCTGGATTTTAAAAATCTGCAATCTGAAACCGTTTCCTGTTGCTTCATTTTAGCGAGGCTACGCGTTTCCTGGTGTAGGACATACACTTCATTTACTATCCCTAGTTATATAATATTCAACAGAATCCTCATCCATAATAGGAAATGTGTCTTCACACTTCCACAGCCGAGCAGTATCAGACCTGTCAATCACATCACTGAGTTAGTGAGAAAGTGACCATCTCATCTAGTGCAAGCCAGTTGAACCAGATGTATAACTGAGCCTGGTAAAGGCAGCAAGTGTCCCAGCCAACATGTTTA
The DNA here is from genome assembly GCA_016801885.1 of Toxotes chatareus. Lineage (NCBI taxonomy): Eukaryota > Metazoa > Chordata > Actinopteri > Toxotidae > Toxotes > Toxotes chatareus. The sequence continues at coordinate 20,835,111 of CM028899.1, forward strand.
CCAGTGCTGAAGCATGGGACACCATGGCAGTCACACAGATGCTGTTCAATAATGTCAGGATCATAGTTCTACAGTGATTAATAATAGACTTAAAATGATTAACAATATATAATTAAAAGTAGGTAAAAGCTGAGAGATAAAAGAAATGTAATTTTACATTATGGGGTTGTTTTAAAAAAAGAACAGTGCTAAGATAATCAGATCTTATGAAGATAAAAAACAGTTTTCATTAAATCTACTTTACACACAAATATGTTGTGTTCAAACAGCAGATATATTCTTGGGGTTTCACAGAACCTTTCAAAGATCACATATGGCATCTGCAATTAATCACAAACCAGACACCCATCAAGTGTCGGCCATTTTCTACAGCATGCCATATGCTTATGAATACATCTCCTGCCCCCCTATGAAACCATTGGTCTCCATTCATTCTCACTTGAGCATAGACTTGTCAGACATGTGCCATCTTATGGAATTCCTCTCCGTTTCTATTTTCACCTACATGGAAACCAAAAAAACATGTAGGTTGCATTAGACAAAAATATGGAATGATATGTCAAAAGACACTGTGGAGTTAAAGCTGGTATCCATGTTTGACAGTTATCACACTAAGGTCGGTTTGTTTGTTTAAAGCCTGAACCTGAGTCTGCTGATCCTCCATCAGGACGGCAGCTCCTCTAACACTGGTTTAACTGTGGCTCTGATGTGTAGTGTTTTCCACCATTAGAGCCTGATTTGCTGTGGGCACAACTTAAACCACAGTTTAAATACATATAAAACAAGTACTCATCCTGCATTGGTAACACAGATGGTGAACCTCTGAGGATTTCACCTTATATGTGAGCACCCATGGGTCCACTATGACTATGAGCTGCTATTGAGAAATCAGCTGGTCTAGGCTTGGCGGTTCACAGTGCCAACAACTGAGGCGTTACGTGATCCGTGCATCAAACTCAGCAGCTGAAGTCCATCAGAGCCTGATTTCATTGGCTGGAACAAGTTTAGCTTGTTCCTCCCGAGTCCGACCCCCCGCACACTGTGTTATGGATATCAGCTTTCAGCTTGTCCTTTGACTCCTTATCATACTTGAATCCTGAATAAACTGCATTGCACATATAGTACATGACACAATATTTTTAATATGTTTTGTGTTTTAATTTTGTTCCTCTTCCCTCTGCTATTAGTTAAACTTAAGCTGTGTCCCAATTGCATACTACCCACAAATTTTAAACGAGGTGTTTTTTTTTTGTTTTGTTTTTTTTTTTAATGGGAGGGGGGTGGGTTGTGCAGTGCGAGTAAGGAGTAAGGAGTAGTAATGGATACTACTGTGTCTCACCGCAGTGCGCAGCAGAAGAAGTAGAGAACTGGCCGTAGCTTTCCAAAGTCACAGTTTGACTGATGTCTGTCTGCATGCATGTCGTATCACATGTTGTTTCCTGCCAGTGCAAACTGTCACGTTAACCTCGATAAACCATTCGTTCATAGTAAGGGATTGGGACACAGTGTCCGTCTCCTATTTTTCTAACATTAGTCAGTCTTACCTGCCCTCAGTTTGCTGTGTTGTTTCTTTTCTACTTTCCCTAAATGCAACTTACTTTAAGCATGCATCAACATCCTGCAGTACGACTAAAACAAACCCCCCCCCCCCCCCCCCCCCCCCCAAAAAAAAAAATTTATAATAACAACCCATTCTCAGCCAGTACCGTCTCTTTCTGATGTACACCCAGACTGCACGGCCGGTTCATGTTTAAAGACTAACATTACAGATATATTTGTCATCGAGAAACACATGAGAGAGGATCCCGTCCTCTGGTCGAGTGCCTCTCTCAGCAGTGTCTGTTTTCTATTGTGTGCATCTGGTTGTAGTGTGTGCAAAAATTTAAATGGCTTTGTTCTTTCATCTTAACATATATCATTTGGTAGTTTTAACTGGTCATATTTTTTGCATTTACCCAATTGATCACTGGCATTTTGGTTCTGATTATGGTTTTTGGCTTATTAAGTATGTTTGGTTTGGTTTTTTTTTGTCAATCAGATAATATTTAAATCACAGTGTGAAATCCTTTTTGATATAATTTGACTTTTTGTGATTTGGAACTGCTTCAGTGACTGACTTGTGTGTGTTTTTTTTTTTTTTTTTTTAATTTTTGACTCTATGCTTTCCTGGCAAATACGGAATTAAGAAAAAACAAAGGAAAAAACTAAAAAGTAAAAAACAAAAGCTGCACAATCAACTCAAGTACTGGCATTTTGTAAACATATGCTCAAGCCCACAAATTAGTAGATGAAGCAGTTCCAGATCCACTTCTCACATATCTTCCATTTTTTCAGATTTTTTATTTTTTTTTTAAATCTATTTTGACAAAACAAATTAATCTTTGCTGAGTAATATTTTGACTGTAAGACAAAAAACAAAATGAATTGCATGGCGAAGAAGTTGCAGTTTAGGGTTTGTCAGACTTGTCAGTGTTAGATTTCTTCTGTTCTTTTCTGTAGATGGGCATGTATATTGCTCATTGTTTGTATATCCCCATCCCTTCCTTACAGCCAAAAGCTCTAATGCCGCCCGACCGCTTCGTACTGCCTTTACATGGACATGGCAACTGACTTACACTGTCACCCTCATCACCCTCATTTCCTATGTAGTGTGTTCATAGGTCCCACCCCTTCTTCACCTTCTCCCTTGTCTTTAGAGATATTAAAATATAAAGTCATCCATCCATTCTACACTAAAGAACAAATGACAATTTAAGCAAAAACTGTAACATGAATAGATTTTAGATAATATTGAAGTCTATTGCAATGGGAAAAAAAAATGTAGATACACATTTTTTTGTAAAAGCAAATTATTTACCAGGAAAAAGCAAAACATAAAAAAAAACAGAATTATGGTGTTTATTTTTTGTTATGTGGTGTGGATGTATGTGTTGTTGCCTCCCTGTACCGTCATGTTTTAAGATAGAACACACTCTACAGTGGATAAAAATGATATTTAACGGTACCAAGTGGCTATCCAACATTCTTACACAACTTTTCCTTTGTAAATTCTTTTCTTCATGCCTAAATCATGCGGGCAATTTGTTGATGTAAGTTGACAATATACAGTATGTATGTTTTCATTCTCTCTGAAGTGTTTTTTTTTGTTTGTTTGTTTTGTTTTTTTAAAGATGCAGTTTGTAAAATGTGAGAAAATGTGTAAAATGTGTGGAACATCTCAAAATCTTTAGGTTTGTGTATCGCACACTAAAAGCAAAGTGGCTAAACGGTATTAAATGTAGCTGTTTCAGCAGTTTCACGCCACTGAATCTGAAGCTACGGGAAACACCAATCATATGAAAATAGGTAGGTGTCAGTTATGTTGGGGGGACCTGTCGCCCACCAAGCTGTAAACTGCTGTCTAACAAGTGGAGAATATGGATGCTAGAGATGCAAAGCACCTCTTCCTTTTATTCCAAATAAACTCTATTGTTGTATCATATGATTCAATAGGATCAAATCCTTTGGTGCAGATTTGTTCTAAGGAAACCCGACTGATTACTAACATTTCATTCTTACATTAAATAGAGGCTGAATCACTGTTCAGCACTTTATATGAACACAAAATGCTACATGTACTATCTCAAAGAAATATTAACCAAATCAGAGACAGTATGTTCGTACAAAACATCTGAGTGAAGCACTTTTCTAATATTTCAAACTGCATCTCCAATCAAGCTGTGGACACTGACAGCTGAATCTTTGATTGTGTTTTATTGTTTGGAATCATAGAATAAAATGGCCTTTGTTTGATCTGCAGAGTTGTGTGCCTGTGAATGTATATGTTGATGTTTATGATAATTTGTCCCATATTCTTTTTGGTTTTAATTGATACAGAATTTTGGGATGTGCATCAAAGATTCAGTGCACACATGCTTGATGGCTGTGTTTATATTTTTCATGTCAATGGTAATTTGAATGTTCACTCCAACTACAGAAAAAAAAGGAACTATTTGCATTACATTGTATAATTTTCCATACATCACATAGAATCTGCAAAGACGTACAAAAAGGTAGGTTTTGTAAATTGGTTAAAAAAACACACATACATATATAAACACACACACACACACACACACACACACACACATATATATATAAAGAAAAAAAGAAAACAATATGATGCAGTATCTACCAAAGCCCATTTTCTCTCTGAAGCAGCTAAGCCTCCACCTCAGCTCGTCTTCAGATTCATCATGGAGTTTAGATTTGAGTTTCAACATTACTCTCAGTTGGAAATAATCATTCTGATCAGTAGTAGTAGTATAAAATAACATCAGGTTCAGATTTATATTGATCTGTTAGCCCACTGTGTTGTTAAACACACAGTGGATGAAAGTACATGTACATGTGATGTCTTTCGTCCAGACCAGTGTTTCTCAGAGGGTGAGCATTCAGGTGACTTTGCTCTGCCATTGACATTGTACAAACCTAAAATTAAAGTGATAGTTAAACAGGCTTTTCTTGGTCACAGAGCTGCTGTTGCGACAGAACCTTACTTATTGAATACAAACTGTATAGACCACAAAGAGCTTTTTTTTTTTTTTTTTTTTTTTTTAAATTGTCAAGAAACATTAAAGTGAAGTCCAGTGAAAAAGCAACGGAGGAGAAATGAGGCTTCTCATGAAACTAACATAACCAATTGTTCCCTGTTTTTAGTTATCTGGTTTGTAGCATCTGGAATGTCTTGGTAATGAATACTTGAAACCACAGGGCCTCATTGTGTTTGCGCAAATTTGATCCAGACTTGTCCCTGAACAAACAGATTTCTAAAACAATTGAATTTTAGGTCACATGGAAATTCTTTGGTTTTTGCACATGGCAATAAAGACTGTAGACTTTTTCTATAATTATTTGCCTGGAATGTGCATTCAATTTTATATCAAATCCTGATTCTCCAGATTTTTCTCTTGAGTACAAAGAAATCAGTGATTTGCAACCAGTTCACTGATGGAGAGATTTTATCATTTTTCTCCTCCCGTTTTACTTTTTTTACAAACAGTTCAAACTTCAACAATTCACGGAGGCTACAAGGTCAATCTGTAGTTGTTTGTCTCCTCTCATTGAGCCTCCAGAGCAGCTCTACGCCTGAGAAATATCTGTAGAGCTATAACTCTAATTTCCTGTGTTAGCGTACAAAAAAAAATCAAAAGGTTTAAGATGATCTGAGAGCCATCGAGCAGTGACTCTTCTGCTGCTGCCAGTCTCTCGTTTCTGTTATGACAGCAACCTGTGTTCGTGTGTCTGGAATAATACTTTTTATTTTGTGTAAATCACTATGACTATGAAATGAGAAATGAGAATGAAAGGGAAAAATAAAAGACATAACAATGACTACAGCATCTTTTGACTGTAACTCAGTTGAATACATTTTCATTTAGCTCTTCAGGTTTATGAGTTTGCATTAGAATTTTGCACATTCCCTTAGAAGTTTCTTGAATGATATTGAGAAAGGATGAAGTATCCCTAACTACAATGAGCATACTGAATTTAAAGCAAACTTTGCTTGATGTTCATGTTCTGGCTCATCTCCTAAACCTTTTGAAATTTACGTCAGGCTTTGTATCAGAAATATGTCGATTGACATTCTAAGTTTATTGTCATGTGTTTAGTTGTTGCCTGTTTTGGGGTTTTTTTTGGTCCAGATGTGTCAAATTTTGTATATCTCATAAACTCCCATGCTGCCCTCTAACCTGTCTGTCTCCAACCCCAGGAGCTGAGTTAGTCATCCCAGTACTTGAGGATCCATTAGCGCACCCCTCTGTAGCTCCTCGTGCACCCTTCATTCCCACTCCCTCAACCCACCACCCACTCCTCACCATTATTGAGACCACCAAAGAGTCCCTGTCCAAGGCCACTGAGGCGGGGGTACCTTGCTTGTCGGACCGAGGCAGCGATGATTGTGATGATGATGGCTTGGTGATATCGGGGTATGGCTCTGGGGAAGCATTCAAGTCTAACCTGCCCCCTACTGATGATGAAGATTTTTACACGACCTTCTCCTTGGTAACAGATAAGACCTTGTCCACGTCAGGCTTTGAAGGTGGCTACAAAGCTCACACGCCCAAGACTTTTAGACCTAACAAACCTTCAGTCTCCAGACGCAATAGGACTACCACTACCGCCATACTACTAACCGCCGACCAGAGCCGCACCACCGCCACCTCTGCCTCCACCGCAACCCTCCACAATGCTCCGGCCAAACAGCCGGCTGGCAAAATGAATAACCGCGAGCTAAAACCCCAGCCCGACCTAGTGTTGCTTCCATTGCCCACATCCTTTGAGGTAGACAGCACCAAGCTGAGGGGCCCATTAATAACCTCCCCAATGTTCCGTAATATACCCACAGCACTCCCCACAGAGCCGGGCGTCAGGCGAGTTCCAGGGCCCTCGGAAGTGGTCCGTGAATCTAGCAGCACCACCGGGATGGTCATCGGAATAGTGGCGGCCGCTGCCCTGTGCATCCTCATCCTTCTGTATGCCATGTATAAGTACAGGAACAGGGATGAAGGCTCCTACCAGGTGGACGAGAGCAGAAACTACATAACCAACTCAGCTGTGCAGAGCAATGGCGCTGTGATGAAGGACAAACAGCAGAGCTTGAAAGGCAGCAACAAGAAACAGAAAAATAAGGATAAGGAGTATTATGTGTGACTGTGAGACTTTCGTCAACACAAGCGAATGAAGACAGAAAGCACTAAGAGAACATTTATTTATCAGTTTCCTTGTGAGGAGCTATGACAAATGATGGTATAACATGGAACTTGAATAATCTTATACTGTGCTGAGTAGTTGAACTGATGATATGTACTGTAATATAAAGCACACTTACTATTGTAAGCATAATGACAAGGCTAAATAGCAACTTTAGAGATCTTACTCTTCTATCTGGTCAGAGACGTTATCAGTATAGAAATATTTCACAGCTACACCATTCTCCGAAGTGACTTTTAGAGCTATGTGATCCTTGGCATTAAACAACAACAACAACAAAAAAACAAAAACAAAAAAATATATACTTTTTGTAAAACTGTTAATTACAAAAGGCTCATAATCTTATACATTTTCAGCATGTAAGCAACATGTAATGCTTAAAATGAGGGGGTCAGGCACATGATCACTGTAAAAGTAAAAAAAGGACTGCTGTATCAGAATATGAGGAATTTTTATGGTTTATACATTATACAAGTGTGGTGTCTTACTTATTTTTGCTTTAAGCAAAAGAAGAAAAAAGTGACAAAAAGAACAACAAGAAAAAAAAGTTACTATTTCTGTGTATAAAACGAAAACCAAGTGAGCAAATTGCCACGGGCTGAACTCATAGAACCTGTTCGCTCGCTGACATCTGATTCACCACAATTCTTCTCATTATCTGACAGACAGAGCGACTGTCCACTGTCTGTGGAAAGAAGTGGCCGGTTCTCTTGGTAAGAAGCAGCTGACTGTGAAATGCATGCCATCCTAATTCTACAGTAAAGTACAGTACAGTAAAAGTCCAGTATACAGTGTTCAACTCGGACCATGTTCTCTTTAATGCCAAAACAGTTCTTCATCATCAGATCAGAACTTAGCCCTTCCCCTCTTTCTGAACCCTTCAAAACGTTAACCATGGGAACAAAAAAAAAAAAAAAAAAACAACAACAACAAAAAAACCAATCTCTCAAAGAAAAGGGTCTATTATTGGTGCACAGCCAGTGGTGGTTTGGTTTTATGTTTTTTTTTTTTTTTTGCAAAACTGTATGTCGGTTCATTGCCTATCGTTCTCTTTTTCTATGGAGGTGTCAGGAGGAAGACAAATGCAGTACTACAACACTGTTAACAAATGTGTAAAAAAAAAAATAAATCAAATGTTGAAAGTGTGAATTCTATTCTGCTGTCACACTCAGCTGTGTCAAAAAAAAAAGAAACAAGAAATTTGTTTACATATTTTATTACACACTAGCTGTTGTACTTTGTAGGTAGAAAATTGTACATATACCATGACAGTTGTAATTTTTTAGTACCTCTACTGTACAGACAGAACATATGGTTTATCAGCGTATTTGACATGATGAAATCTATTAACTGTTAATTTACATGGCGAAAGACTTTAATCAGAATGTGGAGAATCATATTGATATTCATAAAGAATAAAAATGTATTGTTAGCCTAGAGATCTAACCAGAGATGTTTCTAAAGTTGCATGAATATTTAACTACTTGCAGTTGTCCAACAAATACAAGGTGCCCTTCCTTCTGTATCATGGCTTTCTTGTTCTGGGTTACACTAGTGTTATTTCTTTTTGAAAGAGAATAAAGTCAGAGTTATGACAAAGACAGAAAGATGAAGAGGCTATAATGGATGGGGCTTAAGTTTTTTTTGTTTTCTTTTCGTTTTTTAAAGCTTAAATGGTGTTTTTCAGGTGTGGCTGGTCAACCTCAAATCATTGTCTTGTCACTTCTTTATCATTACTTAACATCTTGTTTTGACAGTATTTTACTGTGTCTTTATGTTTCCATTTTCTGCCATTGTCAGTTAACGATGTGGAGCTGTTTTTTTTTTTTTTCTTTTTTTGCCAGGAATTCATATTTTTGTGTTACAATTGTTACTTTTCATTACCATTTTCTTTTTCATCAGTTTGATAACAAATAAAACATTTGGTTTTTTTTCCTCTGAGATTACACTGTAGTCCTTGGGTAAATCCAATCCTGCTGTTCCTCATGGCTGCTATATACTATACACCACTTTGACATGCTTCTGATTCTCGGCATAGAACCAGCTTCACTGAGCAGGATGGAGAAAGCGAGGCAGCTTTAAAGCCCCTGAGAAATTTTGCCTCAAACCTTTAATTTTTCTCTGTAACATTAAATACTGTACAAGCAATGATCACCATTCTAATGCTAAACCATCAGGACCATGTGGGTGCGATTTGATTACTTATTAATTGACGCTCAACATTATCAGAAATCCCACAAATATCTTTAGAATTTGATTCAAATGTCGTTAAATGACATCACCATTGTCCAATCAGAAAACTTTGTGTAGTTGCACATGTTGGATGAAGCTGTTGATACTGGAGTAGTAGCACAGTTTGGTGAAGGTGCCATCCAAACACTGGCATCAGATGTGACTTGGGAAAGAGGCCATTGTCATGGCAATGTGTTTAAAAAGTTCCACTCCAAGTGACTTACAATGGATGCGAGGGGTGAGCCCATGGCTTTACCCTTAGTTTGCTACTAACATTTCCCTTCACATGAAATATAAAGTTAAAAGATCTGATCCAAGCTTTGGTTTGTTCTGTTTTACAATAACAACACTGTGTTAAACCCTCCACAGTATATTGTTGCTCCAAAACAACATAAAGTCTCTAATGATGTGATATGTGTTCATCATCATGTTACTAGAAACTTTATGTCATGTTCTGTTCATGAAACCAGTTTGAGATGACTTTAAATGAATGTGTAAAACATTCCCCACACCATCACATCACTACCACCACCAGCCTGGACTGTTAACACAAGGCAGGTTGGGTCATGTCTGCTTGCTTTTCTGTCCGCTTCAACCAGTCTGACCTCTGACCTCTCTCATCAACAAGGTGTTTCTGTCCTCAGAGCTGCTGCTTCACTGGATGGTTTTTGTTTTTGGCTCCATTCTGAGTTAAACTCTAGAGACTGTTGTGTGTGAAAATCACAGGAAATCAGCAGATTCAGAAACACTCGAACAAGCTCGTCTGACGCCAACAACCACAGACAAAGGTCTGTGTCTCTGAGATCACATTTTTCCTTCATTCTGATGTTTGATGTGAACATTAACAGAAGCTCCAGACCTGTATCTGCAGGGTTTTATGCACTGCACTGATGGCTGATAAATTTATACAGCCCGGCCACATATATACTGTATATTGCCGGCCTGTTGTCCACAGGTTATCCACATGTCCACTAATCTAAAGGTTGGTGGTACTACCCCTGGCTCCTCCAGTAAGCATGTGGAAGTGTTTCTGGTCAAGATACAAAACCCTAAATTGCCCCTGATGGCTGGTCTGTGCTATCAGTGTGTGAATGCGTGCATGAATGCGTGTATGGGTTAGTGTGGCATGTCGTGTAAAGCACTTGTTGGTGGTTGATAGGACTAGAAACGTGCTATGTAGGTGCAGGCTGTTTACCATTTACAGTGGGGTCCAATGGACCTAAACTGTGAGTATCCATTTATCGCCCCAAGTCAGACAGCTTGATGGGACAATGCTATGCTGAGTGATACAGATGCATTATGGTGTAAAATGCTGAACTAAATGGTTAATGGTTTTGTTATCTATTTATACTGACTGGCAATGAAGACCCAGTTCATGCAACAAAGGGTCAATATGACAATCTTTACATCTCACTGAGGCCTCAGTGATACTGAGTCTGATGATTGAATTTATAACAGAAGTATAACCTCTTCCACAGGTCCTAGGGTATGATTTCTTTCTTCTTCTCTCACAGAAGTGAATATTTTAGCCTTGGATTGTTGTACAGGACCTGACTTGAGTTTAATGTTGTTGTTTTTTTTTTATCACTAATTATTTGTGCATTTTTCACTATCCATTACAACTGTTACCCTTCCTTTATCATACCTATGTGATGGTGATGAAATCATCATTCCAGAGCTCCGTCACACCCCTCTGTTCTTTTGGGGCAGGATGTTCGATTTGGGCTATTTGGCTCGACTCAAAATCTTGGCTACGTCCCCTCATGAAAGTGCACCCAGTGCACATTCTTTATCCCCTTCTGGGGTATACTGAGGCCTTCCTTGTCTTGCTCTGGGGGCTCCTCCAAGTTTGACGTACCCAGAAAACCTTCACGAGGAAGCGTCCAAGAAGCATTTTAATTAGATGCCTGAACTTTCTCAACATGGTCCCTTTAACTCAGAGGTGCAGCATCTGTGCTGCGTCCAGATATTCAACCTTCTGAAAGGTGATTCCTGCTGTGCTGTGATGCTGGGTCATTTTGGATTTTTGTATCAGCCGTTTTCACAATTGTTCTCGAAAGCTCATGACTGTGTTGAAAACTTATGGCCCAGCTCTCCCGTCATCATGACCCACTGCTGTACCAAACACGTCTGTTCTACAACATCTTCATTACTGCCTACATTTCATGAATCCTCCTGCTAATCTCACAGTCCATCTCACCCACACCTGTGGACAAAAGCACAACTTGCTAAATTCCTTTTCTTGGCAGCAGCTCACTCCAGTCCACTGTGTTAGCCTCAGACCTCAGGACCAGGGCTTCAGACTGTTCCACATTCAGATGCAAACGATCCCAGTGCAGGTTAAGGTCACATGCTTTGATGTGGCTGTTCAGAACAGCTATAAAACTTTTGCCTTCAAACATGGTTGGACAACATGTTGTACAAACGTGTTTAAGCTGAACCCCGGCCTTAATCTTGTTAAAGATACTGTGATCACTGTGAGACTGTTCTCCCATCCCAAACAACCTCATCAGTCCTCTTTGCAAGCAGCTTATTACAACCCATAGTTACATTTTTTTTTGTTAGGTAACATTTAGTAGTTGCCATGCTAATGATGACGAAAGCAAAGGAGGAAGCTAGGTGACGTAGCAGATAGAGCAACAAAGTCAGCGTTAGGGGGAGGTTTGAGTTGATGGATGCGTCAACAGAACACTTTAAACAGGAGGATGCTATTTGTCCCCCTGTGTGACTCTGATAATCAACATTGTTTCTTTAGTTCATCATTGTCCCACAACTTTAACCACATGTTTATTATTGTAATCAGGACGATGAAGGTCCTCTAACCACAATGAGGTATTTATTTCACACCACAATCTTTTCCTAAATCTAACCAAATAGATTCATGCCTAAACTTAACCAAACCATGACCCTTTAACAATCTTAACCCTGTTTATTAATTGTTACCATGACCACAAAGGTCCTGCCACTGGTATCCTCCTATGGCTCAAATCTGAGCATAGGGATACTCACCCTATGTGGAAACTGGAGAGGACTGTTGCTGCCAAGAGCAGAGGTTTTGAAAATGGCTCAGTATTTTTCAGGTATTTGAGAGAACAAGAAAACCATCTATCAGCTAAAATCCTGTTAGATGTTATTTCCTAAACACTTAGCAGGCATGTGTGTGAGAGACGCACATCTGTATAAAGGACATGTGTCATGTGACAATGGATGTGTGCATAAGTTAGATGGATCATGTGCATGACCAGGTATAGTGGGGTGAGGGGAGTGAGGAGGTTGTAAATAAAGGGTGTTCAAAGTTTAAGAAGTTTACATATATTACCTACACTGATCACCTTCACCTTTGACCTCTCAACCATGGATGCTGCTACATCAGGCGGTCAACCTTTCACTACCACGTCTTCATCATCACGTACAACAGTCTTCAACTCGTCAATATTATTTCCAAGTTGTTACAGTGACAAAATATATAATATCAGAGTGTCTTATTCTACTGCTTCTTTCATTTGAAATGGAGTAGTGTGTGCACCTGCTGTTCGTGTGAGGCAAAGTTGTTCAATGATCTACAGCAAATCGACAAAAAGATGTGGTTTTCTTAATGTTGCTACAAAAAAAAATGTACACTGTCTGTCTGACAACATCAAATGTCTCGATGACAAAATCTCACATTCCTGACTCAACAACTAATCGAAGATTCCGGAGGAACATACTGACGAAGACCGCGCAACGATGTGGGAATGTTCTGAATGTTCTGAAATGATCTGTCACCACCTTTTCCCCCCATATGCTGCCAACATTTTGAAGGCTACCACATGTCTGAGAATCGAAAATATCATCTCTAAAAAAAGATGAAGGATTCCTATGGCTGTTAATTTAATGATCCATGCCAGAGGCAGCGTAGTTTGTCTGTGAGAAGCCTTTGCTTTACTACGAGACCTGTGTTGCCCACATATTTAAAAAGATATAGATATATAAAAGTTTCTTAAAACCATTCAAGTCGGTTTTAGATAAAAGTCTGCATGTTTGTGTAAAACCTGTGAAGTTATTTGGCGTTACAGATGCTGTGTATCTCTGGCAACAATCACTGCAGAGAAAAAAACTATGTGAAAGCTTTGCAGATAATTTGAGCTCATTTTATTTGTTGCTGTGACTTGCCAATGTTAAAAGAGGTAATAATATTTTTTCATACAAATGAATTCTCTATCACACGACTCAGATGTTTGGTCTTTAAATTTATTTTGCAGAATATGTTTTATTTTCCAACAAAAGGTGTAGAGAGAAAATATATATCTATCACCAATAAAGTGGAAAACTGAACTGTGATCTGTGTTCATTTCTGTGGTATTCAAAACATACAGAGCTGCAATGGATGTTGGTACTTCTGAGGTACAGTATTAACACAAACTGTGCTCTGCTATTATTAAAAAGCACCATCAAATAAATTCAAATAAATATTAAATATTATATTCAATTATTATTATATTAAATATTCAAATAAAATACTTCTGTGCTTCATTCATATGCTGATAAGCATTTTCCATGAAACACAGCTCTGGTTTGTGGTGCAGATAAACCATTTCAGGTGGAGTTAGTGGAGATGAGTGAATATTCAAAGTAGAACAAAGGTGTTCAGTGCCTGTTGATGTGCACTGATGTCTTCTAAATATGCTTAGGCCCACTGTCATACTTCTAGTTTGGTGATATCTGAAGTCAGAGCTTTGTGCCTGGAAAGCTTCATACTTGATTCTGGAAAGGAATTTTATATTAAACAATCTCAATCACTGACGAAATCAGATAAAATTAAACTACCTCAGCAACTAATGAGACACAAAACTAACATGGTTGAAGATCCTAAAATATGTGTCCAGGTCTAACAGTGGTCAATTCACATCACCATACAGATAAAACAACACCTTCTCAAGTAAATAAGCCAAAAGGAGTGGAGCGTTTTCAAAATAAAAAATATATTCTGCCATAGGAACTACAAAACATACCCAAAAATAAAAATAAAAAAAAGAAAAGCACTGCTCTTTGGCTGTGTAGTTACTGCATTCTGCCTTCGTCTTGTTTCCCAGGCTGCAGTTCCTGCTCTCTGGCTTGGTGATCTGTGAGCTGTGCTGCCCTTTAAAGGCAGAGTGCTGCCACTACAGAAGCAGTGATGAAGAGAAAAAAAAACTGGTTTAAAGGGCTTAAAGTGGATATTTTTTTTATTTACAAATAACAACCTTGGAAAAATCAATAACTAATCAATAGTTTTAATTAAGGTTTGCTGCGCCTATCTCACAAGTTAGGTTTCACTTGCTATAACCTTGTTCATCTGCCTAGTTATCTGTCTTTCTATGGTAGAGAGTGCAGTGAGGATGGTAACAAGTCCTACATGTGCTGTATTTATAAGCCCCTCCTCCCGGTTTGGACATCGAACCTTTAAACAGGCTGACGTTTTCCTCTGAACCCATGAACAAACTGTGTTTCCATTGACAGATTAACTCATTCACATTCTGCCTCTGCGTAGATAAAGACTTCAGTGGAACTCTTTCTTGTGTTATTTAGAAACTTTAAGATTATTTCACGTAGAGCAGCTGAAAAGTTGTCTGATTTGTGGTGGAAAATGTGTTTGTTTTTTTTTCTTTTCCCCTCTGTTAGTCAGCCTCAGCCTTTTCTTTTCCGACATCCAAGACATAAAGACAACATATAAAGCTGTTTCAGTAGCAAACACTCTCCTTTATTTTCCACTTGTGTTGTTTCTCTCCTTTTAACACACTAGAAAAATGAAACATTGCACTCAGCAGTAATGAAAAAGTAGATGAAAAGGAGAACAGGGATGTCTGTATCAGTTCCAGAGATGTGAAGTAGTTTTAGCAGATTGACAGTGAAAGCAGATGTAATGTCTCTGTGTCACGTTGACCAGGTGCAGTTCACATCCGACCAGAGACTGAGTTAGGGACTCTTTCGTCAAAGGTTTTCATTTGCACACCTTTGTCACTGTGACCAGAACAAACCATCTGCATGTCCTGTGGAGCTGAGACGCTGTTACCTCTGTATAATGACTGACAGAACTACACCAACCTCAACCACAAGTACCACACAAACCGACTGACCTTCAACAGTTAACCTTAATGTGTTAGAAATATTCTCAACGTGTGAACAGGTCCAATCAGTAATGAGTAATTTGTAATGCTGCGCCTTTGAGTTAACTGGTAATTAGCTCTGGTTACAGTGCTGATCTGTGCATTTCTAAGGCAACTGAACTGAGGCACAGAAGGCCACAGTTTTTATGCAGTTGTGAGGAAATTATTTCAATTTTTGAAATTGGTTTTTACTGTATGATTTAGGATTGAACTGCTACTCTCTCTCTCTCTGTCTCTCCTTGGGCTTGTCCTGAGGTCACTTTTTGACCATGGGCCTGTATCACAAAGAAAGATTAGCAGGTTAGCCTTCTTGGGGGCTAACCTGCTAATCTCTGGATTTAACTTTGGGCTTAACTTTTCCGATATTCTGATGCTGCGTTTAAGTGCGGTAAATTGTCATGGTAACCTATGCTGCACGGTTAATCTGCTCTGGAGCAGCAACTTCAGAGGATCAGATCAAAACCTGTCAACAGCCATGGCCATCATTCCTACAGGGGCCTGACAGCGACAAAAGAGTTAACAATAAAGTGACAATAGTAAAGAGCAACAGATTGTTTTGCTATTCCAAGTTTTCAATGTGTCCACTCTGGTTTTGTCATAAATAAAGGGACAGTTCACCACACTGATTAACTACATAATGACCATTCTAGCTGTTATTACTGTGCAAAGATTCTTTCATTCCCAACAAATTTACACTCTACGTGACTGACATGACTGAAGCTCTGTTGTCTTTTATGAGAAATAATCCTCACACTGTTAAATAAATTAATTATAAATGAATCTTTTCAGACATTAACTACTTCTCTTCTCTCTACTGTGGCAGTACAGTCACATACATACATATATATAAGAATTCCAGCTCTTCTTATAGCTTTGGCGTTTTTGTTTTAGATTATTTCTAGTATTTCCGTAGTTTCTTATATTATTCCAGTTGTATGTATGATCATATTCTTTGTATTTCACCCTGTTAAATATCACTGTCTTATCCCATTTCATCGATCATGGTTGTGACGACGTCGCTTGGAATGAACAACTGCCCCTCAGAGGCAACCTCAGAGTGACAAACATGCAGCCCATTGATAACCAGCTTTCGTGATACAGGTTAGGCAACGTTACGCTCACCAGACAAGCAACTAACAGTGCTAATCATTTGCTGTGAATGAAACCAGAGCTCGAGCTGACTGAGAGGGCTGTTCTTAGGCCACTTAGGTGCCAAAAAAAACATTTAATGTAATTGCTTTTTTTTTTTTAGAATTGTAAACCTAAGCTCCCTGTACTACCTCTCCTGCTGTGAGACAAGTAAATCCTCATACGTAGATAAAAAGGTTCTTTAAATGCATCTGGCAGTAGTGCTGACCTCATTACCAATACCATCTCAGAAATTTAAAGCTAAGCTACAAATTACTCTGCAGCTCCATTAGGAATGCATGTTAGCTCATCTGAAATTCACTTTCTTCTGGCTCATTATTGAGAATGCAATTATTTCCAGTTACTGTAAATGTAAAAGAGAAAGCGTTTGCCAAAGATCGTGCTGGCGCTCAACCCCTGCCCTATCTTGTTGAAACGCCTGCAACAGCAAATATGTTTTAAAAGAAACATAATGCCAATCTGATTTCTGATTTGTTTTATCGACATAATGTGGAAATATAGTTGCAAAGTGTCCATCCTGTATATATCTGCAGTTTTTTCACTGGTTTTGAAATTAAAGTTGCTCCTGGCAACTAACAGTTGATGAACAGACGATGGATAACTAGTAACAATTTAGTCATATATGAATGTAGTGTCTAGGAGATAGAGTCATGGTACTGCAATCATGCAAAGTTAAAAAAAGATGCTCACACATTGCTCCTCACTGTTTGGGACATAAGGTGCTATTATGATTAAATGTCATGACCTGTATGCATGCAGTAATTCACTGTGCCTATGGAAAGTATTATGGAAGCTTTTATGTTTTATTGAATCCAGGCAGGTGTAATGTGGCTTTTTTGACACTGAGCCTTCAGTGCTGAAGTAAAAACCGACCTCTTAAAAACAATCTAAATGAATTACAAATTTAAAAAAAATACAAAATACTTTTTTTTAGATTAGTAACCACACCATTTAATAGGACACAACTAAATCATCAGTGGTGCAGCCAACTGGTTTTGGAGATCACGTAATTAGTAAAACGGCAATCACCTGAGTTTCAGCTGAGCCACCAGAGAGAGAGAGAGATGAGAGAGACTTAAATGGGCTATCACATGCTCTGGTTCCAAATACTACACTGAGAGATGAAGACATTAAACTCATCGCTGTGAGAAATGTGGGCCTGCCTCTGTTTGTCATTGTGTGGAGACATCACTGGGGTATTGTGTTTGGTACCTGCCTTCTATTGTGGAAACTTGTTTCGTGGCTAAAATACCAGAGAAGCCTGGTTCACAAAGGAGTCTGGTCAGGAAGGGCAGTAAAGCCCTGATGGACAGAGGGGATATTCTGTTTTTATTCAGCATAAATGACAAGAGAGGCTGCTGAACTGCACGTGCTAGCAGGAGGTGAAGTCCAGAAGCCAACACTGCATGGCCCAGTTCTGATCTGCCATCAAATCCATGTGCAATATTTATGCATAAGTGCATGAAACTACACGATATGCTTCTTATATCACTCGACACAAGTCTCAGGTTTTCAGAGACCAAAACTCACACTAAACACCATCATCATAACACAACCATTCCCACCATGAGGCAATGGCAGTGGCAGCATCATGCTCTGGGGTTACCTCTCTGCAGCAGGCTGAGATTAATGCAGTCAAAGTCAGAGAAATTCTGAAGGAAAACCTTCCTGCAAGAAACCTACCACTCGGGTTTGTTTGTGAGCCAGTACACCAGGGCATGTAGTCAAAGCTACACAAGAGTAGCCTCATCTCAATCCAGTTGGGACTCTGTGGCTGGCTGTACAGTCGTGATCTCCATACAACCGGACAGAGCTTGTGCAGTGTCCAGTGAAGCATAACCCGCTGTAACCTTTAGTAAACACTGTCTTATGGGGCCTGACTATTTGCTCCTTGGTTCCCATTGGGAAGATCGATTGTCATTTTTACATTTAAGGGTGTGTTTCTGTTGATCAGTGTCAAAAAAGAAAGCCACATTAAATTTACTCTGATTCAATATTGTAAACATGAAAACTTGATAGGTGATAAATACTTCTCTAGTCACTATAAAGAATGGGAAAAAAACACCATACAGTAGAGTTGTCAGATGGGCAACGATGCTCAGTGTGCACTGCATGAACTAACATTTTTCCAAAGGAGCATAGGTAAAGATTAGACACAAAATTAAGTTGTTGACATAGTGCATAAAAACATTTGACCACAGTAAAAAAAAAAAAAAAAAAAAAAAAAATTCTAATGTTAAGATCTCCATAAAATACTTACAAACCTATTCCTTTATCAAACATAGTTGGGAAATAGGAATTTGTGATTTCTTCCCTATTTCAGTTATTTGGTTTTCAATTTCAATGGAAATCATGTAAAAATAGGATTTTAGCAGCAAAAGCAGGCATAAATACAGATGAAGCACGTAGACTGTCGCCTTCATGTTGCATCCAATCAACTTGCTGCCTAGTCAATGTGGATCACCAGTGCACGCTTTTAACACGTTCATCTCAGTTTGCAAAGACTGGTGTGTGAAAAGTTGGCCTGATTTCAAAAGTAAAAAAAGGCTGCTTCACAGTTCTGCCTTTTAAAATGGAATGATTTTTTTTATTTCCTCGCTGAAGACAGGGAAATGTCCTCCTCTGGACTCGTCCTTGATTACACCAACCGTTTACCAAAGCTCTGTTCCAGCCATTGCCGCACATCCTTCAGATTGTAAAAAAAAGGCCCCTTACCGCCCAGGTAGGCAATCTTTTTCTGCTGCACTATACACACCCGTTCGTTGGACACACCATAAGCCACATTGGCATTGTTGTCCATGCAGTCGGCCACCAGCTGGCACTGCGGCGGCAGGGAGAAGTGCTCAATGAGTTTGCGTGCCGCTCCCATCCTCTCTTCCAGGTTCTGGTGTTTCCGTACACTGAAAGAGTAAGAGCCCATAGGAGGGGCCACCCAGCCATCTGACGGGTGAGCCTCGTCAATGTACACTAACAGGAAGTCAGCCACATCGCTGAAGTCCTCCACCAACTTCCGGAAAGCTGGCAGGTGACTGATGAAGGGGGGTCAGGTGGCTGAGCCAAAGTTGACCACCAGAGGGCGATCTGATGACTCAAAGTCCAGAAGGCGGCACTCATCCCCATTTCGGATTCTGGCACCAGTTGGCACATTGGTCATGCTACTGATATTGCTGCTACAACAACCATCGGGCACCTTCACCACTTTAGAGTTGGGTGCTTCGCAGCCAAGCTTCACCTAAGGAGGTAAAAACAGGGATTGGTGTTTATCTTCTTTTTTGTTTGTTTTTGTTTTGTTTGACTTTAGCAACTGTATATTTATATTAACTGTATATATTGTGTGTCTCTGTGGTTTCACAGTTGTCCAGCTCATCAGTTTATTATTTTTCAGTCTGTCCATTACACGCACACTTTTTTCACAACAGTATACAAAACTATTTGTGCAATTTGTTGTTTGCATGTAGTAGCAACAGATACATAGCACAACAACAGAAGCTAATTTAGACTGTTTATCTAGTGCAGCTACGAGGCTGGTAGTGGAATCTTGGAAAGAACTCACCAACGTCGGAATAACAGTTTGGTTGTTTTTGCTGGTATTGGATTTTTTTTTTTTCTCACTGTTATTAGATGAGGCTGCCAAACTTCAGGAACTAATTAGAATCATAAAGGTTTGACTCATGAAGGTGGTTCCTGCCCTAACAGGTAACAATTAAACTGACGGGAGGGGGAGGGGGCACTCAGCCTGTACAGGCCCACACAGCCCTGCATGGAGGTCTGATCAGGAAAAGTGAGTATGAAACCAGTTTGGCAGAGTGAACCTCCTGTTTTAATAAACAATGAATCAATGAAAAGAATTTTTCTGACAACCTGACAATGATTAAAGTTGACAAAAAAAAGTGAAACACTGATATAAATGCGTTACATTTTCTTCTGACACTATGCAAATCAATCTTGAATTAATTTCACTTTGACTTGAAACCAGCCAGCAGGCAGCTGTATGATAGGGTATCTTACTCTGACAGGCTGCTGACAGGTTATATTATACTGTAGCAGCCAAGTGCAACAAGCTAAGCTGAGGGGTGACAGTTAACTGTAAGTGCAACTAATCATTTACCAGTGAGACGCTGTCTAAGGGCTCATATGGCACAGAAACCTACTAATGACGAAAGCGTGCCAACGATAAAGCGACGGATCAGACTGGTAAACTATGAAACCATGTCAGTGGATTATTTATTAATTTATTTATTGTGATCAGGAAATCGTGATTTTCTTTCTGCAGTTCAGCTTGGTAATGACTGCTGATCAGTATATAGCTTATGTACAACATTTAAACATATTTAAATTAAAATAAACTGGCTGTGGCATATATGAGACCACAGAGAACACCGGCGGGGGGCTTAGAAGGTTTAACGGACAGACCCCCCTCCCTCCCTCCCTCTCTCTCTCCCCCTCCTTCTCTTTCACTAACTACAAACAGGAAAAACGAGAAAAACAACGAGAAAACAATACGAGTTCAGGCGCTTTGTCAAGGATGTGGCCCTAATACTAGGTCGTAGGTCAGACAGGTGTGCGCTTAGATATGTAAAGTGTAAACGTTTAATCTAAAACACCGTGAGGAGCATTAGATGAACACGGGTTCATCGGCAGCCAGTTTACCTGCTTATAGGCGTCCAGGAGGAAGCTGTTCCAGATGGAGCGGAGCCCCGCTGAGGTCAACATGCGGCGCCACTCTCCGGAGCCGGCGGATCTGGAGCTGCTGAGCAGCGACACGACGCGCTTCACCAGCACCACAGAGTCGTACAGGACCAGGAAAAGACAGTTTGAAAAGAAACCGGGTAGTATCTGGAGTGTCACCAGCAGATCCTCACTCGCCATTCCCATGTTTCTCTCTCTCTCTCTCTCTCTCTCTGCGTTTCTATGGCGGCAGGAGAATTATTTCAGGCTGCCTCTCATTACGCACATGGCTGAACGGCAGAACTCAGTCGCTCCCCTCATAGTTTTTTTTTAATTATTATTATTATTATTATTTAGCTGTGCTCCGCGGACTGCTCCAGACTTCGCGCACGAAAGGACGGAGGTGTATATCAGGTACGTCTTGTGAAGCGGTCTGGTCTGTTAAATCCCCCTTCAGGTGCTCAGCGCCCCGAGGCCGCTGGAGCTCGATCTCTCTTCTTAGAAGGACGAACATTGTACTTAATATTAAGCCTCCCGGCTTATCTTTGTAGCAAGATTCTGACGTCAGATGCGGTGCGTACCGCCTGTCCCCTCCTTCCTCCTTCCTCTCCTCCCTCAGCTCTGTGCACAGTGGCTGAACCAAGCCGCAGCTCGCCGTGTTTTCCCCCTCTTCTGTTCTCTCTTTTTGTGTGTGTGTGTGTGTGTGTGTGTGTGTGTGTGTGTATGTGTGCGCTGTCAGGCAACTGTAATTTTATGATCCAGTGGAAAGAATAATAGAAACGCACAGTTACGCAGCCCGGTGCAGTGTCAACAAACTATACCCAGAGGTTTATATAAGTTATGATCTTCACCCAGGCAACATTTGCTCTGTGATTTGTGGACTGGACTGCAGATGTTACAGGTGTAAAATACCAATGTGAATTTAGTTTTAACTGTATATGGAACAGTATTATTTACTTTGATTTAAAATATATTTGATTCACTAATCAAGTACCTGCATTACCTGTCTGGATTTTTTTTTTTTTTATCATCATAATAAAGAAAACATGTAGTGAACAAATCTACAGAGAGGGAAATTCTTACCTGTGTTACCCTTCTGCAAAGTATCAAACTCATTTGATTAGTTTTTCTACCAAAACATGGCTTATGGCAAATCAAACACGCTGAACATTTTTATAGTGATGTTTAGGAAACTCAGGGGTTTTGTCCACCTGTGGCCCTTGTGACCTCATAAACCATGAAACAGAGTTTAGAACCAGCGCATGAAGACTAGGGAACTCTCTGTGTCTCTCTGCAATAAACTTGTGGCTTTTTGTGATGGAAATCTTGTGAGCTACTGGAAGACGTTTCAGGATACCCCAGATATCTTAAGCAGAAGCCTTTACTCTAAATAAGTAAATAAAATACATAAATCAATAAAAATAAATAAAAACAAGTAAATAATACAAAATTAGCACTGTGTAATGCCACCCAACTCCGAAAGGCTTCCGTCTTGGTAAACCACATTTGACCCCTTACTACCTCACACTTACTATACATCCAAATAAGGTCATTCTTCTTCATGGAACCATATCACACCCTTACATGTGTGAAGATTAGATTAGGTACCTTAATCCTAAATATTAATATTATAAAGATTTTACCTAAATCCTGCTGTATTTGCCCCAGGCTGTTTGTTATGGCTGTTCCTCCAGGCTACTCTAGTTTGGACTAGGCCAGCTATCAGAGTCCCCTCAGCCATCCTAGAGACAATGAATTACTGCTTTTAGGACTTCTAAATGACCTGAGGGCATTAATGCCTAATACTACCTTACTACCTACCTAATACTACCTAAAGACCTAGTAAAGGAATAATATTTAAAGAAGGAATAATTCCCTCACAAAGTATAGATCAGAGTAAGAGTATAAAACCATTTCTAAAGCTCCGAGTGTTCCCAGGAGAACAGTGGCCTCAAGAATTGAAATGGAAGAAGGTTGGAACCATCAGCACTCTTCCTGGAGTTGGCCATGCAGCCAAACTGAGTTACCAGGCAAGAGGGGTCTTGGTCAGGGAGCCACTTTAATGAGGCTTCACAAGTCCTCTGCAGAGACTGGGAGAACCTGCCGGAAGGACAACAATGTCAGGATGCTGGTGTGCAAGGTAGAATGAGATTAAATCCAGGCGTGCCCAAGAAGACTCAAGGTTATAATTGCTGCCAAAGGTGTTTCTATCATGTACAATCTACCATACAAATCTGAGTACTGAGTCTCAATACTTTCTGAACTCACTGCCTGAGTTACCGTAGCGTTTCTGTCAGCCCCAACCAGTCTGGCAAAAATCTCCTCTGACCTCTGTCATCGACAAGGTGTTTCCTTCCACAGAACTGCCACCCACTGTATGTTTTTTTATTTTCTGAGGAAACTCTAGGGATGAGCAGTTTCACAAATATTCAAACCAGCCCGTCTGGCACCAACGATCACGTTACAGTCAGAGTAACCGAGATGACATTTTCTTCTCCATTGTGATTTTGAGATAAACCTGAACGGAAGCCCCTGGCACGCATCTGCATGATTTCATGCATCACACCGCTGACTTCTACTCAGCACCGGAGCAGAGAGCTGCAGCAGCGCAGATTACACTGTCACATCTGTGGTGGCAATGAAAGGCTGGAAGATGCCCAAGACCCGTCCTGATGTCAAGAGGGGGAAACCTAGGAGCTATATGTGTGTGCGCGAAGAAGCTTAAAGTTTGCTGCTTGCTGGAAAATAAATGGGGGAGATGGATTAAATGGTGACAGTTCTCCAGATGCCAGAATTACAGTATAAAAAAATTACAAAATACAAAATAACTAGTACAGTTTTATAAAAAATATCTTTGATGCAGCAGAGAAACATCTCTTCTATCAAAGAAAAATGGGTCAAACCTTTGACCCTACCCCTCTTTGCATTTTAAGTCCAAGGAGTCCAAATCCTTTTAAGCATAAGGTCTTTATATTAGGAATAAGATCAGCCTTACATTACAACATTAGCAAATTAATTGATTTTTAACTTCTCCACAGAAACAAGGAAGGAAAATGCAAATGGAATTCTGGAATGGAAAATGAAAAAAGTGTTCTTCATTCACTTCATCCACTGAATATGATGAAGCTGCGCAACTAATATACTGCAAAACATACATGAGCCCTCCATCTCAGACAGGGCAGGATAAATATATATAAAATAAGTATATTTTTTTCTTCAGAAGAGTTTTGTTGTGCCACCAAGAGCTGACAACTACAAATGATGACAACAAAATAAAGAAACAACATTTTGGGGTTTTTTTGATGGTTGACATTCACTTTGGAGACGGTTAAATTTATTTTTTTGGGACGATTCCAATACAACAGGAAAAAAAAAACTTGTCTGGATCTCAGAGCTGTGTGTGTTTGTCCTTCTCTCCAACTTATTCGGCAAAAGCCACTGGCATTGTTAATTTTTAATTCTAATTCTTAAAATTTAATTTAGTTTCACAATGATATGCAGAGGAATTCTGACTGTAATAAAATTTCGATATTTTATAGATCTGAATGAATTCATGTGAGTGAATTAAGTTGTCTTTTTAAAAGGCTAAGAACACTGAGGCGCAGATGTTTTAAAGTTCAATACTCAGATATTCAGTGAGGTTCATTCTCAATAATAGATCTGTCGTGCAGAGCAGGATAAATCTTGAATGATGTTGCACAGAGGTTATTTTTACCTCGCAACGAGCTGAAGTTAACAACCATCTCAAAAGTGCACGGGAAATGGTCACGAGAGCTTTTCACTTTTACTTCCTTTTCAAATTTGAGTTTGCACTTTTGCCTTTTGCTGCCTCCAGGCAACACGGCTGAATAAAGCAGGAGCCCTTCCCGCCCCGACCGAGTCTAAAACTTGGCCGTGACAGGCTATGATTGCATGCATGCATTCAGTGTGTGGGGCTTTTCGGTCGTCATACATCTGCATTTGTGGCTGAATCTGACTCAGATGTGGGACAAAGAAAACAATGGGCTTCTTAACGCACCCGTTTAGACTTCAAGCTTGTTGACTCACACAGTGGATTTGATAACCCACAAGTTCGAACAACAGCAGAAGGAGTCTGTTGCCCTTGAAAACCTTATTTCCCCACAGCCCCCCCACCCCCTACAAAACTGTCAATACACTATGCAGACACACAAACACACAACATTGTTCATTGTTGTTCTTGCTGTCTTTGTCACCATGCCCCATTTGACACTCATCATTGTGAGTGCCTTGGCATCAGACATAATGAGCCCAGAGCTTTGTGTGGAGCTGGGACAGTGAAACAAATCAGAATCAGGCCCCCAAAGCCTGGAGATGAGACCAGGGTGACACTTTCTCAACGTCTGGCTCTTGCTCAGCGGTCTCTGCCAGCAAGCTCCTCAGTTTCCAAACGTAGTGCCGTGCCTGTCACTGAAAATGCGCATGTGCACCATTCCCCCCCTGGCGAGAGAGGACCCGGAAAAAGGGTCGTGCCATGGAGTTCAGTCGACAGCCACACTGGTGCCGCACAGACAGCGGTGTCACAGCTCACGATGCTGAACTCTTAGGCAGGATATTACTCCCTAAGGGAGCTGTCCACCAACTGGCAGTCGAGGAGATGAACTGTGGCTTTTATTTTAGGCATTTCCTCACTCCCAAATCAGACAGCTGTTCTCAAAGGCCAATGTTGGGCCTGAGAACAGTAAACAAAGCATAACAGAAGATTTTTTTATTTTTTATGTTAAGACTCCGTCATCTGTTCAAATCTTTTCAGAAAGGGGACTTGTCGTTTACAATAGATTTGAAAGATACTTTCTTTGAAATAATATCTTTTGCTTTTCAGGACGGGCTACGCATTTTGCATTTTTCCATTTGGCCTCTCTCTTTCCCCAATAATATTTTCAGCGTTTGTAGACGGGGCAGTAGCTCCTCTATATGTTTAAGGCATCAGGATCTTGTCGTATCTCGACCTTCACACCCAAGGGAGCTGTCTCTTTCTCAACCACAGATACTGCTCAGTCACCTTCACAGTCACTTTGTTTTCCTCTGAGAACATTGTCTTTTTGGGTCTCAAGCTAAACTCTGTGTCCACAGATGCACGTCTGACCTAAGAGGGACATATGATAATTATCACAGCTGCCTGTGTGGTGCCCCCAGAGACACACAAGCAGAGAGTGATTATTTATGTTTTTTCTCAGTCTGATGACAGCAGCATCAGTTGTGGATCCCTTGAGCATGAGACCTCTGAAATGCTGGTTTATCAGTCAGCGAGTTCAGTGAGGGATCTCTTCTGGGAACTAATGGTCACACTGTGTTACACACATGTCGAAAGACTCTGCTGTTCTGACTTAACACTCCATGTGCTAATAAAGAAAGATGCTTTCTGCGAGGGTTGACCACTCAATAGATGGAGAACACGAGGACTGACACGTCTGTGTACTAGAGATCGAGATGCTCTGATTGGCCTTTGATTCAACGACACTTGATTTTATTGAGGAATCACAGTTAGGGATTGGTACGGAAACCTGGTATTAAACAGGTCCTGGGTCTAAATTAGTAAAGACCAAAGTGGAGAAATTAAGAAAATACACTGTTTTCTTAATACTGACTGTCACAATCATTTCATGAGAAGAGGTAAAATATATTTTATTCCAACTTTATGGGCCGGTTAAGGTAAAGTTAAGGTATTTGTCTATGATGCATTTTCACTATTCCATATGCAGAACATATCTCGCTCTCACTCGGAGTGTATGTGCAAAGGGGCGGGGGCGCACACACACACACACACACACACACACACACACACACCCTTGCGTGGCAGCTACCTCGCTGAACTGTTGTGACTCACACATGCGTGTACACACCACCAGCAGTGGTGAATTTGACTTACCCTCATTCAGAGTGAGACAGAGAGAGAGAAAGAAAGAGAGAGCACGGCCCTTCACCTGTTAAATTATTGACATAACATAATTATAGCCCACACTGGGTTTCTGCTATGACTGTACAGTACACGTGTGGCCTCCACATGCATTTGCTAAAATACATACATACATATATATACTCTTTTCCTGTCTGAGTCATGCTCAGATACAGCCTAGACACTGAAACTGTAGTGCAGTGAAAGCTTTATGTAATGTTGCTGCTCTGATGTCTT
Source organism: Toxotes chatareus (assembly GCA_016801885.1). Lineage (NCBI taxonomy): Eukaryota > Metazoa > Chordata > Actinopteri > Toxotidae > Toxotes > Toxotes chatareus. The sequence goes on from CM028899.1 coordinate 20,862,189, forward strand.
TTCACTGTCTATTTTTCCTGGAAACCTCGTCATGTGTGAAAAATATGCGAGCAGGCGTGAGCGTGTGATTTGGGGGCTGCACAGTAACAACAGATTATTAATTCTGTTCTTAAAAAAAAAAAAAAAAAAAAAAAAGAACTGATAAGAGTATTTTTAAAGTACTGGATCGATAAGCAGCGTTGGTAAGTGTAGTTTTAATGTTAAATCTTCTATCCATCTGCTTAAATCTGGCAGCTGGCTGCTTGGCTCCTGAGATGGAGCACTGGTTAGGGGACAGTGATGACCCCATTTGGTGGCACCAGCTTCAGTGAATGGAATGTGAAATTTGGCAGCTTTGTCCATGTACCAATCCTGCCTTAATGCCCCCCCCCCCATAAGCAGAGAGTGAATCTGGGGCCTAATCCTGAATTTCAGCCTAAGATTATTACAGCCGGATTAAAGCCTACTGTCACTGAACTTTCTGCATTTTGCCCTCTTCCTTTTCAGCCACAGCATTCAGAGAGCTTGCATTACTTTGTGTTAGGTTCATGTAAAACCCTATCAAAAGAGGGTTTGTCAAACTGCACAGTGTCAGTGTGGTTCCCCTGAAGGGACTGGCACCTCACTATATTTGTGTCAGTTGTTACAAGGCTTCACAGCATGTGTGTGCTGCTGTCTCTTGGGCTTTTATTTACACTAACTTTATTTTTGTCCTTGAAGATTTCTAGTCAATACAAATTATGTTTCATTTTACTTTAATTTAGAGACATGGTTAAAATATCATTTTTAAAAACCTGATTTTTCAGCTATAAAAACAAATATTCATAGAAAATGAAGCAGTCAAGATGGTCAGAGCTCATTATTGGCATCTGAATACAGATTCGAACACAGATTTTTATGACACAAGCATACAGATACTGATAGCACCAGTATATTACACATATAGTTGACAGTATCATTATACAATGGACAACGTTTCATGACCTGTGAAAACCTGTGCTTTAACACCGATCACCTGCTCTGTCTCTGTCCTTTCTCTCTCCTGGATCCTCCAGCGAGTCGAAGCGAACTATAGGAGATTTGAGTACTTTGGAAGCAAGTCAGTGTCTCTAACAAAAGACGGTGTTTTCATTGAGCAGTCCAGAGCAATCGAGTCTGAGGCTCCACAACATTCCTTTGTGTGGTATTGTGGTCCTGGGAGAATTCAGATTGCAGGATACTTTGTCTTTTTTCTTTGGAAACTGTGTAAATTGTGGCATGCCTGCTGGCATCCCTGCTGCTTTGAGTCTGTATGAGTAGGATACTCTTTCACTGCTTGCACGCATTTTATTTTACTGTTGTTTTTCATTTCTGAAATATTAGCAGAACCTAGCCAGTCCCTTCTGTGCTTCTATGCAAGACTGAACCGATTTTAGTAAAGCTAAATCCACCCACAATGCACGTTTATAAATGTAAACCTTTACAAATGCTTGCACTTGAAACCAGGATCCAGTGATGATGGTCTTAAAACCATCTCTCAACAGAAAGAGTCAGCATGGCAACAGTTGTGAGCTACTTAGTTCTGAGAACATTTATGAAAAGTCTGTATAATGAGCGCACTAAAATGTATTATTTACTGACCTGCTGTTACAGTAATTCACTGTGAACATTTGGGAGTGGTTGTTCTAAATCTTTGAGTGTGTAAAGCTGGCGTGTAGTGTTACTGTGTTAGCTCACTGTTGGCCAGGTAGGTGCTCATTTCGCCTGGATTGGTTACAGACCTGGCTGGCTATTTTTCAAAGTAAAGTAGCATAAATCATTGGTTGATCATTTATTCATTTTGTTATAATTGTGTGCCTTTAGGACAAAGTCTGTGCTTAGGTGTATTGGAATGTGTGTAACTGAGGAAAGTGAAAACCTCATGCTAATGTGATCCAGATGTTCTGTGTTAAGACGTCTTTCCCCTGGAAGCTGTAACTGGACCTGTGCTTATCCTGATGGGTGATATTAATGAGTGCGAACAGGTTAGTTTTTTCAAGGAGATGCCCCCTTGTAGGTACCTGTACCTGTACGCACTATACCTTATTTATGTGTCCATATGTACACTCTTGTACAGCTAACATGCTACTCAAAGCCTCAAGCCAATAGGATGTGTCTATTGTGAAGTGATAAATATCCTTTATTCCCAAAGGAGGGAACTTGTTCATTTGATTCCAGTCTTTTCAGGGTTATGTGGGGTTATTTCTGAAGCCTGAAGTGTAACACAAACTCCTTAAATGCTGTTCAGGGGCATCACATGTACAAGTTTAGATTCCACGAGCAGCACTGATAAAGGCCCAAAGTTAACTGTAAGAGCTGGTAAGAGTAGGAAGCACACGCAGCAAGCAGTTAGATTTTCTACTAACAGCAAACATGCTAAAGCTAATCTATGTGCGACTCTACCAACATAGCGTGATACTAGCTGTTAGTCATCTGTAATCATCTGTTCAACAGTCCAGGAACTAAAGCAAACAGATGTGATGCATCTGGAATGAAGATTTGTTTTTTGTTTTTTTTTTTGCTGGCCTTGGTCAACAGTGATACTTGTGCCTTTCATCTGATCATCTTTCTTCTGGTTTGACTGTACTGTCGCACTCACTGACACACGCGATCAATCAATTACCAGAATTCGGATGTAAAATCTGATGTAACAATCATCAATTCATTGATTTTTTTTTAAGTTCCTCTTCTCTTCCATTTATTTATTATTATGCAAGACATTGAGACGTTTTGTAAATATGTACTTTGCGAAAGCGGTTTGTGTTTGGACCTATTGCCACCCCACACAGCTCCATGGTCAGGTTGTTCAGCTTTCTTACACTGGTACTTACTCTGTTTATCCCATTTATTTTCATTTATTGTTGTACAGATGCGATTATTAATAAACAAGTGCTCTGAGTATGATGATAAAAAACGGTTTTGAAAATCCTGGTTTGGTCAGTATAGTATCTCGTCTATTCTCTACTAAGAATAAGCAACTACTCATTAAATATCATTATCATGTAGTTCCTGATCTGTCCCTCACTCGTTCTAAAGTAACTTACTCATGTTTTGTGCTCGTTTTAGTAAAGTGTGACCATGTGCCCAATCCCCTGCATCTGTTTCTGTCTATTCAGTCTGTAGCATAAAGGATTGTATCAAACATCACACTGTGAGACCTGGCTGCTATGCCTCTCTTACCTGTGCCCTTGTGCTCATTTTTGTTCAGTGATTAGACATTTTCTTAAATATCAAAGGTAAACAAGTGATTGGTGTCTGCCCACCAACGGTTATAGTGCAACAGGAAATGTGCACTGTATAAAAAAAAAAAAAAGGATTCAGCACAAGATGCCTCAAAAACAGAGGCCAGGTTACGGTTCACAAAAAATATATAATAAGAAATCAGAATAAGAGCTCAGGAACAAACAAAATACAAACAACTGCTCATGACCCAAAGCCACCACCTCATCTGTCAGTGAAGGTGGTGGTTCTGTTATGGGTTGATCATGTCTGGCTGCCAGTAGAAACTGGTACACTGGCATTTATTGATGATTTCACTGCTGACAGAAACAACAGGATGAATGCAGATGCATTCAGGAGCATTCTGAGCTCTGATTAATCCAAATGCATCAAAAGAAGAGCTGGAATATCCTTTGACTGACCAAGTCAACCACCCAATTTTATACTTGCTGAAGACCAGACTAAAGGCAGAGAGGCGTCACAACAAGCAGGAGCTGAAGGAGGCTGCAGTGAAGGTCTGGGAGAGCATCAGCAGGGAAGATTAAAGCATTCACTGATATCTACAGATCAAAGACTTCAGGCAGTCGCTGAGTGCAAAGGATTTTCCAAAAAATATTAATTCTGATATGTTTGTTTGATCTCACACATATCTGTGCAATTACTTTTGACCCCCTAGACTTTGGGCCCCATATGTTGAAAGAGCTATATTTCCCACCCAGTCCTTTCTCTGCCGATGTAAACATTGGCTCTATAATGTAGTATCCATTACCTTATTCAAACTGAACGTGCTGAAGGACAGAGCATGTCCAAATACTTATGGTCGGGACTGTACATATCATGGGATATTGATTTAGTTATTTATCTTTATAATAACTCCAATTTCACATCTACAAAGGAAGTTAAGGATTCCACCTAAGACGCTCACCCAGAAGTGTTTAAAAACAAAATATATATCAGAGATGAAAATCCTTTTATTCCGTGCCAACTTTCCATTCCAGGTATGGCTCAACTTCTCAGTATGCCATATATTCTGTGAACAGATTAACTGGAATGTTCCACAGAACAAGCCTCCATACGAATGCCAGATGTGTACTCAGTAAACATGCCATATCAGTCTAAAAACAGACACTGACTGAACATGCTGATGTATCAGGTACCATCACCAAGAAGCGCAGCACTGCGTGCCAGCATCTTAACTGACTTTTCCGTTGTGCACCACAGGCTCAGATTTTGTGAAAAAATGTGGCAGGAAGCGATGGGTTTATGGGAAATATGGTTTTAATACTGAGAAACACAAACTCAATGCTACACATATAGAACGTCAAACTCTTGATTTCTAACAGTCTTCTCTGAACTGTGTAATTAGCATTCATGGATACGTTGCAGTTGAGCCACCTGCAGAAAGGAATAGCTGGACAAGCTCGTCAGGGCAACCACTCTTCTACTCTTGGCCACTAAGGAGCAACAAAACACCTCCCACAGCTTCTTTTCATACACATCAGAAGGTTATGGTTTGGAATCAATAACCTTTTAGTCCCCTTCATCTGTACAATATACAAAGACAATCCTTATTATCATGTTCATTTTACTTATCTCTAAATGCTGGTGATTACAAAGATGCATGCTCAATAGTGTGATCAAGAAGACAATCTTTTGATATTCCCAAACTGTAAATAAGTTGGTGTAATGTTTGTAACAGAATTTATAAAATGAAGACCAAAGTCGTCAAAGCACTACTTCAAGAGGGGGGTCATTTTAAGTTCATTATTATTCGTTCATTCATACACGTTTCCAAGTGGGGTACAACAGACTGGCCTTTCTTTACAAGAGCCAGGGGCAACATGCAGGATTTGTTGACAGAGTGAGATTATGCAATGTTAGATGAGGTTATCCTTGAACACAGAGATGTGTTGATTCAACTCTAATCTCATTTTTGAGGTTGTAACACTTCACTTTGAACTAAAATTAGTTGAGTTCTATTTTTATATAAAATAAAATTTTAATCGGAATATATTTAATTTGCAATATAATTTAATCAAAACCAAACACTTTCAAAATTACCACAAAGTTGAATCTAACACAGTTGGAATAAAAAAAAAAAATTAACATTATATATTAATAATTTAATGTAATATACTGGATAATAATTAAATGTGCTTATTGCAAAGCCAATTAATCGAATAGCAAATCACTAACTTGTATTTCTGTCATTTTATCAACTGCCCAACAGGATACTATGTGGGACGAGGGGCAGTGTGTGTGTATAGGGGATTGTACTCGGAAGGGAGAGAATCAATAAATGTGACTCAGTGTGCTGGACTCTATTACCACCCTAACCCTCGGCTGGGCAAATATGTAACAATAAGCAAGTCTGTGCAGGTGGCATAACCTTATATAATGTTACGAAAGCGCTGGGTTGCATTTAAAGAGTTCATCCGTGCAAGGTCTGCAGTGTGTTTGGCTACAGTTTGACAGTAGTAAAAGGAAATGCAACAGCCACTATTCACTGTGTTGTGAATAATTAAAGTAAAACATTAAAGAAAAAAAAGGGGTAAGATTGGCATAGAGGCAGCAGATCAAAAAACAAACTAACAAAGGGTGGAGAAAAGTTCTTGGCCCAACATTAAAACAATGGAAAAAATATATTTGTCCACAAAAAGACTCACATATCGTCTGCTTTACACAACAATACCCTCTACTGTGATTTGGTTACTACGTTGAAGTGGCAGAAATACGTTCTTCTGTTAAGTAAGCTAACGTTAAAGCTAGTTTTATTTACACCAAGTTAGTCAAACTACACAAACTACCTCTTAGTCTGGCACAACAGGAAAACATGCAAAAGGGAAAAACTGAAAAGATGAAAACCAAAGAACAGCCAAAAGTTAAAAAGAAGAGTTAAAAACTGCAAAAGAGAAGAGCGTTAAAATGTCAATGTGCTGAAGAACACAGGGCAGTCAGCTCTTTGTGTCAACCCAGAGGCCTAGGTGTCTCCAATGAGCATCCACTCCTTTGTTTCAAGGCATGGGGGAGGGGCTGAACCTTTCTTTCATCTAGGGAGATTAACTGAATTGTGGTTAGAGTACATGCTTCATGCTCTATGTTCAATTAATTTTGCATTTCATAACTTGGTCATATCAAATCACATAGACATGGGAGTTGGACCAGTTTGTAAGCAAAGTACGCACTTATTTGTACCTCATTCGATTGGTTCTCAAATTGCGTAAACTGGCTTTGTTCGTGATGTCTGGAATTTTCTAAAAGCCCATAGAGATATATTACAAGTGTCAGACTAAGCATGGGAAGTGCTTTGCTGCCACCCGCTGGTTAAAAACAACAACGCGGTTGGTCTTTGCAAATTTAGATGATGTACGTGTTTATTTGCATATAGAGTGGGTAAGTGAGATCTGATCACAAGCAGTCACTCTAGATGCATTCTAATACAAGCTGTAAACTGACGTACCGTCACTTTTAACCGGATCACCCGAGACGCTGTTAACGCCAGGTCTAAACAGGGGCCTCAGTCTCTGCTCCATGAGCGTGATTTTATCGTCGGGTAGTTTTCCTCAAGCCTCTTTGGGTTTGAGAAGGGTGATTCACTGTCCAGAGTTACCAGAGTTATTTCGGACACTTTTTTTGTGTGAGAGGTGAGAAGGCCATTTGGCAGATTCTGAGAGTTTCTGAAAAGGTCTAATCAAAGCCACTGTTATCTGACAGCGGAATTTAAAGAGGAGGTTGACATAACATAAAAATAGCATAACTTAACAGTTACACATTTCAACAGCAAGTATTATGCAATGTTACCCTGACAGTGCACGCACCGTGAAGACAGCGGTGTTAGTTTAGTCACATTGTTATGTAAATAGCCACCTTACGTAACAGGCTTACTCAACTTACTGAAATGCAAACGGAAAGCTTCCCAATCCTTCACCTTTACCAAACATACTAATAAACAATAATATGAGAGATTCATGACTGAAAAGTGTTATATAAAGTATTAATGAACTGCGACACACACTTTCCTCACATGATGTTTGCAGTGACTCTAGGGGAAGGGAGCACAGTGTTCCAAAAAAAAAAAAAAAAAAAAAAACAGCTCTAAAGATCTACACTCCCCCTGCTGGAATTCCATGGAAACTACATCAATTACTGCTGATGACAGAAAACATAAAACATATTACAAAACTGGGATACTCCTCACTACTGTGGCTGCCACTAAATAATTAAAACTTTATACTTTAAGAAAACAATTCAGTACATTTAAGCATTTGACAATAAGGACATTATTTCATATGTCACATATGTCACACAGGCACACAAGAAGCCAGACATGCAAGCACGAAGACAAACACACTGGGATGGATGGCCAGCATTGTGTTGGCACAGAGGGCATGAGCCAGGGGCAAAGTCTTATTTTCATCCTGCTCCTCCCCTTCAGACAAGGGATTAGCAGAGGTCATTCTAACCAGCACAGACACACAGACAGACTCTGAACGGCTGCCAACACAGTGGCTCAAAGTGGGAGGCTAGTCAAAAGAGGATTTGGTCTGCACTGAACAGAGCTTGACAGTCCTGTGTGTGTTTGTGGTCATATTTGGTTTTTTTTTTTTTTTTTTTGGGGGGTTCTCCATCCCTCACGTGGCATGTTTGAATAACTTCTAACATTCTGTGATTAAATTCCAAGTTATTTGACCTGCTCAGTAATAGATTATGACAGGTTTGATGGATTGTTCACTGAATTTTGTGTCATATCTAACACACAAAAGTAAATTCATATGAAGTATACCAGTTGATGGATTTACATCAGACTGACATGCTGAATCTGGATCAGAGAGTTAGATGTTTACATCAAATATGGTGAAATTTGAATTGATTTATAGGAACCCCCATGGCTGGATTTACACAAAACTATAAGATACATCTGCAGACCATACTTGATATTCAGCTCATAGTGAGCTGCACAGAATTAAAAGAACCTATTAGAGAAAACATGTGAACAAAGTATAAAGTCAGAAAAGTGCCCCAAAAAATTCCGTAGTATAATAAGAAAGTGGGTTTTGCAGACACTGATCAGCCACAGCATTAAAACCAGTCACTGCTTTTAATGTTGTGGCTGATCGGTGTGTGGAAGCAGAGCTGTAGCTTTTGAGGTTCTTTGTTTTTGCCTGCTCATTTTTGACCTCCTGCATGTTTCTGGCCTTTGTATTCTGCCTGTTCCATATTTGCCTGGTGCTCCAGCCTATTAGCAACCATCGCTTGTCTGCTGATTGCTCCATGAGTATATGTGGTTTGAAAAATAAAGGTTTGACCTGTTTGAACTTTTCATCAATGTCTCTGAATTGTGCATTGATTTCCTGTGTGTGTCTCAGCTGTGTCGTGTGTGTGATTGTGCGTTAACATAAGATAAGAAAATACTACTAGACAATTCCCCTGCAGGAAATCGTGAGAGTGGTGTGCTGTGCCTTTCATTGTCTGTACCGCTACTGTAAAGCAGAAACCAAAGGACGGATAGAAAAGGGTTCGATTCACAGAGGGGAGAGGAATGATAAAAACGGGCAAGTATGGAAAATCACTGTAGGAAGGAAAGAAGGAAAGGAGGGTACAGGAAGGATACAGAAAGGATGGATGGATGGGGATGGGGGCAGAGAGGGGTTAGGAAAGGGAAAAGATGGATAAAATGAGTAGGAGACCTTACGAGGAGTTAGGGAGGATAAAGGATGGAAGAATATTAATAGTTTGTGTGTGTGTCATTTAAATAAAATTAAATAAAATATGAACAAATTACTTTGGGTCTATAATTACATCATATTCAGTTATATCATGAAGATACTTCAACACAGACTGACCAGAGACTGACCAGAGACTGGAAGTGACAATCAGCTAACAATCAGAAGAGAGCACAATAACCACTAATACCGACCTCACAGTACAAACTGAGAATGGTAACCTTGGAAACAGCAGAATATCCCTTAATCATAAGAACCTAAAGTTAAAACAATAATTTGCTATGGATTAAACAAACACATAATTCAGATGCCAATAGAGATTTGAATTTCATTCATAAAATCACTCACTTGGTAAGCATACAGCTTTAAGACAGAGTCAGCAACAGTCTAAATGAACACTAACTACTTATAACAGCACTATGTCATATTAGTATCACATCTTATGTCATAAGAGTCAACTCAGTTTGACCTTATTCACTATATACTGGAGAACTTCTGGCTAACTGAATCCAGTTAATGGCACCAAATTACAAAATACAAGGTTTTCTTCATCCAAGTGACAAAATTAAATGAGAAACATATAAGAAAAGAGACAAAGAAATCCTTTAACTTCAACCTGTAATTTTTTTTCTTTTTTTTTGAAGATACCATTTCTTTTTAGAAAACACAGATACCAGCACGTGTTCAGGCAGTTTCTCCAGGGCTTGGATTCAGGTACTCAACTTCAAGCGAATATACCCAAACTGGGTGCATCTTTACAGTCATCTGAGCTATCTGAGTCATCTCTCTGCCAGGCTTCCTTCCCTTACCCTGTCCACCATGCAATTAAAAAAAAAAAAAAAAGACAACACAAACACTGAAGCAATACAGAGTACAAGGTTTTCTTCATCCAAGTGACAAAGTTAAATAAATTCACAATGACAAAGAAATTTAAGAAAAAGGATAACTATGAAAACAAAATTTAAAAAAAAGAACCTATACAAATAAATGTGTAAAGTTAAACTAAAATAAATAAGTATATGAAAAAGTGCTAAAGGACAGAAAACTGACAATTTGTACCAACCCTTAACACTTAAACCTGACCCAAATAACCCCACGTCGCTTGATATTGAAGTGAATCTTGTCTGCGATGTACTGTGCATAGCGCTTTACAGGGGTGGGAAAAATTCCCCTGTCGGGAGGCCTCCCTATGTGCCAACGCCAAAAAAAACCTAACAATTGCAAAACTTTTCCTCACCGCACCTACTTCAACCCAGAAAGGTCCTACTCCTGTCTCCCCTTGGAACGAAAGTTGGCAGAGTGAGACGAGCCAGTGTTTGACCTCAAAGTCCAACTCACTCTCCCTGTACAATAAAGCTTCTATCAAAACTTGGGTGGTGATGATGGACAGCAGTGCAACTATGCTCAGGACACAGACTGACCAATCAATCTACATCAGTCCAGCCTGTGTATCCTTCACCATTTAATAATGGAAAACTTAGCAACTTACTGACCTAACAATTATTTTACTCAATAGCAAAAAAATGTGATCACAAATGTATCTCACACACCAATACAGATTTTTAATGCCTTCACAAAACATCATCCATGGGCTGAATAACTGTTTGAGAAAGCCAACACCAGAATCATATTTACAACTAGAGCAGAACAGCAATGTTCTATCAATAATTCCATTTAGACCAGTCAAAATACAGGCATGTCATTATCAAAGTCCTAATCAGCTATGATGATCTTAGAGAAGATACCACCAGGAAATAACAAGGTTAATCAACCGATTAAAAGAATTTACAGGGATGCACATGTGGAGACAGTAAAATAAAATTAAATAAATAAATAAATAAAATTAACAATAATCACTTCTACGTAGAGTAGACCTATGACACACACATTCTTGTCGAAGATGAAAGGAGGGTCTGAAACTGAAAATGCCTGATTGTTTTTGTTTTTTAAACAGCTGCTTGTATTATTTGGCCTTCCACTTTAACTTGAACTTGTGACCATAGTCAAGTTAATTTGTCTTATTTGAAGCATTTTGTCATGTGATATAACTGCTGATATATATCACTGTATATTCAGCCAATCAACGAGCAAACAATAATCAAACAAACAACCGCCCGACCAACAGACCGATAGAGAGAGAGAGAGACAGCCGATGGCAGCCATATTGGATGGACAGGAACAAATTCTGTAGGAGGAAAAGTTATGGCACGGCGGCCAGACATCAAAGACATGAAACTCATACCTCGTATAGCCTCTTGATCCAACGTAGTCAAAATCAACGCTACAATGCTGAGAGAGGGTTAGAGCGCAAGAGAGCGCGCGAGGGAGGGAGAGAGACAGACGGACAAATGGTCGGGCGGACAAATAATTATGGCATGATGGTCGTGTGTGAGACAGAAAGAAAAAGAGGGTGAGACAGATTGGCACAGTGGCCGTGCGTGTGTGTGTGTGTGCGTGTGTGTGCAAGAAACACACACACACACCCCAGCAGCAGAATAAAAACTTCACTTACAATTAGTTGATTTCTTCTCATGCTGATCTTTTTGTGGACCTGAAAGATGAAGAAGAACCAGCTCAGTCTGAGTCTGCAGGTCAGAGCCAGTTCACCTGTGAAGACAAGGAGTGGACTGATCCCGTCAAACACACACACTCTGTGGACATCAGTTCACTGAATATAAATCCATCTGTGTGAAGATTTATACAAACACACAGACACACCTCACACTGATCAGGGAATAATCATTTCTCCTGTGATTGGTCGAGCCGATGAAACATTCCTGTCATAGTTATTGGTTGTATTGGAGACTGTGATGTGTGAGTGAGGATGACTGGTGAAGCTGAAAGATGAAGATTTTCAGACTGACTGCAGGTGGTTTAGAGTTCGGCAGCATGTTCTCTTCACTGAGCAATGGTATTTTACCATCCCAGCTTCACTCAGAGCAAACCACCGCCCTAAGGTTCACCTTCACCCAGGCCGCTGCTGCACCTGTGAGCCAAAGCAGCAGGTGCGCTCCAGACAGCCACAGTCCACGCGCACTGACCTGCAGTTCTGGACTCTAATATAACTAATAAATGTTTATGTGGGTTAAAAGGACTGAGGACTTACAGGCCTGTCTCCACATCAGAATCAGAATCAGAAGCCTTTATTATCACTGTACAAGAATACAACGAAATTATAGCAGCCTAGAAGTGGTGTTACTCCAAATCTAAATAAATAAAAAGTATGTATAAATAATCTAAATAAGTAGAAATAAAAAACAAAAATAGAAATAGAATAATACTTATATAATACTTAAAAAAAAAATAGAACAGAACAGAATAGAATAGAATAGAATAGAATACAAAGGTGCTGCAGTAGAAAAAATAGTGCAAAAAAAAAAGACAGAGCTAATACAAATATTGATTGGTTGCACCTGGGAGGTGAACTGAGAGTTTACTAAGGTGAACTGAGGAGGCCACTGAGGCCTAATTATCTCTGTGCGGCTTCGCTGTCTCGCCTGTCATATACAGCCTTTATCTTTACCACATGAACCACATCACGGTCCAGAATTTAAATATGTCAAACCACCAAAACTGAAGGAATATTTACTACAGAACCAGGTGAGCTCCACCTTAAACCATAACCCCAGGTGGCACCAACGCAACATGGCGCCGTAAACTGTGACTGTTTTCGGAACCATGTCGTTGGCTCGCTGGTTGGGGCTCGTCTGAAATCGTGGACTGAAATGTTGTGTGTACTCACTTTTCGTAAAAAGTCCAGAAAGCCGTTTCCAAACCGTCTGTCCAAGGTGAGCGGTGCGACGGAGACACGCGCACTGAGGCTGTGTGCGCGGGCGTGAGCACAAAAAGTGGTGTCTGTGGCTCACAGGGTGGAAAGGCCCCGGGCGTCTCTGTTGCAGCATCTGAAGCACGGAAGTTCACAGTCTGATACACCTGGTCTGTTTCCCTCAGTGTGCTCACGCTGTCTCCATACGCACTCGGACTAGTGAAACTCGGTGGAAGTCTGCGTCCCGCGCACACGCGCTCTCCTCTCCTCCAAACCGGCACGGTAACGGCGGACTCGTGGTGGTCACAGTGGTACCGTGGTTTAGCTAAACTACGAGCTGAAACCAGCTCCAACACACGGCGCAGCGTCCGGTTTTATCAGGTTACACTTTGACTCAAAGTCCCGGGTCTTCGCCTCATGAACAACAGCATTTCACAGATTTGAATAAACTCACAACCACCGTCTCCGCGTCCCCCCTGTTTCTAGGGTCAGCCCGGCCTACACCTGCCCCTTTTTAAGTCCCACCCCTCTAACAACCAGGTGAGTCGTCATCTCTGATTGGCTAATGATTGGCCAGTGATAATTGAGCCAGACCATAAAATCACAGGCCATGTATTACGAAACAAAACATAGAAACTAATAGAGGTGTGCCATACTGCACAATTTTAGTATGATCCCATACCAAGTAAATACAGGGCCAGTACTGCTGATACCAGGACCACTATCAATACTTTATTACTCAGAAAACTTTTGTGTAGGGCGGAGCAATGCGTCATAATGACGTGAATGCAATATGCAAACTGAATGAAAATTGAAAAATTTAATTTTCATGATCATTGAATGATTTTGTGATTTTTCAATTTTCAATGAGTTGATTATGATTATGATCATTATAAAACACAGGACAAAGATTTTAGGCAAATAAAATATACTTTTTATGTCAAAATTTTCCCTTTTATTGCACTTGCTGCAATTGCAATTGCTGACCACTAAATCTGCTACTATTACTACTTTTATCTGTTTTATATTTGACCTTTACTGCAGTTAGTTTTACTACTGTTATCACTGCTAATCACAGTAATAATTTGTCTGATCCTATGAATGGATCTAATGTGCCTGCACCATGTCAGGACACTGGAATCCTCATTTTCTGCTTTTCTCCAAAAATCCTCTTCTCGATTGACATTGGAGTCAATGGAGCAGTTGAGAGCGACTCGTGGGTAAAAGGCAGAAAAACCGTAAATCCTACCGGTAAAGTAAAAACACTGTGTGAAAGAAGACAATTGCGGCTACAAAGTTGGAGAATATCACTGTTGTAGAGTAAAATTTGTAGCTGTAGTCGTCGTGTGCAGAAAAAATTTCTGACAAGCTCCCACTCTAGGCTGGAACATTCCGCAATACACACCCATTGTAAACTCTGAATTTTTCCAAAATCCCTTATGGTCAATAAAGGGTCACCCTTCAAAAACTACACAACTTAGGAAAAAAGCTGAATACACCTCAAATACACAGGACTTGCACACATTAAAAAAACTGGTCTAACTCACATTATCCATCCCAGTGTCTGTGCCCCCATGTGAGAGGGTCTTAAGTCTCATGAAACAGCTTTATGAGCAGCGAACGGAACAAAATGTCGGAGGATCTCGTCAAAGCTGAACTGCAAGAGGCTCTGAACGACAACGTGACCCCTCTTCATGCTGCTAAAGTCCCAGGAAAAATGCACTTTCAAGCTTCTGCTTGACAACTCCAAGGCACCAAAATCAAACAGTATAATTTACACATAAGGCTGCTTATTTGAAAAATCCCACTGTGGGGCTGTTGTATCATTGGTCTTCTGCCTTGTGTTGTTGTTAGTGGCGTGAGGTTAGTGAGGGGCTGAACGGACAGCTCCCATACAGTGCTTCATACGCACAACTCTTATTGCTGACATTGAAGTGGTTTTTATTTTCATACTGGTGAAATGTTGATGATACGAAGGGTCGTTGTTCTCTAAGCTCTTGCTGCACCTCTGTCTCTGTCTCTGCGGCTGTCTGTCTCTGTGTCTGTGTCACTCTGTCCATCTGGAAAGTCTCTCTCTCTATCTCCTTCCCTCACTCCTTGTCCATGTGCTTAGTTTGACGTCTTAGTGTAAACCTCTTTAGTGTCAAATGAGGTTAAAAAAACAAAAACAAACAAAGAACCTTGTACAACCACAGGAATAAGACCAGCTGTCTCTCTTTCTTATTTTAGTCATCCATGACAGCTGCATGGAAGACTAAATTAACCCTCAGCAAAACGATTTGGATTCAGAACATAGGCAAACAGCAACTAAGCTACGTGTTTTGTCTACTTGAGCTCTGCTGGACATATACACCAGGAAGAAGAATTCCTGACCTAATAAATGACTTTAAGTGAGTGTTTGAATGTGACACTTATTTTTGTTAAAATAAATCTTTACACAATGGTACTGAAGTGCTGAACATAATTTTAATAATTTGTTTAAAAGGGATCCACTGCAAATTTTTGAATGATGTCTCACTCTTGCTCTTATGTGGTTTGAATGCACTTACTGGAAGTCACTGTGGACAACAGCCTAATGAATGTAATGTAACATGAAGTAGTTTGTGTTGTTAGAACTGCGATTGGATAAATGTATTTAATCCTGTGCCTCTCAGATGTATTTACATGACACCACAACAGTGGCAGTCCTTTAAGAAAATCATGCTCTGCAGTGCACGTGCAGCTGACACTGAGGAGATGGTTCAACTTTTAGCACCACAGTGACCCAACACACGCAACTGAGATGCTGGAGTGGCTTTGGAACAAGTCTCAGACTGTAAGTATGTAGCGCTGGCCAAAACCCAGACTTAAACCCCATAAAACATCTGTCGAGTTGGCAGTTCACAGACTCTTCCATCCAATCTGACAGAGCCTGAGAGGATCTGTCAGGAAGAATGAGATAAACTGCTCAAATCCAGGTGTGCCGAGCTTGTAGAGATTTACCCAACAAGACTCAAAGCTGTAATTGCTGCCAAAGAGGCTTTCTACAAAGTACTGAATTAAGGGCATGAATATTTTGATATGATTTTTAATATTTCTAAAAAGATGTTTTCACTGTCACTGTGAATTATTAAGTGCAGATTAATGAGAAAAAATTGCATTTTTTTTTCTATTGTAAATCTATAACATGACAAAGTGAACAAAAAGTGAAGGGGTCTGAAGCCACTGTATGTCACTGTATGTGCCGTCCCTCTGTTCTGCCCATAGTTTGTTATGTGCTGTTTCACTCACTCACTCACTCACTCACTTGCCTGGCCTTCAGGTGGTTCACACACAGGACTGACACAGTACTGACACGTAAAGATATTTTAACAGATTCATTAAGTATTTGTTAATGTCTGACCAATGTGACAATGACTAACATATTTGAACATACATTGACTAACATATTTGAAAAATGCAGATTTTCCAGAGGAAGGTGACCAGATGTGAAATTAAGGCTTTGTCAGTGTCTCTTTAAATTATTAAAAACTCAAGCAATTTGGATCTCGTTTTGGTGAGATACAGTTCTCTCCTCTTCCGAAAATGACACTGTGCCATCAGTGATGTGCAAACAGTGTACAAAATCCTATCATCATATACACTATTATTGACAAGGAGGTTCCAGAAAAGCTTTTGACACTAATTTTGTCACCCTATATTTACAAAAATAAATAAATAAATAAATAAAATAAAATAAAAGGGTATAAAATATTTTGAAATGGAAAGACATGAGTCAAAAATAATGAGACAAGATGTTCATTCCTCGGCCATGTTTAATGATCATGACAGTGAATGAAATGCAGAGACGATTATTCATAGAGATGCAGCATTACTTTCAAAATGAGTCTATCCAAAGTTTGCCTGAAATCTCAAACAAACATGAAATGTGCCTCTATAAGTTTAAATAAAGTTTAATACGTGATGTTATCAAAACACTATAATAAACATATCTTTAACGGTAACTGTCTTAGAGCTGCAAAGGCTCCACAGTAAAATCCTACTTGTAATATTCATTTGTGGTGTCCCTGTGCTTATTGTCCATGACGTCATGATGTCTCTGGAATTAGTTGAACACAAACTGCAGCCTCCAGCTAAAGCAAACTGCTCCCTCACCCTGAACCACAGTGTTAGATTCTTTCACTCTCTCTTTATCAGTCTCACACTTGTTGGCCGTTTGTTTACCTCTAATGTCCTTAGAATTGTCTCTGGAGCGTTTTATAGTTGCTGTCTTAATATATTTTATCGATTTCACAAATGTTGTAAAAAGAAAAAAAAAATTACTGTGAGAGTTTTTTCTCCTTCACTTGCTCTCAAAACATTGCAAGCAAGATAAAAATCTCACTCCTCTCTCTGTCATCAACAGTGCCCACAGCTGTTTAATTATTATTACAATATGGTTAATTTAAAACCACTCGGGCAGGCTGCTGACGTTCTACCGTCCTCTAAGTGCAATCATGCCACAGGGTACAAAGTGCTTTGCAGCAGAATCAAATGAAAGACTATAGTGTGATTAGAGAGTTACAAACAAGAGCGTGCGTGTCTTTGTAACAGCGCCACTTTATTGTCAGGGTCATTTGTTCAAACACTCACATTACCAAGCTTAAAATGAGATTTTTTTCCACTGTTGACCATGAATGAATCTTGTGAAGAGGAATGATAAGCAGCTTTCAGAGAATCTTTGGTCGTCAGTTCTGTCTCTCTGAGTCTAAATACCTAAATACAACAGACTAGTAGGCAGAAGTGGATTTCACATGTGGACCAACTTTGGTCATTTAGGCTGCACAACCAGTAGTAATAACAATAAACCAAAGTGATTTGTTGGAGCTGATAAAATGTATTAGGTAATGAAAGGTCATTGTACTGATAATATGTCCTTCAGGAAGGCAATTTTCATCCTGTTTGGCTGTTAATTAACAGGACATCTCCAAAAAATAGTTCAAAGAATGAGTGCATCCAGCATAGTCAAATACTCACTTTGTTATTTGTAAATACTTTGTGTATTTTTTATGTTATTTTTATCCTAATTTTTATGGTAATTTATTTTTCTGTACCTTATTGTGGTTTTTCCCTTCTCTACTGTTCCTTCTCTACCTCTGTACTGTGATCTTCTGAGCTGGTGCAACGTATTCTCGTTCCTAATACGTACCTGAACGTAGAAGGAATGACAATAAAGTTATCTGAATCTGAATCTGTCTGCTCAGAGCGAATCAACAGCCATAATAGTTTGGTCACTTTATTGGGTGATTGCTCACCCACATAGATGTCTCTAAAGTCCCACAAACCTCTTTTTGTGTTTACATTTAGTCCTTTTGTACTCTGCTTGTACTATCAGGTGGCTGTCACTAGAAAGTACTAGTCACTCTCTCTACAGCCATCTGAAGGTCGGCACCAGACTGTTGCAATATAGCCACAGAGACCTCCATGCTTATGTGCACATCAAACTTCAAAATCAAAGGTCAATTAAAACTTCTCTCAGAACCAGTGCCTGCCAATCTGCCATCCGGTATGTTCAGAGAGGGACACCAGGGATAATGACTGCATGCCTCACCTTCTTTTTAACAAGTCAGGAAAAAGTGATTTAGCTTTGTGACATGGATCATTATCCTGCTGGAAGTAGCCATTAGAAGATGGTGAACTGTGGCCATGAAGGGATGAACATGGTCAGCAACAATACTCAGATCAGGCTGTGACATTAATTGATTGGTATTAAGGCCCAAAGTGAACCAAGAACACATTCCCCACACCATCACACCACCACCACTAGCCTGGATGGTCGACACATGGCAGGTTGGGTCCATGGATTCATTGAGACCAAATTCTGACTCTACCGTCTGCAGCCTCAGGAGAAATCCAGATCCATCACACCAGGCTGCGTTTTTCCAGTCTTCATCTGTCCAGTTTTGGTGAACCTGTGTCCAGCGCAGCCTCAGATCTCTGTTCTTGGCTGACAGGAGTCAACATGGTCTTCTGTTGCAGCCCATCAGCTTCAGGGCCAAGATGAGCAAAAGATGTCTGTGGCGGTTTCCACTCCCAAATCAAAGCAAAGGCACATTCAATGAGACTGTGGTCCTGGTGAGAGACAACACGTTGAGAAGCACAGAGTGTTGGTCACATGAACTCTGGTCCAGGCTTAGCAAGAGGGGTTCCTCGAGCCTGCAAAAACCCTACAGCCAAACAACACTATAGCTCCAGCCTGGACAGCCGGTCACCCCTGCTGTACCTCATGCTGTTCATGTAATGTTCCAGAGATGGATGGACTGCATCCTGGTTGGTATGCAGTGGTAGACTAGCCTGGTCTACTTGGATGTCATCATCATGCCGGGCAGGTATGTGTCAGAGACTCGGCTAACCTGAAATCTGCCTCTTTCCCTGAGAACTAGCCTAGTTGTCTAGGAGGACGGTGTGGCCGCCGACCCCATCAAAGATAGTGCAGGAGAGGCCAACACCAATATGGCTCCAAGAGGTCTGCTGATTCGTCGGACTTGCATTGTACTAATGGCAGTTTATAAAAGACTTTACTTCCATAGCTGTGGCGCTCCATTCCCTGACAAAGAAACACGCCTGAATCCAGTGGACTGAGGCAATGCCAGGCAGCATGAGCTCAGGCCCCTGCTAACCACTGCACAAGTCCTTGGTGGATATAACAAGAGAAACTGCACTACTGGCCCACTTGCATTGGACTTGAAAAAACTATTGGTTGCACGGGATCCTCACAAATGGAGTGAATGTAAATGAGGCCGATGTACAGTATGTTACTGTGTTGGTGTGGAATTCTCTTATACAGCAAATGGGAACAGTGTGAGAGTTGTTGACCTGGGCTGATGTAAGATGTTGTTTTACTTCCTGCCTTATTATTATTTATAGCCTTGTCTTCCCCCTTTTCAGTTGCCAGATCATTTTGTTAGTCAGTTTAGTTACTGACTGTGTACTTGTTGCACGCATGGTTCCACACATTGATCCTTTTGTCTGTTTCCTGGATTTTGGATTCTTGCCTCAGCCTGACTGGACTTGTTTACTTGTTTGGCCTGCTCTCTCTTGTTTTGACCTTTGCCAGCTTCACCATTCCAAGAGCCTCTTGTGTCTCTTTGTTGTAAATAAATGAACGAACTGTCTCAGCTCTGTCTGCTTTTGGGTACTGTCCTCTGTGTTTTTGTTCTATTACCAGACACATTTTAAAGGAAGGTATAAATTTTATACTCTTCGGTATAAATATATATTTCTTATGCAATACAAAACTCACAAACACAACTTGCTAACCCTTCATCATCATTTTGTCTATATTTGTCAGCGGCTGCAACACTCCCAACAGGCCATTGCAAAAGACAACCTTGGAAGGACACGATGACCAGACGTAAAATCAAATAAATCTCATTCACACAAAATAAATAACTAGATCTGTCCTGTTGATTTCCTGTCTGCCTAGTAGCTCACTGTTGTCTCTATTTATTTGGATGTTTGCTGTCTGTCTGTCCTTTCAGACAGGTCAATACTCCTTTCATACTCTCTGCCAGTGACCTAACTAAACAGAGATGATCATGAGACTTTTTGATGCTTTTGATAACGTGGAATAATTTTCACTTACTCTGAA
Organism: Toxotes chatareus; assembly: GCA_016801885.1. Taxonomy (NCBI): domain Eukaryota; kingdom Metazoa; phylum Chordata; class Actinopteri; family Toxotidae; genus Toxotes; species Toxotes chatareus. Next base: position 20,882,503 of record CM028899.1, read on the forward strand.
GAGAAACATCTGGCAGATGTTCACGGTATCAGACAAAACAGCAGAGTGTGCATCCTTGCTCCTGACACTGCTGTAAGCTATGGCAGATGGTGACAGAACAGCAGTAAAGCCAGAAGGTAGCCAAGTGATTTCTGTTGTCTTTATGGTTGATCTTGTGTTTTTTTTAAGGTACTTTAAGACAGCAAGGTGCATGTGACCCCGGACAACTGAGACTGTGTGTTTTGAATGAGTGGAAGCAGCTACCAGCTACCTTCTGTCCTACTAATACTACGTACCTCACTCTACATCCCGCTTAGCTGATGGTGGTGAGCTGACTTGTGCAATTTTCAGTTACCCAAAACAGAAATACCACAAAAGTTATTAACTTCAACCTTTCTGCATAAGAGTTGAACTGCAAGGACGTGTAAACAAGAGCTGTATAACTCATCTCCTAACTTAGGCCACGAGCTTATCAATCAGGCCTCACAGGCCTCCTGAGATTAGCAGCCACCTTCTCTTTAGTTACTGTTTAAATTGGAAACAATGGAGGCAGAAGCTCCCTGTCTGAAAAGGTATGGTTATCCTTCTGCTTTACCACTTTCCAGATTGCTAGGATGGAATCCATTCCACTCTTTCTCACTTCCTCTGAGAGATAACAGATCTCCCAGACATGAAAGTAGCTTAAATAGCCATAAAAAGGGACGGCAAAGGATGGACAAAGAAACCCAAGGACACATGATAGCAACAGATCAGGGAATATAGACATATGCTTTTAAAGAAAAGACAAGACATGGACATAGAAAAGAGAAATCTGCACACACACACACACACACACACACACACACACCTAACACACATCTAACATAACACTCTTTATTTTCAACTACCACGACTCTCTTTGTCTGTTTCTGTTTCTTATACTATAAATCATGATAACTAATTTACATATACATAGAACCACAGACTTAGTCTTAAACACAATAATTGTGTACTGTATTGTAGTTAGTGTTGAGTACAGCTGTCTATTTCATTCTGAATAACTGTGGTAACAGCTGTCAATGCAGGATCTTTTTAGTTTGACTATGCAACAGATGCATTTGCTAAATCAATCATCTGGTGATTAATTACAGTTACAAAAATGCTGAGTTGGGAATGTTAATGTGATAATTGCATCAAGATAGTAATGACGGAACCTTTTCTCTCTCTCCTGTGGTTCATCTGTCTAGCAGGCCATCAGGTGATAGAGGATAAGATCCATGAAATGGTACAGTTTGTTTAAACAGTGATTGTTCGCAGCATTGTTCTCAGTCAGACCTCAGTGTTTCAGCTGACGCCATCATCAGGATCAAACAAGAGGCAGGAACAACAAAACACTGCACAGGATAATTACAGCATTCAACATCAATCCATCATCTGTCACCTTTACTCCTTTTTAAACCTTTTCATTATAGCACCATCTTGTGGTCCTGTTCATAGCCACACTTTTTTTCCCAGACTCACAAGAAAACACCTGAAATCTATTACCTCATAAAGTCCATGTGGTGATACACTAATGTGTTTAATTTACTTTGTGTAATCATGTGCCTACTTTGCTTGCTATAGAATCTCTACTGAAAACTGCCTGTGTTTTCCCAGTGATATGGGGACGCAGTTAAATAAAGGGTCAGCATGTCAATAGCCTGGTTAACATTAGTCATGCTAATCCAATTAAAGTAACCATAGATGCTTTTAATGCAAGATCAGTTTTTGTGATTTTTACCTGAATTCTCTGAGTTTCTATTTTCCATTGTTTTTACCTGTGTCAGAATTATTTTAGCTGGTGTTTTTCATGTTCACAGAGACAATCCATCAGATCCTTTTGCCTTTGAATTTATATGGTCTGAATTCATCGTGGATGCTTCTGTAATCCAGTCAGTCCACTGACTGAGGGATTTGCCCACCCATCCTTTGCCAGAGCCCCATTAGCCAGTGTATTTCCAGCTGGACTCAAACCCTAGAGGCAATTTTATGGCTAAGACAACTCACAACTGCCCACATCACAATGGCCTGTTTGGCAATTCTGTCCTTCGCCTGTTTCCACAGGAATATGTGTCTGCAGTAGACAAGTGGTCCTTACCAGGAACTGAACTCACAGTCTTCTGACTTTGAGACAGCAGAGTTAAGGAGAAGTGTAATTTCCCCAAAACTAAAGATTTTAGCTTTATCAGCAGGAGCCAGCGAGCATGAGAATATATTGTTTAATTATTTTTTGGTTGTTAAAACTGAAGGGGAATCAGTAAGTTGAACAAAGGGAAAGTTAAAGAAGGATAAAGCCAGAGAACGTACTTCAGTTATCAATTCAATCAACTCCACTTATCAGCTCTGAGGACAGAAACACCTTGTTGATGAGAGAGGTCAGAGGTCAGAGGACAATGGTCAGACTGGGTGGAGTTGGAGAAATTATTTTCTCCTGGTGTAGAAAAAGCAGATCACATGGCAAATGGCATGCTGATGCAATCTATTTTTGACTTAATCGCTCCACATCCATAAAATAGATCACCACAGTAGTAATTAATAGGAGCAGTATGAAGAGTCTTAGGAGCTCAAAGTCTTGTGAACATTTTAAAGCTTGAGCTTGAGTCCAAAGCCCAGTGTACGTCAGCATAGCGGGTTGTCTTTTAAATTTTTAGCAGGGTTGAACTGAGCTGAATCTTTTATGCCATAGTCCTCCATTATAAAATCATGATTTTCAGAAATGAATAAAACTCACTGGATATTCTTGGAGAAAAATAAAAAATCAAACACAAGCTCGTATCTTGAATGAGCTGCTCAGTTTAATATTTGATGTTAGATGGTTAGATGACAAAAAAATGAAAGGAACGAATGGCTAAACAGAAGCGCACAAAGTGTGAGAGTTTGCCAGCAGACTAACAAGAGACTGTACTTCCTGAATAAGAGCCGACAAGCTTCAGCTGCAGCACAGATTACTTTTCATGAATAACAACAGAGAATATGTCAAACGTATAATTTTGGGAACGATTATGCCACAAGTTTTTTCATTGATTTTCTTAAGGAGAAGTGAAATTGTCCCAGAGCTAGGGACAGCTCTTGCTGGTTTGTTGAAATTAAAGGGGAAGGATTAGTTAGCAATTATTATTATTATTAAAAAAAAAAAAAAAGGGGGGGGGATTGAGACCTGTTATCTTACAGCACCCATTCCTGTTAAAGGTGCTGCTGTGATGCTCAAGTTCATCTGTACCAGATAGTGTTTGACCAAAAGATGGCGCTCTCTGCCTGGAGAACATTTCAGTTCTAAACAACACACTAAATCTAAACAACTCTGTGTTCAGACTGAAATCAAGTACACACAAGACAGTCAGTGTGCATATTAAAGATCTTTTAATCTCTGGATCTTTTAGTGTGTGCTGTTGATAAAAACCATTGTCCCACAGTGTAATATACAAATAGAAAAAGATGAAAACAATAAGTTTAATCTAAAATCTAAAAAAGGGGTCGAACCACTGACCTTCTGACTCTACCTCCTGAGCCACTGTTGCCCCGTAATAACGGTTCTTTTTTCTATAACTTTGTCATATCTTTGACTTTATCTGCATTTCTGCCAGGTGCCGAGAAATCTTCTGGTTTCTAACACTTCAGCTCCCAGTGAAAATCCTCCTCTGCACAAAGACTAATGAGGGCCTGGACATGTCCCACAACTGCTGTTCACCACCATTTTTTTAAAAAAAGTATTGATTTAAGAATTGCAGTAGCACAATGGTGGTCACTGTTGTTGTGTTTGTTATTGCCGTCTTTGTTGTGATGTCACTGTTTGACCAATCATGGTAGACAGCATGGCTGCTACCTGAAGCAGTGCCTAAATTTAGTTGCAGGTATCTGTCCCCCATACTGGGGAAACATAGGGCCTGTTACCATGGATAGCTTATATTTTGTTGTTCATTCTTTAGAAAGGGTCTGTGGATGTGTCCCACTGAAGGTTGTAAGGAAGAGAAGGAGGAGCAGGACAAAACTAGGTGGAGGGGCTGTGGGGAGGTGAAGGAGCAGCACTTCCCCACCCCACCCATCCCTCATTAGCACCGAGGTGCCCTTGATGACAACCCTAAACCACCACCTGCTCCAGTGGAGCTGCTCAGTGTCCAGCAGATCAGACCCTGGCTGTACTGGACAGTGGTGTGACAGCAGTGTTCCTTAACACTGAGAGGACTGCTTATCTTTTTCATCATGAAATTAAATTGTGTTTCTTCCATTCTCCTGTGAGTCTCTTCGTGAACGATGCCTCTTGATTTCAATCCAAAAGTATTTTTATCATGTCATTTTGTGACGGAGGGGAGGGGACATGCAGCAGCTGAGGGGGGAGGAGTTTGTGGTTACAGAGGAGCACAAGTGATTTTGCAACCTGTTGCAAAGCTCAGACTTTTGGACACACGGTCGGGGACAAAACCTTAAATGTGGTTCAGCTAAATATCAGTTACACTGTCCAAAAATTAAGCAGTCATCTGTGGCACTGTCATGGCTGAGAGGGACAGTCACACTGACCATGAGGAAGGAGAGGAGCTTCTACAAGACAAAGATACAGATACTCCTGGTGATCAAAATGGAGACACCGTGACTGTTGAGGAATCCCCACACATAGATTCTGCTGAGGATCAGCATCCAGCCCAACCTCAAGAAGAGTCTGAGTGTCCAGGATGTCAGTCACTGGGTGTCCTGACATTGCCTTGTGGCCACAAACTGTGTCCCACATGTATTGAGCTGAGTCAGGGAGAGCTGGGCCAGGCCGGCTGCACTATCTGCTACGGATCACAGCTGATGGACTCGGTCCTCCGCACTCTGCTGGATGCCCTGTTCCATGGCCAGCCCAGGAGACACGGACTCACGCCCAGTGCTGAAGAGGAGAGTGTCAAGGGAGCAGAGGATGGAGGGAGAGCTTGGAGTGGACTTGGGATGGAGGAGAAAGAAGAGCTGTGTGCGCAGCACGAAGAAACGCTCACTGCCTTCTGTCTGCAAGACGAGGAGCTCCTCTGCCAGCAGTGTCAGACCGATGAGCACGAAGAACACCGGAGCTGCTCTGTAGAGGAGGCTGTTCGCAACTGTAAGGTCAGACACAAGGACCAGGACGGACGGACAGACAGACAGACAGACAGGACACAGTCTTCACTGACCTGAATAGTTAGGCTGAGCTGCACCAACGGCTATTAAAGAGACCCTCCGACCTATTCTACACATCAAGATCAGTTTACTATGAAAAGCACTGCTCAGCATATGAAGCCAGTTGTATAATGTTGTGGGAGACTGAGGACATAACCACGATGACATCATAGTGAGGTCATCAGGGTCATCTCAGCTCGGTTTATCATCACAGAAAGTCTTAGATACAAGCTGCAGGTGTGAAAGATGTGTTTACCTGACAGTGAGGATAAAAGGTCAGAAAGATACTTTCAAGTTGCATTGTGGGAAATCTGGAGCTGCAATTTGTGTCTTTTGCATCTGTGCTTGGAAGGTGTGTCTCTCTCCTCGCTGCAGATGCATTGAAGTGAGGATCACTGAAATAAAAGTAGGAGACATGTTAACAGAGGAAAATGATGTTGAGCACCTGCCACACCTGCATGCTTCTTTCTTTTGTTAAGGACTCTGACTGAGCTCAGTGTTAGCACCAGCTCCACCTCCACCTGCGCCGCTGCGAGCTGCTGACTTAGTGAACCCATATAAATCCCTCTACTGAACTGAGCTCTCCTTCACTCCCACAGTGCGTGTAGAGGGCTGTACCAGGCACAGTCCAGCAGCTGACTGTGGAATTAGCTGCCGTCTTAGTAAATCATTAGCCAAGTACATGCACATTATGGTCACAAATTCAATGAAAACTGCAACACACCGTTTTCTTAGTAAATCTGGCCTGTCTCTTGCAATGTACATTTTTTATGTATAGAGCCTGATATTCTGTCTGTAGAGAGAGCTGCGGTCTGCTATCAGAGGCCTCCAGGAGCAGCTAGAGAGTTTAACGTCCACCAGAAAAACCTGGGAGGACACTGCCGCTCACATCAAGGTACTGTATGTAGGACGGTTGAGTGATCCAAATTTCCTATGTGAATGAATTTAGTATTGAAGAAACATTCTAACGCGATGTCTCATAACTCCGTTGACAGAGCCAGTCAGTACAAACAGCCCAGGTCTTGAGGGACGAGTTTGAGAAGATGCACCAGTACCTCCGCGACGAGGAGGCCTCTCTGATGTCAGAGCTGAAACAGGAAGAGGAGGAAAAGAGTCAGAAGATCAAAGAAAAGATTGACAGGATCAACAGTGACATACAAGCCCTGACCAACAGTATCAGAGAGACAGAAGATGCCATGGACTTAGACGACTTCCTCTTTCTGAAGGTAATTCCTGTACAGGGGGGCAGGGTGCTTCTGGCTCTCTACACTCCCAGATGTTATTTGTATTTACACTCACCAAAACCACTCACCATAACTGCAGATCCTGACCTGTATTTGCATGATTTTATTCACTGCTTGCCACATGATTGGCTGATTGGATAATGGTATGAATAAACAGGTGCACAGGTGTTCCTTATAAAGTGTGAGCATCTCTTGTGTAGCAGTTTTGTGTCCTGGGACCAGGACAAAGAACTACTGCACTGTAGTTTATGCTTTCTGGCACCATGAAGCCTCTAATGAGAACCTTAAACATATGTTTTTTCAGTCTTGTTTTATTATTAGATTTAGATTTAGATGAGATTCGAGTTTTTATATTTATTGCCATTTGCACAGGTACAGGGCAGTTAGAAGTACATTGGAATTTCTCGTGCATATCTCTTGGAGTCAACTCTATAAGAAATACAGAGATGTGAGAGAAAACCCAAGATAAAATATACACTATATTCTGTACAAAGGCTGTTTGTGGCTATGCCAACATTATTGCACCTGAGGATTTCACATTTTGTTATTGCACATTGGAGAAGGTTGTAATTGCACATCCAATGAAACATTTTCTGTTACTGCACATTGCACACCAAAAACAGACAATGTTATTATGTTGCGCCCCTGTAAAAGCGGATGATCGCATTCCGCGCTAACCCTGCTAGCAAACAGGCTAACACAACAACGATTTACATTTAGCCGACAAAATATACATGAAACGTTACAGAGTCTTACATATTACTGCCTACCGATTCCTCACAACGTATGTGCATCATTATACATGCTAAAACCTTCACTCTAAAGGGAGGAATAATTAGAACGACAAAGAAGCGATGTCGTTTCAGTCGTGTTCGGTGTTGTAATGAATGAGCGCGAGCTGCGCGCCCCTTTTTACTGGCTGAGTGAGACTTGAGCAATCAAACGCAGAGCAATAGATTACAACAATCCCGATTTGCAAATTGCACGTTTTTAACTCTTTCCAATCCGTTTTTCATTAAAACAATGAATTAACAAAAATTTAAAGGGGAATTTAAATTTAGTTTGTTATAACCATGAATTAAGCCATTACAATCATACTATTGCCACTGACCATTACAATTGCACCAGCTATTTATTGCAGGTATAGGGTGTAATATGTCCTTCCTGTTTTAATGTCCTGCACCAAGAGTCTGACAGCAGCTGGAAAGAAGCTGTTGTGGAAGCGGGCCTTGTGATTGGAGATGCTCAAGATAAGACACACGCAAGTCTATTGACACTTAAATCACACCATATAATTGTGGTGAGTGAGGGCGATGAGATAGATGATGATGGGGGGTGGTAGCAGATAGCGGATGGTGTTAGTAACTATAACACCCAACTAAGAACAACCTACGAAGCCAGACAACGCCACCTTGGGAATTTCGCCCAAGGAAATAGTTTTAGTCAACTGTACCAACTCCAAGGCACCCAGGTTCGTTTTACAACGGGCAGAGACGTAGTTACAGGGCAATAATCAATATACTTTATTTCAAAATGATTTCAGTATGTTTTAAAACATTATAAAACACCATTCACAAACAAGGGACGTGAGGGGAAAAAGGGGAGGAACCCTATCAGGGCTGAGGCTTACCAGGCGGCCAGCTCGAGGAGAGGGGTGAGGGAACCCAAGTAATATACAAAAAATTATCACCCCAGCCACACGTGACAGCCACACACACCCACGCACACGTAGTGAAAGGAACCCAGGACCAGGGGAGGCACACAACACAGGAAAGAGGGGGAAACCACCACCCGGCACCACGACCGCCACCACCTTCGGCTCTCAACCACTGAAAAGGGGACAAGGATTAGTGGGGTCACTCCCAACACAGGGAAACAAATAACAATATACAAATACTAACAAAAGATAACAATAAATCAATGCTTACAAATTAATCAAAGCACTAAGAATATCAGTAACTAAACATAACATAAAATTCTTGTCACAAGCAAAAGAAACAAACAGTAAAGAAAAACAAAAACAAAATCCAACTGAATGTCAGGGCTAACTGAATCACAGAACAAGAAAGAAACTGGACGGAAAGAAACAAGAAAGAAAAAAGAAAAAAAAAAGGAAACAAATAAACCAGCACAGGACCTAGTTGAACAGAATATTTAATAAACCAAAGAACCTAACCTAATAGAGACAATGCTATAAAGAAAACAAAATAATCAAAACAATAACCCAAAACCCATTCTAACTAAATGCAACAAAGGAAATGGGGGCATTAAATGAAGAGCAACCCCACCGTGCATTCATTCAATTTTTAAAAGTCCAGGCCCAAGGCAAATGAAATTGCCCAATCAATAGTCGCGTAGGTAGGGGTGATTGCGTTGTCCACCTGCGCAGCCCGACGGCACCAACACCAGGAGCGCCCGAGCGACCGGCAGAACCGCAGCGGAGAAGCGCGGCAGAAACACCCCGGTAAGGTAGAACAAGGCAAAGCAGCAGTATTTCTTGCTCCGTGCAGGACAAAGCAGCTGGCAAATAATCCTCGATCAGGCTACGTGTGATCACCTGCGGGAGAGAGATAAGCGAGCGCGTGTTCACTCCTCAACAGTGGAGGCTAGCAGCAACCTGCGGCTAATTTGCAGCACGAGCCGCACACGTCGGTGGAGGACCGGCCGTTCGGCGCCTGCGCCAGCAACGACAAGGCGGAAGGAAGCGGGCGACCAGGAAGTGGGCCTCGGAGCCAGGAGCAAGAGAGGGCCAAGATGGCCACAGCACCCTTTTATAGAGTGCCCCCATGTGGTGATAGGCTAACGAGGACTGAGGTGAACAAAACGGCGCAAATTCGCACTGGGAGATGCAAAGTGAAACATCTCATCCTGCTACATAATGATGCTGTAACTATAACAGAAAATGTTCAAAGTGATGGATTCCTCAAGTCAAGCAAGTTTCAAGAGTCTGCTAAATTGAGAAAACAATCTCACCACAATGTCCACTCTAATGATCTACTGTACATGAGCAGATAGAGTGAGCAAATATTGTCTGGTTGTGATAGAGCTGCATTAACCCTTTCAAAAATGTGCCCCACCAATGTTTTTACTCACTAAATTTGGGTATGGATCCAGTTAAAGGGCAGACCCAAGAATTTTTTAATGACTTCCCAGGACATTGTGATCAAAGGTATTTTTGACATTTTTGTCAATATCTGGTCTTGGCAGATGTATGCAGTCTACTGAGTGTCATTCTAGTTGATGGTTTGACTTGACTGTAGGGCTGGAGAGGAAAGACCAAAGTGGGAAAGGGTCCATCCTCTGCGAAGCTTGTGGTAATATTTAGGAACATTTGGAGTGTGCCGGTCGTAGTATCTGCTGAGGCACTTCACTGCTGGTGTCACTGTAGTAGGTTCCCTCAGAGAGCGACCAGAGAGAGACTGTGTGGTGTTTGTATATCTGTTCTATTCTGCGCTGAGGTTCATGAGGAACCAGGTTTTGTTTCCGTGCGTGTTTGTCAAGCCTGTGTTGACATCAAACCTGATCTGAACCTGAATCTCCTCTGTCCCCACAGAATTACAAGAAGACCTCTGAAAAGTAAGCTCCTTCAGCTAAGATGAAGACTTATTTGTTCCTGAAGAATTCATTTCATACCAATATTTTTGAAGTACACACAACACACACAAAATACTAAAAGTAACTACCATCATGTTTTATTATATCAACTTGCCAATTCACTTCTTTATTTATTGATATAGATTTTTTTAATTAAAAAATAAATAGACCATTTAACAATACAAAGCAGGAAACTTCTTTTGCAGTGAATAAGTTTATACTGTATATTATTTATGTATTTATCATTCATTTAATGTATTTACTGAAAATCAAGGGATTAGCCTCACCTCATTCTATACAAATGCCAGGCAGACCTGTAACAGTTACATCACACACAGTGCAGCTCGTACAGATGTTGTTGTGTGGTAGCTCTTCTTCACTGCCTGTTGTTTGTCCCAGGGCTCAGAGCAGAGTCGAGGAGCCTGAGGATGAACCAGGAGCTCTGCTTGATGTGGCCAAACACCAGAGCTGTGTGCAGCACCAAGTCTGGGACAAGATGCTGAGGATCATCCAGTACTGTGAGCAAAGCTTCACTCTGTGTACAAACAGGGCAGCAAATCACAGGATGGTTCAGATTGTTCACTCGTGCCACTGCACAGCTAAAACTTCTGGTAAATGCCTTCGGTTACCAACAGCAGGAAAGAATATAGACCACAGACACTAGGTGAATTGAAGGTGTATTTAATGTAATTTATTTTTGTGGCGACAAGTAAAGCACCTTATGCTCATACATTTAATGGTAGTATCATCTTCAATTTGAAGCAGCTACTGCAGAGATGGATCGAGTACTCCCCATGGACTCAAAGTCCAATTTCAGGTTCAGTTTCAGTTTCAGTTTTAACCTTGTTACGACAGGAGGTGAAATGAAAGATGTCCAGGACATAACCTAAAAGTCAAACTGTGATAACAGGAAATGATGAAAGAGGCTTCACACACCCAAACCCCTTCTTCACTGTTCAGCCCTTCTCTTTTCTCCCGTGAGGAATATTTGCCAGTGCCTGTTAAAATGGCTCACACAATGGCTGTGTGTGTTGCTTTTCTGTGTGTGAGGTTCTTATATGTGAAGGTGTTTTGTTGTGTGTCACACGTATGCCAGTGTGTATATGTGTGCACTGAGTGTATGGTGTGTGTTGGCTTCAATTAATGATCCCTGTCTCTGTTTCTTTGTCTCTCACAATGTCCTTGTGTTCCTCAGATCCGGTGACTATGGACCCTAACACGGGCTCGGTGTGTTTAGGTGTGTCTCCTGACCTGTCCAGCGTGCATGTGTGTGAGGAGCAGCCTCTTCCCAACAATCCAGAAAGGTTTGTGAGCCCACAGAGCATCCTGGGCTGGGATGAAATCAGCTCAGGGAGGCACAGCTGGGAGGTGGAGGTGGGGACAACAGTCACTGGTCTCTCGGTGTAGCCAGTGAGACGGTCCACAGGAAGGACTGGTCCAACTCTGATCCGAACCCGAGTCCTGCCTCAGACTCAGAGGTAGAGCCTGGTGGCGGCCTGTGGACTGTGTCCCTCTCCTCCGGTGAGTACCGGGCCTACCCCGATCACAGCACCCCCCTCAAGCTGAGACGAAGGCCACGCAAAGTCAGAGTTCAGCTGGACTGGGAGAGAGGGTGTCTGACTTTCTCTGACGTCAATGACAACACCCTGATCTATCGCTTTAAAAAGCAGTGGAGTGGAACTCTGAGACCCTACTTTTCCACCACATGTTCCAAACACCCATTAAAAATCATGACAGGCAGGGTGACTGTTACTGTCGAATAGTATTATACTGTCAGGAATCTGAAGGAACAGAGACAGACATGTTTGTCACCCAGCAGTCAGATTTGACAGTGTTAATCTTTCTGTGTTCAGCACAATCATTGGCTCTATTGAACTGAACTTACCAAATACTGTTTTGATTTATTCTGGCTGATCTGAGTTGATTTTCAATGATTCAGACAGCTTTTAATGCATCCTGTTGATCATGTGCACAGAATATTCAGCTCAGGGGGCTTTGGACATACTGTTTCACATAATGCCCCTTGTTTTTTTTAAATAATACAGAATATATATGCAATGCAATGTTTAAAGGCATCTCTTTAAACCACTTCTATTAGGTGGTTTCTCATGTTCAGATTCTCAGTTCATTGGAATGAGTACTGTGTGTGTATCAAAGCCTAATGTATCTTATTCCTCTTTGCTCCACTGTTGTTCAATAACTATTAAAATCCCATCAGTGAACCACAGTGTTGCAGTGGCTGACATGTTCCTTCACAACCATGAACAGATCTAGTTCCACACACACCGTTCAGCTGCTGAAAATACTCACAAGATCAGCCCTTGGATTGGCTACATAACTTCTCTAAGTTACAGACATGTAAAGGCTGTTACCAAAGAAAAATAACACAACAAACGTCACAATAAAAATGGGAACAATTTCAGGCTGCTGTTTTTGCTGTGGCCTCTGTGAGGGAAGGCTCCATGGCAGTGATGTCCACTGCTTACAGCATCTGCTGCTGTCTGTCTGTCTGATCTGCCTACTCACAGCGGCCACAGCCATCTGTCCATCTGTCTGTCCGAGGGAAAACATCACCTGATCTCTTCTGGAAGTGTCACTGCAACGTGACACTCACACACAAATTACTCCTACGCATTTGGCAAATATATATGTATGTGACCTTTTAGACTCCCCCCCTGCACACACACACACACACACACACACACACCCCACTGACCTGCTTTCCTAAAATAGCAGACCACAGGCTAAAATAAATTAAGCACTTCATCCAACACTGTAACATAAACAACTTTAACTCAACTCCTTCTGCCGTAGAAGCTGTTTAGTGGCTCTTTCTCCAGTCCAGTGATTCCTCAAAGCACCAAACCAGGCTGTTATGCACCAGTAGAACACTAATAGAGCTGAGTGGTGGACCTGGAGTTTCCTCAAGAAGAAAGAGATGTTGCTGTCAGGTTTGAAAGTGAGTTTGTGGTCAGTAGTGGTGCTGAAGTATTTGTATGCCTCCATTCTCTATAACCAGACCATGGACCACCAGGGTAGGAATGATCAACTCTCCATGGTGGAAATCAGTGACCAGCACCTTGGTCTTGGAGGCACTGAGGTCAGGGTGATTCCTCCAACACCACTCTGAGAGAGCATCCATCTCAGCTTGTAACTGCCCCTTCAGGGTTAGTGAAATCCACAGTGAGTGTGTCATCAGTGTTTATTTCTGGATCTGAGCTCCTGCACTCATCAATGTCCTGAGTGGTGAGATTACTGTGCAGCTCCAGTGGAGTTGTTTTCGAGTAGAACTGAACTCACTGTCAGAAATGAAAGAACCCAGAGGATCAGATGCGAGCTGACGTCCATTTGGAGCAGGTTTTGTCTCATCAGATGGGATTACACTGCGCTGAAGACCTCTGAAGTCCACAGAGACCATTCTAACATATGCTCTGGGCTCTCAGCATCATCAGCCCACATACGTTGTTTATGTACAAACTGGAGAGGGTCAGTGTTTACACCTACGTCCTTCTGTAACTGGAAAAGAACCAAACTCTCAAAATATTTCATTACCAGGGATGTTAAGACGGTGGGTGGGGGTTTGCTTTTATTGGACAGATGGAGGATTTCCATATTGTTGTGTTTATAATATAGTATCATAGTATTTTCTTTAGATGACATGTGCATTACACACACATTTGAGTATTTTTGTTGTTTTCCTTGTAATTTAAATCTAAAATAGAGACTTTCCATTATTGGTGGACAATAATCCCCTTGTTGATTGTAAAATTGATCATTGATCATCTTTTCCTGTTGAGGTGAATAAGCAGCATGAGGGAACAATAACGGAGGGAGTGAAGATTCAAATTTTAGTCCTGTAAGCTGTGCAGAACTAAATTCTGCTGAGCAGTGGAGGGAGAAGTCAGTTAACGCACCAATACAACAATGAAAAAATACCTCTTTCAAGTGCTAACTCATGATGCAGCAGAATGTCTGTCAGTCCGGTTTTATTAGTAATAATTTATTGAAGGACATATTGTTCTCCAGACCAGCTTGTGTTGATGAATGAAAGTAAACTGATGTGCTGGTAGTACTTTCTTTATGAGCACATAACACATACACACAATCATATGAAGAGTTCTGTACAAAATACCCAGCTACATGTGTTAATGGAATCACTGCCAGGGTGTCAGTCATTCAGAAAAGCTGTATGGCAGTGACGGCTGCAGTACTCCATGCTGCTCACTAGGTGGCATCATGTCACCATAACATGGAGTTTGGACAGAGAACTGTCAAGAGTGAAGAACTCCTCTGTGATACTAACAGTGCAGTATGTGTGTGTGTGTGTGTGTGTGTGTGTAAGTTTGAGGACTCAAGTGCATCAATGTCTGTGTTGTTATTCAGTAAATGTAGTGAACAGTAGTAGCAGTAGTGATCAATGCTCAGGTGTTGATATAATGCAGTCACATTAACCAATACAGCACAAGACAAGGTTTATATACTTGCGTTTGAATCAATCTTTATTAAGTAAAGTGCTAGTACTGTAAATGAGCTAAATTCAGGTTAGAGACTGTATGAAAATGACTATGAATTGATTAGTATGCACATGGCTTCTCCTACCTCATCATTCCCTTTGAAGAAACAGTGAGCTCAGCACAACAGAAGCAGAGACTGACAACCATAACTTCCCCTTTAGAGCAGTGGTGTCCAAACTGTTCCACAAAGGGCCATGTGGCTGCAGGTTTTTGTTCCAACCAATCAAGAGCACACATTTTGACCAATCAACTGTCTGAAGACTAAGATCAGTTGATTAAATGAGTCAAGTCTGGTGTGCCAAGTCAAGTTCTTCCAGTCAGCTGAACTGTGACTGAGACAATTGATAGCACTGTGAGTGTACACAGATCTCTGAGGTGATTTCCGCATCAATAGAATGGATCAGAGTAAAACTAATAATCTCAGTCCTGCTGAGTGATTTTTGCACAGTCCCTTACTTGAAGGCTTTTTTGACTTAATGCAGTGCTGCACCACCTGACTCAATGTGATGCAGACTGGTTTGAGATTTTGTCTGACTTTCAACAGCATTGCAGAACGTCACCATGTCACATGACATTAAAACCTTGTGAGAGCAAGGTGCTGCAGTTGCTTCCCTCCGGCTGCACCACCTGGGATCCACCTCTGTGACAGATCTTAAGGCTTCTAAGAACTCCAGATCTGTTCAGTTATCTCTCCCAAAGGAGAGGCAATTTATTTGATCTCCTCCTTCTGGAAGTTCATTTTTACATATGGACACATTTTTAGTGTTCTCAAGTCTGTGGCTCTCAATAAAAATGGTTATGTCTCTAAAAATGTTGCTCCAGCACAGACCTGGGCAAACTACAGCCCACGGGCCGCGTGCATCCATACGTAAAACGTCACGCTTTTGGTTTTTCAAAATAAAAGCAACACAGTTGTATTGCATGCACGGCATGAATATTTTTTCATTTATATTCTAATTTATGATTGACCTCATGTGGGCAGAGCACAAAGGGCCAGGTGTGGTCCGCGGGCCGTAGTTTGCCCAGGTCTGCTCTAGCAGGTATTCCATGTGTGACTTTATTCTCATGCACCTTAACTCATTACCGTAGATGTTTTCATAAAATATTACTTATTTCATGTGTGTTAAAAGCCTAATGTAAATAAGAACAACATACTTTTGGGTGAATTCGGTCGTTGTTGTGAACTCACTCAAATTACAGGAAGTAGAATAAATGTGACATCACACCTGCAGTCACCAGCTGTTCACATTGGCCATCATGCCAGCTGAAGTCAAAAAACACAATTAAATGAAACATGCACTCACCAAGCACTTTATTAGGAACACCTGCTTATTAATGTAATTATCCAACCAGCCAATCATGTGGCAGCAGTGCAATAAATGAAATCCTGCAGATACAGGTCAGCAGCTTCAGTTAATGTTCACATCAAACATCAGAATGAGGAAAAAATGTGATCTCAGTGACTTTGACTGTGACATGATTGTTGGTCTGAGTGTTTCTGAAAATACTGATCTTCACTCACAACACTCTCTAGAGTTTAACTCCGAATGAAGTCAAAAACACAAACCACAGCCCTGACGACAGAAAAATATTTTGTTGATGAGAGAGGTCAGAGGTCAGGCTGGTTGGAGCTGACAGAAAGGCTATGCTAACTCAGATAACCACTCTGTAAGGATGGATGGACTACAACAGCTGAAGACCATGTCAGGTTCCAGTCCTGTCAGCCAAGAACAGAAATCCGAGGCTGCAGTGGACACAGGTTCATCAAAACTGGACAGATGAAGACTGGAAAAATGCCTGATTTGTGTCAACAGTCCAGGCTGGTGGTGGTGCTGGTGTGATGGTGTGGGGAATTTTTTTCTTGGTTCACTTTGGGCCTTAATACCAATCAATCATGGTCTGAATGTCACAGTCTGATCTGAGTATTGTTGCTGACCATGTTCATCCTTTCATGGCCACAGTTCACCATCTTCTAATGGCTACTTCCAGCAGGATAATGCTCCATGTCACAAAGCTAAAGTCATCAAACTGGTTTCATGAACATGACAGTGAGTTCAGTGAACTTCAGTGACCTCCCCAGTCCCACCTTTGTGTTATTTGGTAGAACAGGAGATTGGCAGCTTGAATGTGTAGCGAACAAATGATGCGATGCAACATATCAACATGATCTCAAAGGAAGATTTCCAACACCTTATGGAATCAACAACATGAAGAATTGAAGCTGTTTGAGAGCAAGGGGAGAAACTACTCAGTATTAATATAGTGTTCCTAAGAATGTGTGATTATCTCTTTAATGTCATGTTTGGTGTGCTCCATCATGCCTGTCCGCATCACAGAAAAGTCCACTGCCTATAACGAGCGGTGAAAGGTGATTAGCATCAAATTGTCCCAGATGGCCCCTGATGAAGTTATGGATTTAAGTGAAGGCTTTTCAAGTAAGCCATGAGTCAGACTCATAAAATGGGAATAGCATTGTTTACTTTGCAGAAAACAGGTGGAAGAGGGTTAAATGAGGTCCTTAAACCACAGCCGTGAGCTTGTAGTTTCCACTATATCAGTTATTATTAAACTCTTATCTAACACCCCTTTCCTCTGTCCATGTGCTCCTTCGGCTCCTCTGCTTATTAATTAACAACATCCATGCACACCATTATAATACCCATAAAACACTTCTGCGGTGAAATGAGCGTTGATGCCGTGATATGCCGTTAACATGCCATGAAGTTACTGTCATACGACAGGGAGGCCCGGTAGGCATCATGCTCTGTCTGCATTGTTAAATGCTTTCCTGTTGACCCCCCAGAGCCCTGTGAGGCAACAAACACAGCAAGGGTCTGGCACTGTGACCTGCAGGGGGACACTCAGAGCAGTGATCCTCATGCTCTTCAGCAATTTTTTTTTGGTATGTCGTGCATTTTTGTCTTTGTCTAATTAATTCAGGATGTAGGCAAAGCTCTCAATTACCAGTTGATCTATGTACCTTTTCTCATCTGTGGTCAAGAGCTTTCTATCTCTGAGCATGAGTTTTCTTCACAGGGTTTCTGGGTTCACCCTATGAGACAGGGTGAGGAGGCTGGACTCCTCACTCTATGAGACAGGGTGAGGAGGCTGGACACCTCACTACATGAGACAGGGCGAGGAGGCTGGACTACAACTTGTGATTGTTCTCATTTAAGGAGCTAGTTGATGTGGTTTAGACATCTGGAGGTGGAGGTATGCAGGCACATCCAAATGGAGACAGACCCTGGGGCAGGCCCAGAGCATGCAGGAGGAATTACACTCCATCTGGCCTGGGTTCGTCTTGGCATCCCCCAGGAGAAGCTAGATGAAGTTGCTAAACACAGGGATGACACAGGGTAGTTTGCTAAGCCTGGTAGCACCATGACTTGGTTCCGAATATGCGTCAGCATTTATGGGTGGAGATTTTATTGCCATGAAATTCTGAATGGAACAGATACAGATGACTGCCAGCAGTTGATCTTGCAGATCCTGTGATCATCAGGCCAAACTTTCCTTGAGGAGCACCTTGATCCCCAGTCAGGCACTCTAACTTACAAACTACTATCTGGATCACCAGAAAATGACCTATACGTATTCATGATACAAATAGGATAAAAACTCTTTTTTCTGACCCTCTGCTGTCCCCTAGCACCATCATTGGACAAAAATGTAACCTTGTACTCAAGAAACCTCAGAATCTAAAACACAGATTACTAAGAAATGTGCTGAAGATTATTCATGCTCTCCAGGGGATGAACTCTACTGATGTGAACACTCGATGAGCTTCACTCTCATTCCACAGTGGCAAACTGTACATTTTGCCTCCAAAAAAAAAGAGTGTTGCAGGTGATACAAATGCAGGAACTGTTCTTTTTAGTCTTTGGAATGGTACTGGAAACACAGCCATATTGCACAGTTTCAAATGGCTGTGAAGGAACAAATAAAAAACAGCTAAGAGAAGCATTTAGCGTTTCTCTCTACCAGTTTCTTGCTGTTCTCTGTTATCTTCAAATGAAAGAGAAAAATAACGCAGATAGGGAAAACTGGGCCAAGTGCTGGACCATGCACCTGGGACTCTCAGAAGGTGTTAAAACACCAGGAGCCCTCTCCTGCGAAGCAGAGGAGGGATCATATTAGGCTAGCAGGCTAGCAGGTGCAACCTTCACATTAAAGAGGAACCAAGGCCTCCCTAATAAATGCCTTTATGACTGCATCTGTTTTCAAGTCATGTGGTGGTAAAGTCAGTGAGAGGGAGGAATGCTTTATGGGGTAGCAAACACAGGGGGGGATTTCTCTACTAACTCCATGTACAAGTGGTATAAACAAGTATGTTCCACAGAAAGACTATAAAAAAAACACGGCCTCTTAAAATGGGATAAGACAAAATATTTCAGTGGTCTGGGGGCAGGTTGAATGTATACTTGGAGCATATTATTGTGCTGCGTATCCAGATGTGGAGCCTCGAGCTGACAAACGTGCTAAATGCGGCTGAAAAAAAATTTGATTGGTGGTGACTCTAAGTGGTGCTTAAAAAGTCAGAAACAAAACAAAAACAAAACCCAGTGACAGACCCCATTAGCTTGGCTCCATACCTCTCAATCCCTGACCACGTCTCTAATTTGGTCAGAGATGCTTTAGGTCCCACTGACGACTGCCTCCCCCCAGTTGAGATTAACCAATAAAATCTTTTGTAGGCAGGACTAAAGCAGGAGTAGGAATATGTGATGTCATCTTGAGCTCCCTGGCTACATGAAAAAAAAAGGTGACTGAAGAATGGGCGATAAAATTGACTGTCACTGACACGGATGTACAGATGTTGTGAATTAGCTTACAGATATGAAACCTCTTACGCTGACATATTTCTTTGATCATTGTGAAACACATGAACTGCTCCTAGATATAGTTACCACTGCCTCCATGTTGACCGACATTAGCACTCACATCAACACAACTGACACAACTTTTTTCCAACCAAACGGTGACATAGCTTCACCCAAACGACCAGTTAAGGCAAAACACCTGTACAGGTACAGGCGCAGGTGTTTTGATGTGCCGCCGATGTGTGCTGCAGCTAAGAGTAGAAGGTCAGTGTGGATGGTTGTGTGTGTGAAAACTTCTCTGACATCAGAGGCTGTAGCATCACATCCCTTATCAGTAGCTGATTTCTCAGACAAACCCCCCTAAAACTAACTCTAACCCTAAATCAGTGACCACACTTTCTTGAGCCTTACCTTAACCAAGGAGTTGCAGTTGTCTAAACCTGACCTACAGGTGGCAGGTCAGAAAAGTCATTTGAATCATGTTTTAAAGGACACAGTATTAGTGTTTGAGGTTGGCTGTTTCTTTGACTGAGACAAATTGACAGTGAGTGTAATAAAAGATACACCTGTGATGTATAATATACTAAAATATGAAATGAAAATGAATATAGACTTGCCTGCCTCTGTTCATTTTTGTTTATACACATCTATTTTTTACTGAAATGTGGTAATATATCTGTACACATAAGAACCCCAAAGTCCACAGAGGCAGCTGCTGTTAAACTGTCTAATAAAACGTGTATTTATTGTGTATTCAGCTTTACCTCCAGACAAACTGGCAGCAACAAATATTATATTTCAACTCTGAGACCAAATTTTATATTCCAGAAGGATTTATAGCACATTTCAAAATGCTGTGGACCACAGAGCCAGAGGGAAATTACCAAAGGGCTCACAGAGATAAGATTGTTCTCCCCGCTCTGAACTACGAGCTACTGAGATGAGGCTGATGCTCTCATGGTAGCAACACTGAAGAACACTGAAGCATTTTTTTTTTTTTTAAACTGAAATAAATAAATAAAAATAAAATCAAAATATCAGGTTAAAGCCTGATGGGCACACAGACTGAGCCCAGTATTTCCAGTGTAGCAGTTCTTGTTGCACGTGTTTTCCTGATATGTATGTGTTTTGTTTACTTGCTGTATTTCTAGATTTGTGAGTGCATTTCCTGTTAACGTTTGCGCTTTTATTCTCGTATGTGCTTTGTCCTAATGGGCCACCGTTTTCATCTACTTTATTCATACATTGTGATGTGCCAGCCTTGCTGGGGCCGTGATAAATTTTACCAGAACCAAAGCGGTAATGATGACAAAGGACAAGCGTTTATTTGTGTGGTAAAACAACCTTTTCAGTGACATCATGGATGGACACATGTGGTTTGTCCACTGAAACACTGTGTTCGTGTTTATAACAGCAACATAGCTTTGAAGTGACTCAGTATGTGAAACTTTTCTATGTCTGAGGTCATGGTATAACTTGACTGAAGGTCTCAGCTTGTGGTCCTGCTGCTGTTTGTATTCAAGGAGGGATTTTATGGTATCACACCTGTTTGTTTGCTTAAGCTATGACTCATTTGCCTCTGTGTTGTATTGTTATAGATTGTTGTTGGCCATCTTGTTCTAATTTGTTGTAGTGTGTAATGATACACCACGGAATAACAATGCAGTCATCTCTGAGCTTCTCACCATATGTGCGTGGTGGTTTTATGGATTTATTCTATTAGGATTTAAAGGGAAAACTCTAGTGCTTTCAATGAACGGAAAAAAACAAACAAACTTTGAAAAGGGCACCTTACAGTTATGTGCCAGAGACACTGGATGCACTTGGACTGATACAATTTGTAGGCAGGAGGAAACAGCGTTAAGCATGTTATGTCCAAAATTATGTAAAAAGTGTGACATCTTGAAGTACTGAAATAAATACGTCAACGTTAATACGTAACAGTGGTTATATACTGTATATGCAATCTAGATCTCTGAAGAAAACAAGCCTTTATTAGAACTTAGGTTTTTATTTTCATGCGCAAATCACCAAAAACAAAGAGCAACATTTACAAGGCTCTGCTCCATGAAAACATTTTCATTATAATTTATCTCCCCAAAATCCTAATGCTCCCTAAGATGGGCTGAAGCTTAATTACTTACACAGCACCTGTGTATCTATCCCGTGGAGGTCAGACAGAATGAAAGTTATTTTTTCTCCAGACCTGATGACTTTATCCAGCAAGTGATTTGAGACCAAGCAACGGCCACATTCACATCAGTAACCTACCTTTATCTGTTAGGTGTGTGGGCATAACTGTGAATAATGTAATATGAAAACCCAAAACAACAAATATTATTCTTCATCTCTGATTAAAAAAAAAAAAAAATCAGGTATTTTACAGTAGAAAATTCTGAGCAGTGAAAGAAAACAGTTCTGATAATCACTGAATCAGAAACCTTTTGGAGAGCTTGCATAAGCAGTTTACAGACTTTAAAACTACCTTAAGAGTAGTTCATGTAAGACTGTGAGAGACATTGTAAGACCATGTTAGAAAAATAAGAGGAATGCTGTACAGTGGGAAACTGTTTGCCAAACAGTCAAGCATCAAAGCAACTGTGGAAAAAAGGGCCTCAGTGAAGAAAGAAGCAGTGGTTAAAGAAAACTGAAATATTTGTTTCTTACGAGACAAATATGTCGGCCTCAGTACAAAAAACATGCAAAAAGGTTTTGAACAGGTCAAGGAACTGCCGACTGCTTAAAACTACATTTCACAACAAACCCACTCTGAAGCCTCATTCCAAAGCCTATCAAGGCAAGATCACCAGCAGATGGATTTTACGGATACTGGAAAATGGACTGTAGAGAATAATCACGTGACCTGCTTGGTTTATCTTCACCATTCTGGATGTATAACGTGATCAGGGAAAGGAATTTAAATGGGCTGTATGAAAACTTTGAAGGTCAGAGTGATTCAAATGTATCCTCGCCATCCTCAGAGCTCAGGTTAAGTGAAAAGAATTCCCATACCCAGTGTTTACAAAAATACCTTGAGTATAATCTATACCTCTGTTTCTCTAAAAGTTCTTACTCTCTTGTCAACAAATCTGGTAAAATCACTGGTCTCCCCCTCCCATTCATAGACACACTTTACCACAGATGCATAACACAACGCGCAATAAAAATCACCTCTGACCTCACTCATCCTGCTCATCACCTGTTCACTCTGTTGCCCTCTGGAAGGCGCTACAGGTCCCTGCCCACCGGATCTCAAAGACTAAACCATAGCTTCATTCCTTCTGCCATAAGGTCACTAAATCAGATCATGAAATAACCTGCACTTATATGTCTTGATGTATTTACTTGTTGTATTGTCTGAGTCAGTTGTATGTGATTGTCATTTTTGTTCTGTCTGACACAGATGGTGTGAGCTGTAACATGCCCTACTTTCATGTTATATTAAATGTAGTGAGGCTGAGTGAGCAGGACTTCCTCAGTTTATCTGTGTGGAAAATTTAAATGATGGAATAGGCGAACTAAATGATGTAAGAGCTCCACTTTAAATCATCTGTCGGGGCAAACTTTGTCCAAATGTAGGTCCATGGTGGTTTAAATGGTTTGATAAACAGTGGCAGTACAAAATATTTGTTACAGGTGTTCCTCCCCATTCCCCCTCCACTCACCCATCCCTCAAGCAATATGGAAACTATTAGTCCACAAAAAATGCAGATGGACATTCCAGAAAATCTCCTCAGAGTAAGTAAATACATTTTGATTCTATTTCCATATTATGTGAAAACTCTTCTAGCCGGCTGCTCTGTCCATTTGACAGGAAGAGACATGCCACATCCCTCTGTCCTCTGTTCATGGAAGCATTAGTACTGCACATAATCTATGAGACAAACCCAGCCACTGTCAAGGTTATCAAACACAGTAAAACACCAGAGAGGAGCTGAGGAATCTGAAGGGACAGTCAGCTTCCTCAAAAACCATGGTCATGATGCTCTGAGGACATTTGCTCTTGGCCCTCTGTCCCTGTCAGCCACAGTCTCACTCCCTCAGGCTGCTGTATTATATGGAACATTTATCACCTGTCTCTCCTCAGCCATCCACCAGATGCCATCAAACTTTCCCCTCTGTCCCAGTCCTCTCCCATTCACACACCTGTTCCCAGATTCCCAGTGATCCAGAGGGTATTTAAACCTGCCCATTCCATGTGCTCATTGCCAGATCACAGCATGTTTCGTTAACTCCCATCCTGACCAACTTGCTCGTTGCACCTTAGTCAATTAGCTCCTTGTCTGTTAGTTTCCAACCTGTTCCTGCATTCAAGTCAGCTAGCATCAGATCTCAGAGCCACCAGCCTACTTCCCTGTTGCTAGTCGCCAGCCTACTTCTGCCCCTGAATTGACCCCTGAAAGCCCACAGCCATCACCACCAACCCAGAGCTGCCACTCCTGAGTCAGCTAGCCTTGTTCCTGATTCTACCCCTGAGTCAACCCCTGAGGGATTCTGCCTTTTCCCCCCCCATGAGGGGCTCCACTCGCCTGGCCTGCCTTTTAGTCATCCTACCAAGCAGTCTCTTCTTCCCCTCTGGTCCGGTGGCCACTCGCCTTCCAGCTTGACTGTTCTTCAGGCCCTGGGCCATCTGCCCAAGGTTTCCTGCCTAACCACTCTCCACCCACTAACCACAAATGTGATCACAGCTCAAAAACACTACAGAGTGGCAAATAACACCAGCAGGATTTTACTTTTTTTGCCTAACGTCACCAAGAGACATGCCTAAATCAAGTCACAGAATTAACTGAGAACCTACAAATCTTTATAGAGATAAATAAAAGGAAAACACCACCTCAGAGTGGATTCAAACAGTACAGATGGTGGAGCAAGAAGTTGTTGCCAATATGAGGAAAACACCACTTGCCCATTTTTTCCTGGTTGTTTGGTTAATTGGCTGGTACTTAAATTGATTCACCTATTAACTGGCAGAAATGGCCGTCATGTATTAATGCACCCAGTTAATGGGAACCATTATGAGCCGCTCCAGTTGAAGAGCCACTTGTTTTCTTTTTGTAACATTCACTCTGTTCATTTATCAAAGTACAGTATTACATTACACAATTGTGTGTGTGCACATGTGCCTGTGCAGTCATGCATTCAGTAATGCATTTGCATTACTTAAACCTTAACTGAAAGCAGTTGGAGGCAGCTCAGCTTTTTAGGTCCTCAGCGGTTAGAGCTGCAAAATGGTTCCACTTTGGCTCTGACTTTCAAATATGGGTTTGTCCACTGTGAAGTCTCTCAGCTGTTGAAATTCAGGACCATGACAGACATTTAACAAAGGGAGAGTGCTTTGTAGAATGACGTTTGTTAAATGCAGCGACACTGAGCCCAGGAAAACATTTTCCTAAGGCGACAACAAAGTATCGTATCATATTGTTTCTCGTTGTATCATATCTTATTGTATTGTATCGTATTTTGATCAGAGAACTCCCTGATCTGTCTGTGCTTTTCCCCTCACCTAATCCTCTAAATGTAAAAGGCATTTCTAGTGGCACACTCTCCTTGTTCCCATTTACAGTAATGTGTAATGTGTAGACTTGGATGAAAGGAACATCCTGCCATCAAAGAAGTGGGAGCAATGTATGAATATACACTATATAAACACACTATTTACACTCACCTTTCTGTGTTTAACCTGTCGGTCAGAGAACATGGAGTCTGAAATACAGGGTGACAGTTTCACATCACCATTACCATTATCAGTACAGTGTATAAGCCTTGCTATATACATGTCTATGGTATTAGCTCATTTGCCATAATTACTATAAAATGGAATTGAATTGAAAACTGTCTTCACTTTTTGTATAAGGAAATATAAACCAGTTTTCAGTTGCTCAAAAAGAGGATAAAACCGTTTTTGGACGTATTTCTGGAAACAGCATCTAAGCCACAAGTGTTGGAGTGGCTGTTCCCATGGCAGCAGTTGAGTGAGAACTCAGAGCCGGTAATAATTGCTGTCAAGTTCCACATCTCGCTACCGGAGTCATAGCAGTCTCTAGACTCCCTAGAAATTATCTCTGTATTTGACAATTCTGCACCTCGTGATAGTAATCAACAAAGAATGTTACAAAAAAAAGAAAAAGAAACTTGTTTTTCTTGCTTGGGTCCAGATGTGGCTGAGAGATAATGAAAAGATTGTCCAAACTCTCAGCAACAGGGAGTCAAATGAGTTCTCAGAGCACAGAATGGCACCAGTCACATCCCATCACAGTACAGACGCTGTCAGTGAGACCAAGAACATCAATAGTTGGTGGTGGTGGTTACAGAAGAAAAAGATAAACCTTCTCTTTGGTGGTTACACTTTCATACACGCCTACACATGTTAAAACAAACATCAGGGACATATACACAGACTCCGTCTTTTACAAATTGCAGTTTATCCCATCTTTCATTGTTGCTCCTGTTTCCCTCATGAGAGATAGAATACTGCATGTCGTAATACTTCCCCAGCAACCACTCTTAGTCAAATACATAAATAAATACATTGAAAAAAGAAGGAGGGGGGGAGGAGGAAACGTGAGGAGGGGGACTTGGCACCCTGACCCAGTGCTGTCATGTATTCTCACTGACATCATCATTGTAAAATTAGGAACCTGGTTTCATCTTTCCTGCAGATGTGGAAGCTTGAAATTGCATTCCATGGGCCTGTGCCACATTTCATCAGTGAATTTTCCCCTCGCTGGTGTCCAAAAAGGAGGCTTGCCTATGCACGGTCCTTGTAACCCCCACCCTGCCTCACCCCCCTCACCCTCCTCTGTTTGGTGTGCAGATTCCAGTTTTACCTCCACAGTGTTTGTCGGTGGCAGGGCTGCTCTGGTGGCAGATAGAATGGATATAAGTTGTAGGTGGGGCAGTTTTCTTAAGAACAGATTAGTTTACTGATTTGTAAGAAATGGAAAAAGCAACAACTCTGCTAAAAATATTATGAAAGAATGTAACAGCCAATAAGCTTTTATTTTTCAGCACAACAACATCTGATCCAGCATCAAATCTCTAAGGTAAAAAAAAAAAAAGCTCTGCAATTCATGTTGTTTCCCCTCTTATCAGGTTACGCAACAACCTCCCCAAATCATAAACCAAGATTTTAAAGTTGTTTTACGCAGAGGTAAGAGGCCTGCATGGAATTTGGGCATGTGGGGGGTTACGAGGGTTAAGGGGCTTAAGGGGGGTGGAGGTGTGTGTCTTCATAAGCAAATTACCTACAAAAAAAGGGACAAGTCTCATACACTAACAACAAAATATGTTGTTTGTCAGTGCCTTCCAAAATCAATCATGTGACTGTCTAAAAACTGCTTTTATTGGCCTTAAAGTTCGACATAATCTGACCAAAAAATCTGTATACTGTCTTTTTCAACTGCATCTCAGGTGTAAACTTGTCATCACCCGACCTAAGAATAAAACTTCAGTCACATGACAACAGACGATACCACTGACATCGGTTATCATGACCAGCAAAGATGCTCTCTGCTGTCTGATGTCAGTGTCCTCCTTGATCTTCCTCCGGGTCGTCCACTGTCTCCTGGTCACTGACGTCTTCTCAGCGGCTGCTGTGAGTGGTTTCTCTGGTCTGGTGCTCACAGACAGATGATGTTGTCTGTCTCTGGTGCTCGTTTGGGTGTTTTTCTCCAGGGTCCTTGCTTGTTTCACAGATGCAGTGTTCCCCACAGCTGTCACATTTCACTTGTTATCAAGCCACTGAAGCTCCACGCTTACAGTAGTTGATGTGATGATGATCTCCATGACAACAGGGAGATTAGACTTTTGTTCACTCCAGACCGTTTTAGCATGATAGAGAGTGCAAACAGCAAGTACAAGTTATGATTGTAAAGCAAGTACAATCATAACTAACCATTAACACCTGACAGGAATTAAGTCCAACACTGAATTACTGGAACACACTTGTTCAAGACAACAAATTACATTTAACTTGTAGCAGAAAAATGTTTCCTCTTAAGCTGACCATGGTGATGGTTAAGATTTCTCTTTAACTTTACCAAACCTTAACATTTTTTTTCCAGTCATGCACTGACAACCGCTTACTTCATTGTTTAGATAAGAGAAGTTGTTTGACCACGCCTTGTAGAAAGCAAATCACACACTGATGTTTGCCTCTGCCGCTGAGAACTGTTTGTGTTACTGAAACACCGGTCTGCCTGACATACTTGGAAATTTCTTCCCTTGGATTTTGCACTCCTGCCTCAATTGTCTCACTATCCTCCTCTCCTCCTGTGTTTGGCTGAGGCTAGCCGGTGCTCTCCAGTTTTTAGTATTTCCAGTGCTGGGCTGTCTACTCCCCAGGCAGAGCCCACACCTGTGGCTGATAGGATCCTTCTGGAGTACAAAGGCTCTGATTTACAGCCCCGAGGAGCTGCGGGCCCTGCTACAGCTGCAGAACGGCAGGAAAGGGAAGTTGTTCATCACGCAGCATGCATTTCACCAGCAATAGCCGCCATGCTCCTACTGCAGGCCAGACCCTTGAACCTCACCTAAATGACAAGTGGCAAAATAGTGCTTTTTGTTACAAATTACATCTAAAAAAAACAAAAAAAAAAAACTCTTTGAAGAATCTTTTCATGAAACTTCAAAAACAGCTTCTTTTTTGTATTGAAGTTGAGAATCATTTAGTTGTTTAGCAAACAAGCTCTGCATACCGATTGTAAGCCCAGTAGAATTTGTTCTTCGCTTTTGGGAATGTTTGTAGGAGGTGGTGATGTGGAGATGGACGGTTTGGAGGGAAGGTGGGGCTGGATGGTGAGCCAGCAGTCAAATGGCTCAGTTTAGGGTTTGAAAGCAGCACGGTGATGACTGCTTATGGGCCTGCACTGAGGGGAGGGGGTTGACACCACTGCCACCCCCCCCATTCCCAAACATGAGGAACAACAGGTAGGAGCACATGTTATTATTAGTGAAATAACGGAGTATCATCAAATGTTGGGAGGTTTTGATCTAAATCCTGCTTAATGTCCAAACAGAATCCTGTCCTGAGGCCAGTTTGTGTATTTATGGATGAGAAAAGGCGAACGCACATCCTGAAAATGATGAATTAGTTTCACTGTTTAGTGTTTGGATAGACATGGAATCTATATAGAGCGGAAAGATTATTTTTCTCCCCTTTCACAGAGAAGAATCTGTTGACATGTTGAGCTCTTATGCACATGTGAGTTTGTAGCGTCAGTATGGGACACGCACAGTGGAACTAATGCATTTGGTTAAGCTCTTTCAAATCATTTCCATACAGTACGTTGTCAGGAAAAAACACATCTCTCATGCACAGTGGGAAGTGAGCTGCGTTTATAGAGCACAGTAAATGTCACCTATGAACCTAAATTATTAGAGTTAAAAATTTTCAGCTCTCCTTTGCTTTCCTATGACTGTAATAATGGATCATTACATTGAATCATCGCAGTAATGAGCTCTCTAGAGAACAAATGCACAATCTCTGATCCACCATTAAGTACAAATTCACACCAGTTCAGCCTGAACTACATGTACGATGGCACTGTTTCAGCATTTAGTAGGTATGGAAGAACAAAACAGGAAGAAGCATGAAAAAAAAAGAAGATTTCATAATAAAATGATTTCATCAAAAGTCAGCTGTCAGAGCAAAGAAATGTAGTTTCACACTCTAACTGCTCCTGTGTATATTACACTTTTTTTTTTTTTTTTTTAAATACAAGTCTATGTTGATACACAAAGTAACATCTGAAAGTAGTTATGGAAATGACACAGCAATTGGCTGTGGCTCTGGCCATGGTTTTCTTCAATCCATATTACAAAATGCTACAAAATAAATATATTCACATCCTCACACTGAACAGACTGAATAATGTTGTTTAAACATTACATTAGTAATATAAACTGGAAACACATTATAAAATGACCAATAGAACCCAAACTAGGTTGAACTTTTTGAGTTCACAGTGTAGAATCACTGCAGAGGTAACATCATGGTCAGTTCCGAAAAACAGGAAGTGAAATTACCTGATAACTAAACCACCTCCACGGTCAGACCAACACACCAAACGCTACCAGCTGATGAAGACCACGAGATAGGACTAAAAGCTCGCAAAGAAATCTATCTGGTGGATTTTGAGTGAACACGTTTTTGTGAAAACTCTCTCAGTTGTCTTGGCCCTGACATTTCTGGAGCAGATTCATGCTCCTGAACAAATAATCCTTTTAGACTTTAATGATCTCATGGCAGGGTAAACTCCTGCTAATGAAAGCTCTGCATTGTGGGGTTTCACGAACACTGAGGTCTCCAGGGGCCACGAGGAGAGTTTACGGTCTTGTTTTAATGAAACTACATAGTTTCAAAAACATCCAATAGTCATGTATATTAAATCATTTTATGTACTGCTACTGTGTTGATAAAGAAATTCTTTTACTTTGAAGAGATGTCATTGTTTTGATCTACCTGATTTTGAACTTCTTTCAGCTTCCACTGTTCTCTCCTTTAAAATCTTACAGTTTTTAGTCAGGTCTTCTGAGCTCTGAGGACTCTCAGAGGACCTGATGATAATGCTGACAGTCTGATTCCACAGTGGCTCTTTACGGACGCTGAATCTGTGACTTAAGGCAAAAAAAAAAGGAGGCCATGCTGTTACCTCAGGCCTTGAACCTTAGCACAGCGATCCCAGACACAGCTGTCTTGGACGCAGCTCTCTTGTTTGTGTACCCGTTCGCACATGCATGCTGAGCATCACAGCTATGTTCCCTGAGCCAGACCACCTGCAACAATTAAAAATGCCTCTGTAGCTTGCTGGCTCAGCGGGGCTCTGATCAACACTGCATTATATTATAAAGAGAAGTTGTTTTGCAAATGGCTGTAAAAGGGGATCTGGTTTCAACTCCCCAGCCTGTTCTGCCCATGGTTTTCCCCCCAGTGTTCCCACTCTGATCAAATGGAGTAAGCCGTGGAATAAAATGCAGATTCTGTGGCAGTAAACTGACGCTTTTCTCCATGAGCTTCAAAACAGGACACAAGTTTCTCTTTGTTAGTTTGAAGCAGTAAGTATGATTCAGAGTCAGAAATCACTGGAGGCTCAGCAACGGAAATATAGACATATGACAAAAATGTCCACAAAGAATATGTATGTATACAAATAGGTATTATACGTAGATAGTGTAGTCCCTCCAGTACTTTCAGAGCGAGAAAACCATGTCAGTGGCAATAAAAGCAGCAGTAGGGGTCCACTGTCATAAATTGCAAGCAGTTGCAATCCATATGTGTATATTTTTGACTGAGTTGCATGATGTATTTGGAAATAGGCTGGGATTAGGAGACATATATATTTGCTGCCCTTCACTTAAGGCACCAGATCCATCCAAGGCTGCAGTTAGCATGAATGTGCCTTTCAGCAGGAGGTCACAGTGAAACAGTGGAAAAATGTTAAATCCATTTTTGTGAAACACGAGTTTACAGCCTAAGCTGTGATGATCTCAACAAATGGTAAACAAGTTGTAACATACCAGGTTAATGGTATGACTGGACATAGTATAGAAAGACACACACCTGTGTATATAAGGTCCCACCATTCAAACTGTATGTCAAGTTAAAAACCAAGCCATGAAATCCAAGGAACTCTCTGTAGACCTCTGTGATAAAAGATCAGGGCAAGGGTATAAGACTAATAATTCTAAAGCTCTGAGTGTTCCCAGGAGAACTGTGGCCTCAATAACTGTGAAACTGAAGAAGTTTGGAACCCTCAGGACTCTTCCTAGTGTTGGCCGTCCTGCCAAACTGAGTAAGAGAGCAAGAAGGGCCTTGGTCAGGGAGGTGACCAAGAAACCAGTTGTTAGTTTACAGCTGCTTTCACATATGACTCTGGACATTGTCCACAGAATGAGGAGTTACCCTTTCACACATGTAGCTGACAACCTGAGATTTACCTACCCACTGGAAATTTACTTGGTTTAGGTAAAGGGTGGTGCCTGGGTTGAGCACTCAGGAGGCAGGATAGAAATATTATCAACACGCCCACTATGAATTCTCCGTACACTGACCTACTCCATTCACAATCAGAGATCACACAGACTTTGTGCTGGGAAACTGGCAGGATAAACTCAGTTTCATGTCCAACTGAGCTGGACATTTGCATTCACACATACAGCTCCTCCGTGTAACGTCTAGAAACGTTCGGGGTTGCAGTGCACGTGTGAAAGAAGCTTAGCAGAGCCTCAGAAGTCCTCTGCAGAGATGGGAGAAGCTGCTGGAAGGATGACCATCTCAGCTGCACTCCATCAATCAGGCCTTTATGGTAGAGTGGCTAGACAGAGGACACTTTGAGTAAGAGGCACATGACAGCCTGCTTGGAGTTTGCCAAATAATATTTAAATGACTCTGAGAACATGAGGAAAAATAATCTCTGGTCTGGTATTACAAAAATTGAACCCTTTGGCCAGAGCTCTCAACACTATGCCTGCCAAACACCAGGCTCTGCTCATCACCTGGCTAACATCATGCCTACGGTGAAGCAGATTGGTGGCAGCATCATGCTGTGGAAGGGGCGGGGCAAGGGCTGGGAGCCTGGATAGAGGAACTGAGGTAAGGATGAATGCAGCCCACTACAGAGTGGTACTTAAAAAAAATGCCACTGAGAAAACCTGCTCCAAACTGCACAGACCTTAGAATGAAGCAATGATTCACCTTTCAGCAAGACTCGAAGCTGTAATCACTGCCAAAATAGCTTCTACAAAGTACTAAATTAAAGGTTTCAATGCTTTTGTAAATGAGAGATTTCAGTTTCTGATTTTTAAAAAATTATCAAAAATTTCTAAAATGTTTTCACTTTTCCTTTATGGGTTATTGAGAGTAGATTAATTTGCAAAAATGGCAGTTTTATCCATTTAAAATCAAACCTACAACACAAGAGTGCAAAAAGTGAAGAGGTCTTCTGAAGCCACTGTGTTTTGAACAGTTGAGGTCAGTCCTGGTTTCCATTTACATTCTGAATGGGGATGCAAGACAGTGTCTAAGTCCACCATGGTCGATCACATCACATCTCCTTTTTTAGACAGCTTCTTTTTCACACACCTAAGGGCCAGAAGGTCCTCTGAACACGAGGAAATGGGCATTCACATAGGACAGGACAACAAAATAACCCTCTATGGCATGGTGTTGCCCTCAGGCAGCAAACCACTATTTTGGCCCACACACCGCCCCTTTAAATTTATTTAGGTAAAACATCACATTAGAAATGTCTGATGATAAGTCTGTGACCAATGAAATTTGAGCTTGGCGTGGCTTTGACCTTTCATCTTGGGGTGAAACAGTCTTTTTTGGGACCACAGCCGACTTGGACACACTGCTAGCAGAAGGTAAGATAAATTTCACTTTTTAACATGTTTAAATTTAAATAACTTTGTATAAATAATATCTGTGATGTGCATGAATAAGTGAAGAAGCATATTTGATTAGTAAAGACACTTTTTGTCTTCATTTATATACTAAAATGGCTTTTCATTCGTTGCCTCAGGGCAACATTGTGCAGTTAGACCACTTTTGTGTGAACTATAACATGCCCATGGATGGAGATGTGTAGGGATGCATAGTTATCAGCGTAATCAATTTTTTTTTTTGCTCTACTATCTACTATTACTCACAGGAAACGGATGCACAAACATTTTATGGGTGTAAGGAACATCAACAATCAGGTTTGAGGGAGAGTTAGGAGGTCAGGGTTCAGTCAGTAGAGTAAATTACTGTATGGAATGAACATGTTTGCGTGTGTTTGTGTGCGTGTGTGCATGTGCGTGCGTGCATCAGTGGGAGAAGAGAGGTATATATGACTATATATTCTGTGATGATGAAGTATCACAGGAAGATGTTCCATGCTTACCCCGTTGGAGAACACCCCACAGTGCCAACATCGCTGATTACCCAGAATGGCAGGCCAGCCTTCCAAAATCAGACAATATCAAGTCCCCCTATGAATACTTCAAGATGTTTTTTTTCTGAAGACATTCTGGAAGTAGTTGTAGAGCAGTCAAATTTATATGCCATTCAGTGTGACACCAACAAGCCCCTTAACCTCACTACTAAAGAACTGGAGCAATTCATGGGTACAGCAGTGTACATGTCGTTGTTTGGATTACCAGGCACCCGCATGTTTTGGAACAAAGCCAGTGTGTTTCTTCTAATGTATTTATTGCTTGTTTGTTCCTCATTCCACCTATTAAATAATATAGAAAACCTTGGCGTTTTAGTACCATCATAGCATCAGCCCTGAGGCAACAAACCAAAATCTGGTGGGGGGCTTGGGGGAGGAGGGGGGGGAGACACACATTTTCTGATTGATATAAGGACCCCCCCCCAAGCTCCCAAAACCAGGGTGAAATATTTTTTTCCTCATAAAATAAAAATTCATGCCATAGAGGGATAATGATTTACACATCTGTGATTGGTCAGTTTGGGCCGGTTTTCTTCAACTTGAACTTATTGCTGGCGGTGGACATCGCTAGTGAAGTGAAAACAAGATTGATAAGAAAGCTCCAGAACTACTACTAAATGGAGGTTGTGATGAGTTTCAGAGATAAGAGTGAACACTTAAGGGCTGTTCAGACATGTGGATTTAAAAAGCTGGGACTGCGACAGCTGCTATTCATTGTGAATGAGTCTTGGCTTCGCAGCCTTGTACCCCCTGCGCAGTTCGACAGAGTCAAAAAGCTCAGAGCTACACTACAAGGGAAAACTGAGAGGAGCTCAGCTTTATGCAAATATTTTCAGACCAAGTGCGAGCGTCAGCGATCCACAATCATCTTGATTCCAATGTAGAGTGGTTTACCAAAAATTGCCAACATTGTTTGTCTGGCAGCAGATCAGAGAGCAACTACCAATCGGAGCAGAGTATGTAAATTATGTCCTTAACACAACAAACCCCCAGAACTATACATTCATGAGAGGCCAGATACTACATCATATCCATATAAGGGACATGCATTGTCAGACTCAGCATTTAAGCCAACATGGATGAAAAGTCCTTTATGTGTTTCAATTGGAAATTTGAACATCTTCAGTTCTACTCTAAATTTAAGAATAAATGTCGGATACATAGATATTAACTAAAACTAAGGCAGAGCCAAAATCACATTCATAGCATCTGTTTTGTTGAATAGTAAAAAACAGCTGTTGTAAAGAGTCAGTTTGTTGTGGTTGCAGAACTACAAGGAAAGGACATGGTAATTCATCTTAATAGAACAGGAGGGTGGGCTGATGTTGAAGTAGTTCCTGTGTTTCCTCTGGCTGCACAGCTCTACACTTTGATGGATGTGCTTTGTGTAGATGTGTGCTTAATATATTTCCATAGCTGTAGGATTAATAAGGTACCCACCGAGTTTAAAGTGAGTGACACCAGAACACTGTTTCAGAAACTTCACATGAGGATTTCAGAAACCAGAGGATGACAAAACAGGAAATATGATGCTCATTGTATGTCCACTGTGATCTTTGACATCTTGCTCCGCAGATTGGGAAGAATTTTCTGTGTTATAGATTTAGATTATAACACATCAAGGCCTCTAATTTCAAGGCAGTAATGAGACTGAAAAGATGGAGCTAGTTAAAAATAATGATCAGTGTCAGTTGTCCCTCTAAAGCCATTTCAGGTACTGATATCACAATCTTCATCACAGTTTAACATAAGTTTATCTGACAAATTTCAGTTCATCACCAAGATCCAGTTTCTAACACACAGTGAATGCTTGGTTGAACAAATCTACTTGTCTCTGCACTTTTATTGTTATGTTTGGTCATCTTCAAGTTTGTTAGCATTTACATACTATGCACGTTTTCCATCATGGTGGGAGGCAATTCATCCATTAGCCAAACCCACTTTCTCTCCACTTTCTCCTGACAACCCTGTCAACCCTGCCCTGCGTTCACCCAGAAGAATTGCATAGGCATTGGCCCTATCCCCCTGAACAATCAGCACAATCAGTGGATACCCCTCCTAGTGGGTATCCACTGAATACTCCTTATTAGAGCTCTGGTGATCCCAGTTCAGCACCAGCCAACAGTAGATCCACCACTGGCAGTCCCTGCTAAGCTGCCTCACAAAGTCGTAATACATGGACCTGGTGAATCATCTGAGTAAGCAGCATCAGCCTGTGCCTCAGCTCCTGACCAAAGTCTACATCAGCAAGAAATAAGCCAGTCTGGCACTGAACAGAAGATGTTGTCAGAATAACAGAGTCAACGTCAAAGTCAACAAATTGCAAAAGACTTGTTACATTTGTGACTGTAGTTGATTTGATTCTATTTGTTTGATTTTTGGTTGCTCTGCTCTTTGTCCTCCCTCATGTGGGGAGGCACACTTACGTGAGAAATGAGTAAGACTATATACTACATGCATTCATGTATTCATCTATTCATCTATCACCTTATATAATATAGTATGATTTCTTTTTGAGAATGGATTGACTGCCTTGTCTGCTTTCCAAAAAAAAAAAAAAGAGTCTTCCATTCCTTCAGCGAGGAAGCAGCCTCTGTCATCTGAGCCTCTCCCCATCTGCCTCAGCTTAGGACAATATATCTAATTGTGCTAAATTGAGCTGCTGTCAGTGATTAAAATTGTTCAGAGGAGGAACAACTCTCTCAATCTCTATGCCAATGTCAATTATTAGCTCATTGATTACAGTAATGCAGGAAATTGCCCGCTGGAATCAAATGCTAGCTTAGACACCTGGCTCACACAGTAGAGAGCACGGGAGCTTGAAGCCCTGAGGAGGAAACTGTGCTCATCTGGGAAATGAAATGTGACAGTAACAGCGTGCAGTGCTAAGTCAGTCAGCTGCGCACAGAGAAATCTGATACTGCAGCAAGACAATCAGAACTCATCATGTTAAGGAAGCTGTCACTCAGTTCACTCAGTCTGTGGCTGTGGAACTGCTGAGTGTTAACTATGTATGTTTGAATTACGAAGTCAAGGTGAATGTGGCGCAATAATGTGTAGCATCAGAAGTTTTTAAGAATTTGTCATGTTTAACATGTCTGTATCTGTCCACTGAATGGAAGTGTTTGGGAACTATTTATTGCCTTTTTCAATTTTTCAGTTACCAGCAGGTGTCAATATTGCTATGAGGATGCCATACATGCAGGGTCAGTCACAGGGAGGTGTTGCATGGATTATAATGAGCATCTCTGTGTTTGAGACATAAGCAGAAATTGGCATGTTGTGATTGTTAAGCTTAAGTATTATTTTTACATTTTACCAAAAAAAAAAAAAATGCTAACGTGCTAAACATAATTGCGATGATCAGGCCAGGGCGAAGAACCGCGTTAGCATGAGTGAGTTTTTTCCATCAGTGGAGAGACCTCTGAGAGCAGAAAGGCTTTACAGTGGACACGGAAGTTGCTCTGTTTTAGCTGCGTAAAACATTCATTGTTCTATGTTTCACAAAGCAAAAAGGTTAATGTTGTCTTGTCCCATTTGTTAATGTTTGTGTTAGCTAATCTGAACTAGTTAGTTAGCCACTTAAGCACCTGCGTCACATTTGTTTGCCCAATAACATTAAATTAATTGCCCACGGATATTCATCTTACTGTCTAATTTGCAAAGATATGATTTGCTAACCCAAAACCTAGCTAACGTTAGGAGCGTTACTATTTTGTTGCTTTATATGTGTCAGTACAATGAGTGAAGGGTTTTATAGCCACAAAGACCTAAAAACACAAGTTTGCTAGCACAGTTGGATTGTCTGGATTGATGCTAAATTCAAAATACTCTGCCAGGTAACGTTATTAGCTTAGCTACAAACCTGCGGTCCTCAACAATCTACACAATATTAAACTGCTGTGTGTTGCATGCTGTATTTGTGTTTGTTTGATGATGTTATATATTTTAGTGTTTGTTGTGATTGCTGGTGGCTCAGTGGCGAAAGACTCATGAAAACATGATAATGAACATGATGAGGAGCAGTCATCAGACAGACTGAGCAGGAACTATGATCTGGTGGACTGGTAGTGGATCTGGGTATTTGCAGAGGTCTTGATCACAGGGATGCAGTTGGTGGGGCTCTGCTCTGACTCCAGCACACCTGTCTCCACTCAGACAATCACA
Source organism: Toxotes chatareus (assembly GCA_016801885.1). Taxonomy (NCBI): domain Eukaryota; kingdom Metazoa; phylum Chordata; class Actinopteri; family Toxotidae; genus Toxotes; species Toxotes chatareus. Next base: position 20,919,903 of record CM028899.1, read on the forward strand.
CTCACGCACACACAGAGTGAGAGGGGGGAGAGAGAGAGAGAGAAAGACTGCAGACTAGGCAGAGGTGGAGGGTGTGACAGCTTCTGTGCCAAATGCAACTGAAAACATATGGATCCACCAGGACAGACTCATAAATAAAGATATGTGACTTTTTGAAATACGCTCTACATACACCCCAGGTCCACACAGCATTCAGTGAAGAGCCATGTGCTAAACATGTCATGTGTTAAGAGCAACCCAATACTTATCATATTATTTAAAGGGTCACTTCACCTAAATCACATAAACACATGTTCACAATTACTTCTTGCGGTATCTAGCTAAGCACTGCGTGTATAACTGGCTCCAGGAAATAGCCTCACAACTCTGAAGTCCGACATGACAAAAGCTCTCGCCTTCTCACGCCCACTCTGCTTTTATATGTAACCTCACTAACTGCTAGCCATATAAATGTAAGCACATACAACCTGAAACAGTGATCCAGACTCATTCAGTATGACTGACTGACATAGTTTCCCGTCATGGTTTACTGTCAGTCTGTGCGCTGTGCTCACTGCTGAGACATTTCAGTACTACAAACCTGTACTCTTGCTTGATTTGCCCTGATTCGACTGGGCTGCTGCTGACACCAGCTCTCACACACCAATGGAGGTTTTGCCAGATTCATTCGTGTACCACTCAGACAGTAAACTGCCTTTTAGCTTGTTAGCATGCACACATTATTCTTTCTGAGAGTTTCTGAGTTTGTTGAGACCTTCCGTTGCAGTTTGGTTGACAGTCAGACTACTTTAATCCCTGTTTAGAGGTCTGGACCTGCATATACCAAAGCAACTTATCACTCAAACTTCCAAGCACTGCAGCTGTGGTCTCTCTTACCCTAAAAGTCTTTGATTTATTGAACAGCAAAATTTAGTTTTTACTATTCTTAAAGATCCTTCCATGTAATCTAATGCAAATTTATCAGCCTCACTGTTTACTGTTTGCTCTTCTACAGCCATGTCAGAGATATATTATGTTAATGCTTATATAAACCCAACATTTCCTACTCCTGCTGCTTCGCATTAAAAGCTTTCAACTGGTAAAACAGGTGGTAGCTTGTACTGTCAAGAAATCACTAGAAACTCAGTGTATTTGTCACCAAGGTCAGCAATGACAGGAAATGGCTGATCAAAAATGGCTGCACAAATCCAACTCCTCAGCAAACTAACCAACTTTACAGTACCTCAGGATTTTAACATGATGCTAAGTCACTTTGTTTGTGGACACAGGGAAGCTGTAACCTGAGACTGGTGCTGTGAGTTCATTTGGCATTTAGTAGTCTAAAATCTGTCTTCTCACACAGAGAAACATTTCACCTTCAGAACAGAAGCTGAACCTGATCCATGTGGTCTGACATATGCTGAACGATGAATAACCTGTTGCTAAAGAGCGGTTCTATGTCCAGAGAACAGTAGTAAAGGGTGTGACTGAAAGTTCTCAAAAAAAAGGGAAAAAAAAGAGCTGGACAGGAATGGACAGAAACAAATATTTCCATCTGTGTCTTTTCCCACCAGAAATAAATCCCTTTATCTTTTTGAGATTTTTTTTTTTCCAAAAGAAAGAGAAGAAAATATGAATCATTTGGTAAACCTCTGAGTCCACAGCTTTTCCCATGTCAAGATAATATTGCATTTACAAGACTTGGCCTTAGAAAACAGTTATGGCCCCTAACACATTTTATGTGTAATAAGAGCAAGAAAAAAATACGATGGAGGCCAGGGAGATCATCAACTCTGCAGTGTTACAAGAAATCTGTGTGTGTGTGTGTGTGTGTATGTGGAGGGAGTGATGGTGGAATTGCCCATGAAATAGAAGCATATGTTGTCCAACATGATGTTGTCCAATGTGAGCTGGGATTGACTCCAGCCCCAGTGTAACTCTCAAGGATGAGCAGGTATAGCTAATGGATGGATGAATGATGTATATGATCGAGTCCACTGAGTGACAATCATCATGGAGTGATTACTGGCAGGGTTTTTTTTGTAAAAAGTTGCTATTTTGACGAAGAGTGAAAGGGCAAGATATGAGGGAAACCTCATAACCTCACAACCCATTGTTTGCTTGCTGCAGCACAGGTATGAGTGCAAACAGTGAACGGCTTGAAGCGGTTAGTATTATTATTTAAACATGTCAAACGCAGAATTACCGTACAAAAATGTCTTTGCTTGATATAAGTAACATCAGTCAACTGATCTGAGTTTGGGAGTATCTGCAGCAGTTTTTTTTTTATCGTATGGGCGTTTCATCCACACAGAACCAGTGTTTTGGGAGCTCCGAAAACCATAATTTTCAAAACCGGGTCCCAGAGTGAACAAATCTCAAAACGCCACCCTTGCATTTCCATGTTTACAACCCATACGCATCTTTTCCGAAATAATGTTGTCATTGCCCCACCTCTCCCTTAAGCCGCATGCACTAACCCTCCAGCAACAACTACAATGGCGGATTACAGTGTTGTGTTTGTGCTGCAGAAGCTACTGAGCTTGTTTTGGCTTTTACAGAAAAATCTTCTGATCCTCACTAACGTCTCCTGTTTCGCTCACGCATTCATGTTCGCTGCCAGCTCCTTCTTCTTCTTCTTCTTGTGTTTTTTTTTTTTTTTTTTTTACATCCCACAAGTTTTATGCGCATGATTCATGTCTTCTTCTCTGTTTTTGGTGTATTTCTGTGGGAGTGTTACAGCACCACTTACAGGCCTGGAATATATACTACACCATTTTCACTGGTTTCGTGTGTTTTACCTCTACTTCTTTTCATATGAAAAGGAAATAGATCATTTTCATTTCCATGTGGACAAGTGTCAGATGTTAGCTCATTGCTCTGACATGTTATTTTATCAAACAGCCATGTTCCAACAAAAAGAACAACGGGATCACAGGTTGAGTGATGTCTGTATGGGTCATCATATGGGGTAAATTATCTACAGCTGGTCCAACTCATTTGTTTGTGAATGTCATTGTTTTATCAGTAAATCTCTGTCGGCAGCAGCTGGACCAGTGCAGAGACACACAAAGAAAAGTTAGCTGCCAGCTCTCAGCTGATGTCAAGTGTTTGAGATGTTTCAGAGATAATATTGATGCTTTTCTGTTGCTCTGCCATGAAGCACAGTTTTATTAGGTGCAAGAAACTTTTGAATTGTGAGGCCAAATCAACAAAGACAATCTCACGATAGGATCAGCCCAGATTGGTGTGTAATGGTGCAATGGAACACACAACATGAGAGAAGTGAGTCTGGGGAAATAGGTTTTATTCAATTTGTCTAACAATGTGATTCCATTGCAACATGGTCTCTCGGTTTACCTAATGTCTTAGAGTGGACAGGACAAAGAGGGGGGCGGGGGTTGGGGGGTCAATGATGTGTATGCGTGAGTGGATGAGTGAGAGGCAAATCAAAAAGTGCTGTGTGATAAAAGCACTATAAAAACGCAGCCACTCACATGTCATTTTTGGCCATTTGCTGAAACGACTGATATTACATTAGAGACCTGGTCCCTCTGTCCCTCTGTGATAAACTACAGACATTGGCAGAGGTATTCAGAGACCAAGTAAAGCTATGGAATATGAAAATAATATACTGAAGCTTACATGGCTTGTTGATTGTTACATGCAGCAGCCAACGTGGGTTGTTTTGCTTGGTGAGAAAATGAGACAGTCCTGCAGTTATTGATTACAACTGTGTGATTGTAATCAAACACTCGTTAGCTGGTAGGTGTTTAAAGCAGCATCAAAAATAGCTTTTAAAGTGTAACGACCCTTGTTATAGTGATTTGGTTGGTTTATTGTGACATGCTTTGAACCCCCTGTGCATGGCTTTGTGAAATGGGCTGGAGGTGAGCTGTTTTGATTGGTTGATGACTGTGAATGTATGAATTTGATTTTGTAGTCTTGGCTGTAGCTATTTCCCTACTTCCTTTTCTCCTGATTTTGCCTTACAACAGGTAAAAATTTGTAAAACGATTCATCTTTTTGGTTAAGTTGTTGCAGGTAATGTATTTTTTTATTACTGGTTGATCGTGGATATGGATTTTCAGTTAGATGATTTTACGACAGATCCCTCTATTTCAAACTAGCTACGTGCAACAAATGTGATCTGTTGATTGTTGCTTTGATGTACACGTTACTTTAAATGCAAAACCTGCTGACTCAAAGCAGATGCTTGTGGAAAAACTGAGGAAGTGGGTTGTATTTTTAAAGCCTTCTGTGCCTGCCGGTGAGGATGTGGAGTGGAAGGAGACACCACCTCCCCCAACTCAGATAGATCCTGTGATTCAGCCTGGCATGACTGCAGAGGAGCTTCAGCTGGTGCTCTGCATTACAGAGTTTTAGGTGAGAATCTGTGAACTGTGAGCAGGGATGCACTTATGGGTTTGAGCCGTAGAGTTGGAGCAGGGACAACCCCCCGCATTAACCTCTGCAAACTGGGTCACATCATCTTCTTCCACTCCTCATAATAGTTTCAGTGTCAGAATGTGGCATAGTGGGACATTTCCATGATAAAATAATCTGAGGTGAAACTAGCTAAGTCAGTATTAATGCACCTACATGTCAGCAGGACTGAGGACAGCACGTTTTCTGCCCACCATGGTGGCTGTTAGAGGCTGTGACCTCAGCTTCAGGACCTGAATGACTAAGCGTGTCTTCTGATTGGCTGTATGTCATGTCCTCATACTTTTGGCATTGTAAAGAAATTACACAGCTCCTGTTAGGCCTTTTATTCACATGCAGGTAAATCATCCTTGTCAATGTAAAATGAGTGTACATCAATAAAACACTGTTTAAAACATTATTACTTTATTATCTAAACGTTTAAAACATTATTTACTGTGTGTGAAGTGAAATTCTCTTGTAATGCCAGGGCAATAAGTAGCTGCTAACAAACAGTGTGATCTTACTAAAGCTCTCAAGTGATGACGGATGGCTCCAAGTATGCACGGAGACATTCTTGGTTTATGCAGCAGCCCAGGAGGACCATATTCATGCTGAACACATTCCAGAGGAGCAACGCATCACTGCATAAAACTAATGGGTCCAGAAGAGCCTCCACCCACATTCTGTCTCTATCTCTGACTTTTAAATCCTCTCCTATTGCTAACACTGCTTTCTGCTGTGTCACAAACACAAAGTGGAACAGGACCAGCGGAAGGGGTGCACGCAGTGCAACAGGCAACAGCGGAGGGTATCGTGTGCATGTCATCGCTTCCTGCAGAGTCATCTGCTACATGTCAGCGGTTTCAGAAATCTAGAGCTTAGTCAAGTTCGTTGTTGACGTCCATATATAATTTAACTGAGTGAACCAGACAGACAGAAACAGTTCATGGCATTGTGGCATCTACAGTCTACCTTTATACATGTAGAAGCATTTCTTCACAATCAACAATAGGCCCTACATATATGAAAAGGATTCTCTCCTTAATCACTGAGGAGTCCAAATTGCTGCCATCAGACTTAACCCGAGAGATTAAGGGCAGATGAAGAGGATGCAGGGTCTGAACTGCAGGGATGAGAAGCTGTATCAGCATCTGTAGTTTCTACACCGGATGGAATGGAAGCCATTGTAGATGAACCATCCCATATCTACTCACATTGTCAAAGTACAGTAGAACCTCTCTACCATAACTGCTTTGGGGATGCACCGTTGTTGTTAGTTTACTGGAACCAATAATTACTTTTTTTAAGGCTTCTGACTGGCCAACATGGCTTTATGGTTAGAGTTATATCACTGTCTTTTAGTTTGGCATTCTCTTGACAACGTTTGATAAGGTGATTTTGCATTTTCATGTGAACAGAGATTTTTCTAAAACATTTCTTGTTTTTTTTAAGAACGAAAATCCCTCTGTTTAAATTCTAATTAAGTACCTATGTGTGCATGATGACTAGGCCTCAGTAGAAGTTCGGTGGTGCAGGAGGACAATGAACCTAAACATCAAAGTAAATCTAGTACAGAATTACTTCAGACAAAGAAAATCCAGTTTTTGGAGCGGCTCAGTCAGAGTCCAGACCATAACCCAATAGAGATTCTGTGAAATGACCTCAAGAGAGCCGTTCACACCGGACGTCCGAAGAACATGGCTGAGCCGAAGCTGCTCTGTAGCAAGAATGGTCCAAAATTCCTCTTAAATGTTGCGCTTGTTTGAGGTTATTGCTGCCAAAGGAGGTTTGACCAGTTATTTAATCCAAGGGTTCTTTTACTTTTTCCACCACTAGTCTAAATGTTTAGCAGGTGTGTTCAGTAAAGACACGAAAGATTATAATGGCTTGTGTGTTGTTAACTTAAGCACATTGTGTTTGTCTGCACTTACATAAAGATCCAATCACATTTAATGACAAGTTAATGGAGAAAACCAGGTCATTCCAAAGGGTCCACGGACATTTAAGTGACATCTATGACTGGGTACATCCTGCCAAATCTTTATTTATTTATTTTTTATTTACTCTGTGGGCCAGCACTACATGTGTTAGCATTTAAGTAAAATTATTTGGTTAGTTAATGGTATATTTCATATTCACTAATTAAGTAGATAGTTACGTGAGATTAATCTGGATCAAAGGGTTATAGAAGATGGACAGGAAAGTTGAAACAACAACGCTGCCATGTGAGTTTATTTATAACACTCTGTTTTTATGTTAACATGTATGTTGTGTAAAAATCCCTGTTGATTCAAAGCTTTTGTTTCCTTGACAGAGCTTCAAAGAAGCCTGTCAGCGGCTGACAGCCAGGACTTAAAGCAGCACCTCAATGAAAACTGAAGCCAAGTGCATCAGATAGAATTCAGACATCAGCCTGTTGCATTGTCTTCAAGCAGCTGTGCAACTTTTTGATCATCCTTTTTATGTTTTGACAAAAAATATTGCTGCCTTTCACTGTCAACTCCATCTTGAAAGTGACACATTGGGTACACGCCAGTTCCCTCATGATCCTTCCTCGCTCCCGGTTTGACCTTCCGAATCGTTCGTGTCAGCCATCACGAAGGCTGATCCAATGATTTTATTTCTACCCCGAGGAAGCAAGGGATCCGTGAGGAGACATGAGCACAGATACACGAGACCAGCCTTTATGGATGACTTTTGCCAAACAAATACGCCCTTTTATTGGAAATTTGTTCATCATCCCTGCAGTTTTACCCCACAGTGGACAGAAACAAAACCAGCTTATTTCTATAAAACATTCTAGTCACAATTTGGACTTTTAGACTCAAAATGGTCACACATCTGTATTTAGACATGAAGTCTGATCCCTGGTCCAAACGTGTTTCCCTCCTGTTAGAACAGTGTTTCCTGTGGTTAGGTTATGTTCAGTCGGCATCCACTTGTTACCTGCAGTGGCTGTTTTTTTCCCAGCGGAAGAACAAGTTCACCAATCACAGTAGCTTATTTAAACCATATATTTATTTATTTATATGACACCATGGGCTATGTCTTTTCCACTGTGAAATTACACGTGTATTTTGCCGAAAGCCCACATGTCCCAGTTTTCCACCAGCACTAAAATGCAGCATGTATTTGTGGATCTGTGTGGAGCTAGAGACCATGAAACGAGTCTCAAACCTCCACGCAAAGATGTGTGTTAAATGTGCACAGAAATTTAATTATCCGTAAATAAACAGAAAAGAATGTCACAAATATTTTAGAGGTTTGTTTACACAGGAAGCTTTTTTTAGAAGTTGAAGATAAAAATCTGTACAACAAAAATTAACTTTTATTCAGGTTGTAATGTGTACATTTGTCCAAAAAATTATATGTATATTTTTAAAAATGTGAATCGTGTTCATTAACACACATTTGTTAGCTCCAGAAATTATGTGGTCCACGTTTATAAATCTAAATTTTCACTTGTAGTTCACGTGATACACATTAGTGACCATTTTGAGTCTAGTTTCCTTCCATAGATTATTGAAGATTCAATTTACAAACAGAATATTAGTTAATACAAAGCAAATAATTATTAAATGTGGAAAAACCATGTACATTTAGTGTCTGAATGATGAGGTATTTTTAACACTCTGCTGTTTGAGTAATCTTAGTGAAACAGAACGCAAACCAGTTCAATATTCAAATGTACACAGAAACTTAACTGTGGTAACTGTGTGGACTGTGCATACATTAGCAAATACATAGCATACAAATCAACTAACAGCTGATCATCGATGACAAACATAGATGCAGTTAAAAGAACTGTAGTGTGCTCATTCTGACAGTCTGACAATGGTCAAATCATGTCGCAGTGACACATGTCAGGACGCATCATGCTGCTTTCTAAATACAGTACAGCTTATGTTGATCATTTTCCCTGAACGGTGTGACGCTGTGAAACACACAAGCACCACTGAAGACATGGATACAAGCTGCTAACACATGCACTCATGCTGTATCCACAAATACTGAACAAACACACTCACTGTAATTAGCCTCCTGTGTGGCTGGAGCATGTTCGGTGACCTGACACAGGCCTGGCTGCTGCAGTGCTCTCTCTCCATGTGGATCTAATTACTGCACTGGAAATATGATTGTGATACACAGGTAGTACACGTTCTCCATCAAAGCCAGATCTTCTCTTTGGTAAATTATACTCCAAGCTTCAATGCCGGGCACACAGAGAGAGCGGGGGGGCTCCTGCATTGGATAAAGGTGGGCAATTGAAGATTGAAGACCGGCTTCTGGTCAAATTTGATGTATCACTGAAATCCAAACTTTTGCTTTAGTAACAAGACACAGTGCATCCCGGCGCTTTGATTTATAATCCCTGCTCCAGCCAAACACAGTTCATTTATTATTCTGCCTCTGTGCAAAAATACTTTCACACAGGGTCTACACAGTTCATTTGATCACATACATCTTGATCACATACATCTGAGCTTTTTATGTCAGGATTTGCGGGGTGTGTGTGCGTCTGTCTGCGTGCATGTGTGTACCACGGTGAGGTTTCAGGTTTACATTATGCTGCGATTCGCAAAGACTCACAAGTCATGTACAAACAATGGAAACTGTACAATGTCTTCCTCAGCATGAAAGCTTACCTTCAATGGAGTTTTTTGTTTTTGTGCATTTTAAATTTTGTTCTTTTTGCTGTATTTTACGGTTTGTGTTATATGTTTAATACTTTTAAATACTCATAGAAACACTTGGTGAGCAATGCCAGAGTGACTAGTCACATCGTTGGAGGAGGCCTGTGCCAACACTTTCACACCTCCCTGGCCCTGCTCCTGCAAAGACACAGCATATAACCTGACCCTCAGTGACTGTGAATTTTTAAGTTATGTTTTTATGCCTATTTTTAGGAGATTACACTCACTCAGTCCCTCCTATCCCCATGGGGATATAGTCAGCAGAGCTCAGTATTAAACACTTTTCTGGCCTTTCCTCCTGAGGCTGGAGACCCTGCAAGCACAGAGCTAATATACGTATATATACCTAATATATTTAAGTACGAGGGTTTACTCATAAGTAATCGCAATCATATTTAGTAAAGGTTCCATCCTCAATTATGAATGTAAACTTTTGTTGTAAATCAGGATATAAAGAGCAGTAGAGAAAGAGATTCATTTCTTTTCCACGTCCTCCAGTTCATCTTCAACCACACCTCTGAATCTTCACTTTCAACATGTAGTGGCATCATTCCACCTCTTATCTGTGAGCACAGTCATCTCTTACTCTTACTAAATGATATTTAACATATTTTTCACATTTGTAATCTTTCTTAAATAAACAATAAGTTCTCAGTTTTGGCTTTTGCCTGATTTCTCCTGCCTGTTTGTACACATTTGGCCCGTTACATGGTATTTGAACTCCTACACATCCACATTTATTTTTTGAATGATTTTCTTCTTGTATCTTTTTTCATCTTAACAGTTTTATTTTACACCTACTTCACATATTCCCTCTTCAAACTACAGAAATGTTCATAAAGCTCATTGTTAGAGTTCTCATTCTCAGTCTATAGAACAGACTATTGAAAATTCCCCTTCTAACCATTTAATAGCAAAAACTAATTCAATTCTTCTTCTCGCCTGCACAGGAATCTTCTTAAAATATTTTGAGCCCAAATTATTTATCTCGTTGTCTTCTCTGGTATCTTCGTTTACACTTTACTAATAACTGTACACTCCTTGATGCTCTTAATGCCTACATTTGTATTTTCCTATTTAAACCAAGCTGTGCAAACTCAATGACATGACAAATGAGATAATGACATCTGCATTAATCATCACCAAAAACAACAAATTCACAGTGACCTTGCCAATAGCTGTCAGATATGTTGCTCTGTACCTCTGTTTGATACAGATACTTGAGTCAGCACTGCGCGCTGTAACACAGACAACAATGGAAAACTGTTTTGAAGCAAATCTACTCTCCACAAGCAGCAGTTAGGAATGCTGAAGTCATAGAAGCCTAAACCTGGAGCCAGTGGTAGCTGCTTAAGTGTGTGTAGTGTGTGTGTGTGTGTGTGTGTGTGTGTGGTGTGTGCGCACCTGCACAGAGTCCTAAATTTGTCCAAATCAAAAACAGCTCCAACCACAAATAGTTCCAGTATGAGTCAACGGTGTGTTGGTTTCTACGAACAACCACCCTCTGTGGTTTCATATGATAATAAAATTATATATTCCTTTATAGTCCGCTGGCTCTGGCCCAAACGCAAGTGCTAAAATGCATCAAGTATATTGTCACAAGGTGAAGAGCATTACATGCACTTAGGGAGGAAAACAAAAGAAATAATCAGTAGGAGGGAGAGAGACAGATGTAGAGAGAGAGGGAGGGAGGGAGATGGAGCTCTGGCCTCACTGTGTGCTGTGTTCTCTGTTCAGCTCTGTAATCATGTCCTGCTGTTTTAGCTCGGCTCAAACTAACTAGGACCCCAAACAACAAATAAGATTAGATGAGATAAAACTTAATTGACGCCCATGGCTACACTGAGTCACTGCAACAGCGAAGAATTTTAATGGCAATGAAAAGAAAACAATATAAATACAGCCCCGTTCGGACGGGGATCAACGCTACAGGTGGAGGTGCGGAATGAAATATTCACCGCGCTCCTCGCTAATTTAGCTCATTGGTCCAGGTGGCACTTTAACCGTCGGGAAATTACAGGATGAGGTCTGTAACGGACGAGGACATTCCACAGGACAAAGCCAAAAGAGATGAAGAGAGGAGCCAAAAGCCACCCTGGGGGGGGGGCGAGCAAGAGTTGAAGGGGAGCCGCGGACACGAGGCAAAGACACTGTACGAAGTAAATTTGACTGAAATATCATACTCCTTCTCCGAGTCATAACTCAGTCAAATCTCAACACACAGGACATGAAACACATATTGATATAATTCAGTGTGACTTACATTTCCTGAGGACAGGCTAAAATAACAGGGACTGAAAACAGAATACCTCTACCTACCTGTAGCTGACCCTGCTGCAGCCCATTTCATGGGTTTTTACAGGGTGGTACTGGCTACTTAGGTTCATACTTAGCCCCAAACTTCTGAACGTGACTCGATGCTCACCGCCTTGTGATTGGCAATGATTTAGTAAATGTTCGTAAATGACAGTAAAGGACTGCAAAATGTTCGTGGCTACTGACCAATATCAGAACTTTGATGAGCGTCGTAGCATCGCTCCGGAAAAGAGCCGAAAATTAGCGTGTCCACCCGGGTGTCATGTTTCCATCACTGCCTGACGGAGCTGGAGCTGATAAAGATCCGTGACTACCGTACCCTTTCCCACTGAAGACAAAAGCCAGATGTGAGTGGGTGTTAGTGGGGCTTTTTTTGTCCAGTGTGAAAGGGGCTTCAGGGAGCTTAGAGGAGATCAGAATCTTATCACAAACAATACATTTGCTTTTGCAGGAGAAGTTTAAGTAAAGCAACAAAGTTTCCTAGCCCTTATAGTTGAGTCAGTCTTTCCATTTCTGAAAGAACCAGACTCAGAAAAGGAAGTGCAGGTTTCTATTGTACCTGTAGTATGAAACAATGACAGTGGTCACATTGAATAGAGCCATCAAAACTCGATTTTATCTGCACCCAAATCAGAAGGATATTCAGAGTAACAAAGTCTGTACTGAGTGGTGTGTCAAGACTGTGCAGTGTCAGTCCAAAACCACCTCTACATCCCAGACCAGAGCGGAGCTTTAAGGGGGGTCCCACATCATGAAGAACAATGGGTGAATGGGAGATGAATGTGTGGAGGCCATGTCTCTTCTTCACCACACCACTGACAGCATCTTAGTCCTGCTGAAGATGAGAGAAACATTCCACCATCATCCACAGATGCTCCATGGGAGTGACATACTTCAAATGTTTTCTTGTTTCTTGGAGTGGTAGGTAACAAAAATGAATTTGAAAAACATTTTTGTCCTTCCTTTTTTTTTTTTTTTTTAATCAGGTTTTGCAAGACTTCTCAATGTTGTTTGGAGCAGAGACTGTTTCCAGGCTCGTGGAAAAATGGAAGATCAGTTTTAAAGACAAATCATCCAGAAGGCCAGAGCCTTCGAAGACACTCCTCTCCTCAAAACAGCTGAAATCTGCCTTGAATTAAAGAGTCTGACACTGCTGATGAGCCAGGTAGTGTCACAACACTCATACTTTATTGGTGTTGTAATGAGTTGTCAAAGAACCTCAGCAGCTTGTACAATGTGTGTTAGGACTACCTCAAAAAAAGTATTGCAAAATCTTACAGTTTCCACCCTAAATCTGCCGTTAATGGAAGTGAATGGAACACTTTGGATGCGTCTTGTGTATCGTGTTGTTGCAGCTCTTTATTGAGGCTTCATGTTGTTTTTGCAATTTGAAATATTCAAACTCTGTAAATGTAAATATGGTAAGAGTTATTGGTAGCCGTGATTATTCCTCCTGTCCACACTGGGAGACTACACTGTATGAAATGGAGGACAAAAACCAGTTTGCGTTTTTCGGTTCAGCTGAAGATCACATGAGGCTTCAAACAGTATGTCAGACACATCTAGTGGGTTTCTTCCAAAGTTTTATGGCAGAATTCTCTTTCTGTAATCATATCTGATATTTAATGCCACTCTGCTGCAGCTCAGCAAGGACACAATCAAAACACAAAGAGGGAATTTCATTTTCAAAAAACTAACTTCAGGACTTACTTTGTGCATCGCAGACAGCTGGAGCCTCGTTAACGTTTCTATAGAACAAGGACTGTGGATTTTTATCCTCTATCTCTAACCATATACTTGTGTTAGGACGGGATTATTCTACGCCACTACTAACTCTTTCATGGTACATATTAAGATGTGAGTATTGTATTAAAATAGAGGATAAATTCTGAACCAGTCTGTGGGTCTGACCAGCACACAGCGGGAGTGTGTAATGACCGGCGGTGAGTTAACTGAATAGCAGAAGACAGAGGTAACCTTGTCCTCACAGGGTAGGAATGTGAATTCAGTTCTTCTTAAGTTAATGGTGTTATTTACGCTGGCTGCAGAGTGGGACAGTGAGACAGGCCTCTCTGCTTGTCTTGCTGCATCTTCTCAATCTATAAGCAACTGGAAGGAAGCAGCCTGAGAAGATCAGTGTCAAGAGAGGTGACTTATCATCAGGTGATATTTCTTACAACGAGATCCAGTTCCAAATACTGTGGTCCATGAAATATTTCATTTAAACTGATGGCAAGAGTTTGGGGATCACTTTGGGACCACTGGAGGGAACCCCCTCCTCCCGGGCATTGCTTCAAAACAAACTTCATTTTCAGTGTGAAATATGATGATGCTCTGTCCAACCTGTGCACATTTCTGCAGACTACTGTGGATACTGCTGATGTAGCCACAACGACAGAGACTCCAACCGTCAAAGAGTTGACAGCAAGGCTGTAATGAGCTTCTGCAGAGAGAATGTTGAGATGTTTCCTTTGTGCTTCATCCTTTGATAAAGTTTTATTTTTGTTCAGGCACCTCAGTCTAATACACAGTGTGTATCCTGGGGAAAATTGTGAGACTGAAATGTGGCCAAAGTGCACAGTTCTCATGTTATTCTTGCTGCTGAACTGAACTCACAGGCAGAAGGTGCACTTCAGTGACCAGCCATGGACACCTAATCCACGCACAGTAATTAAGCATAGGTGCAAAAACCACATAAAAGCAGAGCATGAGCCATGATTTCATTTCCTGACCGGTCATGTTAAAGGCAGCGGATAAAATCTGCTTTTCAAATAATTTAAAATAGCCAGTTACAAGACACTAGATTTTAATTTAGCTTTCTGAATTCCTTTAATCATTTATTGTATCATCCGAAATACTAACATTTATTCATTTTTTTTTTGAGACCTCCCAAATGAAGGAATGAAATTTGTTGGTTCCATGACTATTTTCCATGCTTTCCTCACTCATCCTGCGAGCAAGGAGATGATGGAGTTAACTCTTGCTGGCTCAAATGGGAATGAGGAGGGCTGGAGCTTGAAGTTCAGCAAACACGAGTAAGAAATGGCCTTCAAGCCCTGTTCTCTCCAGTGCAACACTGTGAAGGAGGAACATGAGGTTCAGAGATGGACTCTGATAGATCAGGAACACAGGCTGGAGGACATAACACTATCAAGTCCGTTAACTGGTTGATCCTGTTATGTAGCCATCATCAATAATGGATGCTATTTGAGATGTTCCTGCTAAGGGCAGGACGACCACGAACGTCTGTAGAAACATTCATGACATTCAATCCAATAGCTGTTGAGATATTTCAATCTGGACCAGAGTGGTGACTCAGCCAATCATTAGCATTCTTAGAGCTGATGTAACATGTGGTAGTGCTGGTACAGACACATGGGAACTGCTGTAACAGAAAAGACTGCGTGTGTCTGACAGAAGTGTCATGAAAACCAAGCTCTGTATGAAGATCACTGTGCACTGAGAGAAATGGCTCTTTCAACGTACATATGTGACGAAGACCGCGTCACTGCTCACTGGTAGCACATAGTAGGACAGACACTCAGCCCTGTACCCATTAATGGTTCATAACAAATAATTCCCCACTGTTTTCCTGGTGAATGCAAGCACCACATTGGACAAATGTCCATATACCCAACACACTACACACCAGCTCTGTTACTTCAAGATGGTTTATTCATTCATATGCTTTTAGCAGTGCTGCTGCCATCTTGGTCCTCTCCTTCTCTGTGCCTGGGGGCTGAACCAGAGCAGCTGCAGAAGGCTGCCTTCTATAGTGGTAGGAGGTACCTGTACAGCTGCTTAATTGCGGGCCATACCAGGTTCCACTGAGTGGCAGGGGGGATTTTGGTTTGGCATTAATGTAATGGATGATATGATGAAGCAGATTCATGTATGTGTGACTTGTTGAAATAATGATTTGTGTTTTTTGTGTTGTGGGTTTAATGTGGGACCTGACTAAGAAGATGTGGTGGCCAGAGATCTCATTTAATGCACTGATTGTAAATGGATTGTCTTGGGAGGGGCTTAGGGTTTATAATGCTCCGGCCAACAAAACGCTCGAGGAAAGAGTGAGGGATGCAACACCCAGCTTTTGTTTTTGCCTGTAAATACATGCACCGCTCAAATGCTATTTGCAACTCCATCAGTTTTTTGTTTCCTAAACTAAAAAGAAAACCCACGTTTGTGTGACAACATGTGAAGATAAACTTGAAAAAAAAAACAACAACAAAACAAACATGAACCCGTCACGTGTGTCCATCAAACCGTCAGATTGCTTTGCCTGCATCGTTTCCAGGCTCCAAGCTGAAAATGAGCTTCAGGCATTGAAACATAACATTTGAGATACAGAAGTTTATGGCTCTGCTACTGTGAACAACCTTTCTTAATGTGAGGAGACTATGACTTGGATATGATTCAACTCTAGAATATGCTGTATTATGAATTTGTGTTACCAAATATAGTACAGTAGCAGGGCAGGCAGTAATGTTTGTCTGTGGCCCCTAGGGGGAGCAGCTGAATCCTAAATGAAAAATTCCACTAAGATACAAATTTGATATATTAAATATTAGACTGACTACTTGATTTTTAATTTGTGTCCCATATCTGCTGGATATTTTTAAAGTCCAATGGAGAATATGAATATGAATAAAATAGGAATTAAATGACTTTACATGTATGGATAGAACAGAAAGTAAAACTTTTCACTGGATTTCACAGTCTTCCCTCGCAACTGGAGATGCTTCAGTTCTAATCACCTAAGTATTGAATTCAATCACATAAAAACAGGTGGTTGTTTATGGGGGAGATGGTAGACTCTGTCTCTGTTCAAAGATGGTCTCCAGTGTCAGACGCCAAAGTCTTCCTTTCTTCAGTCATCCACTAACTCTCCAACATTAGATGTTTAAAGCTTCCAGTGAACGGAGTCAGAATTATTTTGTCTAAAACTGTTACAACTGTTTCAAATGTCAAGAATGGACTTTGACGCTCATAACAACTTTTTTTCCCCCCATGTGCATGAGACATGCCCTTTAGCCCGTTTTAATATAAAACAAAACAACACATTTCTACCATTTAAAAAAAAACAAAACAAAAAACAAAACAAAACCTAGTTAAGGGTTTGATGTATTTTGGCTGCGGAGTGTTTGGATTTCATCTGAAATGTGTGTATTTGTAAGTAGGTGATCTGTAGACACCATTTCAGAGGAGGCTCACTGAGCCTTGATGTGCTGCTCTGAGAGGATGTGCATGTTGTGTGTGTGTGTGTGTGTGTGTACAGAGAAGTATTCCACCTCACACAGGGCACTTACACCAGAGCCATTCTTTACAGTGTGTATTGCTCTGCTGCCTCACACAATGTAAATGATGTCTGGCCACTGTGTTTTATGGCTCATAGATGGAGGCTAAGCTTGGCTCCTGTGCCACCATCTCTGATGGACTGCTATGGCTGCTCTCATAAACTTGGCACTGTTCTGCAATATGAGCAGGTCCTGCCAAGTTTCTCATAAAATATCAGCAGGACACACTAAGCCAAAATAATCCACTTCATGCCATTTTCAGTCATGTGATTCAGAATCCGTTTGTTTCCTTCGTTATTCTTACACTCACATTTCTGTTTTGGTTTACACTCAAAACCACAGTTACAGATAGTGCTTTGGCAAGAGCTGTCAGCAACTCAGCAGATGAATCAAAAGTCAGGGTGAAGTAGATTTAAAAAAAAATAAATAAAAAGGTACTCTCCAGCAGATGGCAGATTTTGTTCACTAAAAAAAAAAAAAAAAAACTCCTTCCAGGCTGCCGTTCGCTTCAAGAACACCACAAACTCCTGTCCTGAATCAGTCTGTAGTGTCAGGACTGTCCTCTACACACTGACACGCTTGTCATTACTTACCAGGACAAACTGAAGGAATTCAAGTTCCATTTTAGCATTTTAGCATCAAAGATCAGACTGTAACAACATATTATAAAGAATGTGCAATGACCTACTGAATTCAAATTAAAACTTGTTAAAAAAAAAAATCATCTGACTGACTACAGTTTATTAAGATACAGGTTCATTAAAGCAATGTCTGATCGTGTTTATCCTGAGTCTGCTGACTCATCCACTGCATTCTACTGTTTTTTCTATTTCATCCATTTATAAAATAACAAGGATTCTAGAACTATTGTTATTATTATTATTATTATTATTATTATTATTATTATAGTTAAAATGATTTTAGCTCTACTAAGATTACATTTGACTGATGTTTTATATTTCACGTTTTTCCCATATCTGAAAATGAAAAGTTAATGGGCCTTTGAGGTTTGCAGTCAATATTCAGTACCAACGTTTATTCAGTTTCCAGTTTTGGGGATCCAGCTGTCTGCACATTGTGATTATAAATACAGAGTAACCATCACTGCACTGATTCCTGAGGCCTACAGCTTTCCTTATTACTTCAATTTAATTACTTTGCACTCTGCACTTTCTGCATGGGCATCACGCGCTATAAGTCCATATGCTTTGTGAGCATTAAATAGCCAACCAGCAGTCTTTACATTTCATCCACAGCAGGAGAGAGTTCAGCAGAGAACATGAAGGCCGCAGGACAAAGTCACGAACCCTCACACTCAGACTGGATGTTTGCCAGACTTAACGTTCAGAGCCGCAGTGTTATCATCCTCTATCAAACATGCAGAGAGTGAACAAGCACTACTGTTAGAGATGCTCGCAGTGAGGAGGGACACAGACTGGCCTGCATGTGGCTTTTCATGGCTAAGTGTCAGAAAATTCTTAGTTCATCTTTTTGTAGTGTTTAAAGTAAACAGTCCATAGCAGCTCGATCTGGATTCATTTCAAACAGCGTGTGTGCTCCTCCGCTCCATGCAGCCGCTCCTGTTCAGTGTGCGCAGAGGAGCCGAATGAAACATGACCACATTCGAATTTTTTTTTTTTCTCTCTCCCTGCCTTGACTCCTTTAGGATCATATAGCAGCAACTCTTGTTTCTGCGTCCTGTTGTGTTCTGTTGTATTGTGTATGGGTTGGCTGAGTGACGCGCCAGTAGGAGTCGGACTCTGCGCCGCAATAAAGAGGCGGTGGCAGCTGAGAGCGCATACCATTGGAGCGGAGAGGCGTCCCCCTCAAAACAACACAACCGCACCAGCACACCGCCGCCGTGCCTGCTCGGCTCAGCCCTCCCGTCTGAGCTCACGTCGGAGGAGGAGAGACGCGGCAGCGGAGGAACATGCTGCCGCTCCGGCCGTCTCATTAACTCATCCACACCGATAAAACAAGGCTGCTCAGCGGGTTACCACACCCTGAACCTCCGGCAGGATCCTCCGAGCTGCAGAAGGAGATTTGTTTTTTTTTTTTTTTAATAAAGAACTGATTGGTAAGTTTCACTCAGTTTTTATATTCAGAAGGAAAATCATAACAAATTCATGCAAAGAGTGGAGGGAAACAAAGTTTTATATGAGACTGCTTAGATTTTATTAGAGTAAAATTATACATCGCGATCATATTTCGACATTACAGTTCACTTGTTCACTAATGTTGAAGTTTTTAAAGAATTGTTTCAGCCTGTGAAAGTTTTAAACGTACTGGGAGCACTGTGCAACAGGTGGATGACACTCAGTTCTTTGCAATGATCGCACTAATATTCTGGTCAATACCACCTGTGACTTTCTACATGTGTTAAATTATATTTGGGGTTAAAAAAGAAAAGAAATCAAATGAAGTGATGGGACAGAAGAGATGCGCTTAAACACGTAACTTTTCCCACTAACACTCAGTGTCCTCACAGTGGTTGCATTTGAATTGATTCAGTATAAAGGAGCAGAAACGGTTTTTTTTTTTTTTTTTTTTTTTTTTTTTTTTTTTTAAATTTATCAGCAGATGTGTAAATGTGAGACCCACATATGGAATATATGGTTGACTTAAAAACCCTGTTCCTTCCCCTCTCTACGCACAAGCAAAACTTCAAATACAGTTTTGTGTCTTATGAGCACATGGATATTAGTTATTAGTCTGACAGAACTGTCTTTTTAATCCTGTTGCGTATTATTATTATTATTATTATTATGATTATAGTCCCATTGGGCTCGTTCGTCTCGCTCATTGATCCCGCAAATGAAGGTCAACCCGCTCTGATGCGTCTCAGGTCAGTGCAGCGTCAAACACAGATTTAAACGCAGACAAAGGCTGCACAAGTCAGCTCAGTCTGAGCAAACATCAGCGCCATCAGAAGAAAAAAGAGGAGAGGAGATCCCCTCTGAGAGCTCAGAGCTCTGACACCTTCACCCTCCGCTCGGCTTAGTCACACTCTCCCTCCGCGTCTCACTAATTAATGATGCTTAATGAAGCCCCGGATCAAAGGGGACCCATATGCATCACAGAAGAGGTCTGTAGGGCAGGTGTGTCCAGTCGAAGCCAGAGGCCTCCTCCTCCTCCTCACGGAGATCAGGTCGTGGTGGAAGTGAAAGTGTCCCGCGCGGAGCCTGGGCGCTGCTGGCGGAGCAGCAAGAGAGCTGAGTGTGGGGGTGGATGGCGGAGGGGGGGGTGAGGGTAGGGAGTTCATGCATGGATATGGGAAAGTGTGAAAGACTGGATTATTTATCTTAAACGTTACTCAGAAGGCAAAAGCATTCAGATCTTTGACTGAAGTAAAAGTATCTGCACCAGGCTCCATCACAATTAGAAGACTGACACTCATTTTAACTACAGAAGTATAATTAGTTAAAGATAATTCCTAAGCATTATCACTCTTGCACAGTTATTGTGTGTATAAGTGTGTTAACCATGTAAGCAGCATTTGATGTGGCTTGTCAACAATTTGAAACTGTCCTGTTTTGTAGGTTAACAAGTTTTATAAATAACTTCCTCAACTTCAGTAGCTTGGAGCTGTAGATACTAAATGTTTCAGACCTAAAGAAAGATGTTGTCCAGTAGATTTCTAACCACACCCCTCCTGCTCTTATCAGAGCCAAGGTACAAATACGTGATTTCAAATTTTTATTTTAGTGAAACCAAACTTAACCAAAAAAAAGAAGAAAAAAAAAAGATAATTGAGAACTGATGTTGCCACAAAACTGAAAATTGTTGACTTCTATCAGTGACCCTAATAACAGCCCTGACTTTACCGACTTTACTCTCTTTCATCATCACTTATGCGTTTGTGGATTATAGTTTTCTTATAACTCCCTGGTCGCAGTTAAACCAGTCGCCCCTTTTATACGGCCGCAAAATGTCACACTTTTATTCTGTCTCACTGTTTCTGCATAAAGGTTACAAACACGGAATTGGGGAGGGGAAGGGAGCTCGGCTAGTGGTTACCTGGTTTGGGGGGTAAAGACCCACTAGAGATGCCTAGATGTTTAAAGAAAGAAAGAAAAAGCTCACAACATGCAAAACAACTGCTGCTAATTCTTTTTCTGACTCCTCTGTATGGATTCTTGTTTTTTTTTCCCAGTGAAATACTGAATATTTTTATTTTCCTTTTTTTAATTTCACTTTTGCTGACCTGTTCACAGCTCAGATCTACAAGGGCCATGACATGATTTTAAAGGGCTTCAAGTCAAAAGGCCTGTGAACTGCTTGGTTTCAGCTGTGACACAGTATGTGAATTAGTTATAATCAGCAGCAATGAGCCAGTTTAGATTGTTTTCTTGCTGGAGCATGTTTTACTAGTTATAAACCTTTAAAATTTGGAGTGGTGGACCTTTAATGGAATATTTTCCTCTACTGTTTTTCCCATCGTTTCGTTGCAGCCTCTGGGTAAAATTTAAATATACCGAGCAACAAATTACTGAAATCAGCACGAACAGTATCCACCCTGTGTAAGTTTCAGCAAAGGCTGCTGAAACCCTCCAAATTCAAAAAAAAAAAAAAAAAAAAGAGTGGATGTTTGCAGGATGTGTTTTGGAGCTGGACCTGTTCAGTTGTATAGAAGAAGAAAAGTTCGCATCTATGAATAACTTCTGTGTCTGGTGTGTGTACAACACCCAGACTGGTTACGTTTACATGGAGGTGAGAAGCAGCATCTCTTTAAAGGAGGCCCCCTGAATCTCAGGGGGCCTCCTTTAAACTGTGATCCCGCTACATTGACCCGTCATGATGCTGAATCAAACGAAGCCGTCACGATGCAGCTCAGGGTGTGATTTCAGATAGCAGAGCTGGTGTTCCACAATCAGAGGCGTGACGTATAACACAACAGCATTTGTGTCTGTCCTCCCTTTCAACACAGACGTTGATCCGGGCTCTGTGACCACCTCCATTGGTGGTGTATTGCCAGAACAACAAAAGCCCCCCCCCTCCATCCCTCCATTCCATGTTTGTTCATTTTACACAGAACAGTGAGGCGGAATAAACGTGCAGCCCTCCCGTTAGAGACGGGGCCTAGAGCCTCTACTAAAGCAGAGGTTCCACATGGCTGTTTGGATCTGGAGGTCGCTGGTATGCAGACATCAAAGGGTTAAAGGTGAGGAGAGGCTCAGCAGCACACCACTTATCTCCTCTAATGACCTCCTAAGTAAAAGTCAATTACTTCTGCGTCATGATCAGAAAGGAACAGACCACGGGGGGCTGTTTGAGCTCCAGTGCTCCTCATTACAACGACTTCTCTGGAGTTTATTGGATGAGCCGCCTGGCCTCAGGCTCCAGGTTAACACATTTCTAGTTACTGCATTCCTAGTTCCTAGTTACTGCATTTATTAAACTCTTTACACTACAGCATGTATAAAGCTGCACAGCGGTAAAAAAAAAAAAAAAAAAATCGCACTATGTTTATTGTGTTAAGATGAATGTTTGTTTAAGCAGCACTGTGCTCTCCTGTGCAGGTGGTGAGGAAATGACTGAGTTATTTAGTGCATTACGGCTGCGAGTGAATTTACAATCCCATGCATTCTTCTTAAACTTAAACCAGCTTAGTTTGTCTTAGGCCCTGATGAGTTTTAGAGATACCAGGTTTCAACCTCAGCGAAGTTCGGATAACACTTCTTTCCAGCTCTGACTTCTCAAGTCGACTTCAACAAGCGTCCGATCGTGTTTATCCTCTGAGATCACTGACTCATACGCTGCATTCCACTGCTTCTTCTAGTCGATCTGTTTCTAAAATTATCTGTATCATTATCAGCATTAGTATTACTACACTGTAGTTTCTCAGAATTAAAAATCCCTTAGTTTAATTCTTCCTGAATAGTCCAAAATAAAAGCTTCATCGCTGCATCAAATGAAATATTCTTTGTTTTGTGCATTTTTCGACCCCCAAATTCAGACTGAACTCTGGCATCTAAAACCAATCAGGGATGAGGGTTTGAGTTAGTCCACCAGGGCTGAAGAGGCTGGAAAGGTATTTTCATTTTCTGAGATAGAAATAAAATCTTTAACCTGACATGCGCTCAGTAAAACGGTTTTAACCTGTCACAACTCATAAAGCTATTATCATAAATTACATCTCTGGTAACAAGTGAGTCGAAATACATATTTGTACTTTTCCAGGTTATGACCCCAGATGTGTTAGTTTCACTAAATCGCACAGTAAATGCTGACAACAGCAACAAGGAAAAAAATACTCAGTTTAAAAAAAAAAAAGACTCAGTAGGAAAAGCTCTGAATCCAAGATTTTAAATCCATAAATCTAAATAGAAAATATATTTTTAGGTTAAAGTACGAATGTTGAAAAATGGACTCTTCCAGTGTTGATCATATATTACTAATACATGCGTGTGAACAATTATTCTTGGGTCACATCTAACTTTATTATACGTTTTGTGTGTAGACTTTCCCCCCCCTAATTTTTCAGTCTAATCTGAAAAAAAAAAAAAACCTACAGAAGTAATGACTGGTGGAAGAAGTGGAACAACAGTAATGTCAATGTAAAAATACTGTACATAACAATGTTTCATATTTTGGTGCATTATGTTTATTGATTTTTTTTTTATAAGTAGTTGCCATTTAAATTTAACTTACCTTCTTAAATGCAGTAGAGAAACATCAAAAAAGTAGATTAGAACAGAGACATTTAGGTAAAGTACTGTAGTAGTAAATCTAATTATCACATAAATGATGCAGTGACATAAAAAGTCAAATATATTTTCCTCTGAGAATCAACTGAAAACCCCAAACTGTGCCGAAACACCTGAGAATATGCGCTTTTGTGAGTCTGCAGAAGTTGTGCGTCAGTGCAGACGTCTGCCGTATGACACGGTGAGGTGAGAGGAGTGGCCCGCGGGGCCTGTGCTTGGAGCTGCTGTGGCTCCCGTCCATCAGCGTCTGCCTCAGACAAAGATACATTATTGTCTATTGTTATTCTGGCTTATCAAACCTGATTTAACAGCTCACAGGTATTTCTCTGGCTGAATACTGTCATTCTGTTTCTCTGCCCTCAACAGCCCTGGGCATGTTATGTTTCTGGGGAACAGGAAACACCCCCCCACCCACCGATGCGCTCACTCCCCCCCCCCACAACCTCCAACACACACGTACACACTGCCTCTTCTTTGTCTGACTCATTTGTCTGTGTGTGTGTCAGTGCTGCCAAGTGTTTTGTGTACACCTTTGCTGACACATTTACCACACACACGTTTATCTTATTGTCTTGGTACACTCGTGAGGACCATCAATTATAAGGATATAATTTACAAGTCAATGTAGCATTATTTATTTTGATTTATTTTCAGTTATTCTTGCTTTTGACTTTCATGCTTTACACATCACAGATCTGCAATTCAGCTCTTTAATCAGAACCATGATCTCCATGCTGCAAATGAGCGAATATTCAACAGTGAAGTTAAAATTAAAACCGTGTAGAAGAAAAACAAAACTATAGTGTGGATCCAACGGCAAGGGCCTTTCACACTCACAGCCTAAACGGTTTTATCAGCCTGCCACACTGGATGTGTATTGGCTCCTGACAGACGTGTGTGTTGTTGTTGTATGGGGTCTAGGGAAGCACCAGGGTTTGTGGGTTGGTGGGGGTGGGGAGTGAGCGCATCGGTGATCTACATATCAAACATATTTATGGATTTCATCAGGAAGTTACAGATGTTTTACTTTTATGATAAGTGTAACCAAGCAGCAACATCATTAAAGTGTACTCACCAAATATACCATGAACCACCAGCCTTTAAAAGACCTGCAACCATGCCTTTCAAATCAATAGAACTAAAAATCTTGTTTTCCACACCCATATCCTGCCTAAAGGTGGGTGGATGAGATCCATTTATGAGTCAAAAATGTATGAATCTCAACAATGATGGTATCAGTGATTAAGTTATAATGTGCTCTCCCTTTTACAATGCTAGTGCCGCCCCTGCTTATGAATTAGTCACAGCTCTTACTTTTTTTTTTTCCCCTAAGGTGAGATGAAAACATGGACATCGAGTACAGAGCTGGAGTCAGCGATTACTGACTCACTGGCATCTTAGATCCGTGTGGCTGTCTTCAAAGAACTGACTTGTTATAAACATTATGAAAAAGAAACAAGGCACAAAATTGAATATTTTCATCTGCTAATGTTTTTTTGTCTCTACCAGAGGACCAGCTGGATTTTGTGTAGCAGCCATGGGCAGCAAGACTCTGCCAGCACCAGTCCCTCTTCACCCGTCCCTCCAGCTGGCCAACTACTCCCTCCTCCAGAGCTCCACAGGCCTCCAGCTGCCAGCAGATCATTTTCACAGCATCTACAGCTTCAGCGCCCTACACGCCATCCATCTCCATCAGTGGACCCTCGGCTACCCACCTTTGGCTCTGCCCCGCTGCACCATTTCCAAGCTGCCTGCCCAGTTCTCCTCCATGGCCTCCATCCCCATATTCCCTCATCTCTTGCAGCCCAAGCAGGGCTCAGCAGGGCTGCTGCAGAGCTCCAAGAACAAGCCCCGCTTTGACTTTGCCAACCTGGCGGCAGCAGCTACCCAGGACGATCATCTGAAGGCAGAGGACCTGAGCGTGACAGGTGCTGCTGCCGCCGCTGCAGCACAGGCTTCATCTCACCACTCGACCTCAGTCGGCCTGGGATGCCTCTTGGATGTGACCAAACTCTCTTCACCGGAGCGCAAGTCCAGCCGAGGCCGACTGCCCTCCAAGACCAAGAAAGAGTTCGTCTGCAAGTTCTGTGGCCGCCATTTTACCAAATCCTACAACCTTTTGATCCACGAGAGGACGCACACGGACGAGAGGCCATATACCTGTGATATCTGCCACAAGGCCTTCAGAAGACAGGACCACCTCCGGGACCACAGGTAAGAAGCAGGCTCGATCGAAACCTATCAAGTCAGAGAAAAATACAGGGTTACTGTCTGAAACTGTCAATCTGACATGCATGCACGTCACACTGCAATTGGCCAGGTGAGGTAACGAGATCTGAAGCCCTCTCTAATTCACATTTTAACTAAACTCCCAAAACTCATCTGTTTGAAGCATACTGAAGCCTTTGGCCTGACTGAACCAGACCACATACTGTACCTGACAACATGTTTTTATCATTATACATACAATGACTACACAGTGAATTCCTGTATTTCCTAGAATGTACTGAGTAAGTAAGTATAACGGTTGGACAGGGATCGTATACCAGCCCTGTCTCCGTCTAAGTCCTGTCTCACTGAGCTTTTCAAACACCTCCTACACACAATATTTATAATGCTGACTTTATTGATGATCTTTTCAAACATGTGACACCACGTCTGCCCAGGAGGCGTAGTGTGAGGAGCGCGTAGGCAGAGCAGCGGCAGTTTCACTTCTTCATCTGCACATGATGCGTTCAGGCACAGCAAGGAGTGTAGGTCAACTGTATTTTGGCAACGGTTAGAGCCCCACATGTAGTCCTTGTATAAAATTGAATAAAGTAGACTTGTGTAGTGTAAAAATACACATTGTGGTGTGTTTAGTGAGACACGAGCAGCCTGTGTTGACAGAGAGAAGCATAACTGTTACATCTGTTACGTCAGATGTGAATGAGATGCGCCATCGAAAGACACCGCTGAAACGCCTCCTGTGTGGACACTCTGTAAGACATGATGGAGAAAGGTTTAGTTGTTTAATGCTAAGAATACAGCGATTGGACCAAAGCGAATTATAATTAACACTCTGCATTTGATTACCAGCATGCAGAAAGACTTTTATTTTGTCCTGCTTTTTTAGGGTGTGACAGGGTTAGTGAAGAGCTATAGAATTTACATGTAAGATTTTGTTTCTTTGTCAGCGCAACAAGATGATACAAGATGCTGAGCGTGTCCAAATGACTGCTCAGTGTGTAGTGTGGGTGTGAGAGGAAGTTTTGAGAGCGGTCATTGACTGGTGATCTCAGTGTTTGCTTGTCCAGCAGCGTGATTCAGTATCAAGTATTTGGAATTGGCATCAGTGTATAATTAGCATGACATTAGCAAATATCTGGTATTACAGCTTTTTACACTGCCTCGGGTAGTGTAGGAAATGTTAGAAACACTAACTGACCACAAAGGAATGATATAACAAAAAATATGGCAGGGAAAGTCGATACAGTGAATTACCCAGAATATAAAATCAAGCTGTGTGAAGGCGTATTCAGACAGAACATCAAGAGAATTTTGACTTCACATAGTTTGCTTTTCTGCGTTGATTCGCCCCAGACGACCTACATCCCGACTGCACAGACGTTAGTCAAAGGCTAGCTAGAAATGGACACAGCTGCTGTGTCTATGGAGGTGTGTCTGCTCTTAGCCTGATCTCAGAACTCACCAGCAGTTCCATTACTTTCTTTCTTCCCCCCTCACCCAGTCTCTCTCCATTTTCCTCTCATCTCTGTATGTTTTATCAAACACATTCCAAAAACCCCAGGACAAGCGCAAATTTTGGGCTCAAGCTGGGACGCTTTCCATTCGTACGAACGCACCTTCACTTCGGCTCATACCACCCTGGGCAAATTTGTGTCTTATTGCACCCACTTGCATCTTTTCCATTCCGCTTCCAACAGTAGTAACGAGAACAGTAAACAGTTTCTTGGTGAACAACAGCAGGGTGCAGACTATGTGCAGCTTCCTGAGGTTGGTGCCATGTTACCGGTGCAAATACAAACACAAACGAATCCTGCACTATAGCCTGTGCCTGCAGGAGGTAAGAAACTGGATAGAGTTTGTCCGAGATGAGGACTGGAGTGAGCTGGGTCTGTCACAGTAAGAGGGGAGATAAGGCCTCTGCAGAGCCTATACCACCATGTGAAAACTCATCTGTTCCTGAACTACACAACAGCATCCAATCAGAAACACTCACACGAGTTGTTGCCGAAATAATGTTGTTTCGTTTGGAGGACATGTTGGAAGGGCGATGAGGCCTTGACCATTCAGTACAAATGATGATGTTCTGACATCTGACACAATTCTTCTACATGTTAACTAACTAGCCGCTGTGTTGTCTTCCTCCTGCAGGTACATTCACTCCAAAGAAAAGCCCTTCAAGTGTCAGGAGTGCGGGAAGGGCTTCTGTCAGTCCAGGACTCTGGCTGTCCACAAAACATTACACATGCAGGTCAAGGAACTGAAGCCAGCCAAGATCAAGTGATTCACTCCCCCAGCAGGGAGGGGACGGGGACACTGGAAAAACATGACCAAAGACAGTAACAACAGGCAAAGAACAACCAAAGAAATTTTCATTTCAGCTATAGGGAGAGAGAGAGAGAGAGAGAGAAAGAGAGAGAGAGAGAGACCCCTCTGTTTCCACGTGAACACTCCTCAAGGATGAAATATTTTACCAGACAATTCTTAAAGAAATAATACAGAAATAAGGCTTAGTGGAGAAGTGTACTCTTAGTTATCAAAGCCTGACTTGGCAGAGAACCCAGTGGATGTGTGGAATGTGAAATGGACCTTAACAAAAAAAAAAAAAAAAAACCCTTGTGGCTGCTCAGTGCAAATACTTTGCTCAAAAGCTTATAATCCAAAGACTTTAGAAAAGGGACACAACTCTTATGCATTTTTTTTTTAACGAAAACTGAGAATGATCAAAGCCATGTTAGCATAGACACATTTTCATCCTTTTCAATATCACATTCCAATGATATTTTTGTACAGATGCATTATATCAAAAAAATGTATTTTTGCACTTTAACCTGATTATTGATTATTTACATATATCACTGGATTTCTTAAACTTATTTTCAAAATGAATAATCATTTCTAAATAATAAAATATTTTACTGTAACTGCTTTGGCCGTGTGTCTGAGTCTGTCTGACAGAAATGTTGCTCTGTGGCATAAGAATATGGTCATTAGTTACTGCATGTAATTCAGTGCACTACTTACAGATTTAAATATTGTAAGGGAAGAAAATGCTACTAGATAAAGAGGTGCTAACTGTAGTTTGTGGAAACCTTTACATTAAGTTACATTACATTAACAAGACACTTTGTCCAAAGAAGCACACAAGGCTAAAGGTTTACAGCCATGATGATGGCTTTGTAGGCTGCACTTGAGCTACATGCTTACATCATCATGCTAACACGCTTACAATGATAATGCTTGCATGTTGATGCTTAGCCGGTAAAATGTTGCATGTAACGGTCAGACATCTGCTTAATCAGCCCCAGTTACAGCTGAGGCTGCTTGGAACTTTGCAGGCATTTGGTCATAAACCAAAGTCATTGGACAAAATGAAATTCTGACTAAAATCAAAGTCATTCTGATTCATCCTGTGGAGACAATGACTTTATAACCTCACAGCAAACCATGCAATAGTTGCTGAGATATTTCAGTAAAGGAGTCAACCTCATGGTGGTGCTAGATGAAAAGTCAGGGGTTCACCAAAGTCAGGAGGATTCCCTGGGCATCATGAACGTCTCTACAAAAATTTCACAGCAATCCTAGAAAAGGCTGCTGAGATTTTTAAGTCTGGACCAAAGCATTGAACCGACCAGCTGACACTGTAAAATACACTATAACTCCACTGAAACCAGCTATATGTCAGAAACTAGAAGTCTACCCCCTCCCAAACAAACGACTTAGAGCTTGAACAATGCTCCAGTACAACCACTTGATATTCTGACACCTCAAACCTCCTGTGTGTTGTTTTAGAAATGTTTCAGCATTCCTCTCCTGTCATAGGGAAACACACCCACTCCACACCTACTGTACGTCACACGCTCTGATCACAGCTGCTAACAAAGCAGCACATTCAGCTGTACAGAAATGCAGCACACAGTCTTGTGTTGCAGTGCCACATCCATCCATGTCCAGTGGAGTGTGAGATGATCGTGTTGAGGGTTTTGAACCAGCCAGACAGAGTGTAGAGTCAGTAAAACCCAGAGTCCCAGACTAAAGATTCATTAGTGTCTGAAACCTCAGTTTACTGCTTAGAGTAAACTAAGGAGTGTCTGTTATGGAAGGAATACTGGAGTGAATGAGGGAGAGATTTAAAGTGTGGTTTCATACACAACAGATCTGTCCACCTGGCACTCAATGTGGACATTGTTACAGAGACAAGGAGTCAATATCAAGTACATCTTGACACATGCTGTTGTGCAAAACTTTTTCATATCAGAGTCTCTTGTACCTGAGTCTAAATATAAACAGTATGTAAAGTTTTGAACAGATAATCACTGATGGTGTCTATTCTTCTACAACAAGTCCCCTTAGACTGTTTTTTTCCCCCAGATACATGCTTGTTCCAGAGGAGTTTTATTTTTATGGTGGTCAAGTTGCAGTTATTTTTATATTTGTTTTTGATCCTCTCATGTTTCCAAAGGAAAAAAAAATAGGGGCTTTAAACACTGGTGGGTTTCATGGGTCGCCACAAAAGTCCCTGTAGACATGTTGAACTCTACTGGAGCGATGAACACCATTCTTCTAGAAGATATTCCGCAGGTGTTCAACTGGGTTGAGATGTGGTCATGGTGAAGGCCATAGAATATGATTCACTATTCAATATGCAACACTCACTGATGGTTAGAAACACTCACAGCTAATGCTTGCACTTTGAATCATCCGTACAATGCAGACTTACTTCAGTGGCCACGCTGGTAGATAAATTAAAGACAAGAACAGTTTGTGAGAATCTGCAGAATCTCATTTCTTATTTAAGCTTAAGACAGGTGGAGGATTTATTTTAAAAAGAAAAGTCTGTGTAAGTGAACAGGTATGGTCAGTGTTTTCTTACTAGTCATAGTGCATTAAATGAAAGTGGTGCTGGTGTGTGTTTCTGTGTGTGTGTGTTGTGTGAGGGGGGATTATGTGTGTTTCTAGTGCGTCATGCAGGAAGAGGACTCCTGGTCCAGGGGAAGAAGGAGAGCTGAGCGGATGGTCGGCCTGTTGCTCACCGTTTCTCTTAAAGTCAGGAACTCATCAGTCTGTCATCAAGTCCCCGAGTAGCCAGGGACACACACACACATACACACACACACACGCACACATCTGGGCAGCTTGAGATGGCAGGGGATGGTGTACGTGACATAAGGCTTGTCGAGTTTGTGGCAGAGGGGACACTGGCTCTGCTCCTTGGCCTCCTGTCCTCAGGCGGCTGGCAAGATTACAGACCTTAACTGCAGTATGGAGACAGTGAGGGAACAAAGAGCACTGCTACCAGACACTGGGAGGACAAATATGTCTTTTTTCCGACGGTCTGTGGGATCCAAGGCTGCTGGTGGGCACCAGCGGTCACGTTCTGTTGCATGGCCATTGTAGGGGTTGATAGTGTACTTTTTGTGTTCCTTAGAAGGAACCACGTAGGCACCAGGTGGTTTTAGCCTGAGCCACAGTCTGTGGTTGGATTTTGATGGATGATATATTATACATTTTGGAGATTCAGTTCCAATCATGCTTTGAGCAATGTAAACAGGAAGTCTACTGTTGCAATGCTTTATAATTGTTAGCAGTTAAAGGATAAGTTCATAAAACAATACTCACAGGCCCCCCGACAGGGTCGCTGTAATTACTCCTCTTTCCAAACTGGCTGCAGAGAGACTGGATTCAGAAGTGATTTAAACGTAAGCGACGGGGGGCGAAATATACAGTCGCTGTTCTGTGTTACATTTTTAAGTTCAGCTAACTAACACAAGACTTCAACAGTCTGAGTTAGACAAATGAAACTGATTACCTCCCATAATTACAGTCTTTTTAGTTCAAAATTCCTTTAATGTATTTCTACAGACAGTGTTTACTTGTTGAGCCGCACAGGACGGTAGTTAGAAATGCACAGAGGGAATAAAGTATTTAAAAAACACAGTAACACTGAAAGTTTGTCTTTGTGACAGTTTTGAATGAAAGTTAAAACGAAATGCGTTATTATCCTCTTGAAATATTAAAATGCAGACCATATAAAGCTTATTATGAAATTAATTGACTGAGATTATTGGTGTGCATTTTGTTGTATCGAACGGTCTCAGCAGTGAGAGCATGCAGCTACAGTAAGCCCCAAGGGGAAAAGTTGGATTAGGATGATTGTGACAGCCTCTGACTGGCAGAGTCACCAAAAAAATGTTATCAAATATAATAATAATAATAATAATATATTATATTTACATAAGGTTATTTTTTTCAACATCAAATTATTAACCCATCATCATTTATAGAATATTTTATTTACAATGTACAAATATAACTAATGTTTTTTTTTTCTATTGTTGTTTTTGAAAAAAAAAAAAAAAAAAAACAGTGAATGGTGCTTGCTAGCAGTGAATTCTGAGCGAAGAGCGGCGCTGGTGGAGCATCATGCCTCATCTTACTCAAGAAAAATCTTTCTTCCAATAACGAAAAGAAAGAAAAGAAAGGGCGACAGTTAAGTGTCAACTTATTCTTCACAAAGAAAGGTAGCTCTCCCTGTGTGAAACTACAGTATATGATAGTAGGCACCTGCTGCTTATTGAAGTGGATGTTTACCATGGACGCTCTATCAACACTGAGGGGAACGACTTTCCCCCCCTGGCCTTGGCTTTACCTCTGTGTCCTCTGGGCCAGGGGGAAATGTCATTCACTGCTACTGTCCTAACTGAATGATTTAGGAAGGGCTGGCAGAGGGCATGGAGCGGGTAAGGCGGTGCTTCACACAGTAGACGTCGCTCTGGGCCACTGACACGTTTATGGTTTCCAACCCGGCAGGGTGAGTCGGAGGGTGGCAGGATGGACGCACAGTGAACTGACAGATACAGAACCGACAGGGACCGGCTGTTCCCTCCCAGGCTTCCTCCAGCGAGGGAGGAAAATGGAAGGAAAAGTCAGCCCCCCCTCTCCTTTCTAACAATTATAGAGCAGGATCAGAGCAGGCCAGGAAGGTGAAAGCAGGTCTTGATGAAAATCACTTCCACGTGGTTGATGGCCTCTTCACCCTGCTATAGAAGGGTTACACAGACATAATGGCACAAGGCTTATTGTAACAACTACCTCTACTGGAGACCGCAGCGAACACTTTCAGATTGAATAGACGATAGTGATAATGAAACAACAGCCTGCAGCAGCATTGCATGGGGGCACCATTAAAACCAGGCAATGGTTGCTAAGACCTTAACATGTCAGCAGTGTAACTGTTTCCCAGGGATCAGCAGGGTTAGTAATGTCAGATCCTCACATAATGATTCCTTTTGATTTTGATGACCCTCCATTGACCTTTTTCTCTAGTGCTACTGCCAGGCCATTGTTTGTGCTTCTCAGACTTCTAATTCTACACACAGCAATTAAATTAGCCGACATCATTCAATTTCAATTTCTCTAGAGCCACTGTGTAAAGGGATCTGTGGTCATTTGATTAGTCACAGATTTATGCAAATGCACTACCAGATTCAACTACTACAAATGACTTCCTCAGAGTGTATGCTTTTTTTTGGACATTAGCATGGTCAAACATAATGCCATTGTATTGACTTGACAACTATACGATGACAAAGTCCAGTTTGTTCAAGGGGTGGCATTAGAGGAAAGGTCCTAAGGTCATTCAGATTGAAAGGATATATTTCATTGGGTGTGTGTGTGTTGCCATTGTGGCTCATGCAGCCTCTGCCTTTGTTTCATACGTGGCTACAGTAACAGTTAGACTCATGGCGATAGATGGTGTGTTTATACAGTACCAACAGAGAATGGTGAAGAACTGCTGTGGTTGTCTTGAAATATTGTTGTGTCATGAAGTGCTGTGCTACAATCTGCCGAGTGAGTCTGAGTCTGAGAGCTAGCTGTACAGCGGCATCAGTGATCAGCAAACAGCACATCCTGATGGATTTCCATCCTCACTGGGGGACACCAATAATGCAAATTTAAAGAGACCCAACATTTCAAGTTTGCTACAAGAGGATAAAATACACTGGCACTTGTTTATTAAAAAAATACAAAGACTTACCCAACCCCCCACCTCAGACTATGTTTCTGATATGCTAATCTCAGCACACATGTCATTCCTGAAACTCTCCAGACCTGTTCAGAAACAGACTAAGGTCTGGCCATAGGGTGCTGTCTCAGCCCTGCAGGACTGCCTCAAAAGCACTGATGAAGCAGCAGCTTCCTTTGGGGACCATATTGATCTGGAGGAGTACACAAAGACTACGTCAGTAAGTGTATTGATGGTGTCACAGTCACTAAAACCAATCACATTAAGGGCAAACCAGAAATCATGGCTGACAGAGGAGTCTGAGCAATAAGATCAGCCACCTGACCTCAGAGCAGTTAAGTTGGTGCTTCATTTCATCACCTGAACACTTTGTGTCATAGACTTCATCCTCGTCATCAAAGAGTTTAGGTTCATCTTCATTTGCCAAACTTCCTTTGGTTCCCTAAAACTGACAGGACTGATTCTATAAAGGGCTACGGTTCCTATACTGCACTGATCAGATGTAAACACTCAAAGATGAAAGTCAGCACTTAATCACCGCATTGATCCCTTCATTTCAAAGTTAATGTGTCAGGTTTCGCCCTGGGAGCCAGGGCGGTCTTATTTTGTTTTAGTGTTTCCTGTTTTATTTTTTGGTCATGCTGTAGTTTCCGGTTGTTCACTGTTTTTCCCTCTCGTTCCAGGTGTCTTGAGTTTCCCTCTCCTCGTGTGCTCCTTCCCCCTCCTGATTGCCCTCCTCCCTTAATGTGTTTCACCTGTGTGTAATTGTCTCTCCTCCCCCTAATGTATTTAAGTCCCCGTCCTCCCTGCACTCGTCGCCAGATTGTCTTGTGTGTTCTTTGTGTTCTTACCAAGCTTTCCAGCGTTCGTTTCTGATTGATTATTCGTGTATGACCTCTGCCGTGATTTGTTTGGACCTCGAGCTGCCTAACCCTTGTTGTACCTCTGCCTTCGTGGACTGACTTCTGTTATATCGACCTTGGACTGATTAAACCGTGTTTGATTCACCTGAATACTGACTCTGCACCTGTGTCCTCTCAACCTACAACGTCAGCCCTGACATTACAATCTGGCCACCATGGACACAGCAGAGACAGATTCGTTGCGAACAGCCATCGCCGCTCAAGGCCAGCTCATTAGCCAGCAGGAAGAGCAGCTGGGCTGTCTTCGTCAAGGAATCCTCGACTTATCCGACCGGCACGAACGACAGCTGTCGGCCGTCGGCTCCCAACTTGGCCAGCTACTGCAACAAGTCCAACGCATGCAGCCTCCGCCGCTCCATCAAACTGTTGCTCCTCCAGCTGAGGTTCCCGCTACACCCGCCGCCTCTTCCCTTCCCGTGCGGTTGGCCCAGCCGGATAAATTCTCCGGCGAATCAGGGGACTGTCGGGCGTTTCTCACTCAGTGCGAGTTGCACTTCGAACTCCTGGCCTTGGCCTACGCCACTGACAGAGCCCGTATCGCGTTTATCATCTCCCACCTGACGGGCCGAGCGGCGGCTTGGGCTACGGCAGAGTGGAGTCGTCAGTCGGCTATCTGCAACTCTCTTTCCGCCTTCATAGAGGCATTCAAGCTAGTGTTCCAGCATACCAAACCTGGTAGAGAAGCCGCGAGGGCGCTCATGGGACTACGCCAGGGAAATCGACGAGCAGCGGACTTCGCCATCGAGTTTAGAACCGTGGCAGCGGAGAGCGGCTGGAATGAGGAAGCGCTCTGTGACGCCTTCCTAGCGAGTTTGTCCGGTGAACTTAAGGACCAACTTACACCTCTGGATCTTCCCCCCACCCTGGATAGCCTCATCAGCCTGGTTATCAGGATCGATAACCGGCTGGTCGATCGCCGGCTGGAGCGACGCAAAGAGGCGGATGGTTCCGCTCGACCTGGACGCTCCGGAGAGCACCGTGCTAATCCACTAACTGCCGTTCTGTCCTCTTCCCCCGCAGGGCATTCAGCTTCCCCTCAGGCATCTGAGGAACCGATGCAGCTGGGCCGCAGTCGTCTCTCCGCGGCGGAGCGGCAACGACGGATCAAGTCAGGTGAGTGCCTGTACTGCGGTAAGGAGGGTCACTATGTTCGGGAGTGCACGGCTCGCCCCAAACGCCTTCGCTCGTCCTTAAGAGTGGGCACATTGACGAGCGAAATAGAGGCGCCCACCAAACCCATGTCAAGTCTGATTATGGAGGCACAAATTGTGTTAAAGGAGGGGGACATTCCGGTTCGGGTACTTATTGATTCTGGGGCTGAGCAGAATCTCCTAGATGCCGAGTTGGCCAGGCAGGCAGGCATCGGCTACGAGAAGCTACCCAAAACCATTCCGGTAACTTCTCTGAATGGCAGCGTAGTCTCCACCGTTCAGTATCTGACTGAACCCGTGCACCTGATAATGACTGGTAATCATCATGAACATTCACAGTTTTACATATTCACTTCTCCTCAGATACCAGTGGTCCTGGGCCACCCCTGGCTAACCTGTCATAACCCGGTTATCGACTGGTCATCCAGCCGTATTACCAGCTGGAGTAATTACTGCCATGCTACCTGTCTGCGTTCAGCTAAGCCTCCCAGTAGTGACCGCTCTGTTCCAGTAGGGGCGCCGCCCTCACCTGACTTGACCAATGTTCCGGCCGAATATCACGACCTGGCAGAGGTTTTCTCTAAATCTAGAGCTCTGGCCCTCCCTCCTCACCGGCCTTATGACTGCTCCATAGAACTGTTGCCAGGAGCTTCTCTGCCTAAGAGTCGGCTGTACAGCTTGGCTAGGCCCGAGAGGGAGGCCATGGAAAAGTACATTGCTGAGTCTCTGAACTCAGGAGTAATCAGGCCTTCTACCTCTCCTGTCGGGGCGGGATTTTTCTTTGTGTCTAAGAAGGACGGGACTCTCCGCCCCTGTATTGATTATCAGGGCTTAAACAAGATCACCGTAAAGAATAAGTATCCCCTGCCATTAATGAACTCTGCATTTGAATCCCTACAGGAAGCGAGGATTTTCACAAAGCTAGACCTGCGTAATGCCTACCACCTGGTCCGCATCCGGGCAGGGGATGAGTGGAAAACTGCTTTTAATACACCCCTTGGACATTTTGAGTATCTGGTTATGCCTTTTGGGCTGACAAACGCACCTGCTGTGTTCCAAGGAATGGTGAATGACGTGCTCCGTGACTTTCTGCATCGTTTTGTGTTTGTTTATCTTGATGATATTCTGATTTTTTCCAGGGACCAGGAGGAACATAGGCGGCATGTTCGACTGGTCCTGCAGAGGTTATTGGAGAACAAGTTATTCGTCAAGGCTGAAAAATGTGAATTTCACTCTGCCTCTGTGACCTTCCTAGGGTTTATTGTAGCTGAGGGAGAGCTGAGACCGGATCCCACTAAGGTTAGTGCTGTGGTAGATTGGCCGGTTCCCTCCACCCGCAAAGAACTCCAACGCTTTTTGGGGTTTGCTAACTTTCTTAGGAGGTTCATTAGGAACTTCAGCGCTATAGCTGCTCCATTAACGGCGCTCACCTCTCCCTCTGCTCTGTTCCGCTGGACAGAAGAAGCTAACTCAGCCTTTCTTAAGCTGAAGCAGCTTTTCACCACCGCGCCGGTATTAACCCAGCCTGATCCCTCCAGCCAGTTCGTTGTGGAGGTTGATGCTTCTGATACCGGTGTCGGAGCTGTTCTGTCCCAGCGCTCAAAGGCCGATAATAAACTTCACCCGTGCGCTTTTTTCTCTCGCCGGCTCTCTCCCGCTGAGAGAAATTATGACGTGGGTAACAAAGAACTGTTAGCTATTAAGTTAGCGTTAGAAGAGTGGAGACACTGGCTGGAGGGAGCTGCTTTCCCCTTCCTAGTCTGGACTGACCACAAGAACCTGACATACATACAGACCGCTAAGCGTCTGAATGCTAGACAGGCGAGGTGGTG
Organism: Toxotes chatareus; assembly: GCA_016801885.1. Taxonomy (NCBI): domain Eukaryota; kingdom Metazoa; phylum Chordata; class Actinopteri; family Toxotidae; genus Toxotes; species Toxotes chatareus. The sequence goes on from CM028899.1 coordinate 20,957,482, forward strand.
CCTGTTTTTTGATCGATTTGAGTTCACCATCTCCTATCGACCAGGTACTAAGAATACTAAACCGGACGCTCTCTCTCGGCTTCACGAACCAGCCGAGGCCGAGCAGGAACCTGGGACCATCGTTCCTCCCTCCTGCGTTTTAGGAGCACTAACCTGGCAGATTGAAAAAGACATTAAATCTGCACAGGCCCAGGAACCCGACCCGGGAGGAGGTCCTGCTAACAAACTGTTTGTCCCCAAGGTTACTCGTCAGCAGGTGCTCCAGTGGGCTCACTCTTCGTGACTCACCTGTCATCCTGGGGTTAGGAGGACTATTTCTTTTCTCCGGCGCCGTTTTTGGTGGCCGGAACTGAATAAAGACACCAAAGACTTTGTTGCAGCTTGTCAGGTGTGCATGCAATGCAAGGTTAATAACCAGCCACCGGTGGGTCTGTTACATCCCCTAGCTGTTCCAAGCCGGCCCTGGTCTCATGTGTCCGTCGACTTCGTCACCGGATTACCTCCCTCTACGGGTAAAACTGTTATTCTGACTATTGTTGACCGCTTCTCCAAAGCGGCTCATTTTGTTGCTCTTCGCAAACTTCCCACTGCTGCGGAGACAGCCAGACTTATTATCAAACATGTCTTCCGCCTACATGGTATTCCGGTAGATATTGTGTCTGACAGAGGACCACAGTTTGTTTCCCAGGTTTGGCGAGCGTTCTGTTCTTCCTTCGGTGCCTCTGCCAGCCTGTCATCTGGCTTCCATCCCCAGACCAACGGACAGACGGAGCGAGCCAATCAGGACTTGGAGGCCGCTCTCCGATGCGTCTGCCTCCGCAACCAGTCGTCCTGGAGCACCCACCTCCCTTGGGTAGAGTATGCTCACAACTCCCTCACCTCTTCGGCATCCGGGCTCTCCCCCTTCGAGTGTGCTCTAGGCTACCAACCTCCTTTGTTTCCGGAGGAAGAGAGGGAGGTGGCGGTGCCTTCGGTCCAACATCAGTTCCGTCGCTGCAGACGCATCTGGAGGGAGGCCCGGGCTGCCCTGCTCCGCTCATCTGACGTCAACAAAAAGCTGGCTGACCGGCACCGCATCCAAGCTCCCACCTACACTCCAGGTCAGTCAGTGATGCTTTCCACTGCTCATATTAAGCTAAGAACGGAATCAAAAAAACTGTCACCCAAAGACATTGGTCCATTTGAAATAGAAAGAATCATTAACCCTGTGGCAGTCAGACTTCGTCTACCCAGGTCTCTCCGCATCCACCCAGTCTTCCACGTTTCTCAGGTCAAACCACACGTCACCAGTCCTCTGCAGCCGGCTACTACTCCACCACCACCTCCCCGGATCATTGACGGGCAGCCTGCCTACACTGTCCGCCGTCTGCTGGACGTCAGACGACGGGGCAGGGGACTTCAGTACCTGGTTGATTGGCAGGGGTACGGCCCGGAGGAAAGATCTTGGGAGCCTACATCCCGCATCTTGGACCCCGCTCTCATCCGAGAGTTCCATCGCCGTCACCCGGAAAAGCCAGGTGGTGCGCCAGGAGGCGCACGTTAAGGAGGGGGAACTGTCAGGTTTCGCCCTGGGAGCCAGGGCGGTCTTATTTTGTTTTAGTGTTTCCTGTTTTATTTTTTGGTCATGCTGTAGTTTCCGGTTGTTCACTGTTTTTCCCTCTCGTTCCAGGTGTCTTGAGTTTCCCTCTCCTCGTGTGCTCCTTCCCCCTCCTGATTGCCCTCCTCCCTTAATGTGTTTCACCTGTGTGTAATTGTCTCTCCTCCCCCTAATGTATTTAAGTCCCCGTCCTCCCTGCACTCGTCGCCAGATTGTCTTGTGTGTTCTTTGTGTTCTTACCAAGCTTTCCAGCGTTCGTTTCTGATTGATTATTCGTGTATGACCTCTGCCGTGATTTGTTTGGACCTCGAGCTGCCTAACCCTTGTTGTACCTCTGCCTTCGTGGACTGACTTCTGTTATATCGACCTTGGACTGATTAAACCGTGTTTGATTCACCTGAATACTGACTCTGCACCTGTGTCCTCTCAACCTACAACGTCAGCCCTGACATAATGTGTGAAAAGACAAAGCAAATGAAAGAAAGTAAAGAGCTTTCTTTTTTTCTAATGAGGTTTTTTTGTTCATTAAAGTTCTCTTACTTTGGCGGGGTAAATACAGTATGACATATATGACCCTACTTGAGAAAAGAATGTGTCGGGTTTTTTCCTACATGTTTTCCAGGTGTGTTTGCTTGTGCCACCACATCACAGCCACTCTACACCTTGTTCACCTGTCTCAGGTAAACAGGCAGTCAGACCTTACAGGCCCTAGAGGTACATGTGTGGAGTACAGGGTCAGTAATGGAAATGGAAAGCTGCCTCACATGTTAAATTGTAGGTTAAGGATTAGAACGTCAGGTATGGAGTGGCCAACAAATAGACCCTCATCTCCTTCTTCTTCTTACAAAGAAAATGGGAAAAGGGCAACTGAAAACTGGAGCTTTATTAGCACTGCAGGAAGTAAATCCAACATACGGATTAAAAGTTCTGAGACGTTATGACACATCTTGTCATTACATTTTTTACCAACCTTCCTCACATGCTTTCCTCTCCTGGCATCAACAAGAGGAAACCCGAGGAAACTGGCCTGTTGTCTGAACAAACAATTAAAGCGGTTTGTTCTATAAACCACTAAAACGTACACTATTTCCTCACTGAACAAACTGCTCATTATGGAAATAGAACATAAAAACATAACAGAAGATTAAACTCATGAACTGTACTGGATCTACTAGTTGTTTTAATTTACAGTCTCGTGTTAACTACAAACTCACAACAGTTTATCTTGAATTAAAGGGGAGAACATGAAATTTCCAAGCTCCGTCATATGTCAGGCTTTAATTTTACATCAGTCAAATCTCAATGAAACACTGAAACAAATTCTTACACGGTAAGGTGTCGCATGATGTTTTCATATGATGGAAACAGGTTTCAACATGTCAGTGACTCTGTCAGTGAAGTTGAAATTGATCTTGACATCAGAGTTTAGACAGTCTGACAGTTTGCACCAAAGCTCAGAAAATGTCCAAATCACGAATGTTCTCAGTCTCAGTTTCATGGCTGCATGTCCGTTAGTACAAGTGAAATATTTGTCCTTTTGGTGGTGCTAAAGTAAAAGTCAGGAGGTGACCCACATCATTTGCATTCAAACAGTATCCACAGGAAATTTGAATGAAAACCACGCAGGTGTCTTTCTTTCAGCTAAAATGTTGGATAGACAAACCAGCTGATGTCACCACCTTTAGGTCCTGTGGCAGGTGGTGTAAAACATCGCTCTGCTGCAAGGATCTCAGGTGCACCACCTGAGATGAATTCAACTCATTTGGATTTTGGTTGTGTGTTAAACAAGTATCACAGAACGCAGCATGCTGCACTGATTCATTTGTTCTGGCTCTCACAAGTCGTCATCTCAATTTGTTCTGATTTTTATTTCTCAGAGGAGTTCCCACAGGCAGCCCCTTTCATATTTATTGTATATGCACATACTGTTTGAATAATAACCTTATGTACAGGTTATGTAAGTAAGACACTGCACCATACTGTGGAGGTGCTGAGCAGCTCCTTCAGCAGCAGACTTCCACATCCACAGTGTAGGAAGGAGCGCCACCACAGGTCCTTCATTCCCTCTGCTGTCAGACTGTACAACTCAGCTGTTTAGTTGTACTCTGGTCTGATCTAACTTTTTCATCTGTCCATGGTGGGACTGTGCAATATTTTTTTCTTTGTCACAGTATCCTACTCATCACACCTCCATCCTTGTGTAAATTTGTACATAGCCAGTTTTTACTGTTTTGTATCTTTAATTTAACTTTTTTTTAAGATTGTAAAAATGCTATTTTTTTCTGGCACATTTCTTCTACTTGCACACTTTATGCACTTTATGCACTTATATACACACACACACACACACACACAAAAGTAGCTCAAACATATCTTCTTCCTCCAATGTAAAGAGTAGACTATCATCCCAGGAAAGAATCCAGTATCAGTATTTCTGCCTAAACATGACCTGTGTGTTGTTGTTTTTTTTTAATTTACAAAGAAGTGTAGCAGTGCAAATTATAACTGTCAGTAGCAAAAGTGTGACATATTTACAGAGGCTCAAAACCCTGTATGGAGAAGGACAGGGTGGATGGGTAAAGAAAGCATGAGAGACAGCTGTTTCTTTCTGCAACAGTCAACACTGGATTGTTATAGTTCACTACTGTGCAGCCAGGAACACGAGGGAAGAGGACCCAAATGCAGAAACCCCAAGAGGGGCTGGTGCTTGAATTCAAAAGGTCCTTTCTATTAAAATCAAAACCACTGGATAAGATCCAGGGTCAGAAAACAGAATTTAAACAACTGAAGATCATCCAAAATGGAGAAAAACTACAGAAACAGACACTCTGGTCCAAAACTCAAAAGTCCTAACTTTTGGGAGAACAAAACATCAGAGGTAGGTCAAAGGGGGAAACAAAAGGCAAATCCAGGAGGGTGCACAGGCAGGGAAACAGGCAAGATTACTAACAAGAGAATCCAGGAAATGAACCAACACAAGAGCGAGGACACAGGTCAAACACAGGCAGAGACACAGACAAACTGACAAGGACACAGGGGAACAACCAGACTTATAGACACAAGGTAATAGTTAACAGGTGAAACCAATTAGGGCGGGGCAGACAATCACAAATGGAGGGAAACTAGACAAAGACAGGAAGTAGACTAAAGACTAAGACAAGATACATGAGGCTTAGGAAATGCTAAACCAAACTTCAGAAACTAAAACAAGAGTGACAAGATTTCCTCAACAATACTGAAAAAATACAGAGCAATCCCAGGAACCAGAACAAGAGTATATGACTTTAACCAGAAAACAACTCAAGAAACTAAACAGGAATTCACAACAGACCAACCCAATTCAACAAAAGTTCCAGATATGAGTTCCCAGGGTCTATATAAGTCCAAAGCAGTTCAAACAGCCCCCTTTAGGGGCTGACCATAACATGGATTATTTTAACCTTTCCCATACAAGTAGCTAATGGATGGGTAGATGGATGAAGTGGTGTGTGGTACAACCAGGTTTAATTTTGTGACCCATGAATCCACTTCATTAGAACCAAAGTCATGGCTGTTGAAACCATCTTCAAGTAAACAACTAACAATGCATTTCTCATGTTAACCCTAACCTTAACCAAACTTTAATCAGAACACTTCATCAGATCAAGAAACAGTCATGAATCATTTTGATCTGTAACAGTGCTGAAAGTCACTGACAATGTCATCCAACTGACAGGGGCCTCAGGTCAGAAAACAGTGCTGTGTCACCTTTAAAGAGAAACAATATATTTTGTTGTTTCGTTTGTCAGACTCGTTGGTGAGAAAAATGAGAACCTAAACTGCTTTGTCCCTTAAAGTGAAGTTCAGAGTTCATAAACTCTCAAAATAGGTCTCCTAAATCGCTTCGTAATTGAGGTGATTCCAGACTCTGGTACAGACCCAGACTTCATCTCTGCAGCGTAATTGTTAGAATAAATCGTGTTCAACGTAAAGGAAAGATAAATACTGGAACTGAACGTAATGGCTTGTTTAAGCAGACTCAGGGACATGGGAAAGTTGTGAGCAGGATGAAGAGAGGAAAATACAGATGGAATGTCCAAAATGAGCATATGTATCAAAATACAGAAACAGCCTGATTTTTTTTTTTTTTTTTTTTAAACCTAACCTCTGAAATAACTCTGAGTCATTTAGCTATCCCCGTGGTACCATTTGAGTTTTCTGCACTGGTCCACATTAGAAAGTGTGTTACATTAAAGATCAAGAGAAATCTCCCTGCATGAAATGGGAAAGTGCCCAGCGTTCTGCTTCGTCAACCCATATTTATAAAGCTCATAAATTTATCCCAAATTTAACACTCGGCATCAGGGTCTGATTCTCCTGCAGCTCTGCCCATTATGTGCAGTTTCATGGCAAATGTATTGTCATGTCTTAGCCACTTATTTAGTCCATAAAATATACATTTATTGCAGTTAAATTGGTTTGTGATGTAAATGACCAAAATAATTTGTAGATCGTTTCAGTGTGCCTAAGGCTACAAAAATGTGATGTGGTGCCAGTGGTGACTGGTGGGAGAGCAGCTCCCTTCATGCAACAGTAACTGTGCATCGGGGGACTCAGTGCTGCTGTTTCTTGTGCAATTTCATTTTATAGAGGTTTCACATTTTATAGAAGTTAGTGATCATATACTGGTCATATATTTATTATGTTTTACTTATGTCTCACACAGTGTTCTCTGTGCCAGTGGTGTGTGTAGTGATTCTAAAACAGAATACAGTGTTGAATACAGCATGAAGTGTAGTTAAAGCTACGGAAGTAAGAGTGCACTTGTTTGATTTCGGAGCCAAAATTCAACAATACTGGATTCAGCTCTGGAGCCTGGGGAGGCCGCTGAACTCACTGTCATGTTCATGAAACCAGTTTGATGACTTTAGCTTTGTGACATGGAGCATTATCCTGCTGGAAGTAGCCATTAGAAGATGGTGAACTGTGGCCATGAAAGGATGAACATGGTCAGCAACAATACTCAGATCAGACTGTGACATTCAGTTCAATTCAATTTTATTCATATAGCACCAAATCATCATCATCAACAAAAGTTATCTCAAGGCACTTTCCACATAGAGCAGGTCTAGACCATACTCTTTATAAAATTATCTACAGAGACCCAGCATTTCCCCCAAGAGCAGCACTTGGCGATGGTGGCAAGAAAAGGTTTTACTTTAACAGGTAGAAACCTTAAACAGAACCTGACTCATGGTGGGCAGCTGCCTGCCTCGACCGGTTGGATTGAGGGAGACAGAGAAAGAAAGAGAGAGAGAGAGAGAGAGAGAGAGAGAGAGAGAGAGAGAGAGAGAGAGAGGACGGGGGCAAGAGGGGAGGACATTCACACTATGACTGATTGTTGGCACAAGGCAGGTTGGGTCCATGGATTCATGCTGTTGACTACCATCTGCAGCCTCAGCAGAAATCCAGATCCATCAGACCAGGCTGCGTTTTTCCAGTCTTCATCTGTCCAGTTTTGTTGAACCTGTGTTCACTGCAGCCTCAGATCTCTGTTCTTGGCTGACAGGACTGGAACCTGACGTGGTCTCAGCTGTTCATCAGTCCATCCACCTCAAAGTTGGACGTGTTGTTCAGTCTGAGATGCTTTCCTGTTCACCACAGTTGTACAGAGTGGTTATCTGAGTTAGCATAGCCTTTCTGTCAGCTCCAACCAGTCTGACCTCTGACCTCTCTCATCAACAAGGTGTTTCTGTCCTCAGAGCTTCTGCTTCACTGGATGGTTTCTGTTTTCAGCTTCATTCTGAGTTAAACTCTAGAGACTGTTGTGAATGAAGATCTGCAGGATTTTATAAACTGCGCTGGTGACACACGATTGGCTCTTTGTATGAGTACATGAAGAGTCAGGTGTACAGGTGTGTGTTATGAAGCGCTCAGTGTGTATATTTTTGTAAATTCTTAATCTGTAAAGTAACTAGTAATCACAGTTCTCCAATAACTACAATATTTAGTTCAGTACCAGTACACCAAACCTGTACTTTGGGTAAATGAACTAAGTTACATTCCACCACTGGCTTTAGTGAAGTGCATCATGGGTTTTTTTTTTAACTTGTCTTTGTCCTTCTCTGTCCTGTTAAATCCCACTTCAAAGATGTTTACATAACTTTAGACAACAGATTGGAAATAGTTAAGAACCACAACCCAGTAATCCAAACGCGTGAGCGACTGAGGTGAGAATCACAATGAAAACAGATGGCAAACAGGCAGAAGTTGTTCTTAGGAGTTAACTCAGTTGTACTCGTTGTACTTATTATGGCTAAGCACAGAGAAAATCAAAGACATGCATAATTGTTTCCTCAGCAAATGTTACTCTGTATTTTTCCAGCTGAAGCAAGTTGCTGGTGGTAAAACTTTCCTATTAACTATTTATATTTCCAATTGTCCTCCTCTGGAACTAAACAAACATTACATGCAAACCTAATCCTTCACCCAAACAGAAGAAATGTTTGAATCTATCGCTGTTCAAATGCGAGTCACACAACAAAGGCAACACCCAAATGATTTAATGGCACAGTGCATTCAGTGTTGACTCACTAAACACTTGCTCATAAATGAAATGTGGTCAATTACAAGGGAGAATGTCACTCTCAATGTAACAGAGCAGAACCCGGCGCCCAGATCCATATTTACTGGCTGTAACACCCTGCCTGTGGGGTACAGTGTGTTCTGTTCTGTTTCTTCACTCTGCTCACAAGGTAAACACAGATTTGATTTTGTTTTTTTTTTTTTTTTTTTTTTTTTTTTTTACAAAGAGAAATGAAACACGGCATCATTAAGCTCTTTTTGCTGAGTTGCTCTTTGCTTCACATGGCTTGTTTGAGTGTGGATCCAGCTCTGTGTAACAGTTATCAGTTAGTTTTTCAATAAATTAAATCAGTTTTATTTATACAGCCCCAAATCCTAAGTTAGTTACCTCAGGGCATTTTTCATACAGAGCAGTTCTAAACAGTTCTCTTTATGACACAAAGATGCATACATGAATGTACAAATATTTAATAGAAATTTAAATTTTATTAATTAATGAAATAATTAAATTAATTCATTAATTAATTTAAGATGTGCAAATTTTCTATCTGTATCATATTGGGCAGAAAAAAAAAATAGAAAATAGAAAATTAGAAAACTGGAGTACTTTTATTTCTTAGGCTGTTTGAGAGGGCGGGATCTAAGTGTCTGACTCAGCTTGCTTCTGAGTGGCCGGCAGGGCAGCAGCTCATCTGTCATTGTTTCTTAAGCTAAATAAACAAATTTAAAAAAAAAAAAAAAAAAAAAAAAACAAAAAAAAAACTTGGACCAGCTGGAAAAGGCATCGTCACAAAGCTGAAAACAGCTGTTTTTTCTTAGCTCATGAGAAGCTGACATGTGGTTCTGAGAGGACAGTGACACTGAAAACATGATGAGCTCATACAGGATGATGCATTGGTTCGAGCTTCCCAACAGTGTAACTTCAAGTAGCTTAACCCTTTCTCAGTATCTTCCACCACTGTTTGCCAAACAAAAGGCTGCATCTTTGCCTGATAAAGTGTGTTCATGTCATGCAGTCTACACAGACCTAAAATTTGAACTGATCAAAGTCATACTGCAGATGTTGCGACAATCTGTTTCAATAACTGCCTGTGTTTGTTGTTGGGGAGTGCTGATGTCCTGAGTTGGGTTAAGATGACGTGGAGGGGACAGCCAGGGGAGCAGGATGATCATAACATCTGGATTCGCAAGGAGCAACAAGGGAGACACGTCAGAGGGAAAAAAAAAAGATTTTGATTTAAACAACTACAGACTGGTGACAAATTAAAGGAAACACCTGAATAAATGAGTGAAGCAACATAATGAATACAGATGCTTCCACACAGGTACAATGTATGGTACCATTGATGCTGGGTTTGTATCAAGAAAGCAAAAGGCAAAGATCTACATGACTTTGATGGAGGGCTCATTGTTGGGGCACTGATGGCAGGAGCTTCAGTCACAAAGACTGATCCACTGTCTGGTGTTTTAATAGGAACAGGGACTAAAGTGACATCTGCATTTAGATCTTTGGGGAAGACGTCAGTAACATTAGATGACTGTGATGCTCGTGCATTAGTGAGATGTGTAAGGAAAAACAGAAGAGCAGCTCTCCCCTGGGGTGATTGTCAAACCACAGACACTGGTCTACAGAGAGGTGGAAAACAGTGATATGGTCAGATGAGTCGTTCTTCACCATGTTCTACACAACATGCGAGAACGTGTGTGGCGAACACCAGGAGGATGGTACAGGCCTGAATACCTAATCCCTACAGTGGCTCTGTGTTAGCTCTCTCCACCTCCATCATCCAAACACCAGATGAGAGAATATCTTTTGGAAGAACGGTTCATCCCTCCAGTAGAAACCAGAGACTTAGAGAATCAATGCCAAGCCACACACTGAAGCTGTTCTGGAGGCATGTGTTGAACTAACACCTCACTAAGACACACAGTTTTTCTTTTAATTTGTCACCTGTCTGTACATCACCTGCTGGGGCATTTATTTTACACATTTTACACAGCATGAATTCCTTTTGCATTAGGTGGCTTTGATGAAGGGCAATCAGTGTTATAGTGAAAGGCTAATTTCAGTAATCTGGACTTGGAGTTGCTTCTGCTTTATACTGGTGCCAACGGCTGCACCTGAAAGTGTTTATTAGGTATGCAAACACTGCAGGCATCTCCTCGCACGCCAAAACACAGGCTGGCCAACACTAACGTTCCTCGTCACTATGTGAAAGGTACCATACATAATTATCAAGCTTTATTTGCTATATGTCTGTGTATTTACATGAGCTCACACTGTGTTCCTCATGAGTTGGCAGCAATGCCCAAAGTGGCGGGGGAAGCTGCCCTCACCTACAGTAGTGGCCTATGTGCCAGGAGACTGGATGTAATCTTTGGACGATGGTGTGGTGATGGGTGAGCTGGGCTACCCTACTTGGACAGACACAAGTTAAGCCAGGCACTTAAATCCTTAAGTCCAAAATAAACTGTTGTAGGATGAATATAAATGTGCATGTCAATCTACCAGTTTCAAATGCTTGACCGTAATACTATATTAGAAACTGTCTCTGTGTTTATTGCATTGATTTATGCTGTTAACGTGCTGGTGTAACACCACTGCTGCCAGTGATGGGAACAGAATTAACACGTTGACTGAAAGGGCCTGGTTCTTTAAACAGACAGAAAGGCAGAAAGGGAGATTAAAATTTGTGTTATTTGCACAAATGTGAGCACTGGACAAACTTACACTCCATGTCTATTTGCTGCAGACAGACAGACAAAATACTGCTGACTGGTTAGTAACATACACTGGGGTCCAAAAGCCTGAGACCACTCTCCCAGTGAAGAGAGACTGTCTGAAACTGGACAGCGTTACCAGCATCTTGCTCCTGTCTCTCTTCTCTCTGTGACAGGTGAATTTTTGTGTCCACTGTAAATGTCCCTCAGGATGTGAAATATGCTCCTATTTATTATCTGGCCCCTGCTATGTGGAAGTAGAACAGGTTATGATCTGGATGTAGCAGCATAATATTGGTGGTTCATCTCATTTCACAGTTCCCAACATTATTTCAAAGTGTCTTGTTAGATAATCAGACTTCTGCCACGCAGTCGGTGTGTTTATGTTCATTCATTCATTCATACAGAATTCAGCTCTCTATACAAACATCCGGTCTGAGTGTTCAAAATAAAATGTATAGCTATGGCACAAATATGTTTTAAAACATAATTTTTATGAACACATGAAGCACAGTGAAAGCACACACTCATCAACCACAGCATTAAAGCGGGTAACTGCTTTGAATGTTGTGGCTGATTGATGTGTGTATTTTTTGTTTTGTTTTATTGATATTTTGTATGTCTGCCTTTATTTTTGATGACAGATTCAAACCTTGTGGTGCATGGATGAAACCAGTCTTGCACAAACCTGTGGGGAGATGTTCTGCCATTCTTCACAGATGATTGTTTTTGGCTGCTCTTTGCTGGAGGGCTTTTTTTGTTGCTCTACCTTCCACTTAAAAAAAAAAAAAAAAACCTCCCAAAGTTGGATTCGAGTCACGGGGACATACTTGGCCAGGCCATTGTTCTCACTTTTGCAGTGTGTTTAGGATCATTGTCATGTTGGAAAATTCCTCTCCTGCCAAGCTTCTTGAGACAGGGAGCCATGTTCTCATGTGGATATACAAACTTACACCTTCGGAGCTCATGCAGCTTCTCATCAGCACACTCCCTCCTCTCTGTTACACGGTCTGGACTGTGCAGTCCCTGTGGCAGCCCTGGCCACCTCCACCGCTGCTGGACCCCATTTGATCCAAACATATTTATTCGGGTTTCATCATCTGACCAAAGAATATGCTGCCAATATTCATCAGGCCTCTTTTCATGGTTTGTCAAAGTTTAATCATGTAGTTTTGTGCCGCTTTGTGTGAACCATGGTTTTCTTCTTGGGCATTTTCTTCTTGGAGGTTGACTTTATGGAATGTGTCTGATCATTCGCTGAGATGCCATTTTCCACAGATAATCTTTGTGCCAAGTCAGACGCACTTACTCATCTGTTTTTCAATGCAGGGTTGTTTAAGTAGCGAAGTGTGTGCGGCATCAATCCTCGGGGACGGCCACTACTACTTTCACTGGTAATGTGTCTCTTCCTGTACCTCCTAACAGCTGTTGCAGCTATATTTCTGCTTATGTTCAGTAACCTGTTGATGCTGCTGACTTCAGTGTCGCAGTCTAGTTTCTCACTTTCTCACAAAATTAAATTCCCAAGGTAAACAATGTAGTGTGATGTGTGGTTTGCACATTACAGCTCATTTCTGGTTGGATGCTGCTCAATAGGAAGTCGATAGGATGACAAGTTTCCAGGTCTCACAGTAATGTTGCTACGTTGGCAACACTGGTTCAAGAGCTGGTGTCAGAATTTGGTTAGTTAAGCTTACAGACTGGAAGCAGAGATGTGCACCTTAACTGGCTGATTAAAAAGACTCTTACTAACACCTCTGAAGCTCACTCATGAACATGGTGTGTCCAATTAGTATAACATTTGGAGACCAGACAGCCAAGATACAGCATGTGTTGCTGTGAGGTGTTTTTTTTTTTTTTTAACAGAGCCAGTAGTCAACTGTAGTCGGTGTCTTGACCCTCTCCACCTCTTGTTTCTTAATCCTGGGACTAGAAGCCAAACCATGAAACATCTGTCCAAAATCCATCTGTCAACGTGGACAAGTAATTTCCAAGCAAACATTTCATGGATGTGGAGATATGCGGAAGGAGGCCAAGTCTAACCCCTCAGGTTTATGTGAAGTGGAAGTTGACTTTTAACCACAAAGTGTTCAGAATATGATATTATGGCCCAGTAAAAAGTCACATTAATCAACATTAAGTAATAAGACATAAAGAAGACATGAATATTCTGATTGCACTGAACAAGCAGCAGGTTATGTGGACAGAACTGATTGATGCTGTAGTCTCTACTTTCCAGTTATGAAACAATTTTTACACAAATTATCAGTATCATTTCTGGCCAGCCAATCACAACAACAAAAGGCTTGTTTTTCATCAGTTTTGGATGAGCTGACTCATTTCAACAATTCCCACAACCAAAATGCACTGAATTCTGCCGCCAGCTGCCACATACAATGATGCACTTAAGGGTTTTATTTAGAATACTTGCAGCTTTGACCAGAACTAAAGTGATGTCTACATAGCACACATAGCAATGTAAACTAATCCTGGTTATTTCCTGTCACCTCACTATACTGTTGGCTATCTAGTAAAGGCATAATGCAAATAATGCCCAGAAAGAAATACCCAGAGGTCTGCCAGCACTCACCCTGAGCCTTTCATATAAAGTAGCACAATAAAACTCAGTTACACAATAAGAATAGTGTTGACATATTTCACAAAGAATTGTTCTGAGTTTTCCCTGAATCAGTGGATAACTGTTTAAAACTAACATACAGTCAGATTTTAAATGTCATCGTGGTTTTAACAGTGAACCTCTGCTTGGCATTTTAATGTGATTTCTGTGGTATATGAGTTATATTACACATTTAGTGAAGTAGTACATAATCTACCTCCCATGTCAGCAGCCATTTACTCCACCTGTCATCATGTGATGTCCTGCTCTTCCTCATCATCTCTTTACATTACCTCCAGGAACAAGCTGACACTAACCACGAGCAGGGCCATGCGCTCCTGAAACTCCCTCTGACAGTGGCTAATGGTGGAAAGAATGAACGTCCAGTGGAAAAAAAAAACACTTTTTAGTAAAGACAAAGATAAGGAGACAGGAAACAGAGGTTTATGGGAAACGTGATCCTTTGAGAGATATGAGCACTGACAACCACCAAGGATGAGGAGAGGCCGCTGAGCCCAACTTTTCACATTCATATTGTCATACTGCATCTTTAATATGTTGAACGATGCTGTGTTGAACCTGAGCCAGTTTTTGTCATACATCCACCACTCATTATATTCCCATCTATCCATTAGATAAACCACTTATCCTTTTGATGGTGGCATGCTGGCGCTGGCAGAGGGGCAGCATACACCCTGGACAGGTCGCCAGTCTATCACAGGGCTCACACATAGAGACAAAAAGGCATTCATGCTCAAATTCACAATCTACAGGCAATTAAGAGTTGACAGTTGTATGTTTCTGGACTGTGGGAGGAAGCTGGAGAACCCAGTGGGAACCCATGCAGGGACAAGGAGGACATGCAAAGTCCATACAGGCTGCAGGTTCCAACTCAGAACCTTCCTACGGTGAGCAACCTCTTTGCCTCTTAGCTGTGAGTTGTGTTTTAATGCCATGAAATTTGTACAGAAAACCAACAGAGGAAATATCATAAAGACATTATTAAGTATTATCAGGAAAAACCTCGGACCTCATAATATTAAAAAAAAGAAAAAAAAAAAAACCTCACAGCGATACATCTAGTGAACTTTTATAACCCTGTTGTAGAGTCCATTCACATCTCCATTTCACTGATGATTAAATTTTAATCTGGAGTTAATTCACTTTAGAATAAACAGCTGTGTGAAATTACACTGAGTAACATCTAAGGGTTTTTAATGTGTATGTTTATTTCTGCAGCAATATTTGGGGAATGTATACACAATATCTACACAGTCTCAAATGTTTGTAATTTGGACTTTGTTACCAAAAAACAAGAACATCAATATTATTTTTTACTGTAATTATTAAAAAAAAAAAAAAAAAAAACGTTTTTTTTATGCTACCATTGCAAGTGTTAAGCAAACACTCATCTGCGTCATAAAACTTCATGCACCATGTGCGAGCCTTTTACCTCAGACCTCGTGCAAGAAAGTCCAAAACATTAAACGCTACCACTGCATCAGTGGGTCACTTAGTGGTTGTTCAGACCAGAATATGCTACAGCAAAGCATTTGTCTGCACTGGTGGTGGTGGTGTGTGGCTTCAGTTATGGGTGAGATATGAAATACAATCCAGGAAGTCCGGTCTGAGTAACAGTGAACAGTGAATACCGTTGTTTTTCATGGCAACAAACAGTAGAAACACAGTATTCACATAACAAATTATCCACCAGGTGTTTGCTTGTATGCATATGATTATGGAACTAGCATATTGGGAGGTGATGTGTTGTGGAAAATGATTGCCCTCATTCAGCATATTGAATAAAGACACTGATAATGCTATGAATTATCAACTAAATTGATCACAAGATGAGATGTGTCCAAACCTGTCTGATGCAGCCCAGCAGATTGGTTATGATTGACTTGATTGATTGGCTGATCAGATTGTACATTGTTGGCACGGTAACTAGTCACAGTGCCATCCAGTGTCTTTGGTTCTAGGAGCCAGTTTTTGTTCTGTACAACTGATCATGACCCTCCTTGTGTTTCATAGTGAAATCTCTACCTTCCAGCCTCACTGGGCCAGCAGAGTAAGCCAAAGCTCTGTGTGTCTACCTGACCCATGTGTACAGTCGGGTCAGTCAGGACTGGGTGGTCACATAATGAGCTGCTATGTCTGGACGGCCACACTGTCTTGGCATGTTATGACAAATTCACAATTATCTTTTAGGAAGAAATACATGGTATGTTTGCTATGATTGGTCTTACAGCATATTTCAGGACTTAACTCTTTGAATTTGGATTCAGTTAAACATACAGCGTTAGACAGTCGGAGAGAGTCTGATCTTTGTTTCTATCAACAATGTAAAGCAGGAGGAGAGGAGAGGAGGAGAGAGAGAATCAAAGAGAAACACACAATTCAGTTATTTCTCACATGTTGAAAAACTTTACTCTTTCATTTCTCAGGTACAAAGAAGTACATACAAGTTCCACCCATCCATTCACACTTCTCCTATTGTGGTAGGATTTACAGCTTTTTAAAACTGGTTTAATGACTGGTTGCATGTTGTGCTTTTGATAAACAGAGGTGGAACTTCTTTACAGTGTCCAAACACCTGCGTCCACTTTCCCAGTCTTACTGACCGTGGACCATCTCATGAGCAGGTGCTACATACAGGAATGAATAACTACATGTTACATACCACACAAACATCACAGGGAGGTGGTGGAGGTGGATGGTCTGCATATAAAGCCCAGGACTTTGACACTGAAATGTCGGTGGTTAGGTTTAGTGAACAAAAGTAGTTTGGTTAAGGTTAGGGAAAAACTGTGGTTTTGGTTAAATGTTACTAAACCAAACCGCGTTAAAAGGCTGTCCTCGTCTTGTGCTTCACCACAAACTTTTTTTTTTCTACTAAACCAAGACCAGGATCTTTTCTGTAAAAAGTGCTAACTACATTTCTTCAGTTTGTGCATAGTAAACTCAAGATAGCTGAAAACAAAGCCTGAAAATATCTGACTGATTAGTATTTTGTTTGGTCATACTGTATGAACACCACAGTTTTCCACAGGTGCAAGATCAGATGATGACCTGTTGTCTTATTGATAACTTTGATGTTACATCTAACTTTCAGAAATTATATCAAACACTGCTGTTACATTTCAATCCCTCTCCTAACTCTCCCATCACTGTGAACCAGATGTTAGAACTGTAACAGAAAGAGGAAAGGTCCATACTTAGCTCATGAGTGCATTAGCATGACACTCCCATTATTTCATTCTTGTGCCTTTTGTAATGCCCTGTGGGCTGACTCTGCCCCATCAAAGACTCTGCCTGGACCAGCAGCTCACTGGTCCAGCTGGCAGCCTGCCCAGCTCGGGGGAGCGAGTGGCTGCCTACATCAGATCCTGATGTAGGAAAGCTGATAGACTTGGCTGCAAACGTCCTGGACTCCCAATGAGGAGTCCTCTGAGACCTCTGACAGCCATAGACCAGTTTCTTATTTTGGCCTACATGGATGCTAATTGTTCATAATCATGGTTAAAAAAAAAAAAAGAAAAAAAGAAAAAAAAAGGTACATGAATTCAAAAAAAGCACATAGCTCAGATAATATCTTCAGCACCATACAGAATTACCACCTGGTTTCTATTTTTGTTGTTTCAACCATATTTAATATCAGTTATGATCTTTTACTTAGTAGTGTCACAGATGTAAGGTAGACACAGTTTTACAAGAGTCCAAAGAGAAGGTTTTAGACATTTAAATGTCTGTTTGCTTCATCCATTACACTGTAAACGTTGCAGCCACGGTGAGGATGGTGTGTTGAAGGTAAACATGTCCCGGGCCCCTGAAGTGGAGAGTCTGACAAGCTTTAGGCTCACTATGTATCAACAAAAAATAACTGAGCATTTGATAGGGAACTGGCACCGCCTGGGTCCTGATAGCTCTCCAAATTAGGAAAACTGTATGAACTGCAAAGGGAGTGGTAGAAACAGGGACCTTGCTGCTCATGTTTGCCCTGAGGCCCCTAAACACATCAGTCTGGCCAAAGACGTGGGAATATCCTCCCAATGCACCTTTGCCAAAAACAATTAGTTAGTTCTCATCCTTGAAGTCTTTTCTCTTGTGACAGTGAAACCTGCTGTTTGAAAACACTGACAAACAACACTCTCACCTTTGTGTGGCTTGTTTGTCTATGCTTTTAAATGCAGCTGGAATAACCTCATTGCTGCCCCATGTGGCAGAACCGGGGGCAAAACAACAGTAAAGAGAGTTTTCCTAATAACTAGAGCCAACATTTCCCTAAACTTTACAGTGATGAATAAACCAACATCATATACAACGGGAATAAGAGCACCAGAAGACCAGAATCAGTGTCAGCATTACTCTGCAAAAACCACAGACTTCACTCTTGACAGTTTTTAAAGGAACTACTTTGTGTGGAAGAAAATGGTCCCTGTGAAAATTGCTGACAGCATAATTTGGGTAAACCAGTCTTTTACCACTTCATGATTAGGTTCAGAGGCTGAATACCTATAGCTGCCATGACATTTAATCTTTCTAATGGCTTTTGCTGTCCTCTAAGCGTTTTCAGTCTGCTTTTTGCGGGAATGCAAGACAGGATAGACATGTTCCTCAACTGACATCACAGTGGAACACTTCTATAGGCCAGTGTTGTTCTGGGAACAACAGAAACATTATTTCTCTCTTAACTAAGTCAATGATAATGCCACATTGACGCTGAAAAGATGGCCTGCCATTACTGTGTGGTATCGACAGTTAGTTCATGATCAGAGTGTGATGGGGGATGGTGTTTAGCCTGCCTCATGGGGAGGGCTTTGATGTCAGAGTTCATACAAGGTCAGGCCAAATTAGGATGTTGACATGGAGAAAGGCAAAGAGTGAAGCTGATTAAAAGAGTAACAAGCCACATTAGTCACCAGGAAAACCACATCTCTTGGCAGAATCCTCTTTTCCAATGGTTCATCCAGAGCTACTCAAACACCCACGGGCCACAAAGCTGCTGGAATCACTGAGGCTACATTCACACCCCAAATTACTGCTCAGCCTTGCATAGCAAGATGTATCCCAAACCTGACAGCTGTTAAAAAAGCAAAACTTCTCATTTTTACTTGTAAAGCGTTTTGGTTACAGTCCATGCCTCTGACGTTTGGCTGCCTTTAGGCGGTGTCCTAATTACAATCAAATTAGTTTTTTGGGCTTCTTTCCGTGGTTGGGTGTAATTGCTTGTGTCTGCTCAGCCAACCCACCAATATCGTTATTTATTAAAACTGACTGCCACTGACTCAAGAAAATTATGGTAGGTTTACTGATCGCTCTTTGCAGATGATGTGATTTTTTTTTGGCTTCATCAGACTGTGACCTTCAGCTCGCACTGGGGCGGTTTGTAAGTGTGAATCCTCTGGGATGAGAGTCAACACCTCCAAGTCTGCTGGAAAACAGTGAATTGCTTCCTTTGAGTTCCTTTGTGTTTTATCCTGATGACTGAGGGTAAAATGGAGGGTGAGACTGACAGGTGGATTGGCGTGATGTCAGCAATAATGCTAAGTGTTGCACCAGGTCATTGTGGTACATCCTGATTTTATTTTTGGTTCAGGCATCTGATTAGGATGCCTCCTGAGCGCCTTCCATTAGATTAGATGTAGAGGTAGAGGTTATGAGTGTTTTGCAATGATAATGGCAATGTTTGGGAAGGTTAGCGTTGGGTGTTCACAAGCAAAACTCACACAAGATCACAGTAGCCTTGACCTTTGACCTCTGACCTCCAATACACATTGACTCCATCTTTGACAAGCAGTGATAATATGTTCAAAGTTTGAAGAACATCATCCAAAGACCTTGCCACATCCATCAGGAGTCAGCAGTAGAGTAGAAGCCGTCCAATTTCTCTCCATACTGCCCCTTGGCTGCTGTAATGGCTTTCCTCAGTCCATCCTTCGCAGCTTTGTACTGATTTAAATGCAATGGACCAAGCACGCAGCATGTGGCCTACCTGTCTGTTTATCTAGGGATGCTGATTGGGGAACTTCCTGACTTGTATGATGGGCACAGTGTTGTCAACACAAGTGCTAATGTACCCAGTCACATACACAGCATAATTCATTTGCGGTGTGCAGCCCTGTATGCACCGCATATGTTGCTGTAGACGTGATCCAGTGTGTTTCTTTCATAGGTGGGAATGTCCACGTGTCGATAACATTTTGAGAGTACAGTCCTTTGATTGCACTGGTTAAAGTCGCCAGCAGTGATAAAAACAGTGTCAGGATGAGCCATCTGTAACGCGCTGATGACAGCGTGGACTTGGCTCACGGGGGGACGGCATTTCAGCAGTAAAACCTCCACATCTGGCGAGCAATGCTTATGAACAGTCCGTATGTCTCCACACCATGAGTTGTTAATAAACACGCAAACACACCCTTTGGCCTTACCAGAGGCTGCAGTCCGGTCTCCTTGGTGTACGGAGTAAGTCTGAACATAAGGTCATAGCGACCTTGATTTTTGACCTTTGACCTCTAAAGTCTACTCAGTGCATCCTTGAGTCACACTCAACATTTGTGCAAAGTTTGAAGTCCCTCAAAGGGTTCTTAGGTTATCGCATTGCAGAGCAAAATGTAAACACGGTCATAGTGACCTTGACCTTTGACCTCAAACTTCTCAAACTTCCAAAATCTACTCACTTCATCTTTGAGTGACTGTGAACATTTGTGCAAACTTTAAAGAACATCCTTCAAAGTATTCTTCAGATATCACATATGACATAGCCTGCATAAAATTAAATGTACAATCACAGCAACGGTGACCTTTGACCTCTGACCTCTAAAAGCTACTCAGTTCATCCTTGAGGCACAGTTGACATTTGTGCAAAGTTTGAAAGCCATCCCTCAAATGGTTCTTACAATGCCTCCGGCCTTGGCTATCACTGGCGTTTGGAAGACATGAATGTTGTCCTGCTAATAGTCAGGAACACTATGTCTCACTCTAAAGGACAGGTTATAAACAACTTATTAAATTTGGAGGACTTGTTGGACCAACAGAGAACTGGTTGTTCTATGGTTAGACAGAGATCAGAATAAGAATAAGTTCTAATTCTGGACAGATTTTTGTGTAAATGCGAGAGGGTAATGGATGTAGTAAGCTAACAAAGCGCATCTCAGCCAGATCATCAATAACAAACAATTACAAATAACATTCATTATTAAATTCCTCTGACTCCAAGTTAATGACCTTTGACCTCTTCCTCTTTTGGTCTGGTGTTCATTCAGCCTCTTGTCCAGGTTCCTTTCTGTTTCACTGATGCGATGTTCCCTACAGCTGTCAGATGTGATGTCATGAATGCAACAGTCTCTGATAAATACATTCCAGCTGCTCCTGTTGACGCAGATATCACTGCAGACCATGCACTGCCCAAAGCACATGACTGCAAAGACTGTAAGTGGCCACAAGCTCAACAAGTACACATGTGAAACACATCTACAGAAACCCAGTCCATATCTGTCTTATAAACGGTTAACACTAACCAAACGAAAACTGCTGTAGTAATAAGTATGTGTAAAGTAGACCTATAATTGCGGTGCAATTAGTAGATCATTGTTATTCTTTACATGATGTGGAAATCACTGTCTGGCCAAAATCAGATATGTCAGTAAACGCTAGAATAGGCCCCATGGGCCTGAACTACCAGAAGCTCAGCATGCCTGCCCCGTATGTAAAGGTAAAGCGACTTTAACCTATGAACAGGGTGTGTGTGTGTGTGTGTGTGTGTGGGGGCATTTATTAAAAAAGATGACTGACCCCAAACAAGAGAGAAAAGAAGACCACTACAGTACTGGATGATCTTGGTATCTGTGATACTGTATAAGCACACGCACACGTCAAAAGAGAACTTAATAACAAACAGTATGTGTGGCTTATTTGCTCTACCGCTTGTTTGCTGACTCTGCCTTTCCTCCTGTGCGGCCCTCAGCTCACATTCCCATCCAGCCGGGACTCATCCTGTGCTGCACAGAGACCAGCCAAAGGAGCCTTGCCCTGGTCCTCTTTCCACAGTAGTCTGAACATTTACTGATCCCTGGGCTGGAGGGAGAGATCACAGGGTGAGAGGTTCATGCATCATACATGCTGTCAGGGGAAGATACCTTCTGGAGGTGGCTGAAGGCTTCCTGTTGCCTGATAGACAGTGCTGTAAGGTATGAGAGAGGATGAAGCAGAGTTCAGTAAGAGGAGATAGGCCTCTCCACATCGAGGTGTTTTCTCTAAAAACCTCTGAGACACTCAAGATAAGTTTTCACCCCGAGATGCATCACAATGTCTTCCCTGTGCCTCCCCCTCCTCAGCTCAGCGAGCAGTGGCTACAGGGAACTCCACGACCTGAGGAGATGGTGGGTGGTGGACAGTGAAGGCACAGTAATGCGCAGGAAAAGCATCCCCAGAATCCTTTGGCAGCTGCCAAAGTTAACATACATCAGGGGATTTGGTATCAAAGTTTCCAATATTTGGCTCCACAAACACAATAGCCTCTACAAAAACACAAGCAGAGGAGTTCCCTGCTGGCTATTCAAATAGAAAATGTTTAATTATGAACATTTGGGAAATCAAACTGCTATGCTTTGGGTACTTTGCACCAGGCTCCCTCCCGTGCTTGAAAGCATAGCTCAAAGTCTTTAACCAACATCCAAACTCCACTCGGTTTCACCATTGTCATCCCGCTCCATAGAGTAGTGTTTCCTCATTTCAACTTCATTTATGTAGTTAAGATGAAGCAGAGCCTGTAGGAAGAGACGCTGTGCAAAACTATGGGATTTACAGCCAGGAAAAAAGGAAAGTTGATATGATGTTATTTGTCCACTAAGGATATTTTTAACATCCTGTATGTTAGATTTAGACATTGAGACTGAGACAGTGGTTAATTTACTGTGTTATGAATTTGTCTGATCAATATTTTATTCACTGCTGATTGGTCAAATGTTTTTTCAAAGACAACTGCTAAGATTTCTGTACATTTTTATTATTATAGTTTTATTTTTTATGCTAGAATCAGGCCTCATTGAGGGAAACTTTTTGGACAAGAAGTCCATTCAACTGTAACCTGTCAGTGTGTATAAAACTGAACACTAGTAACATTTAGTGCAGGAGTTATCACTCCAAGTTAAGTATATTTAAAAAGCCCCTGACAATACCAAGACAATGCAAAGTGCTGTA
The DNA here is from genome assembly GCA_016801885.1 of Toxotes chatareus. NCBI lineage: Eukaryota > Metazoa > Chordata > Actinopteri > Toxotidae > Toxotes > Toxotes chatareus. Next base: position 20,980,182 of record CM028899.1, read on the forward strand.
GTTCTCCTCTATTAAGCATTAATTGGTCACAATCTAATCACTGTTTATTGTCTGACAACAGAAACAGAAAGTATTAAATGAGAGCAGTTAATCAGTTTGTATGCAGGTACATTAAAACACGTTAGGTGATGATGGAGATCAGCAGAGGACTGACCAGAGGTTTAACCAGCTGAGACGGACACGGTTTTAGGTGTTTGTGCTCTTAAATGTTGTTTTCAGATTTGGCTTGTGGATGCATTTCACATTGTAGCTCGATACATTTTTGAATGATGAATTTTGGTTTAAGCCTACGGTTTGCGTTGTCTGGTTTTCAACTCCAACCCTAACCCTAACTCTGTTTCTGTATTCACAGACCTTTAAAAGCAGTTTACAACCTTGGGTCAGAGTTCATAACCAAATCGGTTGACAATTCATCCACATTCATCACATCAACCATTTTTAAACCGGCTTTGTGTTAGGTGCATGCTGTCGCAAAACATGCGGTCTTCCATTTCTAATGAGCTCCACATCCTCAGGCAGTGTCTGTTACATATATCTGTTATTCCATCCGAACACTCATTTCCCTCTCTTCCAGGTGCACAGTGTAACTGCTGTTCCTTTCTACTGACACTTCATGTATACACAGATTAATCACTGATCTGGCAATGCAGAGTGACACAATTAATCATCATGTTGAAGTGCTGTGAAAAAAAAAAAAAAAAAAAAAAGAGGGCTTGTGTATTGTCAGGCATCCCTGTAATGATTTAAGACAGAGCAAATAAACGGGCACATTTGGCATGTTTCTTTCTTTAAATCATATCCTCAAACATCCATGTTGGTAACAATTTTAGAATTAATCTGCTCTGTAACTCTGCTTTTTTTTTTTATTTTCTAGAGCAAGTGTGTCTGTATGCATTTTCTGCAGCAGGTCAAGGCTGTTTGTATAAATTACTCTTTATACCAGACTGAGCGACCCTTGACAAAGCCAAGGATATTTGGTGACACTGACCCCTAGTATAAAGGGTAAGTGAGAGGAAATGAGAGACTGTCCACCTAAAAGTGTCTGATGGAATGTGAATGAATTGTCATCCGTTTTGGTCATGAACTCCAGAATAACCGTCTCTGAACATCTAGATGAAGTATCACAAGTTGATAGTTGCAGATGACCTGTCCTTGCTTGATTTCTAAACTTTGGTCAAACTTTATAACTTTATTTATCAGTTAAATTTGTCTGTGATAATGTTACTTTACACAATACATTTATATTTTTTTGTTTGCCTGAATTACGAAACCCAGATGCCTTTTTATTTTGTGATGCTTACAGGACTGAATAGTGACTGAATCCAACTTTGGACATGATCCAGACCTTAGCATATAAAACTAAAACTACTGTGCATGGTTCCATATCATAAATGGAACTCAAAAATCTATTTTTAATTTAAGCTGATTTAAATTGTTATATTTAACAACTTTCCCGTTGGACAGAACTATCTTTATCAAGCCATTACCAGTCATAAATGCACGAGTTTAACAATCTGTCAGCTACAGCTCTTGAATGTATGATGGGCTTTCAGCTCTCTTTCATTCCCTTTTATCGTAAATTCCTTCCGTCTTTCCTTACACCTTGCTCTGTTCTGATATATGCTCTTATGTGTGGGTTGGCCATGTCTTGTCCTGCCATCCAAACAGTTCTTGCACAGCAGCCACAGGTGGCTTCTGCTGCCCTGCAGCTCCAAAGCCTCCTCAGCCAAACACAACAGCAGTCAGGCCCATGAGGCCCATGTCAAATAGCTTCTTTAGTGAGTGCACCGAGGTCTGACAGATCATTTTCTTCTTTTCATCTGAAGCTCTTGGTGTTGGGAGTTTGGCTGCAGAGTCCTACGCTAGCACATTCCCTTCTCCTGCAGCTGAACGGCTCATTGTCATGTTGATATGTGGATACAACAGAGAGTGATGGCTCTCCTTTAAAAAAAAAAAAAAAAAAAAAACCCTGAAAATCACAGAGTTGAAACCTGCTCGTAAATGAACAACAAAGAAGTCAAAGATCAAGTTGCTGCAGAGCTCTTCTATAATTACAGCCATCTTTCAAATGAATGAACAATTCCAATGCCATATACACATACGTACACATACACACTCATGGAACAAACTAGAACATTTCTTCTGCTTTGGTTCTGTTATAATTACACAGTGACACTTAAAGTGTTTCCCCATTTTTAAAAAGACCTTTGTATTAAGACTCAGACAAATTTACACTCTGTACAAGTAAGATGACAAAAAACATAAGACAGAAACTATAAATAGTTTCTGTGCTCATATTTAACATTATCCAGTGTTCTCACTTTACTGCTTTTGATGGTTTTCTGTTTATATCCCATGGATTACAGAGATCACAGAGCAGCTGCTCAACGTTTGCTCCCCCGGTGGTGAATACTAGAGTTCTGCCACCCAATCCAAAACTCGGCACTTTGTCAGGACCCATTGGGTTTGGGTCAGGTTGCAGAACTGAGGGCCATTTTTGTTGCGTAAGGCTTGGGCTTCGGTTGGGTCGAGTGTAATTCATTAAGACATTTTTGGCTCGTAAGATCCACAAAACCCAGTGGGAAGAGGTTGCATTAATGCGTTGCATTAGCCTGCTCAACTAACAGTGCGTAATGGATGAAGTGAAGCCAAAATATAGCTTGTGTCTCAAATATACCAGTTGGGTTTGTTCTTAAAGACACAGCTTCAGGTCTGGTTAAGGTCTCAGCTTTGGGCCTATGCAGAAATCTGTCATTTCAAACAACAGTCAGACATCTGTTATCAACAAAGTCAACCAACAAAGTCACCAAATTCATCTGTGACTAAAATCCTAAGGGTTACAACCATAGAAGCAAAGTAGGTGTTTAATCCAAGACACATGATAGAGGTCAAAAGCCTTAGTAACTTTGGCTTTGAGGGATGTAAGAAAGGTTCTATCACAGAACACAGCAGCTCATGTCTGCATAGACATGAAGGTTTGCGTAATGTCAATTTTATAATTTCCCTGGGAGCTTGAGGGTCAGTGAGAATCTTTGCAGCCGACCCAGTGCAGACAAAAGGCCTTTATACACCCTAAAATGGACATGGACAAGGACAGATGATGGGAACACATTTGTGTTTATACTACACTGAGTGTCTTTGTAAGCACGTGTGCATCAGCACACATGGTCTTAAGCCTTGTGGACATGGGCGGATTACAAAATTTGCATCATGGGAACCCTTGTGGATTTATGTATGCAGAGATTATAATTTGAGCTCGAACGTTATTATTTTGCAGACTGAAGCGCAAACAATTTGTGTGACTGCACATGTGAGAATGTCAACCAATGCTGAAACCGAGTGCAGCATCAACAGGGCCTCTGCTGTCCATAGTGGAGGATATCCAGCTCAGATTGTACTTTTCCTGTGCCTTCTCAATTATCCCTTTTTTTTCTAGATCCATCATTTTTCCAGTGCATTCAACAATCATACTGGGGGTCATCCATACTGGAAGTGGCAAAGATACCAGTATGTGTGCCAGCAGGATCCTCCATAGACCACAGCACAGTGAGGGACACCGCTCCCTATTTTTCTTGGATATTTTCACCTTCTCTCTGTTACTGACGTTATATATTATAAAACCTAACTGGCAGCGAGCCCATGGGAGTTTTCTGCAGGTTTCTACTGTGTTTCTGGGAAAGGAAAGAAATCCATAACCGAGGCAGAAATAGTCTTGGTAGGTTGGGGGGAATGTAGATACACCAAAAAGATAAATGACCACACATCATGATAAAATTCAATTCAATTCAATTCAATTCAATTTTATTTATATAGCGCCTTCCACAATCAAAATTGTCTCAAAGCGCTTTACAGAGACCCAGAGCCTGACCCCAGAGCAAGCACTTAAGGCGACAGTGGCAAGGAAAACTCCCTTTTAACAGGAAGAAACCTTGAGCAGAACCTGGCTCAGATGGGGGACCCTCCTGCCGATGGCCGGGCTGGGTGAAAGGAGGAAAAGGAGGAAGATAGGACAGCTAGGAATGGAGGAGAGGGGGAGAAAGACATGCAGCATAATACAGACAATGTGGGTCAGTATTTACATTACAGTTAGTCAACAGTTATTGGATAATGTGTGCTCAGCAGATTAGAATTATGAAACAGAGCACAGAGGCAAAAAGCTGTCATGACTGGTAATTATTTACATTACAGTTTGCAAAGAATATTAATCAAATATTTATCTGTAGCAGAACGGAACATTAAACATGTTAGAAATAGATCATTGTAAACAATAAACAGCAGCAGGTGGGTGGAGCCAGGACCATAGGACATGCAGCTCCGGAGCCAGAGGTACCTGCAGTAAGGTACAGAGAAAGAGAGACCAGAGAGAAACAAACACAGGACTACGGGACAGAGAGGACACAGAGTTAATGACATGTAATAAAGGCTAATAGATTTGAGAGTGGGTCTGAGGAGAGAAAGAGAAAGAAGAAGAAGTGCGCAGTAAATCATGGGATGTCCCCCAGCAGCCTAGGCCTATAGCAGCATAACTAGGGGATGATTCAGTTGCCTGAGCCAGCCCTACTAAGGGCTATATCCTTAACTGTAACAGTGTCTATAGAGATAATTGTGACTAACTAACTAACAAAATAACTCCTGGAAGGCACTGAAAATTACACACTGATGATTTGGAGCGATGTATGAAGACAGCAGAGTTTTCCACTGCTTTTATACATTCACTAGTGTGTTCCTGGACTTTTCAAGTTACCATGTTGTTAATAGGACTTGTGGCTTAAGCAAACAGCCCATTTGGTGTGGCATGTGAATATCTTCATCATAAGACTTTGATCTACAGTATACAGTATCAGCCCCCTCCCTCAGTTCCATCCCCACCGGGCCAAACCTAAACTATTTGCTCTGTCCACGGTTTCCTACGACTGGGAGTTGGCAAAATGTGCTGAACTCTTTTCATGTCCTATAGCAAACACAAGGCAGCACCGACTCAGAGCATGAAAGGAAACCGAGGAGGAGAGAAATGGATCAGAGTGACTGAGCACCCAGATTTGAGCTGGATGACAGGATTTGTACCTGAAGTTAAGCCTAAGTCTTCTCAAATACCTCTAAACATTTGGATGTTGTGTTTTCAGCTTAAGGCTTTGGCAGGTGTGTAACACGACTCCAGTCAGCCTCATGGAGCATTTACTATACAGTACACTACCGTATATTTCCTGTATGCCCTTTTCTTTGCATTGTGCATGTGAAAATTATGCTGTATTCTACTCCCAGAAACTCCCACAAGGCATGTGAATTATTTTTTTACTTTTGTCATGTATGCATATATAAATAAAATACTTTCAGCTAAGTTTAAAGAGTTTTCAGAGGTAGTTACTAAGACCTTTACGCACAAACCTAGTGATAGATTCCCAAAAAGCTGGTGCAACACAATCCTGGGTAACTGTTTTTTTTAAGTGAGAGGTAGTTGGGACGGTGGGGAAGGAGGTGGTATCTTGGCACAGGAACTGTTATTGCATGTCTGCAGGTGTTTGGTAATTGGATTAATGCAGGAGCAAAAAAAAATGAGGAATGTGTTTCCTCCACAGGCTGTGAATCCCCGAGGACAGACATGTTTGTTTCATGCGAGCGGGTGAGGGAATGCATGATGACAAGCTTTATCTTCCCCACAACTCACCCACGCAGAACCTCCTCTAACTTCATGAGAAGTTTTGTTTCTTCCAGTGTAATAGTTAAAAAGGAAAGCCCTTGGCCCCGGTGCTGTGCTTGCCCTCCAGAGTAGGAGTTTATCTAAAAGCCTAAGCATAACAAGAGCAACGGAGATGAAGGATGATGATGAAGGGCCTCTTCAAGGTTTGATCCCTCTCCAAGAGCAACTTGGGTAACCTTAGCCAAACAACCCCCTCTCAAGTTCTTGTATGTTCCTTACTCCTTCCACCCGGAGCGTCTGGATGAAACCAGCACTTTGTGGGCCTTTAGACAAAACAGTTGTCACAGTGATGTTATAAAAGGCAGCGTGGCAGGGTGTCCTGTGGAAATGTTGGCTTAGTCAGGTTGAAGACCGCAGAGTTGTTTGAGATAAGATGGGCCAAAAGTGATGTTATAGTTAGAGAAACCTACTGTTTTGTTGTTGGTTTCAAAGGAACAATCGTTTTGGTAAATTTGCTTGTCTGCCATCTTACAGCGAGTCAGATAAGAAAATCAGGTTCAAAAATCTAATTCTTTACATCCACCACAGGTTACCATGGGCTTCTGGCGGTAATCTACTTTGTTAAACATCATGGAAACAAGAAACCGAGCTGCTGTAACTGGGGTAGGGAATTAAAGACACTTGGTCTGACTCATGTTGGTGGTCTACCTACTCCACCTGAGGATGATATAGAGAGTATTAATTGATTTTGTCTTTAGTTTGACACATTTTGTCAACAGTTTTTGGGCCACAGATGAAGACAGAGAGAAACTGGCAGCAAGACAAGGGAAGAAATCTGATTACTGATGTGCTGCATGTATTCACAGAGTAAATGTGTATTAGAGGCTCCAGAGCGTCTGTGGCAGTCGTGGCAGTGAATTTGAGGGCTGTATGTCTTTATGTGGCATTTAGTTTACCCAGAACTCCTCAAGACATCAACAATGACTTCCAACAGTCTAACGACTGAAAACACCACACGTTTATCAGTCAGAGGGGAGAAACGGTTCTGCCTGGACATCCAACACCTGTAACGGTTTGTAATGGGCAACGGACACGTCCTCTTAAACAAACGACTGCAAACACATCTTAGAGGACAAAATGTATTACTCTACAGCTGCCCCGGTAATGTATGCTCCATGTATGAAGTCCTCAACTGTCTATTGTATGATGGAAGATGGATGTGCTATAGAACTTTTCAACATCCTGGATAACTTTGGCCTTTTGCAGCATGTAACAGATCCAACACATAACAAGCGACATATATTGGACAAATGGTGCTATAAATAAGCCTTGCCTTGCCTCAAGTCCTTAGCATGTCCTCTCCAACACAAACTGTTGTGTACCTTCTAAGAAAAGCCAGAGATGATGCCACATTGCGAACAATCACCCAGAGCAATCTTCTCTGATGGGATGACTTTCTCCTATTGGACCAGTGAACTCAGTTCACCTCACCCCTTTTCAAGGCCACCTGGGAAAAATGGAACCTGAATAAACACAATTTTGTCTCTGTTTCATTGTATGTCATCTGATTCACTCACTGGTTGTTCAGTTATTTTGTTTTCATGGGTCATGAGTTACAGAGAACTACGTGTTTCCCTTTTAGGTTTTCAACTGGTACAAAATATACTCAGATAATACTGTCTTGACTTTGACTCCAGCTTTAATAGCAACCGCTGCACTGTATGTGCTTCACCTGGGTCACATGCTTCCTACATGCTAACTTGAGACTAGACTATTATCAACTCATTGCTATTCATTTCTTGAAGTATAACATTTATCAAACTAACATTTATGTTGGAAGCAGACCATATATGTCCTGAAGTGTCAGCTTCAGTTTCAGCCTCATGTTTGGATTAATCAAGTGTTCATTCCCCAACGGAAGCATTTTGGACATTTGAGACAAAGCAAATATACCCCATCTTCGATTGGACAGTAAGAGTAGTTCATGAGAATTGCTTCCAAATACTTCCTGAAAAATCGGCTGTGATAACTTCAATCATCTATTTCAAGTTTAATCCTCCGATTTTCATGCATGGCGTGTACTTTCTGTTCAGTCCATAACAGTTTAGAAAAAAAGAAAAAACTCCCAACAACTTCTCCTCTTCCCTTCATCAAAAAATGAGTAACAAAAATAAAATGTTGGCACATATCTGTGATATGAACATAAGGAGAAAAGCATCCAAAATATGAACAAAAAGGACAGCCCCATCAGTAGAACAGGACTGAGAGCTGCTCTCATTCCAAAACACACACAGTCTGCCACTGGGCAAGACCCTGTTAATACTCTCTAATGTTGTGAAGGGTCAAATGATTCATGTTTAAATCAGCCATACAGAGGACTGAAGAGCGCTGTACTAAACTATACATGGTACATGCAGAACACAGCAGAGAAGTCACAGGAATGGAAATCACTACAACATTGAAGGATTCAAGTTAAACAAATACTAAAGACTAAACATAATTGGGTGGCAGTTTTATCTCTTGACCCACCGCAAAACCTCATTTTGTCAGGTTTTTGTGTTTACATGCACTCAAGTAACTGTTACAGTTGGCTTTTTGGAATAAACTGATGTCTTAAATTTCACGTAAACAAGTGGTTTCCGTAATAGAGGTAGGAGATTAGAGAAACCTAAATTTCCCCAGGTAGATTTCTCCCCAGGTAATTTCTCCAGGAGAACACTGATTTCTTTTCCACAAATACAAGTAACCAGGTTTCCAGTTGGCTTTTTTTTTTTTCTTTTTTTTAATAGTTACACGTGTGCATGACAAAAGACTGCAGATAGGGAAAACAACAGCGGAAAAGATCAATGGGTCTTTGCATTTAAAATAATTCTGTCCAAAGTTTGACTGAAACTGGAACTAACACAAGTAACCTTTACAAGTCTAAATAAGTTTGTTTCTGTGCTGAATGTTTTTCTCTTTCAGACACATTAATGCTGTGGGGGAAAGCTGTGCTCAGTCTGCCTGTCCTCTCACTGTGCTGTCCAAGACCACCGCCCTCTATCTGCTCTGCTTCTCTTCTACTCTCAGTGCTCACATACACAGTCATTTAATACAGCTGAATTCCCAATAAAGTTGCTCTCATTTACATGTTTTTCTTTTTGCGCGCTCACACAACCAAACAAGTGTGAAATAGTGACAGAAACGCAGCCCTTTACGCAGCTTCCAAGCTGCTGCTAAAATCCTGATTTTTTATAACCACATCAGCTGACAAAATTACCACACACATAAGTTAAAGATTCGTATTTTAATGAAAACTCAGGGAAAGTTAGAGGCTTATTCGCGTCTATGTCAACTGCTTTACAGTCAAGTGAATGAGGTTCTGCCTGTGGAGGGAAATCCTGACCTCGCACTCATGGGGCAACTCTGGCAACTGTGCTCTTGTAGCTGAGGTTTATCCAAAAAAAATCGGAAAGATTTATCAGCAGGTGCTTGTTTGAGGAAAAAGCCACTAAAGTGTCTGAAAAGTCAGTAAAGTTTTTGAATGATTTATACACATGATGACTAAACTAACACACACACTCTCCACCACCCTGCTGTGTAAAACACACAGACAGTAACACACTCTAGGAGTCTGAATGAAGAATGACTGTAGTTAATGGCAGTTCATTGTGACGAATCTCCTCCTTAACCAATTGAAACTAATCGGCCGCTGGAATGAACACAACAGGTGATATGAGAAAAGTAAATGAAGACTGATCCACACACCACTGGAATCCATCCATATGAAGCTTGGAGCCAAAATTCTGCTGCAAAATGTAAAATGTTCACAGTGTTAGGAAGAGGCAGCTGTGCTGGGAACAGTTAGTGTTCCAGGTTGTAATGATGGCGACTGCTGTGGTAGGTGTGTTCCCACAGAAATTGATTTTATCCTATTTATCTATCACCTCTGTGGTGAAGGTGTGGTTCAGTTCAGCCAGCCAGCTCGGTTAAGGTTGAAAAAACATCACGACTTAAAGAAATGCATTGGCAGGCCCCACCTCTGCCCTCAGACTGCAGCGATTCAACACTGTCACCAGGGCTCTCGAATCCCAGCATTTGCAACAGCAACATTTTGGACCAAATCCATTTCATTTCAAAGGAATCTTCACAATCAGCAGATTTCCCTGTGGAGGTTAAAGTAGATGTGTGTGTGGGGTGTTTTTTTTTTTTTTTTTTTTGCATTGATGAACTTTGACAGGAAAATGAATGGCATTGCTCAACTGCAAACAATTTTAACCCTGCTCTGCTGGAGTGGAAACTGCTCCACAGAGAAAGACGCAGCATGTTTTGCAATCAGTCATGAGACATGAATGGATAGTACCATGTGCTGCCGATGCCCAGTGGTACAAACATGTTAATGGTTCCTTATGCTTGAAATAAAACAAATTTATACAACATGTTGTTGAAGCAAACTGATGTGAATTCACACTGGAGGGAACACATGGGAGAGAACCCAGATGCAGACACACGAGATGGACTGATGACTGACTGTGTCTTTTAATAACAAAATCACTGGCTTCAAAGATCCACATAAACTCAAAAATACATAAACTAAGAGGCAACACAGGGCTGATGCAAGGAAGTGACATTGAAGCACACACTGGGACCAGCACAGACAAACAGAGAGACAGGGGAGCAACGAGACTTATATACACTGGAGTTTATTGGCAACAGGTGATTCACATTAGGGCGGGGCAGACAATCAACAGAGGCAGGAAGTGAACTAGGAGTAGATACACAAAGAAAAGGTCTTCAAAATAAAACAAGAAATGCATGTTTTCAGGACTCCACACACCTGACCATTCACTATGGAAAGTCAGTTTGTCACCAGTTCATCATGGATATTTTAGAGAATGAGATTTTACGATACATTTTTTTCGTTGAACAATCCAGTAAATTCAAGATTGCCGAGCTTTAACCACTGATCCTCACACAGTGTCATTGCTGTAGTATGGCTGCTTTACTGTGTTTTAAAAGATTACCTCACAATGTCAGCATTAGTCCTGTACACAGACATCTTGGACAGGACGGCTCACTGAGAGCTGGGTGTCTTTTCATAACAAAAAAAAAAAAAAAAAATGCCTCAGGAGTGTGTGTGGTGCTGACAGACAAACAACCTGGTGCAAACAGCATGAATACACACATGCAGCTGCTGCTTTCAGAGGATGTGCTGGAGGTAGAGGTGCTGCTGCGTGGACGTCTCCTCACTCTACGACAGGGGACTGCGATCATTCATCTCCCAGCATATTCGCCTCTAATCCCCTCTGATCCTCCAGCCTCTCCGCTCTGCTGAGAGCACTGTCTGTGGCCAGGTCTTGTTCTTTAGGGATACCTGCAGCAATTTATCTGGAATCTGCTTCAGTCAACACCACCACCACAACCTCCCAGTATTCACTGGGTGAAGCTCTTACGTTTTTTTTTAAAATTCTCACCTAAATCCTGTAATAAACTGGATTAAAAATACGTATTGTATGTTTGTACTTGCTTATACATCAGACTGTATACCTGAAGGGGCAGCTTAAAACACATGAAGATCAGTTTACTAGTCATGTGGAGCGTTTGTGAAAATAACTGTATAAAGTTTTCACTGAAGTCTGCGAAAATAACCCCAATGGTGTCATGGTGATGTCATCATGGGCTCAGACTCTAAAACAGAGCCAGTGTTAGAAACTTGAGGTGTGGCATGTGAAACCAGGATCTAATTAAAAGATGATATTGATGTATTTTGGGAAAGATAGAATCATAGTTTTGGATAGCTCGACTTTACTGAAGTGTAAGACTAAAATCACTAGAGTATCCTCATACAAAGGCAAGGTAACTTTAGTGAGTGAGAATAAACTTATAGTTATTAAGGCAGAGGAGGGAGATGACCAGAATCCACAAGAGGAAAACACACAAAGAAAAAGCTGACAAGGAAAGAAAGGAATACACAGACTTAAATACATGTAAACACACACATAGACTAAATACACTAAAGAGGGGAAGACAAAAGGACACAGGTGGAACTCATTAGAGCAGGGCAAGCAATCACACAGGTGAGGAAAATGAGTGAGTCTGGGAAAACAAAGAACACAACAGAGTCCAAAAACAGTCTTTTTCAAATCCCTGTATTTGATGCAGGATAATGAACACACCTTTGACTATAATGATGATGATAACGAATACATGTAGAAATCAACCTTTTACCTCCTTCCTCTACCTTCTTGAGGTCTTCATTGTTTTATTGTAAGAAACAGAACCATTTGAGTGGAACAGATGGCTTCACTTCGTTAAGTTGCTTGCACCTTGTCAAGCTAATGAAACGATGGAATATTATCGGTAATCCAGGGTTTTCTCAGTTCCTCAACTTGACTAGTATCTTTCAAGATATACCTGAGGGCTCAGAGTTCACCACGTCAAGTAAATCATATTTAATAGGGGACTGCTACAGTCATGCCATGAGAAGGAATTCAAACTCTTGTAGGGGAGCAAATTAGCTTCCCACACATGATTTCTACAAGTATGACATTCTTCCAAATGCTCTTTAGTGGAGAACCGCTGCCAAAACCGAGACCGAGTAACACATGTTTCTATTTGAACCATTGGTAATGGGGGATTCTGTTTCAGCTACAGAGGATATGTATAGCACTGAGGTAGAGGCCCTTGTAACTCTCACACCATCCTTCACAATTTCCTAATATTCTGTTCAACATCTGACAGTGAGTCATCTCTGGTTATTTGAGGTTTATTTATCCCAATAAACTGGGGACGGTTGAGCAATGGAAGTTTGTTCTTGACCTCGTGAATGTCAGCTTGACAAAATAATCTCAATTCAAACTCCACTTTTTCATATCCACAGTCTTAAGCAGCAGATGAAGATGCTGGCTTAGCCATCATGTGGTGGTGGTGTGTGGTGTCACCATGTGACCTAATAATTTCAGTCACATGATAACAGGTGGTTGTATATGGGTGGAGACTGTAACTCGTGTCTTTGCCCATATGTGAATGTCCCCCGTGATCTTTCTCTGGTTGTCCACAGCCTCCTGGGGCAAGGCTAAAATGGTGCTTACACACAAACACAGAAACATGCACACTCATTCTTTCTGTCAAATGTATAAAGTTGCACAAACACCTGGTTCTGTTTTATAAATCTCAGTCATTGTGCGGCAGTGTCCATGTGCACAAGCCTTATTTTTGCTCCCATGTTGACATGTGTGTCCAGTCCACCACTCATTTGACCTGTCAGTGCAAAGGATGGCAAAGAAGAAGTGCAGCTGTGCCGATGATGTCACATCTGTGAGGTGTGTTGTGTGTGGGCGTGGCTTTTCGCAGCGTCCATGCCATGAATTTATCACACGTATCTATTAACCATCACTGATGTGACATCAAAATGATTGTTAAACGTGGATATAATTTCCTGTATAGATTGTTTAAAAAAAAATGATGTTGATTGAAACTCTCAGTCCTGGAGCAGTGTGCCATCTGTGTGTAGGTTCCATGAACAAAAGAGACCACTGGATCAGGACCTGCTCACAGACAAGCTCTCCAGGGCTGGGTACACCCTGCAGATGATTTAAGTAGCCAGTTGTAAATATCAGCGCTGATTAGCCAAACATTCTTGAAACCAACCATCATCACCAACATGCCAATCTACCCAGCGCTCCAGGTAATCTGAAACAACACGCTAATTGTCTGGAAGACTCACAGCTAAAGCTATAATTCATAGACAACCACTTACACAGTTCATATGTAACAGCAGAATTAATGGCACTGAGAGATTACTCAGAGCAGATTCCCAGGAAATACTCACACTCACACACACACACACACACCGTACTTCTTCAGCCCTGCCAGAGTTACCTGTGGGTCTATTATTGCAAACTCATGTTGCACAGCCAAACATTGTTTAAACCCACAGAACTTCCACAAGCATGCCGTATCAGCAGACAATAACATTGATGTTGGGCAATTTTACAAAACCTGATATTTTTTTCCCTTTTTTTCCTTTTTTTTTTTTTAGTTCCAGCTCAACTATAAAATTTTCACACCCTTAGAGAGGAATCATCCAATATGGCTGTCCTTTACAAATGTATTACAGGTGGCAGGAACAAGAACAGGGTGACACCATAGACACGTCCTGAACATGCTGCAATCACTGTTTAACTAGAGCTTTAAGTGCTTCAACATAATTTGTCAGGCTGGTATACACACAGCCACACTTCTATTTGATATATTCTGCAATGAAAACCATGGCATGATGGGTTTGAATATTTATGTTGTAGATAGCATAATAGCTTTCCAATTTGAAACCCAATACACACTGAATGTGTAATATTAGAGGGAAGACCTGGGCTCCACTCGCTGGGTGTCTACAGTGATTAATGTTAGACTGAGGCTCCGCCGAGCTCGTCTTTGACTGACAGCAGTGATCATATTCCTTCCCCAGCTGCTGCTGCTGGATGATCAGGGTTTGCTGAAATTGTGGTTTGTTATGTGGATGAAGGACTAATTACTGCTCTGTGTAATGAGAATTGGGGAAACCCCTGAAAAACCCACAGAGCTGTTCCTGAGAGCTGAACAAATGTGTGTATCTGTGATTCATTAAAAACTATTCAGAGAGCTCACAGAGGATGACTGGACGACTGAGCTTCTTCCTGACTATGCTGTTTTGATACTGTCGTGTTCTTTCCCAGATATAACATCATGATGCTGTAGAGATGATGTTTGTTTTTTTTTATAAAAATGTAACTGAGTGCTACTGTAATGCTGTGGTTTTACTGGCTCAATTGCAAATACACTGCATGCATTAGTTTACCAAGAAAGAAACAGTGAAAAAAATATTGTGAATCTGAAAAGGATCAGAAAACAGCAGGTGCATCTTTGGCTGCAGGGCTGGATATGATCCGCTGAAAGGGACAGATTTGCTATTAAATGTAGCAAGTGTAAAAAAAAAAAAAGTTTTGTATCACCTCAGTGTGTCAGTTCAACCCTATCAAAGTGAAACAGAAAAATCGACAGTGCTGAAAAACACACTCACAGTTGAGTTGAGTAACCTGTAGTATCATAAACTGTGGTGAGTGTGGTCTGTGTACAGAGATTTCCATCCAGTTGTGCAGTGCTCTGAAATGGCTCTGAATGCTCCTCGCCTGAGTAAACTCCAGTGTTACTGCATGCAAGCCTTACTACAGATTATCTGTTTTGGGGTCCTCGCTGAACACGGTCTGTCTCTTGGACTGTTGCCTTGTAGTAGTTTGATCTATTGGACAGAATGTCATGTTATTCCTTGTAAGAAGCCATGCTTCAGCCAAACCTCTGTCTCAGCAGCGGAGAAACAAGGGGAAACTGTACAGATATGTCCAGTGAACACTGCTGATAAGATTTCTGGAGTGTGACGGCAGGAGCAGAGCTGCAGTTTTGGGAACTAATAAGGAGAGGTGCATTTGATAAGCCTGTATTTAGCTTGATTGTTGGCCATCTGTGCCTAAGCTGAAAAATATTTAAAGGAGACTTTTGTGCCAGTGAGAGAAATAATTGATTGCTTATGAAAACAGCCACTTGCCAAGGACCATATAACAAGAGCCCCTGCTAAATGAAGCATCATAATGTAGGAATGTCCAACGTGAACCCTATCAGGACCGGAGCCCCTTCACTTTTCCACATGAACACACCTTTTGGTGAGTAGGGATGTACAGCCCCTGAGTTTTGGCAGCTGCTCCTGTTCTGCTTTATTTGCTTTGTAAATCAAAACAACAACCGCTCAAAACTCAATATGCGTATAATTTAAAATTTCTCTTGAATAATCAGAATGAGGCAGGCAGATGATTAATCAGCCTGCATGAAGTTTGGCCCTCAGCATAAACCCACAGGGTGATTAACTTATTAACCAATCATATCCACCAATATCAAAACTATGAAGCAAATACAACAAGTTTAATCTGCTCTCTATCTGTGATACAGAGCACACAGCACTACCTGTCCCAATTCCAAAATTTGTTCATTAGAGGTCTTACTACTTGTTAACTGACCCCAAGAATAAATAACATCACCTCCATCAATTTTAAAAGCCCTGTTTTGTAACTAAGGGTTTACTTTACTATGAATTCTCTACATATTGGGTTTTGATTGGGTCTAAAAAAAAAAAAAAAAAGAAAGGGGGGGAAGATCTTGCAATTATAGTTTCTATTTTTAGTGGGACCCAAACAATAAGGAGGTCAGGAAGGAAGCCAAATTCAAGAAAACACAAAGGTTATTTATACAGATTAGCATGTTATGAAGCCCACATTCATGTTAACTGAATTCTGAAAACAAAAAGTGTTTTGTAGCCGTCACATTTCCGTCTGTGACATATTTGATGAGCTCAGTGTACTAACACTAATGAAACGTTGTTCAGTCAAACTGCTCCAGGTCTCTGAACACACTAACACTAACATTCCTTCTCAGACGTGACCACAGTACTGTAAAAATAACTGTTAGAAGCCAACACATGCAAACAGCTTTGTAAACCTAAATGGCTTTATGGTTTATATCTGGTACAGACATGGCCTCCCTCAAGTTACTGCTGGAGATTGTAGTTTAAAAAAAAAAAAGCGTTTGGTTCTGTGGGTGGGATTTAGCTTTAGAGTAACATTTCCCAGTGTGGATGGAACAAAGGAGCTGGAAATATAAACCATGTGCGTCCTCAGCGCTCACAGCAGCTGAAGTGTTCTCTGTTGTAGTTGTGAGCTCCATAGTCCTGGTGATTAGTCTGTATGGGTCATTATAATGCTCTCCCACCAGCAGCTGACTGGCCGCAGTGTGAAACCTCTTGCTCTCTGCCTTATCTGAATCTGTGTGCCGGTGTGGGAGCATACAGTAGATGTGGGTAACAAACTGTGCCAAAACAAACACAGCTAAATGTCTTTGCCATGCTGAACTGATTAAGTCCCAAACCCGGTTCCTGGGATTGACTGACAGGCAATAAGCTGTGTGCGCAAGCTGATGTCATCAGTTATACATGCACGGCCTGCTACAGGCTCTGAGAGTGGAGTTATTTCTGATTATTCACCACGTTCGTCTGAGGTGTTCGGACAAATGTGTTGTTGGTTTGTTCACTTTTGACTCTGGGTTTCAGGCAAGAACAACATGCAGAAACAGATTCACTCTTCAGAGGCTCGTACGAGGCCTGTAAGTTTTCTCGTAATCAGAAAATTCATGAACAGAAAGTCGGCTCTAGGTATTTTTATTTTTATTGGCACATTTTGGCGCATTTCAGTAGTTGCTGGGAAAATTCAGCAGGTTGCTGCCCGGCACCATCCTCCAATGGTGTAACATTATCTGCTGTTCATGTAAAAAAAAAAAAAATATCTGTACTCATATAGGTATTGGGGAAACGGACATGGTTTATTCTGGAACGGCTTCATCTGCTTCATTTTCTGTATTACATTGTTTTGTCCTGCCATTTATCCTCCTCATACATATATTTATATATTTAACTGTCAACAAAACAATATATTTCAACCATATACTCTACCTGAACTAATCTAATAGTAAAACATGATTTGTATCTGAATCCCAGCTTCAAAACAATAAATCAAGTCTAAACTGAGTGTAAATAAAAGCTGTATAACGTTTCACGGTCCCAGTGGAAATTCAAAGTGGAAATAAAATGGGATGGAAGTGATGGAAAATGAGAATGCTACAAGCCATAATAACAAACAGGCCATAATAACTATTGGATTTTTTTTTTTTTTTTTTAAAGAGCTTGTTCATGCATTGGGAGGAGATCGAGATTAAAATACATTTTTGTCTGAAATGTCTTATTAAAAATGGGAAAGTTAGTGAGAAACATTTGAAATGCTCCCTAAGAGGTCCCTACCTTCAGCGCCTCAACGTCCCCTCAAACCAGTGGAACATCAGTCAAGGTTTATTTTGCACTGAACGACTGATCTGGTGAAAACTGAATATTACACTTAAGCCTAAATACAGCTCCGTGTTTTGTTTGCATTTAGAAAAGTGTTGCTGCTTTGTGCCTCTAGCTGCTCTTGTTTACACTGTACAGACAATAATCACCTGGATTACTACAGCGCTGAGAAAAAGAAAGTCTGAATCCGTTATGGTTTAATGAGGAGAGGCTTTTAATGTGTTTTCTAAATGGATTTATGGACATCTCTCCTTGATGGACGAAGACCCTGACACCACTTTAAAGATGTTTTTGCTGAGAAAATATTCTAAACGGCAAAGTGCTCCTTTAATATGGTTACTGATAGAACTAAAAGTGTTTGTGTGTGCTGATTTCAGACAGCAGGACCTGAAGCTTAGCAGTGTTAAAACCTGCTTTTTATTTTTTGGTTGCGTTGCGAATGAAACATGCCCACAAACAGAGCGTGAACAGGTGGCCTTATACGGCAGTTCCAGGGGCTCGCATGAGGCCCCCATTGATTTTCTGATGAAAGCCTGTTGCTCTGTTTGCATGCACAGGCTCTCAGTCATTCTCTGCTGAAAGACTCAGTAATAAACCCCCGCTCTCTTTGACTGAGCAGTACTCATTAACTCTAACCATAAGATATCAGTTAGTTTAGAATAGCCGTTAATCATAAAATGTAAGTTGGCTGAGCAGAGTTGTTGTACAACCAGGTGCACTTTAAACTAAAGGAACAGAAGCAGACACAGACAGAGGAGAATAAAAAAAAAAAAGAGAGAACACAGGTTGATAGAGAGTTGAAGTGAAAAAAAACTAAAAGACATTATTCAAAATCCCATTGATATTTATAAAGACACAAAATCCCCCCCAAAAAATCCAAAAACAAAAATATAAAATATCATTGTTAATTCAATATTTCAGTTTATCTACACTCACCAAACTTAAACCATAGAAATGGCTGATCAGACAGTGCTTTTTTTTTATTATTATTATTATTATTATTATTTTTTTTTTTTAGAATCTAACAATAAATGAATCAGAACGTGTTGAATCTACAGTACGTCCTGCCTAACTTTGTAAATATTGGTAAATTAAGAATTTACAATTCTTTACAATTTACAATTTAAAAAGTAAATAAATAAATAAATAAAAGTAGAAAGAATAAAATTTGATTTGTTTTTTTTTTTAACAGTTTTATCAAATGACAGAGTGAATATGTGACCAAAGTAAAGGGGCTGCTCATAATGATGACTGAGTTTAAACTTGCTGTTCAGTCGTCCACCCACAAAGTTTTGGTTTTTATTTGTAATATGTAGTTCCCCCTGGAGTTGGTAAAGACAAAAAACAGAGCTAAAAGAGAGGGAATACTTGGCCTCAGATTCATCAGATGGACAGAAACACGGCAAATGAACGTTACTCTGTAACTGCTGGATGTTTGGACAAAAACAAAAAAATAAAATAAAAAAACCTCCTCATATTTTCACTATATCAATTTTAAAGGAGATCACCACACCACAGAATGAACACATCAAAGCCTATTTCCAAGTCTTGGGGGGAGCGTTACTGCAGTGAAGTCTTTCAAAGCCTTTTGTAGTTTCAGAACGAGCTGTGACACATCTGATAAATGTCCTCAAAGAATGTCTCCTGAGTCAGAGTTGTTTGGGGCTGAAGGTTACAGGTCTGAAAAAAAAAAAAAAATTCTTGAATCTTTGACCAAACTCTGGGAGGGAAAGTTGTATTGTGGCCAGTAGGCACCAGCCAAGGAAGAAGAATGCTTTATGAAAAAAAAAAATTTACTTAAACTGTCCATTGTGAGTCCCATAATGGTATGGGACTGAAATGCTAAATTGGTGGCATGCTTGTTTATGGGGTGAGAATATGCTGTGTTTGCAACTCAGTTTTTGTTTCCTTTCTTTTGGCCTCTAACGCCTTACTTAAGACGTCTTACTTAAAACTGGTTTCATAATAAGACGCTGAAATTATTAAAAAACTATTTTTTTTTTTGCTCCCAGCAGGTGACATCATGACACTTCACAGCGTATCGGACTTCTATGTTGGCAGCAGACGAACATGCAAAAGTCATTACAGGCCTGAACCGGCCCGTCCACTGGTTCAAGAAACTCAATCTGTAAATATGAGACAACACTTCCTACAGAATATGTTTTGTTTTTTTGTTTTGTTTTTTTTCTCACAAACTGATGGTGGTTTAAGTGAACAATAATCTAAAACACACAGTTGACATTCAGGCAGAAAGTCAAACAGCGGCCCAGCTGTTCCTGGGCAGGTGCTGCTGATCATTGATAAAGGTAAAACTTGGGTTTCTCTGTTTCTCTGTTGCAGAGCGGGTGTCATGCCATCAGCGATTTATTGGTTTAATAAGGAATGGAGCTGGATGTCAGGTGTTGGGTGTTGGTGACAATAAGAAGGAAGGTTTTGTGTGGAGGAATACTTTACAACTTTCAGCTGCCAATTTTCAAACAATGCTTATTTGTCAAAGAGATGCGTTTGGAAAACACCTTTCATTCTTTTGGCACATTTTGGGATTGCTTGTTGTCAGAGTTGGACAATATGGCTTTTGTCTTTTCTCTGTTTCTTCATCTCCCAGATACAGACAGAAGATAAGACACAGCCAGAGGACAGACACAGGCTGGGGTATGTATATGTTAGAGTGGCAATTATGAACGACAGTTATACTTGAATTCCAGCAGAGGCAGCTGCCAATCATACGATCTTATAATCACTTCACAGAGAAGAATTTAACTGCTGTAGCAACATGTGGGTGGTAATTCGTCATCAGAATATTACAAAGACATTCAAACAACGACTATGACTAAACACCGATTACACACATATGATTGATCAGCTCTGTCATGTCAGTGGTTGAAGACATCTGAGCTCACTGGAGATGTGTCCAGCTCATTGTACATTGTTCGTTTTCTTTGAAACAATAACATGTAGCAGAATCCAGCCAGTGTGTTCGGGCAAACGGTCGTCTGAAACAGAATCTGGGAAAGTGAGAGTATTGAGGAAGTCGCAACAGTTACAGTAAAGCAGCAGATACTTGCAGGCAGGTTTAAGGAAACTTGGCTTGAAATGTCACGGGAAGAAGACACAGCTAGTTCTTTTAGAGTGTGCACCTGGAACATATATAAACAGTGCCCTTTTCATCATATTCAGAGATGTAATGTCTTTTCAATGCTAATTCTTCTTTTAATCCAGGTATCACTCACTGAAAACATTTACATAGTGACTTTTCAGTGTGTGATAAGATAAGATAAGATAAAATAAGATAAGATAAAATAAGGTAAGATAAGATGAGATAAGAGGCCTGTATTCGTTCCAAAGTACTGTTTTGTTTCTGTTGCTGTGTTACTGTGAAAAAATGGGGGGAAAGGTGTGGTATAATTATTATGTTACAATACAAACTCCAGGCAAAGGAAAAATACAGTGTGAATGGAACAAACTGAAGGACTCATATTCAGGTTAATACAATGAATCACTTATGAATTAACTTCAGTTTGTTTAGAAATCAGCGGTTTGGTGTTACTTGACCTTTCTACTGTCACATATGCAACAACTGTTACGTACGTTGAAGATTTAAATGATACAGGATGCGGTTAGACAGTAACATGCTGGGGTGGTGGACTGGCAGATTATTATTGTTTGTCTTTGGCAGGATCGTGTTTCGGTCTCACACTGGCAGTCAGAGTCACTGCTGGTCACCGTTTTTATGGTTTACACACACTATAACAACAGTTGTTGTCTGTATTCATCCAGATCACACTGACGGAGTTTGACTTTTCAAGGTAAACATGCAAAACAAAATGATGCAGGATGCAGCATAAACCACACAGGGACAGAATCATCCACATGCGTCTGCAGGGGTAACTATCCAGACTGGGCCTCCGGTCCGTACGGCAGCTCTCTCCACGTTGTACCCGCAAGAACCCGACATGTTCAGTCGTGCACGTATCCGTCAGAATGAGAAGCTGGATGAAAAACAGGTTCTTAACACTGCAGCGCTCTGTGAGGGAACGCATACAGGTGTTTGTTATTTTAAGGCTTACCATCGTCAGACAACTCCCCGAATTCCTGCCTTAAACTTTCCCACTGTATATGTATGTGTGTGTGTGTCCTGCCAGACATTTGCACTTTAAAGGCAGAACATTTTCTCCCATTCACTCCGCTGCTACTGCTCCCTGCCACCTCCAGCACGGGCCTGCTGCAGGAGCTTGATGTCTGCTCAGAGCTTATTTGCCTCTCGTGTCTGTACGAGTGCAGCTGCTCCTTCACAGAGCTGATGCTAATGATCAGTGCAAACCAGGGCTGAATGAATGAAATGCTGCATACTGACACTTTAATGGATGAATGAGTCCTGTTGGTCAACTCCCTGTTTTATGAAGAAACTTTTTTCCTTGGCTCACAGTGGAGCTGTGGTATTAGAGCAGGAAGACGCTCCTGCATCCTTTACTGAAAGGAAAGTAATAAAAATAAAAACCAAACTTCTGCATAACAAATTTTCGTGTCATTTGATGAGCTTATTTTGTTTATCAAAACTGTTTTTACAGTAATTCAGTATCTGTACTTCCTCATCTGGTGGTACCCAGAACTCATCAACGGGCATGAATTCACTGGCACAGATTGTTTCTGTGAAAATACAAAGCCTGTTGCATGTCTGTTATTTCAGATTTTCAATGGAAATGTTACTGTCCCAGCACGTGGACTGATCCTGTCCCTCCTGTCCTCTCCTCTCCTGTCCTGTCCTGTCTCTGATGTGAGTCCAGTTGTGTTCTCTGGCTGCACTGATCAGCAGAGCAGTGGAAAACGTCTTCGGCTTCTGTTTAGCTGCTGTCAGTGTCAGCGACTTCCGCTGGGAAAGAGTTACATTGTACCGGCGCCCCCCCAAAAAAAGAAAGAAAGAAAGAAAGAAGAAGAAAAAATCCAAACACTGTAAAATGGATCTATGGAAATTTAAAACCTATCAAATACTTTACACTGTAGAATTACAGTACACAGTGTCAGACACTGTTCTTCCTGTAAGAAGTTAAACTATATGGGGGGAGGAGGGGGGGTTGGAACTGAATAATGCCTTCAGCTCAACAAAACTGTTTGAAAGTCAGTGTCCTAACATTTCTCTGTCGCAAACCGAAAAAGTAAAACGTGACTCAGAAACAGCTTTTCTTTTCTCTGACGTCTACAGAGGTGCTGTGACGTGAACGTACTCCCAGACCTTCAGTCTCAGATGCAGCTTTTTCTAAACCTGTCCTCAATAGGAAAAAAAAACATCTCCATCTGCCATTTGTTCACACATCGAAAATGACCTTGGTTTGTGCAAGACCTCCGGTGACTGTGTGAATTATAAGTCTTGTCTGTGAGGAGTAAAGGTAGAAGAAGGATGGATGGATGGAGTCCTCTCTCTTACTAACACTCAGGAGGCTTTGTTATCCTTTAACCATGACTGTGAGAGGCATAAGTAGTTTTCATGCTTGAACCTAACCAAACCTGAAAGGCGCTCTGAGGAGTTTAAGCTCAGCGGTGGCAGACTAAGAGTGAATTGTTATTTTGATAACAGTTAACGGCGTCCTGCTGACAGGAGGCATCACCCATTTAATAAGCAAGCGTTTTAAATGGGTGAGTTTGGAAAGTGATAATGAAACGATGCATGTTGTCACATAGTGAAGAGCTGCACCAGGAACAACAGGACCAGATAACACACGGGACAGTTCATGGTGCCAGTGACAGAAAACTACAGCGGCCTTTGCCTTTTGACTTTTCATGGGAAAGTGAAGAAGTCAAATATGTTTCCCTCCCTCTGCTGTTTGTCAGTGTCAGGAACGTCTCAGCATCACGAGCAAGTGCATTCAGGTCTGCACTCAACTGCCCTGACACTCCCATCAAACGGGATTCAAGTACCAGCAGTTCCCTCATTTACCTACACGCACGGCTTTAACAGGCAAAGTGACAGCACGTTTTGTTGCTAATGCTAAAACTTATTCTAATGACGCCATTTAGGCCATTAATTTTTTTTTTTTTTTTTTTACATCAGCACTGTGCTACAACAGCCCTCAACCCCCTGCGAGCCAGTTTTCATATCTGCAGCTATTTTGTATATGCTTGTATAAACAATAACAGTGCGTCAGCCGTGTGGAGTATTTGCCTGCGGTGGTTCAACCTCCCTGACAGACAGACAGCACAAACCTCCTTTGTTTCATCTCAAGAACAGAAGTTGTATTGTGGTTAAGCTGTTTCGCTGCGATGGAATGTGCTGTTGAGAGAAGCCAACTGCAAACACACACCCAGCTGTTTTCATTGCAGATAGCATCGCCGGTGTCACAGTGATGGCTGCTAATTTTTTTGGGGCATGCTCAGTGATGAAGATTTATGATTTATTTATGGCATTCAAATGTTCTCGGTGACGTACGAAACAGACAGAAGGAATCTGTGTGATATGCAAACCGAAGCTATTTGAGAAATTAAAGAAAAACAGGCACTTCGCTCATTCTTCACACGTTTTGCTCAGTTTTTAGCTCTATTATTATGTTATTACAGCTGCTTAGCCTGACTTTAAGGATGCTGGTGGCTATCAATACTTTAATGCAGAAAAATACTACTGGTCTGCAATTTGCTTTTGAGCCTAGCTCCTAAAAATAACCTCATACAACTCAGTGACATCAGCAAAAACACAGCAGTGTCACTGCAGGAAGTATTGTAATGTTCATACAGTAATATTTCAGCACAAAGAACAGTAGGAGTGTGGACAGGGCTGTTTTTAGGGAGAGGTGTGAGGCAGTGACCCAGGGTGCCACCAGCACCAGGGGGCACCAAGGGGAAGGAATTTTTCCACACACACGGATTGAGAGAGACAACAAAATTAATGTAGTAATTTCAGCCACAATCAATCACGTTCAACCAAAGTTTCCTTTGACACAGTCTCATCATGAACCCATGGTGGGGACATGTCCATCTTGAAAGGCAAACGTGTGCACATGGAGTGAGCTTCACTTCAGGTTCAGGTTTTGTTCTTGAAAACATTTGTGAATAAAAATCACCCAAATCAGTTTTGACCAGAAACGCAGCAGATGTTTCTGGGTCATTCAGTCTAAATATCCGGAATCATTTCAAAGTAATAACACTGAGAAACAAACATGTCAAATTACTAAATAAACTGTGGTTCTCTTCTTCCTGAGAGGTGTTGACACTACATGGGACACACACACTCCATATCCATCCATCTCTATACAACTTTAACCAAGTGCTTTAGTCTAGACCAGGTGAGATGTGGACCCTGGTCTCCAAAGTCCTGAGCTTTGTCTCCAGCCTCCACCTCAGCCTCCTCCCTGCATCACCCTCTGTGCAGCACAAGACAGTAAATTTTCCTCGATTGGAAACAATACAGCCAGTGAGCATGATCCAGGCAGCTGCTTCCTCCAAAACCGATTTGGTTATGCAATGTAACAGTATGTAAACATATTTTATAGGAGAAAATGTTGTTGCTGTGGATATTAATGGTCCCCAGAGGATGAATCAATCATTTTGCCAACTTTCCTCTATCACCACCATCATTTTAAAATACCTACAAAAACCCCCCCCACTAAAATGTAATGAGCAGGTTGCTCTGAAACTTCACGTTCATGCTCCCAAAGGACAAATCCCTGCGAACCTCACAACCTTTTCTCCGGCCATGTTCTTCTTCCTCCAAGATTTTTATGATGTGAAATGAACAAAACAGCTTCCACGGACTATTAACAGGGCCTTTTTCTTTTTGTGCGTGCGTGTTAATACATTCTTCACTTTGTTCACACTAAACCGATTGTCCAGACACTTGCTGTCACTTCCCCTCTCACTGATCACCAGTGAGCTGTTAGTGATGTTAGCTATGCATGCTTGCTGCTCAGTGATCCTGTTAACGCTGAAGTTTAACAGCTTGTCTCTGGTCCTAACTGTGACGAGGATGGAAAGTGAACCTGTCACGTCCTCACTTCATACTGATGAAGATGAACATTTGTCCAATTTGATGGTTTACCCCACTAACAGCAAACAGACCTCACCCATCACACGTCAACATGATCGCACCAAAAATGTTAGATTTTTTTTTTCTGTTTTGTCCTTTTTGGGGCTAATTAAGCCTCATTACGCATTTTGAACATTATAATTCTTCCAAAACCACACGGAGCATCTGATACATACTGATCCAAACTTTAACCAAGCTCGTTACATCAGTGTTGGATGTGACTGAAAAATACGACTCAGACCAGATGCAAAGACACAGAACCGGTTGTTATAGCAACAAATGAAACTAGACTTGCAGGCAGGTATAAAATGGGGTCCAAGCGCCCTGGTGCATTTCAGAGCCAGAGCTTCACCCGATCCAATGCAATCAAGAAGCCAAGAGCCATTAACGGGGGGCTTAACAAGGTGTTCTGTGTTCCCCAATCATCTGCCAAATTGGCTCTTGTGCTTCTC
Source organism: Toxotes chatareus (assembly GCA_016801885.1). NCBI lineage: Eukaryota > Metazoa > Chordata > Actinopteri > Toxotidae > Toxotes > Toxotes chatareus. Next base: position 21,006,182 of record CM028899.1, read on the forward strand.
TGCCTCAGCGATCCAGCTGTTGCTCCTAAATATTCCCTGGTTTTTGCCTGCCTGCACCCTGTTTGATCTGTAAAGTGCCTTCCTGTTTTTTTTTTTTTGTTTTTTTTTACCTGAGTTTTTGAGTCATGTTTCTGAGTCCACACGATCTGGTGCAATGTTTTACACCTTGTCTCAGGAGAAGTCTGAAACATTGAGCTCTGTACACTGTAGTTTCTGAACGAGGCTTCGTGGGGATGTGACCCTGTTAAAATAATAATTTGATGATGGCACAAACTCCTGATTGTTAAATTTGTCTTAAGCTATTGTAATACTGTGTGCTTTATGAAGAAATAAATTTGTGCTCAGGTTTTATTACAAAATGCACTGTACAAATCCTCAGGCCTCCAAAAGCTACAAGTGTTTGGAAACCACAGATTCAGATTTCTCTTTATTTGTCTTGCTTGAAAAGAAGAAAAAAAAAAAGGAAAGTAACAAAGGAAGCAGATGAGATGGGCTTAACTGTCAAACTCATGGAGAAATGAAAGTATGAAATCACAGCCATTGTGGCCTAACCTAAGAAAATGTAACATCTGAATTATTATCTAACATAAAGTTACATAAAATTTGATATGACAGAACAACCCTTCCTCCAACGCTCTCATGTACCAATCCAAGTCAGAAATAGATAGATTTAAATAGATTAAAATATAGATTTAAATAATAATTCTGAGCTGAACAATTATTATTTTATCTTCTATTATTATAATGATGAGGAAAGGAGGAGGGAGGAAGGATCTCGATTGAATCTCAGATATATTTGTCTTTGCTAGAGACATATTATTAGAGTAGAATGGGGAGGAATCAGCAGGCAGCCACATCTTTTTCAGAGCTTTTGTCCTTTTTTTTTTTCCTTCTCCTGTGGACAGGTCAGTACAGGTGCACAGGACAACACAGAGCCTCAATCACAGGATATAAACAGCCCACAGAAACAGTTAAGTTGACTGAGTCTTGGAGCGGAGAACACGTAGAGGATAATTCCTCTGCTCATGTAAACTTAGTCGCTGCAGAGACAGGCCTGTTTTAGATCTGACACACACAGCTTCTGGCAAAGGAAGACACTCGTGGAACATCCGGCAGTTTCCTTCTCCAAAACCCTTGTGTTTTGACAAGAAATTCTTTCTGTGAGCCACTGTTTGAAATGTGGGACTGTGTACACAAGTGTGAGTCTGAACGCCTGCACCCCTCTCTGCTGCTGACACATGGGCCCGGGAGGCTGAGCTCACTGTGTGACTGTGAGAGCGGCTTGCAGTTTTCAAATGGTTACTGTTCGCTCTGACCCTGTAAGTGATTTTAACTCGATATGGAAATGATTGTGTGAGTATGACATTAACATTAAGCTATGTTATCATCCCTTGATGAGCTGTTGGACTGATTTTGATAGAGGACACAAAGGGAAAACATTTACTTCAGTAGGAGACAACTTTGTCCATATGAGAAGACTGTTCCACTGTTTCCAAACTACGAAAACAGGAGTAATTCAAAACAAAAGTCAGTCCTCAGACCTCAGAGACTGTATTGTACAAATCCTTCTAATTAGAAACAGTTAGGACATGTGGTTTACGCCATCCACACACACACACACACATACACACAAAAAAAAGATTTGTAAGTTTGCATTTTTATTGGACACGGTTGAGGAATACATTATGTGGTGTTCTTATTTTTATATCTCACTTCATAAATCCACAACAAAGTATACAAATCATAAAGCTGCTGTACCCGGAGCCCGCAGCAGCCTGACGAGCCGTCTGACCGCAGCAGACGCCTCGTCAGGCTGTCAGCGTTGAACTGAGCGAGCTGCTACTCTGAGCACACAACACAATTAAATGACCCTGGACAACTATGGACAACTATGAAAGTCAGAGAGGAGGGGACTGGTGTTACTGCTCCATAATCACAGGGGGAAGGGCACAGCGAAAGTGATGCTCACAGCATCACTTTCCGAACCTTGAGAAAAATGAAACTCAGACCTCAGATATGTTGTTTTTCCAGTTTTAACCAGCAACAATTAAATTTCAAAGTTTCTGCTAATGAAGACCATGTAATGCGATCAAAAGCTCTCAAAAGGGCCGAAATTGTTTTGTAAGCTGTTTTCCCAAGGTCAAGAGCGAACGGTCATGTTCAACTTTTAAGCCAACAGTTTTAAGATGAATATAGCCTGGGTTCATTTAGCATCAGCAGAGATTTGTGGCTTAGATCTGAAATGTTTGAATAGGTCCCACTTTGATGGAGATATATGGCATAATAAATGGACAATTATTTGAAACAATAGTTGTATGTATAAACAATAAAAATATTTATTGCATGAACATCAGCGCTGTATCAGCAGACACTCATACTGAGCCAGACAGCCGCCTGCTACATAACTAAAGACCCACAGACTCTGAACAACAACCACAATTAACTTTCCTGCTAAAGTCTCCTTCCTGTCTAACTTACAAACATGAACACATGTCTTTCCCTGCACTTCAGCTTGTTGAACAAGAGACCAGATAAACTGAAACGTGCACTGCTAATATCGGTTTGCAGGCTGGATTGCTAATTAGCTGCTCAGCTAAGGGGGGGTCCAGGTAAAGTTACTGTGGCCTGGAGCAACTTCCGCATTTAAGGTTAATCATGATCATCATTACGTCCGATACATAGTTCAGCTTCCTGAGACGTTTTATTTTTTTTTTTATGTTTTTTAACAGATGTGTGAATGTTCAAGACCTAGACTCCTAGATGAAGGCAGAGGCAACATTGTGGGAACCAGGGCCAAGCAATGTGGCTAGAAAACAGCATCTGGATCTTCCTAACCCATTTGGCAATAAAATTATTACAGACAAAATGACCTAACTACAGAACTAATTGTAATGGAAACAGGGGGAGGTCAAAGATCAAAGATTCTAAAATGTGATTCTTGCAAGTAGGGTTTCTGTTTTCAAAATTAGATCTTATAGGATTAGAGTGCAATATATGCTATCATCTTCTGTCTCTGTGTCTTTAGAATCATATTTCTGGTATAACTGAGGGAAAAAAAATCAATTAGGTTCTATGTATGTGTAATCCTGGGTTGCACACTTGCAGTGAAGCTGAAAAAGGGGAACTATTGACTCCATAACTGTGTGTATGACACATGGAATGAACACAGTACAAGGACAAGGACTGTAGTGCGAAGGAAAATGTCAAACCAATCTGCAGAGGAAAAAAGGGGAAAGTAAGCAACAAACAAAAGATGCAGCTGCACAAGCTGGTATGTCAGCTGTCTAAACCAGTGTTTCCACTGCGAGATAACCACATGTCCCACAGTGTGTCGTACTGTATCCCCTCAGTTACCCCTAATAACTATAATGCCTGTGAGTCTGAAATAGGTTCCTCTGTGGCCAGAGAATAATCATCCCTAAGGCCACCTTAGTGATCTCACTAAAACAAGGTCATGTACAGGGCTTCCCATGAAACACTAGAAAGTGCTTGTGCTCAGTCAGAGTTTTGTGAGTGCCAGCAGCCTTGTTTGTTACCACAGTTTAATTTCCAGCCCCCTGGTATCAGGAATTTCCATTATTTCAGCCTGAGCGTACCCTACCAGTGAGTAAAAATGACTTCTTGTATAATTGAAATTATTTGTGAGATGAGTTATTGCTTTTTTTCAGTGCTCCACCATGACAGATGAGGTGGTAACACTGCGGGCAGTGTTCTCTGGCCGTGTCCGTTGTGCCGTCATGTCCGTTCAGAAAGGGAGGAGCAGATGGGGCAAAGCGGGGGCAAATGCGGACCACGGAACGCAAGCGCCGGCAGAGCGAGCGACTCCCGGTGCATCTGACAGCCTATTCTGCTCAGTGTCAGTGATGTATGGCTCCAGAATGGGGCTGACACACACCCTGGCTCCTTGATGTGTCGGCATATTTAACCCTGCTTGAGAAATCCCTTTTCAGAGTCATTCTTATAGGGACTTATTCCAATGTTGAGTCACTGGTGGTCATAATGGGAAGGCGTCAGCGGGGCGTGGATGGGCAAGCAACACTCACATTTCACTCGCTTCATGTTTGAGTTTCAGTGGAGGAAAGTCAACAGCTCTGAATAGAAGTTTACTGAACCAGCGCAGACAATAAGTGACTGCTTTGATCTGAGTTCAAAAGCAACAATTTAAAATAAATCAAGATTTAGTAAGTCACACAAATTTGCTTCTCCAAAAGACTAATAGGTTATAAAAGCCCTGCTCATGTCAATGATCAAATTTACCAACAGCACATGATGAAACACATTTTCATTGCTGACCTCTGGTTCTCTCACAATTTCACTGGCGTCAATTTCCTACACATTCACAGCTATTTTAATGTTACGTGGTTATATACCTAATTTCAAAAGCTTTCTATAAAGTACCATCTTAGTTGCACTTGGATTTCACTTTGTAAATACTTTTGTGCAGCCATTGCCAAGAAATACATCGTGTCCATGAAAAGAAAGAGAAGAAACATCATGTGAAAACTCCTTTTTTAAAGCATAAGGAGGCTGCAATCCTTCAATCTTTAGTTTTAACACAGTATGGAAGTTTCTTGTTATACCACCTTATCATGCTATCACGAAAAGAAGCTTGTTTTCATCAGATACATTAAGTGACATGCTGTAATAACAAGAGAAGTTTTGAGTAAAAACTGGAGAATTTAATGGGAAAATATGTCATGAAAAATGTCATGTGATGAAGTGGTTGACAAGAAAAGTTTCTCGTTATAATGAAAAGCTGAGCAAATGTTTTTTTTTTTTTTTTTTTTCATGGTGGCAGAAATAAAATACAAGGCTGGTGTTATTCTTAGACTTTTTTTTATTATAAACTAACTGATGCTCTACTGAAGATATGAATCCTCAGATTGATGGCTTGATTGATGGATACATTCATTTCATTTTTAAAAAGGGATCATTTCCTACAAGAGCTGTGTTTGTTGTGTTTGTTGAGGACTATTTTCAGCTTCAATTCATATTTGGTGCTGCAGTGACTATTCATGGCAGCAAGATGGTGTATGTGGGAAATGAATTAATGTATATTTGTGGGCAATTTCAGCTTATTCTAAAGTCTGCCTCAGGTTAGCCTGTATATTGGACTGTGACAGTAAAAATCTAAAAACTCTAAACGGGAAGATGAAGAGGGGTCAGCCAGTCCTCCATCTTCATTCATCTTTCTCAATTAATCTGATCTTCATAAAAAACCAGTGTGAACACCATTCAGTGGTCTTTGTGGAGTAACCAAGTAGCCAAAACAAGTCTTCCTGACATCAGTAGTGTGGGTGCTGGATGATAGACCAGAATAAAAGGAAACAGGAGGTTGTAGTCTGAGTGAACTGGGAAGAAAGCATGACAAATTTAAAATGAGTCACTGCTAATATACAAAATCCTCTGGAAACATGCTGAGGAAGCAACTGAAATTGAAAATGAAGTAAAGTGAAGCACGGATCAAGGAGCTAAAACCAAACAAGAAACAAAGTAACAAATGACAACCTGACTGGGGAGAGGCAAGACAAGAAACAAAAGCAAAAGACATGAGCCAAGGGCAAGAGACAAAACGTGTGACAACTGCATGCGACAAAAACGAACTGACAAGAACACAGGGAAGCAACGAGACTTAAATACACTTGGCAATGGCCAACAGGTGAAACCAATTAGGGCGGGGCAGACAATCACAAAGGAGGGAAACAAGACAAAGACAGGAAGTAGAACAAGACAAGATACACAAGGGCAGTGATTTCAAAATAAAACAGGAACTATAAACAAACTAAACAAGAGTTCAAAAGTCCACAAAAGAGTTTAGAGCATAAAAGGATTCCCAAAAACAGCCCCCTTAGGGGCTAGTCATGACAAGCTGGCTACAAAGGACCTGGCTTTGTAAAGGGTATGGCAACACCACAGTGTGGGACTGTTTCCCTGCAACAGGCCCTGGAAGATGTGACAATGGAGGTTATAGTGCAGCAAACTGGAGGAAAATCTGGGTTATGCTGTTTAGTAGAGGGTTCCACTGCATTATACTCTGTAGTAGCAGTGGTCATACAGGCTTGCCTTCATGGCCTTTCAGTTGTGTGGAGTATTAAAAGAAAACAGATCACCATGGGTTCTATTTGTGGCTGCACACACTGTTAAGATCCTCAAAGAGAGCTGCACGCTGCAGAGCTTCAACTGCAGAGAACGCATCAATGCACCGGAAAAAAAGCATGTTATGGAATTGTAGTTAACCATAACCCCAAAAGCACCAAAACCTTCAGTAGCATGGACCTAATCAGTCGGCCATAAATGTACCTCACAGATTCATAATCATACTGGTTTTGTCTGAATTGGTGTGGTCATATCACCCATCTGGGGGGTCCTGGGGCAAAAAAGTGTTGCTGTGCACCTGTTGACCCCCATTGTACATGGCAGTTAGTTCCATTATTTCCCCAGGAACCCAGAAACCAATCAGTACTGTGAAGCTAAAATGATGAGCTGATGAATTGAAGACATGATTGATTCAGAAACTGTGAACTTATCTTTTAACATGTCACTTACACCAACCAGACTGTCTGACCAGATTCTTTTAGAAACATAAGCCCAGCATCTGGCAAACCAACTGGATTGTTTGCTTTACAGATATAATGTAATAAAGAGCCATTTTCAGATTTTTAACATTCCCTCAGCCTGTTTGAGCACATGCACAAGCCCTTCTCAAACATAGAGCCTACTATAAAATATGCAATCAGTTTTCCTTGGCTGCTTTCCAGCAGGCAACTCATCAGGGTGCATTTTTCCATTGCTTTCCCATCCATGCGTCTACAGATCTGTCCACTGGCTAGTGCTGTTGCTACTCTGTCAGGTTTTCCTCCATTTTCAATCACTACATGCCAACCACAGCAGCACAATTTCATCTTGCTGATGCTTAAACTTGTCAGATTTTAACGATAAGAAAAAGGAAAAATAATTTTTTTTCACACACTTTCTTGTGAAATACTAAATAATTTCACATCATCAGGTCTCTAAATCTCTTTCAAATTAATCATTCTGAAAAGGAAAAACAATCTCTGTTTAAATTGCTCACAACTCACAGTGTCAATGCCAAGGTCACAACCTGTGAGGGGTCTCAAGTCAAAAAGGTTGGGAATTACTGTTCTACACTGTGGAACTTTCTCTCTGAACCTGAAGTACATCAAGAACTCCCTCTGGGATCCCTGGATCCCACTCAAAGACCTGTGGAATACCCTCAAGGACCCTTTGAGGGGTAAACAGAAAAACAAATGCTAAAGTCAGGGGAAGATTGGGGTCATTGATAAAAAAGGAAACTGCCAGTAAGGTAGGAGACAGGAGGATGATGTTTCAGGTGTCAGAGTCAGACACTTTGTACGTCCAACCATCCACCAAAATCTCTGTCAAAATCACTGACTATGAGGTGTGGCCACAGATGCACCTATAATCATTACTGTTCTGTATACTTATATTCAAATGACATTTAACATGATGCAAAACCTTTGCTTATGTTCATTATTATATGTCATTATTATTATTATATAGAATTTATTTAAGCCTGGTGAAATCAGGACACATAAGGAGCCAAAAGTCTATGGTTTACATGACGTAGAATTGCACAGGTTGCATGTATTACAAAAATATGTTACACATGTTTATGCACGTGTTCCTGTCCACTGGTGTTTGTGGAGTGTCTGCTTGTTGTGTATTCAGACAGCAGCGGGAAGAGAAGGCGATCTGAGTTACCGCTCCTTTGAACACTATGGGTGTCAGTGGCTGATTCTCTTCCATCACAGAGGAGCATCTCAGGGCAGAGCCTTCCAAAATTTTCTCTAACTTTTGTTTAAAATACTACGTCAGTGCCATGGGTAAATAACCAAAGAGCTGCTGGAATAAAACCATGGACGCTGACACAGCTAAAATCTCAGAAAGCGTACAAGCAAATTTACGAGTGGACCTAATTTTGATCAATCAACCAAGGTTCATTTCTCTCCTAAAAAAATCTTGTTATTCGTGACAGAGTAACAGTTGTGGAATGACAATTATAACACATGTTCTGATAGCGATTAGCTGTAGTGTCGGGAGGTCCCACTGAAATCATGCAGGTGATAAAAATCTTTAATTATGTAAATGTCTGTGATCTCAGTGAACACAAAGCCTCGATCCAGTGTTATTAAAACCACTCGTTGCCATGCACATCTGCCTGTTTAGCTCTAAAAGCATCTTAAATGAAGACTGATTTTAAAATACACTGCAGGTTTTCATTTGGGCTCGTGACAAGCTGTCATAATTAGACCGCTACAACAAGATGCAGGCAGTTTTTCAGGCGCTCAGTTCAGTAAAAGAACTTCTCCAGCTTCCTGTGAGACATTTCTTGTCCTTCTGGGAAGGTTTAGAGGCCCAGCTCATGTCATTTCACCAACTCTTTGGTGATAAATGAGAGAGATAATGTGTATTAAGCATGTCCAGTTCTTCAGAAAGCTCTCTATAAGTAACCTTACTGGATAAAGGGTGTTCCTGCTCTTTATCAAAACTATTCCCTCTGTAGTAAGCCCTGTCAGAGAGGCCATTCAGTGCTGTCTCTGTCCTCTTTCCCTTTTCCTCTCTCTCAGTCCATTTTGAACAGTTCACAGACCAAAGATACTGTTTTTATTCAGCAAAGTGACTTGATGGAGGGCTCACTTCTTACTCCATAATTTACTCCATTTAATCATGGGAAAGAAGCAGGACCAGGGCAGGTCTTTCTGGGACCATATAAACCTCCACCTAACTATGTATATACACCAATCGGCCACCAATCAGCCACAATGTGGCTGACACACACATATAAAAACGCAACATTACAACCTGTAAATGGTTCTTATCCTTCCTTCTTTCTTTCTCTTTTCTATCTTTATTTCTTACTAAGAAAGAAAGTGGAGCATCTATCATGTCTTCTTTTTGTTAAGTCTGGATTTTGGGCTGCTGCTCATGTTATTCATTTTACATGTACAGAACAGTAGTTCTGTTTTATCAAATTTGATCAAGTTCTGATTGGTGAGTTGTTCACAGGGGTAAAAAAGAAAAAAAAATGGGATTCAACAGGACCTGGCAACCCTCTGTCACTTGGTCAGTCATGGACAGACATTGTTTAAGTTGCTAGACTATAACCAAGCGTCTTGGATTCACCTGACTGGGCACATTTAGAAATAAAATTTAAAAAGAAAGTGGACATTGAGATGTAGAATGAACAGCAGCAGTAACAGCTCCTGTCTTACTGAAGCCTTATGGCAACTGTTAGATGACACTCACACCTCAAATATTAGACTGTCCTATGAACACAGGACAGTCTAATTCTGTGTGTCTGTCAGGAAATCCAAAGTGTGCGATCATTTGAGAGGGTAAAGAACGACCCAAATAAAGGTGACATGCAAACACCGCTTGTTAGTCAACCTCAAACATGGCTTATCAATATGTATACACTAACAACCACCAGTTGACTAGGAAGACCTTTGGTGGGGGCAGTCCTACAGAACAGATACTAGTTACCAAATCTATAGAAGGCGAGAAGGAGAAGCTCCTGGTTTTGCAGGATATTTACTTTACAATAAGTGCTATTGCAACTGTCTAATACAATGATAGCGCATGAGCCACTAATATAGACTGTACAACTCCTTCCAAGTTAAGAAAACCCCCAAATTCCAAGGAAAAATACAAAGGACATGACCTCAGTGATCAAGCTGGTCCCAGTCCCAGCATCACTCAGTGTGGGTGTATCCTCTTTGGCAGACTCATGAAAGACCTGTGGGAATCGAAGTTCCCATGCATCAAAGGGCATTTGCATAAAGAAACATAAACATAATGAAACTCCCCCACGTCTCGGTGTGTGGTGAGTGTATGGTAACGAATAGCATCCTGTCACTTCTCCAGCCTTTGCGGCGGTATGTGTGAACAGGGGGTCAGCTACCAGACTCACAAAATCCAAATTTGGCAAAAAGGGCAGTGACTGAGTGGAGATGATGTCGCGTAAGCAACCAGTAACCAGCAACCGCAACAAGTATCTACTTTTATAAAACTTTGGACCACTACGGGTTGGTTCTTGTTTTGTCTCTTTCATACACTCACACATGAGCGACACGGTTGCTGGCTAGTAGTGTGCCAACAAACACAGCAAAGCACCTACAAAGGCTGTGAAGAAGAATACTGCAAGCTAGAAACCGTGAATGTGAATAATGCAGATTAAACCAGGCTTTTACAATTTCAAACAGTCTAACAAACACGTTTTTTTATTTCCCTCCTCATGAAACACATTACCTAAAGAGTGAAAGTCTGCACATTGTGTTCCCACTGTAGGCTGATAATGAGGTGTAGGGGTGACAGCATTGTAGCCACAGCATCTGCCATCACAGTGTTCAGGATGAAACAGACCTGTAGATGAAGAAGTGGGAAGTCCAACCAGTGATAGGAGGACAGCACGAACAACAAAGACCACCTGTCTTGTATTGAGTGCAGTTAAAGGTGAAGCACAGCTTTTCATAGACAGAGAAGGTGCCAGATTTTTTCAGATTTTTGCCAGATGTCTACCATTGCTGCACAGATTTATTGGATGAGTTGAGTGTGAAGAACATGTGTGAAACATGCTTATAGCCAGAGGGGGACTCCGCAGAAAGAAACCCATCCAATACAGGACCACGTCTTTAACGTGGATGATACTGATGTTAATCCTCTGATACAGTGGGAACGCAAAGATTAGGAGAACATCTCATAATGCTTGTTCTCAGATGTTAACAAATATAAAACGCAACATGAATTAACAAATGCAAAGTCTGTTCCTCTCTTCAGCCTTTATTCCAAAACTTATTTTGATGATAGTTTGATAGTTAAGGGAAGATACCCCTCGGGCTGTTTCAGGCCATGTTACAGGGGAGAAGTGATGTAGTTTTGAATTTCTGTGTGACTGTGTTAACACACAGCCGACCCAGGATGCTCTGGAGCAGCTGCCTCAGTAACAGAGAGTACAGATGGATGTAATGCCGTGTATTTATCATTACTCCTACTTGTTAATCACATAAGAGCTGGGGATTTGTCTTTGAACTGAGTGCTCAGTGTTAAAGGCACTTAAATGCTCCCTGCTGTGTGTTTGTGTGCATGTGTGTGTGTGTGCGCACACACTCCTGGCTCCTTTGGAGTGGTTAAGCAGCCAGGCAGAAGTATGTGTGCTTAAGAAGTCTGTGCTGGAGTACACCCAGCACACCTGTGTTTTCATTGTGCTTGGATTCTCTCCCCAAGGGCCAGTAAGATCATTACTGCAGACACAACCGCATCATAAATAAATGCACGGACATACTTCATTAATTGAACAAACAGCGTGGATGGTAGCCGAGCCCTCTTCACAAGATTACATGTTATGAAAGAACACAAAGCCTGGAGTACAGTTAATCACATACAAGTCCACAGTCCAACAAGTCATTTTATATACCTTCTTGAGCAGTCTGTAAATGTACAATAATGAGCATAACATGTGCCAAATAGAACCATGTGGTTACTGGTCTATGCTGAGCAAAATGACCAGTCAAAAAGCTTGGTGCAGGAAGGTGGCTGTAACACGTTGCAAAAACATCGAAAAACCATGGAACATGCGATATGAGTGCTAGAATTCATGATATTTCAGATTCAGGTGTTGGCAATTTAGGTTGTTCCTGTTGCTCAAATGTCCCAGTTACCTCCATTTTGCCCAATATCCGAATTAGGCTGAAAAAGCTAGTGGATGTCACAACACTCATGATCCAGGGTAACATGACAGCCAGAGACAGCTGAAGGTGTCTATAGATTCCTTTATACTAATCTTGCTAACTAGAGTAACATTATTCATAGGCAGTCAGAGTCAGTGGAAAAGCTTGGCTACCCCTGTCAGTTACGTGACCCTTTCTAACATGTTGTAATGGTCCCTTAGGAGTCTCCCAAAGTGACTCTCTCGTGTTATTTTTCCTCCAGAGAGAAAAAGGGCTTGCATGCAGTTTTTGACAGGCTAAAGGGCAAACAAATACACAATGGCAACATTACAACTATTTTCAGTAGCATTATTAGCTAACAACATTCCGTTCTATGGATGCTTGCTCAGAACATTTTAAACTCACATGCTGTTTGTTTGTTTTTTTTGCGTGGTTACATTCATTTGATTAAATCCTTTTCATGTAAAACATGTTGAGTTTACTTGTAATGAAATCTGCTATATCAATGAAATTTCTTTGATGCATAATACAAACACTTTATTAGGAACACCATACTAATCCTGGGGGGCTGGGAGACAGCTGAGTGAACTCACTGTCATATTTATGAACCCAGTTCGAGACGACTTGAACTGGGTTCCCTGAAGGGATGAACATGGCCAGCAACAATACTCAGATCAGACTGTGACATTCAGACCAAGAAAACATTCCTCACACCATCACACCACCACCACCAGCCTGGACTGTTGACACAAGGCAGGTTGGGTCCATGGATTCATGCTGTTGACACAAAACTCTGACCCTATTCTGACAGGAAAGGAACCTGACGTGGTCTTCAGCTGATGTAGCCCATTTCCTTTAAGGTTCGACATGAACCAGTCTGACCATTCTCCTCTGACATCTCTCAGGAGATCATCAGTTTCAGAAACAGTCAGCATCACTGAGATCACATTTTTCCCCATTTTGATGTTTGATGTGAACATTAACTGAAGCTCCTGAGCTGTTTCTGCAGGATTTTATAAACTGCGCTACTGCAACATGATTGGCTGATTGCATAACAAGCACAGTTTATAGGGTGTTCCTAAGGAAGTGCTCGGTGAGTGTATTTCCATTATAGAAACAAGAATAGATATAACACTGTTGAATGGATTGGCATGAAATTTTGTGCATTCATTTTCCCCAGTTGATGAATGTTAATTAGTTGCTCTGAGGCGGTTTAACAATCAATGCTCATGGTCCTTAGAGGAGACAACTTATGATATTCATCACCTTTACCCATGATTATTAGGCTATAATTATCTTTCAGTTTACTTTACACATCCATGTCCCCAGAGGATGAACCCATTCTGCTTTGAACAGAAGTTAGCAGTGACCTCAGGAAGACTGCCAGGATACTCCATACTTAGTTCATATTTCCCCTGTAAATAATTGGAAGCCAAGGTAAAAGTAAAAGTTGATTATTTTTGTTGTGGTTTCACGTTATTTTCCCACATTCATAAATTAATATATATTTTTTTCCAGGAAGGGATGCATTTATTTTTCTTTAACTTTTCAGATTCAGAATCACAGAGTATGATTTCTCAGTCAAATGCAGCTCAGCAGTCTTATCTATGCTTAGCAGAAATAAACTAATTGGACTTTCACATTTTCTTTGTGGCTTCCCTGCATTTAAAATTAGATTTATGTTGTGTTCTCTCTTGACTCAAGATTTCCATGACTGTATGTGCGAGTAAAAACACAGAGCAACGACCAAGACAAACATCCACCGTTTAGGTCATTGTAGCTGTTGGATTGTGTTTGGTGTCAGAAACGCTGAGAGGATTATAAAGTGGTCCACAAAGTGAGTCCTGGTGACTGCAGCTCGTCTATTCATCATCTCCAGTGCCTGTTCTGTACATCTCGCTCTCCTATTACTTCAAGTGATGGGACAGATAAGCAACAGCAGCATCTTAAATTATCCACAATTTACTAAGGATATAATAACAAACCCCATTATTGCTGGAACACAGTTGAGTAAGATATGGACTACTTGTTTCACTAGATAAGCACAGAGTATAGATGAATTCAGTTTATTATCCCTCTGTGTCTGAGTTCACTCAGCCCTTTAAATTTTTACAATTAGAGCATTTTGGGTAAAACTGGACCCTGAAATCCAAAATAGTAAAAGACCCCATATCACCCTCTCACACTCACTGTCTAATCAATAAAGCATGTATTTATGGTGACTAGTGTGAAACAGCTGTTACACAAGGATCTGTCTAAAATGTCTAAGATGTACAGGGACGTTTTTTTGTCTAATGAAAACCTCAAACCTCGTTTCGTGTCCCTTTATTAAATTCATTAAGAATTATGTAGAATTCTCGTTGCCCGATCTTACCCATTATATATTTGTCATGTGCAGATGCAGAAGAATATCAGGGTTCTGTCAGGAGACAGGTTTGCAGAATACCATTCTGATTCCTTTCACAAACTTCTGCATCACTCAGTTAGTTGATTACATGCAGTGAACCATTTTCTTGCCGCAAAACTTAACCCTTGTAATGTGTTAGGAAGCTGCCCACGTTTTTGGTGTTAGCGGGTCAAAATTGACCCGTGACTTAACCCAGCCCAAAATACTCAGAGAACAATGATTATCATACAGTATTGTTTTTCACCTCATATCTAACTTGTAATGCATTCATATTCATACAAACACTGTAATAAAATGTTATTTTTTGGCCCAATGGACCTTTCATCTTATAATATACCACTCGTTTTCATATTTTAAAAAAATAATTCACTCATTATCTTTGTTATAATGAAGACAACAGGTAATTACGTCATCTGACTGTAATAGATTAATATTAAAAAATACCACCAAAATAAATTGCTTGTGTTTTTTTTTTTTTTTTTAATTTAATATTATTAACCATAGTGACATCTGTTGTGTTACGGGTCAAAACCGACCCGAGCAGATTTGTGTTAGGATAGAGGTAAAAAAGTCTTTTCTTTTTCACAAAACCAAACTTTATTTTGCTCAAAATTGCAAATGCAAATACAACATGAAAAAGACCAACAATAACAACAGCAAGTTTCTCTCTCTCTCTCAAATTGAACACTGAACAAAGACAAAATGGACTTTGTCTGTTTTTGCATGTAAAAACATTTTCAAAACTGAACATTGACAAGGTGTGTGTGTGTGTGTGTGTGTGTGTGTGTGGTTTTGTGTGTGTGTGTTTACATGCATGTATCACAGAATGTGATTGTTTTAGTGTGCTCCTTACAGATGTGTTTCCCACATGTGTGGCAAGTGGTAGTGGTTTTTCTGTCCTTGCTGGCAGGGCAGGTCTGGCACCTCTTTCTCTCGATCCCCCTGGCATCCTTTGGCTGGTTCTTTGTGTAGGTTGCTGCTGTGGATGTAGCTTGAAGCTCTCTCACCAAACTGACAGAGGCTTGGGTTCGGGGCAGCCGCTGTCGCTGTTCAATGTGGGGATTCACCAGAGACCTCCCCAGCTCCTCCAGGAAAAGCCGCCTCTTGTAGGGTTTTCCAAGGTTCCATCCGGGATTTATTTCAGTCCACACCACAAATGCATTGTATGCAGAGACATCCAGCATGTTGTAAAAGACAGCCATTGGCCACGTTTTGGTCTTCCTTTTGCACGTGTATGTGGCAGTGACTTTGTCTAAATTGTCGACTCCTCCTTTGTTTTTGTTGTAGTCCAGGATCATGTCTGGCTTTTTGTCCTCTCTGCTGCCTACAGCAGCATTCTTGTGCAGAGTGGACATCACAATGACATTTTTGTTTTTTTTAGGGCAGTATGACACAAGCGTGGTTGTCTCCGTAAATGCAAACTTTGAGGAAAGAGGAGCCCTGTCCTTTGTTCCAAGAAGTGCAGGAGGAAGCTCAGGCTTGTTTTTTTTTACTGTTCCCACCATGGTCATCTTTTTCTGCAGCAGTTCTTGGCCGAGGGCATAAGATGTGAAGAAGTTATCACAGGTTATGTTGTGTCCCTGAAGACCCTTTGTCATTTCAAGGACCACCCGCTTGCCCTGATTCTTTTCTGCCACTCCACTGGCAGATTTGCCTGTGTATATTTGCATGTTGAATGCATAGCTGTTTCTTGCATCACATGCTGCCCAGATTTTGATGCTGTATTTCCCAGGTTTGCTTGGGATATACTGCCTGAAGGGACAGTGGCCTCGGAAAGGAACTAGCCGTTCATCAACAGTAACCTCTGAGCCTGGATTATACATGTATGGCAAGTGCTCCACCCATTTGTCCCAAACATCTCTAATGGGAGCAAGTTTGTCATTCACACGGCGAGTAGCTCTTGTCTCCCGATTGTCTGAAGCGACATGGTAGCACGAAAAATACTCTGGCCTGACACAGCATCCCATAAGTTGGCTGTAGCCTCATTGCAAGATCTATACACACCAGCAAGAAGCAACAGCCTCATGTAAGCATCCAGGTGTGTTTTGTCGATCTCCATCCAGCTGTTGCCAAACACCTTTCTCCCTTCAATGTTTGTCATTTCAAGCAGGATCTTCTCAACATACGGTGGAATAAACAGCTCAAATGCTGTCTTGATGTCTTGAACATGTGACACAGCATATCTAGTAGGCCCCGGGGTCATTCTGATGATGTTCTCCGTTGATGCTCTGCCTTGCGTATCATTATATATTATAATATTCATATATTATATATATATATATTTTTATATATATATATATATATATATATATATATATATATATATATATATATATATATATATATATATATATATATATATCATACTCAACATCATCCTCATCCTCAGACACATCTTCCTCAATGTCACTTTGGCTTCTGTCTTCATTATCACTTTCATGACCAAAGATATGGTCAACAACCTCATAAACAGTGAATCTCTTGCTCATTTTGAAATAGATGCTGCGGCAGGATGAAACTGATAAAAACTCATAGGAGCCTTATTTATAGATACCAGTGTGCAGAGAAGTTGTTTATGCCACACCCTCAAAAAAGACACAAAATGTCTGGGGTGGGGTGACACCGTAACACCACAGATGTCACTTTTTCTTTTAGAGACTTTCAGAATTTACTAAAATGGTGAAAAAATTTTTGTTGTGTTAAAATAGCTGTTCCTGAGGATATCATGAAGTCTTGTTCAAATAAAATCAAGGAAATGGTACTTTTTACATATTTTAAATCGTAAACGGGTCAAATTTGACCCTAACACAATATAAGGGTTAAACACACAATGTTAAATTAAGGTAAAGATATGATAAGATAAAGATAAGATAAATTAAGGCTAAGTCCAGTTTAACTGTAATACTCCTTTCATTGTCCAATTTTTTGGGGATTATGGTTACATAGCTACAACATAGTCGAAATGATGCAGAAACATGAGCAGACAGATGATCAGGCATGGTGGAAAAATACAACAGCACATCCAGATTATCTGGAGGTTAAACTGAAATTGGGCACACCTGAAATGTGGCTAATAAACCCACACTGAACAAGAAAATAAATAAAGCAGGTCAAAGTCACAGCAGGAACTGGGTCTGGAAACTGTGATGGATGTTTGGCTAATAATTCAACGTAAATATGTTGGACCAACCTAAATACTAAATGGAATGAAGGACAAAGTAATAAAAGTAAAACCTCAAAATAACTTAAAATGATTTGTAATTAACCAGAATTATGCTTTAAACATTCAGGAACTTAACCTTCCAAGGATGTGTTATTTTGACTTAAAACTAGCATTGATCATTTAAAGTTAAACCCAGATCAGTTTTCAGAATGTGCAGCTTGGCGGGGTTATTAAGAGCCACCTGATAAACCACCTGTTCAGCGGCTGACTCTAAGGAACCCAAAGCCCAAGCCATCAGGATCGGAAGGAGACCAAATGTTAAACGCATCATTAACAATATTTCAGTGATTACCGGTGACACTTCCTGGAGTGTCACAGAGTGAATTATGTGTTTTAACAATCAGTTACAAGAGCATGAATCAGATTGTGTTTAGAAGTAAAAGAGCTGCTATGATGAAATGTCCTTATGAGGCCTCAGGCCACCAAAAGAGAGCGGGGAAATTAATAGGATTCCCACATGGTGGTAAGCAACTATAAAAACAGGGAAAGACCATTTTCCACCACTGAAAGTAAAGAATCATACAAAGGACGTACTTTCGTGGCCTGATGACTGCGGCTCATTGCACAAATCACACGTGCCCCCTGAGCTCTCTCTGCTCTCAGACTGCTGTGTAAAGTAATACAGAGGAGAGACAACAAAGCCAAGCTGGAGACGCTTTGAATTTGTCAAAGTCATAAAGCAACTGCTGCTGATGAGTGCTCAGACACAAGACAGACTCGAGCTTTACATTCCTGATGTGGGAGGTGAACCTCCAAAACACAAAGCAGCCCCACTGTTTTTTTTTTGTGTTTGATTACTATTACAGCAAGAACATTTTTGGATATTCTGATAAACAAAGCATACTCTTAATAACGATTTGAACAGGCATCATTTGGTTGCATGGATGAACACTTTGGGCTGTGCTTTGTGATTTTAGGAAAAAGGTCTCAAATTACTCAGTGAGCAGGGAAGCGTGAGAGTCAGTGAAGCAATGATGATGACAATGGCAGAAACGCATTCAGTCATTTATCTCAATGAAAACACTGTAAATAATCATCCAAGGTCCAATATCAGCAGAAATCATTTCTGATGAAAATCTATAATTTTAGCATATTTACAGCAGACTACACACTATGTACTTTACTGCTGAGCATTTTTAATCTTGACTGGGTTACTGACTATAACCAATTCCCCATGCAATGAAAAATCCCTTTGTTTGGGGTCTTAAGTCCAGCAAACTGCCTTTTGACAGAGAAAAGAAAGGATAAATAAAAAAAAAGAAACTAAAGCATCAAGACCAGAATCCATTTATTCATCATTTTTAAAATTTAGACTGTGATAATTTGATTTTTAATGAATATCACTGTGCATTTTATAAATATCAGTGTTTTCCACTTGTAGAGCCACGGATGCAGTCGTACTCCCCATGACCTATAAACAGACTTTAAACAACCTATAATACTGGCCTTAACCTTTTCTTTCCCCGCTCCTTTCCCATCATTCTACATTCACTGTCACTTCCATCCATACTGACACCTCACTGTAGGCCTGTGTGACATTAGTCACATAAGGAACACCTCCTCCACAGAAGTCCCTATTGCTCAGTGTGCTGTACTTTTCCACCGTGGTTTATGTGGTTTACTAATTCAAGTGGCACCCTGTTTGTGTGTGCTGCATGTAGCTCTACATCACAGATACATTGTTGCCTACCTTCAAAAGGGAAAATAATTGCTCAACATGAATGAAAACCGTGTGTTTGGTATGTAAACACGGAGGCTCGGGAAAGTTCCACATTCCTAGAACATTTTTCACGTTAATCAGTAATGAGATCTGTGACATGCAGCAACTGATTTCCTGGGTAAATGTTCTTTCAGCAGCACTGACACACGTTGACCTGGTGGTTCCCTCCACAGCAGATGACACACAGTATATTTGCTTTTTTACAGATGCTTTCAAAGGTCGATGGAGAAATACATTAAAACGACATCATCTTTCATTAAAAGTCCGTTGCTCGGCTGTTGGAGCAGACTGACTCAGGTGATCTCTGTCAGCAGCAGATTTGAACGAGATGTGAACTTCAGCTAAAACGCTACAGATTAAAGCAGAGAGGAAGCATTTCAGCATGTGGTCGTGTTTCTAGTTGATCCTGAATTCACATTCATACAGGAGAGCACAGACAGCAAACCTAATCCAGACTAGATGACACAGGCAAACTGGCACACAGCATCCTGTAGACGCAACAAACTTTTATGAGAGCTTTGGAGTTCAGCTTTGTGTGTGAGTGTTTTTCCATAAAACAGGTCCACACTCCACGGTGATCGGCTTGATTTAGTTTTTTTTTTTTCTTTTCCCCCAAACAGGTATTTAATATATGAGAGAAAATTTCCACGATAGAACAGGTTCTAATGTACACACATTACTGAATTTACTTACAGTCACTGGGTCAAGGAAAATTACTATTCTAAAATAAATAGGTAATGGCATTTTCCTAATGATTCTACACTGGCTGCATTTACATAAAGCAAGTCCAGCTAGAGACATTCAGCTAAAGGAATATAACCCAACCATTTAAACAACTATTTACAATTACATTTGGAATTAAAGGCTTTACTCTCTGAGGCAGATTTCACTGAGGAATAACAGAACAGAATTTGAGTGGCAACAGCAATTCTGCTGGAAGACATGTTCCACTTTAATCAACATATAGATTAACATTAATCTTAATTACATCACTGTTACCAAAAGCTACTGCATATGGAGGTCGGGGTGGTCGAGGCAGCTGTGCTACCAAATTGTTGACATCAAGGTACCAGCAGAGTGTCAGATTAAAATTTCTGTCACTATACAAAAATTGTAATTTTAACATTTCAGACATTTTAATAAAATTCATTCATTCAGGCAAATGAGTGTGACAGGAGCATTAGATCTTAGATCTGCTTCACTATTTTTATACCCTGGGTCTACTTCTGTACATTTTGCTGCTTACGTCTGAAATGCAAAATGCACTTGTGAATATATTTAAATACCTGTAATTATTGGTAAATGACTTGAAATTAGTTTGCCATTAAATTTGATACAGATAATCACGGTCCTAACAGAATGAACTGCATTAACTCTGAAGATCTCCTGAGTTTTCATCTGACTTTTTATTTCCATCATCAGATATTTAGGACCAAATACTAGCAAAACATTCACATCAGCCTTAGATATAAAAATATTCTAAAGTCAGCATTTACCTTTTTCTTCAGAACTCACAAAAAACACTGTAAGAGCTACAGGCCGCTCTTCTTTTAAAGCTTTGTTTAGCTTTATGAAATAGAAAACATTTTGTCGGAGTCTGTGTTTGTTTAGTCAGACGGCAGGATTCTTCTCGACTAAATCACAGAGGGGAAATAGCACAAATAATTTGGCAAAATGAACAGAGGAAAGAATCATGTACATTCTCTGATAGTCATGTATTGTGCTCTTAACTCTAGAAAGCCTCTGGGCTGAGATAAATAGGAGGCATACACTGTGGACAAATGTTAGCAAACCCAGGTCAGTTATGTTTGGATAACATGTAATTGCACTGAGAATGGTGTTGTTTTTTAACCCAGACAGGATTATTAACCTCATAATCACTGTTTTGTCCTGAGGAACCTGGATAAGTAAACATCCCCTGCTGGTAATTGAGGGTTAATAATTCCATAAGTAAATACTGATTAAACTTGCTGCTGCTGCTGCTGCTGCTGCAGCTCAGACGACTTGTGTCTGTTCGTGAAGCCAGGGCCTTATCTCTGCACTGTGCTGTCACCTCGACCCAGGGACCCTCCCTGAGATTTGTGCTCCACCACTGTGGCTACACCTTCGTCATGTTTTCTTTTCCTGGGAGGAACTTCCAAGTACTGATGATGACATGTGTTGCTGTGCGTCCACGCTGCTGCAGCCTTGCTGATGCGTTGAGCCGTATGTTGGGGCAAATGCTAAACCTCTGTCTTTGTTCAAAGGCTCCATTTATACTTGTCAATTCAAACGTCTCGTATCCGGATAAAATCCAGCTGGGATTGAAGACACATCCATTTACGCTTAGCTACATATACAGCATGTGTGTCTCTGTTGGCCAGATCACAGATCTGATTGCGGTCCATCTGTGTTTTCCCAGGCTGCATGCAAATCAGGGTCAGCAGTCCTCCAGTCCAGAAGGAGATGGAAATGCAATGGAAAGTTTTTCCTATATGCTAAACTGGTAACTTCAGAAGAATAACTTCTGCACTTTAGCAGTTTAGCTAGTAGCAACAGTATAAGAAAAAAATTAAGCAGGGAAATGGACCGTAACATCATTTATACCACAATCAAAGCTGTGGCTCTGGATCTGCAGCAGGATTAGATGGAGAACATGATGTAGTATGATGTGTGATACAGAGTGTGTATGGGTTAACACAGCGTTACTGTTGCTCAAAATGGTTGCATCAACCCAACTTATTACTGATTTAATGCAACACCCAGTGAGGACGTAAACCAAATGGGTTTGCATGACTTAAAGGACCATTATGGGTCATGCAAGCTGGACCTAGGTCAGACTGTGGAGGGCTCTCCATCACCAGGGCTCACAGAATGCTGTTCACACAGGTGAACACAATAATAAGCAAAGAGTCTAATGGGTCTCCCTATGGATCATATTCAAACTTTGATTTGCTGCATCTGAACTTTGACCTTCTCCTCAAAGATGTGAAAGCCCTTTCTCATTGAGGCTTTAAATGCGTTGCCTTTCCTCAGAAGAGATTTGATTGGATGTACTCCCTGTATTCAGTGTGCAAAATCCATGCCATGCCAGAAAGGAAAGGCTACAGTTAACAAACACGTCTAAAAAAGAAACCAGCAGAGGTCTGGAACAAAGTTCTGTGGTCTGATGAAACAAAAATCAGCCATCAAAGGGATGGAAAGAGGAAAGCGTGGAGAGAAAAAATAACAACTCAAGACCCAAAGCCACCACCTCATCTGTCAAAGATGGTGGTGGTTATGTTATGGGTTGGACATAACCATGGCCAGTAGAAACTGGTACACTGGCATTGATGATTTCACTGCTGACAGAAACAACGGGGAGAAGGTAGATGTCTACAGGAGCATTCTGAGCTCAGATTCATCCAAATGCATCAAAACTCACTGTACAGCATTTCATCATTCAGCAGGACAATGATCCTAAACACATGACCAAAGCAACCAAGGAGCTTTATAGGCTGAAGAGCTGGAATATCCCTTGACTTGAGTCTCCTGATCTCAGTCCAACTGAGCAGCCTTCCACCTGCTTGTGTAGGCTCTCTGCCCATCTGCCAAGAAGGAGGCTGCAGTGAAGCTCTGGGAGATCCGGGGAAGATACAAAGTGTCTGCTGATGTTTGTGTGTCCAAGGCTTCACAAAGTCACTGCAAAGGATTTCCCACAAAATACTGAATGAAACATGATTTTGTTTGACTACTATATATATATATATATATATATATATATATATATATATATATATATATATATATAGTCGATTAAACGCAGATAGAAGCTGCTGAAGGTGAAGTACAAAGGTTTAGAATGGATTCTCTGTTTTTATGTTCAACGTCAAAAATAGAAACTTCATTTCATTTCATTTCCTGTAACATATTTGTTCTATTGCCTCGATCTTTTGGCAGCGTGCTCTAATTTATGACAGAGAGAGCTTGCCCCCTTCAAAGGAAAAGTATGACATTTAAGAAATGTGCTTATTTGCTCTCTTGCTAAAATTGAGATGAGATTGATACCACTCATATCTGTCCTTCAAGTATGAGCTGAAAGAAAGAAACAGTGGGAAACAGCTAACTTGGCTCTGTCCAAAGGTGAGGGGAGGGGGGACTGTCTTCCAGCACCTGTAAAGTTGACCCATTAATACATATTATCTTGTTTATTTAATCCATAAACTAACAAAAAAAAATCACAATGTGTTAAAAAAATGACACATTGTGGTTTGACAGGGAGTTGCGTGCTGGAACGTTTTCTTGGCCAGCTTCATGCTTAATGGACAGAAATGAGAGTATTTTTGAGTTTCTCATGAGTGAAGTTTGGACTGATGGAGCTCAACTTGCTGTTTCTGATGAGTGGAACACAATAGTGGAAGATCACACACTTCATGAGCTGGTTAATGTCAGATTGTGTGTCTAACAGTTGCAGCTTTAACAGGTTTGCAGGTGGAAAATCAGAAGTTAATTAGCACCATTTAACTCTTTACTGGTGGGAACACGTTCAGTACATGGTGACACTGTATGGGGGAAATCTGGGGCTGACACCTGTAGAGTGTGTCCATATAGAGTAAGATTTGTATGTAAAATGACACTACGAATGTTGAATGTTTAACAGTTTTGTGTGGCTATGTAGTGTTTTAAAACACGCTGGTGTTGTTAAATGACACAGTGAGTGTTGAAAGCTTGACATATATGACAGAGCTAATATAACATTGACCCGTGTGGACCTGTATAAACACCGGGCCAGTGTTAATTTGAACTCTGCTGGAGGTGATTTAAGACCAAGTACTTTGCTGTGCTTCTATTTCATTTATATGTATGTGGTTTGACTGGCTTCAGGATATTTATACATTTATACTATGCATGTATTTATCAACATGTCCTCACAATGTGATGTTTTGCATTTGTAATGTGTTTTTACTCATGTACTGTAGAGACACACACACACACACAGACACGAAATAAGCATATGCAGAAGGACCAAAGCCAATCCAACCATGAAACTATGGCTACGGAAACTATACTACTATGATACTAAAGTATATACTACCTCCTACAGACATGCATTTCTGCTTTTGTTTAGGAAAACAAGCTAATTTTTTCTTTCCAATAAATTCCATTAATGCCTCTATTTTTTCTCTCATACAGCAACATTCAGCCCATGTGGCTTAATATAAGAAATGACAAATGAAATGGATGATTGGGTCTTCCTTCAGATCTTGTGGTTGAAAAATCTATATGCTTCTTAATATCAGGTAAATGAGAGAAGTTAGAGATGGTGAACAGCATTGCAGGGACGTACAGTACGTTGAGAATAAGTAACTGATGGCAAAAAGCAGCAGAAACATCAGGGCCATTCTGCTTTGGTTTAAAGCCTGTGTCAGCTATCAGCATCGCACTATAACACTCTGAAGGGTTTAATGGACTATTGAGCTTATTTACTCTGTCAATACAGGTCAAAGGTCTGTGGAAGACTGATCACCTCGACTGCTAAACTAACAAGAATCTGCGCACGAGTAGACAAGAAGGCAAAGGCAACCTGACAAATTACAGCTCCGAGAGATACAGAGGAGGCATATGTGTTATCCTGCAGGTGAGTCACAGCAACAGGATTAGAAGCAGTTACCACTCCCAAAGGGACTGATAGGCCACTGAATCCCCAGACTCACAACAAGAAACTGCTGATTTTAGCAGTTTCTGGTGCTGCTTAAAGTTTATTTACCTCACAGCAAATGCAGAGACACAGACGAGAAACAATCTACTAAGTCAAAATTTTAGATGATGTCGATTTTGTTGACTGACAATTTATAGGGTTGAAAATGTTACTGAAAACACCTTTAATATTTTTTCAGCCATCTCATTAAATACTACAGTTCCTCAACCCAGCAATTTATCAATAATCTCAGCTTGGATTTGGAAACTACAAAAGAGAAAGCCTGAGTTAAAGAAAGCCCAGTGGAGTGTGGAGGTGGAGTGCCCCTTTAACTTTTTAAACTCAGGCAAGTTTACATCCATGCTCACATATTTGGTGACAAAAGACTAGCACCAACCATTAAACTGATCCAGGTTTAAGGTTAATAACAGGAGGTGGTGGTGCCTAATTAGTGTTTCCTAATAATCTGTTTTTAAAGAAAAGCCGTGTCCAAACATGAGACACCTGAAGGTAAACTGAGCCGACCCAGAATCTGGAAGAAGCAGTTGTTGTGTTTGCTCACTGGGAGCCTCTGGAGTTATTTAATGGTCTTATGATGACCTCCTGGCCCGGGCTAACCAACTGTGGTCTGCAAAGCCAAAGCTTCGGGTTAAGACAAACATTGGGCTCTTGGGAGCATTACAGCTTTGAGTGGTGATGACAAGCAGGATTGGCTACATGTGGGATATTTATTTAAAATTTCACATATTGTTAATTCAGCTCTCGCATGTAACAGCCAAGAAATGTTAACCATTTGAAAAGCAACATTCCTGAGCCCAGATTTGGCAGAGACCATCAAAATGGGGAAATTAACCTACTCAAAACATTACACTGTTTAGTTGCATATGTGAGGTTGCACTTGCCAAATGACTGTTTTCTTAATAATTTCTTCACTTACCCATGTCCCAGGCTCTGCTGACCCCTCTCCACACACATACACACACACACACACACCTACACACACAGAGAGAGAAAAGCTCCTCAATCAGTCATCAATCATTTTGCTCAGCAGAAAACAATTATGAGCAAGAGCTGACAGTTCAAACAGGAACCGAAATTTAGTGGAACACATGGACTGAGCACTAACTCTCTGCATGTTATCATACCCCTGTAACACTTGTGATGTAAAGAACAACTTGATGAGCCAGAAGATTACAAGAAAAAAAAAAAAAAAAAAAGAAGAAAAGAAAAAGAAAGAAAAAGCCATGCTGAGATATGAGTATGGACCAAAGTGTTGGAACCATCCACTAACAATCCCATCTATCCCTAGAGCCACTCTGGTAGCATGTCCAGAAATCTGAAGGCCCTTAATCACCTGACTAATGGGAGGAGTGTCAGCATTAAGGATTTCATTTCATGCAAAACAATGTTAGTTATATGATCCAGTACCCATGTGGTACAGTATAGGCCTGCATACAGTGCTGTGGATGAAACATCTCATGAATCACAAAACGCAGGGGCTCTATGAAAAACAATGGTGTAACTGATCCTGTTACGAGACCTTTCAAAACTGAGCTTTACATTGCATCTTTATGGATATAGCATAGAAGTGACTGAGCCATTGGGTAAAATGTCAGTTTTCTCAGAAAATAGATGCATTTTGGATTTTCAATCTCCAAAGTTTATTTATGGAATGAATGGAGACTTCTTCATAACACTTTGCAACAACAGCTGTGCCTTGTGCTTGACCATTTGTCAGTATTAATACAGTGAGATTAGTGGTATAACATGGTTATTATACTACAATAAACTAGTAATATAAGTGGTAACATATCTGACTCTTTTAAAAATATTTATTACAGTGGACTGAATTAATTACTGTAGATCACAATATAATTCTGACTATATTTTACAGTGTATGCTATGTCATGATAGTCTCTTCTGTTTCTATTAGATATACATCCCAGCATTGTATTATTACTGTACAGCATGTGTATATTACTTATACAGTATTGATATTTAATATAACATAACATACTTTATTATACTGTTATGTCCATTATACTTATTTATTGTGGACTACTGTAGCTAACAAGCTTACCACTAACATACAAGTGTGATAGCATCGTGTGTTCAAAGCTCTCTGTTGTTTAAATGATACTCAGTAGTTTGGCAAGAAGTATAGTACTGGAGTTTTAGACAAAATGCTGAAATTGCTATCAATGTCCTGTTGTGGAAAGACTTTGGGAAGCACATTTCACACACTCATAAACTGGCAGATAATAAATTTAGTGATGTGATCTCAAACAGAGTCAGCCATACAGCTAAAACTAACTCAGAGACCTTAGCTAGTTAGCTTACTAACCGGAAGCTAGCAAGCTAACTAGCTAGCTCTTACTGCTCTTTTATTATTGTAGTTTAGTTGCTAACTAGACAATAAACTTACAGTTTTCTCAAGAGTATCTGTATCAACTTCTTTCTCATAAACCTGATTAAATGTGAACGTTCATTAGTTGAGCTCGTACAGTTTGAATGGAATAAAATGATGTCTCTACAACAGGTTTACAACATGTTAAATGAGGGTGTGACCGTGCCTTAAGTTTATTTCACTGCACGTTGGAAGTAGCTGAAGTTGTGCCAGGAGTCCATACTCTGTGATCATACATGAGCCAGCTATTTTTTTATTATGTGATTTTCGACTCTCCTGCTCCAGCAGGAGTTGGCGCCGTTTTCTTCGTCAATACATCATCTTAAAATCCTCACCTGTAAGTCAGTGTTTGACAGTTTATTCTACTATCATACATGTGGGAACTAAACAGATGAAAGGAAAACAAGACGCCACTGATGTCACCTGCCTTTCATTAAGCATCCATGCTGAGAAAAGAAGCAAATGTTTCTGCTCTAAAGAAAACCCTTCGAAATTACGAGCATCAGTCAAAGTGTCATTTACCCTGTTAATGTTAGGTAATGACAGGAGCTATGTACTAAGAAAAGCTTTCCCTGTCCATACGGCTCAAACTGTGCTGAGTAATGGCAAGTTTAGAGAAGAGAATCCAGCCTCACCTCAGCGTGTTCACTGTGAGCTCAACTGCGAATAAAATGCCCCGACAATTAGGAGAGTTGATTGCAGTCACAGAGGCTGCCAAGCAGCAATTTCCATTGTTAATAACCAAAAGAAAACATTTATGTCTGATGCTGAAAATTGTCTTGCTTTTAGCGGCAGTGGCCCACAGCCATTTGTGGTATTTTATTATAATTGGCTAGAAAAACATCATAGTCTTGGACCAGAGGTATCTAGAACTGGAGAGACATGTTTTTTCAATTAGGTACCATTTAATGACCCCTTAGAAAAATAAATAACTGTGTACAATCTCAACACACCATACCACATCATACCATGTCAGACTGCAAACATGTATGATCACATTTCATGAGAAAAAAAAAAACAGCAAAGGATATCACTGAAGTAAACAGACTAGCTGTTTTTACATATTTCACATATGAACAATACTCCGTTTGGTTGAGGCAAGGGGTGGCGTCTGGGTAGAGCGTGTGCAGGAGGCAGGATAGGAACATCATCAACACGCCCACTTGCTCACCGCGATTTCTCCGGACAGCAACCTGCTCTATTCACACATCGGCTCAATTTACACAGACTCTATTCCAGGGAGCTTGCGCATACAGCTACTTTGACTTGTAACGTCTTGATAAGTTCAGGGTTTCAAGTCTGTCTTTTGTAGAAAAAACAAACAAACAAACGTTTGGATTTAACAATTAAATAAATAAAATGTATAATTTTTTTTCACACTTTCTGTGATAGAATAATTATACACAACAAATATATTGTAAAGCAAACAAAGAAAAATGAGAAGGTGGCAAGGATTAAACTCCATGTAGTGGGGAAAGAATATTCATTTCTTTTGACAGGGATTAATTAACCTACTCTGGGGCCCATAATTGAGCCATGGATCAATTACTTTTGTAACTTTGTGGTAAAATTAATTTACCAAAATTTGCCATGAAATCACAGTACATACCGAAATAATAAAAGCATTAAAGCTAGTTTCTAACTAGTTTCTAGTTGTTAACTCATAAGAGTCTATTAGAGAGTGAGACTCTGTCTTTCTGCTACAGTCAGAGAGGCTGGTGTTTATCATGTCGACACACTGAGAGCTTTTAACTAAGCTGTAAAAATAATAAATACACCCCAAATACCATCTGCAGGCTCCAGAATTTGGCAATATTGATTTCAAGACAAATAGTTAAACGTCAGAAGACATTATTGGTAATTGCATCATCAGCGGTGGCAGCGCAGGGGCTGATGGTCCTTCCATGGCAGACTGGATGTTCTGTAACAGTAGACAGGTCAGTGCAGCTCTGCCAAACTCCTCAGAAGCCTGAAGTCATAGCAGCAGTTGAGTTAGAAATCAAAGTCTATCACAGTGCCAGCTGTCTTGTCGAGCACTTCAGGAAAGCTCGTGTAACATAATACAGTTTGCTTCAAAATCTCACGAACTGCACAAACTACTTCCACAGTAGAGCCTTAGAAAAGCAGGAAAAATTTAAACTGTTCCTTTCACGAAGATGAAAGCAAAGTGTTTCCTTTTTCCAGAAACAGATGGGACGGTTGGAAATGCATTAAAAAAAAAAAAAAAGAAAAAAGAACTCAATCAAAGCAAGATTTCATGCTGGAACTGCAGAGTGTAGAAACAGCAGTGATGTGTTCATTCTGCTCCAACTTCACCTATCGACTCTCATCAGAGATATGTTTTTTTTTTTTTAAAAAGATTTGTATTTTCCCTCCTTTCCCCCTCCAGATTTATTGCACTGCATTACTCACTAAAGCAAATTTCAGTGCCACTATCTGTGACACCGGTGCTGCGAGGTTAAACATGCAGCTGACAGACAAATTACACAGGCCTAATCTGTTTTCTGTTCGACCTTTGTTCCCATAGTAACGGGCTCAGGATGTCAGGGGCTCCTCTGAGGTCCCCCACCTGTATACAAGGAGGGGGGATATCCTCCAGTTCAGCCATTAGCTCCAAGGGCCATCAACACATCAGCAGCTTGACAAATTGCTTCAGATATGTGAAAGTAATATAGCAACAGGAATAAGGATAATACAGACAAATGAGTGGTGAATAATGGATACGGAGTCCCAGGGGGGAAAAATGTCATTCAACAGGCATCATCAATGGCTATGTACTTTTGACTTTTGATGAGTCAAAAGTTTGATTGATCGTGTAATAATTTTAAATAGTTTGTGAAAATATATTTTCTCGAGCTTTTAAACAGTTGATGAAATAATAAATAAATTATACCACACTATTTTTTTACTTTTTGGACTCCTATTTGGTCAACCTGCTAAACTCTAAAATTCTGGACATTTTTGTCTCATCACTATCAAAGTCAAACTTCAGCAAACTGATGTCAGTAAGATTTCATCTGAACTGATTTCATTGCCAAAATGTCCATATGATGTTCATCTTGGTTGCCTTTGCATACAACACAAGCTAAGTAATAGGCAGCTGACCAACAGACTTTATTAAAGCCCAAAACCAATGTTTACCTTTCACATGTTGAGGCCTCTGATGCAGACATTAAAAGAATTTCTGTATTTGTACACAGTTGTTTGAACAAATACACAGAACAACTAAAGGTTGTTTATGCGGCCCCGTAACAGTATATATCAAAGAATAATCACACAGTATTTCTCTGAGAACTCATGAAGGTTAAGGGGGCGGAGGCGGTTCAGTTTAAAGTTTGTCAATGATTGTAGTGATTGGCTAAAGGTGAGCGTGTTGACTTGTGGTTGGATGGAGACAAGGATGAGCTTAGAATTAACAGGAAACTGTGCTTGTGATTTAGAAGGCAGGGAGACCGGACTGAATGAACTTTCACTAAGCTTCATTAATCAGACCATCATAGAATATATCACTGAACTGTGTGAATAACAATTAGAATAAAACATTATAGCCTCTGCTTACTACATGATTGTTGGAAAGTGTGACACAGGCTGCATGTGATTTTGTGTGTGTGTCCAGATGAGTTTTGGTGAGACTGTCCTGCTCTATAGAACAAAACACAGGAC
Organism: Toxotes chatareus; assembly: GCA_016801885.1. NCBI lineage: Eukaryota > Metazoa > Chordata > Actinopteri > Toxotidae > Toxotes > Toxotes chatareus. The sequence continues at coordinate 21,036,966 of CM028899.1, forward strand.
TTTGACAGGGGAGGCCGATGTTGGTTTCCTGCTTCAAACCAGTCATAATCATTGTTTCTTTTGCCCATGATTGTTCCACAACCTTTTATTGTAACCATGACAACGAAAGTCCTCTAACCTTAATAAAGTTAACCCAAACCACAATCTTTCCCTAAACCTAACCAAGTTGATTTTTGTGCATAAACCTAACCAAACGGTCGCATAAGCTTAACCACGTGTTTATATTGTAACCATGACAATGAAGCTCCAGTACGCCTGCTGCTGTCAGGGCACTATTTCATGAGATGCTGCTATGGGTCGCCTGAGAGGAAAGGGGACAGGATGCTCTGGAATATTTAAAAAAAAATGAATGTATGTCCAACAATGTGATAAGAACTTCTTCTGAGGCACACTCACTCTGTCTGCAGAGGTCATCAACCCGCATAGACAACACACCCTGAAACACACACCCTTTCCCATTTTCCTTGTAGCTTGTGTGCTAGTGAGGGCATTTATAAGGAAGCTGAGGGAAAAGATAAATCTAGATGCTATGTGTAATGTAAATGGGAGAGTAAAATACACGTATTTACTTTCCCAAATTTACTTCATAATGTTACTGTTTTCACTACTTTTGACATATCATCCTAATGTGTGACACCTGTGGGAGTCATGCACAGAAGACACTGATAAATCTCTCCAAACTTGTTTTTTTAGTCCTTTGATTTGATTGTCAAACACTATAGCGACAGTCATTGTCCTCCGGATTAAACTCAACTGGTGTCTTCTGAACCTCCGACCCCACCCTCCTCCATCCCCTTGACACTCAACAATACATTCCCTACTCAACAGAAGAAAAAGAAAAAAAAAAATAGTGATGAAGTAGATGAGGGGAACCAAGGCCTGCCAACATCATGCTCTGGTGCTTTTAATGTTTTTTTGTATTTTCTGTTCTGTTTTTGTGGCACTGGGGACATTCCTGGTGCTGAGCTCTTTGGTCTCAATTGCAAGCAGCTGCCCACTCCCATTTCCAGAGAGCAGACTCTATCTCCCATGGGATCTGCAGCATATTTATTTCTATGAAATCATTCCAACAGGGTAGCTTTTAAAAGATGTCATTTCACATTTTCTCTGCTGTCCGTGGGGAACAGCTCAGCTGCACACATCACCAAGAGAGGGGGGCGGGTGTCAACGTGCTGCCCCCTGCTGTTTGTGTTCAAAACTGTACATTAAAGTAAAAATTTAACATTTCAATTTGAAATGTTACATTTCAAATTAATTGAATCAGTCAATAGCACCTCAACAGGAGATGCTGTTATGCTTCCTATACTTGTCAAACCAATCATCCAGTTTTCACTCAAAAGTGACAGGAGTGTACAAAGTGGTGGAAATAAATCATGGTTCTACGGTTACAGTCATAAACACATGGTTAAGTTTAGGGGCTCTTGGTCATGAGTGATGTTTTTTTGACCCATCCATCCACCCTGACTGCTCCCAACACAGACTCTGTGGCTTTAGGACAATGTCATCGGACCTCCTCCCTTGGTCCTGTCATAATACGGGAGCCCCAGAGGCACAGCTTCTGCTTAAAGTTGGTTGCATTTCTTATTGGAAAAACAGGGCTCAGTCAAAAGTAGGGACGCCCCAGTCCTTTTTTTTTGGGTGATGGGTTTTTTGTTTGTTGTACTTAACAGACTCATTTGTACTTAACAGACTACTTAAGTTCAGATGCAGTTTCCAATCAAGTTAAAGTTAATTATAGTTAAGCTGTGTGTATCAATGTGGTGCAAAAAAAGGCCCAAATTATTAAGTGAACTGTTGGATAATTAACATCACTAACAATGGACACATTTAGACATTCTTGGGATACATCTAATCGTTGTCACATCAGTGGGAAGCGACAGGTAGGACCTGCACAGTTGCTGTCTTTATTCTAGCTGAACAGGAAGGATTTTCCACTCTGCCGCCTTCGTGCACACGGCAGATTTTTCTCTTCACGGATCTTTCAGCGTTGTAAAGATTTACATACTGGCACATGTCGCCTCCAGTCCCTGTCTACATTTTAGGTGAAATGTGGAGGGAAGCAGTCAAGGGGGGGGACAGGAGTTCTCATCTTCAATTGAGCATCAATCTTGTGTATAAATGGAGCAAATGAAAGGGGTACTTAGTAAGAGAGATCCCGCCTTTGGACAGTCCTCAACAATAACAAATAAAGTTTAAAGCTGCTGGCAGCTCGGAGGTGGAGGAGAAGGGAAAGTTGGGGATGTTTATAGTTTGCTGCAGATGCCGCTGCTTCATTCTGTAACAACACAATCTGCACAGTTTGGGTCACAACACGGTCATTCACTAGATCATTTTTCGACACTGTGTATTTGAGAGAGATTTACGGTCTCACTTTTCATTGTAGACAGAAACAGGACTGTGCTGCTGCAGCAGCTAAAACACTGTAATATTCCTGATGTTTCTATTCAGGCTCTGTTCTCTGACTCAGTGCAGTCTGACAGCCTTCAAACTATGGGAAAGACTGCCCTCCACTGTTGAAATGCCACTGCCTGACACACCATCAGTGGTGAGGATTCAAATAATAACGGACTCCCAGATAATACAATAAACTCCATACATGTTTCAAATCATGAAATGCTACATTATGGCGGGCATGTATTTGTCTTAAAGGATTAGTCCGCTATATTTTTCCGGTGTCAACAAACATGCTGACCCAAACCAACAAGGACTTTATCCTCTTTAGAAGTACTGTGTGAATCAAAGCCTGATGTAACTTATTTTTCTGAACCCCAGAGCTTCATTGTTCAAAACACATCAGCGAGCCACACTGTTACACTGGGGGGGAGATGTTCCTCCAATGCCATCAACACACACAATGTAGTTTATTTTGATTTGGGGCCCACACACACAAACACACACACCATTCTGTTGCCCCAAATACTCTAGAAAACCAAATGTGGAAAAAAAGGCCCCAACAAAATTTCCTCCTGTTTGAGTTGTGCTTGGTAAGGATTACAGTGACCAGCTGTTTTATAACATCACTCAGCCTTTTTCTTTCTTCTTTTTTTTTTTATTATTAAAGTTTATATTTGTGAGCCATTTTTCTTTTTATAGATATATGTCTTCAGTAGGAACCAATGGGCTTGAGGCTGAGGGCCACAAGCAGGATAAGCAAGTCAGGAAGACACTGAAGAAAAACACTGATTTATCAAATTCAACAATTATTTGCCATGTAAAATAAGCCTAGCTATTAGAGGGTAAGTTTTTCGGTCTCATTGCTGCGTCTGTACATCTACATCAGTGACAAATGAAAGAAAACATCCATGGTTCAAGGATTTATTTGTCACATACAGATGTTTTTATTAACATGCACACTGAAACAGATTTGTCAAAAGGCTTTAGGAAATGATAACAAATAGAGTCCACTTAGCAACTTAACCTATAGCTGTCGTAGGGATAATATCATTGGTTAGCGTTGCTATGCAGCCTGTCCTCTTGTAAGCTAATTGATGTTTTCAAAGCTGGATTGGAAGATAGTGACATACAGCTCATTACACAGTGTGGCATTGCAAATCTCCTTTAATGGAGGATGAGTTCTACTGTTCTAATGTGACAGATAATAAGTAATAAGTTGTGAATAAAAGGTCAGCAGAACTTTATGGTTCGCCTGGTCATTGTCCTGATGTCCTGATGGCTTCAGACTTCTTCCACTTCACACTTACTGAGGCCACTGTTCTTCCTGGGAACACTCAGAGCTTTAGAAATGGTTCTATACCCTATGCCTGATTATAGTTTTACCATGGAGGTGTACAGAGAGGTCTATGCACTTCATGGCAGGGTTTTTGTCCTGACATGCACTGTGAACTGTTGGACCTTATATACACACATGTCTGTGTCTACACTACGTCCAGCCAACTCAATTTGCCACAGATGGATTCCACAAGTTGTAGACACATGTCATGGATAATTAAAGAAAATAGGATGCACCTGAGCGCAATTTGGAGAGACACAGCAAATTTCTAAAAACATGTTTTTCCTTTATCATTGTGGAGGACTGAATGTGGATTGATGGGCAAAACATGAAGTGTGCAAAAAGTCTGAAAGTGACTGTATGTGGTTTTACAATGAAATATCCTAATGTGACTTCATGCTTCCACCTCAGCTAAAAGTCTGGAGGAGCTGCAGGACTAACAAAGAGGCTAAATGGGGACAAAAAGGCAGCAGCAAGGAATGAGAGTGAGGCTGCATGTTATCTGTACATCCCCAGGCCCATTTGTGCTTCTGATTTTAAAACAGAAACTGTGATTCTACATCTGTCCTTACTTATTCTAATCAGTACTAGGCACATGCACATTAGCTGTAGCTGTCGCACACACATGCACGTATTCTGGGCAGCCCCCTTCAAATAAAAATTGCACATGTATGAACACAGGGGAGATGAAAAAACAAAATAAACACCCAAGTAAGGCAAAATGAAAGGCATGAGATGATCAGATGTTTCTCAGTGTTGTGTTTGTCACATCGTGGGCTGAGAAGTCGTCTACAAGAAGCAGTGGAGTATTCTTCTTATCTTGGCCCAATTTGCAATCCCCCTCCTTCAACCACTCTAAAGAGATTTCTAGTCATCCATGCTGAAGCACTGGCTGCGTCAGGGACAAGCAGTGCGCGCACATTTTTGAAGCAGCGGGGGTTCCGACTTTTGCCAAGGACAAAAAAAAATTCCTTCTTTTCCCTGGCAACAAAACAGGCAAAGACAGCGATGATCCCTTCCTTAGATTTCTTTTTTTCCCCACTTTTATCATCAGATTGAAAAAGGTCAGGGTGCCATCAGATAGCGCTCAAAAATAAATTCCCTCTCATCTGCGTTACAAATGTTTTTCTCCGTGTATTCTTGTCTCATCTGTCCCCGCTGGTCCTCTCAAGCCATTCCTTGCGTGACACCGTGTTGGTCTCAGCAACCTCCCTGTGCAATTTCACTCTTTTTAAAAATGCTCAAACCGGCCTATGGAAACTTGGAAACTGTCCTCTCCCAAGCCCACTGCCAATTCTTCTGCCTGTTCCCTCACCAAGGGCCTGCTGGGGGGCGGGGGGGCATTACATGACATTATCATTACTTGAGGGTGGCTTCACCAATAGGTGCTTTCCCTAGGTGCATTAGTTTTCTTTCTCCATCTCTAGCTGTCATGACTGTTTCTTGTTTGAGTAGACTACACGAGGCAGCCTGTGGAACATCAAGTTTCTCTGCTCCTTCTCATTGGCTCGTTTTTGGCAGTTTGTCATAAGCTTTGAGGAGAAATGGATCCAAAATGCTTCTCTCTGGAGTAACACTCTTTTCCCTCCACATTTGGGCTTACTGATCACTTCAGTGCCCCTAACTTTTTCCTAGTTCATGATTTGTGACAAATGAGAGACTCCTCACATTCATTCAAGGTGAAAAGAGGTGTTTATCAAAATAAATATAAAAGCTCATACTAAAATATGAGAAAACTAGGCATCAGTTGTTTAAAGTGTGTGTGGATGATTGGAGTATGAGTGTTAAATGTAAAGAAAAATAACACAAAAACAAACAAATCTAAACACCATGTGGAAGGCTGGAAGGCAGCAAGGCTGCTCAGCCACACAGACAGAGTGAGGGAGACACAGAGGATTGCAGCCCTTTTATAACCTCTGGTCTCTCCCTCTTCAGGTGCAACCAATCAACACTGATGGGCCTGTTAACAATGGCACTCCTGGAAGAAAGACAAAGAAAGAGAATCAACAAAAGATTGATAGCAGAAAGAGAGGCCATTACACTTAGAATAAATCCAAAACGTTTGCATTAGTACATGTATTGTCTCTCAGATCATATTTTCTGTGTGCATAACGAAGGAAAGTGGAAGTTAAATTGAAAGCATATGCAAACCACCTGAAGCTTGATCAAGACTTTTACGTTTGTGTGTAGAGAACTCAAAATATGGAAAATATGGTGGCCTTGGTTAAATATTAAAAAAAGGCGAATGCTGCCTTAGAGCACAGAACAGTACTGTAAGACCCAGTTATAGAATAGATAAATATGAATAAATACCTTTGCTGGGTTTCATTTGCTAAGGATAAGCAGGTGGTTATTTTCATTCCAGTTGGATTAAAAAGGTCCAACAATGACTGTAGTCAGTTCTGATTTCTGATTGGTTAAAACATATTTCAAGCTGCCTGTGTTTGTTAGTTAATTTAGTGTTAGCTTTGGAGCCTAAAGAAAACAGCAGCCTTTGACCATGCTTGACTGTGTTAATCATGACAGTGTGATATCTTTTAGTGTTTAAATATTGTTACCATTTTGCCTCTTTTTTTTAATGTGAAGAAGAAAGACCACACCTTACATGCAATGACATATGCTTATCAGTGTGTCTAACCCTGCTCTCAGTTCTCACATTTGTTTGTTTGTGCTCAGACATAACTATAGCTTATAGCAGCTGTTTTTACTTACCAATCATCATCAGTTAGACCTTGACCCATCCATGATTTTGGAGTCTCCTTCATTCATACCTGTATCTCAACTCCTGAAGCCAGTTACTCAACTTTCGTGACCATGTTGGATGATCCCGTACCACATCATCACCTCCATATCTAAAAAGAGGAACATTCAGTCCTGCCAGAAAAGGAACAAAGAAAATAAAAGCTTAGTCACTAGGACTGCTTGTTTGCAGGAAGCAGTAAAAGACCTGAACCAATCAAAGATTCAAGAAGCCATTTAAGGGGATATTAAATACTCCTGCTCCAACCTACCATGGAGACGTCGAAAACAGGCAGTCAAGTTCTAGGTTCTCTGTTTAAACAGCAGCATCATGTAACAAAGAACTGCGGACTGCAAAGCAAAGTGGCTCTAAGTGATTACATTTGGTAATTGTTACCAATCTACCAACAATTCACCCTTTGATAAAACGACTGGTGCGACATAGCTAATCTTTTTTGGGTGTTAGTAGTACGTGTTGTGTGTGTGTATATGTATGTGTGTGTAATGGCGCACCGTCATCTTAGAGGGGTTTTTGGTTATTGAAGCCTCTCCATGTGTCCCTCAGGAACAAACACAGTGAAAACACAGCTGTGGTTGTCCAGTCCTCTGACAGAGCAGACCTCTACCATGGAGGCCAGAGCATCCGTCTGCCTAAGGGGTCCAAACCCCACGCTGCATCCCCGCCTCATGCCGTTTGCTTTATTTACTCTATGGTCACATGATCCCCACTCATTCTCAGCGGCTCTGGCAGAAGCAGTTAGCTTCCCCGTGCCTCCCCTCTCTCTGTCTGCAGATGTTACAGAGGTTTATTTATATTTAGAGGGCCTTTGTTTTCTTCAGTTGCATCAGTAAGCTGTTCCTCCGCTGGTGGGGTCACATGCCTTTGTGTCAGACTGTGTCTAGCAGTTGGACAGCTGAATCCTCTGGGGCCGGATCGCTCATGTGCTCCAGCCAAACCCTCAGAGGGGTCTTACTGCCTGTGATGATCCGGTTCATAATTTGATGGTGAATGTGGAGTTATACAAAAAAAACGCTTCTCCACCTGGGGATTTTTTTTTTGTGTAATATCTACACTTTGAATGGAAACCAAGCAGTGAAACATATTTGTTGTTGTACTGTAACTATGGTTCATTTTCTGTGGCACCCTTTTTGGTCTTTGCACATCATTTTGGAAACAGCCACCTTTTTAGTGAACAACAGGGCTTTCTTTACTAAACCACCTATAGTTACCACAGACTATGATTCTCTTTTTACATGTCACTGCACTTTCTGGTCATCATGCTCTTCAAAGTCTGTGGCCAGTTCCCTTCTGTCAGCTAAGGAGGGCTCATAAGATCCAATGGTGAGTGAGGCCTTTTCACCCTGTATAAACAGGGTAACATAAATCACTACTCCACCACCTTTTGGTTTCCTGTCAATATGAAAATTATTATACCCATCCAGTGCTTTGTCCACATTCACTGTTTCAGCTGGACAAGAATGTCAGGGGAACCTTCATTAATTAGAACATGGACAAAGTCCAATTTATGGAAAAGACTCATGATAATTAAATATTTAAAGGCCTTGTTGGGATTTAAAATTTCACATAAGTGCCAGTTCAATAGGGGTGATTGGGGTAGGAACACTTGGAACCTCAGGAGGCTGAGCTATTTGGTCTACAATTCAGAAGAGGTAGGTGTGCAGTTGGTCTCTAACAATAATACTATCCATATAAAGATACTGATCACAGGGTTTCAAATAATTAAAATTACTAGAACCATTTAAACCTGTAATGGATAACCAGTGACAATTTGCAACAAGGTGTCAGAGCTCAAGGAAGCTCTGGGCCTACTCCAGAGCTGAACAAGTATTTTGAGTATCAGTCATACACATGGAAAAGTTGAGACCGTATACATATATGAACCCATTTCAACTGACTGGGGATTTTTCTAAGTTAGGTAGCTGACAGTGGTAAGTAAGTGCTCACCAACTTGCAGGAAGAGTAACTCAGCTGCCAGACACAGGGTGCAGCAAATGTGGAGTACAGCAGTCATCCGGTGGGAGCATTGTCAGGTCAGGACCCAGACGGCTGCCATTCGGAGTAAGTAAAGACATGCAATCAGGGACTGAAGCACCACCACTGGCCTGCACAGGAGGACCCAATTGTCCCAGCTCATCCAGGGCTGGAAATTGGTTGTGCAGTTCATGGGTTTTTTCTGAGTTCATTTTCTAAATGTTGAATTCTCTGTTATGCCTGTGTATAAATTTGTATACAATGTGCATGCAGTACCACAGACAATAAGAGACACGTGGTAGTTTGATAATATCCTGAAAGCTGTTTCAAGCTCCTTAAAGGGCTCCCTTCAAGGGTCCTTAAACAGATCAACTGAAAAGTAAAAGTAATGAATAAAAATAGTAGCAGTTCATGTAAACGCTCTGAGAAGCCATGTACTCAGCAGCAGTCTTGGTGGCGAGTTGCAGACTGTTTTCAGCCTTCCCTGAATAAACATAGTAATTTTAAGTAATCATTTGTCAAAAAACAAGTAAACCGAAGTAATGACTGCTTTCTGGCTAAAGGCTGCACTGTTCAAGTGTAGGACTGTGCTTTGCTGCTAATTCTTCATCCTTGCAGTGTTAGAATAAAGCATGAGAAGGTTTGAGTATTGTTTGATCTGTGCAAGACACAAATCAAATCACGAATGAGAAGAAGTTTGTCATCCAATATAAGCACAATTCAAATGTCTTAAAAAACAGCAGAGATGTCTTCATTATCTAAAAACAATGCAGGGAAGTCCCTTCACTATAAAACAGAGACAGCATTTTACAGTGCCTTCACTGGATGGCAGCTGATTGCATTCGTACATTCATCATCAAAGACAGAGCAGACAGGGAAAGCTGACTGACTAGACTAAAGGAGTCAGGTCTCATGGAGAACATACACAAACACGCAAGTCTCCTAATGTCCACCCCCCCCCCTCTCTCCTCCAGTCTCTCGGTGGGGCATCATGTCACTTCCTCCTGGGAGCTGAAAGTCATAGAATCTCCATAAGTTTTTCCACCTGCTCCTCTGCCTCTGGTGTGAGGCCTGCCGGAGCAAACTGACAGGAGTCAAACCCTCCATGTTGATTCAGCTTCCTCTCATCCAAAGCATTCCCTGAGGAACAGATCCTGTGTGTGAGACAGGGGGCAGGTAGGGGGTGGATGCGTGGCCTGGAGCGATCCAGATGACATGTTTCAGTTCATAAAGAACTAATTAAAGTGATGTTGTGAAAGTGTGTTAACTCAGATTGGTGAGTTAAACAAAAAGCTGCATCAGGTCAGCTCCTATGGTCTCTATATCAAGCCAAGAAACCAGAATACAACAGGGCATACCCGCTCTGATCCTATAAGATCAATTTTTTTTTTTTAAAACAATACACATGCCACTCTGCAGAGGGAAAGGGTTAAGAAAACATACACACACTCACTTTGATGTTCACTGTTTCCTCACCTATGTATAGCCAGAAGAACACGTACGAAAATATTGATGCGTCCAAAAAAAGATCACTGAAGTCCCAGCTGGGTGGAAGTCACATGGAGACTGGCTCCACAGGTCATCTATCCAAGCAGGTTATTACAACCCATAGTTGTGTTTTACTGTTAGTAATTATAACAGGAGCAAAGGAGGAAATGTGCTGCCGCTGATGGTCCGCATAGTTTTGGTTTTTTTTCATCCACATCCTTAACCACATATTTATTATTGCAATTTTATAAGTTCTTTAAGCTTAAAGAAGTACTTGTTTTAAACTATGATCTTTTCTGGCAACCAAGACAAAGCGTATCACACCTGATGATTTCTTTGTTTTAATATCCTGTGTGTTTACAGTCATTTATCATTTACTATTTACATGTAGTAATAATCAATAAAATACAGGCTCTTCTATTGTCACCCACGCCACCAGTGTGGCTTTAGGTATGGCAATGCTCATCACTCGGTAGGTTAGTCCACCACTTTGGTTTAGACTTCAACGTCTCAACAATGAGTCACTATTGACTTTGGTGCAGATATTCAAGGATTCCAGGGGATGCCTCGTTCTTCAGTTTGAGTAAAGACTTCGAGGATGAGGTTGGTTTGGCAAACAAACATCTGGTTAACATTCCTACCTTTAATAAAGAGCAGCACGCAGCCCCTTTGCTTAGAATTTCTATGGCAAGCAGGTCTCTCATTCTGTGGATGAGACAGAGTCGAGATTGACCGTGTCTTGGAGGCAGGAAGGACCTGTCTCAGTGCTTCTTTCATTTGAAATTTAACCCAACCCAGCATGTAGTACCTCTCAGATACTAACCACTCTCTCATCTCAGTGAGCCATCAGATGTTGCCACAATGCTGCTGAGCTGCCTTGTTTGTACAGTCACCTACTGATCATGTAGACACTATGAGGGGAAACTAGTCACTGAGCTGCCTGCATGGACTTCTTCCACTTCAGACAATGAGCCCACCCCTCCCCCACTGTCTGATCTCATCCAAGTGGTTTTAATAATCCATGCTGGATATAAAAGAGGGACTCTGAACAATCCTAACTGTGAATATCTAATAACATCCATCTCATGGTCACCAGCAGCCACTCAGAGACCCGTTCCACATCGGCCTCACACTGGAGATAGCAAATTAAATTCAGCTGCATTTTTTTCCCCTGGATTTCTTGGATTTCTCTGCAACAGTGTTGCAATCAAAACTCTTGAGATTTGACAGTTGTGCTCCTCTGATGATGATGTCAGCTTGTTTTGTCACGTCCTCCCAGCTCCCTGCAACGCAGTGCCAATTCAGGATGCTCTTACACCATGAGAACAGACAAAGAACATCAATCTGAGAGGTTTGCCTTGTCTCCTTCATGTGCTTCTCACTCAGTGCGTGTTTAATGTACTGAGAGTGATGTGCATGTGCCACTGGATGTCAGACCAGATCCACTTGGCAAAAAGAAGCATTTTTAAACGAGAAAGAGATTAATGATGGACTGAGATTCATGATGCAGGAACCCTTTTTACTGGAAATGGGCTTTTTCTGCCCCCAGTGGCCGATAACAAAGTCAAACACCATGCACTCCTTTCCACTGTCACATATCTTCTTACTTGTGAAATATATTTGGCCAGTAAGCAACACGGTTCATTCTTACCTCGGGATACGTATGTGTGACAAAATAATCTCAACTCAAAGGTTTCTTGACTAGTATTTTGAGATGGAGATTTCTTTGTCTGACATGTTGGCCATTGTTATAAAGCTGCATCACTATGGAAGCAATTACTGGCCATAAAGGGTTGGTTTGATGTAGAAGTTTAATTACCACTGAATTTATAACACACACATATTTTACTTTGACAACCATCTACTTGAATTTCTGTGGCCTGAACTCCTCTTGACGAACACGCTGCAAGAAGCTTTCAGCAGTGAAATTCAAGTTGTGAGATTTCACAAACTCTATATCCAGTAATATATTTTGTTAAAGAAAATTTAAGTCCCCAATCTTTAAAATCAATAACAACACTGATCAAATTCAAAATGCTTAACTTAGATCTAAAAATTCAAAACAAGTTAAAAAATAAAAAATAAACATCTTGCTGAAATTGGCCTCATTATAATTCAAACATTAAATTCAAGTTGACCTGAATCTCAATTATTCAGGTGTCTACAGGAAACTTCCTCCACATGCTATGGTGCTGAATTTCAGATAAATGGTTTTTTAAAGTAAAACATTTCAGTTCTGTAATAATGTTTAACTGTTCTGTACTGATTAAAGTTCATAATGAGGTATTCATTTGCTTTCCAATTTTGTGGCCAGTGTCTGTGGCTTCTATATCACTGTCTGACTTCACCAGTGGAAGCTAAGATGCTTTTACTGGCAGTTAACTCATCTTTCCCATCATATCACAAATCCCTGTAACTCTACTATTGCTCTAATTAGCAACATTCTTTCTCCTCATTGGGGAAATGCAACTTTCTTGTATGTGGCAATTGCTGGTGAGTGGAACATTGACAACAATTTGATGGTTATTTAGAATGTACCCAAGAAAACATATTCTCACAAAGTTTTACAAAATCTGTAGAGTGGCACAGTCTTTTGGGTTTTATTTTTGTCGATGTCAGGATGGGAGTGATACTAGAACAGTTTATAAATAATCAGAACAGTCGTGGTCAGAGTCTTATTATCTGCTTTTTTTTTGTCTGGGACTTGTTTCTTGTTGTTCTTCTTACCTTTTCCTAACCTTTAACAAGCATTTAGTTCACCGTAGAAGATGGTAGAAGATCAGAAGATGTTCACATGAGATGTTTTTAGAACACTCACAAGCAAGACTTAATTACCAACTCAGAACCCAAAGCTCCAGGCTTACTCCATAATTTATAGTTGTATCAGTGTAGCTGCAGTCCTCGCTGGATACATGATTATGTAAAACCAAGTTAACTTAACCGTGTAGTGACTGTTATCTCAGTAATGTATTTGGCTTTGGTTAGTTATCACTGTTATAATTCCCATACATTCAGTTCCAGCTCAACCCGTCGTCTCCCCCTCAGCTGCTGCTCCTTCACATCTACAGAGCATTTAACTGAACAGGAAAGACAGCCAAGGCCAACAGCCTGACAGAACCCAGCAGAAAAATGAAGCAAAACGCACTTTTAAATTCACAAAGTGAATCCCAGTGGGGAAATCATTTACTGACATTTCTCACGAGGCACGCTAGCCAATGAAAAAGTTATGTAAAACGCAACGTAGAGGCATGGTTTGACTTTATAACCTTTGTGTATCAAGCTATGGAAGCTTTCCCCATAAATCACAGACTGTGTTTTGTGGGGTCTCCACACTCCACATCACTCTGCCATTTTGTCACCCTCTACTTGTTATTACATCAGATATGTAAGTGCAAAGGCCTGGCATGGTAACATGGGAAACAACGGTGAGGAAATGGTGCGTTCCAGCTCTATTAGACTGAAGGAGACCTCCATCTTAGAATCAGATAGGACTTATCTGTCAGAAATGACTTAAGTGGCTCCTTATAATGGCTTTTTTCTCTTCAAATGCTTTTCTGCAAAACAGATACTGTGGACCTCTGAGGGTATTTGGCAAATTAATTCAAAATGTCAGATTGTAGACTGACAAATTGAAAATGCTATTGGCTGTGTACACTGCAAGGCTGAAAATCTGACTGTCTGCTGCAGGCCCAGAAAGCTTCTAATGTTTATGACGTTCATGAGCATTCATGGGAGCGAGATCAAGCTTTTTTTCTTTTCCAGACTTTAATCTGTGGATAGAGAAGCAGGAGCGTGGCTGAGCTGTCAAACCACTCGAAGCATCCGCTGGGAAGAGGTCAAAGGTCAGGAACCCGGAGTCACCAGGAGTCAGTGGATTGCGGAGAAAGATAAAGGGCTTTCACATCTGACAGAGAGACAGAGAGCATCTCTGAGTAGAGATAGAGGAAACAACCATCATAAGACTGAAGTTCTACACAGGATCACTTGAAACAAACATGGACCGGGGCCATAAAGTAGGGGAGCCAGTGGACCTTTCCCAAATTCCTATTTCCTTCTTTTCGGCGCCCTTGATTGGCCGACACGCTTTTTCAAACTCAGCCTTGACTGTGTCTCGCACAGTTATGACAGTATCACAGATGGACAGACAGACACATAAACACCTGCCTAAGGAATCAAAACTCAGAAAGTGTCTCCAGGAATAAATTTTGCCGTGATGACACACATACATAAACAAAAACACACACACACACACACACTCACAAGGTGAAAACAATACCAACCATGCTGTCATGGCTGGCAAACTGGTAAGTCAAAGCTTGTAAAGCACCTGTTTGTACTTGTACTGGTTCCTTTTAATTCTAAAGAGAATCAGTAGGATCAGTAGGAGTGGCTCCTCCATTATGATTCAGACTGTACCGTGGTCGCCTTTCTGACCAGTGTTGCTGACACAGTCTTTCTTTCCATATCATTATATACTTCAGCTTGACAGGTAAAACAAACTACAGTAAAGTCTGCCAATCTCCTGTGGCCTGCCAGCAATTAAAAAAAAAAAAAAAAAAACACAAACAATTTTTTAACTCTGCAATTATGTGATTTTATTTTTCCTAGGTCTTTCATTGCTCCAAAGCAAAGTCAGCAGGGCTTCCAAGCTGTTATGTGTTTCTTTTTCCTGTTTTCCTAGGGTTGTTGCACCAAAGAATGCTGTTTCCTGATAGGCTGCCAACAAAATCAAGAGAACATTCGTGTCTAAGTTCAAACCAGCGTGTAATGTAATGGCTGCTCTGCCCACAGAGCCAACCAGAAAGTTTTATGTGCTTTATTAATTTCCACATGAATGCTTGCTTTGCTCAGTGCTTTAAGAAAGTGAAAATAGTAACTATTCTCCCAGCTCTTCCACTAACACTGCATTGTGCAGGTGCAGCTTTAAAGATACTCAGTGATTAGGAACACCTGTACACCTGCTTGTTTGTGCAATTATACAATCAGCCAATCATGTGGCAGCAGTGCAATGCAGAAATCCTGCAGATACAAGTCAGTTACCAAAACCTCAGAAGTGTCAAAATCATTGGAAATAATTAGTTCTGCGATATCTCCCTTCTTATGTGTTAAATCTGGGGATTAAAATCACTCACTGATGTGTGGCTTCATTTTTGAAGATTGAAGTATAAATGAAACTATAGGTGACAGTTGAATTCCAACACTATGGGCACTGACGTGTCTCCTTTAAATTATCATTCTTTACCAATAAAAATACAGACACAGACCAAGAATGCACTAAAGTCTGCGTCCACGTACCTTTGGCCACTACAGTGTATAACAGTGTGTGATGACTTCCATTCTGATTACTGGGAAATCTGGCATTCACATCTTCTTTCTTCTGAGTTTTCTTTCTTTTGTTGTTCTGTCTCAGGGTTTAATAAACTAAAATAAGGATCAAATCCATCAGACATGTCTTCCAGAGTAACTAATGACTGCAGTAGTCCTTTCTTAAAGGAAATACAGAATACTTTTATTAGTCATGTTGTAGAAAAATCTGACTTAATGCTGTTATCCTGAAGATAGTCTGGCTCCAGGAATAACAATCAACTTAATGGCTTGTCTGTTAGGACAGATGATGGAAGGCTGAGGGTTCAGGTCCATTCTTTCATTCTTTCTTTTGTGGTGTGAATTTTTTTCTACAGGAAAAACACATAAGCTATAAGTCTCCATCAACTCCAATATAAATATTGTCCAAACCTACTAATCAAACAATATCCTGACCACTTCTGAAACTTCATTAACACATCAAATAACAAACCAGTTAGAGAGCGATGTATCCTTAGACTGTCAAACAAAGCAAACTTAAACATCACTTACACAGTTCAAACTATGGAAAGATAAGGCCACATGAAGATAGTGAGCTTTCTTTGTTGAGAGAGGGTTTGCCACAGGTGAGCTTGTTTCCTCCATCGATTGTGGGGCTCCACCCATACAGGAAGTTAAATGAGGTAGGTTAGGAAGGTTGGAGCGGGATTAGATTTTTCAAATGCCCATGGTCCCCGATCATCTGCAGCCTCAGATGTCTGTTCTTGGCTGACAGGACTGGAACCTGATGTGTTCTCAGCTGTTGCCGTCCATCCACCTCAACGTTGGACATGTTGTTCAGTCTGAGACGCTTTTCTGTTCACCTCAGTTGTACAGAGTGGTTATCCGAGTTAGCGTAGCCTTTCTGTCAGTTCCAACCAGTCTGACCTCTGACCTCTCTCATCAACAAGGTGTTTCTGTCCTCAGAGCTGATGCTTCACTGGATGGTTTTGGTTTTGGCTCCTGAGTTAAACTCTGTTGTGAGTGAAAATCCCAGGAGCTCAGCAGTTTCAGAAACACTCAGACCAACAATCATGGCACAGTCAAAGTCACCGAGATCACATTTTTCCCTCATTCTGATGTTTGATGTGAACATTAACTGAAGCTGCTGACCTGTATCTGCAGGATTTCATGCGTTGAACTGCTGCCACATGATTGGTTGATTGGATAATTGCACGGGTAAAAAGGTGTATATGTGTTCCTGACAAAGGAAATGCTGCTAAAATGTCTCTTTGCATTGGAAAAGTGTGGGGTACACAACCACACTAAGTAGAGCAGGTCAAAGCTGAAGAAAGAAGTGGCTCTGTAAACTGTGACTGATGTTTACAAGAGAAAGTTTGAATACTACTTTTAGTGCTCAACTTTGTTTCCTCTTCCAAACAAGGCTGACTAATCTGGAGGATTAGTCACAAGTTTCAGTCTCTGATTTGTACGCAGGAAGAAAGATCATTGGTCAGGAATGGAGACTCTGAAATTCAACAGCAGAGGAAGGAGGAGTGTCGGGGAAGAGATGTTCCTTATTGAACTTCATCTCTGCAGGAATAATAGACGACGCTTTGTGGAATATGTGATACTTGATTATCTGCTGCTTTTAACACATACCGTTAGCTTACCAATACAGAAACAAGGCGCATATTATGCTGGTGGCAGCACACCACATAACATACCAAGTTACACATGTTTTCTTGCTTCGCCCCTTTATTGTGCACCACAGTAAATGATTGACTGCCTGTCCCCTCTGTCATTACCTTGCTGTTATGTCATGCTCATTTGAAACCGGTGTGATAATGGAGGCAAACAGGTGTGTGTGCTTCTATGTAAAGCGAACCAGCCCCGTTTCCACTGGTACATCATGTATCAAATGAAGTCAAGCTGCAAAAACATGAGATGTTGAACTTGGAGCGAGGGGCAACAGTAAAAATTACAGGTGTAGCATGATGTCATGGTGATGTATTTAGAGCTGCAGAGCTGAGTATGATATGTGGAGGTGTTATTTTCACAGTAAGCTTGTATAATGTGCGCATTCTGCTAAATTAACTTTAAATTGTCACATCAATATAGCTAGCTATTGGCTGCATTCATTTTCCGTCGCCTGCTGTCGACTTTGTTGTTATGATACTATTGAATTTCTGCTAATTCTGTTTAAGATACAGTTGATAAGGTTTTCATTGGCCCACAGCTCTAAATGAGCATTATATATCTGTCTCGGTTGATAGGGTTGTTAATCAATAACCATGACTCATCTAGTTCTTGTGAATGTGCTGGAACTCCACACCCACTGGAATTTCAACACACTTCCAATTCCCCAAGATCCTCCTGGTATTTTCAGCTGCTCGGCCGTGGAGGACAGTGAAATGAGTGAGGGAGCTGAGTTGCAACACTTTTGAAAAGCCTTGTTCTCCAGCCAAGCGAGCAACACAGAGCAGCAAGATTAATCCAGTGCTGCCTGGCAGTGTGTTTTACCACTGAGTTCCTGGGTTTCTGATAGACCGCAGATTGATAAAAGTCAACTTTTATTCAAAACATATCTTCGGATAATGAGCAAACATATTTTTGGTACAGACGTCTCCAGTGAGAGTCAGACCTTTGACCCCTTCACTGTTTTCTGTGCCATGTTTTTACATGTATTGTGGCGATGTTGAAAACGATCCATGAAATGACTCCTCGGAGAGAAATAGATCAGTTCCACTGAACTCTGTTTAGATTTGGGTTTATTCCAAATTTAATAAGAGATGCTTATAAAACACTGCGGAGTCCAATTTTACAAGAATGTATTTATGAAGCTACTGAAGCCACAAGAGATTGTAATCCACTGTAATCCAAACATTACTGCTAAAGCCCAGCATTCAATGTGTCTCAGAAACCTCTATAAAAAAGAAAAATAAATCTGTATAATTATGTTGTTGTTGTCTTTTGGCTGCTTCCTTTGGGGGGGTCGCCACGGTGGATCACCATCCGCAGATTTGGTTTGGCTCAGGTTTTTACACCAGTTGCCCTTCCTGATGGGACCTGGGGTTCAAATCACCTACACAAGGATCAGTCAGGCCAACCTGCTCTACCACCTGAGCCACAGCCACCACAAATCAGTGTAATTATACAGATTTTCACAAATTAGAGCAAGACCAAAAAACCCCAAACCCTCTTCTTAGTAATATTTGAGTTCACAATAACCTGTAAAGAATCACAGTCATCAGTTATAGGGATTTTTAGTCCGACTGTCTTGAGACCACCAACAACTACATTTTTAAAATGAGGATTAATGATGAAAATATTTAGGTTTTGTTAAACCAGTTATCCTGATGTAAATTATCATGTCATCTAGATTCCATTTTACTGTCTCGAAGATAAAGAGGCGTCTTAGGAGAGATAAGAGCAGTAATGATAGAATACAAACGAAGTCTGCCTACACTGGATGATGGTGTTACAACCATCATTTGTTATCTTGAAACAACAAGCCTGAACTATGAAGAACCACAGCAACTTCCAGCTTCCACATTCATGCCCTGTTCTTACTGAGACTTTGCGTTAAAGGGGTTGTATTCGTGTGTCACAAGAGTTACTCGTGGTGAAAACAAAAAGAGCTTTTTAGCCTCTGTTAGCTGTGATAGACCCTAATGCACACACAAAAAAAAAACAGCCACAAAACTGACTTACAGAAAAAAAACAACCCTTAAATTACCATGTTTCTTCAAACAACACAAAAGACATGTTTGGTCTTCTTAGCCTGCACTACTACAGTGACATTGCTACTGGTCATAAGTACTCCATCTCCTCTTCCCTGAAACGGCTGCACTGCCTACTGCCTACACTAAGGCTGGAAATATGCCTCTGTCAAAATACTTGTAAACAGTTTCATGGATTTATATAAAAGGGTGTAAAGGGTGACCAGAGCACACAGAGGTTTGCAGAGGAGCTAACATGTACACCTACCAAATCCCCAAATACCTCATGTAGCAGAAAAGAAAGACATATGTATGTGTTTGTACACTATAAAAGAAAACAACCACGCAGACGTCATCCATCCATGATCAGGAGAAGCATGTCTACAGGAGTATTGGATTTCCATTTATTAGCTGGACACAAACATGACTCCAAATGAATGCTAACATTTCTCTCTATACTGGACACTTCAGCCATGACATCTTAATCTTAATGAGGTAATAACATATCAGGTCTGCACTTTTTTTATGAGCACAAACATAGTGTGTCTCATATGATGGAGTTGACTTTCCCAGTGGGTGATTTTTATAATAAATCATTTTAGGAGCCCATCAAAATGTTTGTAACAGTGTTTAAATTGTATACTTTGACTGCTGTATTTGTTTAAAAGGATTTTTTCTGTAACCATTAGGTTTGTGTAACAGGCCCAAGTTACATGTGTTAACAAGAACAGTGCCATGGCCAGACTGATGGATGCACACACACAGCATCAAAATCCAAATCTCCTCTTTGCTGGATGGGTCAAAGTGACATTTATTTGTCTTCAGTCCTGCGTGAAGTGATAGCATGTGACAGCAGAACCTGATGGTTCCCATTTCTGTTGCACCAGATGGAGAATGTCAAGGTTTGACAGCAACACAGTGCGCTGATTATATGAGCGAGTTTAAAATGGAGTGGGTGAGCTCCAGAGAGAAAATATAGGAAATTATAATTCATTGCTTAAGCCAGGGGCTGTGCCAAAACAACCAAGCTTAGAGGGGCTATAAACAGAGCTGGGCACAGCAGCACCGGGGGGAGTCGACACAAAGTTCAAGGGAGCCAGCCAGCATCCCAATATTTCACCCCTCACTGTTTCATCCAACCACAGAGCTGTGAATCATGAGGAAATCTTCTCGCTAAGTGACTGTGTAGACTTCCATGAACTACCACAGTGTCTGCACTCTCCTGGACTCCCACACCCAAAAGCCCCCCAAATCCCCATTTCTCTCCTTGGCCTATTTACCTGATTAACATCAGAACCAACAGTGAGCATGGAGGTCAGAGTGTTAATGCAGAAAATGCCTACCACACTTTTCAGTGGGTTGCACTTCCCTCACACTGAGCCTGAATGGGAAGAGGGGAGGGTGGGAGATCGCAGAGTCCATCGGGGGTGGGTTCAAGCGGACCGTGGGCCCCCTGCGCATTGCATGAAAGTCAGTCAAGCATAATCAGTCATCCCGCACAGTACAGGAACATGCCCGCTGTTAAGTTGTTTACATATCCCCAAAATGACTCTGGAGTGGGTAATAAGTGCAAATCAATGAGCAGAGAAGGAGAGATCTGGGTGAATGCTGCAGCCACTGATGAAGCCCAGGCTGACAGTACATACCCATATGATGGATTAGCGCAGCTGGCAAATTACATCTCTCTAATTGTGCATTGCAAAGTGCGTTACAATGTATCACTCTTGCTTTAATCTCAGAGAAACACACAGCTGATGTTTGATGGGGGAAAACAAAGGGTGGACACATCACAGGGCTGAAGTCCAACTCTGGGAATTGATTTCTTATTCAATTAAAGTTTGGTGCAAAGGACCATTCTGCAGATCTGGCCATTTTAAAATTATATTCACCAAGATAATGACTGGTTGTGAAAGAATGCAGGTTAATGTAGGGGAAGGGTTTCAGAGACTGTTTGGTGATCTGACAAACACTTTTACTGTGCAGTGAGAGCTTCACTTTCAGTTTGACCAAAGCAGTTTAGTTAATCTGGAGTAACTGATGCAAACTTGCTCTTCTAGTTCTTGGTCACCAAAATTAAAAGTTACTGGAAACAATGTTCTAACGCAGTGGAAATGTTCTCCTAACATGAATTATTACTGCAACTATAGACAAGGATGAAATTCTGCTATTGATATCATAAGTAGGCTTTCTGAGATCTCTGATTCAGTAACAGTCTTTGAGTGTGATTTATTTGGTTTACAAATGAGGCCTCTGAAAACTCTTAACAGAAAGGGATCATCCAGAAAGAGGTTTGGATGTGTTATCAGATGTTTTCCTCCTGTGTCACACATACGAGCATCCTATGGGTCGCTCTCAGTGTTTGGGGAGAGTGGCAGAGGCGAGGTCAGGATGCACGACACCAGAATGCCTTTTATAGCTTTAGAGCTCCTCTTTCCTTCTGTAAGGAGAGGAATGCGTCATACATTCTTTAAAAGTTACCAAGTCTCTGTATAACAAATTTAGGGCGTTTGAAATGCAAACAAAACAGAAGACAAAGTAGTTTCAAATGTGTCATTTTTGATAAGAATTTCCAAAGTACACAGAAAAGTCAGAAGTACCATCTTAGTCAACTCTGATTCTCTTCTTGAACAATCCCCATAAAAATCAACACCCCCGAAAACAATCAGACTAATCTCTTTCTCTCTAAATCCACATCATCCAGAGTCCTCTCGGGTTTCTTGGGCCTCTTCCTACTGCATGGTAATCACAGGCAGGGTCAGTCGAGGTCAGGTCTGTCAGTGTGGCTCCCAGGAGAAGCTCTGAAGGCCAAAAATCCCAACTATTTTTGAATTCTACTGGGGGCTGAGCCTGAGACCAATTTGAGAATGACTGTAGCACAGGAAACTAATCAGCTAAATGCATGTAGGTGGAATTTGTGCTTTTTCAGAGTGTGGGTTTAAGAGCACTTCACATCAAGAGGTTTATCAGACATTAAAGAACAGCGTACCTCTCTGTTGTCTGGGGTGGACAAGTGAACACAAACATGGTTGTGTATGTGTTAGGGTGTTGGAAGGATGATCCTGTCTGCAGATGGACTATGCATGTAAACAATTATGTATGTGGGGAAAGAAATTTGGTGCTTTAAAGAAGGTCATGGGTTGGAGAGTTGCTGCATTAGGCAACAAAAACACAAACTGTGATTCCGTCACAGAACAATCCTGTTACCAGGTCTACAAATTGTTTGGCCTCCTCCCTCACGTCGGCTGAAATCCTGACACCTGATGTTGCTTGCTGTGTATTAGATGTTGACACAACAGCGTAAGTCATCAGTCAACAGCTCATGACAACTCTGAAACCTTTTGTTGCACAGTATTTTTATTTTTTTTTTGTAACATGGTTTTGTGGGAACATTAACTGTCACTAAGAGAAATTAACACTGTGGGTTCAAAGAAAATTGAACTGTGATTTCAGTCCTGTTACTTTAAAGAACAGACTTAGATTAAAGTTACAACATATGTCAGTCAAAACATACTCCAAGTAAATATTAACTGTGTTAAAATTCTTTTAATTTTTTGCACTTTTAATATGAGACATTCAAACATTTCAGCTTTGAGAATGCTGAACACGATGAAACATCACGCGTCGTGCAGTCGGGGGGCTGGGGCCGTCACCTGGAGGGCTGGATGGGTCACAGCGTTCGGGAACGGTGTGCAGATGGGAGCGCCCTGGGAGGACTCCGCTGTAAGTGTTGAGCTCCGCAGTTCAGACAGACCTAACCCTGTTTTTTCACATCCACATCGAGCGCCGACCTCCATTTATCAAAGCCAAGTCTTGGCCTGGGCCAGTGACACACTGGGACTGCAGTTGTCATCTAGGCCATACATTATGTCAGTTAAAGCTGTTTTTTATTAGCTGGATGATAGATAGTTCTTTAATTGTTTTGTTATCTTTTTCTCCTCATGTGAGAAAACACGAGCTCGAACATGGGAATGCGTGGACTCTGCCGTTGCTATGTTTGGACAGAAAAACGGGAACGTTTTACAGAGCATGTGTGAGGATTGCTAATGTGGTGATATATAGAAGGTTGACAGAGCGGTGACGTGTATCCAGTTCTTGGGACGTGGTTTTAGTTAAACATGTAACATAGAAGGCTTTATGATAAATAAATAACTTAATCAGTGTGTGGCGTTGAATCTCTCAGGACCTACGGCGGTGAGGTTGCCGTGCTGTGTGCTCTGACACAAGTCAGAAGGTGAGAGGTGAAGGCTTATTTAAAGCGCTCTCTCCGATTTTAGGCAACGGTACCTTAGTTTATCATCAGGATATTTCAAAACACTTCAGTCTAATGCAGCAGTGCTTGATCCTTTTGGCTTGTGACCACTTCAGTGGATTAATGCCTACCTGTGACCTGACATCATCGGGTTGCATGTGTCTATTATCAGGTTAACCACAGACAAGGGCTGAGATATTAGACTACAAATCCCATTGTTTACCAAGGAAAAATGAAAAACGTTTGCTGTCACCAGCTTCTTACAATATGAGGATTTGTTGCTTTCCTCTGTTCAGTTTCACAGCGCACATTTTGATTTGTCACAGTGAGAAAAGCACAAGTGTTACTAATAACGACGCGGATGGCTCTGTTCCATTCCAGTGTCTCAGCGAGCCACAACAGCGTGACAGTGAGCACAATATCAGGACCCTGAAACTGAAGCAGCTACGTGCACTTTGGACATCATTCACTGTTTTATTTTCACCTGTGCTTTTCCTGCTGCTACGTGTTCTAAATGGCTGTGACAAAGGCCCACTGTTCACCAGCTGCTGAGCACAGGCCCACATGGTTAGTCACCAGCTGGTGAACACAGTGAAGCATTTAGCAGCTAAGAGTCAACATATTGTTCTCAGGGGCTGGTGGAGACCAAAGACATGGCTAAAAGAGTAAACATTGGATTTACATTCATCTGGTGGACACATACATTTCTCAGACTTAACAATAATTGACACTGCCTACAATACACACTGTAGTTCATTCATGCAAATACACAAAAAGTCACAAATTGCAGCAACATGAGTAATCAGTCATTTTTCAAAATCACCCATTTCAAAATGTTATTACCCATAACTGTATTTACACTTGTTTCCTCCTGCTTCCAGTCCTTGTGCGAAGCTAAGCTAACAATATCCTATATCTGACATGAAATGGACATTGATCTTCTCATCTGTGGGTTTGATGCACATGTAATTTTCAAATAGCTGGACTGCTCCTTTAAGGAGCTGCTCTGCACACTTTTTGTTCTGTTTCCTTTGCTTTTCTCTGTGCAGCCATAAACATGTTCATTTTCTTGTCATAGTTTGTATAAGGGTTTATAAGTTTTTATTTTTCTCTGTAGGCAGCTCTGCAGCAGCTACCGGTGTGATGGGAAGCTGCAGAGCTGAAGCAGAGCACCGGGGCTGGACCCAGGCTTATTTGTCGTTTACAAGTTCAACTTTAACTCCGATGTTTTCCAGATGTTACAGATGTTATTACCACATTATTGCTGCTGGTAGAGCCCCAACTGTGAAACCAACCACAACAGGCCCAGCCTCAGTACTAGTGGTGGAAGTAGAGGAGTTTGACTCTGTGTTGTTTCTTTTGGCTACAGGCCACTGGGGCCTCTAAAGGCTTTAACTGATGTATTTAGGAAATTTGAGGCTCCAGCAAAGAAGTCGTGAGGGTTTTCAGTAGAATGTGTACACTTAGTGTATACACTCAGTGGTCAGTTTATTAGGAACACCAAAACTAATGCTGTCCAATAAGCCTGCAATAAATCCTCTTACATGAAGGTTATAATCAGTGTCTGTGTTAAAGAGCTGTTGATTCAGCTGTGCAATCATTTTGGAGGATGTAGTATGTGGTGCTGCTGAAATGCATTGCGTTACATTGACAGGTGTTCCTATTATTTTGTCCACCACATTCAAATTCAAAAAGAAAACGGCAGACACATCTCTTGTATAATGGAATACAGTTCAACAGCAGCACAAATTCTCATCAGAAGGTCCACTTTCTTCTTGTTTCTGAAACTTTCAGCCACATGTCATGGTTTTGTCGATATCATGTGACCTCACTAGGAAATTTCAGGCAACAGGTGATTCACAGCTGCCTGTCAACATCAGACTTAAATCGCTCACAGCATCCACTGGGAGAAGGTCAAAGGTCATCCACCAGGAGTCAGTGGACGAACAGAAAAAGATCAAGGAGAACATTTACATCCGACACCAGAGGCCATATTTGATCAGGGACACAGGGGACCATCCTCATCTGTTTAGATCTACCTGTTATCGTGCAACTGAAAATATGACCTTAGATCACATGATGACAACTAAACAACCTGAGGAAAACTGTGTGACGCAGTGAAAGGCTCCTTAAAAAGCTAGTAAGTGGAGCTTGAGTAAAGATTAATTTGACACATTATTATTGCAAAGGTGAGTGAGTGGCGAGAATAGCTGATTACACAGATTTTAGATCATAAAACTATTGGTCACTGAGTAGATATAACACAACCAGAATATACTAAGAACAAACAAACACATTAAGATGACTTTACAACTGTTGTTTCTCTGAGCCCATACTGCGTACATAAGTACTGAAACCTATGCAATAGATGCAGATTTGGTTTGTCAGAGTGGGTTTAGAGGATGCACTGGCAGTGTGGCCATCAGGAGAACTGGTCCACTACACACACAAGGGATCAGTGGCTCAATGTGAAAAAAAGAGAGAGAAAGATGTAGTGATGATCAGCTCAGTTGAACAGGTTGTGCAGTCCTCTGTGGTTCTGTGTGGCCATTATCTCCCTCTCCCCACCCCAGCTAATTTTGGTTTGGTTTGGTTTGTATCTTTTATATATAGAGTGAAGCTGGCAGCAGTGAACCGTTGCTTACTTGATTAAATGGACAACAAAGTGTAAAAAACACAAATGCGTGCCTTAAACACTGAGAGAAAAGTTAAAATCCAGAAACATCCAAATGTTTCAAATAGTTGTTGTGCATCCAGCTGCAGTAACTCTGCAGACGACAGAGGAGGATCAAACCTAGTCCGAGTTTATTTAGCACCAACTACTCACAAAATCATCATAGAATATGTAATTAATGTGTGTAAATAACAATTAGAGTACAACATCACAGCCTATATAGTGAATTTAACCTCTGTTTAATTCTTTCGTTCATTCGTTTCGTTTGAAGTGCGACAGGCTGTATGTGATTGTGTGTGTCCACATGGGTTGTGGTGGGTCAGTCTGAGTCGAAAGTCCCAGGCTGATTTTTATTTCCACTCCACCCCTGAGAAGATGGATATCAGTGTCATGACATCAGTCTCATATCAGTGTGTTAGGATGGAGCTGAAGCCAGGATGTGGTTAACCTAGCTCCGTATAAAGACTGGAAGTGGTTGGAAACAGCTAGCCTGAGTTAAAAGATGAACCTAGTCAGAGGTAGATAAGCCAACAGGAGGATGGGGCGGTGGACCACCATTGCCACCTCTGGGTCATGTCATCCTTTTATCACACAGTTGATTAATGCTACTACTGTCTAGAAAGTAATATCTGCATTTTTTTTTTTTAGTTAATCTTCCATTTAAACCATTGTGTTGTATAACGAATACGTTATTATGGAGGTCGTGTGTATTTAGTTACATGACCTCCATAATAACGTATTGGTTATACAACACAGTGGATAATAAAATAACAGTTATTCGAACATTATCGACTGAAGTCATTTGAATGTGCGAAATTCAGTTTTACGAGTTTACGCGAAGGGAACTATCGCCTGTTGTGAATTCTGGGTAATGAGGTACTTCTGTGTTGTTGTTGTTGTACACTCGTGCAGCTAGTTAGCTTTAGACGCTGGATACTCTGAGCGGCAGCGCAGTCGATGTGTAATGAAGCAGAAAGATGAATGGAAAGACGGTGATAGTGACCGGTGCCAACAGCGGCATAGGAAAAGCCACAGCAGCGGCCATAGTGAGGCTCCAGGGCCGTGTGATAATGGCCTGCCGGGACCTGAGCCGGGCTGAGGAGGCAGCTCGGGAGATCCGAGAGGAGACCGGTGCAGACAGTTCACAGCTTGTCCTCAAACAGCTGGATCTCGCCTCGCTGACATCTGTACACACTTTCTGTCAAGATATAATAAAGGTTGTTAGATGTCTGTTAGTCAGAAAGCAAAGTTTGCTTCCCTCGCCTGCATGAAAAGAACGTCAAACCAAACGTCATTCAAAATTTCTGAATTTTTGTAAATGTGACCTCTGTCGCGTAAAAATTCTACACTGCGCAAAATTCGGCGGCACATTTTCTGCTTGACAAAACCCCGTTCTTAAATTCGGCAAACATGTGGTTCCACAAATATCACGTATTTAATTACAGTTTCAAATATATGCGGCTGCTGTTCCTTTCCTCTACGCACACACACACACATCACGTGACTAGTTTGGAAGCACGACAGGAGGTTCACTTTTTACCTGTTAGACGCTCCTGATTATTATATAGCCTACACCAGCTTTACACTGAACGCTCTTGATTTCTTTCTTATTGAATTCTTTTTTTTTATTCACATGTGAATTTCTGTCCTAAAAGGGGCTCATTTAGCACATCATTAATCAATGATAAGTGAATGGATTTTACTCTCCATTGTGTCAACATTTTGTTAAAAGGCCAGAAAATAGCAGTGTGTCAGAGTGTAATAACCAGTTGACTCTGCAGCCTCACTTACAATAGCTTGTGACTGTTTGCAGAACCTCCATCTCAATGCCTGTCTTGGTCCCCCAAGTGTCTGTATGTGTGTGAGAAAGAATCTTCATCCTTTGATCATGCCATGAAAAGTCATGCAAAACAGTTTTATTATTGAGTTTTTATATTTTAGTATAACAATAGGTGCTGCTCGGTGGATTGTGTGAATGCAGAACACCACAACAAGTGCAGGTTTCACTCTGAATCCAAAGCTCTGCGCTTCCAGCTCGTATGGTCAAAGTAAAAGCACCAGCCTTGTCTGTACATGTGTTTCATAATCTCTTCTGTGCTGCTGAACAGGAGGAGCCTCGGTTAGATGTGCTGATCAACAATGCCGGCGTCTACCAGTGTCCTTACACCAAAACAGAGGACGGCTTCGAGATGCAGTTCGGGGTCAACCATCTGGGCCATTTCCTGCTCACCCACCTGCTGCTGGACCTCCTGAAAGGATCAGCTCCCAGCCGCATCGTGGTGGTCTCCTCCAAACTCTATAAGCACGGCCACATTAACTTCGAGGACCTGAACAGCGAGCATAGCTACAACAAGGCCTTTGCCTACAGCCGAAGCAAGCTAGCCAACCTGCTGTTCACCTGTGAGCTGGCCCGTCGGCTGGAGGGCAGCGGAGTGACCGTGAACGCTCTGACTCCAGGCATAGTGAGGACTAATCTGGGGAGGCACGTTCACGTCCCAGTGTTAGCTAAGCCCGTGTTTAACCTGCTCTCGCGGGCCTTGTTTAAGAGCCCAGAAGAAGGAGCTCAGACCTCGGTCTACCTGGCCTGCAGCCCAGATGTAGACAGCGTGCAGGGAAAGTGCTTTGCAGATTGTCGGCCTCAGGTTCTGCTGGACAAGGCCACAGACCGGGAAGTAGCCAGCAAACTGTGGGATATTAGTGAAGTCATGGTGGGCATAACCACGTGAGGTCTAAAACGAGTTCAAGCAGAGTTTTCAGATTGTAAAGGAATTGTTTTTTAATTAAAGGCCCTGAAAACATGTTCTAACTGAGCTCCTTCCTGTGAGTGATGGTTTCCTTCATGACCATAACAATTTGTTCATCAACATAATGGCTTCCCTCAGCGTTTATGCAGTGTCTCTGTCCAGTGTCGCCCTCTGTTGCACCTGTTAAGTGGAACATCACCTGCTGTAGGCTGTAAAATCTCACCAGGTTCATAATGAATGGAGTGTGATTAAAGACGCATTATGTGTTAATGCTTTCTTATTAACAGAGATCAGGAAAACCCACTGATGGTTGTATAGTTTCCAGTGCCTTTCACTGGAGAGATGGCAGGTGTAGGTAAATGTTGTATCACAGTCTGACTCTCATTGATGTTAGCAGCACATGTTTGTAACACAGTGTTATGATGGTTCCCAAAGTATTTTTTTTTCCAAAATTCCTCTAAAGTTTTATTTTAATCTCTTTTGCGTTGCACAACATAAAAAACATGAAAACACTGGAGCCTCGTGGATAATGTAACCCGACTGTAGATTTGGGTTCTGATATTGAAACAATAGGTGGTCTCTCCTCAGAAGCTTTTCCTTTGTATTCAGATTCAGCTGATAAGAAGTCATTTACAGTAAAAAGATCACTGCTCACACGTAGCACACGTTGTAACTTCCTCCCTATCACTCCATTGATACCGTACACTGGATGTTGCATTGCAGCGAGCCACTGAAACCCATGAAGAAAAATCAGGTTTCTTCACGGGTTAGTTAGGCTTCAATCAGCCATGCCGGTTGCTCTGAGAGCGGTCATTAGCTGGCAGTGTTTTCCTCTCCCGCTCACGCTAAACAGATAGAGCTCTCCTCCCCATACGTGAAGTGGTAGTGAGACCCCCAGGAAGCGTAATGATTTTCCCACCTGTATTGTTCATTAGGACATTTTCTGGATCATTTATAGAGAGCTGGAGCACGAGGTGGAAACACAGAGGCAGCCACTTTATCAAATCCATCTCACACAAAATGCTCCTGGGGCATTTTAATGGCAGTTCCATACTATTTATTTTACAAATAACTCCCAATTAGCGCAATTACGGAATTTAATGTTCTTAATCGGCGCAGTAATATTGATAGGTACCGCAGTGC
Source organism: Toxotes chatareus (assembly GCA_016801885.1). NCBI lineage: Eukaryota > Metazoa > Chordata > Actinopteri > Toxotidae > Toxotes > Toxotes chatareus. Next base: position 21,066,731 of record CM028899.1, read on the forward strand.
TGGTATAGATGTGAGGCCCTCGCTCGGGCTGTTTATGCTTCGAGGGCCAACACACGATGGTTCAATTAAAAGTGCATTAAGTCCGTCTTTTCCTCAGCTTCTGTTGGACTTTGCTCGCTGTGCTCACGGCCTCCAGCAAAATCAGCTCATACGTCGAAACAAGAACAAAGTGTTCCACCAGCCCCGCTTTACACAGTGACACGAAACGGATCAACTGCTGTCGGATGGGTTGCCATGAATTTTCAGGTTCAGACATTCATGTTGTGGTGAACTTTTTCTCGAGCTCCATCATGACTTTTAATTCAGTACTTTGGTTTATGACCAAATATCCTGACTGACACACACACACACACACACACACACATATACATATATCCAGTGTATTGTCCAGATGAACACCCAGGAACTTATAAGAAGTCACTATTCCTACCTCTTTCCCACTAATACAGACAGGGAGGGTGGGGGCTGACTCCTACTAAAGTCCACCACCATCTCCTTTGTCTTGGCCACGTTCAGCTGCAGGTGATTCTCCCCACACCACCTGACAAAACTCTCCACGAGGCCCCTGTAGTCATCCTCCCGTCCTCTCTCCACACACCCGACTATGGCTGTGTCATCCGAGTGCTTCTGGAGGTGACATAACTCCGAACAGTACTGGAAGTCAGCTGTGTAGGTGGTGAATAGAAAGGGAGACAGCACAGTTCCTTGAGGAGCCCCCGTGTTGCTCGTCAGGAGGTCAGACACACAGCTCTGCAGCCTCACAACCTGTGGTCGACCTGTCAGGTAGTCCTCAGTCCATGAGACAATATAAAGTTAAAAAAAAAAAAAAGCACTATCATTAAATCCTTCCTGCACACTGGCTGGCTTTTGCGGTCTCCACGCTCAAGCTGAGATAACCCTGATGACATCACTATGACATCATCAGGGTTATTTTGACAAGGCTTCTCCAGAGACACAGAGAACATAATACAGTTGTTTTCACAGGCTGAGTGGTGCTCCTCATGATTAGTTGACTAACCTACAAGAGTAAAACTACTCAGTCAGTTTATTAGGAACACCTAGCTAAAACGAATGCAGTCCAATACAACAGGCCTGCTCTAAATCCTCTGTCATGAAGTAAAGCTGTGTGTTAAAGATGTGCTGACAGGTGTTCCTATTATTTTGTTCACGCCATTCAAAGCAATGAGGGCAGACCAAACAACAGACGCACTTTGTATGATACAGTGCAGTTCAAAACCAACATGATGCAATCCCTTAGAGAGGAGACGTGTCGCTCTCTCAGAAACACACTCAGTCCACTCACAGTGGAAGCTGCAGCAAAGTGCTGCTATTTTTTTTTTGTTACCTCACAAGCAGTCTGCACTGCAGTACACACACCACTGCTGTGTCTAACTATCATCCTAACCCCTTTACTGTAGAAGACAGTAAAGAAAGCACTGGATCTAATGCTTTGTTCTCGGCTCATTCCAACTTACTAGCTTACCCCCCCCCCAACATGAAAAAAAAAAAAATCTTTAGCTTAAGAAGTAGTCTTAAACAGCCACCAGTTATTTGACCTCTAAATCCATGTGGTAATTCTGACCTGGGCTGTTTTTGTGCGGTAACGTCCGTCATCGTTTCTGCCTGTTTTGGGGGTAGAAGTTACCTCGCAAAGCCTTCGCCTTGGTAATAACATCCACCCAGAGAGAGAGAGAGAGAGCGAGCCCAGCACATGAAGCTGCTCCACAGCCTATTGCACCCTAATGACACGAGCTGGGATAACCTTACATCACAGCTGATGTTAGACACGATGGTGCAACCGAGGCCACAACAGTCTACAAGCAACGCAATTAGAGAGGGTGATGAAAATCTTGAAAGAATGCGTGGAAAGGCTATAGTTTTACATATCAAGATGTCAGGGTTAATAGTTTCATGCTATAACCCCACCAGATAGAGCTGTAGCGCTGCACGAGCACAGCTCTCTGGAGAGCAGTTGTGATAAAGACGGAGGGAGCTGCAGCTGAAGAGCATGACATTAAATAATAGTGAATTGTTTAAATGTGGTCTCAGCAACACGGAATATCTTCGATCTCTCTTAACGAGGGTGTCTACAGAGGATGTATATGATACATGTCAGATATATGATGGATCTTATTCCTAAAGTCAAGGGAACAATGACTCTACAGTGAAGGTATTGAAACAGTGAGCAGTGATCGAGAAATTACTCAACTGTAGAAAAAATTTTCATCAGTGTCCTGATGAACCGTCCTTAAATATATGGTGTGATAGATATTAAAATACTGTGAAAGCCTGTGTGACACTGACTAAAGCTCAGCTCTGGAAATCATCACTTGACTGGTGGTGAAAGTGAGTGACGGGCTTCTGGCAGCTGGATGCTGTTTCTGTCTTTAACAGTCTGTCTTTATTACAGCTTTACACGTGGTCTCAAAGATCCAGTCAAGATTCAAGACTCCATACTTTTAAGTTGCCATTGTCATTTCAGTGCAGCTGTTAGGGATTTGGTTTAGTAAGCTCGCATAAATCAAAATAGAAACACGAGGACATCACGTCAAGAAAGATCTGCACAAGGAAAATGAAAGAGCAGAGCTAACCCCGCCATCGTTACAAACCCCTGGTGAAGGCCCTGTACTCCAGCTGCTCAGGTGGAGATGCCCAGGACCATTCATGGCGACTATCTTAATATAAAGGGTAGTTTTTTTCCCCTTTATCTCTTCCACTGTAGGTTCTAGGGATCACTTCAGGCCAATGTGGAGAAGAAGCAGCCAAAAACTCTCTCAACTTACATATGACAAAAGTCAAACAAGAAAAAAAAATCCAAATCTATTCTATAAATTATCAGGTTTTCAGCTGCTACACTGGATTTTTTTCAATGAATTATTAGAGGCACTAGTAGGTCTTGGCTCCTACCTTTTCTACTTCCACCACAAATTCTTTATCTGTGTCTTTCACCTTCTTTCCTAACACCAGCTGGAGCAGCACCAAGGCTACGCCAGGCTGAAGTAGAACAGCCTGAGTGTTTAGTTTGGCACATGTCTCTGAACATCCAAATGTGTTCTGTGCTGTACTGTGGCCTTAGACCACCATGCTGAACTTCTCAACTCTCCCCGACATCTATAACAGATTGCTGTAAGCCGTCCTACATTGTTTTGTTTTGTTTTTTTTAACATATAATAATGACAAAGTTGAGATTTTGAAGCAGAGTAATTGTTGAGTGATAATATACATGTTTGGATTTGCACAGAAAGACATTATTTCTTTTCACACAGTCAGGCGGTAGACTCGAGCTGATTCACTGGTTCACTGACAGTGCAGCCACACACACACACACTGAACATCTTTATTAGTTCAGTTCATTTTGAAACACAGTTAAAGATCTATTGAATGTAGTGTAACTGTGTGACAGTGGTTAGTGGTTTAATTATTATTTTTCTTATGTATTAAAACCCCAACTCTGTATTTAACACACAGACATGAGCTTGAGATCCATCTTCTGAACTATTGCTTTAAAAGTACTCGTCACAGTACAGATGCTTTACAGGTCTATATTCATTAATATCCCAAGCAAGGACTTGTGTGAAAGTCTGTGTGTATTTCTGATGTTGCTGACACTGTGAACCAGTAGCTAAACGTTTAGAAATAGTGGGGTTGTTACGTTTAGTCAGTTTTTTTTTTTCTTGAGGATTCAAAATATAGACCTCAAGAGCAGGAGTATAGTAAAACACAGTCTTTTATTATGACCAGGATATGAGTGAATAAAAGGGCAGGCAGTTGCAGAGCAGACGGTATTCCAGGAGACAGGTAGATAACGGGGCATGGGAGTCTAAAGGAGAATGGAGCAGCCTGAGAGCCGTGGGAAAAAAAAATCCTCCAGGTGGATCTTGGTGGCAGGTGCAGATGGACCCGAGACACAGGTGAGAGACTAGCAGTTAACTCCAGGAAGCGGGGAAAGTCCCTGCAGTTCCTTACATAAAAATACAGAGGACATGAACTCATGAAAACCCCATACTATCAGCCCCAGTTTGTTCCATGACTGGAGTGTGTACAACTGATGCAACCCTCCGGAAAATCCTCTGTGCTCATCTCAGCATTAAGACAGTGGGCTGCAGAGGCAGGAAGTCAGCTAATTCCAAGCATAACTGATCCACACTGCATCCTCTGGAAAACGAACATGAAGACTTTATAAAAGTGCTGCAGGGAACACGGAGTTTAAAGCAGATGAAGCAGGTTTAACTTGCAGCAGATTGTTGGGGTTGTCATGCGGAGCGCTCCGGTTAATGATGGTTCGCAGTGCACTGGGCGGAGAGAGAGCCCCGTCAGCCTGCTCTCTGTGCTGAATGAAAGGTGAGCAGCAGCGAGTCTCTGAGAGGAGAGAGCCCATAAATCATCTGGAAGAGTTTAGTGTAAAGTAGCGAGTAGAGAGTTTCGCGGGGGCCCAGGGAGCGCTTGTCTCCAGCCTACTGCTTGGCCAGGGGGGATTTGTTTGCTTTAACCAGACCAGTCAGGAGAAGAAAGACCGGGCCTGCTCCTCACAGTCCCGCCGTGGGACTGTCCGTCCCTTTCCCTCCTCTTTCTGTCAAACATACACACATGTTCCCTCACATATATTCACTCTGTAGGGGGGGGTGTATGCTCACCACTATACAGTAACTATTATATACTATGCTAAACTTTGTTCACCCTAATAAGCCTCTCTTTTTGCAGATATCAGACCTTGCAAACACTTTTTGGAGGCAGTTGAGTCTTTTTATTTGCTTATTCTTTACAGTTCACTTCAACACAACATGTTTAAGATCAAGCCACAGATTTTCACTGATGTGAAAGTCAGGTATGTTTTAGATCATTGTCCTGTTGTAGAAGCCAGCCTCTTTTTCTGTTTCTGCATCCAGACTCTGCTGATATTTAGTGGAATCCATTCTTCCCTCTATCTGCACAGTGTTTCCTGTGCCACTGGCTGACACACAGCCCCAAAGAAGAACATTTCCAGCTCCATGCTTAACAGTTGGCAAAGGTGCTCTCCCCCCCATCTGTCCACAGCACTTGTTTCCACTATGACTCTGGCTTATGCAGATGTTGCTTTGCAGGCTTCAGAACTTGACTTGTGTGATGAGGACACAGGTAAGGTTTCCTTCTGATGACTCTCCCGTGTAGACCGTGTTTGTCCAAGCAACACTGCACACTGGAACAGACACTTGTACGTCAGCTAAAACCTTCCTACAGCTCCTCTGCAGTCATACTGTGGGTTCTGCTTTACTTTCTGTGTCCAGCAGACCTGCAGCTTTATTTCATGTTTTTTTTTAAGTTCATGAAATAACAGTGCATTAGCATCTGAAGGATTTTTGCCCCAAGGATTGTGTTTACTTTTAACTTATGGATATGCCGTTTTCTTTTCTCTGGTTCTCTGGGCTGGGCCGATATAAGATCAAGCATGTTCTGTGTTTCCTCTGTTATAAGGCCTTAAGCAGAATTAGCCTATTAAAGGGTATGTTGTGGTTTAAGTTGGAGCCATGCTTGAGGTTAGGCTCTGCCAATCCCACCACAGGGTTACAAACTGAGAGGAAGCTCTCTCTGAGAGTTCAGGGCAAGAGAGTACTCTGTGAAGTACTTCAACATGTGCTGAACTTCACAGCTGTTACAGAAACTGTTTTGGATTTTACTTTTAAAACACAGATCCAGGACCACCATGCGACGCATCACTGTACTGCAAGGCTATCTTCCAAAAGTCAGATGTTGCAGTGGCTGAGCAGTTCATAACATTCTCAATAACTTACAGGGTGACCTTTTGTTACTTTGCACCTGCTAAATGTTGTTTCTTCCCACACCATGGGTTGTTAGGAAGCCTACAAATCCACAGAATTTGTATTTGAACTTTCTTCCTGTTCCAGATTTTGTGAGTTGCTCGGTGTCAAAGTTCTGGGAGACGGCAATGGAAAAGGGCTAAAAATGATAGGGGCAATAATCATAATAATAATAGCTAGTTAGGATGCTGATAGTATCTTGAATGGAATTACATAAAAGACCATAATCTTTCACTAACCCCAACCAAGTCTTTTCCTCTTCTTACAAAAATATGGAAGCTCTTTGTTAATGCATTATGTGTAAGCACTGTTCATATGCTCCTGACAGAAACACTCCCTCTTGTGGCCAATAGTGGTAACAGAACCTTCTTGACTTTTCTCTCACGCAGTGAGAGTTTAATAAATCTGCCCACCCAGTGTTTCCAACCTGTCTGATTAAGAGGTCTCTGGCTGCCACAACAAACATCCTGATTAAGATTGTGAGCGTCGGGAGTAAATAAAGGATTATAATTGAGGGTATTTTAAGGACTTTCATTTACACTTATAAAAAAATAACTAAATAAATAAAAACACTCTTCCGCTCATCCCCCAGCACAGCAGCATTAGTAAATGGGCAGTGCTGTGGTGTTTCTGTCTGAGTCACTGTGACAAAGCTCAGAGCTCAGTCTCTGTGCCACCACCGTCTCTCACACAGAACAGAAAGACAAAGCAGAGGGAGACCATGGTCTTGGTATTTGTCCCCTCAGAGGTTGACCCCCACCCCGTCCAGCTTGTGCCTGAACCTGAGGGACTGGATCCACCTGACCGATTGGACCTGTACCCTTAGAAGTTAGCTGTTGTTAATATCACAGAGCACTTTGTTGACACCCCGGCCCCCACCCCCTCCTCTCCCCCGCCCCGTTCCCCCTCTTATAGTCTGCAGAACATCACTGACTCTACAGTTGTCAGAGTCTGCTCAGACCCCCATACATCATGGACGCTGTGTGAAAAATGAGTTCCTTTTATTCCACTGAACACCCCACAGGTCTGTGGACTGTTTTAACATTCTCCTTTTTGTTCATATTCACACTCCTGCGGTTGATTCTTCTTCTAAACCTTAAAGCTTAGAGCATTACAGCAGTCGGACTGAAACAGCAAAGTCTCTGTAGCAGGCAAAACGGAAACATAACAACTGTCTATCAAATGTCCATACATTTCCTCAGTTCATCACACTGCTGAACGTGTTGGATGTAATAGTAATCTGTACTCATTCAGCCAGTGACAATAACATTACATCTTAAAATTGTGATGCTGTGGCTCCCTCTACTGTGATAAGAGGGAATTTTGACTTTATAGCTTCAAGTAACTGAATGTAAAGAGGATGCTGTCATTTAATTTCTCTAAAAACTGAGTGAACTTATTTATCACCTTATTTATGAGACAGATGAAACTCTCAAAACAGAATACAAAACACTTCAGATTACTGTCCCACCCCCATCCACAGCCACAGCTACCTAATCATTCTTCTAAACTGGAAAGATCATGATCCAGTCCATTTTTCATGGTGGACACAGCGGACACTTTGGAAATTCTTTATTCATCAAAATTTTTGCAGACAGAATAAATAACATACAGTTACATATCCAAGAATTAAATATAAAGGCCATTAATAATTAGTAAAACAAAATCTACATAGAACAGAGAGGAAATCAAACCATTCATACATTGATAAAAATAAAGACTAAACATTATTGCCTTATTTTTAAGATCATTGAGGTTCTCAATGATTTCTAATGATTTCTGAGTTTCATTGTGGAGCTGCCGCTCTGTAAGATGCGATCATCCACCCACTGCCCCTTACATGCTTCACCTAAACACAGAAATAACAGTGAGAAACATTCTCCCCTTTAACTTTGCTGGTAAATTAAGATAAAAACGAAAGATTGTTGCTTGAATAATAAAAGATTTCCCCCTGGGCTGTATCTGCTGACGGTTAAAATACGGTGAGCAGTACAAAAAGCCCATAGAGCAGGGCACATGGGTAAGCCACCAGCAGCTGCTGGCCCTCCATGGCGAGGGTGGAGATGAAGATCTTGGAGGCAGAGAGACTACACCAACAAATCACCAACAAGGCCAGAACTGTGCCCAGGATGCCTCTGTGAAAACAAACAAGGTGTTAGAAGCACAATAATGTCAACTGACCTTTTTCTTTCTCAGTCCCAACTAAAACAGACTATTAATATGTTCATTCACCAATTAATGAAGATGCTAGTGCTGGTGATGAAGTCGGTGGCTGATAAATGGTGGAAGCAGTTAATAAAACTGATAAAGGAGATGGTCATCAGTGTTTGGTGGCACTGGACTTATTTTTATTGGATGATTGATGATGACGACAGCTGATTAAACTGTATCCACAGATGAAGATTGTCAGACGTGGTTGGAAGCTGTGGAAAAGTTCATCAATGTCACAAATAAACTATCATGTATCAACTTTTGAGACTGAAGTGATACACAACCAGTGAGTGGACTTACTGCAAAGAGTAGAAGACAGCAAATGCAGAGAGGGCCACGATGGGCAGGAGGCAGTAGCCCAGGACACTGGCCACGCAGCCATAAGACACCGGCAGGGAACTCATCAGACTCAGCAGAATGTACATCCCAATACAGGCTGTGGCACTGATCCCATATACATAACCAAAGTGAACTTTACCTGCCTGAACATATGAGAGTAAAAAAAAAAAAACTCCTGAGGATTGCTGTATATATTTTACATCAGTGGATGCTGATGGGGTCCTAGTAATAGTCATGTACTTGGTTGAGATAGGCAGTACCGTGCTAGTTGCTCACCATCATTAAACAGACCCCCAGTGTGATGCAGAAGACGATAGGACCTGTCAGGTCGGTCTCGTTCATGATGCTGCCATCTGCAGGTTTAAAGGGGTTCAGCACTGTCAGCGTCTTCTGCCAGATGTGATCAAAACTGATGCCAAGTTCTAGACAATGAACAGACAGGAGGGGAAAAATTTGCTCAATTCACACAAAGTAAATATTTGAAAATTCAGTCTTTGTGCTCTATTTACAGGCACTGCAACAAAAGGTCCTCCTGATCATCGCTGTTAGTAGAGTGAGAAGTCCCAGCGCCATGTGGCTTTTATTTGGAGTGTGACTACAGACATGTTGGTCTCACTGATTAGCTGGTTTCCCCAGATGCATCCTGGGTAAACACATCTGATCTCAATAAAAACAGGACAGATTTCAGCTAATTCACAGTAGTAGAAGAAACCATTCATTTGTCAAGCATATAGTCCAGTAAGAAAAGAAAAGAAGAAGAATCATTTTACCCTCAAGAAGAGGAGGTTCCTCTTCAGGAGAATCTGTTCCCACACTCCCACAAGGCATTCCAGGTTGGTAGAACTGTCCAGTATACTGCTGGTCCATGGAAGGATCCACAGCACCTGGCATGAAAGCCTGCGCTCCACTGAAAACAGCACAGTGTTCACATAAACCCACACTGAAAGAGAGATCATGCTGTTCAGTATACAGAGATCAGTTTTGTTAAAAAGGACCCGAGGAGTTTTTTTTTTTTTTTGTTTTGTTTCTCACAAAAAACACACTGTGTGTATCTGTGTGTAGCTTTGCAAATACGCTGAGGGCATTTCCCCTCATCTTCTTCTTAAAAGTCTGAAACCTGCATGTTTACCAGTTCGCAGTCTTATTTCTTCACCCACAGACAGATACATCGATCCATAGCATCGGTCAAAAAGCGATCCTCAGGAGGCTGAACACTTACTCGTCATAATAGTCGGGGCTTGTTGAATCATAGCTATGCCACACAGAGTGACCCTGGTCATCTGTGTAATATCCTGTCTGGTAGAAGTCCTGCTCAAGCTGCTGGAAGTCACCCATGCTGATCAGAAGAAGAAAGTCAAGACAAAATTAAAACACAATGCAACTGTCCATCAGAGACAGATGTAGAGTACAGCTCCGTTTGTGCTGAGAGGAAAACAGAGAGGCCTTCATCAGTGGCTTTGATATCACCTTCAAGTTCATCAGCTCACTGACTGTGTCATTAAAGACAAAGTATCTAAGCTTTGTGGCCCCTTTGAAAATTTTACTTACATTGTTAATTAAGGTTTTTTTTGATAATTATTAGTTATTTTACTGGCAAGAAAAACAATTTCCAAGCTAATTTCCCAGCAGGAAACAGGTGGAACAAAAAATACTCAAGGGGAATTTTACAGATGGAAAAAGGGCCATTTCCACTTTTGTAGAAGACGTATTTGAGACACCATAAGTAACAGAGAAAAAAAAGTTCTATATTTCCCAGTTGCTTTAAAGCTGAACATCTTATAACCACCAGAATACACTGCACACAGTGTCTGCTAGGCCACTTCTTCATGTGTTTACGAAACACAGGTTGGGAATTTGTTACCCAGGCTAGAGACCATTTTAGCAAGCTGGCACTAACCAGCATCACATCTCTTTGCAGAGGCCTTTGTTCACTTACTAAGTTTTTTTTAATCTTTGTTTTAACTCATCGTGGAGTCCGGTTGTACCACACCAGTGTAGGGATCACTCAAACAAACACTAGAGAGAGTTATGCAAATCATTTCAAATCTACCAAGAGCCACACTGACAGCTAAGTTAAATTTAACAAAGCCAAAGATAACAGAAAAATTATTGATGCACCGTCACTGTAAAGTCAGAACACTTGGACTTCCCTGCCCCTGTGACCTGCACAGTGGATAATGAAGAACTGGTATCCTTTACATCCAGTGCCCAGAGGAGGAACAGAAAAAAAAAAAAGAGGAGAGGTACATGAGACTGCAGTGAATAAGCTAAACAGCCAAAGCTAAAATGCTTCAAAGCAAATCCCTTTTTAATTGTTATACACAGTTTTTGTTACTCGATGCAGTCTTGTTTGTAATAGTAATGCTACAGCATTATGGTCTATTCTCAAAGTAATTTGAATATAAAGGATGCCTGTTGTGTTTAAACAGAAAATGTGGGAATGAATCATTGGGTTTTGTCAGTCAGTTATCTTGTGTTATGTTTGTAGTGGAGCATCTTATGTTCATTTTTGATCAGGTGGAAAAAAGGAGTAGAAAAGGGAAGAGAGGTGGGAAAAAACAAAGTTAGGTTTTAACTGTTAATTTCTTTAAATAACATTACAACCAGTGACTGTAGAGGCTCAAAACTTTGGCCGGAGAAGCTTCATCCTCAGTGGAATCAGTTCCCACACATAGATAAGACAGAAACTCTAAGCACTAGAGTAGTTCAACCTTTTAGTCACAGTTAAACATTTTATCATGAAACCACCTTAAATAAGCTGATGTTTTAGAGTTAGCTTTTCCTTTCTGCGAGCAAGGGAACATGGTGAGGCCCTGCTTTGAGTTTGGACGTGCCCTGTGGCCGTCCATGGAGGCAGGCCTACAAAGAATGAGGAAGCACAACCTGCAGTGTAAGCACTTCATCTCCCTTTAATGACGACTTTGTCCCAGCAAGTATTTCAATGCAGTGCGGCAAATAATGTCATTTGTGACAACTATGACTCACAAGTCGTTCCATTTCACTTACATTTCAACCCACATTTCCCCAACAGTCATGTCTGCCTCCCAGTTTGGGAAAAGCTGATCATCAGGGTAACTGTCAGAAAATGTTCTTTGCATTATTATGCAAAATAGGTATGAATTTAACGAAGTGGAAAACTATATTATCCAAGTATTCATAACTAACAGCATACAGGCCTGCAGCCCACACAACAACCTCATATCTCCTCAGTAAACTCACCTGACTAGAAGGCTTCCTCCAAACCACTTCACAGAGTGCTGTGTGGTCAGGGCAGAGGACATGTGAAGCCCAGTCTGTGAGGATATTCTATTAACAGTTGGTTATATTTAGATTTGGTCTCAGGGACGTGACAACTGCTTTCTACAAACCCAAACAGCAAGACAGCTGTCTATGCTTGATGTTTCTTTTCTGTTTTAAACAACAGGCAGTGTCAAATGCATGTACAAATATACTATGTACAATATACAAAATGTATATGGTGGTTCACAGAGATGTTCTTCACATTGCCTTTTTTTTTCTGTAGGGTTGCATTGCTGTGCAAGTGTAACCACAGCCTCACTCAGGAGCAGAGTGGGAATTTGGACTCAGGACTTTGGACTCAGACTGACCCACCACAAACCAACATGATCACATTCAGCCTGTGTTTTTACATGACGATTTGTGGAACAGTACATGAAATAGATATAGCTTCACACGAATTAGACTTATTTAAGTTTGAGATGTTAATGTCTAATTTGTCCCTTACACAGCTTGTTCAACAGTTCTGGTGTTATTTTTCACTTTCCATTCTCTTTAACAGAGTTTAGGCTGTAGAGTGTGAGACAGCAGGACAGTGCTAACAGCACCAGGAATGATACTCGAAAGATTCGGCCGCATGTTACCACCAGTGTGAACTGACAGTCAAACAAAGAACACAGTGAAGGACTGGTGTTCTTATAGTGCCAGGTGTGGCTGATTAGGTGATTTGTCACAGGTGAGCAGGAGGTCTGGAGTGAATCAGAGAGGAGGTCGACCACACCCAGACTTAGACAAACAAACAGGACAAATGAAACACACTGAACTGTGGACAAAGTAACACGCTTATACAAGTGAACATTTAAACAAAAAAAGTTGATCATAACAGCTGATAACTTCTGCTGACAAAATATACACAGGTGCAGTACATTTCTGTTAATACTGTGAGTTGGCAATAGTAAAAGTCTTACATTATTTAATGTAACAAAACACCGCTTCTAAATGTCATAGTTAAATTAGACTATTATTGAATAAGTCTACCACTAACATTATAATACCTTCATTCATTTGACCTGTAGAGGTCAGTTTTTCTGGCCAAGTTTAAGCAGAAGTTGACCTTTCTATCAAACTGATTCATAATGAAAAACACACTATGACTACACCTCCTACAGCTGTTAAAGAAGAAACAAACATGTCTGTCATCACGTTTGATACAATCAAATCTTGTTTAACATTATGAAGATTGCAAACACAGGTCTCTAACTGAACTAATAGGAAATAATTTAACTCTACTAGTTTAACTGTAGTGTGTCAAATAAAATGAATGTTAGACATTTGAAAAAAATGTCTGTTTTACACATTTCTTGTTAAAAAAAACTCTCAAACAAAAGAAAAAGAAAAAGAAAATTAACCTATGTCTCAATTTCTGACGGACAATAGTTTCAGGAGGAGGAAATAATGTATATCTTTGGACTATTTTCAGTGGTGGATGAATCCACATATGATGTTCTAATGAGTATGAGTGAGACGACCTGCTGTAGTTTAACCCTGATTTAAGAGAGGTTAAAAAGGATAAGATGGATGAAAAGAAACAAAGAGACCTAACAGAGAGGGAGGATAAAAAGGAAGAAAGTAAAACAGCATAAATCTGACACACTGTGATTAAGAGCTGAACTATCTCAGCTGTACCAGTGAACTAAGAAAAAACTAAACACTAAGACAGTGGTAGGCAGATGTGACATCTCATGTGCAGTATCTCATACCATTATTTTATGGCCTCTTAACTTCCCCTTTAACACATTACACACTGTCCAAAATATATGAGCACAATAGCACACGAGAAGCAAGTAAGAACTTCAACTGCAAAGTCACAGTGAACTAATACAAGTTCAGTCAAAGACTTGATCTCATCTGTGAGATCAGAGGAGATGCAACAGTGCCTATGAATCTGTTCACCCCCTTTGATGTTTTCCCCTTTTATTGCTTTTATAAATGGAATCATAATCAATATAATTTGGCTTTTCTGACAAGAATTTACAAAAAAAAAATTTAATGTCAAGGTGAAAACAGATTTCCACAAAGTAATGTCAATTAATTTAAAATATATAATGTAAAAGATGTGATTGCATAAATATTCACCCCCTTTAAGGTGACTGACCTAATTCAACAGAGGTCCAGCCAGTTGGTGCTACTAGTCTCACAGTTAGTGAAATGGAGAACACCTGAGTGCAGTGAATGGTGATTGCAGCTGATTGTAGTATGGAGACACCTGTGTGTGGAAGGCTCCAGTCACTGGTTAATCAGGTTAATCACAATTACACCATGAAGACAAAAGAACACTGCAAACAGCTCAGAGAAAAAAGGTTATTGAAAAGTATAATAAAGTAGAAAATTTTCAAGTCACTGCACATGCCCTGGAGTTCAGTTAAATCCATCATTAAGAAATGGAGGGAAAACGGCAGGCCACCTTCACAAACTGAATGACTATGAGGGAGGCCACCAACACAACAACTGGGAAACAACAACTGTCGGCTGGGTTCTTCACAAAGCTTAATGGGAGAGTAGCAAGGAGAAGGCCACTATTGTAGAAAGCACATATTAAATCTGGACCTCTCCCACTCTTAAGATACAAATGTAGGAATTTTAAAACTGTGACTCAGTCATTTTTCACTTTATCCTTACATGAACATCTTCAGCAAAGTCTCCTGATGCTTACTATGAAGACATTTCAGCAGTATGAATAGTTTTTGAGTTGAGGCGTCGTTAGAGTGGTACCTCAATGGTGTAATCAAACTGTACTGTAATCACTAAAAGTGTTCTTTAGAGGTGTTCTTTTCCTACAATGTTCTTTAGAGGTTGCAAAAACATGTTCTTCAGGGAACCATTATGGGGCGTTCCCTGAAGGTTGCCTGTTTGCTGGGACGTTTGTATGGGTCTGTAGTACTGAACAGTGTCAGCTGTCAGCGCACACAGCTACAGTAACCATCTGCACCGCATGAAGCTTAACTTTGTCCCATAGTACTCACGTGAGTTTTTAACACCATTTAGGGTTGTAATACTTTAATTCATATTACTGGCAGATAGTATAGTGACAAATAAAAGGCAAGCAGGCAGGAGATGACAACAATCAACTAAAAATACAACAACTCGATAAAACTAGATTTGGTAAAAACGGTTTGAAATAAATAAAATATAAAAGCACACATAATAAAACCAGCAAACAGGTTCTGGGAACTTTGAGAAGTACCCGACAGCCTATAAGTCCAGGTTCCCCAGATTGCCATTGAAACCTCAGCAGTCCTAAAATCTTGTCTGCAGCCCTGTTTCATAGGTTTCAGTGTTGCATTTACAGAAAACAGGAAAATCTAATACAAGTAAAACCACGAGTCCTATACAGCAACAACATTCAGCACCTGGCAGCTGAATGGGACAGTTTGCAGCTGCTGTCTGCGGCGACAGTGAGCGTGTGTGTGCGCGTCAGTTACGCATTGCACCAATGTTGCGCAGCATTGACTTTACTCAACACTTCTTCAGGAGCCGGAAACAAAACAAGTGTGTCATGTGATTACTGCTTGTGAGTTTTGTCTATTATGTAGCTGTTGGTGGTAAAGTCACTTTTAAAAAAAAAGGATTCACAGAAGGTACGTGGAGCTATTTACTGTGTTGACTTGTATTCTTGTTTAATTTTTAACTTTATACATTTCAAATATATCTAGCACGCAGAGGTTGGTGGTAGAGGCAGTCGGTGGTTGAGTTATAAGAGGAAGTAGCTAAATCTCGCCAGATACGTTGCGAAGCAGCTAACATGTTAGCATGCTTTAATTCCTTTTAAAGAACACTTATATGAGGAGACTGTCTGAGTTACTTTGTACCGGTGACACCGTTTTAATGGAGCCTGTTGTCTGCCTGCAGTTGCCGAGAGGTGAGGGTAACACTACCAAACGCTGGCCACCATGGCTGATGTGAGTATGGCCTCTTATCCCAGTTAGCTTGCTGGAGTGAACCCTGTCCTGAAAAAAAAAAAGCATCACAGTTTGTAATTTTTGACATCATACAACATTTCGGCAAAATATAATTCGAAGATGAAAGTGGCGTGAATTCATTGTAAAACCTGAGTCTGGATATTGTTGGATATTATGTTCGCATAATGTAAGCATAATAAAGGAAGGCATTAAAGTGACAGAGCTTTCAGTGAGGTTAGCACCTGACCAAGCCATCAAACTGTAGCTGGGCCGCCCCTGTATCTGTCAGTGTGGTGGAGAAGCTTCTCTAAAGTGATCATTTTCTATCATATAACATTTTTCCCCTTTGCAGGATTTGAAGAGATACCTGTACAAACAGCTGCAAAGGTGAGTGTGACTGAAGTTACATAATGTTAAAGCTATGACTCATGTCACAGTTGTCAATGAATGTATCAAAATGTTTAGCGTTTCATTTGTAAAAATCTGCTGTCTCTTCAGTGTTGATGGTCTTCATGCCATTGTAGTGACAGACAGGGATGGTGTCCCAGTTATCAAAGGTAAGAAACCATTTTCTTAATCCTTAAGCCTTGACTGTGTTAGTTTTGCGTTTCCTGTTTAACATAGGCTATACCTCAAATACTGTCTTGATGTGGGCGTTTAACAGAGGAACGTATAGCCGTTCACTTTTCAGAGAGTTGTTGTCAACATTACTGCTGTGTTATTGCAGTTGCCAATGACAACGCTCCGGTCCACGCTCTGAGACCTGGCTTCTTGTCCACGTTCGCTCTGGCCACAGATCAGGGAAGCAAGCTGGGCCTCTCAAAGAACAAGAGCATCATCTGCTACTACAACACCTACCAGGTTGGGAAGCACCAGCCTTGCAGTCGTGATTTGGTGCAGCAGCTGGCCGTCGCCTCTGATGTTTTAAGTCTACCCAGTTTTGGGCCTAACATGTTTGTCGTGTCTCTGTGTTGAACAGATTGTGCAGTTCAATCGGTTGCCTCTGGTCATCAGTTTCATTGCCAGTAGCAACGCCAACACAGGTAAAATCTCTCTCAGTGATCATTGTACATAGTTCACTTCAGTCCACTGTAACAATGGTAGTTTCTGAACGTCTTTCAAAACCCATATATACTGAAGATAATGAGGCATAGATACAGTTGAGAATAAATAGGGACTGTCTCCAGTAGCCGGTCCAGTTGACAGCAGTACCCTCTGTGTGTCCTCAGGTATCATCATGAGTCTGGAGAAGGAGTTGGCTCCACTAATAGAGGAACTGAGGCAGGTGGTGGAGGTGACATAAGCCCTGCGGACAGACTGGACAACCCTAAGCGAGGTCACCTTTCCGGATCACGTCCTGCTCGCTGAATCTCTCCATCTCTAATGGTGCATTCGTGTTCTGTGGGGAAAAACCTGTCTGGAGGTTTTTTTAACAGTTCAAATCCTGACTTTGAAGTGTGAACATCTTCAGACCTGTTTACATCATGATTGAAATTTCCTGTAGTTTTTTTTTTTTTTTTGTCTGTTCACTTTGCTTTCTGCCATTTTCTGTTTAAAATCTCTGTTCTGTTTCACAGCTAAGACAGAGTTTGTATGTCAAATCAAATGTCTGAATAAATATTTCATTTTTAGCACCTGAAGTGGTTTCCCTGCCTTTTTCATTGTTAAGGTCATCCTTTGTGGGAGGGTTTGCCTGCAGCCTTTTTCCATGTGATGCCTTTTATACTGGCAGTCAAAAGTATTTTAAAGAGACACTCATCCTGTGTTAAATTAAAACCCACATACTAAATATTTCTGGGGTGACGTCTGACAAATTGAAGAGGGTAATAGATGAGCAGCATGCACGTAAAAGACACCTTAGAAGACTAACTATACGTGGCTGTATTTTTTTCGGGGGCAATCTCAGATCAGTTTTGCAGTTGTTTAAGGATAAAACTAGAAATGTTTTTCTTTTTGTCAACAAACCCCACACACACAGACCTAAACCAGCAATGAACCAATGCCACTGACGTGTGTGTATTTTCCTCCTCTTTGTCACTGAGCTCAACTGCTGTGCAAAAACTAGTTAAAAACGCTTCACGGAGTGAAACTGTTCCACTGGTCGACACGTTCCCTCATTATTATAAATGCACACTGTAGTTTAATTTGACCCAATCACACATCCTGTACACACTGACAAAAATACACACTGAAGAGTACCAAACATTATCTGCAACTGAAAAAAGTCCCCAACAAACGCTCCATTTCCTATTGTTTGAGTGAGATTTGCTAATATCTACAGGAGTAAGCTGTTACAGGAAATGACTGAACCTTTAAAAATGAAATTACAGATAAGTGAGCCAGTTTTAAGATTTTGCTCTTCAGTTGAAGGCTGTGGGCTTGGGGGCCTTGGAGTGCCACAGAGGTCAGCAAGTATCATGACACCGACAATCACATTATTAGATTTAGTATCATACAATAATCCTACACAATAATCCTGACTTTTAAATAACTGTTAAAGCAAACGCTCATGTTAAACATTCTTAGAACAAGCATCCTCTGGGACAGAAGAGCAGCCGAGTAAGACCGCTAAACTGGAGGCTCATGAGAAATGAAGCATCTCTCTGCTAAATAAATATGTCTTCAGGCAAAACCGGAGTCAGCCTCCAGTCAGTTTGCTCAGGGAAAGGCTTCCCAGTGTTATTCAAGGTCAAGTTTACTCTTCAGCCTCAGACAGTGCTTGCCATCGTTCGTCCAGTTGATGTGACATCCTTCATGAAGGTGGGCCTTCTATCCATCCGTCTCCTGCATCTCCGCTCAACAGAGGTCATCGACCTTTTCTGATCTGTGACTGGAAACAAAGAGGAGTATCACCGCTGGCAGCAAAAACCGAGAGAAATCGACTGATCCTTTAATTAATGTTTTTCTGTTCCAAGCCAAATCATGTCAAAATCGCTGCTAACTTCAAAACGCTTGAGTTTAAGTCGTCTTCTTCATCGACTTTGAGTTGAATAAATGTCCACCCTGAGGTTTCCCAGCATGCACATTTGGGCTAATTCTCCAGAAACCCTTCTACCTGATGAACTGATGTCCACCTGTTAAGGCAGATCCATCAGTCACAGTCCTTTCTCTGTAAGTAAAACCAAACACTTTTTCATGGGGATGGGAAGGGGAAACGTTCATTACTCGGTGGGTCTGATTTATGTTGACCTGCTGGAATCTCACACTGCTTCTCTATGGGCCAGGTCAGCATCTCTAAGTATATGGAACCTTTGAGTTTTTCTGGTTTTAGCTGTTTGCATTGTATCAGTGGCAGGAACAAGAAGTGGAGACAATCTTGCTGCTTCAACACAATCATTTACACAAACACAGTAAGTAGTGTAAGTATCAGCTAAACTGCAGCAGTAAGTCTCAACAAATGCAACAGGCAGTAGGAATCGAGTCCATAGGCTAATGATTAGTGTCTACTGTCCTCTTTGTAACCGCCAAGCTGTCTCTTCTGTGTTCTTTAAATACAGGTAGAATTATGATCTGTACAGGAAGTGATGAGGGCAGCAGGTAAGAACACGGTGGGGGGGGGTGGGGGGGGGTGGGCACCGGCAGCAGAGTCAAGTCAAGTCAACAAGTTTGCAGTCGGTTACTGACTCATATCAGAGCCTGCACTTCTGGGTTTGTACAATGAAGACAAGTCAGTCACCCAGAATTAAGTAAGAGCTTCTGTTAAGGAGCCGGGCTGTGGCTATTTCTTGGAAGGAGGACAGTATCTTCTACAGACCCAGTAGTTGAGCAGTAGTCCTAACAGGTCACAAAGATTCAACTTTAACTTTCAAAGTGGAAGCATCAAAGTCTTGTCACACACACACACACATTCAGTGACATGGTACAATAGTGTGTTTTTTCTTAACCAGCAGAGGATCAGTGATTTAAGAAACATGGTGCTTTTCAGTAATAAGGAAGTGGGTTAATATTACACAAGCTATTTGACATATTACCCATATTGACTGGAGTGGAGAGGAGGAGGCTCTCCAACAGTTACTGGTATTAAAAAAAAAAAATAGATATCCCACTTCTGTGTCAAACTTCCCGAACAAACTCACCAGCTTCCATCTCAGAATCTTGATCCACTCATCTGCCTCCACACCCGTTTTTGCACAGAGATAAAACGTCCTCTCAGGAAACACCAGGCTGTGGACGCACAGATAAGGAGAGTCACATTGGGAGGAGGGAGGAGGTATATGATCCAGTTTTTAGTCTAAAACGTTGTGTGTGTGTGCAAACTAAAAAGTGGACACAGGGCTGAACATTTGCTTTGTCATTTGCCTTTTAACTGGGAAGAGGACTTGTCCTCGTTGTCTGCTGCTGGTTCTACTTCTGAGTCCACAATGCGACCCCGCAACACAACTGGGTTGCACAACAGTTAATTTTGGTACAAAATGTGTGGGTCTATGACCTTAAAGAAAAACGAATCACTGAATCAGAAGGTGGTTTTTGAGGATCCTTAATCTGTCATTTCCCAGAAACCTCAGAAGAGTTGACCTGTTGTCCTCTAATAAAAACAAGTTACCCTGTCCGTCTGTGGTTCAGATTGTCAGGCACTGAGTTGCAGTGGATGCTGTGTTTGCACTTTTTCATTTCAACTATCAAAATTACAGCTGAATCTATGCTATCTGCATAATGATAAAACAACAATGAAATTTATCCTTTTTCTTGTATGTCAGGCACTAAATATTACCCATGAGCCTCAGCGGCAACTGTTTCTAAAAAGAAATTTGCAAGAAGAAGAAGGGGAGGAGGAGAGTCCAGTTTGGATGGATAACTGTCTGAGCCGTATTACACACCGTGTGAAAGGTAAAGGGGGGTCAGTGGCTGTAGCCTGTGCAAAGCTCCCTTGCAGCTCGTGTGAACTTCTCCTTCCCTCCTCGTTTCCTTCTGTTATTTTACCGCTCAGACTTCCTCTTTCTCAACACAACACAAAAAACAGATTTTGCTGCCGTGGGGAAGTACAGCTCAGAAAAAAAAAACAGCAGCTCCTCCTCATCTCAAAGAGATGTTGTGTATGTTTTCATCATAGTGTTGGTGTCTTCTGATTCACATTTTGCTTTAGGTATTTGTGCCCATATTATATCCACATTATATTTCTCTTTATTATATCATACATACCGTACAGGTTTCATTTTTTGTGGTTGTTAAAATTGTTGTTAGAATTCTTTATTTTAAAAATAGGTGATTAGTCTGTTTATTTTATTGATCAATCAATTATTTGGTCCATAAAATGTGAGTAAAAAATGCCCGTCACCATTTGGCTGGTCACCATTCTTCAGAAGACTGAAGAACCAGCAAAATATTCGCATCTAAGAAGCTGGAACCGGTAACTTCTGGCATTTTTACTGAAAAATGACTCAAGGGGTTAACTGATTATTTAAATGATTGTATGTTTTTAAAGAGATAATCTCTCATTTGTGTTCTAAAATCCTCAAATTTCTGCTCAACTTTACTTGATGTAGCTCACTGAAGGTCCAAAAAGCTGTTGATCATCAGCTACAGTAATTTCATAGATTCACTGCTGAGATTTAGGATAAATTATAAAGTCCCCAAAGTGGGAAAAGCTGCAGAGCCCCAAACTTCCAGGGGCCCCAAAAGCTAGGTTCACTGTGTGTTCAGATAATCATATCCCACATTTAATCTCACATGTATGATTTTTAAAGAGCGTACCAAATCAGGCTGGCAGGTCAAACACGGAAAATTCAGAAAGGATTTAGACCTTCACCTCTCTCGCATGTGGTTCTGTTGCACCCTTAAGTTGCTGCAACATAACAAAATGTGAACAAAGTGAAGGGGTCTGAGCACTTTCTGGATGTACTGTACAGGCTTCCACCGCTTCCAGCTTGTCTGTGTGGGTGTGTCAACCCTCATAAGCTGGTGAACATGTTACCTGTTAGCAAACACACCTGCAGCTATTTACATGACTTTGTGCCAAACAGCACCACTACACTAAAGGTTAGTCTCCTGTGGGTCCTCCTCTGCCTGTGCAACTTCAGCCATAGAAAATTGTTTAAGGAACATGTTGCTTAATCTTAAATGAAGAGAGCTGAATGACCCCACTTACCAGAAGCAGTTGACTTTGTCCTGAGAGTAGTCAAACTGGACTGCAGAGCAGGCTCTCAGATCCAGGGTTCGAATGGGCTCCTCAAACTGCAACAGAGACACACGACAGTTTACATGTACACACTACAAGCTCAAACTGTGTGTGTGTTTAGAAGCAGCTGAAATTTAATACAACTACTGTGGCCACACACTGTAATCACAAAGATGAAGTTGTGAAATGGCACATTTAGTCCACATGGTCCCAAAGGTGAAGAGACACTCACCATTTTGTCTTTGAAGTACTTGAGCTCATATCTGTTGAGCGTGAACCACCTCTGTTTCCAGTTCTGCAAACAGAATTAGTGTTCAAACACTGAACCACATGTTTCTAAAAATGTCCTCTGACCACTACCGTTAAGATAGCATTTCCAATCTCAGGACAACAAGTGAAACACACACACTTCCTGTTACAAGCCGATTTGTGTTCAGGCACAGTGATGTGTGAGTCTCCTATAGCTCCACCGCTCTCACCTTCACAAACGCTCCTTGTTTCACCAGGTAGCCCTCCTTTGTGCCCAGCTGAAAAGACACGCGTGTTAGTAGAAACACGATACTAGTGTCGACTTTTAAGGACAATTCTGGTTTATTACAACTCGGACATGGGTTAAAATCATCTTAACTCAACGCCCACTTGTTTGCTTTTCCTTCAGCTTTCAACCACGTCCTGACCCCGCCCCCTTTCCTCTACGTTTGCGCTGGTATTTAGGTTATAGTTCCTAATGTGCCCATTCTAGTATCTCTTACTACTCTAGGTGGTCTTGAATTAGTGATCTGGCCATGTTCAGGTTAGCAGCTTTAGGTTAAACGTGACAAACTTGACACTTTCACTTTTGTATTTGTGGTTTTGGAAAGAGGAAAAAATAAAAGCGCTCTGATTAAAGCCCCACGTGCATTGCTTCACATGTGGAGAAACCCAGAGCTCGACACGCCTGTCGGATGTAGAGTTACGGTTGCTAAGCTACAATTGGGCAATTGTTTTTCGGTTGGCAGGGTGCAGAGAAGAATCTTTTATTTTTGGTGAGTGGATAATCTATAAATACAACACCTGTGTTGTAATAATTCAGAATTGTCTTTTCAAGCTGACTTGCAAAGAAAGGTTAGATTTTGATATCTCAGGTGTGTGCAGCAGGCGTCATACCGATGGTGCGTTCGGCACAAGATCATTTTCCGTGCGGCCCGTCTGTATGGCCGTGTGAACTCGCACGGACTCGTAGATGGACGGCTCCTCCACACGCCATGGGTACGGACACTTCAGCACAATTAGGGTTCCTGGTTCAGAGGCAGAGGGGAGGTTACAGGCTACAGACTACCTGATATTAAAATGCAGAAGAAAGGAGAACATCCAACACAAAAACAAGACCTGTGGGGATTTTTCTGTTGTTGCACTGGGAAATGCGTAGAGGAGATTTTATCACATTATGATTGTTTATCATAATTCGTAGTATCCTGTAGTGGATCAGAGAAAGTGATTCGTGGATGCCAGACTGACTGTAAGGACGGATCAGGACTCTGCGATGTGTTGTGGGTTTGTTCTGCATCAGCGATCCAGACTCTCAGGGAGCAATGAGTGCGTCAGAGCCTCCACTTCAAGACTGGTTTACTCTTTTGCATATAGATTCATTTCCATCAGTCTAGCACATTTATTAAGAGGCCTGTTAACCTCTTAACCAACAACAGCTTCCGGTGGCCTTATCTCAATAGCTCAGTTAGGCACTTTGATCAATTCTGGCTACATGATGCACCAAATTTTTTTTTTTCCACTGCAGGTTAAGACTACAGGATGTTTATTGTTTTTATTATGATTCCTTTTCATCAATTTACACTAATTTGGTCATTTAAACATCAAGGGTTATCTCGTTAGATGATGACATTTTATCATTATATCACACCACCCAAATATGCACATATTGTCTTCTAATGCAGACTTTCAGCATCATTTTGGCCTGAAAAAGATAACTTTCACCAAAGTTATCTTTAGAAAATAAAGTGCTCGCTACTTTGTTATGCTGACATTTATCCTTAATTGCCATATTGATCAGCCTCAGTCTCAGAAACTGTTCATTTCCCAAGAAACTTAAATCTAAAGTCAAGTGAAGCAGCGTTAACAGAACCACATTCACATGCATACACAGTGGTCTTATAGCAGCTCCTTTCCAGAGAGACTCAGAGAGGCGCCATTATCAGTCTGCAGAGCTGTTTCTAAATAAACTACAGTGCCCATATTCTTCATAATGAAGAAACATGTCATCCAGTGCAACAGTGTGGCTCAAAGTCAACTGAACCAAAAGAAACCAGTTGGCACATATACTAAATCTTAGGGGCTTGGGGGCCTCCAGGGATTTCCAAGGCCCCCAGGAGACCTGGCTGGATTGGTAATCTAGTTTCACTCCAGTCGAATGTCTATAACTGACAGCAGCTGTTGAGTACAGCACACAGCCTTGGCTGGAAGTTCCCCTCACCTCAGCCCAGCGTCTTTGCTTCACCCTTGAATGTGTCTTATGGAAACTGGACTCACATGTACCTGATCACAGTTAAAACCTTTGGGTTCTGGCTTAGGGTTAGGCAGCTATAACAGTGTTTATTGCCTGAAAAATGTTTTGGTCTGAGTTCTGTGAGAAAACAGGAGAAAGTCTGTGAGTGAGCTCGAAACTGAATCCAGGCCAGTAACCAGGCCTTTATTTCCTCTTGACTGTAACTCTCCTCATAACTCAGTCTCTTACATCTGATTTTAAGATTTTGCTTCTAACTTTCAAAGCTTCCTGGTTATACTGCTGATCACCGATGAATCACTTCTTGAAACTCACTACCCAAGAAAAAAAAAAAAAAGGTTAAGCCATTCTGACTCTTAGGTACTTTACTTAACTTGCCTATTTCTGCTTTAACCTTATTGCTTGAACAAGAGAGTTCTATCAGAACTTCAAAGACACTCAAAGAAACAGTCACCATTGCTGTGAAAGCACTGAACCAGAAAATTTGCAAATGTCTTTTAATATTTTAGCCAGAGCTGGTAACACGCAGTAAGCCTGTTAGTGAAGATCTGAGGTTGTGCGTACCTGTGTCGCTGCCCAGCAGAGGCTGGTTAGCAAAGTGGTAGACAAAGTCCTGAAGGGTCGGAAACTCGTTAAACCCAAACGCGTAGCTGCTGTCTTTGCGTGTCACTTGAAAATGCTTGACTGAATCCTTCGCCCTGACACACACAACAACAACGTTTAATGTTACACTGTCAGTGTTGTATACTTGAAAAACAGTAGTCTGCAGAGGGACATTTCCACCAAGGAGTAAGGTTAAGATTAGAACATCAGTCCTAAGAACTTCAGATTATTCACAACATAC
Source organism: Toxotes chatareus (assembly GCA_016801885.1). Classification (NCBI taxonomy): domain Eukaryota; kingdom Metazoa; phylum Chordata; class Actinopteri; family Toxotidae; genus Toxotes; species Toxotes chatareus. Next base: position 21,091,728 of record CM028899.1, read on the forward strand.
ATAGAACTAAACATGATTTGTTTTTCACTTGTATTAAATGTCCTCTCACCATATTTCTGTCAGTTAACGTAACAGTGTTATAGGCAAACTGACCTGACGGACAGGGCAAAGTAGCCTGGTCCCTCGTTACTGTTTCTCAGGAGATAACTTCCATCAGTCCCATTGGACAAGAGAAGGGCCTCTGCAGCATGGCGGGACAGGTCATAGTGGTACCACCTTCAACAGAGTAAATAAGAAATAACCTCAAACACAATCTGTGAGATTACTAGAAAAAAAAAGAGAGAGAAAGAGAGATTCACAACTGCCACGTTCTTTGGGGAAAAAAAATGATCACAGAACGATAGAGAAGCGTGATCCCACACTTTGGAACCATAACAGGGTTCCTCTAAAGTCTGGGTTGTGTAGTCATGTTATCACTTAAACTTTTTTCTAAAACGATCTTTTAAAAAAAAAAAGTGTCTTCGACTTTGGTTTAATATTTTGTTGTTGTTTTGGGCTTTTTATTTAAAGAGCCTTATAAAGCAGTGAGCGGTGGAGCTGTGCAGTCAAAAAATCTTTTTCTCCGGACATGCACAGTTCTGATCTGCCGGACTGGGATCATCTCCTGATGAGTAATGTAAAGCAGAGTTTTATCAAAGAAGGGGGAACAAGCTCACCGACCTAATGAGCTTGTTAACGTATGTTCCCAGGTGGCTTGTGGCTTCTTGTGGTTTAACTTGCTAAATACAGTAGTTTACCAACTACGTTTGTGAGCAGTCACTACGTCACCAGGCTCCGACAGGCAACACATTTTGTGGAGAAGCATAGCACCGATATCAGGGTGGAAAAAGTTAAACTGCTGCATCACATGAACATGATTACAGTGCATTACATGAACGGCAAACAACATTAGCTGCCAGTAAAGTGATTTTAACTTGATAACATCAACTCAGTGGTAAGTCTGTTAGGACAGATGCTAATGAGCTTTGCATTGTCAGCACCAGGATAAACCAAAATTCTTGCTCAGCTTAAAGTAATGTAGGAGAACAAACCTCCCAGAGGTTTTCAAAGGACATGAGAATGATTTTTGCTGTTAAATAGACCTCAGACTTTAAGACAGATGCAAAGGAAACCAGTACACGGATGTGAAAGTTCATTATTTGCATTAGGGCGGCTGCTCAGAATGTGTTATAAAAAAAAAAAAGAAAATAGAAGAAAAAAAAAAAACACCCACAGTTTAAAAAATATGAACAGCACCAGATATAAAGGAAATGTCAGTGAAAATAATGATCTAAGTTGTGTATGTGTGTGTTCGCTGTCTGCAGCCTGCACAACGAACTCCTGAGTCGCTGTTGGACTCAAGCTGGAGAGTTTCTGTGCATTTACAATTATCTGGGTTATAAAGCTGCCATGGAAGACTCAGGCTCTGACACGTTTACGGACTGACCGCTGATTGAAGTGTAACCACACCTGCTGTGAATTCATATTTAAAGGAAGCTAAGAATAACAGCTTCTGTATTTGGTTTTGCTTTTTAACCTTTGTGTGTCACAGCCAGAACTTACTGACAAGGTTATGTAACACCACAGAGCAGGTCATGGCTATGACCGAGGACACAGATCATGCGCTCTGTAACTTTTCTGGGATTTTGGGGGGTTTTTGTTTGCATTTTATACCTTTCACCCTGCTGTCTTTGTCTTTGCCCCCTGAAAAATATAAAAATATAACCTAAAGAAAAACACACACGGACAGAACATCCTGGCCACTGCCAGTCTGTAAACATAGCGGATTATGGACAGAGGAGAGGCTGCATAGATGTTGTGGGTGTTATTGTAAATCAATCATAAAGCATCAACCACTGTTTCAATCACTCATCCATGTTCTGTGCAGCACCTGGACGTTTTCCATCACAGGAGACTTTCAGAACATCCAACCCCATAAAACTGCTGTCCTTAGGAACAGTGATAAGTGTTACACAGATGTTCATTCAACTACACATGTTTCTGTCATAGAGGTTGTGGTGCTGATGTTATATACTATATATCTGTATATATGTATATATCTGTACTTCCTGAGAAGACTGCGCAAAGCTCATCTCCCAACCTCCATCCTCACAACTTTCTACAGAGGAACGATTGAGAGCATCCTCAGCGGCGCCATCCCATCGTGGTATGGCAACTGCACTGCTGCAGACCGTAAGGCCCTGCAGCGGATTGTGAGGACAGCTGAAAAGATCACCGGGGTCTCTCTGCCCCCCCTCTCAGACATTTATAGCTCCCGCTGTCTGCGGAAAGCTAAGAACATTATCAGAGACACTTCCCACCCCTCCCACGGACTATTCACGTTGCTACCATCAGGTAGAAGGCTCCGCAGCATCACTGCCCGCACCTCCAGGATGGGGAAGAGCTTCTTCCCCCAGGCGGTCAGACTGCTAAACAACGTCAGGACTATTGGACCGTAGTTTACGTACCTAGTTCAACCAGCACACCGCACCTTATGCCTCGTGCAATTTCTTGCTGCTACCTCATATTGATTAGGACAGTCTGTGCAATCATACCACTAGCCACAGAGCTCTGCTAAAAAAACCATGCCCTGTCTAGCGTGTTTGTTTAGGTCACTTAACTCTGACCTGTTGGGTTTACAACTGTGTTGTAATGTATGTAAAATATGATTGAGTGTGTGGGGGTGTGTGTGTGGGTGAGTGTGTGTGTGTGGGTGTGTGTGTGTGTGTGTGTGTGGGTGTGTGTGTGTGCGTGTGTGGGTGGGTGTGTGTGGGTGGGTGTGTGTGGGTGTGTGTGTGTGTGTGTGGGTGTGTGTGGGTGGGTGTGTGTGTGTGTGTGTGTGCGTGTGTGGGTGGGTGTGTGTGCGTGTGTGTAAGTAAAATAAGTGTGTATGTAGGTATGTTTGTGGATAGGCACTTGTGTGTTTGAATCTGTGTAGTCTCAAATGTTGTATGTAGGCACTATCACGTATTTGTCTTGTCCATACTGTGTTGTAACAGTTGTGTGTATCACCAATCGCTCCCGGTGAAACATTGTCTCGTCTCACTATGTACTGTGTATATGGCTGAAACGACAATAAAAACCTACTTGACTTGACTTGATATTGGATCTGTCTTATAAGGAGAAGGATTTGGATGTTAAGGGAAACTTACTGAGCAAACTTTTGTCAGTTTTTTTTTACATGTTAGAGATCCTGGTTAAAGCCGTGGCACAGTTTGGAACTCACTTTAAATTTGTGAAACCTTTATTCGAGAAAACACAACTCTAGTCCAGATTTAACAAGTCTAGGTATTGTTTTTTGTTTTTGTTTTTTATCTTGGCCTGGTCTGATGAGGGTCTAGATGGAAAGGGTGTATTTATGAAATTAGGTTCTGATACTGTTTATCTTCTTTAACTTACGGCCTGTTTCTCATTCTCTGTGAGAAGGAACTTGGCAGTTCTCTGCTGCCTGGCTTATGTTATGCATTGGTGACAGAGCACAATGTAACACAGACTGAGATCAAACTATTTCCCGATCATCTGAAATAAATTAAAATAAATGAAATGCGTCTGTATATTGTCAACAGAAAGAGCAAACAACAACAACAAAATACAAAAGGCTAATTATGTAATAATCATATTACAATGCAGCTACTGTGCAACGCAGTGGGCAGCAGCTATGGAAACAAATGAGAAGCGCTAAGAATTTATGCCAGGGAATTATATACTGCCGATTTTACCAACATAATACTGTTTTTTAAATACTTTCAACATATGTTCTAAAAAGTGGATAAATATGTGTGGATAAGTAAAAAATACTTTTAATTGCACGATTTTGTTACCGAGTCTGGTACAGTATGCTATTCGAGCTCGTGACTCGATTGCTTCTAGCAGCGTCATTCACCTGAAACAGGTGGAAGACAGAAAAGAGCCTCAGTCAAAACACGGATAGTCCCACACGGTCTTACCCTAGTGTCTCCAGTTCGTCGCCCAGGTCTTCGGCGGACGCATCGCTGTAGAAACTCATGTCTCCAAGTGGACTCGGTATCCGCCTCAGTGCTTGGCGACCATCTGAGGCTGCGGAGCCTAGACAGAAGTGAAAGAGATCAGCTCGAGTCAGACACGCCTAAGAGGAAATACGCTTGTCTAAGACGTATTTGTAATAATGGCATGTTTTGCTTTCACATTCATGGTTATGACAGATCTGAATTTCCACTCCAGTAAAGTTTTTACAACAAACACCAAACAATGTCTTGTGTCGTGTTCTGCTACATACTGCTGAGGGAAAGAGGGATTGTTAATGTTTTATACTAATAACCAAAAATGTAATAGGGAGTGTGGAGTATATTTCTTTGATGTACTGAACAGATTTCCATTTATTTCCAAGTGCAGGGAGTTCTGAAAGGTGAAGGCTGGTGTTGTTCACTTAAACACTCCACCAGGCTCTTTGTAACTTTTCCTAAATTTTGTTTCCCAACATTGTCAAATGTTGTTCAGCCAATCAAAACAGATCAGTATAGACCACGTTTTGAGAACTATAATGCCCCCCCCCCTCCAATAATCACACACGTGTGTGTGGTGTGTGCACATACTGTATAGAAATATATACACACAGTAATAATATACCAGATGTTTTCCTGTTGTTCCGCTGGACTTGATTTGCTGAGTCTGAGCAGAAAGCATGTGGTTTTCTGTAAATAGGTTGGTTGTTACAAACCAAGCAAGATGACTTCATTACAGATCTCAAGTAATTTCAGCATCCACTGCATAGATTACACAAGATATGAGTGACATTCTCTTTTGTTTTTTTTTTAATTTCTTAATTATTGCAATGTCTGAAACAAACATCTGTACAAACAGTCCTTTGGAGGTTTATATTTAACATAGAATAAAAAACAAAACAAAACAAAACAAAAAGAATCAGTACACAATATAAAAAATCTTCATCAGTGACTAGTCATTCAGGCTTCTGTAGGAAGGTCAGAACCTGAAAGTACTGCATCAAAGTTAAGGCTGACAAAACATCGTCATCCACAGACACGCACAGAGACCGTAAGGTCACTTCACTTTAAACTTGCTGCTTTGATTGAACCCCGACAGGCTGAACTGGTTTGCTCTGGTCTTCTATTTCACATAATGTCTTCACACGCTTGACCCGACACAACCGGCTGTTATTTGATCTGGTTAACCGATCTAAGATTGTATTATAATGGTCTGCATTTCAGAATGAAACCATGTGGTATTTCAGTCAAAACCCACAACAAACCTGTCACATCTCACGTGGTCAAACAAGTGTATTAACAGAATTATGGTCAGAAACACACAGTTGTTGTCTAAACAGCAGTGCCCTGGAACAGAGATGTTCTTTAAATCACATTTATGACAAATAACAATATCAGTTTACCTTCAGGTGAAGTTAGAAGACGTGATTAGATTTTACACAACCTAAAACACAGCTCAGCTTTTATTTCTGTGAGGAATGTGCAGCTGATGCTCTAAACACTGAGACAGTATAAATAATAAATGGTAGATGCAAAGCACTGGCACATGCTTTTCTACCTTAGCAGACAAAGTGCTTTACAATTAGCCTTTATTCACCTATTTACACACATTCTCACTGATGGTGCTGGTGTGGGGATCATAGGCATAGCCATTATTAAAATATTAATAATATGAAAACATTGAGCTGGGAAAATGTTACACATTGGGGGCTAATGGGGGAAAAAAAAAAAATGTCTGTCAAATCCTGATTTAGTCTGACGGAGAAGAATTCAGACAAACAGCTCAGCTTCAGTCTGTGTTCTATACCGAGCCCTGTCACGTCCTTCATGGATGTAAACTGCAGGCCTTTGTCGGTGAGGCAGTGAGGCTCAGTATGGAGAATGTAGATTACAGTAACACAAGATCAGCTAATAAATAAACCTGGTCCAACATTGAGGTCAATATGGCTCACTGATCTGTCCTTCATTTACCCCCAAAACCAAAATAAACCAGGCTGTGCATTTCAGCTTCTCTAAAAACCCATGTTTGACACACCCCGTCCACAGCTCACAGCAGCGTAAACACATTCCAGCCGCGGTGAGCATGCCGGGGCTGTTTGTTCATCATCGGGCAGTGCGACTTGGAGGTGAATAAGATATCGATCTTCAATGCCACGAAACACAATCTTACATCCTGTAGTTAACAACCTGGATCAACACACACACAGCAGCCGTGCTGGTACCCCTGTGGCTTCTCACATTGTTGCTTCCTCATCCTGCCTGCTTCCTTCACACAGACACTGAAACTTGTTCAGTCAATTCAGTCAAACGACATCATTTTATATTCATAAAGTAGGCAGTAACAAACCTTCTCTGTTCAAGTATCAATCATCTCCACCATAACCAAAACACTCCGTCCTCTGTGGGGACGGTCACAAGCTGTGGATTGGAAGTCAAGTCATGACATGAGAAATCAAATCTGATTTGGTCACTTTCGCCAACAGCGTGAACGTAGCCTTGACCGGCGTACGTCGGTCCAACGGACTTCCTGTTCCACTATGTCAACTGCCGCGCAAACCGACGGCCAGTAGACGCTGGTCCTGTTCCTTTGTGACGCACGTCACAAGGTTAAATAAGCTGATGGTCTCCCGATGTTTGGTCAAAGCTTCTGTTCTTAGAAATTGCTTGGTGAGATGTTTCAACTTTTTTTTTCCCCCTCATGGAAAAAAAAAAATCATCTCACCATCTCACTCTTTGGCTGTTGACATGTAGTTAAATGAACAGTTAGTGAGCAGAGCTGCACCAAAGACTGTCTGCCAGCGACAGGCACTTGAATCCAGCATGTTAACATCAACAGGCTTTTCTTTCACTGGACAGATCATACACTTGGTATGAGTCTGCCCGCTCCACCCGACTGGAGGGGGACACAGCTCTATGCCTGTTTGTGTATGCATGTGTGTGTCTGTGTGTATATATATATAGGGATGTCAGGAAACCACTGAGGCTGAGCTGGGCTCCAGGCTGGGGTTGTCGGCACACACTGGCACTCTGTGGACTCTGGAGTGGCTCAGGTTCCAGTGCTGCATCCTCTTGCGGTACTGCTCTGCATCCGCTTTGTCCATCGGAGCTAATCTGAGAGCAGCAGAGCGGCGTAAGGTGCTGTGCAGAGCTCGAAACAACACCCTGCAGGGGACAGAGAAGACACGGGACACAGGACAGTGTGAGCATCAAAAAAAACCACAGAAAAGTCTGAGTCATTTCAAGTCATTATTTTGGCAACAGATCAAGATCTGCTCAGCAGTATTATACATGTGCCACGGAGCAGGACTGGATGTTAAATGCTCAGTTGTACCATGTAATGCAGCTGTGTGGAAGCATCTGCACTTGCTATGTTAAACACTGATTACAGAAAAATAAAAAAAGTTAAAAGTATGGGAGGACATGTGCCTTCATCCCTCCCTCCTTGGGTAATTATAATAAATAATAAAACAGTCTTCATTACATAGCTTGTTTACCATAGAGCACCGCTAATCACATTCTTTTTCAATCACTATGTATCAGGGCCACTATTTTTTAATAACAAAACATATAGATTTTTAAGTTTACGTTGTATGTCCATGTTAAAAAATACTTTGATCAGATTTTAACTGTTATTTGAAGGACTGTTGCCTCGTAAACTCCATGACCTTTGAGTTACACTGTTATGATTCAATGAATTGGCACCAGATTAGTCTTAATTATATAGTGATCTGATTGTAACACCCTGTATGTGGTGATGAATTACCTGTGTTTAAGGAGAAAATGATATTGAGCGCGGTGTATGTGTTTACAGTAGTGTATTTGTGTGTGTGTGTGTGTGTGTGTGTGTGTGTGTGTGTGTGTGTGTGTGTGTGTGTATGTGTGTGTACCTGGGTAACAGAGCGGTCACTACTGTGACAGTACATATGATGTAGAAGAGAGGCTGGGACATCTGGAGCGTTTCCACCCCCAAAGGGTTGGTGGGGGGGCTGCAGCTCACGCACAACACACTGAAGACCAGCACAAAGCCAAAGTAGAAAGCACCACTGAGCACCAACACCAGGATATGAATCCATGTCTGCAAAGCAACACAGCCGATTACAGTTCTGCACAGTACACATCGAAGATCCAGGACACACAACTGCAATTTCAGAAGTGATTTCAAAACAGCTTTCAGCAGCAGCAGCAGCGTGTCTGACCAGAGTGTGACTCTCCAGGACTTGGTGCAGCAGGATGATGAGCAGAGCTGAGGCGTTGATGGGAGATCCGAACGACAGCACCCCAACGTCTGATCCTGCGAGTGCCTGCGACAAACATCCCGACAATAGTAAAGTCGGACGGGACCAGCGTTATCTGAGCAGGGTTTATTAAATGTCACCTGATAGAACTGAATGATCAGACCCAGTGTACTTACAAAGTAAGGCACAAAGAAGCAGACGAGGCTTTGGTAAAAGGCATCCAGGACTGTGATCCAGAACATGTAGGGAACGTAGACCTGCAGAAAGAGACAGGAGTCATCAGTTACCGACTTTCCTCGTTCGCTCAAATGGATGAGCTCCACGTTTCGTCTCCTGCCCAGTGACTCTGTGGAGTCTGAGGAGCAGCGAGTCAAATCGAAGGCACAGCAGCTTATTGGTGAATGGTCAACCTGCCAGGCTGTTGGCTCTTAACCACAAAAGAGCGTTTCCTTATCCTGAACCTTAGTGTTTGCAGGTCATTCATCTCATTCATGTTCATTCATCTCAATCAGAAGCTTCCAACAAGGGCAGGGATTGTTGGTTTTGAAAAGGCCTGTTTGTGTTATGTGTCTTGTGTGTGTGTGCTGTCACCTTAGAGGTCTGCGCAGCCTGGTAGAGCTCAGGAAACTCCATCAGAGTGTGTGCAGGAGTGTCTCGGTCCAGGACGCCGTAGATGAGAGGAGGGACGGAGGTGAAGAGCAGGTTGAAGAAGATGAGCACCCAGGAGTTGGTCATGACGCTCCCAGAGAAACCACAGAAGAACTGATACCAGAACAGCAGATTCACATACATCTGCAGACACAGAGACACACAGACTGAAATGAGGACTCTTGTTTTTTTTTCTTGTGTCGTCCAGCCGAGCTAATTTAAACGCATTTGTTTTAATTCAAATATTTTATTTACATTTTATCCTTTATTCCATTGTTACTGTGCATTTGTTCCATGTATTTAGTTTGCTCTTGTTAGCACAATCACCAAAGTGGCAGCAAATTGATGTTGCAACAAAAACCCCCACACATCCCAACTCAAGGCTCAGTCCTAAAATGGATTTTCTAAGATCACTACTCTGACCGTGAAGAGTATGACACATTTTTCAACACAATATCAACAACTGCACTGCCTTCTTTTAATAAACTGCCCACCCACTGGACCATGGCCTCTGCACTGGGCATCAAAATACCACACAGACAGGAAAAACTCATTTCAAAGTCAGGAAATAAACAAACCATCGTGGGCCCACTGCTTGTGCTGGTTGTCACAAAACAGGGGCCTCTAACCAGATGCTTTCATCAAGATAATGTACCAACATTTTTAAAATCACCGGTACAGAACTCTCACCACATTCTTGTAGATGAAGTAGAGGACCATGTTTGCAAGCCGAGAGTAACACCAGTGACCGTGAACCAGCAGCAGCTTGCTGAGGTGTTTAAACCTGGAGATGGCAAAGTCACTGGACATCACAGCCTGGGGAACGACACACGGAAAATAAATGAGCACAAATGTGTAGAAACAGAGGGAATACACCCTGACTGCTTCACACACACACACACACACACACAACAGGTGCTGATTGGGAGGACGAGCCTTTAGCTATCAGGCCCCTCTCCTATGGAACCAACTGCCAGTTTGGGTTCGGGAAGCAGACACCCTCTCTAATTTTAAAACGAAGCTTAAAACCTTCTTGTTTGATAAAGCTTATAATTAGTTGTAGTTACAGTCCTAGTTATTTATTAAACTTATAGTTAGTCACAATTATCTCTATAGACACTGTTACAGTTAAGGATATAGCCCTTAGTAGGGCTGGCTCAGGCAACTGAATCATCCCCTAGTTATGCTGCTATAGGCCTAGGCTGCTGGGGACATCCCATGATTTACTGCACTTCTTCTTCTTTCTCTTTCTCTCCTCAGACCCACTCTCAAATCTATTAGCCTTTATTACATGTCATTAACTCTGTGTCCTCTCTGTCCCGTAGTCCTGTGTTTGTTTCTCTCTGGTCTCTCTTTCTCTGTACCTTACTGCAGGTACCTCTGGCTCCGGAGCTGCATGTCCTATGGTCCTGGCTCCACCCACCTGCTGCTGTTTATTGTTTACAATGATCTATTTCTAACATGTTTAATGTTCCGTTCTGCTACAGATAAATATTTGATTAATATTCTTTGCAAACTGTAATGTAAATAATTACCAGTCATGACAGCTTTTTGCCTCTGTGCTCTGTTTCATAATTCTAATCTGCTGAGCACACATTATCCAATAACTGTTGACTAACTGTAATGTAAATACTGACCCACATTGTCTGTATTATGCTGCATGTCTTTCTCCCCTCTCCTCCATTCCTAGCTGTCCTATCTTCCTCCTTTTCCTCCTTTCACCCAGCCCGGCCATCGGCAGGAGGGTCCCCCATCTGAGCCAGGTTCTGCTCAAGGTTTCTTCCTGTTAAAAGGGAGTTTTCCTTGCCACTGTCGCCTTAAGTGCTTGCTCTGGGGTCAGGCTCTGGGTCTCTGTAAAGCGCTTTGAGACAATTTTGATTGTGGAAGGCGCTATATAAATAAAATTGAATTGAATTGAATTGAATTGAATTGATGAGTTGGGTCTCTCTGAAACCAGGTGAAACCACGCAGACCTAGCTGCATTGATCCTGCTGCTTCCATCAGCACTGAAATCATCGATAAATGCCAGTGTTTCAGCTCCACCAGCAGCCGTCCACACCCCGAGCCATAGCACAACCACCGTGGTTGACAAATGAGGCGGCGTCTCCGGGTCGTGAGCTCTTCCTCTTTACCTCCACACATTTCCATCACCATGACAGAGGTTTGTTGTTGATCCATCAGTCCAAAGAACTTAATTCCAGAAGTCTACTGGTTTCTTTTTGTATTTGCTTTTGTGAACTGCCTTTCTGTTCTTGAGCTTTTGCCAGAGGACTGCATCTTGTGGTGAATCCTCTAAAGTCTTCTCTGGATCATCAGTATCACTGATGAAGGAAACATGTCCACTCACATCCTGGAGAGAGATCTTGACTTGCTCTGCAGTCACAGAGGTGTTTTTTCTTCACCATGCAAGTACTTTCCCTGTGTTCGCCTTCTTTTTTTTTTTGTTTTTAAGAAACGATACACATCTGCCCAAGAAATGTTTAGTGTCCAATTACTTTTGAGCACTTGCAATTTGGGCACACTGTGTGGCTGAATCTCATGAGTTCTGGTAGTTTCAGAGGTCAGTTTCCAGACACAAAGTAAAGTTTTAGTTCACAATTTGCTGCCTCCAAAATAATAAAGTCCTTATTCTGTGACTCTCTGAACAGTGAAAGCTGAATAAGACATGCTCTCACATAATCTACCTTTGTTATATTTATAAAGAAGAAGTGATTCTGGCCAGTGTTGGTCAGGATGAATGTAGTGGTCATTACCTGCATCCCCTCCTGACCAGATATCCCAATGCCCACATCGGCCATCTGAATCATGCTCACGTCATTGGCTCCATCACCTAAATGTCCAAAAAAAGACTTATTGTATGTCAACATGCACGTGACATTAGCGTCATCTGTTCTTCAGCATGTGTTCAACACTAAACCGTATTTTCTTAAATTTTTTTTTTTTTGGTTTTGTCCAAGAAGAATATTTCTCATTAACAAGTGGAACAGGCTGAGTCCTTACCCACAGCCAGGGTCATAACGCCCAGCTGGTCCCGGATCAGCCGGACCACCTGGCTCTTCTGCAACGGCGTGGACCTGCAGCAGATGACGGCCTTGCATCTCCGGCTCAGGTCCAGGAAGTCGCTCTTCAGCTCCTCCTGAAGGGCCCAGTCCAGCGTCTGACCATCTATAACCAGAACGAAGCTCTCCACACTGCCTGCTGGGGAGGATTCCCCATGAGTCTCTGCTGCAGCCAGCTCAGTCACGCTGTCCGCACCACGCTGCACTTCCAGTTTGAGCTCCTCAAGTAAAGCTGCACATGCATCCTGATGGAAAAAAGAAAATCCACTCATCGCAGATATTTTAGATCAGCATATCTGCATCTCCAAATAAATCCGACATCAGTGCTACTACCCCTCAGACACTGACCTTGCTTCCACAGTTGGCTGTCAGCAGTTGGTCGTTGGGACGGAGCAGTTTGCAGGCATAGGCAATGTTAATGGCTGTCTCCTGTTTGTCTCCAGTCAGGACCCAGACTCTGATCCCAGCCCTCTGAAGAGCCTCGATGGTCTCTGGGACCTCCTCCTGCAGTCTGTCCACAATCCCTGTGGTACCTGACATACAGAGACAAAAAAACCCCCCAAAAAACCAAAAAAAAAACATGTTAATATTACTGCCCACTTTTGTTCAGACAGTGATGGATGGTACAACTGGACACTGTTGTATCTTAATCAGCTTGAATCTGTTTTGGGAGTTTTAGTTGTTTCTTTGTCCATCATTCAAATTTTCCATCCAAGGAGGTTTGGCTATAGTCCCATGGATGTTAGTAATATTAGTAGCAAGAGCTTTTAATTTCAACCCTTTAGTAAGGGTGTCAACATGTCAGTGAGGGGCTCTCCTACCCAGCAGGGTGAGGTTGGTCTCCAGCCTCTGAGCTGACTCCAGCAGCAGCTCCTCTTGGTTCTCTATGCTGCTCTCTGCCACCAGCTGTCTCTTCAGCCACACTTCGTACTCCTCCTCCTCCAGAACCTGCTCACACACACACACACACACACACACACACACACACACACACACACACACAGTCGCTCAGTGACCTTGTCTGAGATGAGCTGAGCTGATTTTTATTTGAATGTATTTCTTTGTTTTTGTTATGTACAGTTGTTTTTGGTTTGCCCGTCCTGAGGCGTTACCTTCTTAGCGATGCAGAGAGTGCGGAGGCCTTCTCTGGCGTAGCTGTCTAAGTGCTTTTGCGTTTGTTCTCTGATGTGACTGTAGATGTCCTGAGCTTGTTCTGCGCCTGAACATATCACAGAGACGCACAGAATGACAGAGACATGGACAAAAAGTGGTGTGATTATTATTATTATTGTTACTATTATGATTATTTGTCTTCAGATCAGTCAGGAGACACAGTTCCTCTGTTAATTACCTTTAGGTGTCTCAGCCAGGTCCATGATGACAGAGTCGGCTCCCTTGGTGTAAACGACCACCTGTCCTGTGAGCGGGTGGCGGACCACCACTGACATCCTCTTCCTGTTGGAGTCAAAGGGCAGGATGTGAAGCAGCTGGACAGCTAGAGAGCCGATTCCTGGCAGGTCCACCAGCAGGCCCTCTGCAGAGCGTCCCCTCAGGGTGCAGCGGTACGCCCGGGCCGCGTGGACCAGAGCCGCCTCGTCTGGACTCTCTGCCTCATACAGCAGGTCATCATCGCAGTCACTCACAGAGTCCACGTCCACATCTTGTCTCGACCCGTTAGGGTTTGTCTGTATATCCTTACTGTCATCTTCTGCGTCCGCGTCCTCCATCTGTCCAGCATTTCCTCCCTCCCCTCCGGCAGACGAGTCCAGCTTACGCCTCAGGGTGGAGGTTTCGAGGCTGCTCTCTTGGCCCGGGTCTGACCCTGTGTCTGTGGTGCTGCTGGGGGGCGTGGAGAAGGTGAAGGAGCCGGCCTTCCCCCGGGTGAAGAGCCTGCTGGTGAAGCTGCGAGGGCTGCCTTTGATCTGGGGAGGGGAGAGGGTGGAGAGGGCCGAGAAAGGGGAGAAGCTGAAGCGCTGGAACATCAGCTTGATTTCCTCCAGGGATTTGAGAGGTGTTCGTGCTTCAGGCACCTGCAGGAAAAACAAACACAAAGAACACGGGATCAGTTTCTGTCAAAGATCTCATGAGCTGAACTGCTGACCTGAACTATAACATGACCAAAGGTCCAATTCGGACGCAGTTGCCCCCCGTCAACTCCACACCGGAGCAAACCTTTTACAGCCTCGCTGATCATGTCCTTACCACATGTCGAGGCTGACTGGGCGAGGAGACCACCACACTGTTACAGATGGCCAGAGCCAGGAAGAAGTCGGTGATGTAGGTGAGCTCCAGGCTGGACGGACTCCCAGAGGAGCCCTCGTTCAGAGGCAGCATGGGAGAGCATAACCAGTTCAGCTTCCTCAGCAGCTCGGGGTCTGCCACCACCTCCTTTGCCTAAGTAGAAAGACAGACACAGAAGCAGCCGCAGCAGGGGACTTATCCATCATGGCTTGTGTATAAAAATAGTCCATAAAACTGAACTGGGGCACATGCTGATAACCCTGATCAACTCATCATCAGCTGTTTTTGGTACTAACCATCACTACTCCAACGATTCATTGCCCATCATTTGCAATTTTTTTTAACTGATTTTCTCAAATGCTGTTGTTTTTATTATTGCAATGTACAATAAACCAGATGGGATGAAGACATCTCATAATATGTTTCATACAATTACGAAATTGCAAATCTATGAATTATACACCAAAAAGTCAAACTGCAGAACGATTGTGCTGCAAAATGTTTTTTTTCCCAAAAATCAGACATTCACCTGTTAATATTTAATAAATTAAGCTTAAAGAAATCTGTTAATATTTGTATTCACCAACATCCTGCATTCCAGGGATTCCCTGCCAAGTGTCCAAATCCTTTTGAACTCTTATGTGTATGTGTCTAAGGTTCTTTATTGATGCAAACCTACTCAAATTAAGCCTGAAGAACAACAAAAAAAAAAGTTTAACCGTCCGAGTACTTATGGACTGGACTGCAGACAGAAAGATGGATGGATGCATGGATACTGCGTGTGAATGTGCGTCTGACCATGCGGCTGCTGAAGGCACTGGTCCTGGGCTGGTTGCTGGGATTGGACAGCTGGTCCTCCTCGTCCTCCGACTCAGCGGTGAGCGTGTGCAGAGACACGGAGCTGCGGTTGCAGCTGAGAGAGCGACAGCTCAGAGATTTGCCGCTGCAGCCCGACTTCAGAGTCACAGAGCGCCCGGCTGCCTTGTCCTTCTCCGCCTCGTACACCTCCAGCCTCCGAGCTGAAACACACAGCAACACACACACACACACACACGACAGAGCTGTGGGGTCTGGAGTTTGCTACAAGGTTTGCTTCAATGTTTTAGTCAATTTATTGCTAAAAAAAATTGATATTAGAATTTCACGATTTTATCAGAAGGGGAGAGGCCTGAGGTAAAGGATGCTGTGTTGCCATGGTTTCATCCTCCCTGCCCCTGCTTGTGGGGCACTGAGGGCCTTTAAAGTCCACGACCTCACATCACATGGGCCTCACTTGGTTCTCATTGTGACTAGAGTTACAGTACGTAACTAATGTTCTATTTCAAATGTATAATAACAAATAACAACAATAAGAAATGAATGAAATCTAACATTCATTTACTTCTGATTTAAACATCTGAATGAACATCTCTTAGAAACCTGTCCGAGACAGTTACAACAACCCGTCGCTCTCTTGGTGTCAGGCTGAGGTTGGCGATGCACAGCGGAGTACAGTAAAGAAAGGATCAGATGGACTGGGTTTATTTTAGCCGACAACAACAATTTTTTTTTTTTTTTTTACCATTTTCCTCATGAGGGTATTCCACCCCATAGATGCTGCAGCGGCGGAACACCATCTTGTTTTCCGTTAGAGTTCCCGTCTTATCGGAGAACAGGTACTGGATCTGACCCAGGTCCTCGGTGATGTTGAGGGCCCGGCACTGGATCCTGGAGTCCAGCTGCTCGTTGTACAGAGCTAAGTCGTTGTGGATGAAGTAGATTTGGCCCAGTTTCACGATCTCAATGGACACATACAGGGAAATGGGAATCAGCACCTGTTGGGAAAAGAGTTACTTTGAGAGAAGGTTTTTTTGTTGGATAAATGTTCTGTCTTGAGGTGTCACATCTCAAACCTTCACAATTCTAATACATGCATGAACCTAAACTCTGCATCTATGTAACTGCAGCTAATTAGAGACTTTAGTGAGACTGAAAAGATAGAAAGACACTGTACCTGCAGCACAATGATCATGGTCCAGAAGACGTAGAATCCAGCCAGGGCAGGAGCCGTCTCCCCATCCACCACAAAGATAGGGTCTTTGAGGTTCTTCAACCAGAGGCCGTGACCTGAAACACACCAAGACACCAGAGCAGCTCATCACTCTGTTCACAGCTGTGTAGTGAAGTGAAAGCTGCGTGGAGTCAGTCAGTGTCAGTGTCGGCACACACCTACGGCAGAGATCAGACACATGACGATGAGGAGGACCACACACCACAGGACATCTGTGTTCAGGCGCTTCTCCAGCTGGCTGCGCTTGTACCTCGGCCCGCTGTTGTTCATCATGGCTTTGGTCTCATGACCTGAGTCACACAGTAACAGAGAGAGACAGACCGCAGCCATCACAGATCGTCACACTGGGGGGAAAACTGAAAATTTACCCATATAAATAAATAAAAACCAAAAAAAATGATATAAATATATATACAATTTGATTTATTTACTCTGTACATTGAAGTATTTGGTTGTACTGGTGCTTTTGGAAATACACTTATTCTCGTTCCTTCTGAAATACGACTTTAAAGCTCACTCATTAACACTTGGTATCTTCTTTGTTTAATCTGCACAAAAACAGAAATGTACACGGTTGCCTAACAACCTAACTGTGACGACAGGACTCTTGGAAGTTATTGCACCTGATTATTACAGTTACAGCCGGTCCAATAAATCCAGCAGTCTGAAATCTTGGAGACTGATTCATGTCCTGGTGAGATTCATTATAGGACTCAGACCAGTGAAAAGTTCATCCTGTGAACTGTCCTCGCTTTTCTGATGAATACAGGTTGTACCATAGACACTCCACTCAGGTGAATGTCTGGGATTACCTGGAGAGATCTTAATGGCTGAGATAGTGTTTTTTTTTTTTAATTTGTCTTATTTAATTTGATTCTTCGGGACTTCCTGTTGTTGTGGAATTCTTCTCGTCGGAGTCTGTGAATACATATTGAGTGAATGAGTTTTATATATTTTCCATTACAGTTCAGCTTCTTGTTCCTTTTCCAGAGAATGAAATGATTTTTTTCTCTTAGTACTGTTCTTCCTGTTTCCCACAGAAGAGTTGCTGACAACTGGTGAGAGAGAAATCAACGTGTAAATGTGTTCATGTACACCGGCATCAACTGATGGGTCAATGATTGTATTAAAGTCACTTCCTGTTGAAAATGTTTGAAAACAGAAGAAAAAAAAGGTGGAGTCATCTGTGTTGGGGCCATAAACATGATCAGCTGTTCCTCGGCTATGGTTGATTGTTATATTTATGATGACAGAACGTCCTTTAGGATCCGTGATGGTGGCTTTACAGACTTGGTGCATTAGGTTGCGTGTGGTATGTGAATGATCTTCAAGTCCAATGGAAACAGAGAGAGAGAAAGAAAAAAGATTAGTAATGAGGAGAAGGTGTGTCTTTGTATGTGCGTAGCCTGAATGACAGGGTGAATGGATGGGATGTCGTTGAAAAGTTTCTCTGGGTGGTTTGAGTCCTTTACTGATTCTTCAAGGTTGTCTGGGGTTTGCTCAGGAATTCCAGTGCAAACCAAGGTGTCCTTCATGCTACATGCTTTTAGCTCCACAGTCCCTCTCTTTCATGGCTTTGCTCTCAGTGATAACAGAGGTGAGCGGGGTGATAAGAGTGTTGACAGTGTCTCGTTCACTCTGCTGATTGTGTATTTGGTACAGACTCATCTGGATAATAACCAAAACACATGTTCATGCAGGTGTAATTGAAAGCAAAACATAGTGCAATCAGAATGTAACTGGATCTCCCAGACCACATCTGGAGGTGGACTCATGTACTGATCTCACATTTCTGCCAATCTAAGACGTCTGCACAGTGTAACCAGATCCTTAAGTTTAGAATCCTGCCAACCTAACAGGTCACCTGACACCACTTCCTTCTACCAACACAGGCTGCTTCTTAAAATTCAACAGAGAAGCTAAAGGAAAAACTAAATCCATGCAGAAGTATCACTCGTCTTGGGACATGACGACCAGCTCTAGTTGTCATGTCATGTCATCATCTGCCGTTTATCTGGGTCCAGGTCTGCTCCAGGTCACGGGGGGCAACTGCTGCCCAGCCCACAATGCACCGAAGTCCTACGGCACCTCCCACAGGTGGTGGGTCCATGGGAGGTAGTGTATTCCTGTAGTTCTGTATATTTATTCAGGATCAAGGGAAAACTTGATCCATTGTTTCTTCCATTCATTCCATCCTTCTTTGGTAAACTATATTGAGTCAAGTGGCCAATGCCTCAGTTGTTCTTCTGGTACTGGTCCACGTTCACTTCCTCATAGATAAGTCTGTTTTGTATCCAGGTAACAAAAGCACTATAAAAAAAAGGGTGTGTTCAGACTGAACGCAAAGCAAACGGAGTTGCTCAGTTGCACATGAAGTTAGTGCAAAGATGCAACTGGATGTGAAAGTGAGGCAAAGATACGTTTACACATGTTGACTCCAATTCAGGAAGGTCTGGAGGCAAGAGGAACAGGAGAGAGAATGGAGCAACACAGCAGAAACAGCTGAAGTTCCTGGTGAGTTCTGAATCATTGTTTGGTGGTTTGTGGTGTTAAAACTGCACTAACAGTCCTGGCGGAGGTCAAATGTTCACTTGTGTGGAGTTTTAAAGCACCTGCATGATTTCTTATATGAAAAAACACACACACTATCTTTCAAAGATGTGGTTGTATCACATATGTGATACGCTGATATGTGTTGTAAGTGATGCTCTTACCAGCATGGACCACGATGCCCACCACAGTCTCAGTGTTGCGGATGGTGCAGCTCCTCAACAGGAGGTTGCTGTTATGGAGGCCGACACGTACCCCACTGGAGTGCTCCCTGTGGGCCCACACACACACACAGATCAGAGCTAAGGCTCAGCTGCACAACATGATCCAGTTTTACCCACTGAAAGGCAGAGACAACTGAAAGCCAGTTTGAGGCAGATTGATCATTTGCAAAACACCTCTATGACTAAATGCTCCTCAGGATGTGGGTCTACATGTTTCCTGTTCTTGAGCAGAACCTCAGAGGATTCAGCACAAGATTCAAATCGAAATCAGAAAGCTCAGGTTGCAGTTCGCAAAAACATACAAAAAGAGTTCTGGAGCAAAGTTCTGCGAACTGATTTAACAACAATCAACCTCTGTCACAGGGATGGAAAGGGGGAAGTGTGGAGATAAAAAGGAACAGCTCAGGAGCCAAATACACTACTTCATCTATCAAACATGGTGCTGGTTCTCTGTTATGGTTTACAGTGGTTTCAGAAAAATGTGGTTTGGAAAGACACACAACTGTGTATACGGTACAAGGTCCCACAATTCACACTGCATGTCAGGACAAAAACCAAATCATCTCTGTGGCCCAGTGCAATAAAATTTTGAAGTCAAATTTTATTTATAAAGTAAAGGTATGCAGGCTGGGGGGTTCTGGGGGATATTGGCGAGGTATCGATCAGGGCAAGGGTATAAAACCTCTGGCTCTGGGAGTGAGAGGAGAAAGATTCTCTGGTCTGATGAGATAAAAACTGAACTCTTTGGGCAGATCTCCAAACACTCATCACTGGGCTAATACCATCCCTACGGTGAAGCCTGTCGGACACAAAATATCATCTGATCTTCATCTAAGTTCCATGTGTAGGCAAATACAATCTATTTGAACTGTAAACACATGGCGAGCTGTCCAGGACCAGAGGACAGACAGAAACAGTACTCTGATTCGTGTGTTATATAAAATAAATAAAATAAATTGTGTTTGTTCAGAATTGTAACTTTCTGTGCCGCTCTATATGTGACCAATCAGTGTAAGAAGAAAAGCTCACATGTAGCCTCTGAACCTGCTGAGGTCATTGTTGGGGTTCTCACACTCAATACGGCTGTGGAAGGTCTCAGGTGTGAACTCTGCTCCCTGGGAAAAATAAAACACAAACACACACAAGAAATTCAATCAAACCCGCAGATGAACACAACAGATCCACATATAGAGTACACCAGTCAGCCACAACTATAAAATATATAACATATACACGAATACAAAGTACAACTAGAGGCACACAATGTGGGATATCATTTTTTACTGTGGTTTCTATGGTAAGTTTAAATAAAACATGCTGATAAGGCTGCTGAATGTCCTCCACTGAGAATGAGTCTGATGTAACTGTCACATACTTCTAAACGCTGACACTGGAGTTTCTGCTCTGTTTGTAGGTCACACGGAGACAAATGTGGGACATTGACCAGCTTAACTCCTTTGTCCTAAAGCTCAGATTCCTTGAGTTGTGTCTCTTCCATTGAAGCTTGTGTTCAGACGACACTCAGGTGGGTTTGATCTGCTCATCAACCGACAGAAGAAGAAGAGGTGCAGTCTTCCTCTAAGGACCACAAACTGAAGCAAAGACACATCTTACACATCCTTCATGTATTACCTGCAGTGGGAGGTCTGGGACCACCTGTCTCTGTTTCAGGTTGGTCTCTCCATCCAGGTTGGCGGTCTCGATGTAACAAACCCCACGGGGGTCAGAGGAGTACAGCAGCAGCATGTCAGCAGGGATGATTTCATTACAGGACAGACGGACGAAGTCTCCCACTCGCACGTCCTTCCAGCACTGGTCGATGTAGGCTTTCTGCTTGCTGTGGGACAATGCGAGTCGACACACAAGGGACAAAAAACAGATAGATTCCAGTCAGTGATGGAAACAAACATTTATTCAAGAGCTATACTTAAGCTGAGGTACTCGTATTTCAATCTGCTCCCTTATACTTCTACTCTGCTACATCTGAGTTAGTTACATTTCAAATTAAGATCATTAGTTCATAAAATAATAAACCAGTGTTCTCTTAGGTTGGAAACACTGCACTTGAACTACCCGGCTGAATCTGGAGTAGCTTCCCCTCAGGCAGCTACAATGGTAAAATAAACTGATGCATTAATATTACAAATATTTGCATGACTTCTACTTCATTTAGCCTTTTTCTTTTTTTGCGATCAATTCAGTGCACACTTCCAACGCAGTCAAAATAAATCACGCACACAATCCGGTACACCACATTCTGCAGCTGTGCCTGCTGCAAGCGCCTGCTCATCACAGATTACAGGCTCCAGCTGATTACAACCAACAGTTTTAATCAGCCGCTGAGCACAGAACAACAGGCCTGTTGTCTGCCCAACAGGATTCTGGTATCACTTTGTCTTCTTCTCAATGACCGACAGACTGAGAGGCAGAAAAAGCCTGCAGGAGGTGCACACAGCCAGCTACAGAGACACAACCACTGTACACAGCAGAGACACATGCCCACCAGAAGCCTTCAGGTGTGTGTGTATTGTGTATATTAGGTCTGTAAATGTATTAATACTAAACTGTACAAGCTTTGATTAGGAAATGTAATGAGGCAACTGAAATGTTTAAGCTAACTGAATTTTAGACAGCTGAAAGGTCAGATTTCCCAACAGTGTCTGCTTCTTATAGTTCAGAGGACGCACGCACGCACGCACAGACACACACAAAAACACTCCTTTGGTCAACAGGTATTATTTACACATGGTGCTCATATAATCAGTGGTTAATTATTACACTCATAGTCCCTTTCCAGGCAAGGAAGACTGAAATAGAACAGACCAACAGAGGAATTGCAGCAGCTATACAGATATGTACAACGTGAGGTCACAATTTTATCTACGATAACCTACTCCATTTTGGAAGTCCAGAAAAACAAAAACAAAAAACAAAACAAGCCAATCCAAATAAGGAATAGACAAAGAGTCTGTGGTGCAAACCAGACTTTGAACAGAAAATAGCAGTTACAAGAGTTTTACGACCAGTGTGTAACTGAAAAACAGTCCCAGGAGCAGGGTCTGTTGATGATGTGCTGCTACATCAGAACTTTCTATCCAATCATGTCTAAATGAACACATTGTCAAAAATGTCCAATAACAGCCACCACGACTTTCTTCCTTCTAGAACTGAAACCTCTAAAAACATTTAATTTGAAATATTTACCAGATATTATGGGGAATTTTTTTTTTTTTTTTTACTTACAGAACCAATGTGCCAACACACCATACATGAATGTATCACAGAGAGGGCTGTGTGGTTAATCCAGACCTGGAGGTTGTTCATTGACCTGATTGGCTGTTGTCCAGAATCAGCCTTACTGGAAATCTGGATGTGAATTATTTTTGTATTTTAGCAACACAGAAGAAAGTCATTTTCTCTGTAACTTTATTTGATTGTTATAGTTTCATAGTTACAGTTTTTTAACAGATGTTTTATACATTGAGCTTGAAGGTTCTTTCTTTATCTCGGAAACCGTAGTTTGAGGAAAGAAAATGTGGGAAATGTGTAACTCAAGGTTCACTTACTGAATTTCTTCCAAAAAGTTGGAATCTTTTTTTAAATTTCTAGGTGGAAATCCAAACTCAAACAAGCGAGTACACAACCCAGTCACAACTTTTCAGGAATCTAAAAAAAAAAAAAAAAGTGACCATTTCTTTTAAAGCTAAGGAGAAGATGTTGGTTGTTGCCTCATCAAACCCACCTGCTGTAAACATGGCAGAGAAGCCTGTTGATCAAATGATCCGACTTAAACCTGCGGTAGTCTTCCCAGATATCCTTGACAGCCGTCACTGACAGCACCAGTATGATAGGAACCAGAGCGATCTCTGGCTGGAAGGCCTCCACCACAGGGACAAAGTTGAGAGCGGCAAGGAAGATGAAGTAGACGTTGGCTAAGCGATGGAGCTGCTCAAACAGATTCTTGGGCAGGAAGGAAAGGACAGAATACTTGGTGGTACGGATCTTGTTGCTTTTATACGACTTCAGGAGTTGACTCAAATCCTCGTTCTCTGTAGAGGAAGGTACCACTGTCCTCTTCTTCCGCAGGTGCTCCTTGGTAGAGTGAAGACGGGACAAACGCTTCAAGCTATACATGAGTCCACCGCTCCTGGGGATTCAGATCCCTCTGCCGAGTTATGTCTCCGCTCAGGAGCCTTACCTACCTGCAATTATTCTCCAGTGGTAATCCAAAATAAAAGTTTTCGTCCATGTTCATGCTGTCTCTTCTTCTAACTGGCCATTCTGATGTGGGATCGTTTTCCCCTGTCCCTCCGAAGTACAGGCATGGATATGACATGCAAAGTGGGAAAGTGGGGGATGAGTGGATAGTTAACTACCTGGTGACGGAAGTCAAGTGCACTCCTCTAAAGGGCGCCAACGCTGTAAACAAACTCAAGGTTCAAGTTTTACAGCGGCTTCGGGAAGACAGATTGTGTAATAATATATAGGAGAAAGGAGCGCCACAGGGCAGCAGCAGGGCATTGTGTTGTCATTGGTTCCCTTGGCGATCCCTCTAGATCAACACAGTGGACGGATGAATTCAGGAATCTCTCTGTTAAAGTCTTACTGCACATTCAAACATACAGAAAAGATCTGTGTGTTTCCAACTGTCAAAAGTACTGGCATAAGCAAACTCAGTAGCAAATGGTGAGGTACAGGAGGTTGAGGGGACAAAGGGATACTTCATCCCCAGGACTGTATTCCTATAAATCAACTCTGACTTCGAGAAATTAAGTCTGTTCACTACTAGATCATTTGGCTCAGTGTACTTTGGAGGAAAAATAATTGCTGCCTGGATTACCAGCCAACATTATTTCCATTAGCTGGAGTTAGCTATAGCTATCCACGGACAAGTGGAGAGAGTTTCAGCACAGGAAGGACAGGCTGCTTTTCTCGCCTCAGCTTCCTGTCTCTGAAAGTCACCACACGCCACCGCCGTGAAGTTTCACCAGCTACACTTTTGAAGCACAATAGCTTCCCCTCACACGGCCAGGAACTAAAAGCCTGATTTGAGACTAAATGTTCCTTTTTGTTTCCATCACATCTGAAAAAACTTACTTACAATACAGCAAAACCTGGTGCTGCTTGTAAGGAAGAGCAAATGTAGATGTGAAGAGGGAAGTGAAACTAGTGAGGACCCACTGACTGTTTTTACCTGGAGAAAACACAGGAACTCTGATCCTGTATTTTCTCACTGTGTTAGCTTTATCTGGTCATATAGCTAGTTTGGGTTTGATTCGATTCTCAGCACTACACTGTCAGGGCTGAATGCCCCCCCCCCGATTGCTGTGTCATGAGAGGCTGCAGTTTAAACTGAACCTGTGCTTCAGTCTGAGCCAGGTGCTGTGCCCTGGAGAAATCAGGTCACGTGAAACGCCACTAGAGGTCGTCATACCTGAGGTCGTTTTACATCTCACTGCTGCTGACAACTGTTGAAAATAGCTGAGGAATGCTGAAAATGAAAAACCCTGATCATATCTGAGGGCAATCCTTTCATTAGCGTCAAGATGGATTCGGTATTGTGTAGTTACACTCTCACTTCATATTTGACTCAAGAGACAAGGAAACTGATTATCTGATAAGCTGCAGAGGAACTAAAGCAGCAGCATAGCAGAGTCCTGCACCTGTACATCTGAGCTGTTTCCTTTGAAATATTACTGATACTGCAGTGAAGAAGAGCAAATTATAGACTGATAAAATAGATTTTGGGGATTATCATGAGCACAACTAGACTATAAGTGAAAAAGACACACACACATACGTGTTGATCCAGCAGGCTTTCTAAACTCTTTCCTCAGTACTTAGTAATGTGCTCACTGAATTGGAAACTCTAAAAGCTGGGAGCTAAAGCCATATTCCCTCACCATTTACTGAATCACACATCCGGGGCAGAGCTCATAAAGCCGGTCCGTTCATCCACCCAGTTCATCTGCGGTATCAGACGACCCTGTGCACAGTTTGACGGAGCAATGAAATCTCTCTGAGCGTGCAGCTGTAAACACCTGGATGTTCAGTACCAGTTTTTTTTTTTTTTTTTTTTTTAAATCACATACTTGAGCTGTCAGTGCTCTGTTCACTCTCGCCCGTCATGCCTGATGTCTCACCAGAAAGCTATGCTGTCACTTGAAGCCTCTGCTGTTGATACAACACTTCCAAAGCCCCACCTCCACCCGAGAATCCAAGCTCTGAGTCTGCATATCCCCTCGCAGGGAAGTTACTTCCTCCCTATTGCTGTGCATTCTGCATTTACATACAATCTGTTCCACATGAGTTGGCTGACTGAATTATCGTGAACCAGAGATCAACATTCTTTCACACCAGTTAGACCCCTGATGCCTCTTAAGGTGCTTTTTGCAGCTACAGCCATGCAGAGAGTTCAAAGACAGCATCTGTCACTGGAACCTGATTCAGGCTCACTCACCCACAGAACACCTGGGCGACGTTGTTGTTGACTTTCTTGTCGAACAAATACCGCCTGTAGTCTTCCAGGGCGTCTTTGATGGCGATAACGGTGAGAACCACCAGCAGAGGAATCATGGTAATTTCCTTCTGAAAGGCTTCAACAACTGGAACCCAGTTCAATAATGCCAGGAACAGGAAGTAGAGGTTGGCAGCCCTGCAAAAAAATAAAAATAAAATAAAATAGAGCAGCAAATTAGAATATAAAAAGACTGGACTGTCAGCAGAGATTATTAGAAAGCAGTTCAAATTAAAAAAAGAATGGTCGGCTCCGAGGTCTGTGAGTTATCCCAGGACTCTTGTTTCTGGAAAGAGAAGATACTGATTAATGTTTCATGCTAATGTCACTCCTCATTCGAGGGAGCACCCTCCAACTGTATTGGGGTGGAAAAATCTCTGCATGAACAGAAGAAGTAATCTGAGTGAAAACACAAGCTCTGTGTTTTAGAATGAACATTATTATGTTGGTTATTTTCATGAAAATTGTTTTTTTCAGGAATTAAAAGTCATCGTCAACATGACTTGTGAAAGACTCGGGGCCAGCTGACCCTGCTGCTCTGTGTTACTCACAAAGCTCATGTTTCCTGTTTGAACACATCGTCATGTCGAAACGGAATCATCTTGGCTTCTCCATCACCCAGTAATGAAAGACATTTAGTAACAACACAATTCATTCTCCACACTCAAGATTAGTGTGTAATTCAACTGTCTTTGGCCAACGACTGCCATGATTTGGTGTCACAACGCTGGTTCAGTTTCAACCAGGTTAGATCGCCATGGTAACATCTGGCCAACAGTTCTGGAGCAGCGACAGACCAAAACCTGTCAACAGCCTGACGAGTGACCGAAAATGGAGTCATAGTTCCTACAGGATCCCAACATAGACAAAAGCAATGAGTTTACTTTTGTAATAAAGAGCAACAGAGACATTTCTACATTATATATCAGTAGTATCTCTTTATCTTTTTATGGAAGACACCGTGTCCACTCTGGGTTGAAGACAGGTCCACAGTTTAAAACCACTACTACACTCCTCTCTGCAGCTGATCCAGCCTGGCTTTATTTTTAGCTACCACTATCACTTATTCCTAACAGTTTACTCAGGTGAACATTAAACATAAATAACAGATATATATATATATATATATATATATATATATATATATATATATACACACACACACACTGTTCATGCCCATATTGAGAGGAAGGTCGCAAGGTACAGGCTGCACACCAACACATGCAGATAAACAGGTTTAACCTGCACGACTGTAATCTACAGTGAACTGCAACGTTTTGGTAAAGACGAACCATCAGAGGGGAAACCAAAGGCTGTCTGGAGCGACACGTTCCAATGCACAGACCACTGCATTCTTTGTAGCAGCTACGTGATGTATGAGGGTGAAACACTCCCGCTGTATGGTCCTTTAATTCAAAACTAAACCACTTCCATAAGCTCACTCAGAGTTAGAGGAAGAAATTATTCAGGTTAAATTATTTTGTGCTACTTGCCAAACTCATATTCTGACCTGTGGAACTGCTCGAACAGGTTCATGGGGATGAAAGTCAGGAGTCTGTACTTGGTGGTGCGGATGGCGTTGCCCTTGTAGCTTTTGGAGACGGCTTCGTACTCGTGTTGGTGGGGCCCGTGTCGGGCAAACACCGTCCTCCGCTTCCCACTGACTCTGTGCGGAGAACAGTGGGCGTCCGGGGAGCTTTTGCTGGGCAGGCCATCGGGGGCAGAGTACCAGCCTCGCCCCGAGTCTCCCGCTAGCAGACTCCGACAGCGATGCTGCACCCAGTGGAGCCGCTCCATCTGCGCAGCTGCGAGAGTGGCTGGGCCCCGTCCTCTGTGCTCCACACCTGGACTCTCAAAATGTCCCCTTCCTGCAAAGAGAAGAAGTCTGCTATTATCCTGTATTTTTCTGATTGTCCGTGTCTCAATACTTTTTGCTCTAATGAGTATTTCTGGCAACACGACAGTGAGTCAGAATAAACTGAACACACACCCACACCCACAACTTGTTAGCAGAACACATTCGTTGTGGCTTTGGGAGTGTATGTGGAATTCGGTGACAGAACATTATAAGATTTATCATCAGCCGGTAAAAGCCATGCAGACAACAAGAGATGGATTAACCTAAATCAATCTGCACTGTGTCAAATAATGCCTGAGGTCTGTGTGCTGGACACTGTGAAGGAGACAAATCCTGTGGTTTTGTTGTGGCACTGTGACATACTGTGTGATCCAGTGACATTTTTAGCTAAAGGAGACTCGGAAACACTAAATCTATCACACACACACACACACAAAAAAAACAACAAACAACTTCATGGCTTGATCACTGCATAGACACAACTGATGCACATGCCTGAACACTCTGGACACTACTGGCCATTTACCATTTTCTATCATTTTAAAGTCAGATAACCTGTGTTATTGTCTGTGGACAAGAAGCATCTTAAAGAATACACTGTAAACAGGAACATCATTATAACCTATAATAATTGTTAATAACTGTAAAACATCAAAGTCAGTGGATCAGAGAAAATTTTTCAGCTATGGCAGAAACGTAACTGTGATGTGTTCAACTGTGCCAAAAGCAGAATGTTAATGATGGGCAACAAAAGACAGTCCACAACACAGTCATGGAACTGTGAGATAATAAGTTATGTCCTTAAAGTTAAAGCTGGTAAACTGAACTGTTACAGTTTTACAGGCCTGAAGCCTGCAGCAGGCTACACCAACACTACTGACTGACAGTTTGGTTTTAAGATAAGATAATACTTTATTGATCCCTGGAGGGAAATTTAGTTGTTACAGCAGCATAAACATAAATAACACCCAACTAGAAAAGATATAAAGTAACAAGCTAGAAAAGACTTAAAATATAGAATATACAGAATAACCATAAAAAGAAATGAAATGCACAGCAGTGTAATTATATCCTACATCATGAAATATCACAAAAAAGAAATACTAACAACTCCAATAGGAGTATTACTATTGCACAAGAAAAAAACTGTACTGTTAAGAATACTATTGTTTTTATTGCACCAAAATACTGTTCATATTTATTGCACATGAGAAAAAACTGTTGCTATTGCACAAGAGAGGGAGCAAGGGAAAAAAAAAAAGAAACAGCAGCAGTGACGCTGTTGTTATACAGTCTGACTACTATCGGGACAAAGGACTTCTGGTAGCGTTCTTTTTT
Organism: Toxotes chatareus; assembly: GCA_016801885.1. Classification (NCBI taxonomy): domain Eukaryota; kingdom Metazoa; phylum Chordata; class Actinopteri; family Toxotidae; genus Toxotes; species Toxotes chatareus. The sequence goes on from CM028899.1 coordinate 21,120,407, forward strand.
GCACTGAGGGTGCAGCAGTCTATGACTGAAGGAGCTCCCCAACGTCCCCACTGTCTCATACAGGGGGTGAGAAGGATTGCTCCGGATGCTTACCAGCTTGGCCAACATCCTCCTCTCTCCCACCCACAGAGTCCACTGAGTCCAGGACAGAGCTAGCCCTCTTTACCAGTCTGTCCAGCTTCCACTTGTCTCTGTCTGTTATTCTGCCACCCCAGCAGACCACTGCATAGAAAGTTGCTGATGCAACTACAGTGTCATAAAGTAGTGTCCTACACACTCCAAAGGACCTCAGTCTCCTCAGGAGGTGGAGGCGGCTCTGGCCCTTCTTGTATAGGACACCTTTTAAACCTAAACATGGTACTGATGTGTATTTTTTACCCAAATTCTACAATTTGTACGTTTGATGGACAATTTCACACACAGTATATCATGAACAATTATTAAACCAGTTGTCGGGAGAATAAATTTAACTAAGTTATACAATACTTAATGATCTAACTAGCAGGCTGACCAGCTATGATTAGTCACTGTGCAAAGCTGATGTGCAGACAACGAAGACAAAGTGCATGGACGTGCCGTACTGCAGGGGGACACGCAGCAGAGGGGTTAACGTCAGTGAGGGGGGGAACATGATGATCGCATCATTCAGCTGCATTCAGCCAGCGAACGGGGCAGAGGCAGCATCAGAGACAGAGCACTGTGAAGAACGGCAAGGCATCGAAGAGCAGAACAGGCAGCAGGAGCAGTCACAGGTGGCTGACAACCAAACCAAAGGCAGGACTCAGCTGGAGCTATTCAACCTGCTCCTGGACACTGAGTTGTGACTGAGCTGAGTTTGAACAGTCTGAATAAAATTGTCTACAGGCCAATATTACACATGCAATCACTAATTACTATGGTACTATCTCAGTCAAGAGCACGTTCACAGAAAACTCTGCTACAAAAGAATGGCCTTGACTACAGAAAGCACCCAGGTCACACCCAGCTATGGGCTCTACGGAGATTGCATTTCCACTCCCAGTAGTTCAAAGACAGATCAACACAGATGAGTCTGATCATTCTGGATTTTTTTTTTTTAACCTGTGTATTTGTATTTTTTTTTTAATTTTGTGTACACTGTGTTATATTTCACAGACCCCTGAACACGAGCCACACTGAAAACTGAATCTCTCTCTGTCCTGTGAGTACAAACCACGCAGGAAAATAAATCAGGGAATGTGCAGGCTAATCATTACCGCGCCGGGCACTATTATTACCTCCATTAGAGCCAGTGTCTGATTATCTTCTATCCGTTCGGTGACATATCTGTGGAGGTTATTTTCATGTCTGGCTTTTAATTTGAAGTTTATTTGTATAATTATTAGTCTATTCACACGTTTTAGCCTGTTTGATTGGTTAGTTTTTCCTTTTATTTTTATCGTTGCTTTGAATTTCCGGTTTTACTCACTGCTATATATTTATTGATTTTATATTAGACACTTAAATTATTATAAATTAACACTTATTAGATCCACCGTTCAACGTGTTTTGCTGGTCGATTGCTTTTTTTTTTTTTTTCCCTCCCCCTGAGCCTGAGCATCACCGCACCTGCAGTGTCAACACAGGGGCCTCATCGAAATGAATGTGCCTCCACCTGTCTAACACTGCCCTCAGCTGATTACTATCCCTAACCTATAGAAAGCTGGGTGTTCACGTGGTTCTGCAGGGCTTCATAGAACCAGAAACATCTGCTGTCAACGCTACGGCTGGTGATTCATCGTGCAGCTGATTCCAAAGTCAGGCCTTTTGTCTACCAACAGAGCCTCCATGTCAGCACACCCTGGTCTTCTTTACAACTTAAACTCATGTATGTGTTAAAGTTGTATGCACAGTACGAAATAGCTGGAGGCTAAACGTCTGAGCACACGCAGGCCTCCTCTGTCCTGTCTGTAAAACCCTCCAGTCATCGGGGGACGAGGATTTTCTACGACACATTTCTACGCATGCTGTCGTCACTGTGGTGTCAGGCCTCCAGGCAGAGGAACAAAGAACTGTAACAATAGGACAGGAGGACATGTGAGTGACACAGTCCACTGCTTTGACAGCGAGACACCTGATCCAACAATGCTTCCTTCTAATGAGCAGTTTACAGTTACACAGAGACAAAAGCAAAAGGTACACGGGTATGTTTTTTTTTTTTTTTTTTTTACAATGCTCTTCTCCTGTTTTAAATATGGACCGTGACTGACTTTTCCGAGCAGCTGACAGCACCGGGAAAAAAAAGCCCAGATATGACTGTTTTATTAATTCACATCATCATCATACGAAACCTCTTCAGCCCCTCTGATTTTTCGTTTTTCTTTTTTTGGCCACTTGGGCAAACAGGAAACAAGCTGTAAACACAACCCTGACATGTGACCACCTGAAGTCTGTATACCTATTATGCTGGCAAAGAGTTGCTTATTTACACACCTCAGAATGTGAACGTGTGTGTGTACTTTGAATAATGACGGACTCGTATGGAAAGCTCACACAGGTCTGAATCTGTTCCAGCATAATCCCAGAGACACAGTGAGGACAAATGTCTCTGTAACGTCACAGCTTTAGGTGAGGGAGAACATGTAAAATTCAAAATAAAAACAGAACAGTTTTCTTGTGTCTTGTGTGGTCCAGTGTTTCTCATCTTAAGCCCAGCAGCCCTCTCCTTCGACAGCACAGGGCCCCCTCACAGAGCTCTGCGACATGCCTAACATTCTACTAACCGTCCTCAGCACATTGGTGAGACAATGACATAACAACAGGCGCCGCGGCAAATGTGTCATCTTCGTTTACGATATCAAAGTAAAAGAGCAGAGACTTGCAGCTTGGTCATCACTGATCAGGGAGACGCCTCGCAGTCTAAACTGTCTGCACAATCACTTAGACAGATACACATCTCTGCTTTATTTCCACTCCATGATCATATCTGCTTTCATGGTTAACAGCTTAGGAGTCAGGCCTGCATCTTACTTCCTGAAACACTGTGGATAACACTGTCACATGTGCTTCACGTGTCCTGGAAGTTTGAATGTTTAATCTTTCAAGACCCAAGAATCACATGTCAGAGTCAGGATGTCATTTCTTTTTTTTTTTTTTTTTAAAGAGAAAACAATGTCTGCTGAGGGGTAGTGAACTTTAATGGGTCCCAGCCTGTCCCAATGCAGGGCAGCCATCTTTCCAGTAAGTCCCTCACTTCCTGATAATAATTGCCACAAGTCTTAAGCATGATTTTGGAGAAGTGTAAGTAGTTTGTGGTTGCTTCACCAAAAACAAGAAAAAAAAACATCTCTAAAGATCACATGATCTCCCCTCTCTCTCTCTCCCCCTCTCTCTCTCTGAAGCTTTGTTGTTCTGGTACTGAAGTGCACAGCTGTTCAGACTGAGCCTGACTTAATATGATTTAGACAGTGAAAACCTTTCCCAGTCACACGTTCTGTAACAGGGATCACTTGGAGTCACTGTATCTCAGGTTGTAGCTGGAGACTGCTCCAAACCCCTGAAGGATCTCTGCAGGTCCCCAGACTCTGGTCCGACTTAATGATGTCATTTCCTTTTAACTAAGCGATCTTAAGTTAAACTGACTGGTGAGATTACTCAAATTAGCACCAATACTGTAGTCGCACAGAGAGACATATTTTAATTTCTTTGGTGGCTCACAGCTGTCAATCAAGATAAGAATGTGCTTCTGTTCTGCTACTCCTCTTACACTGAGGCTTCAAGGAAACGACATATCAGGGACATATTATAAGAAGCCTAGCGAAGAATAAGAACATCAGCCCAAGACCAACGTGTGAACAGAGGTGTCAGCATGCCTCCATGCCACACAGAGCTCCATCCCTTCATGGTTGAACTGGTGCAAAAGGCAGATCAAGAATCAGCAAAAGCCACCAAAACAATACAAATAAATACATAAATAAATAAATACAAATCATGAGCCAGTCAGTTTACTATAAACAGCTGGGAACACAGGCGGCGCAATGATACTGGCCTGCCTGTGATTCTGTTTTTGAGTAGCATAGAGTTTGTGTGAGACAGCGTCAGTCTTTTCAAGAAATGGTGGATTAACAAAAGCCTGGACTTTAACAAAGCAGAGAGCTGTTAGTTTCCCATTTCAAACGGACAATAACCTTAACCCTGTGTGTATCACTGACAAACTTCCTCTAACCTTAATGAAGTCAACATTTAACCCTAAATCATGATCCTTCTCTAAGTTGTTTTTCTGTATAAACCTGACCAAAGCTCTACCATAGCATTGTTACAGCTAAAAGAGTTATATAATTAGTTTTTCAGCAGTGATTTGTAACTGTTTATCTGGGGCCTATCTCCTGCTGCACTAATTCAGGACAGTTTCCAGTCTAATACAGCAACTCTGCCATAAATCCTGTCTTAATAAAGGTTGACCTGTTCCATTTCCAGGCTCTGTCAGTAACACTGAACACTCAGTATACAACAATGAAGGTCAACCGCTGCTCAAATTTCAGTGTGTGAAAAGCCAAAAAACACAACATCAAAACCTTCACACCAGACTTCCTGCTGGATTGTTTGGTTACACTGAGTTAGATTTACCTAATAAACTGGTAACTCAGTTTCACTTTTGCCATTTTGTAGCCTAAAAGCTGCATGTTTGATGTTTGCCTTTGGTGTGTCAACATAGTTGACCGATGAAGTTGACTGTTTCTGGTAACTGTGTCTTAGCTGCTGGACCTGCAGGACTTTCAAATCCGGTTTCTGGACCTAACCCAGCATCGGAGCATATGTGTAGAGGCAGGCTGAGGCAGGCTTTGTGTGCCCACTTACGAGAAACACTTTCAGTTTAGAGCACAAACTCGATGCCTGGATCTGTTGAAGACATGACTCAGACATACAGACTGTACTGTATCATCTTAAACCAGCTCTGTTTTCCCAACTTCTCTAACTGAGAAAGAGTCTCGAAGCTCACAAAAACTTATATTGAAGCTACAGGCTGAGGATCATGGACAGTTCAGCTGTGCAGGGTCTCTGTCCTCAGCTGTCAAGTATCGACACCGGGGAACGGAGTCTGTATTTCTGTTCCCTGCTTCACTGTCGTAAAGCAGCCTGAAGGAGATAAAAGAGGCCCCGCGGGACGCTGTTGTTCGCCTCTGCACATTGTTCACCGTTACTGAAATGAATGAACAAAACCTCTGGCTGACCCTAAAAGCCTCACCGCGCCACCGACAGATGACACTTACCCTGTTTATTTCCATACGCTGTGGGGGTTTGAAGTTAAGCAACAGCAGCCGCTACATCGCTTCGGTCACATCACTTGCCTGTACAGCTGAGTGCGAGGCGCACAGGGGGAGCTCACAAACAACCACCCTGTATCACCAAACCAGGATGTGAAAAACTAGTCTCGCTCGCCGAGCTGTGAGACGTTCCGCTTTCCAGTGCAGCGTCGTCCAACCGAACCCCGCTGATACTTCTCTATATTTTAAAATGTTCTGTACAGTAGCAACAATATTTACATAGTTTAATTCAAACCAATATAAGATATGAATTATTGGGCAATTTATCTTAAATTCGGCATCTAAGAGATTAATCGTTTACTTTTGGTTAAGGTACATTTTATTCATTTACAATGACTTCACTCTGAATCTTGCACCCATACCAGCGATCAAGGTCACACTAAATTGAAGATCTTGTAACGGAGTTCGGCGTGCTTGCCAACATCAATAAAATTCTCTGTATGATAACCAATATAATAACAGTCGTTTCGCAGAAGGACTCGTATTTATACACCGCATAATATGCACGTCACAACATTTCCATATGTGCATATTAAGAAGTCATAAAAGATCACGAAGCTCATTTTTCCCAGCTATGTGAACGCAACTCATTGTACCATGTGACTGACATCAGCTGATCGGCAGGCGGAACTGGACGAAAACATGGTGGTTTTACTGAGCAGGTTACCTGTCACAGATTGTCTAAAAGTAAGTACCAAGCGTTGTGTTGATGAATAATGATACGAGTTTGGTTTAATAAATGTCTAATGTTACGACTTATTCACAGCAATCGCAGAGAGCGCAGTCATCTGTAGTCAGCCATTCAGCAGCACGTAGTTTCAATACATGTGTCCTACAGACTGTAGATCTACTGCTGTGAAAACACAGCTATGAAGAAGCTGTTGTATAGTGGCCGGCAGTTAACTAAATGTATGGGGTATTATTAGATTATTTATTCCTTTATTATCAAATCTATGGAGTCTGGAGTGTGCCACCAAAATAATTATAAACGTCAGTGTCTGACTATAATCTATATATTTAAAAAGTTGTTATAATTTGATTTCATTGTCATTACACATTAAAATAAGTTTAATATTAGCATTAAACAGACTAAAGTAATAAATTTGTTTCCTTAGTATGTCTTGAAATGAATGAATCATTTGGTTTTAAAATAAAATATATTTTGTAAAATGTTACATTTGGCTTAATTATCACCAAAATAATATGTGAATTATTGGGCCTCTACCTTAAATTCAGGTTCTAAGTGATTCATCATTTGCATTTTGTTAAGGTACATTTTATATGTTTACAATAAATTCACTCTGAATGGCGTGACCGACATCAGCTGATCAGCAGGTCTTACATGTCTGTTATATTCCATCGCACATTTCCTTTGTCTCGCAGTAAAATGCGTACGGATGAGCCAAAACAGTTTGTCCAACCAGTGTCCAAACTGCACCCTGAACCATACACCAGCAGGGTGGAATCCCATCACCATCATCAAAAATTTCTGCAACTTGTGCCAGGATAACCCCACTGGCCACACTACCGTACCAAATGCCAAACTCCAGTCCTCACAGTATTGCCTGCTGTGTAGCTGTGTCACAGGGTGGTGGACGGACTGTGCGGGCGGGAGCCTCCTCGCAGGGGGGATTACAGCGCCACCTGGAGCCTGGAGGAGTGGCTGGAACTGCTCAGCTCCCTGACAACCTTCTTTCGCCTGGCGGTGGGGAACAACAGCTCAGACGAAGAGGTGAGACAGCAGCGGGACAGGATGGACTGTCATTTAGAAATAAAAAAAAAAAGAGTTGTCTTTGAGTGTGTGTGTGTGTGTGAAGGAAGCAGGTGTTTTTACAGCAGCAGTTAAAGAGCAGCTGGACGTATGGTGGCTGCTCTCAGTTCAGATTCTTAGGTCTGCTCCTGCTGGCTGTGCACAGGTGCTGGCGGGGCTGGCGGACGTGGGCAGCAGCCATGCTCAGATGTTGCTGAGTGTGCTGAGAGCCAGAGAGGAGGAGATCCGCCGCTCTCTGCTGGACAGAACCAACTCCATCTCCTCTGCTACTCTGCAGGATTTTGACTGGCAGCTAAAGGTGAGCTAAAGTTTTATCCCTTAGTGTTTTAATCTGTTGCTTTTCCAATGTAAATGGGCTGGATTAGCATTGTATTAAAAGAAGTGAAAGTATCTGCACACTGAAAACACCTGGTTTTATGCTGTTGGTGAGACAGTGAAGAGACAGGACAAAGTCTCCTTACAGGTGATAGTTAGCAGCACACCTGAGCTGACAGTAGGCAGGGTGACACACTCAAGCATATTACAACTCATTATATGCTTACTACTTAAATGTTTTTACATGTGCCAGACCAGCATCAACTAAGCATGTATGCAGGACGAGTCTTGTCACTGATTGGTCAAAGGCCTGCCTGCATCATTTGTTTGGCATCTGACTTTTGGCCACCTCCTGCAATGCCACTGTGTCTGAACATCACCTTTTCTATTTCCTGTTCCTGCCTCCCCCCCATCCTCTTCCTCCAGCTGGCTCTGTCCAGTGATAAGATCTCATCCCTCCACACTCCTCTGCTCGGCCTCAGTCTGGATGTGAGAGAGAATGGAGCCCTGCGGCCTGTCGCCATGGAGATGAACAGAGAGGAGTTAAACACACTCATCAATTCACTAGAGGCTGCTAATAAGGTAGACACAGACTCTCTATGTATATGGGTGTGTCTCTCTGTATATGTGTAGGGTTGTGACTAGTTCTGGGCTGGGTCTGTTTTTAGGTTCAGTGGTTTGGACTCGATATGATTCTGATTTGGCCGGTTGTCATGTGGATTTCAGCACACAGAGAATCTGAATGAAAATTCTGTTATATTTTGAACCTGCTTAATTATTTTTGAGTTAATCAACACAGTCTATTAACATAAAAATGCTAATCTTTTAAAATGAAATTTTCTAGATAACGTTTGAAAAAAACCCACTTGGTTTTCTTTAGCTGATCTAAGTAAGAAAAGGATCTTAACACAGAACTCCACTGATTTAACATGTGCACATAAAACACTGTTGGATTCACGACAGACCGTTCAAAAGTTACCCTTTGGTTCTATTTTAGTATTGTAACATTTAAAAGACTAAATGATCATTTGAAAAAAAAAAAAAAAAAAAAAGAGGGTGCAGATCTCCACCAAAGCCAATGGCAAACAATGTACACCAGACTTCAGAGAAAAAAAAAAAATCTAATTTATAGTAAACAATCCAGACCTGCCCCAAAATTGAATGGATTCTTCTCTGGCCTGTTCCCCATCTGCCCAACAAGTTTGGTGCAAATTGGTTCAGCACTTGTTGCCTAATCCTGATGACAAATAAGCAAATAAACCAACAAACCCATAAACAAAACATCAGAGGTGAAGACATAACCTCCATGGCAGAGGGAATAAAGACTGACCTAACTTACTATTATCCATCTTTGTAATCTACGACCCTGTCTGCAGATCAGTGGACGCTGCAGAGGGTACTGACCCAAAGGCTGAGAAAGACAAAGGGTCACAATCGACTCAGGCCAAGGGACACACAGGCACTTTTCAAAAATGCATGAATGAGGTATTAGATATTTATAAAGGTATTAGGAGAAACACTGCCAGCTGCTGAATTTTTCACATTCATGGAGACTAAAACCTGAGTGGCTGTACTGTTACAGTATAGAGCCAGAGCTCTGCAGTACAGTGGCTTCAGAGAGTGTTCACTTTTTGCTTTCTGAAAATGGATTTTTTTTTTTACCCATGATTCTACACTCACTAACCCAAAATGACAAAGTGAAAAAAAAAAACATTTTTAGAAATTTTGGAAACTTTATTAAAACTCAAAAACTGAAAGTGCTTATTTACCCAAGTATTCTGACCTTTAATCCAGTACTTTGTAGAAGCCCTTCAGGCAGCAAACACAGCTTTGAGTCCTCTCCAGTTCCATCAGATTGGATGGGAGGCATCATCTCCAGGTCTCTCCACAGACTGTTCTGTGAGGTCCAGTCTGACAGAACATCAGAGGATCTGCCAGGAAGGAATGGAAGAAGTCACAAAGCTGTAATTGCTGCCAAAGAAGCTTCTACAAAAGTATTGAATTATGGATCTGAAATATGGCAGTTTTATCAATTTAAAATTAAATCTATGACAAGTCGGTAAAAACTGAAGGCATCAAGGCAAACAGTCACATCAATGACTGTCAGGATTTTCTAATAAATTACAGTATAAATCAGTGGTTTTGGCCCTTAATGGGATTTATTGGCATTAAGAAAAACTCCAGCAATGTCCCTTTAAAGCTGCATGAATTACCTTTTTTGGCCACTTGGGGGCAGAACTGTAGAACAAGCTAAAAATCACATGCTCTTGACTGTTACTGATTCACTGTGAATGGCACCTTTCACAGTACACAGTCATTTTATGTATTGTCAATATAGAAACACTGGACAGGGCACCTTTAACTATCCTCATTATTAACATTAACAGCTAACAAGCTAACATGTTGTTCCAATTTTTTTTTTTTTTGCCAGCATTAAATATCTGCGGTTACTAAGGTATACACGAAATGCTAAAAAATGTTATTTATTCATGTCTCGCAGGTGGTGCTGCAGCTGAAATGACAGAAAGATTGTGGACCTCTGATCCCATTAAAGCCCATGAGCACAGGAGGTCCAGTGAAAGGATGTCATGTCATCACAAACATCTGAAAGAGCTTCTCTCCTGCGTCGACACACACAGTTTATCCAGACGTAACGATGATTAGCGAGTGCTGTCCTTTGTTATTCAGTTGTGTATGTGAGCAGTCGAACACTGTGTTGTGTCATGAACATGTTGAAGTAAACGTTTCTTTGCTTTTTGATTTCATCGACTTTAATTCAACCTCTGTTTTACTAACCGCCTTACTGGCTTTGTTTCCTGCCTTTATGATGAGTGGTGCCATTATACATGACCGATCACTTCACGGAGAGCAGGAATGAAGCCGGCATTTCTCCGGTCGTCGATGCTTTAACAAACAGTTACTGGGACTGCAGAGCCGCACCACATACAGGTGTGGGTGTGGGAGAAACTGGTCTAAGGTGCAGAGTGTGATGATGGAGCTCCATCTGTCAGCAGGCTCAGCAAACACAGTCCAGGAAAACAAATCTTTACAAAACACAGCTTTAAAATGACTGGAAACATCTGGGCTCTAACAATTCAAGCAAACTTTCTCCAATATAATGTCGGCATGTTAGATTCACCTCAGTTCACCTGGGAACTGAACTAACTTCAGGATGAAATTTATGAGTCTTGTGTCTGCTGTGAACGTTTCCACCTACTGAGTTATGCAGTGGGAAAACAAGTCTGTGTGCCTCTCTGCAGTGGTATGTGGTACGACAACTGAACTGATGAGCCAAGCAACGCTAGATTCTAAAATCTGATATTTACCCAAAGGTACCCAAAGGTAAATATCTAAAAGATAAACTGATTATTGAAATCAAAAAGATTCCGATTCTCCTCAGTTAATTTCATTCTCACCGTTAGATTAGGGCACATTTGGTTGTAGTCCAGCAAAGGTCAGAAAGTTTTCAGAAACATTAGGATTTGATTTAAGTTGTATTGAAAATATATATTAGGAATAATCCTCTATGGCTTTGTGACAAATCAACAACAGATACAGTTTTGAAAAGGCAGTTGCCTGTGTGAGTCAGTTAGAAATCCTGCTCTAAAATTTGGATAGTTTAATTTGTTTCATAGTTTTTTGAGGTTTTTTTTTTGACAAAATACAAAAATTTAAAAAAAAAAAAAGTCTGATTTTCCTTAAGGAAGTATTTTGATAATTTGAGCTATGGGAGGGAGTTTTGACATGAATTGAAACCCCCTTTTTGTCTGAATTCTTAGATTTTTAAAATGTCTCTGGTGAGCTATAAGCCAGCCAATAAATCAGCTGCCTGATATTTTCAATCCATGTTTGTTAATCGCAGATACAGGAGCTTCAGAAAGTATTCAGACCCCTTTAGTTTTTTTATGCTTTGCATTGTAGATTTAACTGTACATTGATAAAATTGCCATTTTCCTGTCAGTAGTTACTTCTTGCCGACTTACTCAGTTTGTCCAGAGGGTCAACTCCATGACGAGTCCTGGTGGCTCCAAACCTCTTCAGTTATTGAGGCTCTTGGCATGGAGGCTCCATCGAGCTCCAGAAAACTTTCAAAGCTTTAGAAATGATTTCAGACTCCGCTGCTCCTCCTGAGAGAGGACAGAGATCCACACAGAGCTTCTTAGCTTAGTTTTTGTCCTGACATATAGTATAAAGGTGTGTGCCTTTCAGAACTATGTCCAGCCAATTCAGTTTGCCACAGGTGATCTCCAATCAAGCTCTAGGCACAGCTGAAGGATAATTAAAGCAAAGAAGATGCACCTGAGCATCTGAGCTTTCATTAGCAGATCAGTACCCAGAGTGGGTGTGTCTCTGCAGTCCTCTACCTCCCTGCTGCCGCAGAGAGAGCAGCATTGGAGGAGGAAGGAAGTATCGTTACTCCTGAGGAAATGAGCTATCATGGCGGCCCCTCACTCAGAGGCCTGGAGGGGTTTTGTTTCCCCATATGTCCCACTGCCCAAAAAATTGGGGAACAGGAGACCCATTCTCCACCCACTCAGCATCCTTTTCCCATGCTGATGACCTGACAGTTGCTGAAATGCATCCAACCAGGCGACTGGATGACATTTTTATACCTGATGGATGCATATTTTCACACAGCGCCAAGCACTTTCTCCAAATGTGTGGAGAGGGCATTGAGAGAGAGAGCGGGCCATGAGGATTCTGACCTACATAGACGACTGGCTGATCCTCTCCTCCTTTCTTTTGGATGATGCTCTCAGGAGAGCTGCAAGCTGGATTAACACAGGCCAAGCAATTAGCCCCCGATGTTGGACAGGCACAGCTCTAGTGTTCCTCAAATCTAAGTTCGCTCAGGGGTTAAAAGTTGAAACAGTAAGGTTGATTGGATCTCCAAGGGGATTGATCAGAAAAAGGTGTGCTGATGTTTGCCAAGGTTTTATGGCTCTCAGGATCAGAGGTAGTAAGGAGTCCTGGTTTAAAAACCAGGCAGCATATGAGGATTTTCTCAAACTCCAGCTCAGTATTTTAGAACATGGGTGTAGAAGGTGCAGTTGGGTGCAGGGTGACATCCTTATTGCTGAGTCGTTGGCCAGCCCTCCAGGGTCCTATGGAGAAGATCCAGTCTGACAGTCCAGTCTGCTGTTTCATCTGACTTTTTTTTTTTTTTTTATTTCTAAAGACCTGTTTTCATTTTGTCATTATGGGTCACTGATTGTAGACTGATGGACAAACATGGATTTTTTTTTTTTTTTGTTGGGGACAAAATCCATAGTCCTAAAATAAAAATATTTCCAAGTTTATCTGAAGTCAGTATGAAGCCAAAGCGTTAGTCAGTAAATATAAAGTAAATATTAAATATATCTGTATATAAATTGAAACACAATCTACTTAGAATGAAAGTAGAAATAGATGAGAAATAAAATAATCAAAGCTAAGAGTGGGCAGAGAAGAAAGTGTGTGTGTGTGCTCTGGGTAACTCAAGGTGACATTTGTGTCGAGGCTGCAGCCTTCCAGTTGATTAGACAGCGGGCTGTCTGATTAGTAATAAGAATGGGTACGACTGCCGACAGACACTGTCATGCTAAATGTGCTAATGGCATTCGTCTTCACTCCAGAGCTTCGCGTTAATCATGAGAATGAGCGTTGCCGCCGACAGCTGCAGACATGCTAACTGGACTAATGGCATTCTCCTCCAGCCGCTGCAGTTTCTCTCCAGACCCTCAGTCCCTATAAAGAGCAGCGGCCCTTCATGTCTGCCGTGTCAGTGTGCAGATGGATAGAAAAGGAGGCTGTGTCGGTGCTGTCCTCAGTCAAAGCTGTTACAGCTAGAGCTGAATGTGAGGAAGAAAATCGCTGCACTTCTCTCAGAGGGATGATGTTACAGTTTGCTTTGACAAGCATTAACAGGCTTTTCCCCCAATGAAGTCAAGTCAGTCAAAACTACAGGTGAGAATTTCAAATGGCTGCTTATAGCACATTGTGTCTGTAAGATGCTGATTTCCCTGCTGAACTGCAGTGAAATGACCAACAATCGAAGTCCAGTTCAAGATTTAAGCTGCCTCATTAGCTCAAAGGTTCAGATGCCTCTGATTTCCTGGGGCACATTGGATCTTCTGTAAGTTTTGCTTAAACCTATCCAGCTCATATGAAATGAAATTAAAATCTGATGTATGGAACTGTAGATAAATTAGCTCATCCTCAAAAAATTCACATATAAATGCACAAGTCCACATGTTTCAGGTTATTTGAATGAGGTTTATGTTATCTTGGCTGGATGAGCCTGTTAGAGGGCCCTGGGGAAAAATCCTTTTGTTGGCCCCCCATAACCACCAAAAACAAACCAACATATAAACCAATAAAAATAGACTTTCACTTTGGCTGGTAGAGATGTCAGCAGTTTTATTTAAACTCTATTCTTTGAAGTCTCTATAAGTTGACACAAAGAATTTGTATTTTGTGTTTTCTCCCTCTCACACGTATCCATATGCTCCCACTCTCTCTCTCTCTCACACACACACAAATGTCCACACAGTCATTCCTGCACAGCGTCTTATGTTATGTCTTATGTCTCATCTTTAGACAAGCAGCAAGACACACACACACTCACGCACGCACACACACACACACACACACACACACACACACACACACACACACCGCAAACACACCCACATCCCATTCCACTTGAGAGCACATATAGAGCATGAGAGAAGAATTGTACAGTAATTTTTACACAATAAGAGTCCAGCACATGTCCTCCCCGTCCCACAGCCTGTGGGCAAACCAGTTGTTCAAGGCTTTCATCAGCTACTCCGTACACAGAGAACATGCGTCTATCTGCTCTGGGTTCTTTGTGGTGAAGAAAGACAAGCCTTTTTTTTTCTTTTCTTTTTTTTTCCCCCGTAATTTTTTTTTTCACCTCCTGTCCGTCCACTCTGCTCTGTCCACAAACAGCAACACTGACAGCGTGGAGACCAGCCTTGCAGGAGACTTGCCGGACACTGAATTCAAAAGATTGTCGTTGTAATGCTGGAATGTCTTACTACGATCTACGCTTAGATAATGGTACTGTACGTCAGAGCCTCAGAAAAGATCTTAAAGTGTCCACTTCTGTCTCTGGTACTCCTTGTTCTTCTTAATCTAAAAAAGTACAAGATGGTTTGCTTTAAATTCTACTCACTAGATAGAAGTTAAGTTAAACCCTGTGAAAATATTGAGATTCTTGGTAAAGGCACAATATTCAGCCATGAGAAAAGAGCGCACTGCTATATTGTATCCTGTAGAAGCCTATCTGATTTTGCTGCTTTTTTTTTTTTTTTTTTTTGAAGCCCTGATAAGACAGGCAGTTGTCCTGATCATCGAGTTGCCATACTGCAAAAATTTTGTCCTCAGCTGGGGCGAACCTTTGAGGAAGAAAACAGGTGTCACCGCAGACAGAATTCTGGTTCGTTCCAACTTGGGTGTTTGGACAACCTTGTAGCTTTGGCCATCATTTCTATCAGTAATAATATCCAGGTCTCTACAAAAAGCCAGCACCTCCAGATTCCACACAGTTTGCAAGTGAGATGACAGAGGATGGCCTCACAGGCCAACAAAGTTGTGTATCACTAAGACATTTATAGTTTATGGGTTTTGTGATGGCAGCGGGTTCAAAATGAAACACTAACAGAACTAGAACACAAAGAAACCTGATCTGAGTGTTTGCAAAGTCAGACCCCCTTAGGTCTAGAATGTGGGACATATATCATGTGACTGGGGCCAGAACAAAGAATTATACAAACACACAATTTGTCTGAGTTTACTACCACATCAGGTGCCTCTGCTGTCCATGTTAAACTTCTTAAAGCGTTGGTGTATCTCTAGAAATTACAGCTGTATTGTATGATTTTGCATCTTTCAATTTAAACCTATTTTTTTTTTTTTATGTTCAGTGCCAGCGCAGGAAGTGTAAATTTCCCTACCCTTGACCCAGTGTTTTAGTTACCGAACCCTAACCACAGAGTACTTTAATCATTTGCCACAACCACAGTTATGCTAGAATTGCTAGTTCTCTGAAGAACTAAAAAAAAAAAAAAAAAAAATCAGTGTGATAAATCATTTCTATTTTAATTCATGTAGTATGGAGAAAAGAACACAACAGTGTTTGTTGGTTGTTCTCTGGATGGGACCTTCCAAGCTTTTTGTACAGTCATGCAAAACAGGACTGAGAAAACACTTCCTGGTGTTAAACACTTCCTAAACACTAAGCTAGTGTTTAGCAAATGAGAAACCTGGCTATCATTTGTCCTTGACTTTCTGTGTTAGTGTGCAGTGAACATTCCTGTGTGCAGCTAGCCATTTACATTCATTCATTCTAACGTAAAAAGCAAACACGAACACATCAGTGCATGTCTTATCATATCAAAAATGTTCTTTTCCTACACTTGCCATGTGTGAATATTGTAGAAATTGTCATTGGTATGTAAAACATTATTATTTAATGTAATTGTCCAGTATTGACATTTTTACAGTTGGTGACTGGGGAAAATGCTGTCTGCTTTGATGCATCCTGGTCCCAGCTGCACCACCATGACGGCACAGTGAGCCTGTGGTTTAAATACCACAAGGTTGTGAACCAAGCATCACTGAAACTGTGCCTTCCTGGGGATGAGGTGTTAATGGGTTGGCAGGTATTAACTACTGCCTTTACACTGTGTGATGCCTGCAGATCAACATGTTGCTACCAGCACCACAGCATAAGAAGGCCTTACACTTTGAAGGAAATAACGTTCCCTGTCATGCCAAAGAATGTTCAGAAATATTTTTGCGGAACATTCAGATGGAATGACCCGGCTACTTCAGGTGAAATCATCTAATCAATCTCACTAACACCTTGAAATGAACATAAATGCAGCACAGAAAGCAGCTCCATCCATCAGCCTTGGCACTGTAGAGAGCTGACATCAGCTGTAACACCAGCAAGCTACAGGGACATGGAAAAGTCACACTATGACTCCAGGCAGCTGTTATCAGGGCCAACATGGTATTTCCAGGAGCTGTAAATACATACTGTAAATAATTTTCGGGTCACTGAGCGTACATTCAAGTTACAAAGTCCCAGCCAGAAAATCTGTGCTGTAAGCCTGCCTCAGCTTACTGTGTGTAACAAAGCCTTTGAGCCACGAGATGGAGAAAGAATACACATTTTATTACATTCGGCTCACGAGGGCTCACTGAATGCATTTATGAAAATGCCATTAATCATAAGATATGGCCATCAGAGTCACCAGATCTCAACCCAACTGAACGCAACAATGTCTTGGACAGAGCTCTCCACCACCATCTTTTGGAGGAATGGTACTGTTCTTCTCTGTCCAGCACACATGCCATGATATAACTTGCCTGATATATAACTTGTTTTGATGATATAACTTGATATATGATATAACTTGTATTTTATCAGATCTCTTTTGTGAGAGAGACCTGGTTACCGCAGACAGGAAGAAAGGCTTTCCTTTTATTTTACAGTTTTCAGCACAGACAGGAAGGTCTGCCTTAAAAAATGCTTCACTTTAGTTTCCTGTCCTGTCTTTCAAGTGACACATAATATTGGACATGTCAGTATTGGACAATTCTGCAAAACCTTGGAATATGTTCAATTACAATGTCTGAGAACGCTTGTCTTTATCTGTACATGGCAAGTATGGTTAAGGTTAGGGCAAGACTTTGGTTGGAAATGTGGTTACGAAAATTGCAGGTCTGTGAAAGACCACCAACTTCAGTCTCCTGCATGAAAAGCCAGACTTGTGCCCAACCCCCCCCCCCCACAATTCCCTGAATTCCACACCCTCACTTCCCCCTCACTATACTGTGTTCTGTAAAGGACACACTACTTCCTACATTAGCACTGAGCATAATTCGTGAAGTTAAGAATTGTCCAATGTGGACGTAATTTCTAGGGACACTAGGGCTGTTTACTATGTGCACATAGACATCACTGTGTATGCTCTTTCTGTCTTTGCCACTAGGTTCTCTTCTAAAACATATTTTGAGCCAGACTGTGGAGTTTGAGCTGGAACAAAAATTGAACTTGGGTCTTACAACTGATCCCCAGACCTTAATAATAAACAAAATGTTGACCTCATGCGTGCCCTTTAACTATTTAACACTTTGAGGTGGATGGGCTTCTATACTTATATACAACATAGTGTCAGGTATCTGTCAAAAATGTTCAATAATTGTCTGTGATTTTCAAAAGCATTTCATCACCAGCAGCGTGCTTTATCAGGGCTTGAGATTTTGAATGTGGTTTTGAAAGCGTGGTGACATCATTGGTCATTCTTTACCTGATTTCTTTTAAAGAAGATTTGCATTGTACATGCTCACAGACACTGTGAGGATACTGTTGGTACAAATCTGACTACGTTTTACTTTTTGAGAGATTAGTGGAGTTCCAATTAACATCTGCCCTGTGCTTATCTTAAATGCAATGATTGTTCAAAAGCATACAGTATAATGATTATAATACAGTGGCCCAGTAGAGCCATGCAAAGCTTTGTTTTGTTTGGTTTTTTTTCATAGATATGAAAGAGAACTCAATTTGGTTTACAGTGCAAAAGCAGGTAAATGCACATGCACTCTGCACAATCCTAACAAAATCACGTCATTCGTGAAAAGCAATGTAACATGTTTATTAGCTCACAGATGGCTGTCAGAGAGGGATTCCAACACAAGGATACACACCCAGCTCCACAAAAATGACCTCAGTCAGGGCACTGAGCCCAAACCAAATGAGGACTACCTCACCACGGTGGCATTCACCCAAACATCTTCTGTTTATCAGCTGAATGAGCTTCAATCAAAAGTGAAAACTATTTTAGTTACCCACTGTTTTTGCACTGGGCTTCTGTGTCTCTTTCCTTTTTGTTTGTTTGTTTGTTTTTTACCTTAAGAGCAAATTAAAGTTGTGTCCCATTCACATGCAAAAAGTGAGATAACAGAAGGTAAGAAAATGAGATAGAACAAATGAAAGATCATTGCCCATAACGTTGGGGTCACCAAAGTCTTTTTGGCAAGTTTGGACTTAGAAATACCATACCTCTACTGTGTCTTAGTATTTTTATCTATATCTATTTTGTATGGATGAGTACAGTAAAAGTCATAGAATTTTTAATAAATTATACCTCTGTTTTATATACACACACATATGTATATATATATGTGTTTATATATGTATACGTATGTATGCATGTATACATATATACATGCATACATACATGCATATATATTTTTTTAAAATACAATATAATATATTAAATTGTATTTACATTGTAAAGACATCCAGCACTACTCGTTCCAAAACATGATTTATAGAAATGGACTGAACACTCCTCTGTTTTCATTGCTGTACAAGACCTAGGTAGCTTTTCTAACAAATCACGAGCAGCAGTGCTGCCACACAGGCTCACTACTGCCACCCTAGTGGACATAGTAAAGCCAGTAGACCAGGTTGAAAAAGGTGAATGTGATTGGGAAGACGACACGGGACCACTTGTCTATGGCGTTGACATCCGTGAGGTCAGGGATCTTGACTTTGAGCTGTGAGGCCCTTCTCCTCAAGCGGCCCTTCTTATGGCCTATTGGCCTGTCGAGGGCCGGTCGCCCGTACAGGTCTCGGCTGGTCATAGGCTTGCGGTACTGTATGCTGGCGCTGTCGTAAGAGAACATGGTAGCCCGAGGGTCGTTGAGTGCACCCATCATATCTGCTCCACCCATCTCACTGGTTAGGTTGGTCAGGAGGATGTTGCCATGAGCATCAACCTAAGGGATGTTATCAGATTTCATCAAATTCATTTTTGAACCAAAACTCAAGTCGGCAGCAAAGTCAAAACAGCATTTTATTTTGGCGCGGCATGCATTTATGTACACATTTTCCTTTTAAGAAACCTTCTCTTAGAAAGTTTTTAGGGAAGCATATAATAGTTTCTTAGAGGAGTTAGAAATCTTACGACACCTTGTGTCAACAACTAAGAGGTGGAAGAAGAACGAAAACTCCAGGGGTATGCTTCAAGCAAACTGCTTATCGGATCATCTCCCACACCTGCATCTGACACTTTTTGCAACTTTCCGAAACTGACAATCCAATGATCACACCCTTTTTATGCTGCAATTGGCTGTGTGTGGAAGTTTTACAGTGAGCAGGGTTTGAACTTCACAACTTTTTATCCTTGATACATTTGTAACACAACTGCTTCTGTCGCTTTTTGACTAAGGAGGCAGTGTTTGCATCCTACCTTTGACTGCAACTATTCAGATGTGGTATAATCACCTTTGTATTTAGACATGGCTATAAGACAGGTAACTTGACCTTGTTAGTTTGAAAAATATTCAAAAAGAGTCTAATTGAATTAATCCGAATGGCTTTGGAGTTTAAATATATGGTATATGCAGTTTACCTTTACATTTGGGTAAGTGGAAGAACAGGTAACCTAAACACAGCAATGAGTAATACGACAGTGGGCCAACAGCACCTGCTGTTGGCTTGGTGTGTGGGCTCTATGATGCCATTTACAAAATCATATGAAAACTGCACAAAACCTTTTTCCCACCTGCACTTTGTTGCTCTCCAGTCTGCTCTTATTCTCATTGTTGGACTTGGCGGCCTTTTCTGCTACCTTCTTCTGCAGGTGAGGACCACGGCCAAAGAAGATGTAGTTGACAAAGGCATACTCCAACAAGGCCAGAAAGACAAAGACAAAGCAACCCATGAGGTAAATGTCAATGGCCTTGACATACGGGATCTTGGGCAGAGTTTCTCTCAGGTGGGTATTGATAGTGGTCATGGTCAGCACCGTGGTTATACCTGCAGACAAACAGATGTGGTGGGAAGGGATAGTTAGATTGAGGTCTGTCATCAGGACTGCACACTGAGGGAACATCATAGCTAAGGCTCCATCATATACGTCTCTATATGCATCCACTGACAACATTGCTGGCTCCACTAGCCTAGAACTTTGTGCTTTCAAAAAAAAATCCCAATCACCTTGACAGTCTCTTACAATTTTATTCTCTTTTCTCTGTTTCAGTAGCAGCATGGCTCTTGAGATATGTAGGTCAGTGTGTAGGTCAGTCCACCACTTTGGTCCAGACTGAAATATCTGGACAGAAACTAGATAAACTGCCACAAATTAAAATAATAATATAATATAATAAAATAAAAATTCAGGGTCCTTAGAGGATGAATGCAAATAACTTTGTTAACCCTTCAACTTTTCATCATCATTTTTATTCAGTGTTATTAAGTCTCTGAGTGGTACATTTAGGTGCTGAGTGGTTACACCTTGTAGTGCAGATAATCCACGTGGTTACAAATTTTGGACTGAGAAGCACAAACCCACTGAGAGCATAAATCATGCATCTTCCCATCTCTTATGCATTCTTCCTAAAAGAGTACTTGCCTCAACTGCTCAAAGCCCTGATCTGGCCAAGTATCTTGGAGAGATAAGAGATGGTGAGTTCAGGGCTGCTTTCCTTTGACAACTGTTCAAAAAAAAAAATGTGGGAATTGTCTTTCCAGGCTGTTACAGGGGATTTACATCTGTCTGACTAGGACTAACTCAACCTCCTCATCAAATGGCTTAGGCCAGAGTCATCAATGTCTAGCGTAATGTCCCTAGCGAAATGCTCCAACAATGATACTCACCAGCTCAGACAATTAGGTGTCTTGTTAAAGGAGGTAGAAGCATCTAAGTAAGCTGGAAACTTACTTGATCTTGCATATCTTGATACTGTAAAATGTGTTAATCCCATAGATGAAAAGCTTCCTTTCAGTCCACAGGAGCACTGGCTCATGCAGGGTTCAGAGTACAAAGGTGACTGTTCGAGGCATTTCCCAAAATGTCTTACTTAATTGGCGACATTGTAAATGTGTGCATACAAATGCATGCCTTAACCCATTTTAATGTGTCTGTGTCATGGGATGGAGCTGGGTGTTTGTGAATGAGACTGGAGTAATCACGTGGAGCTAGTGAGAAGCTGTGACTGTAGCCTACGAGTTTGTTCTGTATGTCCAAGATCCCACATATAGTGTGATGGGTTGTAAGTGTGTATAGGTTTGTATGGGGGATTAGGTCACCGGCACAAGGCTGAGCCACATTTCTGTGCTGTTTCTAGCTGATTGCCTGTGTGTGACTGTATATTCAAAGGTACTTATTGGTGATGTTAAGCTGGGTTCAGTCATGGTTAAGCTTTCTTTAACCTTTGCCTCCACTTAAACCCATTTTTATGTACTGTACTTTCACAGATGACCACTGCTTCGCAAAGGAGAGTGGATTCCGGTAAAATTTACTAAAGTGGCAGTAATTAAGTAGCTCTACTGTGCGCTGACTCACCTCTGGTTCACACACTGACACGGCCCAAGTAATGGAAGACTTATAGCCATTATAAACACTGGAATGGTTCGACCATTAACTTGATAAGCCTTTGTCGCCTCAGTAACTCAGGCCCTTCTAGCAGGCCAGCTGACACAGAAGGTTCTCTCTTGCCTAATCACAATATGATTGCAAGATGACTAGAGCGGAGCAATATGACTGCAGTTAGAGTGGAGCTGTCTAAAGCGGTGGCAGTCCCAATTTGATACTCCTTTAATCCTCCACAGAAAGTCCAGAGAGTCTTTTATTTCCAGCCTAATTAACAACAATGTGTGAGTATCTCTGTCTTCATGTATATATTGAGATATTGCACTGGATGATGAAAAGCTTCAACTTGAGATATTAAATCAATCATTCAAATCAAACATTTAAAGCAACCTCATGATGACACTAGAGGAAAAGTCAGGGGATCACCAAAGTCTGGGGACCGTGTATTGTCTGTGCAAAATTTTATCTAAATTAATAGAAAATTCATATTCGTTGAGATAGTTTTAGTGTTGTCCAAAGCATTCAAAAAAAGAAAAAGAAAAAAAAAAAGAAAAAGGATGGACAATAGAGTTTGTATGCAAACCCAAACCCACTTGGGTCATGGTACAGCCTGCAACATCAATCTTACACTACTACATAAACTACGCCTTTGAGGACCTGCAGCATGTAACAGTATCAAAGAGGGCTCCACCGAAGAAGACCTAGAAAAACCCCACTTTGGAAAAGAGAAACATAAAAAAGCCAGACTGAAATTTAGTAAAAGGCATCTGGACAGCCCACAATGCTTCTGGGAGACTTTCCTTTGGACAGAGGAAACAGAATTAGAGCTTTTTGGTGAGTCACATCAGCTCTATGTTCACAGAAGAAAAAAAAAAAATGAAGCTTTCAGTGAAAAGAACACCATCCCCACTGTGAAACATGGAGGAGGCTCAGTTATGTTATGGGATTGCTTTGCCGAGTCTGGTACATGTGGCCATTATCAAGACATTCTGCAGTGAAACATGCTGCCTAGTGTCAGAGAGCTCTGTCTCAGCTGCAGGTCGTGGCTACTCCAGTAGGATAATAACCCAAAACATGCATGTCAAAGCAGCTGAGAATGGATGAGAAGAAAACATTGGAACCTGAGAGAACTGGTCTCAATAAAAGCTACAGAATTAACTTGATTGCAGTGATTGTCTCAAAAGATTTGTGCTACAGAATATTGGGTTAAGGGTCCCAGTATTTTTGTCCACACCATTTTCATTTTTTGTATTGTTTTTAGTGTGTTTTTTCTTTTGTGGAAGGATACCAACACATCTAGCCATGTCTAGGTAAAGCAAAATATAAACTCTAAAATACTTTATATAAACAAAAGCAACCCTGAATAATGTGTGAGACCTTGCTGTCGCTTGTTAAAATGATTCTTGTGTAAAGATTAATTTTAGATTATTCACAGGACCCACAGTCTCATAGTAAAAGCTACATCACGCTGTCGAAAGGAATTCAGTCTGCCTGGGGGGGTTTTGGTTGGTCTGCTCTGCCCTGAGGGTGTTTGCAAATGAGCATTCAGACAAGGCAGGGGGGTGTTAACAAGCCAGTGCTGCCACTGGAGATATTCATGCTCATGTGAATTTAGAGGTGAGTACATTACACTAAAAAGGTTCCTGTATATTTGATTGTGGGACTCTGCATGGATCAGAGGGTACATCTGGGATTATGCCCTAAACACCAGTAAGATTACACAGGAAAGAGGTAGTTTATGACCTGACACGGTGTTCACTCCCTTTGAGGCGGCGGACCGATGGCACAGAAAGTAGAGCCATCTTTCAACGCTGCTGCTTTCACTGATAAATTAATTATATAATATAGAAAATGATCTATAAGCTTAAAAGTGTTATTTGATTTGTGGGCAGTAACCATGGAAACCCTGAGAGGCAAGTGGGAGTTAAAAAAAAAAAAAAAATTTTGATCTGATTTAGAAAATGGATAAACATTTTTTCTTTTTCTCCCTCACTTGCCTTTCAGGGCCTCTGCAAACATTCCTCTAGCTCATTAAGAGCTGTCTGTTTTCTATCATGGAAGGCTTAAAGTATGAGGTTGCAATTATTACTGTATTTTTCTAATTTGGCGTCAACAAATCCCTGGAAAACACCAAAAATGTCTCTCAGTAATTTCTGACTTCTCTCCCCTGTCTGTAATGTAAGTGATCCCCTGACTTTTCCTGTTGCACCTTTGGGTTCAGGTTTATTTATGGAGCTCAGTGCGACATAGAAGAGACATACAAATAGAATTTCTGCAAATTCTGCATGACTGAAGACACCAGCGATGATGGAAAATCCATCTGGGTGTGTTTCCTGCTGCTGAACTGCTGAGTCAGGTAGACTGTTACAGTACCAACAGCAGTAAACTCTCTTGGCAGATAGTAAGACAGGCACTTCACTGTAAACTCCACAACGGGAGAACAGTCATTTGGACACAACCATAGCATTCTTTAATTCAACACTCAATTTATTTATTTATTTATTTTTGGAGTTGGAGATGTAAAATGACAAAAGCACTGAAACGTTTGATCCGTGAGAGGCCGCTGCGTCTGCACGCGCCACCATGTCCAACCAAGTCAATCGCTATCACATTATCAAGTCAAAATTCAATTTCTGCAGAACTAATGAAATTACCATTAGTCTCAGTTGCACTTTGTGTGCGTGACAGTGAATTCTAACATGCTAATGTAAAGTGGGTGTAATGTTTACCATGTTCACTATATTAGTTTAGCATGTTTTAAAACTTTGCTAACGAATATAAAAGTACAGTTAGTTTCTGACCACATTGCAAGTGGGTGCAGCTTCATTACTAGCTCACACACACATATATATAAAGTACAGCTACTGTAAAAGTACAGCTACTGTAGCCATACCCATAGCATAATAAATTCAACCACTACAGCCAGGCAGAGCAGCAACAGCTATGCTCACAGCCAGTGGCTGTGTTCTGTCGGAGCTCTGCCTTTTCAAAAGAGTAATGAGCAATAAATACATCATATAAAGTGTCACATTATCTCCCCTCTCTGTACTATCTGCAGAGCCTGTCCGTAAACTGGCAGTGTATTATACCGTAACTGGACTGGACCAACACAATAAGGTTGTCAATGGATCAGGAGGAAAACTATTAAAATATTGAGAGGGAACGCAAAAGTGGTTCAGAAACCGTCACCCTTTTGGGGGCTCCATAAAGTGTGGAATACATTAAGATTCTGACCTGATGATGATGGTAGATGAAAAGTCAGGGGATCACCAAAGTTTTTAGGATTCATTGTTTGGGGACCATGCATGTCTGTACAAAATTTCATGGCAACCGTCTAAAAGCTGAGATATTTCTTTCTGGACCAAAGTGGCTGACCAACTGACCAAACAACAGACATGGCAAAGTGTTACAGAGTCACACAGCTAGGATGACTAAGAGTCATATGAGCAAAGACAGCAGTCGGTCTGAGAAGAATTTAAAAGTCACTGACCTAAAGCTACTCTGGCAGCCGAGGCATCGTAGTTAATCCAGAAGGAGACCCAGGACAGGATGGTGATCAGGATGGAGGGCATGTAAGTTTGTAGGATGAAATAGCCAATGTTCCTCTTCAGCTTAAAGCTCAGAGACAGACGTGGATAGGAGCCTGTGAAAGACAAAGTATAGGGTGGCTGAAGTGAGTTAAACCTAACTAAAATAAAACCCATATACCTTTACAAGGTATATTTACTCTGGGGTACTTGTAGATCCGACTTGTGTTTGCTTTGTGTGAATGTGTCAGAAGGAAGGTTACAATAACCTGAGTGTGAGCCACATTACAGC
Source organism: Toxotes chatareus (assembly GCA_016801885.1). NCBI lineage: Eukaryota > Metazoa > Chordata > Actinopteri > Toxotidae > Toxotes > Toxotes chatareus. The sequence goes on from CM028899.1 coordinate 21,145,990, forward strand.
CTGGTACGTATGTAGGGCTTGGTTGTTACCAAATATTGACAGCTTGTAATTTACTAGATGTAACATCTGTGTAGCTGAAAACAAACTGAACAATTTGCCTGCTACAAGCATAAACACACAACATATGGCCTGCTTGGACTGACTAGATGAGCTAATTGGAAATGGACAGCATATTTTACCATCAGTGGGTAAAGCGTGGCAGACTGCGTGCATCATTTACTGAAACATGATGCTGCAGTTGACTTTTTTTTTTTTCATTTTCAAATTAAGGCTGATTTCATGTGAAGGCGCAAATAATTCTAAACTATTGCAGTCCCTTAACTCAACACATAAAAAAAGCAAGCTTTTTGAAGGGAGTCTGGAAACACTCTCCCTGGGTAACATGTATAGCTTATTGCTTATTGTTACTCCCGCCAGCACAGTCCAGTCATCATTCCTCTGTTATGTCAAAGCTGAATATCCCAAGTAACTAAATAAGTGTGTTCACTATGCTCACTGTTGCCTACATAGAGGGAACCACCAGCAGCGAGTGAATCTGAAGGCTGAGGATCAGAATCTTTACATATCACCCACGATATGATTTTTTTTCACCAGCTGACCCAGACTGTGGGTTAGCAAGGCTCTGCCAGGAGTTTTTCAATCCTGACAAACTGAATAACCAGGAAAGATATATTCCATGTCTGTATTCAGTGTCATTAAGTCCCTTCTCACATAGATACACAGGCCGCCTCTCTCTGGACTCAGGCCGCCAACTTCACTTTGGCAAACTCATGCAAATACGATGGTGGTTACACAAATAACCCTAGTCCCAAGCTCCCTAGGTGAGGTTCAGTTGTTCACAGTCACTAGCAGCCCATTTATGGCCCTTTGAGAGAGTGAACGGGCACCGGGGTTATACCGGGGTTATAGCGGGTCCACAGTGTTCCCACATGTTGTGTCTGCTGCCACTGCAGAGAAATAAATATTATTCATGTTTATGCTAATCAGGCTTGCTAATGCTACCAGCAGCTATGAGAGGCACAAAGTGAGGCTAAAATTAGCCAGTGCTCTGCTTTTTATAGTCTGCACGGGGGGGGCTGTATGAAATGGACCTCGGAGTCCTGTCTGCTTTGCCTTGGTTAGGGAGGGGTGAGAGATTTCAGCCGAACTGAACTTTCAGATCCAAGCACACACATGTAAGCTAATTTTGAGCAAAAAAAAAACAAACAAGCAACACATTACACCCATTATATGCCAACAAGAACCTCTGGGATTATGTCAGGAGTTAACGGTATTGAACTGACACTCTGTGGGGCTTTGTTACCTGTGGCAAACACAGCTTTCTTGGAAAGGGTTTGGTAGTCTATGATGGAGAACTGGGGCAGTTCAATGTTCTCCACCCCAGTGACTGAGCCCCCGTTGCTTCCTCCCTGCCAGTAGAACTCGATGTCGTCAGTGGTGTATCCATCTGAGAGAGGCAGGGAGAACACAACAAGTTAAACCTTGAATGTAACACAAGGACCAACATATTTAGATCCAGTTACAGTACAGTGTATGTATGAGCAGAATGCCATCCTAAGGTGATGACTTAAGGTGTTTTCGCACCTGCTGTGTTTAGTTTGGAACTCAGGAGCATTTTCTCACTTACAGTTACAGTTCCCGTGGACAGGACAGAACACTGTACTCACACTCAAGTGTGAAAATGCCCAGTCTACCTGACAGAGGTGGTCTCAGAGCAGTTTGAAATGTCTGGTTGGCTTTCTTATTACAAGCAAACTTCACCTCATACTGTGTAATGAACTGAATGTGAAACATATAGGTTGGAGGTTTCGGTGTTGTTGCTGATGGCTGTGACTGAGTGGTAAATAAACAGGCGAGATGAGTGGATGAGAGCAGACATAATAACAGGTCAGGTGCCTATGAATATAAAGTATGGCTTTGTAAATGTGTCTAACTAGAAATGGAGGAATCTACCTGCCTGTCTGTCTCTGTCTGCCTGCCTGTCTGTCTGCATTTTGTTTTTCCTGACTGCTGCTCATCTGATCGACTTCGGAGTTCGAAGCTGAGGACCCAAGGGAGCGCAGTGTGGAGTGTGAAGTTGTCAAGCTTCTGACCTGCACCCTCCCCCCTCTAATTATGCTGGGAGGAGCTGATGGCCAATCGTCTGCTTTTCATGATCAGCCTAGTGAATTTCCTCACTATCTATATTCCCTGCTGTTCCAGTTCCTTCTCGCTGAACCTCTGAGATGCCAGTGCAAACTCCCTTCACCTCAGTCCTGCTCATCTTCATTTAGATATATAGTTGGTTAAGTGGCCTTGTCTGAGGCCAGTCCAGTTATTTAGCTGCTGGCTGTTGTGGCAGTGGATTTTCTTGTTTGTAATAGTCTTTACACAAACAATGATGGTGTGTTCTCTGCACCAGCTGGGCAACCATCCTGAAAACAAGCCATTGTGATGTATTTTCCCATTACAGTAATACAATTAGAAATTCAGTATTCTATATTATATCTAACAAAAAAAAAAAAAAAAGTGATGGGCTCTGCATTAATGAGGAGCGAGCCACAATAATGATGAAAGTAGCTCTGCACTAGCTTTTTGCCGAATTCTGTCTGGAGACATACTGTTTCTCATTTGATCTGGATTAAATATAACATGTTCCACTCTGCACAGGAAATGTCACAACTACATCCTCCAGATTTTAACAGGGACTGAAGAAACTGTTTTACAAAATTTCACTGTTAAATCATTGGTGGGAGTTTTACAAAGCAGAAAGTAGTCCTCTCATTTTCTCGTCATTTCTCTTCTATGTTCAGTTTTCTGTTGAATATCTTCCACTTTCCCACAGACTGAACTGGAACAGCACTTTAGCCTTTCCTTTCCTTTTTCTGGCCGGTCTCTGGGCTACGTCTGCAGCCTGCTACCATAGTGAAGCAGGGCCCCTGTTGCCCTCTCAGTAATTAGAACAATTTAATTGGACCAGCTAGTCTCTCTGTCTTCAGATTCTCCATCTTATCTAAGGGCAACTGCAGGATTTAAGGGAATTAGCTACTTCTCATTATTAGGAGGGTTCGTTACCATTTTGCCATCTGTTTTTATTTTTTCATCCACTTAATGTATGTGAGAAATCTGACATTAGAGTAGAAATGATTTTAAAACATGGCAATGTTACAGCTTCCTTAACCAAACACAGGCTCAACTGGAGACTGAAACATGTAAAAGGACATCAAGTCTTCTGAGTCTACAGGGCCACGCATTACAGATGATATACTCTGAATGGACAGTTAGGATCATTAGACCTAGATACAGTTTAGCTCCAATAATTCTCCCTCATTATTTAATGCGCTATTTTAAGAAATTGCTAAACAATAGCAGATTTAAATTAAATATTAAGTCAGTCTTCAGTTGAATTTCTGCTATAACATCTGTTTTCCTATTGGAAATTTGTGTTTGAAAATGTACTTTAACAACAACTTTGCTATTCATTATGTATCAAAATGCTTTGAAATAATAATGTATGTCTGATATGACACATTCCCTTCAAAGCCCTGCGTAAAAACCCTAACCCACCCCACACTGACTGCGCAAAGCAACCTGTTCATGTTGTTCTGAATGTTTGTCCCAACACTTTTGCAGAAGCTCCCATTAATGTGTTGCACTTGCAGGCTGCTTTGCTTTTACCTTGCTTTCAGCTCCATGTGCTTTAAGTCTGGAGAATGTGAGATTATATATATATTTATATATTTACATACACATATATGGTCAGTAGCTTGGACTCCATTGGCACCAGGTTAACACCACATGGTGTTAGTTAAAGTCCTATATATATATATACATATATAGGACTTTAACTATGCATGACGGTGGTATCCATTATTCAGCTGAAGCACGCCGGCCAGGTCTGACTGAATGAGAAATGCCAGTTTGCATTAGTTGGCATAAAGTGCAGCATGACCTCAGAGTGGAGGTTTGTGGGAGAGGGGCATTTAAAGCTATTAAAAGCTAGATGGAACTAAACAACCCCAGTGTGGCTGATTAGTCTGTGTACTTAAGCGGCGTGTTAATTAGTAATCATATTAAAATACAATGGACAAATCAGTGCGAAGCATATAGTGTGTCACTGTGGGTTAAACCTTCAGTGTGATGTCAATGAGTAAGGCAAGCTTGTTGGAGGTGGAAACACTGAATATGAACATCGACATCTTCACTTGTTGTAAACACTCCAGGTTTTGCACTGTTAGAATTCGTATTAAAGGAATACTCCCCCTAAAATACGTCCAGACAATAGAAACTTCTCAAAGCAGCTCCGGAGTCTAATCCACTTCTTTGCTATCGACTCTAATGTCCAGTATGTCCCACACTGTGTCTCCACTCCCCACATTAATACACTACATCTCGTCACACTATTTCCTGGCACTGAAGTTCTGCCTGAAGTGGTGTGTTCATTGGCAAAAGCGAGGGTTGATGAAAAGATTGAAGAAGCTTCCAGACCCATCTTTCTTGGCGAGAGGGGACAGAATTTGATGCCAGAATTTGATGCCAATTTCTGTGGTGAACAGTTTCAGATAAATCTGCTTTAAATGTTGTCTCCTGTTTATTTGATCTTGCTGGGTGAAGGAATCCCAACCCGCTATTATCACGGCAGACTCCCCCTGCTGGGCAGGAGTGGAACTTATGCCCATTTTATGATTTTCAGCAATTTAATAAAAGCCAAAGTACTATTAAACCCACCTGCTGTTGATGAATTGTTAATGAATTAGGGAATCTCCCAGTATCAGGGATGTATTTATGTGTGAGCGCAGGGATTTTCCCTGATACATCAGAAAGAGAAGAGAAGTTAAAACAGGATGTGTTGTATTTTTCAGAAGCTCCTTAATAAAACAGTGAGTGAAATATAACATCCACAGAGTAACAATCCCTGCATGACACTACACTCCAAGACTTTTTCATCCGTTCCCCTCATTATTCTTGACAAATGAGGTCAGGTTTCAGTCTGGATCAATAATGCTCATAATTTCTGCAGACTCCAGAGAAGATAAATAAATAAATATATATCAAAAATAAACATAACAAGATCAGGAAAGTGCAAGTTAACTTGCTGTCAGGAAAAACCAGAATTTGATTTTCCTCTGTGGGTCTATGAAGCCTCATGATGCATGATGACATCACTAAAACCGTCTACTGAGTGAGTTTCTTGTCAGTGCATGTGACTGTCAGGTTTACACTGGCTGTCTACAGCAACTAAAGCAAACAAAAAGTAGATGGTACATTTCTGCAAAACATACTGCTGGTGACTGTTCACGCACGCACGCACACACACACACACACACACACAAACTTACAGCTCTCAATCTCCAGGGTGCAGTTCTGCTCGTCCAGCGGGTATCTGCGCAGGTCCATCATGCAGGCAGCAGTCGTGGTGATCCTAAAAAAAAAAAAAAAAAAAAAAAAGTTGTTTTAACTTGTGCACCGATGTTCTGAAGAGAAATCCATCAGGAGCACTCTGTGCCCTCACCTTTCTGTACCTCCGCTATACCAGAAATCCTCATTTATATGCACAAACTGGCAATTCAGTCTGCACTATGAGACATTCATCATTCCAGTTTCAAAAAGAGGAAAACATTTCATTTCCTGAAGCCTGGGGGAAACACTTGACTTTATGAAAGAGTGAACAATACAGTCAGTCTGTACACACACACACACGCTGCATCCCACAGCACACTTCCTATCTCCTCAGCCTTCAATCAGACAAATCCTTTTACACCTCGACTGGAACTGAACTATCCGTTTCTTTCCCATAATTGCCTTTGCACTGCTGAAGTCACTACTGCTAGCTCCCCTCCCTTTGAAAAGCCTCGCGTTCAATCTTAATTACAAGTATGAGTAATTAAGAATTAACACAAAAATCCAGGCAAGCGCGTGAAACCCGCGACTTCCCCCCTTTGAAGTCTTACATCTGAAGGAGGAAACACTTCAGTTTGGCAATTTAGACAGAGAGAATTAATGATCGAGTCATTTTGTGTTTTCAAATGTTTCGAGTTCTTCCGGCACTTCCTGGTGAGAGTGAGGCTGCAGCCGTTTAGTGCGTCGTTCCCATTGGTTTGCTCTGCTGGAACCGAAGCAGGCCCCTGGTTACAGCCTCGTACAGCTGATTATGATTATTTGCAGTGTAGCGAAAGGGTCAGTCATCATAATCAACACAACACAATTAAACCTCATCCCAGCTAACCACTAAAAACCATTTAGGCATGTCACATTTAACACATTGTAATGGGAAAATTTATTACAGGGGTTATGGAGATGCAATTTTCTTGTTGACATACAGTTATAATCATACAGAGACATTGGAGGACACAAGACAAATTATCCTTGCAGGCCTAAGATGCTACATGGAAGTTGTACCAAACTACATGCTCAGTGAGAACAGCCTGAGCCCTTTAGGATAAAGGATGAACTAAAATAAAATTTCATCAAAATCAGTGTCCAAAGGGACAAGTGGACCCTTCCCATTTAGAAAGATGTAACAGATACACTTAATGTTTTATCAGCCTGCATTAGACAGATTAATATATTTTTCAGTCCTCCAACCAGAATGACCATGAAGGTCGTTTGTCCCAAACATAAAAAAAATAACATATCATAATGATCTGCTCACACAGACGACCTGCGGGGTTTTTATTTAGTGGAGGACAGTCTCGTATGTTTGTGCCTGGTTCTGGAAAGTTCTGGAAAAATATGGAATCTCCTCAGCACCAGTGCAGTGATTAGGCACACAAATGAATAAATAAACAAACAAATAAATAAAACACCCCTATCTCCAAACCCTGTCTCCTAGAAATGGTTGTATGTGAATGGTTGTATACAAGCTATTTTGCAACAGCAAATGAGGAAATGTTAAATTATGTATTGGGCAGGTTGCAAAAATGTTGATTCTGACCAGCTCTTGGTTAAAGTTAGGGAAAGATTCTGGTATGGTTTACTACAAAAAAAGTTCCACCCTGACCTCCTGCCAGCAACTGAGGTGCAGTCCATAACTGCATCCACGCATACTAGATGAGTTCCTGCACCAGAGGCACCCGAGGCCAGACCACTATCAGCAGCAGCAGCAGCAGCAGGACTGATGGAGAGTCCTGGATAAGTGCTGAAAGTTTCTCACTTCAAACAACAAGATCCAGTGGATGGTTTTATCTGGCAGAAGAGCAGGTGGTTTGGAAATGTACTTTACATGTAACTGTATCGCCTGCATCTTTAATAATGAGAGCGTCCCGGAGCTAAATGTGGCAGTGGTATGGATTTCACGTCATCATGGCTGTGCAGAGCTCATCTTTGTTTGAGATGAAACTGTTTTTTTTTTTTTTGTTCTTTTTTTTAACACTTATTGGAAACTCTGCTGTAAAATAAGTGCACAAACCTTTAATGGTAAAAAAAAAAAAAAAAAAAATCACTGTGCTGAGAGTGAGCGTCAAGCTGCACGCACATACTCAGCTGGTGCAGCGTACGGGGGACGTAAAAAGCCCTTCAAGACATGAATATTCATCATTTTCTTACCTTGCCCGAATATTCTGGGACTGTCGATCCATGTCTTGGACTCGCTGAATGCATTAGGAAGCGCCGGATGAATTATAAAGCAGGTGCACAGAGCATGGACACACAGTAAAAGTGCCAGCTCTGTAACCTGTCAGCAAGGACTGCTGGAACGCTGCAGTTCACCCTCACCAACTGTGTTTACACGTATGAAGCAACTCAAAATTCAGTCAGTCTCAAAGTCACATGTACACATGTCCTTAAAGTCTTTACATGCGCTGGGTAAACCAACTTTCTCCTTTACAAATCATCTTGTAGCTTATTCTATGTGGAATAAAAGTGGTGACAGCTGATGGTGACAGCAAGAAGTTAAGGAGTTGAAGTTCTGAATATACCAGGGGTAACTAACAAGGAGTGACTTTTAGAAAATCTAGTCCATTTAATTTTCAGCATAGTCCCCTCCTTCATTTACACACTTTGTCCACCACTGGTGAAGCCTTTGGTCTTTGGTGGACCTTTGGTCTCCAGAAAGTGGTCCGCAACAGTGTCACACCATCGCCACTGTCAAAATGGCGAGCACTGTGTCCTCTTCATCTTGAGGAATAGGAAGTAGTGTGAGGGGGCCAAATCAGGCCCAGGACCTCCTTTAGTGACGGCATGAAGGTCAGAGTTTTCCATTTTTCTCAGGCTGTGCTGACTTTCAATTTTCAATTACCAGAAACAGAAATACTACAAAAGTCATTAACTTCAAACTCTCTGCAGAAATCACTCAAAGAGCTGAACTTGCATGTGCATGTAAGCAAGAGCTGTGAACTCATCTCCTTCTTTCTTAGGCCACAAACTGATCAATCACCCCTCATTGACTCATCATATAATGGCTATGTGAGGGCCAGTTAGTCTGGCAAGACAACATTTTAATCATTGTTTAACATAATTCAGTTTTTAAGAATTTTGGTCTCAGAGTTATAGTCAAATTTTGGTGCTGCTTAACTGGTTTATCTATCTTTACGGATGAGTATTGAAAGACAGGCAGTCAGTCACAGATAAACAGGTCTGATGCTTGGGGGTTGTTGGATACTAATGACAAACACACAGCCCCTATATGTCTGTTATATGTCTTCTTTGTCAAACCAAGGTGTCCAGCCACTAACAACCAACATGTGTGTGTGCCCGTCAGCGGTGAGGTCATTTTGGTGAAAACCTAAATATAGCTATTGTGTCAGCAGTGAGCACACTGGATGAATAATTGTGGGAGCCGGCAGGGGATAATGATTCTGCAGCATGCCAGTGTGAAATAAATCTTCCCTCCTTCAGAAACTGTGAAAATCTGAACTCAAATTGGCAGAGGAAAGAGATGTGTTCTCTTAGAATGTGGGAAAAAAAAGAAAAAGTAATGAAAAAAATGTATATATATGATTCAGTGCAGAGAATATAGAGAAAAAGACAAAGTGCTGGTGCTAATTTCACATGATTAATGAATCCTTTGTCTTAAAGGATATATTGTAATAATTATTATATTAGAATACCTGCCAGACTGCAGAGTGATCACTCGTATCTACAAGGCAATGACACTGACAGAACCCATAACCTATAAGTCATAAGGACGATGTCAGTTTCACAGGCTGATATGTGATACCTCCAGTGCTACCTCACATTTACTGAAATTTCCAGCTTAAAACAAACAAACAAACAACAAACTTTTAAACTAGCCACATTTATGTTTTCCGTCCAAGTGACCGCTTGTGGTTGTGTGAGTAACAACAGTTCTCCCTCAGAAACAAAGCCCGAGGTAGGAAGACACGTTATCGTGTTTCAAATCCTCCTGAGGAGGAGGTTTACCAGGACCTGCTGAGAAAAACATGAGCTGATATGATAATAGCATGATTAAAATGCCCTGTCTTGATGGAAACTTTAAATGGCAGCATGTGAGCGTCAGTCAGGCAGGGATGCTAACGGATGCTGTACCATCAAGCTAACAGTATCACCATAAAAAAGAACTGACAGCGTGCTGCCCGCTGTTTGCATTTTCATCGCTGTTATGTTTCCTCTCGATTTGGAAACAGCCTCCTCAGAGGAACGGAAAGGAAAAAAAAAAGGCAAGGGAGGAGGGGGGCAGGGGAGTGGGGTCAAATGAGCGAGACGGGACTGAAGGAGATCCGGGGCGAGGCAGAAGGGATATGTCGTGCGTGAACTGACTTAGGGGGAATGAAGCCCTGGTTTTCTGGACACACAGAGACATGTTTACCTCGTACGAGCGAGGAAATGATGAGGGCAGCCACAAGGCCTGTGCTCACTCAGCCATGAAGGCAGGGGCCATCCAGAGTTGTTTTTGGACAAATCCAGCCACTGCTCTCTGTCCTCTCCAACATGCTCCTTCCTGTTTGGGCCTAAGTGTAAAAAAAGTCTGAGTCTGTCCCCCGGTAAACTGCTCCTTATACTGCACTCCCATCTCTGCTCTCTGGTGTTAGATCAACCCAACCCTCTTGATGTTTGGCAGCCAATCAAAATGCTGCATGTCGGAGACACTATGATGGGTAAGGGCATCCTTGGTTCTTATGCAAGTTTGACAGATGCAGACTGAGTTCATTACTGTGCTAAGACCAACAGCTTAGACCAATGTTCCATTAAAATCCAGTGTTTTCAATGTTAACTCACAGGTTCCAGATTTGACAAAAGTAAGAGAGTAAGTCGACAACTCCGTCTGTAAACACCCCCTGATGATGTAATAGAAACCGTTCACGCCAGTTCAGGTTGAAAGCGCAATGATAAATGGATAAACTCCTACAACTGGCCAGCTGATCAGTGGTGTGACATCATCACGTCATCACTCAGTCAGTCAGCGACCGAAATTTGCAACGTTAGCATAAAGTACCAAAGCCTACAGATTATTTCAAGCTTGTCTGGGCAGTGACTATCAGGATCTATTACTACTCCAAACAAAGAAATACAAACATCAGTATCGGTATTTATGACGTGAAGTGTGTCCTACTGTCCTCATAATTTGTAACAAAGTCACTTAAAAAGCTTCCAGATGGAGATTTGATTAGACGTCAGGGTGAAGTGCTAATCTCTTCCTGTGTTTTTGAATTTACAGAATATGTTTCTATATCTTAGGGGAGGAGAATAATTTCACTGAATTATAGATTAGATATTATTTAGCCGAGAACTTTTAAATTTTAGTGGCACTTCTCAGTTTTATACACCCTCACTCAGCTTCAACGCTTCAACATCTTTGATCTTTGCGAGGGGGGGGGGACCAAAGAGAACATGAGGGGAACATAGAACGTCCACATGAAATCACGCCCGACCACTCAAATGATCAGTGTCACTATAACACACTGAGACACTGTGATAACCACCGAATGTTCCCCATGATTCCAAAATGTCAGGATTAGATGCTGATCCAGGACAAACGTGCCAAAGTTAACACCTCATTAAAATGTGCAGCTCTGCTTTGCCTCAAAGCTAAAAAAAAAAAAAAAAAAAAAAAAAAAAAAAAATCTCTCAGTTGAAAACTGTCAAGTCATCATTCCTCTCCCTCTGAAACCCAGAATGCCTTTGAACTCAGAGGACTGAATTATTTACAGCGACCGGCCCACTGTTTCCTCAATTAACTCCACGAGGCTCACTTCACCGTAGCTCTGCTGCAGAGAGCGTGGCTGTGTGTGTACACTGTGTTGTACACCGGGAGAGAGGCTCCATAAATGATTTACCAGCTGCTTCGCACTCAAAGCTCCGGAGTAGATGCAAACAGAGCAACACTTAGCCTCTGATGGGAGCCTTCGAGGAATCGTTTCCATGCTAATCAGCTAACACCAGCTGAACTCTGCAGTGTTCTTGCATGCAAACGTGGCCCATAAGTCTTATCCTGATCTGCTGCTGATGGAATATAGGACCAGAAGAACACATACACTCAGGTCATGTGGGGGATAGAGCTCTATTATTGCCAATCTGTGCTAAAGCCAATAAGCTTTAAAATGTGAAACAACGATTCATGTAATTATTAATCCAGATTCTTACTTACTGAAAGCAATACTTTTACTATTAATTACAACACTTCATTCCAGCTTTATATTGTGACTGGCTGACAGGCGCTGTAATGAGTGCCACTTTCCCATGATACACTGTAGCATGCCCTACTTCATTGATTCCCAAAGTGGGTGCTGTATCACCCCGTGGTGCCTTGAGAATGGTCCAAACATGCCTCAAGCAGCTGCACCAAGCCGCAAACACATATTTATAGGTCTCTGTGTCTTCAGCTCTCAGTACGTTTGCAGTTTCAGTCCCTCGTTCCTGTTTGTACTTTCAAACATCGGCCATATTTTACCATTTATTTACAGCTTCCCTACAGGCAGCTCTGATTTAGAGCTGATTTAGGTTCCGGCTAATGAGATTTCCTGCTGCTGTTGTTTCACATTAAAAGTTTTCCAGTGGCACACCAGAGGGAGCCTTTAACTGTGAAGCAGGTACAGGAAACGGGGGTGAGTTTGTCACTGAGTTAGGAGAGCTTTGCTAATGGTGCCAGTCTTCAATAAAAACAGCTCTACACGATAAGATATGGATGTATGCTAGACACCATTTTGGGCCAGTAAGTGGCCTGCGCAGGCCCCTGCAGAGACCTGGATTCTCAGTTGTATCTAATGTTCACATCAGTGCCACTGCTTCCACTGATGTCTTTTAACAAATGCTTACTTCCCTTACCTCCCACCTAATGGTCCAAACACATGACAGTACTACAAAGCAAAGAGCAGGAGCAGCTCTCACCTGAGACCATAGAGCACGGTTCCATCAGGGTGCAGTCTGATCATTCGGTTCTTCACTGTCACCCCATGGACAAAGGACTTCTTGTCATTAATGAAGTAGGTGTCGGGGACCCACAGCTGGTCTGCCACTCGGTTGTCCAGGGTGAGGTTGAGAGGAATGCCTGTGTAGGAGAGACGCTTGTCCCTCCAGGACTGCTGGAAGTACATGGTGATGGTGTAGTCCTGCAGGAATGACATGGTGTGAGAGGGAGGTTAGCACAGCAACATAAACAACAACTACAGACAAACATCTGTAGTTGCTACTGTCAAATTTTCATCTAATGTTGGGGCATAGGGAGAATGTCATGCCATCACAAGACAGAAGGGTAAAGTCCAAGTGAAATCACAAGTCACTAGTGCTGCAACTGTTGCTATGGAGTCACAATTCTTTCAAGATTTTATCTGAAAATTCTCAAAACCAATGTGAAATTTCTCATTTTGTAGTTTTAGTTTGGAGCAAACATCCAAAATCTGTCTGTGGGTCAGTAGAGTTGTGCAGCGAGAAGGTCGCAAGGTTTGGCTACACAAGAATGTGTGAGCGAGTAAGAACGCATGTGTGTGTGTGTGTGTGTGTGTGCACAGATGAGCTGTGCACAGTGGATTCACAGTCTGGGCTGTCAGGGGGCAGCAGTCTGTACCTGCTTTTCAAAAACAACTTGTCCCAGCCTCAGCACAGACTGCTGAGATGGATTATGTTTTGTAATGTCAGTTCTTATTAAGCAGCAGGAACAGTCACCGGCCTGCTCAGTCTCCTTAGCGAGCTGGAGCTCCCTCCTTCACCTGCCCTTCAGCGGCTCCTGTCACCACATCAGCCTTAACCCAGCGACTGCTCCTGCTGCAGCCAAGAGGCCCGGCAGGTCCACCCGCTTACCAGACTCCACTGGGACCACTGCTGCTCCTCCACATCCTCATCGTCATGTTCTGACAAGCTCATATGATCTGACTTAAGTCTCATGTCTTCCTTTTTTTTTTTTTTTTAATTGAATGACAGCTGTCTCCTACACCTCATCCTTCATCACACCACATCCAATAATTCTTTACCGTGACTTTTAAAATGTCAATACTGCATGGTCAAACAGGTTTTACACTTGATAGACTCATTTAAAAATAGAAGCACAAAGTATTGATTTACATCACCTGTGGCTGCACTGCAGTAGTAGGCCTATGGGATGCAGTAGAATTGTGGTACAAAACAGTGCATATTTCTGTGATGTGTTTTATGTTTTAGGGGCACGTGTGTGCGATATCTTGGTTGCCAAGTGCACTATTCCAGGCTGTATGACCAGTTTATCACAGGAAAATACTCTATACTGATATTCATTTTCCTACTACACAACCTACTTTGGGCATATCTCTCATGACCAGGCAAAGTATATAACATGTAATGTTATTTATTATCTAAACCAAATAAAAATAAAATAAAAAAAATAAACCCTCTAAAAAATCTATTATTATTACTATTATTAATATTAATTAAACCATGAAAACTTTTGAATTGAATTAGTAAAACAGGTCCTGCAAACCTGGTTAGAAACACTGTTTGTACGTTGCCTTCCATAATGACTCACATTAGCGTTTCCTGAACCTAACGCCACCATCAGCAGACAGACGTCTTCTATCAGCGCCTTCCAAAAACTGTTATGAATGAAAGCAGAGAACAGTGGTTTCTAAATTTCTCTCTGTGCTTTGTTCATCCATCCATCCACCCTGACCTTCTCCCTGAAAGCTTTTGTGGCTCCACAACAATGTCAAACTACTTCTGCCTTTCCTGCTGACAGACAAGAGCCATCCTCTGCACGGCCGCTGTCATTTTAGGCATTTATACATTCAACTAAGGGAATTGTTTTTCCTTCGGTGCACAGTGTGTGCACACATGGTGGCAAAAAAAAAAAAAAAAAGGGGGGGGTAAAAACAGGATTTTCAGGAGCTTTAACATGCTGGATTGTCTCTTTGTAGTGGTTTTTGTTTTGCTGCCGTGCAAGCTGATGTGTGATGTCGGAGCCTCAGGGAACATGTGTTTCTGCTGCTGTTCCCTCACTCTCAGACTGCATTTCAACAATAACACCGTACAGTGTGAAATGCATTGTGTCACAGCACATTATGACGGCCTGCATACATTCAGAATCACAGGGGCTCGTCGCTCGCCCTCTCTCATTCCAGCCATTCTCAGCTCTGCACTGTGCTTTAAAGTAAAACTCATTTAAAACATCATATGCTGCACATTGTAACAATGATTATAATGCCTCACCACACGACCCAAGGCCTTGATTTGATAATAAATTGGCTGCATTAGTTAGATAATGTATATTTTTACTGTGAGAAAATCGTCCTTTCACCTTCAGTTCCAGCATGTTTTAGAAAATACAAACTCTATGTGGACCTTTTTTTTTAACACCAAAAAAAAAAAGAAGAAAAAAAAAGAAAACATCCAGAGGAGGTGGCAGTGTGTTTTCAGCTCTGAGCGGAGTTTTCAGTCTTTCTCTCAGGCTGCATAAAGAGGTTTACAGTACAGTTTAGAAAGGAAATCAACCTGAAGCTATAAAAGTGAAGGGAACAAAAAAAAAATTTAAAAATTGAAAAATAAGAGGAGGACAAAAATAGGATTTCCTGTTGTATGTATAGATGTTTAATCCATACATCTGCTTAGAAATCATAGATTTCTAAGACTTTGATGGTGCCGATCTGCCAAAATGTATAGAAACATAGGCTAAAAAATGGTAAAGCTAACTCAGCTCACTGTCTCACTGTCCTGTCTCAGTGGTGACAGAGCTGCTATGCAAGGAGATGATCTCCATCTTTATCAGTTTGGAGTTCAGTGTCTTGCTCAAGGACACTTTGGCACATGGATACGAGAGGCCAGGGACCAAACCACCAACACAGACATTCATGAGTGCTCTAATGACAAGATGCACTAATTTTAACTTGTTGGCTTTACTCCATTTTACATTTTTACATACATAGATTCAGCGTTGGATTGTAAACCCCATCATCTTAGATCCTCGGCTGCATTCACTTGCATATTGATTGGTTTTGAGGGCGGAATAAGGGACAAGGACAAGCACGGAATAACAAGAAAAAGCCTAATCATTCGCTAACAGGACAGGCAACGGTGGAGGTCTTTAAAAAAAACCTGCTCAAAGTCACTTAGAAAACAAGTGACAGAGGTAATAAAACAAGGAAAGACAGGGCATTAAAACACGAAATGAAATAAAAAAAAAACAAAAGAAAAAAAAAAGCATCATTCTAAAAGCCTTGTACGAGTTGTGATGACCCACTCATCAACATTCTTCTGTTGACTTCAGGTAACCTTTGGAGTAAGCTGCCATGAGCATGTTGCATCACTGCTCTTTCTGTCGAGCTAATTTGACGTGCAGGGCTACAGTTAAGATTCCACTCACAGCTCTCTGCTTTTCCAGCATTCGTTGCAGTTTGCAAAGATGCTTATGCGTGCATTTCCCCACAACCTGGAGGGAAACTAACTTTCTGAAAAAAGAAAAAAAACAAAACAAAACAAAAAAACAGAAAAAGGGGGCAAGCATGTACTTAAGGCACATCTGAGCACTTCCCCTCTGTGGTCATAAAACAACACAAAGACAAATACACAAGTGTGGTTAAAGCACTGAGACAAGCACAGCTGCTTCTTTAACCTGCTAAATACTTAAACTGGAACATTCGGAGCCTCGCATCATGGAAGGTGTTTTACACACATGTTCTAACTCAAGATCACCTGGACTCACAACCAGCCTTTTCCTCTGTGGAGCCATTGTCAGGTTCAAATGTCCAAAACCTTTATTTAAAGCAAACATATTTCTACACATTTCTTTTTTTTTTTTTAACCACACATTCCTCATGTTCTTGGCAACCACTTGACCATCCCAGCATTGCCACCATCAGGCCCACATATCTTAAATCTAATAAGAAGGTTGCCATTAAATGCTTCAAAGAGTTCACTATCAAGTCACTGTCAGCCTTGTATTTGGGGAACGACACAGTGGTAGCGCACATGTACTGTGCCGCTGCATTGCAGTTTTTCCATTGGTAAAGTAAAATAAAAGTGGCACCACTAACAACTGTGTGATTGGGCTCATTCAGCTGTAGATGTTTAAGAAAACTGGATAGCAGGCTCCAAGTCGGTTCCCCGTCCATTTCAAATTAGGGCTGCATCCGCCAAAAACAGGTTTTTCAGCCAGTTTGTTTCACTTCATTAATCAGTTTTTTAAAAAAAATTTGAATTGCTAAGCAAATTAGAGATGTGAGCGATGATTCAGAGGTCCGGAAATAGCGCATCCGAGTCACTAGCCAGCCACTGGAAATGTTAGTGGCCAATAATAAAGTGGAGATGACATCACCTCTCATGAGGCAGCAGTGAGAAAGTGCTGCCTCATAAAGCTGGGAACACAGAATAAGAAGGAGTCCTGTGTGTGTGTGTGTGTGTGTGTGTGTGTGTGTGTGTGTTGTGAGTGTGGGTGGGGGGTTACAGTCCCATAGGGGATGAAGACTTTCTAAGAGTCTATTATTAGAAACAGCTGTTCCCTTCAGCACCCGCCTCACCATCATCGCTGTGGCACCTTAGCGTTTCCGCAGCAGAGCGATGGCCTCGACGTGAGCTGAATACCGTTATGCATATGCGCTGTGCTAAAGCACGGCGGCAGGGAGAGGCGGACGTTCACCACTACTGCTGCTGCTGAGCCGCACTGCACCGCTCTCCAGGCCGACATGAGAACAGGGCCAAGCAAATGCCCTTGGTTTGTTTTCCTTTTTTCTCCCCCTCCAATAGTCTGTTGATTCATGAAAGGTGATCTCTTCTGTGCTGGCACACCTCTCCCCCTTTCTTCCCTCATTTTGTTTATGTATGTACGGTCTCTGCCTTTTTCTGTCCACATTTTACTGCAGCAAACCAAACAAACAGCGCAGCAGAACATGGGCACCTATGCCATGCTAACCCCACTGCAGTGTGCTTGCTGCCTGACCTAATTCTTCCCTATCCACAGCCACATCTCTGGATGCAGCCTGGAAGACATCATAGGAAAAGGGGGTGGGTTAGGTGGTGGAGGGGTAGCAGTGCAGTCCTTTTGCAGCACCACTTCAACTTCCAATCTGAGGAAAAGTGAAACTGCACGGAGCAGTGCTCGGCCAGTGACTGGGACACTGTTCACTTCAGTTAATACACAGTAGTTATTGAGGAACAAAGAAAAAAAAGGCATATTAATTTGCATGTTTTTTTCTAGGTTCACTCACAGTGACAAACACACCAACCCTCTACCAACAGTTCCTCTCAACAAAGGTTTTTTTTTTTTTTAGCCTCTTCAAGCTCATTGTTGTGCCTGTAAGGCCTCCAGCTTTACTGTTTTGGTTCAGTGTCAGCACTCACATCAACCTTGTTTCCAGCAGTACAAGGTAACTTAAAAACAAAACCAAACAAAACAGAGAAAGCACTAACTAATAAGCCTACTTTATTTAATCCAGCAATCTCACTGAGATCAAGAACTCTTTTCCAAGAGAGACCTCAGAACCAGAAACATTCACAAGAACACAATCAGCAAAGTCGAAACAAAACAACAACACCGGCTACTAAGAAACAAGGACGCTAACAGTTAAAAAGAATCATAAAATAAATATCGGATATTAAAGCTTTAAAATCGCCAAGGGAAACGTAAGATTCTTTGAAGGCAGTTTGCAGTTCATTTCAACAGCGCATAAGTGAAACACGTTCTGCCAGTGTTAGTGCGCACATGAGGAATGTCTAAAGTTAAGTAGTTTTACTGTTGTGAGAGAAGAGATGTGAGGTTGTTCTGAAGAGCAGAGCTTTATAAATCAACTGCTGGAGTGTTGATGGGACAACATGACAGTATAGAATATTTCTCCACTGTCAAGGACAGACATGAAGGTGGACCAGATGATGGTTTGACTGATTGCCATCAGCAACAACAGTCTTGAGTTCTCTCTGCTTTTGAGAGATCAGCGAAGAAGGCAGCATGTCAACAAATCTCATATGCATATCTAAACCAACAATTAACTGATCCTTCTAATATGAATCACATATATTCCAAACCCTGATCTTATTCCTCTGTGCCATAGTGCTCCATCTCTTTAATGCAAAAACTATTACAACCACCTCTGTGAGTCACACTGGGTGACATACTCTAGAGTCCCAAACATGGATTCATCCACCACTGAAAATAGTCCCCAACAAATGCACTATTTTCTGGTGTTTGAGTAACATTTGCTAAATAATACAGTGGCCAACTGATAAAAATGACTAAACCTTTTTAAACATAATATAACTACATAACAGAGTATAGTATAATACCTACAGTAAGAATCAGTGGGCATGGGAAGTCAAAGTACTGAGCAACTATCTCACGTTTTTGATTTTGTTCTTTTCATAGGATTTGTTTGTCCTAATAAAAATACAGAATAATGCCAGTAACAATGTTTCGTGGCTGCGGCTCTAGTGGTAACATTTTTGTCCATCAATCTACTGTTAACAGACAATGACTATTTATTAAATTTATTCAAATTTATGAAAAATCAAAAACTGAAGTCTCTTCTTTACAGCAATTTTCACACCCTTTGCTGTGTCTCTCCAAACTGTGGTCAGGTGCATCCTGTTCACTTTAATCATCCTTGAGATGTGTCTAGAACTTGACTGGAGTCCACCTGTGGCAAACTGAATTGATTGGGCATAGCTTAGAAAGGTGCACACCTGTGTCCCACAATTCACGCCGCATTTCAGAACAATAACCAAGCCAAGGAATTCTTTTTGATGAGGCATAGTTCAGAGCAAGAGTATGAAGGAAGGATGAATGCACCAAACAACATCAGAAGAGAGACCTGAAGATGGTGGTTCACAGAAGCTTCTCATCCAGTCTGACCAACAAATCCTCCTATTAAATTACCTGACTTCATCCTTCACTCCTGTCACATTAGCTACAGCCACTAGAGGTTACCTAACAAAACGTAACTATGGGCTGTAATAAGCTGTCTGCACAGACACCTGTGTGCTTATCATTTACAGTCTCTATCTGACAGAGCTTGAGAGGATCTGCCAGGAAAGATGGGATAAACTGTAGAGACTGCCAAATTCTTCCATAATGGTACTGAATTGAGGGTCTGAATACTTTTGTAAATGGAATTAAATTTTTTTTAATGTTCTGAAGCCAGTGCACAATGTAAGAGTCAGTGGTTCAGTATTGTAGTTTTATACTGTAGCAGAATAGTTTAATAGTATATGAAGATTATGCAATTGTCTTCGGAGCAGCTCCGTAAAACATCAAGTGATAGTGCTGGTGGTAGCTGGTCACTATAGCTCAGGCTGACTGTTAATTATAGGGTTGGAGGGTCAGTTCCCAGTTGCCTCTGTCTGCATGGTGTCCTGTCCTTTAACGCCTTTACATGGACTTTAGCCTCATGGTCTAAAGCATCAATGAAATGTAATATTAGTGAATCAAGCCATGAGTCAACCAGAGCTGTCACAGTTATGCAAGTGTTTGTATATCTCCAGCAACTGTTTGTGTACAAGCATGTGAGGTCTCAGCACCACTGGGACTGAAAGTGAGACACTGTTATCAAAGGGGAGAAAAAGGTAGGCTGTGTTTAATCTGTCACTGACTTCTAAAAGGTGCCTCTGTGGCCATAAGCATAGTTAAGTTAGCTGCAGCAATCTACTTAACAGTTTGACATGATTCATCAGTACTGTTGCTATGGTTACCCAGAGAATACCTTTAACTCTTGGACTTGGATTTAACCACTGACCAGAACTATGTTTGAGGTGTCCTGATGTTTGCTTTTGACAACTGCCATGTATCAGTATAGAACAAAATGTCCCTCTGACTCAGCAGAAAAATGTGTCCATTATAAAGTCACACAGGTCTATTGTTAACTACCTCATAAGGAGCGTATTCATATTCAGTGATAATATAACAATAAGAACAATGACAGATGACATAACAATCCACAAGAACACAGATGCAGACACTGTGTGTGTGTGTTGTCTGCCACCAATCAGGCCTTTTGCTGTCGCCAAACCAACCAGCATGCTCCCATCACTCGTCTTGTTTCCATGCCAACCCCAGCATGCGCTCACATACAGGTAGAAAGTGACAATTCAATACAAGTCAAGGTTCTGGCAGGAGGGAACACAAGGACAAAAGGAACAGCTCCACCACCTAAGAATGAAGAACAGAAAGAGTGTGATGGCTTTGTTAAAGAGGACTAACTGAGCATAGAGTAAAACCTGAAACCAAAGTATTGTATGATATTATTTTGTGCCAGTTATAAAGTTATCATTCCTGGTTATTGTGACACAGTGATTTTATTACAGGGATTTGTTACATGACCTGGTTTCATACTATTTTTGTGTAACTGTTAGTATTTTCTTTATAGCAGCTAAGGTTAATAATACAGCTCTTTGGGTGTGTTAGGGAAAAACCCACACAGCCACAGAATGAGTCTGAATGCAGAGCACATCCAGTGATATTTTCCACCTGCTGTGACATCACTCAGTGAGGGGGGGGTAGCCAGAAGCAGAACATGCTTAGAAACCATAAAGGCCATCAGCAGATTGATGCTCCAAGTGATACAGAGTGGTCGTAAAATGTGTATGTGTTAACAGCAGGGAATATAAATTAACAGATACATCTTGTGGTAGAAAACATGTAAAACTGAGACAAGACTCGAAGACCACATCAACACACAATCACAGATCCAACCCAAAGTCTGGCAATTCTGGAATTTGAAAAAAAAACAACAAAAAAAACAACAACAACAACACTGTACTGCACTGTACTGCAAAACTGATGTTTCCAAGTTACACACTCTCTCTCTGCGCTCTCTTGTGCTTCTAGTCTGTCTGTGTTTGTATATTTGGTGTTTGTGATCTCCTCCCATGCATCCTTCTGACCTGCTAAAATCCCCAGTTACACATCAAAACAACCCACAACAATCCCAAACTGAAGGAAATGTCAGGACCACCATGTTCAGTGCTGGATACAGCCTTTCTACTGTTTCTGAGCCCTGAACATTCAACTGTATCATGAAATGTGCTGATGCACAACACAAAGTTTGTGAGAAGGCGACATGCATCGACAGTAAAGTCGATGAGAGCAGCAGCAAACACAAGACGAGTAACATTAGTGTTAGCAGCTCAAGGCTAACTTAGTGTAACTTATTCTAACTGGTTACAGAAGCCATGAGCTGTTTTACTTACAGGGACATGAGATTATACAGCATCACTGAATATATACAGAGGGATTACACGGACCCAGGAACTGAGGTGAACAACATTTTTAGTATGGATGGAGCAAAATGTCTGATTCAGTTTCTGAAATAAGAAATCGACAAAACTGACTTATTTTGCTCCACAAAAGAGGCAGTCAAAGGACATGTATCAGCTCTTTGACTTACAGTCAAGCTGGCGGACAAGACGGCAGAACAGAATCCAGGTACTGAGGTAACAAAAACGGAAAAGGAACAAAACA
Organism: Toxotes chatareus; assembly: GCA_016801885.1. Taxonomy (NCBI): domain Eukaryota; kingdom Metazoa; phylum Chordata; class Actinopteri; family Toxotidae; genus Toxotes; species Toxotes chatareus. The sequence continues at coordinate 21,167,771 of CM028899.1, forward strand.
ACGAAGGAGGTGAAACGAGGGAATGAACACAGACAAACTGACCAAGAGAGAAAGGAGCACAGAGACTTTAATACACAAGGCAGGCAGAGGTAATTGGGAACAGGTGAAACTCATCAGGGCAGGGCAGATGATCATAAAGGCGTGAGAAACACAGGAAGTAACACCATACCTGAGCCACAAGGAATATAACTTCAAAATAAAAACAGGAAACACTAAACAGAAAAACAAAGAAACCAAACTAGAGTCCAAAGAAGAGTCACTGAAGAGGCTGATCATGACAAATGTGAGCATGATTTCTAGGGATCCAGTGCTGCTCTTTGATTCAGACGTATAAGTGGAGCTGTAAAGTTGTGGCAGATTTATCTCCACCGTGTTAGATCTCCACATAGAGCAGGATAACATTTACTGTAAAACCTACAGGGCTCATATTTCAGCCACAGCCTCGTGATGTCCACAACCTCATATTTCACTGCTGCCCAGCTGGCTGACCTCGCTGCCCAGCTTGATCAAATGGAGAAATGCCATCTCTGACCATGTGATCAAATGGAGGTCCATTAACCTTCCGTCTAATGGCTCTATCTGTCTGGACAGGCTAACAAGTGAAAATCAGAGCTGTTAAAAGGCTCGGGCAAAGCTAAGGCGGTCCCAGATGGGAGACTAAATGCTGGCTAGCACATTTGAAGCTGTAACTAAAACCTGACGTGCTGCTTGGCTCTTTGTTTTGAACACCTTCAGATGGGAAGCTGTAGTTTACTGAAGTAAAAGCAACATGTAAAAGAAACTCTGCAGCTCCCCTATGGTGCATTAACTAAAGCACGGGTGAAGTGAAAGCTTTTATATGTGAAATACAATAATTCAATGACAGTTTATTTGTATGCATGACGTAGACATTGGGAAATGTAAATGGTCGGGGTGGTGTAATGAGCTGAAGCAGCAGCAAATGGCATGAACGCATACGACTGGATGTTACTAGTCAGCTGGAAGCCAAACAGCGACCAACTTATAGTATATATACATACTACTTCAGTGATCTGCCTTGACTGACACTGTGCTCCAACGCATCAAAAAAAAATTATTTAACAGTTTCCATGGTGGCCATTTTAGTTTAGTGGTAGCTGCTAATCCCAGTGCTGCTGGGATTGATGGGCACCTTTAAAAGATCTCCAAAGTTCTCACAAGTCATCCTGAGTGGAACACAAATGTCTGTAGTCCATTTAACTGTTGTCAGGATGTATTAGTCGAGACCAAAAATGTCAACGTCATGGCGACACAGGAATAAAGTCAGTGAATCCCCAACATCATAGGACTCATTCTCTTGGAGCCATTCATTCTGGATTTCCTTCTATTTTGCAACAAGCAGAATTTCATGGTGATTTTCATCTTCAACAATTAACTGTCTGACTGTAATAATATACAAGACGCTGTGTAGGTCTGTGGGTTACTGGGTGCGGCTCCTATGTTCCAGTAAAACATAGTCACTGGATTCACTGTCAAAATAAAAAAAAATTGATCACCGTGTTAAGAGAGAGGATAGTAATTTATCTGGAGGTCTGTGCAGATTCTTAAATTTCACAAAACTAAAGTTAAAATGACGTCTGTTGTCATCCAATGTGAAAAGCTGTTTATTCAATGTCACAATAGACATTGTTCTGTGGATGGATGAAGGTTCGAACTCTCCCTGGATGTCACTGTCAAACACTACTGAGAATTCTGCATCACAAGTTTCACACAAAAACAGTGTGTGCTCTTCCTTATCTGTCGGTTTGTGGAAAAATCATTGCTGATTCACCTGCTGATGGATTTATATGTAAATGTCTTGGCCAGTCTAACCCTACAATGCTGGTAAAGCTTCAGACTGCAGTCCTGTTTTCCTGTAAAGCCTGTGGACTTTGTAGAAACTGTTCCCCCGGTAAGACTACACATTGTGCTGTCATCAACAAAATTATGTTTTGCAAATCTTATGTTGTGGGTTTTTTTTTTTTTTTTTTACAGTTTCATGTGTTTTAAACAGTCGAAGTGTGATCAGTAAATTGAGGGCTACAAAGGACTTTTGCAGAGGTTGTTCCCATAGATATTCTGTTGCCTTGTGATTTGAATAATATTAGTAACCGGTGGATGTGAACAACGACAACCAACTCAATCCTGTGACCAAGTTCAGAGAACTAAATCAAAGCCTGCCACAGTAACATCACATTGTTATTAAAAAAAAAAGTAACTAATTAAAGTTACTAAATAATCCAGATAGCAATGACATTCTCTGTAAAAATGTATTTGGTAAAACCATTTTATAGTGAGCCTCCCGGTTAGCTCAGTTGGTAGAGCACGAGACTCCATCGCTCGGGGTCGTGGGTTTGAGCCCCACTCCGGACGGCCCCCGTGACCTGAGCCTGCACCCAGGTATGCGGCAGATGATGACATGACATTTTATGGTGAACAAATGTAACCTTTAGAAGACAGATTTGTCCAGAGTTATAAATGATATTTTTATAATCTGAATGAACCAAGTTTGTACTGTTTTACTGTTACATTACTATTTGAAAAGCTTGTAGATCTGTTACAGGAATTATTATTATTATTATGTCCCTTGACATCCTTCAGTTCTAATCAGTTATTAAATTTCAGGCCTCTAACAGAGTTATACTGTCCATACCAATGTAGAGCAGTAGACCACAGTGATCCTTGTTGATCTCGGATCTGAAAGAGCTGCCGGAAAGCAGGACACATCCTGACACCTTGATATCTTCTCCGTGCAGAGATGAAGTACTGTCTGCAGAGCTTCTCATAAATCCTAATCCTGAGGTGGTGCCAGCCACATCACTCTGCCAGGCCGATCGATAACAGCTACTGGGAGGACCTGCACTGGTAACACATGACTTTCTCTAAATACACAACAAAGCCTGGTGGTGAGGGTTTCTTTAGTCCATTTCTTTTTGTAAAAGTCCACACAATGAGAAAATTCAAATCGATCTTTATTAGGTATCTACATACAAGTATTACACTAATGTTCTCACATTAGCCAACACAAGATAACTGTTGATCAGACAGCTCTAATGTGCTGCAGTAGGTCTGTAGATATGAAACCACTCCAGAGCATTCACATGCTACTTGCTAACTGTTATTAAGTTGGATTAAATGACTACTAATAGACAAAGTTATCACATCCATTGACAAATATGTAATCGTATTAGTTGGCTGTCAGTGTAATGCACAGATAGATGTTGATGGGACTGAAGGCAACGTAGGCATTTTCATTAGCAGCTGAGGAACTGCTTATTGCTTGTGCTGATGCTATTGATTGATTTTGGCAGCAGAAAGCTTTCTGCAGCCTTGGGGACAGCGTTGTCTCTGAGACAATGTGTCATTAAAACTCATAGCAACCCATAGCACTTGCGCAAAGACATGCTCATCAATAACCAAGGAACGCACACTGCCACACTGAGTCAGAATAGTTGGTTGAAGTCGCTGTGATAACAAATCTACAACTTAAACTGTGTGCTTCAGGGCAGGCCTGGATGTGGGGCAAGGTGGGAGCTGCAGAAAGACAGAGACTAATACCTGGGTCAACTACTGGAGCAGTTCACTCTGATGTGGAGATGCAGAGCAAAGTATAACACAGAGGTTCCTGAATTCACTCCCATGCTGAAGTTTTAGAGAAAGTGGTACCCCAGAGTAGAAGGTGAGAGCTCAGACAAATTCACTGGAGTTGTGCAAGGCTATTTTGTGATTGGCCTCAGTTTAGCTCTTAGGCTAGTTAGCTGGACTGCACAACTAGAAAATAAAATTCAGTAGTTAATTCTATAGAGAGCAGCAAACTGAGATTCACCTTGTAAACTATTGTTATGCTCTGTAACAATATACTGACAGGTATAGAGTCATATGAGGGCCATTTTCGCTGCTATAAAATGTTGACAAGGTTGTGTACTTGCCATGGATTCTACTTTATTCTGTTGCATTGTGGGCATTTGAGGGCATAACCGAGCCTACAGTTCCCACTTGGAATTCAGACACAGTACAATAGTTGAAGGTAAGCATTAAGCACTATAATACAAAGTGAGGGATTCAAATGTCGGGGACACGACCTCAGGCAGTCGCAGCTGTGTTTCCATGGTAACATGGTCATTTTTTTTTTTTTTTTTTTTTTTTTTGCATGGTGTATTATGTTTTTTACCTATTTTGAATTGATGAAATGATTACATAATTAAAACTATTTTAATCACAAAAAAACATATAAATATATTTCTACAAAGTGCAGAGAATTACCATCATAAAGGAAAAAACAACTTTAACTTCTGTCTTTTACCTCTGCTCTACCTGCAGTTTCTTAAGGATGTACAGATGTGGCTGAAATTGTTGGTCCTCTTCCAATCACAATTGTCTCTGAAATGAGTTGAAACTCAGAAAATAAAAAAACTGTTAATAGAACAGTCATGTATTTTCAATCTAACATATTATTTTAAGCAATACAACAAATGTAAATGGTGTGGACAAAAATATTGGGACCCTTAACCTAATATTTTTGAGCGCAAATCTTCTGAGATAAACACTGCACTCAAGCTCCTTCTGTGGCTTTTAATGAGACTCCTATACTTCTCCTCTGGTAGTTTGGCCAAACTGCTCCAGCTCTCTCAGGTTTGATGGGTGCCTTCTCCAACTGGGAGATTCAGTGCTTTCAACAGATGTTCAGTTGGATTAAGATCAGGACTCACATCAGTAAATTTCAGAATGTTCCAGTGTTTCCTTCTCATCCATTCTCAGCTGCTTTGAGATACAAGTTTTGGGTCATTATCCTGCAGGAGGAGCCATGACCTGCAGCTGAGACGCTGGGCAGTATGTTTCACTCCAGAATGCCTTGATAATCTTCGGATTTCATTGTGCCCTGTACAGAGTCTTGGCACCATGTGCCAGACCAGCCAAGCAACACCATAACTGAGCCTCAGTTTTCCTCTTATGGCCACTTCCAGGGAGGTTGGCTACAGTCCCATGGATGTTAAACTTCCTAATGATATTTGCAGCTGTTGACACAGGAACATCAAGCTGCTTGGGGGTGGTCTTACAGCCTTTACCTTGACCATGATTGGCAGTTATTTGTTCCTTATCTCCTCAGATATCTCTCTTCTCTTCTTTCTCTTGTTCATGTTCAGTGTGGTGAACACAATGATACCAAACAGCACCATGGGAACTTTTCTCTTTTTAAACAGGCTGAATGACTGATTAGAAGACTGAAGACACCTGTGACACTAACTGAAGACAACAGCACTGCAGGAAATATCACTACAATCCACTTATTTATCACCACCTCTAAGAGGTACCTCTACCAATCATTCCGTTTGGGCCATTTCAGCTCTTGCGTATACAATGTGCGAGATAAAATGCATTTACCAATCAAACAATTCACTGTGAAATCTGTCTATGCTGGGATAGCAAATGGTCGCAGCTCCACTGTTTGACATCCATAAGACAAATAACAATGTATTTCCAGACATGTATATGTCCAGCGGTCCTTCTTGCAGAGAGCGCTGTGCATCACCCAGGCAGAAACAATGCCACAGCCAATCAGCCTGCATGCTGAGAGAAGGAGCCGGACCTCAGTAAGCGAGCAGCGAAGCCTCATGTCACATCGCTGTCTCTTTACCTCAGCAGCTGCTTTCGCTTCTGACAACACAGCATGTCTGATGACTAAGGTCAGTATGGGGTTGACAATGATCTGAAATCTCCCTGTAATCTGTTCACTAACTAACAGGTTAAGTTAAGCTTTCCAACCACACAGGCCCTGTCTGCTAGCCTCTCATCAGTGACAAGGTCACTTTATTTTGTCCCCCGCGTGACATAAGAAATGTCCTCAGGGAAATGTGAACGGAGTCAGCTCTTCCACCTGACTCTTTGTCCACATGTAAACAACTGAATAGGTAACACTCACGGGGGATAAGTCAAGCTGGTCCATGTATCGATCCAGCGCCAGAGCCAGAATAGGTACAGTAGTTGACAGATGACTATGAAAGCTGGTCTGGATATTTGTGGTCTGCAGAGAATGAATTCTCATGCTTTCAGTGAACCCCTGACCTTTCCACTACCTTTCCACTGTATGCTCCATAACCTCTAGTGACACAATTTGTACTTGTAATCAAGAATTATCAGCTGTGGATTACCATGAAACTTACTGCAGTCACTCATGCTCTGAGGACAAACCTGTTCCACAATAAAGTGCTCACCTTCATATCATAAACTAACAGGCAGATACCAGGAAAAATACTGAGCAGTTCCATAACCGCAAGGGTTGTAAAGCCTCTGAATTATAATGAAATTGTGGCCTTTCCTCTAGTGACATCCCCCCAGCAGCGTTTTCACATTGTGCAATGCAATGAACACTGTGGTCTTTAAGGGGCGACTTTTATTGCTTAAGACTTACCGTTGGTTTTGGCTGTGCCCAGCATTTTTTTTTGTAACTTTCCCAAAATGCTTCTCACCTTTTTTTTTTTTGTGATTTTGCCATAAACTAATCAACCCAGTGACACACTGTATAATAATCTCTATCAGCCTGTTGTATCAAGCTCTGTGATGTTTTCGCATTGTGAAATATCCAAACCCAATGTTTGCTATTGCTATACAATCCCATCAAATGTGTATATATACACACTCACTGAACGCTTTACTAAGAACACCTGTACACCTGCTTATTCATGCAATAAACTGATTCATGCTAACTCTGATCTTGCACACAACAGTCTCTAGAGTTTAACTCAGAATGAAGCCAAAAACCAAAAAACATCCAGTGAAGCAGCAGCTCTGAGGACAGAAACACCTCATTGATGAGAGAGGTCAGAGGTCAGACTGGCTGGAGCTGACAGAAAGGCAACACTAACTCAGATAACCACTCTGTACAACTGTGGTGAACAGAAGAGCATCTCAGACTGAACAACACGTCCAACCTTGAGGAGGATGGACTACAACAGCTGAGACCACGTCAGGTTCCAGTCCTGTCAGCCAAGAACAGAGATCTGAGGCTGCAGTGAACACAGGTTCAACAAAACTGGACAGATGAAGACTGGAAAAACGCAGCCTGGTCTGATGGATCTGGATTTCTGCTGAGGCTGCAGATGGTAGTCAACAGCATGAATCCATTGACCCAACCTGCCTTGTGTCAACAGTCCAGGCTGGTGGTGGTGCTGGTGTGATGGTGTGGGGAATGTTTTCTTGGTTCACTTTGGGCCTTAATACCAATCAGTCGTGGTCTGAATGTCACAGTCTGATCTGAGTATTGTTGCTGACCATGTTCATCCTTTCATGGCCACAGTTCACCATCTTCTAATGGCTACTTCCAGCAGGATAATGCTCCATGTCACAAAGCTAAAGTCATCAAACTGGTTTCATGAACATGACAGTGAGTTCAGTGAACTTCAGTGGCCTCCTCGGTTACCGCCACCTCACTTCCTGCCTGTGTTGTCTGTGACCAGCTACAGCAGCCACATTTATTTTGGCCTCCACTGACACATGTTGAATTTTGGCTGAGGTAAGTTTGGTTCTCTCCTCTCTGTCTGCTGGCAGCCTCTGGGACATCACTGAAGCTCATTCATGCGATTGGAGTTCCATAGAGCTAAAAATGAGACACAGCCCATTTGCTGAGGAAATGCAACAAAGAGGGGCACAGGTTCAGCCAAGCATCTGTTTTGGCCATGAAGCTGCTCCACCAGAACCACTGAGTCTGATGCCAGTGCTTGGGCAGACAGAAGAGTGTCGGTGTGTATTTCTTCAAAGGCAAATCACATCAAAAATAAAAGCAATGGCAGCAGGAACAGGAGGGCAGCTGATTAATAGCTGTTCAATATGAGTAAGTGTAACTGAATGCTATTTTGCTAACACTTAATATACATCCTGTGATTTACAGTGTAATTTTGCTGCCAGGTATGAATAAAATTTTACTGGAGAGAAACAACTGGGCATGTTAGAGGCAAAAAAATATTTATAGCAGTGTTTTTGTGGGTACCTAGAATGTGTAATACTGCGAAACAAGACTGACGTTAGGGAAAAAATACGACCTTATACTTGTTGTAAAAAAAAAAAAAAAAAAAAAAAGGGAAGAATAGCCATACATTAAATTACAGCCCACATACCTGAGTATTAGTCTATACCGTAAAAACACAAATTGTAGTTTGACTCATTACACCCACACTACAGGGATATATTATCATGTCTTTCCCTTCATTTTATCTTTATTAAAGATATATAATCATACAACATATGGACACAGGTGGATAAAAACTCATCTTCAATGTTTAAAGAGGATACTAGTAATTAGTATTTTATTATTATTTCTGTTGTTGTTCTCCACCTTTTAAACTTTAATTGCACTAGAAAAAGATTTTTTCCCAAATTTCAGTTTAGCTTCTCAGCTTTTTATTCTATCGATTCTCCGTATTCACGAAAATACTCAAGCAGAGATGGATATATATCTATGTACACATATATGCACCAGTGGCGTAAGGGAAGCAGTGCTTGGCCAGTTAAAGCTAAAAACAGACATCAGTTAAGAGGATAACCAGTTTAGAAAATGGATGGATGGACATTTAAATGAAACCTGAGGAGCTCTTCCTTCGAAACGCTTTGACAGAACGTTCTACAGGACAGCTGAAGCTGTGCTACCGGACGTTCAGGTCAGCTTCCAGTCAGAAACACCACACGCCCTGTGAGTATGAGGGAGAAAGCTGTTCTGAAGGGGAAAATAAGTCAGCTTGTCAGTGAAGTCATGTTTTAGTGTGTATAACCAAGGTGTAAAGAGGTGCGATGAGATTGTGTGACGGTCATGAAAAACACATTTTCGCCCGTCAGATGAATAAATGAAGCGCACCCCTCTGCAGAGAAGTGCGAAGAAAGTTATTTGAGGGATTACAGCGTGCCCCAGCAGACGAAGGGTGACGGAGAAATGGCCCGTCATGTGACAGGTGGCAGGAAGCTGCGAGAGAGGTGACAAACACAGCAGAAACCGAGAGGATCGGGCAGTTAAAGAGGCAGGAGAGGCGAGCAGGAGACGTCAGCTGATCTCTGGGTTGCATCTCACCTACAAGTCATGCCTCTCTGTGTGCATGAGACCTCTCAGGCTAAATCTTCTCTTTCGCTGAAATCTGGGAACACGGTGACAAGCACGAGCGAGTCAGACGATCAGACGGGTTGTCAACAAAGTTTTTCCAAATTAAACTTTATGTGGTGCTAAACCTTAAAACTGAGTGAACCTGAAATGTCGCTAATGATCCCTCACAGCGCAAGAAAACTAATACCTGTTAGTTTCAGCTGTGCATGTGAAAAATTAAAGTTAAATCAAAGGTCCCCAACTTTACAGGTCAAAAACAAAAGACAGTCTTTTTCTATAGACAGCAAGACAGGCTTCTTCATACTCTGGATTTGACTGACATGTCAGTATCAGCATCAGTCTGTCCTTCCTTCTCTGACAAAGGTCTGTCCACCTGGTGCCTTACACGTCCTTTTGCTTTCTAAAGGAATCTTGCTGCCTGAATCTTTGTTTAACTAACATTAATATTTTAAGTTAACAAGTAAGTTAATCAAATTGCTGAAAGAGGCTAAAAAAAAAAAAAAAAGCCCTGAGGGAGCTGTAGAGGTGGCGATCATTATTTCCTGCATGTTTGTCACTTCGACTGACACCTTTCACATCGCGCATAATCATTTGATCCATTTCTAACATGAAAAAAAATCTTCGTTGGTGCAGCTTTAATATTACAGTTCAGGTTTCTGTGCAGCATCAGGCATCGCTGTTTCACCGACACTTTCACTCCTTTAAGTTTCAATTTGTCACTTTCTACGTGCAGCAGATTTCCCACTGGCACCAGGATTTAATTTAGACCGATAGGGTCTATCTACAATATCTCAACTGCCGCGGTGAGGAGAGGAGATGGAGCTGAAACACATGCTTTTAAAAAGAAAATCTCACTCTCACACATTTAAATTTTTATCTTAAAATAAATACACATGAGGCCTTTCAGGCTTCTGGTCTTACATCGCTCCTGCTTAAGTGGCGTCTTGTGCCAAGAGTAACAACCTCTCCCTACCATTGTAAAGATACACAATCACACAGGGCACCACCGTCCAATCAGATCTGGGCACCGGGCTCCTTCAATTTCCCATCGAAATATCCGACAGCCCCAAGTGAAGCTAGCAAACAATTCATAACCTGGACTCACAATGACGCACATCATTAACTCCACAAACACTGTCTGTATTTACTCGCACAATTTCACACTCTGATGTAAAGATGACTTATGAATGAGTGCTATGAATGTTAACAGTGTAACAAGGCTCTGTCCTGATACAGGCTGCTGACTGCCAATAAGTAGCATCATTCAATAAAGGCCATTTGCAGACAGAGATTAAAGTCAGCGGTGAAAACGTCAGTGATTTCAGAAATGCTCCGTGTCTTAATGTTGCTTCTGCTTTATTAAGAAGAATATTCCAAACTTTTTCCGGTTTGTCTCAGTGATTTTCTACTGTAGAATCAAAATGACATTTTATTTTAGAAAAATCTGAAAACAGGGGGCTAGAAAAAAGTTGAACTTATTTTTTTTTTTTATTCCACTGGCAGATTTAATTTTGTAAAAATAAAACTTTTAGAACACAGTAAGAGACATGAAAAAGACTCGGTAAAAATCTGTAATCCTATGTTTTATGGTGGAAAATGTTAATATTCAAAGAAATAAAACTTAAGCAAACCCTCAACAAACCACATCTAGACTTAACGGATCATGGACTGTGAGGGATATACTTCAAAGCCAAGAACTAACAGTAAACACATACACAAACTTACACACTGGCTCCAGCACTACAACAGTCATAAGTGTCTGAGTGTGTTCTACCTTAAATATGAGCAGCAAGAAAGTAAATACAAGCCAATGACAAAATGTGATTCACATAATAATAGCCTTAATCATGCTACCGCAGGAAATTAACAAAACGTAATCAGAGGTTCTGGCTTTCGTGGCCGACATTGTGCTCCTGCTTTGAGGATGAGTTCCTGGGGACTATATTTGAGCAGTGCTCAGAAGGCTGGTACTAAATCTGAATTCCAGGTATTTTTGTTGGGCAGTGCCGCCGATCTCGATGGCTGAAAGGGATGTGACGTCACAGCAAAACAAAGACAACAAGCACAACAACAGCGTCCACCGTTCTACTGCAACGGTACAGAGTCCGGGACAACCAAGACTTTAAGAAGAGAGACAGAAGAGGACGCTCAACAAAGATGATTTAGACCATGTGCAAAAAAAAACTGAAATGTTGGAGTTTCTGAAATGATGGAAAAGTGTGTCACCTTACATTAGCTGTTTTATTTTTAAGTTGAAGTGTAACAGACCACATTGAAAATGCAGTAAAACCTCAATGCAACAAAAGCCAGTCCACCTGTGGCCTGAGCTGGCTCCACATGTTCAGTAACTGCCTGAACAAGTAAGATTGTGAGACTTCATAAAGATGGACGAGGGTACACGAGCATCAGCAGGCTACTCAACAAACTCAAAACACAGCTGCAGCAGTGGTTAGGAGGTACAGGAAGAGCCAAGCTACCAGTAACATGGATCACACGGGGTCCAGCATCTTTGGCGTGGACCTGGTCAGGACTAACACACTGACTGCTCAGGGCCGACCGTGCATGAGTGCAAAAGATGACTGTATAGACAATATAACTTTACACCCAAATACTGAATGAAAAGATGGCTTGGCAGGAGAAGAACTTACCAACATGACAATGATCCCAAACAGTCAGCAACAATCACACAAGAGTTTTTAAAGAAGAAAAAAACACGAAAACTATGAACTGGCCAAGTTTGTCCCCTGACTTGAATCCAACAGAACAACTTTGGAGTGTTTTAAAGTGGTAAAGGTAGAGCAACAAAGCATCTGTCAAAGCTGGTATCATCTATGTCCAGGAGGAAAATAAAAGGCATACACAAACATACATACACATACAAATTAAATGGCTTTCTTCTACTATCAAATGAACAGGATTTGTATTTGTTTAGTTAATTAGCGCTCAGTTTTGTGTACGTACACGTGAGCTGTTAATCCTTTCTGTTCTTCAGCAGGAACCAGTGGACTTGGGGCTGAGAACCCCCAAACAGAGGAAGAAAGTCAAAACCTATTCCAGGAAACAAGGTGGTTTGGATTTTTAAACTCCTTGTTTACCATGAACACAAAGGTGCAGCGTATCCGGATCTAATGTGAGACTTAGATGAAGGGACCTAACAAAACAGAGACATGTAGAGCTGCGGTGAAGCAGCCAGCAGGTGTTAATAAACGCAGACTTCTCGCCCTCAGACACACGTGCGCCGACCTGACGGAGCTGCTCCTGGTATTAAACACTGATGGTGTGTATTCCCCGGGCACCTTGGCAACGCTGCACTCGTGCCCCTGTATGAAGTGGTCAAACCATATTCTGCAGACACTCTGCTTTTCTGGGCCTCCGTCCCCCCGTCAACCCCCCCCCCCCCTGTTGACTCACTGACAGCCTGTTATGTAATTGCTGCATTAAGGCCAAAAAACGGCCAAACATGCATAGGGACGGTTTTATTCCTCCCCCACACACACCTTGTGTCCCTCTCTCTTCCACCTCGCTCACGCTTTTCTGACACCGGGCTCTCCGCGCAAGCTGGGGCCGCAGATGCGTGTGTGGAATCACTAAACAGCGTCTCTCTCTCTCTCTCTCTCTCTCTCTGTGTGTGTGTGTGTGTGTCTGTCTCTCACTGTGTCTTGTTAATTCTCAGCCTCCGCCGGTTGTGACACCGCGGGGAAGTAGCCTACTTGATGCATATGGATTGGCTTTGACACATTGCGGATCTCTCCATGGTACTGAAAAGGGGGCCGGTGGGTGGGGGGTGGGGGGGGGTGCTTTTTAGTTTCCTTCAGGAGCGGTGCTGCACCAAGAAGCCTAAGGAGGCGAACCGGACTGACTCTGGTTTCTAACCTCTCCATCTGGTTCCCGGACAGGCAAGAAAAACTGTCCGCCCGACGATAACTGTCACGTTGGGATCAGTCTGTGGCTCATACCGCAGCGGGAGCACACTGAGAGCGTGGAAGGCAACTTACCATGTTGACTTCAGACACCATGTCAATACTGGCGATGTCTATGCTCATGCCAACATCCACGGGGGCGCCTGTGGAAAACAGGACCGCAGAGCATTAGTAGGCATGACAGCGACCCGCCGAGCATCACATGTTAGGTACATGAACGCAGCGCAGACTCTGGTGGCTTTTACCTCCAAAGTCAGGGCGCAGTCGGATGTCATAGCCCTTCAGCAGCTTGTCCACGGTGGCTTTCACGTATGACATGTTGCTGGGTTCATTGGCGCTGGAAAAGGGTGGGTAGGGGATTGGGGGGGGCACAGAAACCACATCTCAGTTCAGAACTAAGGAAATCTCACGGGGGGCCCCGTCTGAAATAAGACGTGACACATGATATGAGGGTATGATCAGAGCTCACCTTTGCGTCCCGCAGACCACAGTCACCAGGAGGGACAGGCAGAAGATCCCCAAGCATCCGCGGTCCAGAGTAGTCCACATTACCACTAACTCTGATCCTGCCAGCGACTTTGACACAAGATTTCAGGGATGCAATTTTTAGGCTGCAAAATTATTCCAACAGCAACGCATGCGCGTCGTTTAACCAACATCCAAGCTTCGGTGGCGAGGTGAGACGGGACGAATTTAGATGGGAATGTAGCAACGCATAAGAAAACAAACAAACAAACAAACAAACAAACTAAACAAAAAACAGCCTATAGGTGTTCACCTGAAGAGTGGAGGCTGGCGCATGAAGCGGCACATGCGGTCTCTGAGCACCTCTAGATGTCAATACTCAGACCCCCCCCCCTCCGGCGTTCCCTGTCAGCTTATTCCAGCAGACGCAGTGTCCGGAGCAGGTCTGCGTCAAAAGCTGGTCTTAACCGCTGCCGCTCAACTTGAAGACCTGACACAGTGAGCTCCGATCGCGGCTCTCCGGTCACCTTTAGTGAGCTGGAAGAGAGAGAGAGGGAGAGGGAGAGAGGGGGGGGGGAGAGAGAGAGAGAGCGTCACGGAGCTCAGGCACGTCTGAGGAGCAGCGAATTTTCGGGGCTCCGTCAGACAGGGGGATCCCATCCAGCTCTCTTCACGGGCTGCGCACCAACCCAGCGCATTGTTTCAAATCCCAGTAAAAAAAAAAAAACGTTAATAAACGCGACGCACGACCAGCTGATGAGACAGGAGACAGATAGAGATGCGCTGCACGGGAGCTGAAATGGCTTCTGCTTCGCTGGCAGGGCGGGAAGGGAGCGGAGATCTGTCCCCCATCTGACCCGTCTCAGTGTTTGTCATATTATTTAGAGTCAGAATTAGTCAGAATTTAGTGTGGCGCCCCTGGTTTTGGTATTTTCACAATGTTAAGTAGCCTACAGTTCAGTGAATGAGAAAAAAAAAAAAAAAAGGTTCCTTCATCCATCAGCCAAACCACAAAGACCTCTCCTGACTCCCTGAACACTCTGCAGGACTCTAGAACACCCCGTCACGACAAGAACTTCCTCAAGAACCCTGGGACGGACAGGTCCGCCCCTCACTGACCTCCATGACTAAAAGAATCTATAAAAGAGATTTGGTTGGAGATGGTAACTTCAAGCTAAGTTTAAAGATGTGCTCTGGTGTCTGATGCAAAAACCTTGATCTGTCTCCTGACGTCCACTGAGTCCTGGCTGATGACTTCTCCCAGTGGACACTCTGAATGGTTTTGGTTCTGGTGTTCACTGGCAACTGGTGTTGTTTTGGATGTAGTAAAGTAAAACATTGTAATGCTCAGTTTCTAAGTTACTTTACAAAGAGTAGGGGAGAAAGGCGGCGCTGGTGATGTTCATTATAATGAGAATTTAGCAGCAGGAAATGACGTGACACTGAATTGCTCACAGCACACAGGCAGACCTCTAATTTAATCATTTGAGAAGGATCATCTGCCTTTACAGGAACACACAGCTGCCTCAGCACTGGTACAGTCAGGTGGGGAAGCTTCATTTAGTAATAAGAAAACATCTGGTTCAAGTCTTGTTGGGACTTGAGCTTTCGGTAACAGGCCAGTCTGAATGTGTGCCAGCAGATGATGTATTAACTGTCTATATTCGCAGATAAAACAGCAGGGCCCTTCCTTGTAGAAGGAAGCCCGTCTGCTTTCAGCAGGTCAAGGTGGCCTGGCAAACTCAAACATCCTGTCTAGGCTTCCTTCTGTGATCTCTAACTACTTTATCCTAACGCTATTGGTTGCCAGCATGGATTACGATGTTAATAAACCTAGTGGAGCAGTGTGCCTGGGTTCCCTGTTTCTTCCTATGTAATGCCAGCACCCTCAGATTAGACACAGAAACGGTGGCTGGCAATGCTATGATGTTGAAGGAAATGGACTCATTTATTAGTAGCATGCATTGTCAAAACAGGATTGCACCTGGTTGTTTGCTCACAAACTCTGCACAATTTGCTGATATGCTAACACTGACAGACTTGCTGTCGAGCTGTGGCCAATGCTACCTGGGGTGCCTGTCAAAATTAAGTTCATGTTCAGAGAGACAAGCCATTTCAACATTTCTGAAGATTTATTTAAAAAAAATCAAAAAACAAAACATATAATTTACAAAAGTATTCTGACCGTTTGCTGTGGTCAGGTGCGTCCTGTTTGCTTTAATGAAATCTACAGAACAATAAAGTGTACAAAAAGTCAACTCGTCTGAATACTCTCTGAAGCTACTGTGGGATATGGATTTAGCAAGTGAGTAACAATGTAGGTAATAAGAAAAGTGAAGATTAAGGAGAGTGAACAGATTAAGACACAGCCGAGGAGGAGCAAGACCAAACAGCAGTTGAGGTTGTGCATCACAGGAAGCAGTGTCACACAGAACCAACGGCATAAAAGGAATACCCTGATACCCCGCTGAGAAGTTTGGGCAGAACGTGCTAAATGTATGTTTCAGGTGACACTGACATTCCTTTTTATGGATTTATGAAGTGAACAAAGTTATTTTAGAAGACAAGTTGGCATATCTGTGCAGTTAGAAGGAACACCACTCGTCTACAGTATGCTGTAGTCCAGAGACCAGGGCCTGCTGAATCTCTGCCAGGTTGACAGATGCTAGCAACAGAAAGTAAGTGGAATCAGACTCATCCACGTATATCTAGCTTCTCATTCGACTCCAATCGTGTCTCCACTCTCGATGCAGGTGCAGAGAATGGAGATACGACTCCAATCGTGTCTGGATCACTCTATTTACCATGCTCTGATCTGTAACCCTAAGTGCCTCTTTGTTCCAGCTCATCTCCACTCTCGTGTTTTTCCAGCAGGACCATTCCACATGCTTGGCAGGTCATTCGAGGACAGCTAGGATCCTGTCCCTCATCCTTCAGTGCTTCCTGTGGTCTGATGTCTGGGAGTTTTCGGCTGCCTGTCCCATCTGCTCCCAGCATAGGGTCTCTCAACACAAATCCTCGCTGTTGCCCATCCCTCATAACCCCTGGTCCCAGAACACTCTGGACTTCATCACAGGTTTGTCACCATCAGATGGTAATACAGTCTTCCTCACAGTCATAGACACCTTCTCCAATCTTGCACGGCTCATGCCATTGTCTAGATCAGCTTGTGCTGAAGAAACTGCTGAGCTAATGCTGCAACATGTCTTCCACCTGCATGGCAGGTTTATAAAACCGCTACAAAAGTTTTTGAGTGAATTCTAGCCAATCAGAAAAGGCCAAAGTCAGGGGTGGGAGCTCATGTCTGCCAATCAGTACGTGAACGCACCTCTGGTCTACTTCTCTTCTCCTGCCGAGGCTTCAGGCTCGTATTAGCTGTTGGAAGACGTCACTATGGCTGACTCACAGGCAAGCAAGATCCCAAATCCTGCATTAGGTGAGACAGACAACACAATGAGGAGGACGCAGGTGAAGGGCTGAGCGGGAGTGAAATGGTGCAGAGGGAGGGAGAGAGGGAGGGATGGGAAGAGCAGGGGGGTTTGCTTTTTAGTCTCATGCTAGTATTAGCTTGATATCCAGTGTGTTTGCTTATTTCTTTTTTAGTGTAACATGCCCTGAACTCCCCTACCATTCTCTCCTCCATGCCACCCAGAGGTGTCACCCACGTGAACAAACAACACCAGCTGCTGCTCCACCTGCGCTCCTGCCCCACCCCCGCCTCCCCCACTCCTCCTTCTGCGCCTTCATTTCCCTCCATCTGCCTCCTCTCCTCCTCCCTCTGCCCATGAACACTGTGTGAAAAGTCTTCCCGGGAACTTCCTGCTTCTGACAGTGGAAATAAAAATGTACAGCTTATCTTGCATGGTTGCAGTTACGCAGTTCATTGCATTGCACTGCAGCATGAGTTGTGTGAAGCAGCTGAAGGCATCTCATCCAGTCTCATCCAGCAGGTCTTCAGATTACAGTCTTAGTTAATTACAGGGCTAACTCTGGTGTAATTATTAGGTAATTGTGGAGCACTTATTAAACAGTTACGGGTTGTAATAATGCAGCTAAATGAGCACGAATCAGCATGTCTCAGCCAGTAAATACCAATACCAGTAAACCTATAAATGACCTGCTATGTCGTCACACACACACACACACACACACACACACACACACACCACTTTAACATAAGATAAAATAAAATGTACAAAGATGTGCAGAAGTAACGAGGCTAACAGTGCAACTCCATCAGGTACTGAGGCAGATTCTTTATTTGTTAAACTGAAGTTGGGAATAGGTGTGTACAGTGTATGGTACACACATACACAGACACACACAATAATATAATATGGTGTTATGACACGTGGTACAACAACTAGATATTATAATAATAATCTGAGTTCTGTATATGTAGTATAAAACATATAGAGGGGTCCAAAATCTGACACCACTTTCCAGTTCTTGACTGTGCAGACATAGAACTACTGCCACTACAAATAATAATAATAATAAAAATAAGAAGAATAAGAAGACGAAGAAGAAGAACAAACTAATTATTGATAACTGATCTCATTAATTAGCAGTATCATGGTGCTAAGTTGCCATGTTGTGCAGCTAGTTGAATACTGGCCTCACTACCACTCCACTGACTGTAAGGAGCTAAATAATATGACGAATGAAGTAAAGGAAACCACATTCTGGATAATATTGTTCTTTACATCTATGAAACACAGTCCACTGATCCAGAGGACTCAGCCCATGGACAACAGGGAGTTTTCACTGCAAATACACACAATCAAAAGTCTCTCTTAGGCTGGTGTTATACTTTCTGCTTCTATGACTACATCAAAACACGAAAAGGGTATTTAAAAGTCTGAGGTTTGTCCCTTTTGATTTTGACATATGCAGTGGAAATGAAACCCCTGGGATTTATTACGCTTGTTGGGGCTGAAAAAGGTATTGACAACTACATGTACTTTTTGGGGTAATGTTTTAATTCACTGTTAAAAAAAAAAAAAAAAAGTCAAACATTAAGATAAGAAATCCTTTATTAGTCCCTCAGTGGGGAAATTGCATTTAGCAACAGCAAGGGTACAGTATAGTAAGTGAAAGTAAAATATAAGTAAGACCAATATGGCCAGAACAAGATTAAATAAACACTATTCCAGCAGTAGAATAACTAATAAAGATACTAAAGATACTGTAAAAAAAAATAAAATATACATACATACATAAATAAATAAATATGAGATGGAGGTTGTTGAGTTGAGTGACTTTCGCACACAATAAATATTGCACACTAATAATTGAGTTATTGCACATTGATGTTACACTGACATAGATATTACACTGAGACAGTAAAGCAAAGAGCTCTTTATATATGCAACACTGTCACAAAGCCTTTTTACTCTTATTGTAGTTATTATTACCACACATTAACATTATTTCTCATCTTCATTCGCACAGCTACAGTCTCAGGTACTAAGACCACAGAAGGTGAGTTTTAGAAGCACTTTTACTATAGAATGTCATTAAACAACTTTGTCTTGTAACGTACTTTATTTTAATATCAGGACTTTTGTTGCTGGAAATCTTGACTTTATTGTAAATCAGCTTCATCGTTATAATGCACTGACTCTTCCACTAGAATTATGACTTTACTCTCACAGTGTTACAACTTCCCTCTCAAAAATGAAACATATTTTCAGTCAACTGCTGTAAGGACCCTTTCTTTGAAGACCTTATTATTGTACATTTTCACAGACGATGTGTTACTTGTTCTATTCATGCCCCCGGAGAACGAACACGACTGTTCCACAGTAAGTATGAGTCATCCTGATAAGGTATGAGAGTATTCGTCTGATATTTGCAAAGCCTTTTAAATGAACGTCTCATTAGCTCTACCCGCTGGGTTTGTATGAAGGGCGTCAAGACTGTGTGCAAAGTGACTGATGGGATAATGTGAAGCATGTTTAATGTGTCTTTCCTTTGTGTGTGAGCAGGGTTATATATCCTCCTCTCTGGCAGTGCTCTGCTGCTGCTGCTGCTGACTAATTATGATCATGTGCATTATTTGTCCTGATGGGCCTGAACACTGTAACAAGTGTACAACAAGGAAATACAAAGATGAATGATGTGACCATTGTTGATGTGGCTGACACACACAGGAAACCTTTAGCATGGAGGTAACAAAACAGTTACCAATCTCAAATATTATCATAAAATATTTGCAGAAAAATCTTTTTTGTATTTCACAAGGTGTGGCTACATCAGACAGACAGACAGACAGACAGAAAACACATGATTTCTTTGGTTTATTGTTATCAAGAAATAAAAATAGCAAACCTAAATTCTTGATGGTGTTAACATGTAAGTTCTCAACAATGTCAGTATCAGAGTTAACAAATAGCAAAGAATGTGTTCAAAACTCAACAAAAAATAAATAAATCATCACATAACAAAATGAATATTTAGTACTTCTGCCATTAGCACACAGTAGCAATTTAATCCTGGCTGTTCTCCATGTGCCTTTCACACTGTTGAGGGGTAATCTTCTCCCATTCTTCTTGAATTACTGGTTTTTTCCAAATTCTTTGGTTTCCACATTGAAACAGACCTTTTGATAATCCACCAAAGATTTTCAATGGGGCTCATGTCCGGGGATTGAGCTGGCCACTCTGTGACCTGGATATTGTGCTCCTGCAGCCAAGTTCTACTTGACCTGGATGCGTGGCAAGGGGCATCAGATGTTTGTTTTCCAACACAATCATCTTCATGTAACTGATGAGAATCAGCTGATGACTGTTATTCTGGGTCAGGGAGACAATGACCCATCTCTAATGTTTTTCAGGGCCAGCGAGGGTGTATTACAACTGCATTATATACAGGGATGACTAATATTTAATCCTCCACCACTCACATATATGAGAGAACACAATATTATAAACACCTTTAATGCACAGTCCAATGTGACCACAATCACACTATTATGAATCCTAGTAAATACACAAGCATAATGTCTAATCCTTTCAGATCAGAAAGAGCTATAAAGGTGCTGACAGCTTAACTTCAATCCATAATATGAAGTAAAAACGAATCTTCATGTAACCGGTTGCATTAACCACTTGAGTTTGCACCACTGGTCCCGATTTCATTTAATATAACTAGCCACATTAGTTTGACTGTCAACCTGAACTGCAGGTGAACTGTTGTTCGTCTGACTCGTCTGAATCGCTAAAACGTAGGTTATGATACTGAGGTCTGGGACCAGGTTTGTAACTCCGCATCCCGACGCCCGTCACTATGTGTAATGCACAAAAATTAACTACACACCTACAACGGCAGAAGCAGTGACACTGTCAATTCAAGCTGACGTGATAGCCAAAACCCTCCATACATTAAACTAGGTACGTTAGCATTAGCAACAGCCAAGCTAATCTTGCTAGCGCAACCGACGAGATACAGCTCACAGCTAGCTACGAAGCGCGAAGAGCCAAGTCACTAAAAAAACGTTTGAATCAAACGTTATTAATGAGCCACATTAATAACCACTAATACTCCTCTTCTTCTTCTTCTACTACGACTACTTTCACTTCTACTTTTTCTCTGGGTTCAATGGCTGATAGCAAACCAACGTATCAAGGTTTATACCGCCACCTACTGTTCCGGAGGGTGTAAAAAAAAAAACAAAAAAAAATCAGGGCTTCATGCACATTAGGCGGAAAAAAAATCTTTAAGAAAAATAAAGAGAGCCTTGCAGAAGCCCATCATTTTCTCACCCATCTCTAAAATTCTATCTGCCAAACATCAAACATCACATTCATCTCATGTACATTTAAATAAAAGGTCGATTTTAATCCAGCATGTCCATGTCTTATGCTTGCAAGAAAAACAAAACACGTCCTATCTTCTGCATTTCCCCTTTTAAAGCTTTCATCTTAATTGATTTCTGTATGTTGTAAAAATGTCTCCCTTTGATGTCAGTGCTCCATAAATCCCTTTCATAATTTTAATTTTAATTTCCAGCACTTTCTTTATGATCTGGTCTGCGTTCCCACCCTCTACACCAACATGAGTAGGAACCCAACAGAACTGTACAGTAATTCCAACTAGCAATATCATAAATATTTCCATCAATATTGTTTTTGCTTTCTCCATCAATTTGGTGTTTGTTGTTGGCAAACCAGCTTAGCTTTATCAGTTTCTCAACCATATATCTTTCCTGTTGTTTTCCCCAAGAGACCTGACAATGAAAACTCTGGGTATTTTTCTTCTTCCTCAGTGACGGTTATTTCTTTTAATATTGTATTTCCTGCGATGAGACAGTACATGTTCCACTGTTTCTGGTCGGCCACTGTGTGTGCATTTTCCTTTTGGGTGCTTGCATGTTTTAAATAATGTATGGTTGGAGTCCTGTATGACCTATTCTCGGGCAGGTGATGACATTTTTGTCCCTTTCGTTTCCTGCCCTCCATCCTCCCAGCACCAACCTGTCTTTGAATATTATATAAATATCTTCCAGTTTCGTTGTCATCCCAGTGCTCCTCCCATACTGACTGGGAATATGTCCTAATGAATGTCTCAGTTTCAGCTTTGTCTCATGGGACTTGTAGGCCTACTTCTTTACATACATTATTGTAGCATAGATATTGTATTATGAAAACTGTATTAGTGAACATATTTATGTTTCTTATATCAAAAGATTACAGTGTATTTGAAGCAGTCTGTGAATTGTGGAGAGAAAACGTAAAGTGTTTGAACTCTTCTCTCCTCCACTTGTGTTTTTTTTTTTTTTTTTCCACAGACATTTTTCCACTTCAGCTGTTGCAGCCTGCATTTTCTTACTGGTATAAGATAAATATACTGTCCACAAAGCCTGCTGAACCTTGTGCAGTTCCATTCTCCATCATGTACAGTGCACTATGCAGTATTATGCACCTACTGTCACTATTTTCCCATCAAACAAAAAGTCCAGAATCAAATTATATGCTCTGCTGCATCAAAGAAGACAGATATCACTACTTCCTTAAAGGTCCGTGCTTTCCTGATGTCTGATTCCAGGCACAGTGCCATTGTATTTTGATTCCTACTGAACCAGCTTTGATAGGAACACAAATGAGCTTTACATTCTAGGAAATATGTTAATCTCTTTGATCGTTTGCTTCATGACTTTTTTTTATTTCTGGCTTTTATAGCTTTTATTATAGCTGCTGTTCCACCAGGACACATCTAACTCCTGTACTCTTGGAAACTGTTTCTTCAGCCGACTTAAATTGTTCCATTAACTATGGTAGTTCACTGTTGAATATGTTTACATCCATCAGGTTCTCCTCTTGAAGTTTCACATCGTTTTGTGCTAATTTCTTGGAAAGAGTCCCAGTTTGCATTTTCCAGTTTCTAATCCAGGAACTCTGTTTTCCTTATCATAGCAAATCTTTGTGCCAACTTCAGTCACTGCAGAGTCGTAATCACTACTTACTGTACTATGTTTTATCACAGTCCATTTGCTCACACTTGATGCTGCATTAGATGCAAATGTTGCATATGCTATCATTCTTCTAACTGTGGTACGTGTCTCCTGTTTACAAATGACATCAGGTTTTTCTCCCAATTTATCGATATGCTTCTTAAACTCTTGGCCGTTTGCCTTTAAGTCCCCTTGCGTTCCACTGGCGTACGATTAACAAGATCCAGCCCAACGTCTGAGAGGATTGTGTATCTTCATTAGGAACGTCTCGAAACTGTTTCCCAGAGCAGCCCTTTCACATCTAGGTACTTATCAGCTGAGTCGACAGTTCGTTTAGTCCTTTGATTTCAGCTCTCTGACTGTGCTGAACGGTCCATTGTCTCCACCATCAAGAGGACAAAATCATTCTGACTCACCATCAGAGTTTCCACTTCCAGTTTATCACATTCCTTCACATTTACCTGTGTCTTTGTTCCTAATGTCATTCTGTCGCTCCTGAAACCTTCTTTGCTGCCTCTGCAGAGCCGATTCTCAGCCTCGCTCTCGCTTCAGCTTTGAACCCTCTGCCCGTTTGCCCGACTCATTTTACATTTACTACACCTTTGCTTTTTTTTGGTTTTCTTCTGAGCCTTATTGTTATATATACATGGCAAAATAGATTTTACCCCATTATTTTCAAATGCCACCTTTAGCCAGTGAGCATTAGCATCGTGTTTGGGGTTAATTACATTACTAGGGAAACCTGTTAAGCAAGATCATTATGCCAGATGAATGCAATGTTCCATGACAAAAGAAAATAGAGTCCCCCCTCCAACACTCCACCCCCATGGCACGTTCCAGAGTTTAGTGGCTCCCTGAGCTGAAAAGTTGAGCTGAGCATAAAAAAGAAAAATCTGACTGTATCAGTATTTCCTGTTTAGAGAAAGAGAAGCCTCATAACACTTGTTTATTCAGGGTCTGCTCTTCAGTTGTTGATCATCTCACACACATGAACAAAACAACCCTAACCCTAATCTGTCATGGTTAGGCCTCTCCCTCATTTCCTCCCTCCCCTCCCTCATGTTTCCTGTTTGTTCCAAGCTGGTCTCTCTCCCTGTTGGTGTGTGTTTCTCTGTCGGGGTGTGGCAATCCGGGTTTCCCCCCTGCAGCTCATCCACCTGTGTGCCTGATGCTCGTCCAGTAATTGACGCCAGCAGTATAAATACTCCGGCTCTACATGTCGGTCTTCGCCAGATCGTTCAGTTGGTCGGGGTGGTGTTGATGTTAAAGGCCAAACTCCAGTCCAGTCTCTTGCTTTTCTCCCTCGTGTTTGACTGAACTCTGCCTGATCTTGTTTCCGCCTGTGCCTCAGGTCCATCACCTCCTGCTGCTCCAGTCTGTTCGCCTCACCCAGCTCCTCGCTCAGTCTGCCTGTTCATTCTATCACCCTGCTCCCTCTGCCTGCCCAGTTCAGCCCTGGCTCAAAAACCCAGCTCCTTCTGCCTGCCCTGCTTTGCCATCAGCCCTGATTCCCTCACTCACTTCAGTCCAAGGTTTATAGTAAATCTGCATTTGACATCTTGTGTGTGAGTTCGCTGAGAGGCTTAATGGACTTTGTAAAGGGTTATTTATATGACTCCAGGTGCTTCCATCATCTGAGATAAATCTGTCCTCACTATATATGAAGGGACCTCAGATATTGTGAAAGAGGGGATAGTTATCCCTAAAAGAAGGAGTAATCAAATCAAAGAGTGCATCTTGTAGGTAGGAAGGCAAAAGGTGAGCGGTCTGACTGGAGCGTAGCGCGAGCACAGCCTGATGTTCTACTGCTGAGAACAGCTGAACAACCTGGTGAAGATGAGTTGGAGAACCAAGGTTTAAATACAGCTGGGCTAATGAGCTGATAAGACTCAGGTGTGTTGGCTGATGCAATCTGAAGGTGGAGTCGACTGGAGCAGGAAAGGTGCAGGAAAGGATTAGCAGGATGCTAACGTTACAGCCTCTGGCAGCTGGAAGCACATGCCATCACATCATTAGTATGTCTGGGTTTGAACACAGCATTTTCAATAAATGACAGGAGAACACATGAGCCTGAGGGGAGAGAGAAGAGACTGACAGGGACAGAAGGAATTATTGTGATCGCCGTCCAACTTTGTATTTAAACTTATTTCTCGGTGAAATAAATAGTTGCACGAACTAATTCCAGAGTGTGTAGGTCTGTGTCAAGCCTTCACTCCTGGAGAAGAACAGCAGAGCAGTCACATTAATTAAGATTACCAGGAATGACACCAAGGTGGCCCCCAGGCATAAGCTAATTAAGTGGCTCCTCGGGGGCCATTTGGTCACCAGAGTTTCTCAGCCTTAGGCTTAGGACTCCATCGCCCATTTTCACACTGGACAAAAAATCCCCCCACTAACATCTGGCCTTTGTCTTCAGCAGGAAAGTTATCATTTGGCATTCATTCCCGGTGTAAATCACTCTGCAGTGGACACAGGCAGTTACGGCTCCAGCTCTGATCTGCAGTGATGGAAACATAGCCCATGATGCCGTGACGCATATTGAAATTCTGGACGTTGATACATAAATAGCCGGGAACCTTTATTGTTTTTTTTTTTTTTTTTTTTTTTTTACAGTCTATGGGAACAATGTGCAACGGCAATTTTGTTCTTCATATGCAGCATTGACAAAACAGCGAGATAGGAGGAAGTATGTAAATACATCATAATCACTGGCCTCCATGCTGCAGAGGTGTTTCCTTCTTAAGTTTTTGAGTGAGCCTTCTAACCAATCAGATAAAGTCCAACACACACTCACTGTAGTTACATAAACTAGACTATCTGATCTCAGAAAAGAGAAGTGTAAACACACTTCTTCACACACAGATAGAGCAGGGATAACAACTAAATCAAGGAGGTCCCCATGAAATCCTAAAGCACAGTGTGACCAGGGCCTTAGAGGTACTGAGGACAGGCCAGGGTACATATGGAATACCCTGTAACCCTTCCACACATAAACACTGCTGTGTTGTCACCACAGACATTTATGCAGATGTAACACGTCAAATGTTGAAGTGCTCTCAGAGAGGAGAGAGGCTTTTTGGAGCTGCCCAAATGAAGAGAGCGCGAGGATTATTCTGATTAAGATAGAAGACTAAGTGGGGAGAGTAAACAGTGTTTCCAGCCCCAACCACAGGCACAGAGCACATGAAAATTCACTGTACCTAACCAGCCTTTACAGCCTGGGGTCTCTTTGACCCACAGGTCATGTGTCATGTGTCATGTGTCACTTTCATTTTCTGTTTTCTCATGTTTTTTAAAAGAGGGTACAGACTCTCCAGGACCACTCCACTATAGAAGAGGAGAAGTACAGTACTGTGGTGCCATCTAGTGGTGTATGATATTGATGTGGTGCACCCAACACTACTTTCCTAATATAAAAGGCTTCACTGTGACAATGATAGAACCTGCACACTAAAGAAGCTATCAGTCAAGTGTGTCAGTCAATCAGTTTACCTATCAGTGAACATCTTCACAGGCTGAACATGTATTTCATTAACTGGAATATACATATTATGTAGAGCCTTAAATGTGTAGAATACATGTATTTGTGTGTGTAGAGTATGTGTGTGGTATTTATCACAAGTTGAACTCATGACATGAGAGCTTGACCTCTTGATTTCTGATGCCAGTGAATGTTATCCAGGCAGAAATTATATTTATACATCCTTTAAAATGTAATTGGCAAAGCAAAGCAGTACATTTTTTTTAAATTTTGTTTTGAGGAGCGTGGGTTCTCTCCGGGTACTCCGGCTTCCTCCCACAATACCAAAAACATCTACATGGGATAGGTGAATTGGCTACTCTAAATTGCCCCTAGGTGTGAGTGTGTGGTTGTCTGTGTTTGCGTGTCAGCCCTGCGATTGACTGGCGACCAGTCCAGGGTGTACCCCGCCTCTCGCCCATAAGCAGCTGGGATAGGCTCCAGTTCCCCCGTGACCCTGATAGAGGATTAAGCGGTAGAAAATGAATGAATGAATGAATGAATGTTTTGAGGAGATAGGGTCCAAAGATTAAGTGATGTGATACAAAGTACAGGGGTTTACAGAGACAGTGTAACAGCCAGGGCTTTTGAGACAGAAGTCCTAAACTATAGAGGTGACAATGGACAAGAAAGGACAGTTCACAAAAGGAATTCTGGGTATGATTTTGAACAGGGGAGTCTACAAGTCTCCATGACAATGTCTCAGTTACCAACAGCAGACATTTTATATAGTAACGGTGGGATAAGCACCGGTGTTTCTAACAACGTTGTACTCAGGTGACACAGTAAACCATGACAGTGTGACGCTGGGCCTGAAGCAGCTACATGTAATTCAGACATCATTTATCAAATTACTTACAACGGTTTGTCAAACTGCACCCGAGCAACACTTTAACCACTCTTAACAGTTTGTGTGTGTGTGTGTGTATGTGTATGTGTGTGTGTATGAATGCATCTACACTCGTAGCAGTTTATTAGGAACACTTTGCTAAAAGTAAAGCAAGAATGCATGACGGTGATAATGTTCAGTTTGTGTTGAAACAGACACGCACTGATACAGCCTCATGATAGCTTTAGGAGGCTGCAGTTCGTGTGGCTGTTGAACTGTATTGCCTTGCAGGTGTCTCTATTATTTTGTCCCCCCTATTCATATAAATGAGTGTAGGCTGAGTAACAGAGACACCTGTCTGTATGATGCAGCGTCAGTGCCAGTGGTGATATTTGAATGTGTCTGAACATCAGACAAAGGCGGCAGAATTAAAAATGTGGATCCAGTTTAAAAAAAAAAAAAAAGGTGAATCAAATGAATTGTGCATAATAATGTATTTAAACTGAAAAAGTGCATTAAAATACATCAAGTATTGATCCTTATTTAACACTTGGTGAAGTGAACCATTTCACCAAAACAGGATTTTGTCATCATCCCAGAGCTTGAGTGTTTCTTTTGATGTACTTGACCATAAGATGGCATCCTAAGTTTGATTATCTTTCTCCATGCTTTCAACAACAACAACAACAAAATCCCATCACAGTGAAAGGGGATGTGTGTTAAATATGCACTCTACATCACAGAGTAAATGGGAATTCATTTGACCGATTGTATTGAAATATTGATTATTTAAGAAATTGATGGCTGCCCCTGATGAGCGGCTCACTGCTCATTACTGAATGTGAATAGTGAGCAAATAAACCTGTCAACACAAAGCAGCAGAGTATAAAAGGGAATATAAAGTAAGAGGTGCTGCAGATGTGAAGAGGTTTGCATGTTAATGTCTACACTGAACATAAAAGTTGAACAATGCTTGCTGTTCATTTAATATACAAATATTTGGGGTTTTTTTTCTAATGTCAGTTTATGGAGTTTGACCAAAGTGTTATTTCTTATTTAGAGGTGAACAGATATTGAAAATTATTATTGATTTCAACCTAATATTGGTTTATAGAACTCATTTACATTTAAGAGTTTACATTGGCAGATCCCAGAATCCCACATCCCAGAATGCACTGGACCAACAGATTTATGGGCATTAGACTCATTTTACAGTATTTGTGGACTTCTATTCAGAATCTGTAGATAGATTGGGATTTATCTAAAGATTCTAAAGAGAACGTTAATTAAAAAGCATGTAAGCACAGGAGTCTGATGAGGACAGAGACAGCAGCACAGGGACAAGTAAATGCAGAGCACAGCAAAGAGTGGAGTGAAGAACCAGTGTTAATATAGTGCAGGCTGAGGGTGTGTCTGATGAGGTGGTCGCAGACAGGTGGGCAGAGGTTCTGGCGGGAAACTTAAAATAGGTCAGCCACACCCAGGCCTAGGCACACACACACAGACACGAAAACAGATAAACAGGGGACAAACACTAGGGAGGACGCTCCTGATTCTGCTCTTTACTTATTTTGTTCTTCTATTCCTGTTTGACAATTTGTCAGTGAACACAAAACAAGCGTCCCCCCCAAATTAAACAACAAGCCCTCTGCAACAATACGCAGTGTTGTTATCTGATCTGATGCCGCCATCACTGAAGCGGCATCATTTGTCTGTGCCCTCCAAAGCAGCTTCAAGTCACTGCTGAGAAACACATCTGTCTAATGGTGTGTCAGTTCTATGGTGCCTTCTTTCCCTCTGACACACCAGAGTCATTATTCCTATGGCTGGCTTGAGGGCTTTGTTGAACGTCAGTGGTTTTCAGGTTGTTGCCGGGGACTTGCTCAAGCGTTCACATTCTCCCTAATATGAGGACACAGAGTGTGGAGGCTGGAAAACCAGGGAGTCAGTGATGGTTGGTAGTTTGATCTCTGGCTTTTTTGCAAGTGCAGCGGGGGTGCACTCTGAACAGGGTTAGGGTTACGCACTCCAAATCAAGCAGACTCAAACCCAGAACCTTCTTGCTGTGAGGTGACAGTGCTAATCACTGCACCACTGAACTAAACCAGCATCAAGAAACACAAACAGTCAGATGATCAGACAGGCTGGAAATAGACCTCCAGTAAAACAGTAAAACTCTCAGACATCCATCACTGTGACATTTCAGGTAAAAGACAGACACAGTTTCCTGTTTCTTTCAATAAAATAATGTCTCTCATTTTCTGTAATAGTTCACATCACTCAGTCCACTAAACCATCCAGTTTCAACCTGGAAAGAAATACTAAATTGGAGAAATTACTGTAAGGTGGCATGGCAACCAAGATATTATCCCAGTAAGCCTTTTTTAATATCTCCTCCTCTTCTTTCTTTTCAGAAAGCCTACCTCTGTACCTGTGCATTCTCAAAATGTGATGCTGTTAGTTTTTTTTTGCAAAATTTCTCTCCATTTAACTAAATAAATAAATAGTCATTAGTTATATTATAAAACATATTGAGTAAGTAAGTTCCAGATAATCCACCCCACTTATTCCAAACGACATATTTAACTGATCTACCTCAACAGCCTGGTTTCATTAAGGCACAGCCCCTGCATGAGAATGGTTCATTTACCCTCGACATCGTTTTTTTTACGTGACACATACATCGCACAGTCTGATCGCTCATCACCATCAGTCAGCGTTTGTCAGCTGGAGCTCAATCACGCAGGTGAGCTGTCACGCAGCCATTAAAAACCCTCTTAAGGCCTCCATCTCAGAGGCATTTTCAACTGTTGCACTTGTTTACTGGTCCCAGTGCAGCCATCTCTCAATAGATACAGACTCCGCAATGAGCTGGAGGCTTGTTCAGGATCAATAGTCCAGATAATGAAGGAATAAATGTCTCCTTTCAGCAGCTCTCGTGTCGGGAAGACCAGAACTGTTTTTGGTTAAAAGGGGGGCTGGATATTCCGGTGAGGGCTGATGGCCGACTTCCTGCTCAGTCAGTTTGAACGAGGTATAAAAATGTGAGGGGAGGACAGGGGGGATGCAGATATTTTCAGGCACAGTACCTGAATGAGTATGTCAGTGAACATTTCTTTGTCCTAACATGTGTTAGCATTGCTAGCATTTGCTAACTCGTACTAAATGCAAAGTACAAGTAAGGCTGAAACTGGCGCTTAATACAAACAAGGTTCAGTGCACAAGAAGGCAATCCACAATCTGGCAGAGGTATCAAAAACATGAGGCAACATCAGCAACAACCACAAGGAGTAACACTAGGAACAAAAGCTGGGACACTTGACACTATCAGGACAAAGACAATCTGGC
The DNA here is from genome assembly GCA_016801885.1 of Toxotes chatareus. Taxonomy (NCBI): domain Eukaryota; kingdom Metazoa; phylum Chordata; class Actinopteri; family Toxotidae; genus Toxotes; species Toxotes chatareus. The sequence goes on from CM028899.1 coordinate 21,198,389, forward strand.
ACAGACAAAAGGGAAGACAAGACTTAAATACACTAGGGGGTGGAAAGAAGAATTAAACACAGGTGAAACACATTAAGGCGGGGCAGGTAATCAGAACTGGCGGGAAACACAGGAGAGCAGGAAGTGAATCTAGAACGGGTGGTGATTTCAAAATAAGACATGAACCAAATGTAAAAGGCAACACAAGCAAACAGAGACATCAGACCAGATTTAAGGGCTAAGCATGACACATTCATTCGTTTGGCATTCTTCAGCCTCCGTACACTCAGGGATCTGACAGCAGCTCACACAGGAGAACCCATCTGATAATGTCAGGGTGTGATATGATGGTTGGAAGGAAGGACAATTCATCTGAACAGCACAGATATCTCACAGCTTGTATTCAAACAAAGGAACAGGACATGTGCAGAACACGATTCAGTCACTTTTCCATCATGTAATCAAGTTTTATGGAACTGGGACCCAGCTTTAGTATGTTCCATGATACATCCACACTGTGGAGACAAAGACAGAGACTGGAAGGAAGCAGAGAGACGTCTCTACAAAACAAAGCTTTCTTGAAACTGTAGTGTGTGCAGGCAGGAGATGAAAGCGCAGCCCATGACTGGGAAAAGAAGAGAGAAGTCATCCCATTCTAAAAGGCTCCCTGTCAACAGAGAACAATTGCTCCGACATTAGGTTATGAAGTGGAGGAGGGCAGCGAGGGAGAAGACGTCGTGGAAGGCCACTTTGATGCCACATGCTCTATGCTCACTGTCATGAACAGCAAGGTTACACAGAGGAGCTGTCGTGACGACCTGCCTTACTTTCTCTGAACACCATCCCCCAACCACCTCACACACACATGCACTGTGTGAGAGCCAGCTATGTGTGGCTGTCACTGTCCCTTAGTATAACAATCACTTGTCCACAGCAGATGAATCTGACAATCTGTTGTAAATGTTCTGAACCATAAATGCCAACAAATGCCACATATGGACAGTGAGAATTGGCCCAAATGAAACAAAGCTATATCTACTTCCTGCCATCCACATTCACTCCCGACATCATATCAGTGTAAGGTACAGGGAGGATACAGTACATGAGTGTTTTGTAAAGTGATTTATTTTGAGAATGAAAATCATGAGTGGGGGTACCAACTTTGCCAGGTGAAATACAGCTACAGGTGTGTCTGTTTACAGCACAACCAAACGACCCATGAACTGAGAGGGTTCATCACGTCACGGCTCTCATGCCGGTCCTCCTAGTCTCACGTCCATACATGCAAGCCTTTAGACACTGTGGTCGTGTGGGCATGTTGACTGCAGGTGCCTCCATGTTGGTGACTGGCACATTGGTCTCCCACCATCCTCCACAATCCACGCCCGTAAAAAAAAAAAAAAAAAACAGTACCACCGGATGTATTCTTAAAAAGCAGAATAAGTAATGTAAACACATTCATGCTTCAAAATGGTGACATCTAACAAAGTGTTAAGAGACACTGGGGTGACTTTCCCGCTCGCCACTGTAGATTTGTCCATCGCGGCAGCTATGACATATTTAACTGAGTCAGAGAGCAATGGCAGAGATGAGAGCAGGACCCGTGTAATCATATACACATTAACCTTGCACACAGAGTTTGGGAACTACATCACAAATGCTTGGCAACAGCTGTCGTCTTCTGCACTACTGTATGTAAATAGCATGTATACATCCGCTTTTGTCCTCCACATCCAGTTTGTGTGTCCTTGTGTCCTGTGGATCCTTGTTGCATTTGAACCCTGTGCAGAATCTACCAGAGACAACAAAAAAATGCAATATAAAAAGGGAAATTACAGAATGGAAAACACTTGTTGCTGAGAAAAACATTGGGTGTGCATAGCATCAAAAATGAAATAATTTGATAGACAATGGTGTAATACAGTTTGAAGCACATAGCTGACACCTGTAGGTGATTTTTAGAACACCATGTTTATGATCCTTAAGCTGTTTTCATCAATCAGCATGTACAAAACTGCAGGCGTGTGCTGTGGTTTTCACAGTTTAGAGCACAATCTGCATTTACGCAGCACCTGATTTAGTGCGACACCAACTCCGGATGAGGTCCACTCCCAGACTGATCCTGGTGCAGCTCTCCAGACACACACTGTGATTAAGGGAGAGCTTAGCAGCTTAGCTATGAGATCTCCAAGCTCAGACAATAAATATTATTATAATACTGAATATTTAGAATACTAAAAAACAACAACAACAAAAAAAAACAATAAAATGTTTGATATTACAAAAATACATCTAATTATTAAGACATTAGGAGGCATTAAACACATTCATGGGAATCAAAAAGGAGAAAATGTGATATAAATCAAAGAGAGAGAGAAAGAGAGTGAGACACTGGAGCAGGCGGAGGTACAGATGGTGTTGATATGGATATTAACACTGAGGTAAATAAAGACACACACACACACGCTTGAATATCTTAACAAAATAAGATAATCTGGTTTTATATATAAGAGCCTGTACGAGCCAATGTTGGATGCATGTTTCTTTGACTCCTGTAAATCCCATCTGTGTCGTGTTTACACCCGTTCCTCAGAGGAGGAGAATTTACCCCACACAACTGTGCAACAGCTGCAGATTGTGTGATTTTTAATAAATCCAGTGGAATACATAATAATCCTCTGTTTACACTGAGGAGTCATTATTATTTGCGTAACAGTCCCTTAAATGCATACGCAGCGAGGAGAGGGATGCTCTTTGCAAACACTCGCACAAATGATACACAAAACTGCGACTCCAGCCTGTTGCCACTGTTTGATAAATACACCTCGTCTGTCTGCTGCTGTAAATCTGACCCTCGGCTTTTCTCACTTCATTTCACTGTGAGATATGTTGTGTGAATGAGCAACACAGTTTGAATTTCACGAAGACTGACAGTTACTGTTTTAGGCTGCACTAAAGCTCCAGTGTATACTCCTGTGTCATCAAGATATGCTTTCTAACGATAAGTGAACACTTCTATTGTTCACTTCTGAACAATAACAATATTTCAAGCCGCTCATGCCAAAGTAATTATCATTCGAATTTATTGATCTACTAATGGTGATGATGCTTTGATGAGGAGTAACGGGGGAAAAATGAGGGTGAATGTGATCAGGATTGGAGAGGGACATGTTCTTTTCTTGTCATAAATACAGCCAATGTGGGTTATTCTGAAACAACTCCATATTCTAAGAAACTTTTTTTTTTTTTTTTGTCAGGAAAGTACACCAGCTTGGTGCCAGGTAGAGATGTGATCTGTCAGTGTCTGGGTTCAGACCCCATTGTTATAATCTGGATACACATCTGCAAACACTCAATAAGAAAGGTTTGGATTTGTTGCCTCATAGTGCCAAATGTGCTGAGAACCTTCCCTTGCCAGGAAAAAAAAGGGCAGCATTTGGTCATTTTGTCAAATACTTTAATCTGCAAATGATTCTGTTTACTTGACAAACAACCTCTCGCCTTGTTGGTTTGCTGCAAACTGGCAGAACTCAAGTCCTGTCAACACAGGAAGTGTCCCTGCCAAGCTCTTAGTGTTGGGCTCTGCCAAAGTACTGGTGACCTACGCTCAGTACTGTGCCTGAATGCATCTTCTATAGATACAGATGGAGGCTGCATATCCATCTTTGCAAAGCGATGCAAAGCGATGTAACCACAGGTCACAGAGGCTTCCCAAAATTGAACACCATGCTATGTGGAGCCTGTGTATCAAGCGAGTACACTGATTGATTCAAGTACTATTTGATGTTGGGTTCAAAATGCTACATATGTCAGTGACATATGTCAGTGAGCGCAGTCCTGGAACGGGGACGCCACGCGCTCTCACGCACACCTGAAAGACAGGAACACAGAGAAAGGCCAGCAAAAACATAATGGATGTTTTGATGGTCCACTGGCCCACATACTTATGTATGACACTGCCAACCAGATTTAATTATTTTATTTATTAATCAAAGGTACTAGGACACCATACAGGACCATTCTAGACCACGTTAACCACGTTACATGCTACATCCATCTGATCTTGGCAGAGTGTGCTGCAGTGATTCAGACTTTCCAGGTCACAGGAAAAAAAAACAAAAAAAAAACATCCCACTGACAGTGAGTATGTGTTTTTTTCTTATTGCTCTTGAACAAATGTGAGTGGGTAAAGCCTTATATTTTATTGAATGAAATGCAATCAATAAATTCCCTCCAGGCCTGTTGGCTTGTGGAGAATGACAAAAGGTTCATGCAGTTGTTTATGCATCAGTGTTTTGAATGAAAGCAGTGAGCTTTCTCTCTCTCTCTCTCTCTTTTTTTTCTTTCCCCAAGACACTAAGCTCCTCTCCAACAAACCTGCAGAAGAAATACTGGAAGTGTAGCTCTTTGCCTTAACCTCGCTCATGACCGCGCCGTGATCTTGGAAGGTCAACAGGCTACACCTTACACCAAATCACCACCGTAAATCCTGAGCTAAGGATTCAGTGTCAATATGTAGAAATTTCCTCCAGCCTTATGTCACTAACCCAGCACTGTAGAGGCTTCCAGAGTCAGGCTGATCCCAAGATGGAACATTCCAGATCGCCTCAGGTGGAATTCTTCATACTGGACTGAACCTGTCACAACTCATCTGGCTGCCAAGTTCAGCTCCATGGCTGGTGTTGGTATTGTCTGTGAAACAGTTACCTAGAGCTTGATGCAGATTTGCTATGATTTCATTGGAGAAAAAAAAAATTAAGATAAATAAATAAATCAAATTAAAATGGTTGACCCTACCTCTCTGTGGAATTGCCATTTGCCAAGAAAATGCCACATACAATCAAAACTAAAAATATCAGTTGTTCATTTTACACATTTACCTAAGTTCTATCTTGATTCCTAGTTTAAACATCGTAAAATATAGTTCCTGAGCCTCGCCAGGGCTCGACCTGGACTTTTATAATACTCAACTGATTGTTGTCAATTCCAAGAACAGAGAATAGTCAAGTGTCATCCGAATGATCTTTTTAAAACCGTCTGTCCAGCAGAGATAACGCTATATAGTTCTCTCTTTCTCGGTGTCTCCCATACTCAGGCTGCCTCTCTCTCCCCTCTGTTACACATACACAGACACATTGTTTGCTCGCTCTCTCTCTCTCTCCCTCTCCCTCTTTCTCCATCACTTTTACAGGCGACGTCTCCACATCACTTTTATTTTCTTTCGCTCAGCTCAGTTTTGGTCACATTTCTTCTCCTGTCTTCTTTCCCTCACAGCTGTCCCTCAGACTCAGGGTACTTGCTAATGTTATTTAGGTCCTTTGTTCATACATTTCACATCCTGATACCTAATACCCACCTGGAGGGTGAAACAAGGCGCGCCAGTTATTTTTTACCAGGGTTTTACTAGTCTGCAGGAATGATATCACACGGGTTGCTAATGTTGCTTCTCACTTGTTGGGATATGTTAGACATAAACCCTCTTGTATCTACATACAGTAGGTCCCAAACTGATGGCGTGACTGGGTTCTACTTGTCCTCTTGCACACACCACCAAGAAGAGGAAAAGGGACAAAAAAGTGGAAAGGTATAAGCAGCACAGCAGAAGGCAGAATGAGAGGAGGGAAAAAAAGAAAGTAAGATGCTGTGGATGTTCTCCTCGAATTTCCATCAGTGCCAGATGCTGAGTCTGGACCACCTGCTGTGGATGAACAACAGTGTGACAACAAACCCTGCAAGGGAAAGACTGCAAGATTACAAAGGGAATGTAAAGACCTCAGGGAGGAAAAGCAGGCAGACAGGTAGTTCGTAAATGTGCCTGTATTACTGACTGCTTTGAGATTTTCATTGCAAAAGCACAGAGACCTGTAATCACAGAGATACCCAGAATATAAACATCACTTGAGCTTAAGATCCCAGCTTTTACTAAAAGGAAAAAAAACAACTGGGTCCGGTTCAGGTTGGGAACTGGAGTCCACATGAGGACTTGCACCAGTCAGGATCCATGTAGAGAGGCACTGGAATAGGAGGTCAAATGTGTGAAGCTGAGCATCCTAAAGGTTTTACACCTCTAGATAACAAGTGCAGTGCACTGACACATTTGTCTCCTTCAGTTTGCTTCTGTGGGTGAAACCTTAAAGAAAAGTGTTCCTTGCTCCTTCATTGCTCCGTGAATTCTTATTTTCATCAATGAAATAATAATGACAATGAATTCATGCTTTTAATCATCAACAGCTATGTATGTACTTCATATCAAACAAATTTATCTTTGTATATAAACTGTACATATACACTTCATACTTTGTTCAGTTCTTCTTCCTTTGTTTAGCTACTGCCCTCACTCAGTCACTAACTGACATTTTAAAGTGAACAGCATCAACAGCTTTAACCAGCGTCTATGAATGATTCCTGATTTACACTCAGGCCTGCCTTTATTATTCAGGACAGCAGCTGCTTTCAGAGGGTTCGGTGGTGTCATGCGATGTTCCTCCTGTTGTAGCAACTGGACAAAATGTGTGAACCTTTTCGCACACGGTTCCAAAAACGTCAGTACCAGGCAGAGTTCTGTTGATGTGGATTTTCCCCTTCGCCTCCTTTCTCTGATGCCCACACAGCAGAGTTACAGTAGCTTTTTTTTTGAGTCTGATGAATATGGGTTTGCACCTGATAGGAGTGTTGATGTTCCCTCTTCAGTGGTAGTTCACCCTCCCTCTCCTGGAGACAAAACATGTTATCCTGTTTGCTTTTCTCCATCAAAAGGTTATTCTGAGGGCTGCTGGGTGTCCTCCAACACACACATCTCATGGCAGTCACATGTTAACATGCCTTCGGGGGATGCCCCTAACCATGGGTGTTGAGGGCTGATGACCAACCCTCCATTCCTGACTGGCTCACCATCATCTAGATGTATGGTGCATCTGCTGTAAGCTGATTTGGACTTCCAGATTCAGGCAAATATACTACACATTCAAAATTACATTTGTGTGGTTCTCACTTAGAAGCCATTTATCCTTTTTCGGTTGTCAGCTTAGCAGTATTTTTTTTATTTTTTTTTATTTTTTTTGTGTGCCAAAGGACAACAATCACAAGTGGAACAGAAAGCAACTGCTGCTTCCACAATGAAATCCTGAATTGTGTGAACACACTTTGAGGAAGAGGAAAAACAGCAGGAGAAGAGGTGTACAGGCATGAAAGACCTTAAATGTCTAAAGTAATTGTCTGCGACAGCAGCAACCTTCACAAACGAGAAAGAAACAGTTCTAACCGTTAATAGCACATGAAGAAATATATAGACCTTTGGCTGTGCAGGTACCTCATGCCAGCAGGGCTTTGGTGGTCAGTAAAGATGCTCCAAGATCTGATGCTAACATATGTCAGGCGGTGGCTGCAAGGAAAGAACAGTACATGGCTATCATATCAAAACAATGTGCCTCTAAAAGGTCAAGTGTTGAGATATTTAGAAAACCAGCCATCTTCAGGGGAACAGCCTTGTGTCTCTGACATTTAATACAATCCAGGGTTATAAGCTTTGCCTCATTTACAAAGAATCACATAAGCCTCCAGATAAACAAGACCTAAAGCCTAGAAGACACAATTTTGCTCTTCTTTTTAGTATTTGGCACAAAGTCATAAAATTTGTCCTGAGGTCGGCTCTACAGAAAAAGGCCAAGGGCTCACTGAAATCAAAGGTTGCTTCAGTATGATTCAAACAAAGAGCTTGTCAGATTGTCAAAAAGCGCATAAATCCCATTTCTGATGGTGGAACTGGGGAGGCTGCCTTTGACAGTTTTCATAATTCGATCACACAATCACACCCACTTCACCCAGCAGCTGGACAGGTGTAAGGAGGTGTGGGCAGCATTTGAGCTACAACCTGAATTTACCACCATGAATGCCTTTGAGGAGAGACAGTCTGTGCATTATTCCCATTTGTACAATTTATTTCCTTGAGATGACAAAGACTCACAGAAACAAATGTTATAAAATCTGGCTGTATTACAGTGATATCTTGCTCTAGAGGGAAGTGTTGGATGGGTTCCAAGCCAGCTGGAATAATCCTTTCCGCCTGATCTGGTCTGCCAGTGCATCTCCTCCAAGTTGGATGTACCCAGAATGCCTTCAGAGGGAGGCATCAAAGAAGTCAGCCAGATCAGACACCCAAACCACCTCAGCCACCTCAGCCCGACTCATTTTTGTCTCTTGAAAATTAAAACTCATTCTTTCAGTGATTACTTAAAATCCTTGACCAAAGGTGAGGGTTGGAACATAGATCATCCATTAAATTGGGGTAACTGCCTTCACTTTCAACCAAGCAGCTGCAACTGGAGATATAAAATATGCTGAAATCAGACAGCATACAGTAACTTTGTGTTTGTTTTTGGAGTTGATGACATTAATCTTAACTTGATTTTAAGGTGGATTAGAGGAATTGGAAGAGCATATGTTTTAATTTCGAAGCTGGCATAAAGGTCATGTGGTCAAACAAGCCACAACATATTTGAAGGAACTCTAGCTATTAGCTGTCAAGATACCTTGCTTTGGACCAAAGTGCTTAAACAGACGAATGTTCCAATTTTGCCACCCTTTGGTTCTGTTGCTAGTGGTGCAAGGACAGTCAGTACTGTATGTTTTCTTTCATGGTTCCAAGCGGTATAAAAGGTCACTATGGTTGGACTGAAGTTAAATGGTAACTCAAAGACATGCCATGGATGCATGCCGCCAACACACAAACCGATATGCAGTAAAAGACTGGATAGAACACATCTTGATTGGAAGGACTGTCAGTGAGCTGACAGATGTGATCTCTTGCAGCAGCACATGGAGTCTCCAGCCGTTGCTGATGACTGTTAGCACTCTGGACAGCACGTTTCCTGGATTTATTAGGGCAGAGCCGTTCTCAAAGGGTCATGGAGTGGATCCAGGCAGCAAGTGTAAATGCTTAGTCACAGACATAGTCACACTGACCTGAACATAAACACTACAAAAGGCACAGCAGGCACATGCTGACGTGTGAGAGAGAGACTGAATGATGGTGGAATTAAAGGAGTGCAGTAGCAAATAATGCTTGTTGTATCATGAACACCTAAAAGTGTCATTTTTGATTTTGGGATATATTTCTTGAGGCCATGAGGACGAGTGTCACCTTGAAGCTAGCAGAAAGGTCATGTGGTTACTAACAAATCCACAACAAATTTCACTTGCTTCCGCTCAATATCATTGTTCTAAATCAATGGCCAAAGTGTATGTAAAAAACACTTTATGCTTCCAGTTCTGACAGAGAAAACAGTGTTACTGAGCTGAGGAAACATGTCACCTTCCATGTCTCCATCTGTAATTTTGGAATCAATGTATCAAGATACCTTGTCATGTATTATCACTTACAAAGATCCAATTCACAGGAAGGCAGAAATAACCCATTAGGATGCACCAGTATTTCCATTTTTATCTCATTTTATAATAATACTCCACTACATTGTAGAGGAAAATACTGGGCTTTAACTTCACCACATTTATCTAAGAGAACGTAACATAGCCACACACAACAACAACAACAAACAACAACACATGCATATGAGACATTCCCGTTTTGAAATCCTCTGTAAATTATTCAATTTACTAGGTGCACAGTAGCACAAGGCCATCTTCCAAAGGTCCCAAGGGGAGATTAGGGTTTAACTGAGCTGGGACCTGGTTTGCAGTGGTTTTAAATGTGAAAAGAGAAGTGATAAACTGAGGCAGATTTTGCAGAAGACCTTCATAAATTAAAATGATAGAATGTAGTTCTCTTCTTGTTGCCAGTGAGGGCCAGCCTAATTATTCATATAGTACACAGTGATGACTACAATATATCTTCGGTAATGAAACACAAAGCACAATGATAAACTGAGATAAAAAAGAATAAAGGCTATCTCCCTAGCCAAGAACAGATATGATGGTTGGCTGTGAAATTCCCTGTCCTCAAGACAGAAACTTGCTTCACTGTTTGTCATTATCTTTCTGTGCCAGTGGCTCAGCACTCTGTTTAATAGTGAGTTGCTTTCTAGCCCAATTCCCAGGTATTTATCACATTAAACAATTTCATGGTTTGGTAGGGATGTGACCTGGAATTACGGGTTCTTGAGTATAAAACACATTCCGACTCTGATAATTCTGAAGAACGTTAAAGGCAGATTGTAATCTCGAGCTGAAGGGGAGCCAAATACCCATTTGTTTTTTACTATAATCCCGTTCTACATTTGCAAACTTAGTCCAGGAGGTGTGCAGCATACAGATCCTTTCTTGATAGATGTCTGCATCTTGGACCTCCAGAAAGTCGTCCACAGCAGCACTGTCAAAATGGAGACCACTGAGCTCCTTCTTCTTCTTGGGGAAGAGGTAGTAGTCTGAGGGTGCCACATCAGGTGAATAGCACGGGTATTGGACATATTCAAATTCATCAGCCTCCCTCCCGTAGCTGTCTGAAGAGACAGTAGACCAGTGGTGTCCAAACTGTTCCACAAAGGGCCGTGTGGCCGCAGGTTTTTGTTCCAACCAATCAAGAGCACACAGTTTGACCAATCAAATGTCTGAAGACTGAGATCAGTTGATTAAATGAGTCAAGTCTGGTGTGCTGCTGCTTGGTTGGAACAAAAACCTGCAGCCACACGGCCCTTTGTGGAACAGTTTGGACACCCCTGCAGTAGACCGTAAAAAGTCCACCAGCAGCATCCCAGAATACAGAGGCCATCACCTTGCCCGCGGACCTTGTCGATTTGATTTGCTTAGGAGCTAGAGACTCTGGGTGTTTCCACTGTTTTGACTGTTCTTTCATCTCTGGTTGGAAGTGGTGGACCCAAGTCTCATCCGTGGTTACAGATTGCTGGAGAAATCTGTGAAGACCCACCTCAGTACTGCCAAGATTGTCGTTTGACATACTGTGCACAATCTTCTCTTCTCACCAGGCCTGAGGAGTTTTGGGAACCAGCTAACTGACACCTTGGACATCTGGTGTTCTTTACAATATTATTTGTCCATCTGTCATGTCAACGATCTTGTCAATAGTCTCAAGTATGGTGACAGTAACCAACCTTCCAAGATGGGGGTCATCTTCCGGGCTCTCTCTGCCACGTTTGAATTCAGTACCCCATTTCTTCACCATGCTGTAAGAAGGAGCACCCTCCCCTTGTCCCTTTGTGTTGCCACCATGTCCTGGTGGACCTCCTTGGACAACAAGCCCTTGAGACCAAGGTATCAGATGACTACAAATGAAAAATTGAGACATGCAAGTCGACAAATGGGCAATACAAACTGTACTTCAGATGGAAATCTAACTTCTTTGCATTTCACTTAATGGCCCTATTTTGAACCAGCCTTACAATTTACTGAAATAACATTACCAGGAAAAGTAACTGCATGTTAATTAACGGATATTATTCAGCTCAAGTCAGTATAACACCTATAAACACCCATTTATATCATTCCACACGCTTTTGTGCCACTTGCATGGTTTATATTCGCCGTGCGCAGTCGTGCGCACACCTCATTATCAGGAAATGAGCGCATCCCTACCGACGGACCTCTCCGCCTCAGTGGGCTGTTTATCCATCAGTGTGCTGTGCTAGAGCGCTGCTCCCAGTACAGTTCGCTCTCAGGTTGGTCTCTGGCTGAGCTGCGGGGACTCTCAGGCGGAGGAGTTGACAGAATGGACGGACAGTAACCGCACTCGTCTCTTTCTCTCTCTCTCTGGGAAACTACTCTCATTTTATTTATTTATTTATTTTTTTGTCAAAGGCTTGTTCACCTCCACCGTGTCCAGACGCAGTCCAGTCTCTCTTGGCAACCCCGGGGAAACCTGTCGCGTTTCAGGTAGGCAGTATTTCTCCCTGAACACTTAATTGGACACATCTCGCAAATACAAAAGCTGTGGAGAAAGCTCATTGCTCATTGGCAGCTGGTCTGCAGAGGTTTACATTTAAACCTCAGAGACTAAACCTGTGTAGTGTCTTGTCTTTCTGGAGACGGATATCTGTGAGGGGTCCATTTAATTGCCACGGCTGTAATGTGCTTTGTGCCGCTCTTCCGTCTACTTAAGCGCTCTGAAAGCGTTTTCCGTCTTGTTTGCAGGCATCAGCAATGATAGGACGATGGAGCTCACATTCAATGTCTGTACTGGTCTCTCTGATCGTACTGTGGCAGACACGGTAAGTTTTAAATCATTATATTTTCTATTTTCTAACAGATAAAACAGTGCCGCTCGGACGGCGCGCTGACCAGGCGCACACAGACAGCGTACAGGTCTCCGGCTTTCCTCCGTTACAAGGCTGTTTAACGGGATGCTGTGTTAAGCAGCTGCAGTAGGCTGATAAAACTAGCCGACTACCGACATTAATGAACCGCGGAAGATGTCAATTTTATAATAGCACGACCTTTTTTAACGTTTGCTCTTTGCTCTCAGCACGTCGAAAGCGCAACGCCAGACCTCGTAGAGAAGTGTAACAATTAAATGATTATTAGTATTTCGGAAAAAATATCACATGTAGTTCATTATTATTTGTAGTACCTTAAGCTTTGATGTGACGTTCCGTTAAATTCGGCTCTTTCACAACAATACAACAAGCATCAATTTATTCACATAAACCTCAACTTTAAGAAGTGACTCTCCTTTTTACCACCCAGGCACTTTGACGGAAAAAAAGACTGGGAGTAACAGGCGAACGGTTTCTCAAAGTTAAACTCCTAATCCATATCAATCCTAGCATCAAATTGGACCCCATTAATCTATATACGGATAAATTAGATTTATTACAGAGCATGTTCCCCAATGTTAGTGTGAAAATGTCTAAATGAAAACTGTGCAGTTTGTCAAACCGAAAACACACCTAACATCCTATGGAAATTCGTTGCCCCTGTTATTTAATTCTCTATAAAAAGAGTAAAAGGCAAGGGAGTTCATACTGACAACATTTTTTTTGTCATTGTTTTCTCTGATGATTCTCTGCCTCAGTGCATCACAGTCCTTTATTTTTCATATTCTAAGCAGCACATAGTTTCTTGAGTAGGAGTAAATATTAGTGATATTCCTTATATAAAGCAGACTGTCTGTACCAAGCTGCCCTATCAGCAAGTAAAATGTAACTGTGTTCATTATGCTGTCACATCATATCTTTAAACACAAACACTGAGGCTGCTTCATAACAATTAAAAAATATTTCATCAGACATTTTGGTCACCAGAGCTTCATCTGTGTCCCTTTTTAATACAGTTTCAAAATATGTAAAGTAATTATTTCAGATTTATTCACCTATTAACTGTTTAAGTCCACTTTGATGGTGATGATGCATCGTGGGATCAGGAATGACAGAGAATCCATGAATCCACTCAGTACCCTGCCAGACTTGGGTCCAAGGATTAGTATCAGTTGCTATGAATTGTGGATCCATGAAGACATCTAGTATCTCAACACATGTCCATTTTACAAATATTGCTTTGCACTCTGTGTGAGTGTCTGGACTCCACTGAATGAAACTTTGGTGAAAGATCTCTTCCCTGATGTTCTGCCTTGTTCCTCTGTTCCTCTCTACTCACTTTTTCGTTTGTTTCTGATTCTGGCAGTGTTCTGTGGTTGAAGCAGTGATCACTGAGGGAGATCCTGCTCATTTACGCATTGACAGTGGGAACCTAGAGTTGAATTTCCACACGTGTCCTCTTTGCTCAAATTTCTCTCAGGTTCATGACCCATGGACTAAATCATAGTCATGCATAGGGGTGTGCGATATGACGATATAAGATCGCGAAGACGATCTTGATGTTGACGATCTGCCAGAGGAGAGAGATCGTATTATCGTCTATAGGAACATTCTATTAATTGCAGCTCTATGCTTGCGCACAGAAGCACGAAAAGTTTTTTTTTTCCTTGGGCAACTAACAGCCCGCTTCACGTGAACATGACCAACCAATCATGTCGAAGTATGAACTGATTCATTCATTTATTTATTTATTTATTTTACTAGCCTCGCTGTTTTAGTCAAGCTGTAGCGGGTAGCCATGGCCGACAACGAAAGTTACAGCTTGGAGTTGGTCCCCAAAAAGAACTCCGCTTCAGTCGTATGGACAGTGTTGGGGAGTAAAGGAGTACATGTAACGGCGTTACGTATTCAGAATATGTAACGCCGTTTCTGTCTTGGCCAACGCATTCCTGTCCCGGCTCTGTTTTGCCGGCTGCTGCTCCTCGTCCGACTCCATTCTGACCGACTGATCGGGCGAATAGCTCGTTTATTTCCGTTTGTTTTCGTGGAGCTGGGGCTTCTGGGAAACGCATCGGGTTGCCTTCGTTCATTTAGAGAATAAATATCAACTCGTGAAACAGAGAAGTATCGTCACGTAATCCATTGATTTCAACACTGTAACTGTATTCTGAATACTATCTATTTAAACTGTAACTGTAATGGAATACAGTTACTCTGAATTTGTATTCTGAATACGTAACGCCGTTACATGTATTCCGTTACTCCCCAACACTGCGTATGGAACTGGTTTGGGTTTTCTCCAAACGACAAAGCGCAAACACAACGAACCTCTTTAACCACCTGAAGAGGCAGCATCCGAAACAATTTGGTGAGAGCCAAGCAGCGAGGCCAACCACACATCAGCCAGTGGTAACGGCTAAAGACATTACACAGAAACAACCAACTATAACACAAGCCTTTGATAAAAGCACGCTGTGTGAGAGAAGTAGCAAACAGTGGAAAGAGGTGACTTTTTTTGCTTTTATAACTAAGTTTTTACAAAGAAAATAGTTTGGTTCTAAATTAACTTCACTGTAAAAATGAACTGTGATAAAATCGTGATCGTGATTTTACCATTAAAAAATCGTGATGTGATATTTTTGCCATATCGCCCACCCCTAGTCATGCATATAGCTGGTGGGGGTTACCTCAGTTTCTTTAAACATGTCCTCCTTCTTTCATTCTGCTGACTCTATCCTCTCCTCCGGTCTCCTCGGGCTCTAACATCTGTCTCTCTCCTACGGCCTCTAGCCTTCATTCCAGGCTATCGTCTAATCCTCTCCTTTCTATCTCCTCTCAGAATTAAATCACCCTCGCCGCATTAAGAATGCTTTTATTTATTTTGGGGGATTCTGTCCTATCTCCTGTTTTCATATGGGTCCACGCTTAATGAAGAAGCTTCACATTGAGGGAGTCTAAACGCCAAAAACTCTCTGTGTTGCTTACTCCAATAAATTTTGTGATTCACTTCCATTTGATCTCTCCTTTTTTGAAATGTGATCATAATGGCGTTTTAACACACTTATATTTTGTTGTTTTATTGCATGAATAAGAGTTTTTGGTAGATTTTGGTTGGAAAAGTGATGTGGAATGGAAACAGTCTGCACATCAGCAGCACTAAGACTTTTTTTTAGACATTTTTAGATTGTGTCCTCTGATGGTGGATTTTGTTGCACTGTGACAACTTTGAAAAGTCACCATTTATTTATTTAATTGTGTTTATTATTGTAACCATGGTGACAAAGGTCTTCTAAGCTTAAGTTTTTGTACCTAAACCTGACCAACCATAAGCTGAACTGTTTGTTTATTATTGTAACCGTGATGACTAAGGCCCAGTCCGTATTGAAGCCCTGAAAGGTATGTTTTTGAGTTTGTAATACTCATTTTGTCCACAAGAGGCTGTGAGGGGGAATCATGAGCCAAAGTCGTAAAGTTATTTTTTAGTCAAGGAGAAATCCCAGTTGGCTGCCACATCGGTGGACCAGTGGACCATCAAAAAATCCATAAAGTGTTCACTGTCCCTGTCTGTCTCTTTAACAGCGCTTTCTGTGTTCCTGTTGTTCAGGGTGGTGCACGTGACAGCGTGCAGCTCCTACACGTGGGAGAAGTTTGCCTTCAAGGCTTTCTGAAGGGTTTAAAGGTTTAAAGTGAAAATGAAGAAAAAAAAAAGAACAGAAAAAAAAATTCACTATAAATACTTCCACAGCTTAGACGGTAACTGACGTGATTTAAAATGTAGCATTCTTTACAGATTCTGTCCTAAAATACACAAGATGCTGCACAAATTTAAAAGACCATCACAGGATTGTGTGTTGCTTACAGTAAACAGTGTAATTCTACCTAGTTTCTTAAAGGTTGTTCAGCATGAACATGCTTTAGCCTTGTGCTGCAGGTTTTCACTTTCAGTTCAGAGTATTTTGACTTACAAGAAATTCAGTGTAACAACATTATTTTTCAGATTTAGTATGAAATAACGTGGGATAAAATGGATTTAATACTGTAGGTGGAGATTACCGAGATGTGTCATCACCCACACTTCTTGCTAGTACTTAAGTCTAATTTTGTGGCTGATGGAGAGTTCTCATTTTCCTTTATCTCTGTCCACAATCACACATTTGTCTTTTATTCAGGTCAAAAGCAGATTCCAATTCAACACGGAACGTCAAAGACATCACAACCTTCACCAAGATCCTGGACAGTCTGCTGGACGGGTATGACAACAGACTGAGACCTGGCCTGGGAGGTAAGACACACACATACTTGTGTAGATGCACCAGTAAAGTGGTTCACAAGAGTCAGATTTAAAAAAAATGGTTACGATCAAAGCAAAAGAGACTGAGATATCTTGACTTTTATTCCCTAGTATGAGTCGAATGCCTTAAAAAAAAACGATCCTACATTTATCACAATGCAGTTTAATTCAGTCTTTCACTCCACCCACATCTGTCGAACACCACATCTGCAGACCTGCAGCTTGTAAGTCAAGCTTTCTGTTTTAGATTTGAAGACTCTAAGCTGACATAACCCTGATGACGTCTCTGTGGCATCATCAGGGTTATTTTCACAGACTTGACAAAGCTTCACTAGAGTCATATACGACATTAGTGTATACAGCTGTTCCCCTCAGTGGCCAGTTTGTTAGGTACACCTGTAAGGTCTAATGCAGTCTGATCCAACAGCTCAGCCATGAAGTCTACTGTCACACCTATAATGTCCAGTTTTGTTGACACTGTCACAGAGGTATTCTGCCTCCCTCCTTGTATGTAAACGTAAAGGACAAAATATGAGAATCACCTCACGATATAATGTGGTCCGCTACAACACCACCTTTAACCATAACCTCAGTACTAAACCTGTAACATTAGATTGGACAGGTATACTAAACTGGCCATCAAGTGTATATATATATATATATATATATATATATATGAAGAAGGGGTAGGAAAACTTCCACATCAGCCTGTGCCTTGTAAAATAAATACACCAGTTCTGGGTTGTCAAAAACTGAAAACCTGTTTCAAAACCTGAGTGTAGCTTGGGTCAGTGAAGCCGATTCTTGATTCTTTGACTTCTTGCAGGGCAGGAAGCGAATGGTTAAAATTCTTTCCAAGCGACTTACAGTTGCCATCACGGCTCCACAGAACTGCTGCCTTTCTACTCTGCTTTATTCCTTGTATACAAATGATTGTGCTACTCACGATGACTCAGTTAAAATATTAAAATCTGCTGATGACACCACAGGGGTTGGGCTGGTATCAACATCAGATGAATCAGCACATAGGAGGGAGGTGTCCAGTCTCATTAGTTGTAGCAGTGATCATAACCCCCAGCTTGACACTGGGAGAACTGAAGAGGCGATGACAGATTTTGGGAGAGGTAAAGGTGGGAATCCGCCTCTTGAAATTGCTGAGGAGCCAGATGAAAACATGAAAGTTAACATTTTTTTTTGGCACTATAATGTCTGCACACCTTAAATGGAAAAGCAACATTGGTTTTTAAAGCCGGGTTCATCAGAACGTTCGCACATAGAGGAAGGCTGGTCCAGTTTTAGACAATTTTCTATATCACAGTTTGGTTTTGTAGTGTGAACACTACTGAATCCGAAGCATTCAGGAAAATATTTAAGATTGCAGCTAAAATTTCTGACTACTCTCTCTGGTCACTCTCTTCAGTTTATAAAGGTCAGCTACACCAAAGAGCTTTGAACATTGTTAGAGATGATTCTCTTCCAACAGGGAGGAGGTTCAGACACCTCTGTCTTAAATCTGAGCAGGTTAGAAGTTCATTCCCCGAGGTTACTCTTTAATGGTAAACCTCCTGCACTTAAAGGCATATTTTGCAATTAGTTGGTTGTATTTATAATTTTTAATTTAAAATGTTTAGGTTATTCAACCTCTGAACTTCCTGAACTCAAATCATTGGTGTGTTGTGTTTAGTGTCATTGGCCGTCCACTGTGAGCAAACTGTTTTGTTGTAATGTCAATAAAGGTTGCGTGGTCTTTGCTTCAGATTGTCAAACTGAAAATCATGATGGCAGGTTGGGGAACGTTATCATATCTCATTTGACATGAATGAATGACTGAAATGAAAAGGTGAGAAATAACCTGTGCAGCTGCAGAGTCGTGCTTCACTTTCATACCTACAACCTTGATGAAACTGTAACAAGTTTTGGGAATTCCAGAGGCAGAGAGCTGCGCCTTCATCTAAACACTTCATATAGGTCACTGATGGTTTGGCACAGTCAGGTGCGTCTTTGTGAGGCCAGGGACTTTTGGAATTGCTACAGAACAGTGATGGGGAAGGCTCTTCTCTCCCTTGGGTGTATGTTTCTGTTAGAGTTCAGGCAATGTGGATCAGTGTAAGATTGATGCTGTTGTTAAATCACATTCTTTATATTTACTTTAAGTGTCCTTCATGGCCATGAAGTATCCAGTTTCCCTAAGGCCTTTACTGATTTGAAGGTCCTCTATAACAGTGTTGTGTCAGGGCTATGGGAGGCAAGGACTAGGACCCAAATGCACGACCCCTCAGACGTAGTCAAAAAAAATATTTATTCGAACAAAGTATCAACAGAAAATCACTCACGAAGGAGGAAGGCAAACCAACTGGACAAAGTAACAAACAAGAATCACCCAGAAAGGGGAAAAGGCACAAAAACAAAGGTTACAAAACGTGAACACAAAATCACTCTTACGAGGAGAACGACTAAGCAAGGAACAAAACCTAACAAGAAACAAAGTAACAAATTAATACAAAACCTGACCTGGGATATAGAGACGAAAGGCAAGATGAAATCAAGACAAGGCGAAAAAACATGAGCCAAGGGCCAGAGACCAAAACATGAGGCAAAGGCATGGGACACAGCATGAAACTCAGCATGAGACAAGACATGAGACTAAACGTATGATGACAGCATGAGACAAAAATGAACTGACACTGGACAAGGGGAAACGCAGACTATATATACACAACAGGTAAGGGGAAACAGGTGGAAACAATTAGGGCGGGGAAATTAATTACAAAAGCGGGAAACAAGACAAAGACAGAAAGTAAAACAAGACAAGATACACAAAGGCAATGATTTCAAAATAAAACCGGAACCCACAAGACAATATAGACACCAGACAAAAACATAACATAATTTACAGACTATGACAGTAAGTAAAACGAGACATGATACACAAGAAATATACTTTCCAAAATAAAGCTAAACTGAAAATGTCCACCAAAGAGTTCAAAAAACAGCCCCCTTAGGGGCTAGTCATGACATGTTGAGATTGTTGTTGGACTAATTTCATTCACTAAGATTTATCATACTAAGTTACAGTTAGTTTTTTATAATAATAATAATAATGTGTGCAATGAGCCAGCACACTTTTACTGAGTGCACCTTGAAGCTGAAATCCTCATTCCTTACTTCCATAGGTGCAATTTCTATGTTATTTGCTTGCTTTAAGATGAGCCCATTCACATTGGTTGGTAGATAGTGGTATAGCAGTGACTGGGATGCTGCTGTGGTTGAGCTGGTTGGGCTTGGCCAGTGTCCTAGATGGACCCGACTTCAAAGCTTGATGCCTTGGCAAAAAAAAACAAAAAAAAAAAAAAAAACATGAAGGAGACTGTTGGAGGTCACTAGAGAAATTTTCATTTTATTCATGGTGTATGGGAGACAGTAGGAGCCTCTCTGTTCCCACAGCTTTGACAACAGCAGGGTTTATTCTTACTTTTGTCTGAGGATCCCTTCAGTGTTTCACTGCTAATGTAATATGGTGAATTACTACTGCACAGAAGTGTTCTCTAATAACTGTTCATCACACACCATTCACTGCACTGACGCTCACTTTAAAGTGTCCAAATGTCAGAATGAATCTTATACTCGCAAAAGTCCTTCAGCAGCTGCATTTTATAACAGGTCCAACCCAAAAGACCTATTATAATACACTCTGAACAAAGGAATAAAATGAAGCTGCTGTGGTTCCTTGAATGTGTTTATTTGTGCTGAGAAACTACACATCAGAGTATCATAGGCTCACAATAAGAGCTGAACTTTAATAAGGCACTGTAGCATTAACTGTAATGGGGTTACTATGTGTCATGTAACTGAAATAAGTGTAATTTTGTGTGTGTTGAAATGACCTTGAACTATCAATCTGTGATGACAGATTCAGTTCCCACTAAAACTGTGGTTTATTTATTTATAGCGTAGGAGCTAGTTTAACACCTATTAGCCGTCCAGGATCAGGGTTTGTCAGTACACTGAGACGTCACTGTTGGGTGTGGTTACAGAGGAGGCATCTGACACCCAAACTGTCACGGTGGAGGCAAGGACTAGGACCCAAACACAAAAACCCTCAAGACAGGCAGAAAGGTAGAACTAAAAGTCTTTTAATTGACCAAAAATCACTGGAAGAGTCCAGGGCCAAGAATCAACACTCGAATAACCAAAAATACAAAAGTCCTTACTTGAAAACATGAAACCAATGTAAGTCCACGAGGTGGGGAAAAAAACACAAGACACAGGTACGGGATCAAACACAGGGAAGACACTGAGGTACAGACTTGGGTATCAACACAGGCATGGAAACAGGCATGGAACACAGACGAACCAACAAGAACACAGGGAAACGACGAGACTTAAATACACCAGGCAATGGGCAACAGGTGAAACCAATTAGGGCGGGGCAGACAATCACAAAAGGAGGGAAAGACAGGAAGTAGAACAGGACAAGACACACAAGGGCAGTGATTTCAAAATAAAACAGGAACTATAAACAAAACTTAAACTAAACAAGAGTTCAAAAGTCCACAAAAGAGTTCAGAACATAAAAGGGTTCCCAAAAACAGCCCCCTTAGGGGCTAGTCATGACACAAACACACCAGTCACTGATGCTGGATGTGGTGGTGTGATACAGTTAATTACAGATTGTTCTTATGTACAGTCAATAACTCTATAAACGTAAGTGTATGATTTTTGACATGCAGTTAAACTTTGTTGTTCAACTGTCAGTTGCTCTGTGGAAGTCTGCAGTTTAGTGATCGGTGAAACTGTGGGCCATGACATTGTAAAGACCACATCGAGAATGAGTCGTTATTTTTCTGGGCAGTTTTGATAAAGTCATCGTAGTTGTTGGAGCAAGGTGTGATTCAGGTTCAGGTGTTAATCCGGCCACTAGCTATGACACATTGCAGAGACAACTAGTGAGAAACGGACAGCTAATGTCTCCAATTAAACTGATCTCTCTGGGCTGTTAATCTTCATACCTAAAACATGTTGTTTCCTTCAGAAGGCAGGTCTCTGATGCTGAAGAACAACAGCGAAGAGTTTAATGTGAGGTTGAAGTTCGGAGCAGCTGATTTTGACCACGTTGTTATGGCATCTTCAGAGGAAATGAAATGTTTTGGCTGTGGAATGGAGGGTCACCACATCCGTTCCTGTCCAGAGTCCAGAGAAAAGGCAGACGTTACCACTGAGCTCAAGACAGGAAAATACAAAGGGTTCACAGCAGACCGGAGCCGAGCTTCGGGCTGCTGGTTAGGGGGCTTCTGACAGTATTAACTGTTACACAGTGGACACACAGACTGAAACAAAGATGGGAAAATGTTTTCTGGAAGAAGGAAATGAGACGTTTGTAGACAAAGACTCTTTGAAAGACAATGATAAGAAGAGGAAACCTGATTACATTGTCAGTCTTCCAGTAAAGTGAAGAAAGTCTTCGGAGTGAGTGTCTGCAGCCAGATCAAGGGTGAAGGTGAGGAGGAGAGCGATGTGGAGTCTCTACCGTCCTCGCAGAGGTGGGCTCAGAAAAAGAGTGACTACTCTTTAATGATTAGGAGAAAACCCTGCAGGACACTGAGAAAGCCAGAAATGTTAAAGTTGAGAACGTGTCCCCTGATTTACAGCTCCTCTTGGCTCCAGTGAAGACTTTTCTGAGAAGTCCTGGTGTTTTGAGGGAAAAAAGCTTTCACTGACCAGGAAACTCATCATCTAATAAAGTAAGTTCAAAAGGTAAAAAAGCAGTCCGGGGACACTGAAGAAGTCTGGTAGCTATTCCAGTTTTTTTTTTTTTTCTTTACTACGGGACACACACAAATAAGCAGTTTGAACTTAAATGGAGCTAGGGATGGTGGGAAAAGGGCTTCTCTTTGCACAAGAGACACACAGTACTGGTGATAATGAGACTGACTGGAGAAAAGAAAATAATGGACTGGTGAAACCTTTTTAAGCCAGAAAAACATCAACATTTGTGGGGCTGGAATTTTATGCCTCAGTCTGAAGAAGTCATTAAAGGCTGTCAGTTAAAATTAAGAGCAGAGAATGAAAATGTAGAAACAGTTTTTTTTTTATTAAACTTCATGCTCCAGTAGTAGGAGGGGGGAGCTGAGTCTATCCAGATGTTTTTGAAGCGATTGAGAAATGTAACAGTAATAATATTTATTTATTTATTGCTGGAGTTTAACGGTACTGACGATGGCAGGTTAGACAGGAACCATGCAGAGCCTCAAGCTGCCTCTCACGCTCATCTGCTTCATGTCACTGAGGCTGATGAGTTGTGTGACATGTGGAGAGGATTTCAAAATAAACAGACAATACACCTGGATGCATGTCAAAGATAACTAACTGGCTTGATCACTTGCATTGTTTGAAACATCATTTTAATGGATTTTTTTTCTTATTACTCACTTCTGTCTATTATAAAATGTGTAAAGTGGCATTTTAACATGGCTTTACTGGAAGATAAAACCTTTTTTTTTTTGGGACAAACCACCAAAGTATGAAATCTGATTTTATGTTAGAGTGCTGACTAACCCTGCTGCAATCTGTAAGTGTGCTGTCAGTTTTTACAGTAACCTGTTTAAATGTGAGAATAGAGGGGAGCAGGTTGTGTCTCAGGGCTTTTACACTGGTAAAAGGTTGAACAGCAGAGTAATGTAGTGCTGGGAGCAGGACATGCAGAGTGAGAAAGCTCCTGGAATATATGGTCTACCTGTTGACAAGCCTTTGTGGTCTGTGGTTTGGGGGGGTTCTGCTGGCAGTACTAAGTGATAGTTCTGCTGGAGGGCGTCAGTCGCTGAGCTGCAGGAGGGTGTTCCTTTCCTTACCACCTAAAAGGGTGACCTGAAAAGGTAATGGAACAAGTGATTCCTTGTGACCAGACCTAGTGTGTGCCTGGCCACTTGATTTCTGATAACATTATTTGTGATTTGAGACTGTTTATCTGTAAGCTGTTTGGCCTCTAAGCTGGTATCAATTGATCAGGAAAAGGCTTTTGATCACATTACTTGAGCCATTGAGTGCCTTTTGGTTTTGGTCCTGGTTTTATTAACATAGTTAGGGTGTAGTTGCATTGTGATGTTCAGAGTGTGCTGAAGATTAATGGTAGGTTGAGTGCTCCTTTTCAGGTCCAGTGGGGATCTTAAAAGGCAAGGCAGTGCCCTCTCTGGCATGTTATATTCTACAGCAATTGAGCCTTTGCTGCACTGACCCAGATCTGACCTTCGTGGTCTGACTATTTCAGGTTGTAATCCACCTATGCAGATGATTTAGTCATTTTAGTGAACATCAGTAGAATAGTGACATGTTGGTAAAAGATGTCCAAGATCCAGGCTCTTCCTGTTGACATCTTCTGGGACAGACTGTACCGGAAGCCTCAGAATGTGCTGTATCTGCCCGAGGGATGAAGGAGGACAGGGCCTGATCCACCTGAGCAGTGGGGGGGGGGTAACTTCCATTTCCAGCTCCTTCAAAGTGTGGAATGGCTTGCACCATGTTGAGTCAGCTAGGTGGACAGGGACTGAACAGACCTTTGTTTTGGATGGACTTAAAGCAGCTTAACATCAGGGAGCTTCCAGAATTCTATTGTGGAACGTCTAAGGAGTAGTACTTGTTGAAAATAAGAGGGTAAAGCTCAGTGTATCGGCTGCTCCAGGAACCAGTCAGATATGGGACTGGTTTCTGTGCTGTTTATCAGGTGGGGCTGACTCTGCTTGTTTGTGTGCATCTAATGTGATAACATGCGTTTTAGTCAAGTGTTGTGACTCTGCTGACATGATGCTCTGGAACAAATTCGAGCAGCTTGACACAGTCTCTGCCTGAGCTCAGAGCCTGATGTACACAATTAGATGAACACGTTAAAAACCTTCAGCATTCATGTTGAAGTAAATGCTAGCAGATGAGGAGGATGGTGAGGTGGAAGTAATTACATTTCTGAAAGCAGGCAGCAGAGTAGCATTGAGGAAACACAGCTCAGACTTGATGTATACAGACTGGATGAACACCATATGTATATATGGACAACCTTCAGTGAGAGAAAGGTAAGGGATATACATGATCGAATGGTATAGGGACTATCTGTCTACCGCTTGCTATCATGTTTACCATATTAACTTTATAATGTGATAATATGACATTGTTGTGTTCACATCTTCCTTACTCTGCCCCCCCCCCCACCCCCCCAAAAAAATCAGTTAATGCAAATTTAGCTGGCTCTTTTTTGTTCCGCAACTTTGCCAGTAGTTTGCATTTCCGGACTCATTGCACACCTACTTTAACAAATCCTAATGCTGCTTCTCAGACACCAACTCCAGGCTTGGAGACTAGAAATTAATATCAGAAAGCCTATGTTACAAACTGAAGGTGTGGAGGTTTAAAGACATGTTTGTTTATTAGTCTTGGAGGGCTGAATGAAAATGGAAAATGTGGGACAAAGTGTTTTTGAATCCTAACTCACATTAGGCACTAAATTAGTCACGGTATCTCGGCCTCTTCTACTTACATTTTAACCATTCTTTTATTAATCTGTCTCTTACAAGTCAAAACAACTTACTTTTGTCATGTTCTCATGTACTATTCTGTGCATTATTTTCAGTAACAAATGTCGTTCTTTGACTTCACAGACCGAGTAACAGAAGTGAAGACTGACATCTACGTGACCAGTTTTGGTCCGGTGTCTGACACGGATATGGTAAGTCGCACTCACATGACCTCATGGTGCGTCACCTTCTCATGACCCAGGACAACACACACAAAGGCTTTAGTTATTTAAAAGCCTCAACTGCACACTTTCAAATTCACACTCAAGTACAAAAACAGGTGTTGTGAGTACAAATCTTTATATGTGGATCTTTGTCTGCACATAATGTGTTAAATAGCTAAGTGAGTACAGTATTGGCTGTGGGTGGGTGATCAGTTACTTAGCTGATGATATTGTCCTTGCTTGTGGTTCACCCTGGCAGTTGGGCAAGAATGATTTAGGCTGAATACGTCCTTAAAGTAATTCTTTGTTTTTTCATTAAAATATCTCCCACCACTGGTGAATGCTGAGACACACGGCTCTCTGCTTTAGTATCCGTGGAGAATATCACACCATCAGTGGTCACCCGGTTCACTGGAGTTTAAGGAATTTTACCAGAAGGATAAACTAATGTTTGAGCTTATGGTTAAGGTTCTCTCTGAGCTTCCATATTCTTTATCTTGGAAACCTGAGCAGTCATTCTCTGTAGCAAGGCTGGTATCTTTAATACTGGCTTTTGCTGGCAGTGTTTGGACAGTTCTGTTTACAGGTCTCAACCAGTAGCCTACTGCTGATTCATCATCTGAGCCTGATGTGTCACCACTTGAAGACTGGTTGTCTGCTCTCAGCTGAGACTTTCTTTGATGTGATGATTTTGACAGTTTTGTGGGCTGTGGCTTTGACTGTTGGGGTTCAACTGGCAAAGCACTTTCTATCAGTAGCATGTTATGGTGCAAGAGTCTAGTCTTGCCAATATGCTTTTTCTGGGTAGATGACATATGCAGGATTGTCTGAAACCTCCTTCACTACATCCTTTTTTTCCTAGTAGGATCTGAGTTTCTTGCCCTACCTCTTTCCACTGGATCCTAACAAGGATTCTGTCCCCTGGCTGGAGGACCACTCCCCTGACCTTTTGGTCAGGATAAGAGGTGTCCCGCCCTTTAACTTCACTCCAAAGTGTCATTTACAGCATCTTGGGACAAATCCTCTGTGCATGCCTCAACATAGATGTCAATATGGAAGACTTTCCTTGGCCTGTATGTGATGTTGAAGTGAAAATTAGCCAATCAGTAAGCTGAGTGGGACAGCTGCATTCATTTTGTCTGTGATCCAGGCAAAAGTTAGTGGCCTATTGTCTGTGTAAATGGTAAAGTGTGGAATAAAATAAAGATAGTCTCTGAACTCCTCATACATTTCCCATTTCAGAGTGAGGAACTCGAACTTTCCACTGTGTAGGTTATAGTTCCTCTTTGCTGGTGTCAAGGTCCGTGACCCATTCCCAGTGACTCTTAGCGTGTCATCTTAGTGCTGCATAACATCTCTCACCTCTATGGGGGAGACATTTCACTCTGTTGCAGGGCTTGGTGAACTCAACATCTCCTCCACACTCCATTGGAAGGCTGCTTGAGCGCATTAGACAGACTAGAAAGAACAACCTTCATGGTTATTTTGATTAGTTAAGAGGTAGTTTTGAGTATGGTCTCCCTGTTCTAGCACAGACTGGTTGTCCTTGTTTTATACTGGACCCCAGGTCTTGGTGATCTGGTCGAGCTCTTTTGCAGACAGGGTGGGCATACAACTTCTAATGTCCCAGAGTAGACTCTTCCTCTCACAGCCAGCGATCATAGCTCTTTCCCTTTCTTGAAGCTGGGTCACTGAGTTCAGGTAAGTCACAGTCTCGGTGTCAGTCTCTAGTGTCAGTCCCAGATGTCATTCTGTGTTGTATGTGCCGCAGACCAGATGGTGGTACCAATCCAGGCCGAGTCCCCAGGGTCCAAAGTGTGGTGACTCTCAAGTAAATCATAGTTTTACTGTAAAACAATTTTACAAGTTACCTTGTACATACCTCATGTCAAAGATTAATGTTCACAGTGATCTCACATATTTTAATATCTAATTTGCACACTAACTTAAACATAAACAGAGAAACTCTTGCAATTTATGCTAAATACTGGAGAAAATAGCCTAAAACACATGAAACACTGTACATTTACAGTAGCTCTAATGGGAAACAAGAACAGTCCCAGATAGCAGTAGATTAAAGGGCGGAAGGGAAGGGAAGATCTGTATTGTCTCACTTGTTTCAGCCATGTGAACCAGATATGGCCCACACACAGGCAGCACACTGTCAAACAGAGGACTCACAGCTAACACCAGATGTATTTGCACCTTGTTGTCCTCAAAGAGAGAAAACAAGCAGCACATCTCTGAGGACATGAACATGACAAGTACATTGTCACAGTATACTTTATACAGTTGCGTAGCCACTAAAATCATACTCGCCATACATGCTGTAGTTGATTGCTTTGTTTGCTGTTAATTAACAGAAATGTTTTTTGATTGTGGCAAGCCAAGTTAGCTCATGTTACAGCAGATTAACTAATGTAGATCTGAGTTAAAATTTGGACAGGATTTATGTCTGTTGTGATTTATTCCAGTCCTCAGCGCATAAGTATGTAATTTTTCACCCTTCTCCAGTAATGTTTTCAGGTGAAATTAAGGCTAATTTTGCCTATTTTTTTCAGCCAAATGGAATTTAATGAAATAACAATAATAACAACAACAATAATAATAATAAAAATAATGATAATAATAATAATAATAACCACAACAGAAACAGTAGAACACTTGTGCAGTCTCTAAACAGCGACAGTTTAATCTGAACAAACTACACAAAGGCCAAACACCAGGTTTTTGTCCAGGACTCAGCCTAAAGAAGTCTGCCTCTAAGCTGCCATGATCCTTGATAAAATGTCAGGGTTGCCTCACTGGCCCTGTTCACATGTAATTACACACATCCAGCAGATAATATCTTCCAGACAGAGACCTGTCAGCACTGCTTGTCCTGTTGCTATTGGAAACCCACCCACTCCAAGAGAGTGATGACAGGGCAAGGGTCAGACTTTGTTATTAAAAACGTGATCTGATCACCCACTGCCATCCAGCTCTGAGATGAAGCACACTGATGTATCACATATTAAACATATTAATGATCATTATCTTATATTGGCTGCCTGCTGGGAGCTACGTTCTGAAATGATTCTCAATGCAGCATTTTGTCTGAGCACATACTGTAGTCCTGCATGTGGAAATGTGATTGTAATAATGTTACAATCCTAAAGGCATAAATAAAAGGGTTATTATTATTATTATTATTATTATTACTATTATTAAGAACCAGAATGTACCGTGCACAGCTAAAGGATAGATGGATATGACAAGATGTGACATTATGTCTGCAAAGCTTGCAGATCATCTGATTCCTTCCTTCATATCTTCCATCCACCTTGGGAATTCTGCTGTTACTCCCCCTGGAGTGATAAACAGCCATCTGTAAATTTGGTTTTCATCCAATAGGCACTTTCCAATTTAAAGCTTATGTTTTAATGCTACGAAAAGATCACGCACTGACAGTCAGTAAACCATAGGCCTTTAGCACGTGTGTCACCTGTGAGACCCACGGTGACATATATACACCAGAGTTACACAGGTTAAGCAAACAGTCAAACATTATGTGACTGGGTTTTTATTTAGCACAGTCTGTGTTTTCAAACTTTGTGGTATACATTTTGTGATATGATTTTCAAGTATAGGTTGGTATGGGTGGCTGTAATTGTTCCTTCTCTCCATAGTGGAATGGTGTAGTGATAATATGTCTGCATGTGATTTGTGGTTCTACACCTGATGTCACCTGTGTATATCACCACCACAACAGCAGGCACCTAGAGAAATGCACCCCACTGTGTTTACATTAAGTGATTTACTTTGTAATATAGAGTGACAGTGGGAGAGTTCTCCATGTCTCATTACTGAAAATGAGAGTACAGCTACCAGAGGCAGTGGTGATGTCTTTGTTACTGAAAAGCAGCAGATTACAGAGAGTTTTTTATTCTTAAATTTCCAAGTTGCACACTCTCAGGTCTTGTGGTTTCTACCTGGTGTCTCTGTAGCTGCCATAGCCCTGACATGTAGATGCAAGTTCGAGGTGTAACCACAGTGGCTACATGTGTGGTCTCCATGGTAGGGCTGCACCAAGATTTTCCCAGTCGATTCCTATCACTAAACTCTTATAGCAGCCCCAGGTCTTACATGTCTTGATGTCTTGTTTGATGTTCATCATCCAGTTAAACAAATTTTGGTCACAGGTAAAATCCTGAGACACCATGGATCAAAATGGCATTTCATATTGTATTGTATTGAGATGTTTTTTTTTCCCCATCTCTATTAATATGGACTTGAAAAAAACCCAACAGTTTTTTTTTAATATAGTTAAAGCCATGGGTTAGCCATGGAGAAAGAGATTTGTTTATTTTATTTTATTTTGGTTTGTTTTTAACAATATAAAAATGGTCCCAGTTAACTGTCGATATCCATTGTGCTGACAGGGACACCCCTCACTGAACTGCTGCAGCTCATGCAAATATACATAACATGTCGCAGGCACACAAACACACTGCTTCCTGCCTTAAAAGCTTTGCTCGGTTTTTCCATCACAATCCCAGCCGCCAAACCCCGCCCACCCCCCCACTCCAACCTGGCTCTTCTCAAATATTTAAGTGGCATGGAAGCAAGGGGCAGAGGGGTGGAAGTGGTCGTGATCGAGACAGCACCTTCTAAAGAAAGAAAAAAAGAGAGATGGCCTCATGTTTAATTCATGGCCACGTCTCCATCAAACTTGCAGCAGATAATTTCACTCCACCACTGTGTCTGTCTTTTCTCTGCCTTTGATAGCTCAGCTCTGATACATACACACATCCCCCACACAAGAACACACACGCACAAACGCATGCCGCCTTTTCTTGATAGATTGGACAGCCCCCCTGCTGCTGCTCTGCCTCGTTGTTTGTGAAGGTTTCTCATTGCTGGATTATAATGTCCTGTCTGTGCTTCTCACACAAATGTTGTGAAAGCAAAAACACATTGAGATGCTTCAAGAACATGTTTATTTTGTAGGCTGAATTCTCAGTTCTGATCTTAAATGAAACTGGTGTGTGGTCCATGGAACTCATGTTAAATAGCAGTCTTTGTTGACCACCGCATATACATCTGCTCAGAGAAACCAAAAGGGTGAAATTTATATTTCATATTTTTTGGGTTCATGATATTACCCCCTAGTTTAATTTGACAGAATACCGTTTTCAGACAGCCAATCAAACCTTGCAGTAACATCAGCATTCTGTCAGACAGAGTCGACAGCCGCACTGAGCCAAACAGCAGTCCTGCTACACGACAAAAGAGCCACAGAATCTGTGGGTACAGTCAGATGCTGGTGTTACTTGTCAATACCCGTAGGCAGGGTTATAGAAATACCAGGTCCAGAAACTGAACTTGCTGGGGCTGTTCAGGGATATTGAACTACAAGCAGTCCACTAGTAAACTTCTCTAGCTATCTGTATCATACTTTGACAGATTCAGCTGCCTGTCTGGTTTGTTGACATAGTCAAAGAACCACCACCCTTCACTCCACCCACCACCACAGCCGAAATGATGATGGTGATCAGATGAGAAAGAGTTATTTTTAGGCAATTGTTTCACGACTTTTATTATATACACCTCAGAAAAAATACAAAGGTCCGAACCTCTGTGGCCTCAATAGTGGGTACGGCCATGCCCACCAGCTGCTATCACTCAAACAGCTACATGCCCCTCCATCTGCTGTCACTCTAACACAGACACCCCTCCAGCCAGCTGAGATGACCAGAAAGGCTTGATTGACAGAATGCTGCTGAGATGGTCGTCCTTCTGGCAGGTTCTTCCATCTCTGAAGAAGACAGAGGTTCTTGGTCACCTCCCTGACCAAGGTAGCTCAGTTTGGCTGGATGGCCAGCTCTCCAGACTTCTTCCATTTCCCAGTTATCGTCGATTTGAAAACCTCCATTGTAACCATCCAGCCAAGTCCCTTAGGTTGTATGGGTTCAGTGCAGCTGCAGTTAGTTTGCCTTGTAAATGTAAGAACTCAATACTATTCTCATTCAGTTATTTAGGCCGCTTGCTCAGCAAATGTTCAACATGAGAGCAAGAATTTAGCCAGGGACCATTTGGGCCCTGTAGCAATACCATCACACTCACCAGCAGGTAAACCCGCAGTGAATGACTCTGAAATCCTTGTGACTCACCAGTTTTGATGTTTTGACGCTGCCACTACACTCTTAGCTGGTGAGGCTGTACTGCAATTGTAGGGCATGCGCTGTAGCAGTGTAAGGCTCTGGATGATGACAGCAAGACTGAGCGATCATTAGAGCTTCAGGCAGTTCCAGATGCTCAAGGAGAGCAAGATATTTATTTCACTCAGCTGAACATGAGGGTTCAGAAGATTATCCGGCGCCAGTTTCAAGCTGGTCCATCCGAATCTATGGTTTCTGAAGTTCCAACAATACATAATCCAAAATTGATAATACTACATAAAGACTAATCAACCAGCAAGATTGAATTGCAATTAACTAACTCAAAATATCATAACAGACAAAACTGAAATGCACATAAAAGCAGATAATCATAGCATACCTGCTTTCAGAAACACATGGCAGGGAGGGCCAGGGAGAGTGGCTTGAAGCACTCCTCTCTGAAACTGGCCATCAAGCAGAGGGATGATTGGGTTCAGTTCTGTCCACCAGGGACCGCCATTTAGACAGCATGAGAGAATTCACAGCAGTGATGTAAATCATGGCTGACACTTGCCTCAGGGAACAGCTGGATCTGAGACTTATAGGTCTGAACCTGGCCAGGTGTCACACTTGGCCAAACTGAGATCAACCTCAATCTAAGGCTGAGGACACAACAGGACAGCAATGATATGCCTGATTAGGAAACACAATGTATCAGTCATGTATGATTTCACAGAATTTAATCTCACAGACGTTAGTAATAAAGGTAAAAACCAAATATGGCTGCCATGTGTCTTTTGCAGTGAAGACATGAAATTTTGACCGATGAATTTTAGATTTATTCTCTCATATCTGCAGGAGTAGAAATTAAAGGAAGTGATCCAACTTTGGCTGTAAATACTTGTCACTGTAATTACTTTCTACTGAAGAACTAGCCCCCATATAATCCAGAGTAATGTTGCTGTAACATTTTTGTCATCTTTAAATACTATTAGCACTGCTAATGAATTCTCCTGCACTATACAGGGATGGAGAACTACCCCTATAACCTGGAAAAATGACAGTAACCTTTTTACATTTATATTCACTTGTTACAACTAATAACAAGGGTTTGGTGTTAAGTGTTCAGTATGTTTCAAACGAACTGGTCAGTGATGCCTGAGTCATGGCAAATTCCATGATGGCTCACTGGTATGGCTTAGTGAAACCCATTAATCATTAAATTGATTAGTTACACATGTGCTTTAACCACACATGGGTGTTAGGATGCTTTAAACACTACTGTTTCTCTTTCTTTCTCAGGAGTACACTGTAGATGTCTTCTTCCGTCAGAGCTGGAAGGATGAGCGACTGAAGTTCCACGGACCAATGAACATTCTGCCTCTCAACAACCTGATGGCCAGTAAGATCTGGACCCCTGACACCTTCTTCCACAACGGCAAGAAATCCGTGGCCCACAACATGACCATGCCCAACAAGCTGCTGAGGATCATGGAGGATGGAACCTTGCTCTACACTATGAGGTATCTCAGTTTATCAGTTTTTCAAGAGATAATATACATGATTCTGGCGTGATTGTTGGTGCCAGATCGGCACAGAGTATTTCTGCTGGTCTCCTGAGATTTTCAGTCCCTAGAGTTTAACCTCAAGGCACCATACCTGGGACATTATTGTCCTCTGTTTACACACTAGCACTACATTTGCATTTATCCAAATCCACCTGGAGGTCTTTCAGTTTACTTATTTGTATTGATTCATAATAGAAGTTACTTCAGGGCGTTTCGTTATTTAGAACGAGTCTTTATCAGTCGCTGTCATGTCATCAGCCTCTGTGTTAGTAAAGTTGCCGTTTCTCTTCCTTACTCTTGTGTTGCTGTACAGATGACAGTCTTTATCAGTCGCTGTCATGTCATCAGCCTCTGTGTTAGTAAAGTTGCCGTTTCTCTTCCTTACTCTTGTGTTGCTGTACAGATGACAGTAGCAGTCAGTTTCAGCAAGGTCAGATCCTTCAGACACAGGCACTAACATTTTGTGCTCTGTCCCTTGATTCAAGCCTATGATTTGACCTCCAGGTAACAGAAAATCTGTTGAGATAGAGTTCTGTTCCAACTTATACATTACATTTACTCCCTGATGTGGATGGTTATTTACTCAACACCAGGGAGGCCACAATAGCAACACAATAACTAAAATTTACAGTGGACAAAGTGGTTTAGATAATAAAGGGTGTTAAAAGCAAAGCAGAGGTGCCCTTTCCTGGGCTTTCGAGCAGAATTTACCTTTGTGCTCAAAAATCAATAGTGCACAGTAAGCTTGTTACCTCACATTTTATGAGCATTTCTCAAGACCTCTCAGCTGTATCAAACTGTCATCTCGTGATCATGACTTAATAATCTCATTATCTAGAGACAGCAATCGGTGGTCAGAGCAGTAACATAATGTGCAGGCTCGCGTTCTTGCTCTGTTCCCTGCTGGGAAACCTGGTGCTCTCAAGAATCATTATGACATGATTTATTTCTCAGAACAATGTCTGACGTCTCAGATCGTCTTAAAATTCAGTCATTATCAGGGAAGACTAAAATGTGTTTAAAAATGAACAGCATTCATTATGTTAAGCTAGTGAGATAATTATGATGTAGTGAAAACAGGTCTTTTTTCTGTGTATGTTTTCTGTCAGGCTAACAGTTCAAGCTGAGTGTCCCATGCACCTAGAAGACTTCCCCATGGACTCCCACTCATGTCCTCTCAAGTTTGGCAGCTGTAAGTGTCAGCAGACTCACATCCTCCACGCTTTGCACACCAGCTCTCTACCTCCAACCACAGCCTAAACCATGTCACAACACAGACTCAAGTAAAATGCTGCTCGTAGCTTATTTATTCATTTATTTAGTTATTGCTGAAATTTGTTGTGTCCCCACCCAATTTCAGTCAGATCACTTCCCAGACCATCAAAAGTACAAAATTTACAAGGCAGATACCAGGGCAGGGAATCATTTCTACAAAAATATGCTAAATACTCTTAACCTTCTAGACAAACTCTGTGTTTGCTGGCAACATGACACTGACATTTAATACAGTACAGTGTCACTTTAAAAAAAAACGAAAAACAAAAAAAAAAAAAAACAAAACATGGCAACACAATATTTGTGTTTTAATCTCAGGATTACAATGTTCAAATTTCTCCAAATGTGATGTACATTATTTATTTCGAGAAATTTAGAGAAATTATAATGAAATTTCAAAGAACCTCCATAAACAGGCATATTCTACTGTTCTGCTGAACTGCTTTCTATCCTGTTGGCCTGCTTTTATTTTGTACAACTTCCTGTTTCTCTGATAGATTTCCTCTCCCTCTCTGCAATGACATTTCTCCAGACTGAAGTTCCAGTTGCTTTTCGTCATTGTGTCAGTGAAGTTGTGTCATGCAGGAATATAAGTGATGGGAAACAACATATCATTAAGGTCTGGGCTGAAAAATTGTGAACCTGTTATTTGAGACTAAATGTTGTTTCTGCCTGTGAACTGAACACATGACACTACACTCTGTGTAGGAGTAATTATACCTCTCTTGATGTCAGCGTGTGCAGGGGAGGTGCACATGTGATCTTTTCAGTTTCAGCCAAGAGCCCCATGCTGTGGTGTGAGCCCAGTGTGTTGAACTGTGTGTTGAATATGAAGAAGAGGGATGTGTAGGATTGGTTTTGCTGATCACTGTCTCCCTGCTCTCTCTGCATCAGATGCATACACTAAGACGGAGGTGACTTACATCTGGACTCGTAATGCCTCCCAGTCAGTGGACGTTGCAGCTGACGGATCCAGACTCAACCAGTACGACTTGGTGGGCCAGAGTGTGGGGAAGGAGACCATTAAATCCAGTACCGGTGAGAGCGATTTATCAATGTATGCAAATGAAAACAAAAAGAAGGTTTCATGACGACTGCATTTTATGCCAGATGCCAGATGTTTTTGTGCAGACATTCACAGGTGCCTCTGAGAATTCTGGTCTTTCATTCTAACATTTCATGACAATTAATAATTTTAAAATATATATTTCTTTCATTAAAAATTGGATTAAATATTCAGGTTATCAGCATCATCTGTAGCACTCTAGTCCCTGTCATAACATATATATATATAACGTAGTGACTCCCTGTTACAGTGTCTTTGACACCTCCACATCATTTCTGTACTGAGGTGAAAGTCTTCTCAGTATGAAATCTTTAACTTATGGATATTGTGAAAATGTTTTATGACCTGCTGTTTATTTATATTCTGTTTTCCCATCTTTGGTATATATATAACATTGTACACACTTTAGGCCGTCATTAAAACGACAGAAACACTTTATAGCTGAACAGCTCTATGTGTGTAAAAATATCCTGCTTTTCTCTGATATTTCCCAGTGTCCTCTTGTGTTTTCTATGATATCCATACACAGAGAGTTGGTCAGTGTGAGTGTCAGCAGGACGTCAGGACAGGATTCAGACTGACATTTGTTAACCTCAGCATGAACATTTTCAACCAACAGCAGCACTTTAGATGTGCGTCATCTCCAAAACATGACGGAAACACACGCAAAACAACAGCCTGCTCACAATCAGCTCAAACCATGACCTCTGTCTTTATATATTCTGTGGCTCTCACTCACTCACAGCTCTCTGTGGTCAGTGTTTTAATGATGGAGCTCAGCAGGCCATTTTTTGATGACAGCTGTCATTCCAGGGGCAAACATCTGGATTCACAGCTGATACCTCATAATCAAAATGCCTGCAGTTAGTGATGAGGATCCTGCTCCTGTATTGACTAGTCCCTGCTTGTAACATAGAGTGAGAATGAAATGATTTTAGACTTTAAATAAACTTGCAGCAGCTCCCAAAGTTCCCGGCGTCACAGGGCGTCACAGGGCCAGGACAAACAGCCAAGCAAGTTTTTCTCAAACCAAACAGCATCAGACTGCTCGCAAAGAGAGCCGAGCTGAAAGCAACGCACCGAGTGATCAAAGCAACTTCTGACAGGCACACACAATGCAGTTAATGCATAATGAAACTGCTGTGTCTGCTGTGTATTAGGACTCTTCTACAGGAACAGTTAAAGTAGTCAATTAATCATGAAGGATTTTTCTCTACACTGAGCGATAAAAGTATTTCTTTAGATATCTTCTTTCATGATGGTTGCGTTATACAGGACATGAAAATAATACCATACCAGTCAGTTATACCCCTTTTAATTAGTCTGCCAGCGTCTGCCGTCAGTGACCCCCCCTCACTCAGCTGGACGTTGTGCATTTACATGTCCCCCCTTTTGTCCTCAGGTGAATACACAGTCATGACAGCTCACTTCCATCTGAAGAGGAAGATCGGCTACTTTGTAATCCAGACGTATCTGCCCTGTATCATGACGGTCATCCTCTCCCAGGTCTCCTTCTGGCTCAATCGGGAGTCAGTACCAGCCAGAACCGTCTTTGGTGAGTCTGTTCATTTTAACTCTATTCACATATTTAATTTAAGAGACAAAATATCACTTATTCTGTCTATTAAAAATATATTCTACACAAGGCCAACATTTTGGATTCCTCAGAAATGAGTACACTCTTGGTTTGCATGTGTAATAACATCAGACTGGATCCATTTAGTTACAGTTTACAGTTGTAGAACTGTTAAAGTGGATTCAGACTGAAAGTGAGCCCTGTGCACCCACCAAGCCAGCACCTGCTTGGTTGGTATGTTGGTGGGGGATGGGTGTTAAGATAAAATAAAACAATGAAATAGAATCCAGGAAATCCAATGTGAGTGACAGATGAATGGATTTAAAATTTTGGGAGACACTAACACGCTGCACAGAAGTTTCTAATGCTCAGCTCTGAACATCAGCTAAGATATCAGAGTGTGGACAAAGGGCATCTGAACCAGTTATAGTTTTGGGTTAAAAGGGACAAAATCAGCTGATGTTCCCACACCCACCCCCTCCCCCCACACCACACACACCCCACACACACCCAGACACACACACACCCAGACACACACACACACCCCACACACACACACCCCCAGACACACCCCCACACACACCCCCACACCCAGACACACACACATACACGCCCACACGTCTTAATGGAAAGGGATCATCTGGTTCAGATGGAGCAGGGAGCAGCAGGCTGTATGCACTGCACCACTATTACAGTGAAACAGAACTGCACGTAAACCCATAAAGCCCCATCAAGGTCCCTCAGCTGAAACCTGCAGGGCTTCCTCTGCCCAAGTTTGCATTCCTGATTTGAAACTGTGTGGGTTCGTGCTGACAGGTGAACATTTTATCAGGCCGCAGCAGGCACGCCACCAGATGTGGGTCACGCTGCAACTAGGCCTTATCTGCCGAAGGACAGCAGACCTACACCCACACTCTAATTTGGCATTTGCTAAAATGTCAGGAACTTGTATGAAGCTAACATAGAGCTTTTCCCCCACTTTATTCACTGCAGTATTATACAGTGTAATAAATCCAATCATTATCTGTTGTGACTTGCAGGGAAGAAAGGAAAGATTGTGTGAAAGAATTAGGAGTTCGTGCAAGTTCTCAGTACCAGAAACATCAGGATCCTGGTTCATTTAAAAAAAAAAAAGGGCCTGTGCAGTTAGGAGTTCAATGCAGGAGGACAATCAGAAAACGACTCTCTGATTAGTTCACCTACAGTGCTCAGTGGGTCAGTATCAAGAAAAAAAAGTGAACCCTTAGATTTATTAATTGGATGAAACTCCTTTGGCAGCAGTAGCCTTCAGTGAGCACTCCTGAACCAGAGGCAGCAAATCAGATCCAAATCATGATGCTCCCTCCACCGTACTTCTCTGTGGAGATGATTTGATATTTTCATGTTGGTATGCAGCGCCCTTTATATACCATAGGTAGTGCTGCTTGTTCCATCTTAATAGTCCAGCCCTAGTTTCATCAGGCCACAAAACTTTTCCCAGAATCATTATAGAGAGTTAAGCTGTTCTTTGACAAACTTCATTTACATGGCAGAGCTGCAACTTCTTCTGTGGTGTCCTGCCGTGGACACCATGCTCCATGCAGCCATGCTCATGAACATAGATGTTAACCTGCATCAACGATTCCTTTAAGCATTTAGCTGTGAGGCTGGGCAGTTAGGAACACGAGGGAGCGAGGATTCAAAAGCAGAAAACCCTAAGACGGACAAGTGAGTGAATAAAAGTCCTTTTATTTAACACAAAATCACTGGCTTACAGTCAGAACTAAAAATCATTCACAAGGGAGCAAAACACAAAGAGTCCTTATGGGGAAGGCAAACCAGGTGCAGGAGAAAGTCCAGAGGGTAACACTGGGACGGACAAAGGAAACAAAACCAGGAGGTGAACATGAACAGGGAAACAGGTAACTCCACCGGAATGAATGCAGGTGCAGGCAAGACAGCAAGTACAAACACAGGTAGAGGTGCAGACAAACTGACAAAGGAACAGGGGGAGACTTAAATACACAGGGGTAATGAGCAACAGGTGAATCCAATTAGGATGGGGCAGACAATCACAAAGGCGGGAAACTAGACAAAGACAGGAAGTAGGACAAGACTTCAAAATAAAACAGGAAATACTGTTGATGTCAGACTCCTAGTGTCAATGTTTGAATCTATGTTATAGACAAAAACATTGACCTTTTTTCCACCTTCATAGTTCATGAAGATGGTATGACCCTGAGAAATCTTTCCCATTATTACTGCCATTATGTTCTATTGGTGCCTCATTACAAAAATCAAAGCCTAATATTGCAGAGGTGGTTTGGGAAGTACAATGAAACTAGCATCTATGTCTTCAGGTAAGAAATCACATCATGTGAAGTTGAGTTTTGAATAGAATTACCTTAAAGCACAGGTAATTCTAAAGCATAGAATTACCTTAGAGAAGAGAAGTTTGAAATGACAGAAGCAAAACTACCACATCATTTTCTAGTAATTACAATACGACTGGATCCACATCTTCACAGCTAGTGGTTGTAACGATGCATATCAAATCATACACACACAGGAGCCACAAACAGCTCTGCTGTGTGTTGCACAGTTGTCATTTGTGGAGATATTGCTATATCATAGTCGTTTAGAGTTTTAATGGTTTATTGTTATTGCAACATTAAGGTACATTTCATCTTGTTGTTTATCTAGATAGTCCTGTACCTTGCAGGATAGCTGTAAAATGACTCCCCTGTCAGGGGGAGGGAATAGAAAGATGTCTCCACCACACATTGGGATTCCTCAAGTGTCACTCATCAAGGAAATTAATCTGCAACTGCTTTTACCAACTTCAAAGAAATTCATGGCTGAAACCGTTTTATTGTAGCAAGTTTAGGTTTGTATTCAAGTTCATTCCAATGATTCATTTCACTCCGGACTTTTAGTTGTGTCTGTAAAATATTTAAAAGGGTGCAACACTAACTAACACAATTCATTGTATCATCAAACTCAGTTTTATTAAACTCGATTAAAGAGAAAATCTCTGGCAGTTTTTGGCTAGTTTGGTAAAACAGTATAGCCTTTTTTGGATGGGAGGAAGGAACTTCTGTGAGGGTGTTCCTTTGCAATAACTGCGGGTCGGTGTGTGTGGGAGAGGTGTCTCTTTGAAGATGTTGATGATGATGTCACTTTTTATTTTTCCTGACTTTCTTTCTTCCACTTTTGTTCTCTTGACACGTAAGCCTGGCTTACGTGTCAAGAGAACAAAACATGAGCACATAAGCACAGAACAGGACATCAAAATTGTCTTTCCCCATGA
This sequence comes from Toxotes chatareus, assembly GCA_016801885.1. Classification (NCBI taxonomy): domain Eukaryota; kingdom Metazoa; phylum Chordata; class Actinopteri; family Toxotidae; genus Toxotes; species Toxotes chatareus. Next base: position 21,238,516 of record CM028899.1, read on the forward strand.
ATTCCAAATGACTTCCACTTTTACCAGCTGCTTTCAGGTGATGGTCAGCTCAGTTATACTGTCTTATTCCACACACAAGCCACAGTTCACAATTTTTCCTCAAAAATGCTTCCTCCTAGTTTAGAGACTTTTCATGGCAGGCCACTTTCCTTTTAGAGACGATGATTATTATTATGTTGCCTTTGTAAAATTATTTTGGTGAATAAATGGTTAAATTCACAAACAAGCTTATTTTCTGCACTGAACAGATTTTTTTTCCAACGTTAAAAAATTAATCCCAAAAAACAAAGGTGTGTTTAGACAGTAATCAAAGCGGCTTTTCACCTCACGTTAACGCACAGATTGGACCACTGGACCATTTGTGGGCTCCATGTTTGTTCATGACAAACTGATACATTTTCAGATCTTTGCCGCAAAATGCAGGTAAATTTGTGTCTGTGCATTCATTTGCATCTTTCCTTCAACTTCCTATCCAATCACACCTCTATACAAATAAAACTGACTTAAAGAAGAAGACTCTTTCCAGCGTACCATGAATATACATATAAAATTTCAATATAATCTGGTTTTTAATATATTGTGCTGCAGGCTGAAGGTGTGTCTGATGAGGTGATTGCAGACAGGTGAGCGGGAGTTTTGGCGGGAAACATGAACTAGGTCAGCCAGGCCTAGGCACACACACAAACACGAAAACAGACAAACGGGGGACAAACAAGAAACACAAGGGACTAGGGAGAGACTGTCGGCTCCTGACAGCCAAGGAAAGGTTTAAAGATCAGTCACATAATCTTGGTTTTTGTTTAGTTTGGAGGCCATGTTGGTTTTCAGTGTGATGTCCTAACTGCAGTTCTTTTGGAGTTTTTCTATAGCATCTCCATGGGGAAGTCAGATCTGGCTCATAAGGTGTCACAGAAGGTGTCACAGCCTCGGCATCAGTTAAATCCATGTAGAATATTTTAATACTAGTAAGGTCAAAACCAAAGTGTTACAAGTGATCTGCATTTGCACAATTTTTCACAATGCTCATTCTACAAGGTGAAATATAGCAGGGGAGTAGAGGTGTGTGTCCATGGTTTTGCATGTTTATGTAGGCTATAGGTTGTGTGTGTGTGTGTGTGTGTACAAATGAGGAATGCAACATCAAAAGGAAAGCACATTATCCTCTTACAGTGGGAAATATGACTTTTAAATATGACCTGCAGCTCAAATAGTATGGATGTGTGTGTGTGTGTGTTTATGTTAATGGGGAGCTAATGCTTTTCTTGAAGCTAAAACTCCACCACGAGTCTGTGAATGACAGAAAAGCTTTTCTAACATTGTGAGAAGTCAGAGACAAAAACATGTCAATGTCCCCGCTGTTTGTCCACACTGATAAGAATGAAAAAGTCATTCTGCTTGTTCAAGCTTATAATCAAATCTTCCTTCAGCCACAGGAAATGAGTGACACCTCTAGTCTTTTTAAGTCTCTAATCAAGACTGACAAACCAGCAGAGGTCTGCACAGTCACAGTAAGGCAGACAGGACTGACTGAAGTGGAACTCAGAGCTCATGTGAAGTTGTAGCACCTGTCAGGGTTTGTAGAAAGGAGACGCAGTCCCAGGTAAACCTTTTGAGGAAGGCTTATTAATCTAAAAAAAATCACAGACGCCATGTCTACTGTGTATTCTTCATTTTAAACCTCATGTACATATGTAAATATGAAGATATTTTTTCTGATACTGGGGGGTATATGTATAAGTATTTATTTTATTTTATTTATTTTAGAGATTTTATTTAATTTAGAAATATTTTTTATCTTACCTCTATCTTCCAACTCGCTGTGTGCTACGCTGCATTTTCTTCATTTTCCACTGGGAGTTTGATTGTAATTAAAGAATTTCCCTAAGGGGATTAATAAGGTTTCTCTGATTCTGATTCTGAACATGTGAAGAAATTCTTTAACACCTTGCCACTGACAAAATGTCTGCAGTGTTTGTCACCTCCTGAGTGTTGTCAGTTATTTTTTTACGTAGGGGGCACTCTGATTTAATATTGTACTTACATGAAGGTGGGGGACTTTGGAGAGACAGGTCAAAAAAAAAAAAAAAACTTTAAGAAAAAGAGGCTCAGACATGTTTTCACAGGATGAGTAGAGCTCTTTATGACAAATAAACTGCCTTTATATGGTTTCTGTTTAGTGTTGTTGTGCACTAACACATAACACAGCCTGTGTACTTGCAAATATCTGCATTTTGTAATTTAGCATCCTGTCTCCTGCTCTGTAAGTAACACCTGGCATATGGCATTTGACAATCAGACAGTCATTCGGTGGCCTCTGCCAAGTCAGGATGGCAGATTTATCAGTATTTGAAATGTTTTATTAAACGTAGCTGTTATCTTAAGGCCATTCTGAACAGTTTGCCTTTTATCTAATATATTCTCTCATACTGAATGTCAATTTTTCCTAAATCCTTTTGCTGTCTTTTTTCAAGGTGTCACTACAGTTCTGACGATGACAACCCTGAGTATTAGTGCCCGCAATTCACTGCCCAAGGTGGCCTATGCCACAGCCATGGACTGGTTCATCGCTGTCTGTTACGCCTTCGTCTTCTCTGCGCTCATCGAATTTGCTACCGTCAACTACTTCACCAAGCGAGGCTGGGCCTGGGATGGAAAGAGTGTCGTCAATGACAAGGTAGAGCCGTCACACACACCTGGAGGGGAAGAGTGCAGCCCGTTGATAACACACACTGAGTGACCAGAAGTAAACCAGGCCGTTCGGTCAAATGCTGCTGTTATTATAAAATTGTGTGGCAGCAAGAACAAATGATGGCTGGTTACTAGTAGAAGCTGGGTAAACCTAAAAAAAAAACCAAACCAAAAAAAAAAAAAACATACAGTGAAAGGCTTCGCTTTTTTTTTTTTTTACATTTCATTATTTTGCACCTTGCTAAAATCGTTTAAATTCTTCTTTTCCCTCTGATATGTCATGTTAGCTGTGAGACCTCACATAGACAGGTGTGTGCCTTTCCAAATCATTTCCAATCAACTGAGTTTACCACAGGTGGACTCCAATCAAGGTAGAGAAACATCTCAAAGAGAGATGGGAGTTTTAGCTTTGTCATTATAAGTTAGAGTTTGTAGATTGATGACTGAAAAATGATTTTAGCAAAAGACTACAACTGAACTGAACAAAGATGTGAACAAAGTGAGGGGGTCTGAATACTTTCTGGATGCACTGTATACTACAACAGCTCCTACAGTAAATTCAGCATAATGTACATTTTATCAGCATAAATTCTACAACAACATGCCATCTCGTATTCACCGCTCTGCTGCTCTGAGTTTCTGTTTGGTGAGATTTAATACACCTTTGTTCACATCTACAGGGAGGTGCAGTGGTTAGCACTGTTACCTCACAGTAAGAGGGTTCCAGGTTCAAACCCTGGTCTGGGCTCTTCTGTGCAGAGTTTCCATGTTCTCCCTGTGCCTGCGTCCATTGGTTTTCTCTGGGTACTCCTGCTTCCTCCCAAAAACATGCACATGAGTTTAATTGGCTACTCTACACTGCCCCTAGGTGTGAGTGTGTGTGTGTGTGTGGTTTTCTGTCTTTGTGTGTCGGCCCTCCGATTGACTGGCGACCAGTCCAGGATGTACCCCACCTCTGGCCCGAGTGGCTCAAGTGGTATAGAAAATGGATGTTCACGAATACATTTGTGATGTGGCTTTCAGAGATACAAACAGCACAACCCTGTCTGATATTATGTCTGTGTAATAGAAAAATTACTGCCTGGATTATGTCCTTTGGCAATCTTAAGTAATTAAGTAATTTAAGTTAGATTTTGTTTATATCCAAGTCCAAGATGGAAGAAGCCAATTAATTTAAAAAACAGAAATGTTTGACTGATTAAACTATAACAAAAGGTCCACATGGAAGATGTCAGGTGAGGCCGTGGTTATCCAAGAAGAGCTGAATTGAGGGCAACTGGATGCCCTCAGTTCTGACTGACTGGTGGAGAGTCCCAGGTATTTAACCTCTGTGGGCTCAAGACCATTGATGTCACTTGGTTTTTTAGTCACTGGAGTCACCTGAGGTCAAATGTGAGTGGTTGCTGAATCTCCTGAGATGGTATACAAGGACAGCATTGTAGGTAGTGAATAAGTGGTGTCGTAGACCTCCTCCTTGATTGATAATGGCCCCACAGAGGTTCAATACCTGATTCTCAAGAACTCTACACTGATTTAAAGAGGTCTCTGTGTGATGAATCCAAGGAGAAGGAATTTTTACGAAAATTACAGTAATTAGGCAGCAATGCTCTAAGGTGTCTACATGCACAGGAGACATTCAGGCACAAGATTGAGTTGTAGGTTACACACCTTTTGGAAGCGCTCAAAGCTTAAGCATTACTCAGCGTTACACAGCATAGTAAACTGCTAGATTGATTAAAAGCTACAGGAACCGGCAGAACGGGGAGAAAACATTAGCTTTCAGAAGTTAAAAAAAAACAACTAAAAACTAAAATAATCAGAATCTGCATAACAGTTTCTTTTTAATACATTATACAATTAACATGAATTGCAATAATTAACATGCTGATTTTCAAAGCCCTTGTTGGAACATTTTGCAATATGTTAATTATCAACATTTCGTAATCTAGATGGCAGGTTTCCTTCAAAATGATTTGCTGTTGGAGATTATAAGTATGTAAATGGTTTGAGGAAGACAGATGGTAAAGGGGGAAAAAATGACAGAAGAATAATAATGACACCCTGTCTGCACAGGCGTTCAGCCATGATTTTCAGTCTCAATCGCTCACTAAGCAAATCCACTTAAGTTTTAATCATTGCACATGAAGGAGGCAAAGATGTGAGGCGGAACGGAAGTTGAATTGGTGTTTCTCAAACAGGTCAAACAAAGGTGTCACTAATGACTAACATTGTTCAATAGCTGCCTTACACTGCTTTAAAGTAATTGCTTATCTGGAGGCATCATTAATCGTATTAGTTTCCTGCTTTGACAGCAGAGTCTGACTCATTTGGGAACAAAGAAACAACAGAGTAGCGATGCTTGAAAGGCTTTAAGGCTACAAGATTTGTCCAGAAAGCAAAACGCCATGTCCAACAGGTGCTGCTCAGAATAGTGAGGAAGCCCAAAACTCTCCCATAATTGTTTGCTAGCTGATTAAAATGCAATGAATTCAGGAAATATTCCAGGCTTCCAAAGGAAGACATAAAGTTTGGGGACCATTGTTTCCTGTAACTCAAAGGTTCCCAACCCTCAAGTTTCTGGAGCCGCCTTTGTCCAATAAATTAGTAACAGTGACAAACACAAAACAGGCATTCTCAGTCACCAGCTCCATAACAGTAAATACCACTGACCAAAGTTAGCAACATTAGTATGAAAGTAGAAGTAATGTAAATGAACCAAACTGCCCATAGACAGTTTAGCATCATTTATGCAACTATTTAATGAATGAAAGAAAGCTATCACTGGTGTTTCAACGTAATTTGGAAGCTGCTCTGAAAACAGTGTCTCACACCTTTGCTCGGTCTTTCAGACTTGACGTCAAAGCCCTGCCTTTGGCTCATTCAGTTATTAGTGCACCTTCAGTTGCTCAGGAGCCTTGTGCACAAGATTCAGTGTGGGACAGTTGGTCTTCAGATTGTGTCTTCCTAGCAGCCATTGGTTCCCCCATGAGACACACAAAACAAATGCTTCAAAGATACCACAAGAACTTTGAGTTATTTACATAACCACAGTTCTCTAAGTAACACAAGTGAGTTCTTCACCAGACACACTCCTTGCTTGTAGCTAGCAGTGAGGAAGCTGAGTGTTTTGAATCACAGTCAGCTTAGTGTAAGACCCATTCATAAGGGGAGGGTCTCTACCTCCCATGAATCTGATACACTTGATTGCAGCCAGTCCTGGCTGAGAGAATTCAATTCTGACCAAAGGCTTTCCCAATGCCAGACACTCATTCATGCTACTCAGAGAACTGTGGTTGTGTAAATAACCCAAGACAGTTATTCGATTCAGTTAAGATGGATGGAGTGACTAATTGGCAATACTTGTCTTTATGCAGTGTGTAACTAGAGTGTAGAAGAGTGTGTGAAAGAATCTACAGGCCCTATTTTAGACATCCAAGTGCAAACCGTGCTGATTTTTTTTTTTTTTTTCTATTCTCTTTGCCAGTCTGTATTGTATTTCGGTGCAACAGAGACTGATCATTCAAATGAGGCAGTTTGAAGCCGGGTGTTGGTATTTTGGAGGAAATTGAATCATCTCAGAACCACATCTGTTAAATTAAATCCTGCAGCCGCCTGAAGACAGCAGGACAGATACGCTGATAAATCTGCAGCCTCTGATTTGAGAAGTCTCAGAGTGCAGGGCCTTTACACACGACCGGCCACCGTGTTTACTTTCATTAAATCATGTGCAAATAATACCAGGTGGCTGCAGAATGAACACACACGTGTCTACACACATCAGACTGGTTGGTTATAACTTTCTGTTGGTTATGTGGGACACGTTAGATTACATCAGCTCATAAATCATGTGTCTTTGCCTCCTTTTCAGAATTTTGAGAATATGATGGGAGGTTTTTTTTTGTTTTGTTTGTTTTGACGCTGTAATGGCTACTTGTTTTATTGTCAGCTTAATGTGGTAAAGTAGGAGATTATCTGGACTGGATTAGCTCTGTAGCTCTGACCCTTTGAAGACCTGTCCTCCATTATTTGCCCAGTGGCCAAAACAAGCAACCCCATCTGTAACAATGACTACTGCCCTGTAGTGTTAAGATCTCTGGTGATGAAGCTTATTACATCATTCGTTGAAACAAATATGTTATCCAACACCATTCACCCATGTGAAAAAGTAATCTGAATAGCTGGTTGTGCCACCTTTTGCAGCAACGATTGCAACCAAACTCGACGGATAACTGGAGCTCAGTCCTCCACACTGCTGTGGATGACTTTTGGTCCACTCTTTGCAGAGTAGTTTAAATTTAGCCACACTGAATGGAGTATGAATCCCCGATTTAAGGTCATGTCATGGTATCTCTGTAGGGTTTAAGTCAGGACTTTGTTGTGGCCTCCATGCAATCTAAATTTTGTTGCTTTTGATCCATTTAAAAGTGGACTTGCTCTTATGCTTTGGATCATTGTCTTGCTGCATAAATCAGTTACACTTTATCTTCATATCATTGACTGATGACCAAACGTTCTCCCTCAGAATGTCTGTTCTGGTAGAGATAATGCATTTTTCCCTGAATTATGAGAAGTCATCCAAGAATCCCCACATCATCACACTACCACCACCATGCCTGAACATAAGTATGATGCTTTGGCACTTTACATAAATGGTGCACCTGAAGACGCCCACACAGTGCATGTGTCCAAGATCTACCACTTTGCACTTGTTCACAAACACTTCAAAATAAAAGTAGACTGTTTGTAGGACTGGCACAAGTTTAGAACTGGCACACAAGGTGGTCCTGGGTTTGAGCCTGAACCTGGATGACAGCTGGGTTTAAGCAGCTTACTATTGTGCTATAGAAATTATAATGAGGTTGTTAGAATGATACAGTAGCACCACTTTGCATAGAAATTGACATTCATTCACTTCCATTGTTGACAAAAATGACACAGATGGGACACAGATGGTCAAGTGTTTATGACTGGCATCTTGTATTAAAACTATTAATGAAGGGCAATGGGGTCCATTGTGTGTTTGGCAAAAATTGAGCTAGAGTATGGTAAATATCAAAATCAGTTAAACACATAAACTATTTGAAAATTCCACGTAATCTATATGGTGTGATTAGAACAATATTCTCGTACTGTATAAAACAGATATGAGTGCAACAATGATTTCCAATCGTAAACAGTCAAGTTTATAATCTTCTTCAAGGCGACTTTACCTTTGCCTTATATAATGGTCCTGCTTTGTGATCTTCTGCTGTTTGAACAAGGTGTTAACTCAAACTTAACTCTTCCTCAGTGTTTTGACATCTGCCCCTTTATATTCTGCTGTGCATAGCATTTTATTAAACACACTGTTACTCAGTGATTCTACTTTATATTTATAACTGTTTACTGATGGAATCAATGCTGTGAAAATATACAGCAACACTTATATGTTACAAGACATGCTACTAACTAGCTAATGAGGAACGAGATGATAATCACAGACTGTGAAATACTGTGTTAATAAATCATTAGGTAGTGACTGGTTCATAAATATCAGTGAAATGGAATAGTAACCACTTAGTAAGGATTCATTAATTATCCTGTCGTTCCTGATTCATTCCTCACTTGTCCCTCAGTTACTACACACATTATTGTGTACTGTCCTGTAAAGTGTTACCAAAGAATTTGTGTCCTGTCAAAACCTTTCCTGCACAACAATATTAATTCATTTTGATCATGGCAACATAGTAAAATGGCCTTCAAAAGGTCTCTAACACTGAGGCGTTGTGTTTGCAGAAAAAGGAAGCATCCATCATGAAGAAGAACAATGCCTACGCTGTAGCTGTGGCTAACTACGCTCCCAACATCACAAAGGACTCTACGCTGCCCACCATCTCCAAGTGTGCTCTGAGCGAACCCAACAAAACCACCACAGAGACGAAGCCCGAGCAGAACAAGAAAACCTTCAACAGTGTCAGCAAGATCGACCGCATCTCCCGCATCATGTTCCCTGTGCTGTTTGGGAGCTTTAACCTGGTCTACTGGGCCACCTACCTGAACCGAGAACCAGTCATTAAAGATCTGGATCCCTCCAAATGAACTGCAGGGGACTCACTCCAAATCCCACAGCCCATTCAGGATTTGTACACCTGTTGGCATTCAGTTTTCATTAGTCAGAAGCATGGAGAATTCTCTCCTCTCTTTCCTTACTGAGCACAATTTAGGATCGATGCAGGTAAACATCGCAGCTGGGTTAGAATAAGCCTGAGAGTGCACACTGCAAGCGTATGTGTCAAACAGGAAACTCTGCCATTGCATCATTATCTTAGTTTTACGTGTAGTTTCAGGTGCCCAAACTGAGAGGGAATTAAACCCATTATTGTGTAGTTCCTCTCAGAACAGAAAAAAATCAATGTTCAATGTTTACATAGCATTTTAAAAAAAAGAAAAGAAAGAAAACCTAACCGCCAACATCCATGTTGCTTTGCTTTTGTTGAATGTCATACCCCATGTGTCCTGTCTGTCTCTGTATCAATAACAATCAAAGGCAAAGATGCCAAAATCACATTTTTAAAAAAGTGAGAAAATAATGACTGTTTAAAGCTCCACTAATCAGTATTTTTATATTAACAACAAGGCAAATGACTGTGTAATATGAAAAGTGTCACAGTTATAAACCTACACAGAATTATCACCAAGTGTGAGGTTTCCCCAGTTTTGGTCATCAGACTCATTTGCTAAAGCGCCAGTTATTTTTCTCAGGAGCTGGTGGAGACCAAACCAGAGGTAAAAGGAAATGTGTAAATGAGCAATTGTTTGCTGACACATTTGCCATTACAACCTAACAATATATCAGTGTTGTGTTTTCAGTTTGTTCTGCTACCACCAAGTGGCCAAAAGGCCAGTTAATGTAGCTTAATTTGAATTTCTGAAATTTTAAATTAAGTTCAAATCAAGCAAAAAAAAAAAAATAAATAAATAAAAACTCGTGAATCAAATTGACGTTTACTAGTATAAATGTCAGTGTAATTTTGCAAAATGCAGAACCTTAGTAAGTATTTAGACAGGTCCAAATCCTTTTGCTGTTGGACTGTTTACACCGTTAAATTTGCCAGATCTTTCCTCAAAAAAAAAAATTATGTATTAGTGCATTTTCCTACCACCTGCAAACTAGGTCCACACCAGTTTGTTCTGGACCTTTCAACGATATCCCACAGTCTTCAGCAGATGAAGTTTGCTCAAACTGTCCATGAGTCCTACTTCGTGCCCATGTTGTCCACTTAAAAGTAAATGATGAAGCTTCTCATGGTTAAAGTAAAGCAAAGAGTACGGTCATGGCAAACAAAGTATTGTTCAGGTTAAGCAGCTAAAATAAGAAATGAGTGCTGCTTCCTGCTGTGGTGGACAGATGTCCTCTGCTGTATAAATCAACACTCGGTGCTGTCATATTTTCTGGAGAGGACAAAAACATCTCAATACTGAAGGGGAATATCCTTAAAAATGTAATTTCCATCAGCATGGTCCATAATCAGCAGCAGTAACAGTGATTATCTGAGGATCCTTTTCTTGTAAATGTATGATAATTTCCTCATAATTGTGAGGTGTAATACTGATGGGTTATATAAGTCCTAATTATAAGAAAAATGGGTCTGAATTTTTATTTTACCGTGCCAAAAGCTTATGAATTTTTGCTCCTCTGCTAATATGTTGTTGCACACTGAGTACCACTAAAATGGTTTTTGTGCTCTCTTAACACTTCTGCCATTAATGAACTTGTATATTCATGAGGCAGTGGGGAAGTTGAGAAGCAGCAAGTCGGCACTCGGCTCAAAATACAGCACCGTCGGGTGTTGTCATCAAAATGCTAAATACCAACTAAAGCGTCCCCACCGCTGTCTGATGGCTCCTCAGTCTACTCGCAGTGGACAGTCATGTCTGGGCGAACATGGAGCGTGCAGGAAGTAGTCTGGTTCTGTCACATTAACATTTGTACCACATCGGAATATTTACTGGGAGTCCGCTCTGTAGCTTTTGTACAGCTTTTTATTCCCCACTCTGCTTCCACATGTGTCGCACTGTGGAAGACGTTTCTAACTGGATACAAACGTGTGAGAACATTGGTCTGTGTGTATGAAATATACACTGTATGTCTACAAGTGTCTGTCTTTATTTAAATCATTTTTTCTGTAATTTTTTTTATATGCAATGTAGCAAGATTAAAGGACCTCTAGGTATTTAATAATGTCAACCTATGTCCCCTGTAGAGGATACTGTGTCAGTAATACTGCATTCATTGAACTTTATGCAGTCTCAAAAAGTATGTTTTTTCTTCTTTTATAAATATATGTAAACCCTGTGTTTAACTCACTTTTCTTCTCAAATGCTTTTAGATGAGAATTGTTCTTGTTGTAGAGGGTTTCTTTAAACACTTGCATGAAGAGTCTTTTCACATGAGCCATTTAACCCACAGCACGAGTGCTGATAGTTTCACGTGTGAAGATAGAGCTCAGCATTAAGAACGTTTCCCATCTTACGTATCCGCTAAGCAAGATTTGATGGTCTACATGAGAATGTTAATCACAATGCTGCGTATACTCAAATGATTTTGTTTGTTCAGTTGCCACCTCCATCAAGGCCATTTTTCTTTGTAATACTCAGTTTAGCAAGGTGTGTTTTAGTGTTGCGTACACAACAGCCAGCTTTTTGGGTTTTTTTTTTTTTTTTTATTACGAAAATCTTGCATTTGAAATGTTTCAGACAGACAGCTCGAGCTCGTCCTCGCCAGTCTGACACAATATATATAACCTAGTGTAGCAAACTTGCTGTTCACTGTCTACCTTGTCCCACCACACCTTGCTGCTGCTGCTACCTATGAACATCACTCCTCACCCACCCACCTGTGTGCTCAGGTTCTTCACATTATCACATTAAATGTTAATGTTGATGTCCTCTCTCTTTTAAGAAAACTGATACATGGATGTAAAAAAAAATCTATTAATTAACATAGAAATCTGACAGACATTCTCTCAGATGACTCTATATTTACAGTAAACACATGTATGTATCTCACTGACTGTTAACAATGGTAGCAAAGTCCTAAATGAATCACTTACATTTCCTTTGTATTATTATTCCTCTGTGTTCCTTGTGAAAGTGACATTCCACTGTTTTTAAAATAAACTACATTCAATCAGATGTGAATGTGCTTCTTTTTCACTCTCATTACAGAGTTACATTTACATTAAAGCTTGAGTCAGGACTACAATGTGACAACAACAGTTGTGAAAGCGTACCCTCACAGTATGTGCAAATATTCTGATAATATTCCTTTTTCTTTATCTGTCTAAAACTCTGCTACAACGCTGAAGCCTCTAAGGAAAAAAAACGTGCTTTCTCCAGTATATGAAGCTACAATAAAGTCTCTGAAGGATGCAAATGTACCTTAAAATAGTGGCGCAGCATCGGGCGTCCCTGGTGACTCAGTGAGCTGATGTAAATAACACCAATGAACTGTAGTAACTGCTGAAATCTTCATCCTCTGGGCTTACTGCTCCTGACATTTTGGCTCCTTGTCTTTTAATATGCAATCTGGAGGTCTAACAATGATTCCTACATGCTGGAAATCTCAATTTACTGCTCACTTTAGCACAAACAGTTGAGTGTGTGTGAGCAAGGGAGTGACAGCATCAGCTGTCTGCGAACACCAGACCACAAGCAGCCACAGCACGGACAGAGGTCAAAGTTCACCCACCAGGAGTCAGTAGTCAGTCAGGGAAAGATCAAGGAGCTCATCGGGCCGCGTTCGGGCCCCCAGCAAGCTCCACCAGTCAGGATTTGGGTGTCCTGCACAAAGCCTGAGAGAAATAAATAGTCCATCATAATAATGAGTACTATCAGCAACATGTATTTCAAATATCAAAAGTAAAAAATACTTATTGAGAAAGAGTGTGTTTCCTGTTACTGATAAACAGTATCATTATATACTGATCAGCCAACTGATCAACTGAACTGGTTTATGCTAATACTAATGCATCATTGTGAATGTGTAAGCAGCATTTTACTTTAGTAGATGGTTGAGGTGGAGCTAGTGTTAACTGCTTTCTCTATATTTGGGCACTTAAGTCCAGTGGTTCCCAATCCAGGGATCTGGCCCCTCCAAAGGATCACAACATAAATCTGAGGGGTTGTGAGACAATCAGTGGGATTCAATTTGTATTCCGTTTTTGGAATCTAAAATTTACTTTTGTTGTGAAATGTTGGATAGTTTTATTTCTTCTGATGTGTCAGCCTCTTAACTTTAGACAGGAAATCACTGGCTAACGACTTACAGACATCTGATACATTAATGCTACCAGACAATTTTTCAGAAGAGGTTACGAGATGAAAAGGCTGGAACAAGTGGTTTAATATGATATTTCAAAATATTAATCTGAAAAGTAACTAGTAACTGTAGCTGTCAGATAAATGTACAGGGGCAGAAAGTAAAATGTTTCCCTCTGAAATGTGTTGTAGAGTAGATGTGTAAATGCATCATAATCATCTGGACTAAGGTGATGAAGAGACTGACATCACCATCTTTACAGTTTGCTGCTGCGAGGGCTAAAATCATGCACTGTCAGACTTTAAACCCAATTTAACATCACTCCATACAAAGGTGTCCAGATATCCTTAGTGTACACACACACACACACACACACACACACACACACACACACACACACATATATACACAAGTCAGCAGGGCATGAGGCATCTAAATCCTAACAGTGTTAGGATAGATCCACAATCGCTGAGAGTGGAGTCCTGCTGAATGGGGCGAGCGTTGCTGAAGAGGCTATAATCAGGCCCAGCACAGCATCAGCATCAGCATCAGCACATTTAAACCTCCTGTCTGCACTTTACCTTCCACCTGTCTTTGATCTGCAGCAGCATCACCTTATCCCTACAGCAGGCGATGCATTCAGTGGGTGTCATGTGCTCCATTCACACTGACACTAAAACCCAACAAGCTTTCAACACATCAGCTGCAGACAAAAACACAGGCCAAGTCAAAATACAAGTGATCATGTGCTTTTAGAGTCCTCAAAAAAAAACGGTCAGTCTAAAACTGATAGTGAAGGTGTTGTTTTCTATCATATCAAAACTCGTACCATTTTTTTATATCAAATTATTTTAGGATGTAAATGATGTTTACATTTGAACAGGTTTTTTTTCTTCCACAAAAATATAGACTAATACACACATACATGCACATGCATGTAAACTTTGTCATACAAACACAGTGCTTCGGCTGTCAGCATGATTCAAATCATTTAATCACACACACACACACACACACACACACACACACACACACACACACACACACACACACACACACACACACACACACACACACACACACACACACACACACACACACACACACACACACACACACACACACACACACACACTGAGGGAGTCTTCTGTCCCTCAGGGGAGTTTAGATCTCTGAGGTGGAGTGGCTTTCTAAGGGCCTGACCATAGCCTAGAGACCAGAGCTGTCCACACTCATCTCAGTACTCATCACAGACTCCACCCCACCCCCACCCAAACCCCTAACACCCACCACATCACATCCACCCCACCCCTTTGCATCCAGAGCTGCAGCCTCTGCCAGCCGGCCTCCTGCTGACAACACGTTAGCTGGGGAACTACACCTCAAGTGTGGCTCACAAGTTAAAACAGAAAGGTAAGTGAGGTGTGGGCAGCTGTACAGTACATCTGCACCATTCAGCCAAATCACTAACACCAGCTCCCTGCTCGTCTTTTCACTCACAGGTCACTTTAATGGAGGATCAGGAAGAGGTATCGATAAGAAAATGGAGGATAAAGGACATTTCTACCTCCATCTACAGGAAAACTGTGAGTGGAGATCAGACTTCTGTACAGTTTATACCTTTAGCTCATCTGTGCCTCCAGTCCATCTGAAGCTGGTGTAGAGCAGGTTTCTCTGCAACCTCATGTGTGATTTGTGTAGTAGTCACACAAAATCAGGTGTGTATCACTGCAGTCATATATTAAAGCAGCTAATCAGAATTAAAAATGTCAGATCTTTTTTTTTTTAATATCACATCACAGGATTACATGTCCTTTAATTACCTGGCTTTTGTATTTGAACTCAACAAAGTCATTAGCACTAATAGCTTGCTCTTATCACATACTATCCCTCTGACACTATCAGCTTCTCAGTGTAAAATAAAATGCTGCCTAGCAGCCCTCTGATGAGCCGTACGCACAGCAGCGCTGCACCACTCAGATCTAAAATATAATTACACCTCCAGCTTTGGCCCCAGGGTGGGGGGAGGTGGAGGGGGGGAATCAGCGAGACTGTTCACAGTGGTTTTATCATTTGTGAGTAATCTACCTCTCTCCTTCATCTCTTCCCTCTTGGCTGTCTGCAGCCTCAGTCAGCAAGGAGGGACTCAGCACTGCAGCCATAAACAAACAGAAACAAACTGTTATCTCATAATTTAATCTGATTTAAACATAAAATATTTCCAGGTTGGTTAAATCAACTTAAAGGGCCATACCAGGGCATTAGAAAATCTGTGGCTTCGTTACCAACATGTATCAATACAGTATTTTTAAATGAAAGCTATAAACTCAGTCAAAGACAGCATGATTTAACGAGTGATTGATTGATTGAAGTTTGTGGCCTGATGTGGAAGGAGTTCTGTCACACTCATTTAAACACTTAGTTCAGCTGTTGTGGAGCAGACAGATCACTTCTTTTTGTAGAGGCTGGCATCTTGGAGCTCCAGAAAGTGGTCCACAGCAGCGATGACACGAACTGATCCATCACCCCTCGTGTTGTTCAGCCACAACATTAAAACTAGTGACTTTAATGTGGTGGCTGATCTGTGTGCATAAAGCCAAACACTTGAATGAACGCTGACTGAATGAGAATTTGAGGGAACATGTTATTCTGTGTGGTCTATCAACAGAAGCGCTGATGCTGAGTGGAAGCTTTGATGAAAAGATAAAAGCAAGTGGGATTTCTTGAAATTGGTTTCTCTCCTATCATGTTCTTCATGCTATTTAGGCACCAACAATTAATTGATACAGTTGCTAAGCAACAGTAATATATATATATATATATATATATATATATATATATATACATATATATATATATACACCCCCCCAACAGGAAGCTTAAGTTTCAATAGTTAACTTGATTTCTATGAACATGTTTCTTGTGGCATTGAGAAAAAAAAGGGGAAAAAAAGGATTTTAAGCTTTAAATAAAGGAAGTAAATGTGGTGTGGTTGCTTGATTGACAGGTGTCTCTGCCTATCAAAATCTGTTGTGGTGGTAGGAGGAGAAGTTAGATTAATGCTAATTTCACTGTAATATGCATTATATGCTGTGCTCTATGACATTATTGGTGTACTAATACTAACCCTGTGTGCAGGGTGAGGATTAGTTCACGCCTGTTAATTCTGTTGACGTCCAGGTATTATCAACCTCTCACAGTCACTTGAGTCCTGACCACATTTTATTTTAATCCTAGTTGTGCTGTAGTGCTTCCTTCCTTTCCTTCACTATAATATTTAGCATGGAGGTCTAGAGGATGTCAGTGTTGACCTGTTCACCTGGAAGGAAAGTCTGGAGAGGATTTAGATAAACTCTCTCCAACCCTGACCTTAACATTAACACAACAGCACTGAAGTAGGTCGTGATTCACCTGCGAAATGTCACCGAAATAGATGCAAATCAGCTATTTCTGAAAGCTAAAGAAGCTCTCCTCACATCACTGTGACAAGTCACATTTAACTGAAACTAAACTGCTGCAGTTCAGTTGGTTTGTGATGCAGCTGGTCACAGGGCTGGGGTCTGACAGCTGTCACTTCACAAGACGAGATCAGATACCTATTCATCAAAAAACAAAAAAAAAAAGGCTGGGCTGGTGTCTGAAGAGAATTCTTAAGAATGATTTAACAGTCATACTTCCAGCAGTATAGTGTGTTAAATAGATGAATATTGTATAAACATGCTCCTAAGTATTGTCATGATCACTGACAATACTTAGGATGGCATAAATCAAATTCAAATTTCTAAATAGTTCAATTGTTAATGTTTTTCCTAATGTGGTCATTCTGTATCCACACACTGAGCTTACCTTTAGATTATAACGTGTGCTTCTAGAATGGCTATATATATATATATATATATATATATATATATATGCGTGTATATATCGATATAGATATAGATATAGACATATATAGATATATATAGATATATGTGTATGAATATGCTGGATCTCATATATACAGTATATGTACATATATGTGGTCCAAAAGCCATGAATCTACACTAAATAACCCATAATGACTAAGTAAAGCCATGTTTTTAGAATTTATTGAAATTAAAAAAAAAATGAATGCATGTCAGTATGTTAATGAACTACTTTTATGCCCACAAATAAATAAATAAATAACTAAAGATCACACAATAATTAAAAGTAACAATGGAAGAGGCCATGGCCCTGCTGACCAACCCAAAAACCATCCAGTACAGACTGAAATTAATGTAACTCTCTCCTCCCTCATCACTCTGTCAAGGTGCCCTTGAGCAAGGCACTGAGAGCAACACCTAAGCGGTGGAGCAGCTCAGAGGATGCAGCCTGTGGTTGTCCCCCCTGTCGACAGCTCCCTGCACCTTAAATGGATTCCACAGCAGCTGATGTGAATGTGAAGCAGGCTGCTTCTGCATAAAAAGCCATATAGACACCAGGGTGAATAATAGTAAACAACAATACGAATGTGAAAGCATCGGTTTAGTCATTATGAAAAAGGAAATTGAAATTTGTTGGGTTTTTTTTTTTTTTTCCTGCGACGCTCAGTGTGAGAGCAGCGTCTGTCAGAACAGCCTGTTAGCGGCACTGCAGATGGACTAGAGCCGAGTCAGCTCTCCGGCAGCATCCTCACTCACTCTGCCACGTCCTCCCCCTCACACACTCACTCACTCACACACACACACATACACACAAACCATGGACGCATCTCTCACATCCTACCACCGTCGCTGCATTTAACACTTATCCAGCTGCATTTAGACGCAAACTGACAACACAGAGACCCCGATTTCCTCCCAGCTCCCGTGGACAACCGTTCAGGTCGCTTCCCCAGCTGCGGAGAAGAGAATGAAGCGGCTTTTCGCCAGATCCGTGGAGGACAAAGCCATGAACCCCTGGCTGCTCTTCGCTCTCCTCGGACTTTGGTAAGTGTGAGTCGATGTGAACAGGAGGGGATGTCTCCATCTCGGTGAGAGGAGGCAGAGGCAGGTCCGTCAGGGTAAACGGCTGCAGATGTTGATGCTCTCATGTCCTTGCTCTGAACAGGGCACTGCGCTGTGTTCTCGCATCTTGTGTTCTACCTGTGATCACAGCACAGCGGGTCATTGTGTGAGCTGGGGCCTTGGGGGTGGAGAGAGGAGGCGGAGAGGGATCCACGATCCTCTGCCTCGTCGGGAAATGATCTTAAATTTTCACCCAGCCTTGAGGGACGTGTTTGCATCTGATCTGTGTGTGAGTGTGTTTTTTGGGCACAGAGACAGGGCTGCTTTATTATACCCGCATCTCACTTGTGTATTTTCAGAGGCTGTGCCATAAGCCTCGAGCACTTATCTGTCATAGTACAGCAGTGTGGGCTACTGATGGATGGGTGATTGATGACTCTGTTCCATGGGAGACACAGATGTCCACCTACCTCAGTCCCAAAGGAAACTCCATCTGTCAGTTGGTCACGGATGTGTGATTTGTGTCCTGATGAGGACAGGCCTGATGTCCTCACATGTAAAGATGTTAGGTAGAAGCTGCTCATGTGCGGAGTAGACGCTTCACTGTCTTTACTTCACAAATCATTCTGCTCATTAAATTTCCCACCACCTTCTTCTGACATTTGCAGCCTGGAAGATATGATTTCTCATGAATTTCAAAATAAAATCAGTCATTTGCCGATTATGTTATTTTTAAATATATTTACAAATTGAAATACAAAATAAATAAAAAAAAAAAAAAAGGCTTTTAAATTGAAGTTTAGTCATATCCCATCTCAATCCTTCTATATATTATTTTAAGGAGCATTATAGCTTTCAAAGTCATTGTTAATAGTTTGCAACTTGGACTTGGATTGTCAGACATGTAGTCTCAAGTCCAAGCTATGACATCTCCAGGGTTAAATCATGTGAAGGAAACCTTAAAACATTAAAATCAGCGACACATAGTCATCCTCTAAAAGGATGCTGATGCTGCAGATGAACAGTTCACAAAAAAAAGTAAATTCAAGGGAACAAATAACCCCACCACCACCACGCCAGTAAAAAATGTGTTTAGCTTACTCTTTGTTCAGTTTGTGCTTCACTGTGCAGAATGATGTATGTACACAGTTTGCTTTCACATTCATCTGCTGCTGCATAAACGTTTCTCTGTGCTCACCTTAAATCTCAGTTTAACACCTGGACTCCTTTGGAACAAATGAGCAATGTTTTGCATATTCATAGATCCTGCATTTTTCATCCAGTGGATGTAATTTATCTAGATAATTGAACTTGGAAAAACTTTATCAGATGAATTGTTATTCAAAACGGGAGTTTTTTTTTGTTTGTTTGTTTAAATGTCTTGAAACATGGCCAGAGGGGATCTCTAAGTAATCCAGTCTTACAAATCATTGCTTTGAACAAACAAATGAAGCATTTTGAGAAAATTAAAAAAGAAGTAAAGAAACGGGCCCTCATCTACCTTTTCACTCAGGTTTGTGCTTATCTATGTGGCCCCTGACCCCATCAGAGCCGTCTATTCTTATTCCCAAGCCGTCTAATACTGAGGCTTTGTCAAACCCACTGGTGTCTCATATATAAATGTGCCCAAAGTCCCCTTTGGTTTAGGGTAGTGTATTTGGTATCTGTATAGTGACACACATGGTTTTCAATTACCTCCAATCTTAACCCACCTGTGGCAGTATTAGATGCCCATAACTGTAGAGGAAGGTTCTGGATGCTACAGTGTGTGATATTACCAGCATTACAATAGAAATGAATGCTAAAACCTCGTTTTTAGACAGATTCAAAGTTAATATTCACCACTGTCTGTCAGTGTATTTACATGTAATTAATGCGAACAAATGTAGTGATCATGATGTCATCTGTGTACAGTCTGCCATATACACACCTAGACCAGAGGGCAATCTCAGAGAGGAGTTAAAAGCCAATTTGAAAGGAGGAAGAGAGATCAAAGCTATTTGCATGGGAAAGAATCATTATGGAGAAAGGAGAGAAAGCTCTGATGAGATGAGCTTCCAAAACCAATTATGCTAGACCGCTCGTATTTCCGAGTAAAGGACAAGAGACCACCTTTAAGGCGCTTATGAATGCCAGAAAATTTGTTCATATAACAACAGCGTGAAAGGGAAAACAAAGGTGTGCGAAATGTGGTAAAGATCATGGCGTGAAAGAGTGTAATGACCTGTTAAATGCTGTAATTGTGGGGGAAAAAACTGTGCTGAGGCTGATCTAATACAGAGGGTCACAGATGAGAGTAACGTTTCATATGCAGAATCACTCAGAAGGACTGAGGGAGCAGTGGCTGTGTTACCTGCATGAGGCTGGAAGGCAGCAATCACAGCATTCAGAACATGACAAGATCTTATACAATTAGTGGTTACAGTGGAAGATAAGCTTTTTGAGAAGTGGACACATATATACATCATCTGGGAAGTATAGATATGTCCACAGATAAGGATGGAATGGACAGTTTCTTTCCTTTCTTATGTTTTATGTCCTATAGGAGGAGTCTAACAGCTGATGATCAGGAATTAAACAAGACTTGTTGATGGATTTGTTGAGAAACCAGATTTACTATGTGTACAGGAGACTTGGTTTAAGCTATGTTTACATTTTTGCAAAACCACAGTATGAATGCTTTACGGCGAGCAGAGGTCGGGGTGAGTTTATTAAGATAGGCTTACAGTGTAGAGATGTAGAGATCCACTCTGAGCTTGAGTGTTTGGTTGTTAAAGTGCGTTCAGCACATGGTGAGTTTGCCATAGTTTTACTTGTGTGACCTCAGTTTACAGTCAGAGCAAGAGGAGCTGGACAGTGTAATGGATAAAGTACAGCCTCGAGGAGAATGAGCTGTGGGATCAGAGCATGAGACAGAAATGGAGCTTTTCCTAGACAAACACAGACTCGTAGTTTTAAATTACAGTCGGCCAAAATGTTTCCAAGTCAGTAGGGCAGCAAAATCATGCATCGATCCAACATTTACTTCAGCTGAGCGTAAATAATTTTGCCTCCAGTTTCAATTTTAACTCTTCCAGCTCTTGCACTGTTTTTTGTAGGGCCTGCTGTGGCTGTGCTGTCATGGATGCTGGACCAGGATGATTCTGTTCTGATAGAATTGGCAGCGTCTGCCTGCGTTCTTTCTATTTCAGTTGAATTGTTTGGTGATGGAGGTCTGACAAATTGAGATAGAAGAAAAAAAGGTATTTTCACATTCAGTAATTTGCTCAGTGGTGTTCAAGAGGAACAATTAGCAACACTGGCACATGACTCTTTGTTGTAAGATGCATTGCTGTGGCCTAAGGCAACAACCCAATTGTTGCTTCATTACTATCGACAGCAGACTGTCAGTAACGATGGAAAAAAATGCAACCATGTGTTTACCTGCATTTACTTCGTGCGCTGCACGGCTGGTTTCCTTTGTCTTATGGTTACTGTCTGTTTCACAGAGGGACACAGCATTTTAAAGGTGGTGTTCTGGCTGGTCCTCACTTTCTGGATGAGGCATCATCCCTCATAGTGAGGTCAGGCACTTGTTGATGTGTCATGCGTCCCTTCCAGTTGCCTTTGTGGGTGCATTTGTCACAGCCATAGTAACCTAAGAATTGTTTGATGAACTGCAGCATGGCGTTTGCTGATGCGTCACATGTAATGCATGTCAGTCTCACTCCTAGTATTGTTTCCCCCAGCTCAAAGCTGTTAGCGCCGTTGTTCATCTGCTGTGACTTTAATTAAGTCCAGTGGTCCAGGCTTGGCCTCAGGAAGGTTAGTGGTCACAGGAAATGCTCTTACTGGTTTTAGATGCACTGTGCAGAGTACAGGCCAGGGAAATCTCAAGCTCAGTGATGTCTTTCATGTAATTGTAGGGATACAGATGCAGGCACATGATTAGTTGTTCTGTCTCTCCAAATTGAATGCATTCCACTGCAGACCCCATTTGGCTTTCAGCAGGTTCAGTTTTTAATAATGCCTAAGCAGTGAATGGCAGGTCTTTATGCCCTTGTTCCCTGATAATTTTGTGCAGTGCATCTGCAGCATTGTACCTGATGTTATAGTCACTGATCCATTTCTTTAACTCCTCGACTAATTTGTCAGTGGGCACATCAATGTCAGCAGTATTCTCAAGCGACTGCCTATGTTACTGGAAGTTTCCCAGATTCCATATTTTCTGTGTGTGAGTGCACACACTGAGGTGCTTTTTTTTTGTCATCTCCTCTGAAATACTTTTTTGCTTAATAAATACCCTGTGAGATGACATTGCAACAGTGTATGAAGAGGGCAGGGTACAAGGCAAGAGGTCCTGGAAAACACAAAGAAGAGAGAAAACATAGCTAATATTCATATTCATATATCGTTACCCATTCAATATTTGTACGTGGGGGCCCATGTGGGTAGTAAATGATCTGAAAAATGAGCCCTGTATGGGATTGTCTACATGCTCCATAATGACTCTGTGTCAACTGCCAACATGGATTTACTACAGGATTACCCTTGGTGTTAAGAGGAACCCAACTAAATACTAATTCAAAACAGATATGGCACAAGAAGTCAATTATAAATTCACAAGAAAAGAATGTTGGTGTCTGTTCCAGGGGGCCAGGAAGCTAAAGGTCGAAGAGAAAGTTGAGGGTTAGGAGGAGTCATCAGGAGTCATTAATAACACCATCAATTTAGTTTAAAAACACTCTCACCAAGGGCAACCATTTACTGCATAGTACTGTTAGAAACTGAGAACAATTAGCTGATAATTGCCTTGATCAGCCACTATCGGTAATTAATATGAACTCACATTATTATACTGTAAACCATCAATCAAACCATAAAATCAGTTAATCAGACAACCTTATCACACTTTAGCGTACATCTAATGTCACCAGATGTCCTTTGAAGATGGTGAACTATGGCCATAAAGGGATGAACATGGTCAGCAACAATACTCAGATCAGGCTGTGACATTTAAACCGTGATCGATTGCTATGAAGACCCAAAGTCAAGAAGTCAAGAGACCATTCCCCACACTGGCAGAAATCCAGATCCATCAGACCAGGCTACATTTTTCCAGGCTTGAGATCTGATATCTGAGTTAGCGTGATCTTTCTGTCAGCTCCAACCAGTCTGACCATTCTCCTCTGACCTCTCTCATCAACAAGGTGTTTCTGTCCTCAGAGCTGCTGCTTCACTGGATGGAGTTAGTTTTTGGCTTAATTCTGACTTAAACTCTAGAGACAGTTGTGTGTGAAAATCCCAGGAGATCCTCATTCTGATGTTTGATATGAACACTGAAGCTGCTGACCTGTATCTGCAGGATTTGATCGTTTTGCACTGTTGCCATATGATTAGCTGAGTTGGTAACTGCATGATGCAGGTGTACAGGTGTTCCTAATAAAGTGCTTGGCGGGTATAATATACCTGCCTTTGGAAAAACCCGGGTCCCCATTTTTTCAGTACCTCCAGACCTGATTCCTCTTTTATTTCTTTAATTTCTGCTCACTAACTTCACAAATACCACACCCAGACAGTACAGTTATTTATCAGTAGTCCAGCTGGTTATCACAGTGTGCAGAGTCTATGTTTTGGTCTTGACCAGCCCGGCTGGTTTTGTGGAGAGGAGCCACTGAAGAAGAACATGCTAAACTGGTGTGGAATCAGTGGTTCATGGCTGAAAGTCTGCAGGGCTTTAGTTGAATCACCATTCAGCATCAAAGTAAGAAGATGCAGTGGGCATCGCAAGTTTTCACTGTGTGACTTTAAACTTCAGCTGAACTCAAGCAGCAACAACCACAGCTCAGTGCTGAAGGCAGTGCCCCAGTGTGTTGTAGGGAGCTTCGGTTCTTCTAATGACCCTGTAAAAACTGGCTATAATGAGCAGATTGAGAAAACTCCCAACTGTTACACACTGCTGTAGCTGAGAACACATGGGAAAGAGGGACAAAGAGGCAGAGGAGCAACGAGACTTATATAAACTGTGTTAAATTGGCAACAGGTGATTCACATTAGGGCGGGGCAGACAATCAACAAAGACGAGAAACAAGACAAAGACTCAGAACACGCACAGAAGGGCCAGGGCTTCAAAACTAAAACAGGAAATGCAGAACAAAATGACCGAAACAAGAGTAAGATGACAAAATAAAAACATTAGCTTCTAAACAAAGCTCAGGAGAACAAAACAAGACTTCTCAGTCCAAAAGGTCAAAAAAGAGTTTAACAAAGTCCAAGATAGTTCAAAACTCTGTACAGTGGTGAAATGTAACAAAGTATTTGTACTTCGTTACTGTACTTAAGTATTTTTTTTTACGTATCTGTACTTTATTTAAGTAAAAACATTAATGCATACTTTAGATTTTACTCCATTACATTTTGCAGCAATTATCTGTACTTTCTACTCCACTACATTTCTACAATTTATGCCATTACTCGTTACGTTATGAACATAATTTCCTCAAAATGTTGTATGAAAAAATTAGACTGATTGCGTTGAGGCGTTGTTTGCCATTGCCAACCAATCAGGTGGCTCTATTACCTCCAGTGATGGCAGAGCATGCATTTGGTAGCAGCACGAGCTAGTGCACTGGCCTGATTCCGGCGAGAAGAAACGACATGCAACATCAACATGAACCCAGAGCCAACGTCGGCTGAGCCTGAGTCTGAGCCCTCCAGCTCAGAATTAGACAGCCATCTTTGGCCGTATTTAAGCAGGTATTGTATAGTTGCTTGTATTGTGCAGTGACATAGGCAGAGCAGCAGCCGAGTTCAACTGAGTACATGGGTTTGAAAGTGTTTGTAGTACTGAATGGTCTCGGCAGCAAGTGCATACAGCTACGGTAAGCCCCAAGGGGAAAACTTGTGTCAGTCAGTCACGACATGCACTGCACTTAAAGCAAACTAAACTTTATCACAGAGTACTCAAGTGAGTTGGGTTGTGTATGCTTTGATTTGGCTGAGAGTTAGTTTGGTAACGTGAAAGGCGAGCAGGCAGAAGAGGGCAGAAGCCTTAGTTAGTGTCTGACTTCAGTGTGTGCATACAGCTATTTCCTGGAGGCAGAACATACCAGACTGAAGCCCCTGGGTGTGTTTGCAGAGATCATGTAATCTACATGTAATCTACAACTTCTTTATTTTCAACAAACTCTTGATGACTCATCTCTTCTGAGAGAACTTCTTTTCCTAATGTCCTTACATGCCTGACTAACACTTACTATTCAGTTCCACTGCATTTCTTTACCTGATCTGCTTGTACTTTGTCTTATTGAATAGATTTAATACTTACTTCAAGGTCTCCTGCTGGACTGACGCTTTAGTGTTGGACTGGATTGGATAAAAACGTCAGATTACTAAAAGTAAATGTACATTCTCAGAATTAGGAGTCTGTTGACAATGATGATCTACTTTGCTTAAACTTTTGAGCCATGAACTGTTTTACAAGGAAATCAAAACAAGTGTGGCTGCTTGTCCTCACTGTGTGTAGGAGGACACTTGCATAAACCTGAACCATTTTCAGCTTGCTCATGTCGTGCTGCTGGTCGGCTTTTGAGTCTTTTAGAAGTGGTAGTAGCAGTAAAGCCAATAAAACTGCATCCAGTGGTCAAGTCTATATGTGTGGGGCTGATTTCCTTTCTGATCCAATACCAAGTAAAACCCAGCCTAGCATTGCTATGATACCAATACAATGCCAATACCTATTAACTTGATACACGATAAAATAAATAATTTCTATTATTAATGCATAAATGAATCAATACCTACATTATAAAATAATCTGTCAGCTGTCAGCTGTTTGCCGTGGTTTTATGAAAGCAGGAAACTCCCCTTGTTTGAACATCAACACACAAACTGAAGCCTAGACAGTCATGATTCTCTTCCCCTCAGACAGTGACAGTGATGAGCGTTGCCAATAGTTACTCTCTCTCTCTCTGTCTCTGTACCTGGATAATGTGTGCCACTGTCAAAGGACTCTTAGTGTAGTATGCCTTGCCCTAGCAGCGCCTTTCTTCTTCTCTTCTTCAGACCACCGCTGCATAACCTCATCATACTCTGTATTGTGATTAAATCTCAGATGCTTAACAAGGTTTGTGGTGTTGCCACAGTACCTCACAGTCTTCCCCACACACACATCACATACTGCTGTTCTGAGGACTGAAAATGTTCCACACGACTGCGTTTGCGGTCAGCCATCATCAGTGTCAACACCCTGTTCAGTGGCTCATGCATTTATAGAGCCACAGTTTGCATACGACTATGACAAGTGGAAGGCGAAGTAGTTCCTGGCAACCAGGTATTGTATAGACTAGATCCTGGTGATAACATAGTTACATTCTGTTGTGTCTCTGTTGATGATAAAATACACATTTACCCCAAAGTGCTAGAGTTTAAATATTGATCTTTTAATATAACAATCAATCCTAGGACAGAAACATTTGGGATGAGACGTATCAATATTTCCGTATCGATCCATATACCACTAATAAATAGGAAGAGAGAAAGACGCAGCTTAACAATGCAACAAGCTACATACGCTACATGCAAGTTTTCATGTACGCCCAGAGGTCGAGAGGTCAGCACCTGTCGGCTCTAATTACACCAATGACTGTCACTCACACATCAGAGAAGATGCCCAGGTGGAGTGTAGCAGCATGTTAGCTAAGCAGCAGCAGCTTCAGTGCTACATCTGTGTCTACAAAGGATCTGCGCAGGTGCCGTGTAGGTCACCTACGTTTTGGAAGTGGTCAGAGCCCAATGCACAATATTCTGTTATATTCTATTGAATACCTCCAGGATGCCTCTGTGTTGAAGTATCCCCGGCATGTCAAACAGGGAGTACTGGGTGGGGGATAAGGTATGCTGTGATGTGGTGGAAAATAGATGGATGAATGAGCAGAAATTAAAGTTTAGACTTAAAGTCAATGCTCTGAAGGGGGTACAGCCAGCCAGCATACCTCAAGGCTTTTACTGTAGGTGTCTTAGACTGAAACACGATTTCAATCTGCTCCTTCAGCCCAAACAAATTAAGCAGCTAATAAAAATGGGGTACACCATAGATCTTCAGGCAAAATGCAGCAGAGTCAGGTTCTTCTCCTATCAAGGAAATTAACCAGTTGTTATGAGAAACACTGGAGATGGTTTCATCTAATGAAATATTTTTCCCAGTTACTGACTAGAAGGGTGTCTGTGGCTGTGGCTATATACATTTTTTGGCATCAAACACACCCAGCAACTTATATGCAAATATTATGTCCTTGTTTCTTACAGTCTTTTCTTTCTGCTCCACAGTACAGCATTTGGGCCCAGTAAACAGGAAGAGGAGGACTATGAAGACGTGCCTATAAACAAGACCTGGGTCTTATCACCAAAGGTCTATGAGAGCGATGTGACTTTGATCCTAAATAAACTGCTGCAGGGCTACGACAACAAACTGCGGCCTGACATCGGAGGCAAGTCAAGTTCTTTCTGCTTTGTTTTAACTC
The DNA here is from genome assembly GCA_016801885.1 of Toxotes chatareus. NCBI lineage: Eukaryota > Metazoa > Chordata > Actinopteri > Toxotidae > Toxotes > Toxotes chatareus. The sequence goes on from CM028899.1 coordinate 21,265,971, forward strand.
ATTGCTTAAATAGGTTGCTTCAAGGAGCCAAGAAGTACGTGTGTAATGTGCTAAAATAGAGATTCAAAGGATTCATCACAAAAGCTTGTCTTAAAAAACAGTATTTTGGCCTCTGTAGAGGTGTTCATGCAGGTTGAGTGCATACTGGCTACACTGTAGCAGAGCTACATTTTGATCCATTGTGTGCTTGACAGGGTGTACAACATGTGAATAAACCAAATTATGTGACCATCACTGGAAGCAGCCTGTAAAAAGTAAACACAGTGAATTTCTCCATTTCTCCATTCATTCGGGTAGCAGAAAAGGAGTGCACTTGTTTAGCTGTGGAATGGTGGCAGTTAAGTCAGTGTGGTGGTGCATAGAGTGGGGTAGAAGGTGCTGCAGGTGTGGAGATGAAGATTCCTGAAGATTTTTCCTGTTGGAGTGTTGGTGCAGCACAAAGATAGAATAAGAAGGAAATCCAAAGTTGCATTCCAGTGACAGTATTTCAGTCTTTTCACTTGTTTTAGTGCACACATGCACTGCAACCTTGAACTTATCTAGACATTACCCAGAGGAACTGAATGTGTGAATGCAAATGACTGAATCAGTTGAGGCGGACATTAAATGGATTCTACCCTGCCAGCTCCCTGAACAGTCCAAGTACAGAATGTCCCAAAGTGATGGACAAGTGGCTGGAAAATGATGTTGTGTTCAGACACACATTTTAGTGTCTGTCTAACAGTGAAGTTGGGGTTCCTTTTCCTCTTTGTAAAGGGGCCTCGGTAATCTGCGTGGGGTGGGAGGTGACAATATGATACCTTTCTTTGCTATTGTTTACTTTGTGATTCCCATTGATAATAACAGCATATTTTGGACATCAGCCATGTACAGTGTAAGTTGATGCTGTCTGTGTCAGTGCAGTATGTCTTCTGTTATATTTCAGTGAGGCCCACAGTGATTGAAACAGCTGTATATGTCAACAGCATTGGACCAGTGGACCCCATCAACATGGTGAGACTGTTTCTTCTGATTTCTTTTGTTCTGTTTCTCCTGATATAAGTGATAGTGGAAGGCTAAATCACCCTCACTTATGGTAAATATCAGTATGTGCAAACTATGATGAAGCTCTGTTTAAACAGTTTGTGTTCGTAAAGTTTTAGTTTTATTAGAAGAGAAGATGACATGTGAGATGTGGTTGAAAGTGCTCAATAAAGCTTGGAAGTGCATCTTGAGTTGAGATTTTTGTTTGTTTTGTGCTAAATTTCATGGCAATCCAAACAATAGTTACCAAGGCATTTTGAGAAATTTTTGGAGTTAAAGTCATCCCAAGGGGAATGTGAACGTCTCCAGTTGTTAGCTCCATCGAATTCTTCAAGTAACCATTCAGATGTCTTCTTATATACTGAAGTTCTTTTTTTTTTTTTTTTTTAATTGGATGTATTTGCATGGATAACATGGATTTTCCACTCTGTTGCAGGAATACACTATTGACATCTTCTTTGCCCAGACATGGTATGACAGCCGACTGAAGTTCAACAGCTCGATGAAGCTGCTCATGCTTAACAGTAACATGGTAGGCAAAATTTGGATTCCCGATACATTCTTCAGGAATTCACGCAAATCGGACGCCCACTGGATCACCACTCCCAACCGCCTCCTGAGGCTGTGGAGCAATGGAAGAGTCATGTACACACTAAGGTAAGGCAGTTATGCAGCCAGTTTACTAACCTTTTTGGTAGTCATTTTTTTTAATGTTGAAATATCAACTCTTCAAAAATCTTTGTTGTCTGTGCAGCTTTAGTGTGTGCATCTGTGTTTTTTGTCATGTAGTTCTCTTTTAGGTGACCCCAGTTTCTCAAAGCACAATCTAATTGTCATATTTCTGCATTTGTTGGTATAATTACAGAGAGAACACAAAGTACCTTTACTATGTTCACGCACACTTGGGAGGGAAAAAACAATGCTGAGACTTGCTTTTTCTCTGTCACAATTCTGTTTTTGTCAGGTTGACTATTAATGCGGAGTGTTACCTTAAGCTGCATAACTTTCCAATGGATGAGCACTCATGCCCACTGGAGTTTTCAAGCTGTAGGTGGTCAAACATTTTCCCCTTCCATTTTTGAACCCGTCATCTTGACTTCAACTTGCCCAAAGAAAGGGGCTGCTGTGTGGGCTAGCATAGTGGCTAAGCCCTTGTTTCTTCTCTTTGCCAAAAGACCCATCTGCTTGAGGCTGCCCTCTCTAAGCCTGTACCAATCTATCATCAGCTCCACCAGCAGAGAGAGGAGGTCACCCAGTCCCATTATCTCTGACAGACTTAATGAATTATGCACCCTCTCCCAGTCTGATTCATGCTGTCTGTGTCATCCTTCATTTGTCTCTTGCACTGTGCTTTAGCCTCTCATGATCTTAATCTTCCACATAGTAGTGAAAAATGCAAAGACCATTCCATGGAGTTGAGGACAAATGTCAAGACCAGTACAGTCACAATAAATGTCATCAAATGAGCACAAATGAACGGTAATTTAGTAAAACTAAAAGAGCATAAATGTTGCTCGCAAGAAGCATCCTCTTGCAGGTGTGCAAATAATGCTCTCTTAGTACCAGTGGTGGAAGTAAACTCTTTTACCAAACGCAAGGAGGAGGTTTGATCAAAAGTCAAAGCTGCTAATAGTCAGTATTAGTTTCTTTCAACTATTTGGGTTATCTTTCTCAAACACTGACGATGACCATGATATTTCCCAAACCTTAAGCAAGAGGTTTAATTTGCCCATATTTACCTTAACCACAGCATATCAGAAAACCCCCTGAGACGTTTTACAGTCATAGAGGTTACAGGCTATTGAAGGCACTGAATAGAAATGTATTTTGTAGCATAGGTATGATGACGAAAATATTTCTTTCTATGACAGTTTAGAATATTTTCCAGCCTCGCAAATGTGAGCCTTTTTTATGTAAAATAATCCAATTCAGAAGCACAACCTCATGTCAAATGAAATACCTTGACAAACAAACTTTCCATCTGTCAGGTAGATAAATTACTTCCACACTGTGTATTGCCAGGGATTACACATCTACCCAAAGTACCCACTACTTACTGTTACAGGAATGCCTGTCCTGTAGTACACATACTGTTATTTGCTTTTGAAGACATCTTGCTCATTTGAAGAAATTTCATGAGACTGTGAAGGTCAGTTCCATCTTGAATGCTCCCCTTTGCTGTGCCATGGTGCAATGTTCCCTTGTGACGTGCAGTACAATGAATGACAGATGTGAGCCTCCTGTTGGACACAATAGCCATCAGTAAGGCCTCTAATTAACCTATTATGTCTCTGTGGTGGGGGGGTTTCTGTAGATGGTTATCCCAAGAATGAAATCATGTACCGGTGGCAGAGACGGGCAGTCGAGGTGGCAGATCAGCGGTACTGGAGACTCTACCAGTTTGCCTTTGTAGGGTTGAGGAATACCTCTGATGTGGCGCACACACAGTCAGGTGAGAGATTATGGCCAAGTATTCCTACAGGGAGGAGTTTTAGTTGTTTCTTTTTCCACCATTCAAATTTTCCTTCTGTTCAATCTGGGGTCTGTTTTCCTCTGGTGGTCACGTCCAGGGAGGTTGGCTAGAGTCCCCTGGACCTAAATCTTCCTAATAATGTTGGCAGCTGTGGACACAGGAACATCAAGCTGCTTGGAGATGGTCTTGCAGCCTTTACCATGACCATGATTGGCAATTATTATTTCCTTATCTTTTCAGATAACTTTTCTTTCAGACAGCTTTTCTTTCTCCAGTTTATGTTCAGTGTGGTAAACACAATACCAAACAGCACAATGAACTTTTCTCCATAAACAGGCTGAATGACTGAAGACACCTGTGATACTAACTAAAGACAATTGTCTCTATCACTATAATGCTCTTATTTATCGCCACCTGTACAGGGTACCAATCATTTTGTTCTGGCCATTTTAAAAGATCTTTGTAGAATTCGGTTTCTTTGTTTTATTCTACAGGATCTTTTAATTATAACACTTTTCAGGAAGAAGGAAACCTCATTTTCACACTTTTTCTCTAGATCCAATTTGTGCTGTATTTGTGTGACCATGATGCAAATCAAAAATCAATCCTATGTATGTGTCGAGTCCTCTCATCTGTACAGTGTTTTTGGATAATCCACATGTAACTTCATATTAAAATAACTTGAAAATAAAAATTCAATGTTTAGAATACTTTTTCCTGCATATCATCAATATTGGTAAACTTCAGTGGGTTACACAATCCTAGTCTCTGTAATATTTTACCCTGTCTTAACATTTTTTTTCCTATGGGCTTGTTATTTTTCTATATACGTATATGTTTATCTATAGATCTATCTTACTGTTGCACTTTCAGGGGAATATGTGATCATGACTATCTTTTTTGACCTGAGTCGAAGAATGGGCTACTTCACCATCCAGACCTACATTCCCTGCAGTATGATCGTGGTCTTGTCCTGGGTTTCCTTCTGGATCAATAAGGATGCCGTCCCAGCCCGCACATCTCTAGGTTTGATATGTTCTTATCATCTTTGGTTTTTCCCTTGTACTTCAAACCCCTGTACTGGCCATAATATAGAAATGAAGATTTTTTTTTAAGGCCCTGAAAACTTTCTCAGTCATCTTCTCACTGTGAGTGATGGCATCTGTTATGAACACATTTTCTACAGAAGCTCTGGCTTCTCTTGTGTTTAAGAAAAAACAACAGATGAAAACCTTCTCACCTTAAAGCAGAAGTTAAAACAGAAGTTTCTACTCATAAAACACTCAGAACTTCATGAACTCATTGGACCTTAATTAATTGGTGTCCATATTTTTGCATAGGACTGTATCCATATATTCCATTGAGGAATTTGTCTCTGTGATAATCCATTTAGGTATCACTACAGTGCTCACCATGACCACTCTAAGCACCATCTCCAGAAAGTCCCTGCCCAAGGTTTCTTATGTCACTGCCATGGACCTGTTCGTCTCTGTTTGCTTCATCTTCACCTTCGCTGCCCTCATGGAGTACGGCACTCTGCACTACTTCACCAGCAACAGACAGACCAAGAAGGCTAAAGCCAACAATAATACGCAGGTACCTAACACTTGTTTTCTTTCTTTCCAAAGCGTAATTTCCTTTTGACGCCACTGAATGGTGATCGTAACTTGCTGAAATACCCGAATGGGTTTCCCTTCTCAGCAGAAAGCATCCAGCATGGTGAACATCCGACCTGGAACATCCCTGCTGCAGATGAACAACATCGTGCCATATCACGAGGAGGATGACTACGCTTATGAGTGTCTGGATGGAAAAGACTGCACCAGCTTCTTCTGTTGCTTTGACGACTGCCGCTCGGGTGCCTGGCGTGAAAACCGGATGCACGTGCGGGTTTCCAAGATCGATTCTTACTCGCGAATATTCTTCCCCACCGCTTTTGGCCTTTTTAATCTGGTTTATTGGATAGGTTATCTGTATCTATAAAACCAGCGGTCCTCAAAGAAGGACGACTGAAGTTTAACATCTGCAAACATTGCACAGAGGCAGAGCTGCAGCAGCAAACTCAGCAAAAAAACAAACAAACAAAAAAAACGAATTAAAATCTGAATAGCAATTATGAATGACAGTGCCTTGTTTTAACCCTGCTATCAATTTGGTTTGGCAAATTATGTGATGCCCATCATGACTTTGTTCCAGAGTAACATAGGTCAACAGCCACCTGTTAATATGCTATTAAGTACAGAATGGATACTCATTGTCCCCAGTGGGTAATCCCTAATGGTTCTGGTGACCCTCTGACCTTTCACCTTGACAAGGCTGAATTTCCATGAACTTTGTTGTGGAGATTCTGGGTTGCAAGGGGGACAGATCCATTTTTTTTTTTTACAACCCCCAAAATTCTCACTTGTACTCTAAAAATATCAAAATCTAATTGACAGTTTGTCAAAAAATGTGCAGTTCATACAACGTCAACTGGGCTGAGCCTTGACTCCTGGGGCTCTGTTGTGTCATGAAAAAAGTTTTCCAACTACAATTAATATGGTATTCTTTTAATCTTCAAATGTGCTTCTTAAGAATATTGTTCACAGCAGGATTTGCACACATACTCCTGTTTTAATTTATTAATTAAATAAACCCTTAGGCAAATAGCACCATCAATTTATCCATCCTTCTATTCCCCGCCACTTTCCCGTGGTGACAATGAGTTAGGTAAGGTAGCCCAGACATCCCCTTCCTATCTGTAATGGTAAGGCCAGACACTCTGCATAGGAAACATTATTTTGGCTGCTTCTATCCACAGTCTCATTCTTCCAGCCATTACCCAGAATTCATAGCCATAGGTTGGAACACTTATTTACTAACACACTGCAGGCTTCATCTTCAGGATAATCTACCTCTTCACCTCGACAGTCCAGCTCACACATAGTCTGCTGTGTTTGTACAAAGCCCAACATACTTGTGACTGCACCATTAAAACAGAGTCCTAAGTTTTTCAGCCGTTTAAAATTGGGACCTTGACAGCAAGGCTAACAACTGTAAGTTACCTAAATAGCTCAATAGGGTTAAATGACACTTTTCAGCAAAAGTGCAAACTCCACTCATACTCTGCCTTTTTTTACTAATTCTTTTTTTTTTTTTTTTTTTTTTTTTTTTTTTTAATCTTGTTTATCTCCAGCAGTAAAATGTTGGGTTCTGGTTGGCTCCATTTTGGATCTAGTTCAAGGCTGGTAAAATACCCTGATTCTCAAGTGCTAAGGACTGCCCTCATTCTTTCTTTTCTTTTTTGTTATTAGCAAAGAGTGACATAGGAAGCAATTGAGTACATTTAGACCTCATTTTTATCCAGCATTTTCTGTCACTTGTGCCAGTTGAAATAACAAACAATAATAAGAAAATCACCAGTAGTAGATTATATCAGCTGTAGCTAACAATTGTTAATTCTGCAACAGCTAAAAATTAACTTGCAAAATGTCTATATGGATTTCAGAGGATTCAGTTCAATAAGCAAATCCGACACTGGATTCAGATTTCTTAACTGTCAAACCCTGATCCTACAAACAGCAGCTCTGACCCTAGAAATGTTTGCACAAGTAAAACTCCAGTCTACACAGAGGAGATATTGCCATCAAACAATTTAAAAAAAATGTTTTAGCCCAAATGTTTGTTTACTCTTTGCTACCGTGCTACTGATATTGTTGAGAAGCAGGGAAGAGGAGGTGCATTGCAGTTTGTAGTTGTAATTTGGAACGGAGAGTTATTATTCCCTCTCTTAAAGGTGTATTCCCTGATGTTCTTGGAGAGACCAGTGGCTCTTATCATGCTAACCAGGGATCTCAAACTGTTGGCCTGCCGGCCATTTCTACCCACCCTCCTGCTGGCCTGCACCTGATTTAAAAAATATAAGTATATAAATAATCTGGCCTGCAGAATAATTTTTTATGTATTTGTTTGTCTCTAGTTGTTTCCTACCAATTAGAAGAAAGATGGATGTTGCAATATTTTTTGTTGGCCTAGAATGGAAATGCTCCGTGTCAGATATGATAGCAAAAAGTCGACGTACTAAAGGAATATAATCTTGAGGATCACATTTAATGCCTCGGCAAAGTCTTTTCCAATGAAGCCGAGAAGGAGACTGACACTGCAGTCGAAGCAAGTTATGTGGTGAGTTGACATCCTAAATGTTCAGAAGAGTTTGTTCAACAATATCTCCCTATTGACATATCAGAAATATGCGCTTTCTTGTAGCACTTGAATGTTGAAGTGGCCCTCTAATGAAATGACAATACCAGCAGTGGCCCCAGTGTAGTGGCCAATTTGAGTTTGAGACCCCTGATGTAAATTCAGCTGACTTGCAAAAATCACTTGAGATCTGCAAAGATCAGCAGTGAGTTTTGGGGAATTCTGAGATTCAGGGACACTATTGGTCAACGTAACACAACCAGGGAGCATATCTTTAAATATCTGAACGACGTAACTGTTCATAGGGTTCTATTTTTCTAGGCAACACCATGAAGTGTTACGATTAGCGAGGCCAAACTGGGGCCAGCCTCCGCTCAGAGGCTCCTGCAAGGAATGAATTTCTAAAAATCTGTTAAACAGTGAATTTAATGAACAGTGATGGTTGTTTTTCCCAGCAGCCAGATTTTATACTCTGATGTATCATAAGTTACAAAAGAAGTGATAGATTTGTCATTGATGCACTGTTCAGGCAAATGCTTACACACTTTAAATAACACTTATCTTCAAAATGTAAAAGTTCCAGCTCTAAATTGTTCGTTTCCCTCCTGAACAGATTTGAAAAAACATTGTCCTTTACTATACAGCTCACAAGTTACTCGAATTTCCTTTTATACAGTTCTGTTGCATGTTAAAGACTCACTATATGGACAGGTATTTTTGCCGCCCTGCAAACCATCTGAAACAGAAATTAATGCACACTAACATTTTCAGTATACTGTCTGAGTGGCAGCTGTCGACAGCGCAGACTCACTATCATAAAGGAGCATTTAACTAAAATAGGCTTTAAGCTACACACCCATACAGAAATACAGTGGACAGGCAGAGGTTCATAAAGTTGTCATGTAGTTTGACATTTTCTGGTTAAGTCTAAAGTAGAGGTGGAAATGATCAGAATGGAATTATAGTATCATGATTTTATCTGCGGCTTTACGCTGGCTCTCAGTAAACTAACCAGACAGTAACACACTGAACGACACAGCAGAGCTGACTATGGCATTTTGTCAAATGAAGAATTCGACTGATTTCTTGACAGTTGGGCTTTAGGGTACATTGTTTGTACATCAAACTGAACCCTGTTACTCAGAACGACCAGATCCACCCAACACAGCAGAGCGTGTATTTCATATGTCACAGTCACTTAAATCCACAGCATCAGTGGTTCATTGCATGACACGAGGAAACAGCCGTCCGCTGAGCTCCCGCTCTAACACCTACAGGACATAGAGTTGAATAATTAAAGCTGTGGCTTTGCTGTTAAAAGGGGTCAGGAGTCAGCATGTGAGCTGCTGTTAGCCTGGCAGCTACTGTTGGACTTTGGTAATATTACTCAAAATGTCATAGTTATTATCTCTGCTGTTCAGTACAGGAAGTATAAGGTCTTTCATTTAGTTAAGCATTGCATATACACAAACACAATGAATCACAGGATACATGCGTCTTTGCTCTTTAACAAATGTGCAAACCAGAAGACGTTAAACTGCTGTCACGAACCTTTGCCATTATTAAATAATATATCAACCATTATTTTCTCCATTCATTTGAAGATGCTAAGTATTTCATGTAATTAGTGTTTAGAAAAAAGTTTGAGCTTTAAAGCCTAAAACACTTGTTCTCCTTACTACTAGTTAACTAGCAGTTTACTGTGCGTCCATACAAGCGACTGAATCTTTGGCTTTTTTGTGTTATTAAAAAAATAGAAAGAAAGAAAACAGGCGAATACTACTTCAGGTATTTTTCTCATACTCTAAAATGAAGGAATGGAAACCTGCAGACTCCTGCAGACACCATGAGAGATCAGAAAAAGGTTAGACCCACATTAGCCCACTGAATAACTGCAGACAAGAGCTTCTTAACCTTTTCACATGCACCAAAGAAACTGTCAGATACAAATTTTAGTAGCGTGTCCTGTAGAAACGCTGTGCTGCTCTCAGTTCTGATCGCATCAAGTCTTCAAACGTGTAACACATCAAAACACAGTCTTCATCCAAACAGTCTTAACCCTTAAAATAGCACTTCCTCATCACCAAGATGCCACATTTCTGCCACGTTTATGGAAATTTCAAGACGACAGAGCTATAAATAAACCCACACTTCAGTCATTCACGTCTGTACTTTTCAACCATGCAAGTATCTAACAGGGAATGTACTGAAAGCCACATTAATCTATGCAAACATGAGCATTGTTGCAGTTGTTCTCTTAGGGCATGATAACTTGTTTTACTTTCTTTGGTCCCAACCAGGGATGTGTAATTTATTAAAGTCTAATTTATTTAAGTCCTTTAATCTATAGATGATATTAAAGAAATAGTAGATAATCATTTTGAAAATAGCCCACCAATAAAAATCTGACTCATACATGAGGAATACTCTACAACTAAACTAGTTTATGAAAACATGACATACGACACTTAGGTTGATACACTTTGGTGGCAGATTTATTTCAGGTGATTCACCTTTGACCTCGGGTGCAAGCGAATGAGCAAATACTCCAGATCACCAAAACAAAAAAATAATATAAAAATAAAAAAAAAAAAAAATAAAATAAAATAAAATAAAATAGATTTGATCATACTTTAGTAAGACTTGCTCTCTACCAGTTGATGAATTCAGTATTCAGTATTTCACCAGTGCTCACTACTGCTCAGCTGCTCTCAGTTTCTCTTCTTAAAACAATATGCTGCCCTCACTCACTGATTGAATGCACTGGTTACTTAGATAAGACTCAAATAAATAAATAAATAAACAAACAAACACTCCAAGCAGTTTTTGGATGTTAGGTGTTAGGTGAACACCTTGGTATTTTGAATTTGGAAAACTCAAAAACATGCAGTGACTGTACTGTACTGACACTGAAAATTAAGTGGAGTCTGCACGAGAATGCCAAGAAAATGAATTCAGCCAACATAATAAAAACCAACATTCGAATAACATCATACTATACTATGTAGTACAGTAAAATTCAAGAGACTTCACTTGCTTCAATTGTAAGTTTTTAACATTTTTACCAACTCTTCTTGTTGTGGATGTTGCATCAAATCTACATGAAATAAGTAGTTGTTTTTAACACAATTCCCATTTTAAGAAATAAAATGAAATTGGAAAAAATGGAACGTCAACATTCCATGTTTAGTAACCAAATATATAAATCATTTTTGTTATGACCTGGTAACGAAGCAGAGTTTAAACTGAAACATGTTAACACTGTAAACCACAATTTGCGAGACATTAGAGGAAGACACAATTCGTGAGACATTAGAGGAAGAAGAAGACCTGAAGGTTGTGTGTGCTTTGTTCATGCAGTGTCATCCAGCAGTGTTTTCCTCTTGGCTAACTCTAGGATTAAAATAGTACAAAAGATATATCTATAAATCCACTCCTTCAGGCTCCATGACTCCATGCACCACTGACCCCGACAAAGAACAAAGAAACTGCCAGAAAAAAATGAGTTCAAACCAGCTCTTTTGTCGGGGACTCAGAAGAACATTTGATTTAAGCACTTTTTGTGAGAACTTCTTATAAAATTTAAACAACACCAAATACATAATAAGTCACCATAATATTGACTCACATCAGTTGTGTCATTTAAGTGGACATAAATATAAGGACCGTTACGTTTGTTTGAACAAATCTCCACTTTAAATGTAGCCAGTGTGAACTGCGGCTTTTCACAGTCTGCTGTCACCTCTGCTGTTTATTAGGTTATGAAACACACATAACACACTGTCCCACATTCACAAGAACCAGACAACAAAAATAAAAAAACACTAATTAAATGCAACATGGGACAATGACACACAATATAAAAGGAAACAAAGCAAAACACAAATGCATTCAGTTAATTCATCTGTGTTTAAAAGAGAAACTGAAAACAGCAGAATGTTATGTTTGACATCTCACATAGCAATGAGGCTTTGGCCCAAATGTGGCCCCACATCTGCAGTTCTCTTATGGCCCACATTTGGAAAACTGAATTTAAGAGACACATTATTAGTACACAAAGTAGTTAAACTGCTCTTCAATGCCCCCCCCACACACTTTTATTATGGATGCCTTTATTTGCTTGTACCAGCCAAAAATAGCAGCTTTTTAAAATGAGAATTTATTATAGGTCAGTTCAAATATCTAAACTCCACACGCTGCTGATGTCTAAACCACTGTAGAGAATCATGACCATCACTCATCGTTGTTTCACTCCACCAGAGTATGGTTGAGTATCTATAGCCAAAATCACACAGGCGTTCCTCTTACCTCTCTCCACCTCTGCAGCGGAGAAATCCCTCATTAGGTTTTGCCTCTTCCAGCCACTTTACTCTTTGAATTGCTAACTCGTAGCAAAAACAAATTCAGATCCAGGAACATTTGCAAATGACTAACATTCTTCTAATGTAGCATTTATAGCAGGCTTGGTAAACCTGTTGATACTGTACCAAAAGGAAATTCTGTAGATACATGGGTTACAAAATGTTAGCCTGATTCTCATCATGGCAATGCTTTTAAATATAGAATATTGCATTTTATTATAGCTGATATATTGCTCTTCTAAAAATAATTTTTTGGTTTACTAAATGCATTTGTTCATATTTGGGGAAATTAATCCAACTTACAAACTGAGTATGCTTAATATTTACAATACCACAGGTTATTTACAGCATAATAAATGCAAGCACCATTTGTTTCTCGAAGCTTCTTTGCCCAAATATCATAGCTACATCGCTGACTACGTTAATTGCAGAATATAATTTCGAGAATTGTGCACGTTTTTCACAGAGCTGTGTCTTAGGGTTAGCACTAATGGCTTCTGCCTACCTCCTAGGTAGGATGGTCCAGTAGTATTTATAGGGCCCTCGATTCCCCGCAGCTTCAAAACTTTTCTGTCTTGGCTTCAAAAATGATTGTTTTCATGATCTGTGTTTTAAAAAAAAAAAAGGAAATTAAGAAGAAGAAGTTTATATCGCTTTTCAATCTTTGTAAAGTGTTAACTGAATTTATTCATTTAAATGTATCCACATGTTGTAACAGTACTTGTCCAACGTTATGTTGCAAACCCCTCATTGTCAGTAGCTAAGACTAGAAATCGAATGCTGTATTTTTCAGCCCGACAACCTCAAAAATATGTTCAGCGATTGCGTGAACGTGATGCCGAGGTTGTCATTGATGATATTGATGCTGTGTATTGCATTCAGCTCAAGCCATATAAACACATCTACCACCTGTGTACAATGTCATTCTCTGTAAGTGTTGCTCATATTGTATCGTGACTACTAACTCAATACACTGTGAGAAAATAAAGCAGTGCCTGGAAAAAGATGAAGTGGTGTCATCACACTTGATGTTGCTGCCAGTGAACCAGTCTCAGATATTTTTGCACATTATCCTGTGAAATTCTAAACCATTTAAAGTCTGTCTGTGATTAAATCAAAGTGTCGTAATGGTCCATATTAAGACAGTGTGACTCAGTTATTAGAAACCTTTAACATCATTAGCCGTGCTAGCTGTGTGGCTCTAGGGCTGGGGTTCGCTTCCGAGCCTCGGACTGAACATAACACGGAAACCTGATAATCACTGCAATACAGGAATTACTTATATGATGATCAAGAAACCATATCTGAACAGCAAGAAGCACAAGACAAGAGTTACCTATACATAAAAACTCGCAATTGCACATCAACTTAAGTTATTGTAGATGATGACATATTTACACTGACTTGTTTCCTCAGTTTCTTTGTTCGATTCTTCATCTTTTCGTCGAGAATAGCAACCACCAATGTGGGGACATCAGAGTCACCCCCGCTGTGTTTCCCTGTCAATATGTGTTTTCCCTTTCCTGAATCTGAACGAAACCTTATCCTTCATAGGCCAGTTTTTGGTCTGTCAGAACCGGTTCAACAGCACGTCCCAGGAGTTCATAAACAGTGGTGTAAGAAATGTAAAAAGGGATCTCGAGTGAGAAGTGAGGCTCCTTTGTCACCTCCACACAGCAGGCCAATCACAGCGTGAAGTGGGTATTAATGTCACATCACTGGTTTTGGAAAGTTACTGAAATAAAATATGTGCATCTGGGCTCAGGATGGTTGGGTGAGGGGTGGGGGGGCTCATATTATTTAGGAACTTAGCTCCATATCTTGTTCATGAAAGATGTGCCACACTCAAAATCACTTACACAATTATGAAAGTGGAAGAAAAAAGCAAAGGATTCTGCCATGCAATATGTAGGCAATATGCCATGCAGTATATACACAAATCTACAGTTTACATCCAACATATGCAAATATCTTACAATATATTGTACCAGTGTGGACCTCAGATATAAAAAGAATGAAGTAAATACAATTTTAATTTACTTGTAGGAGCATTCTAGGTTGGCACTGTAAAGTATTGCTCCTGTTTGTTGATTTCGGTAATTTTAGGAATATGTGGCGACTGTGTCTCATTTGTAATTAGTTTTTTAAAATTTCAACTTTTGTGGGTGTAGTGCTGCCTGGTGCACCAGAACAACATTCTGCCACTTTCTTTTTGGCCAAGTGAGGAAATACAACATTTGCAGTTCTGATAATCCAGTTTAAAGTTTAAGTTTAAAGATAAAGATCCAAACATTACTAAAGTGTATGTTATGCAAAAAGCCAGTAAAAACAACGGAATGGTCAAAGTTGTCATAATGACATTTAAGGTGTACTGATTGATTCACAATGTTAACATGCACTGAGTAACATGTACAAAAACATTCCACCTTAAAATTTGAGGGTAACTGGCAGTACCCTTTGAGCACAGCAGAACATTCCTCACTCACTCTGATAAATGAAAGGAAGTCTCTTTATTTGTGATGTATTTACACAGAAACATTACAAAAAAGTCTATTGTATCTAACTTGTACAGCTTGTGCTGCATCCACAGGCTATTGAAGATGAAAGCTCACTAAGCTATGTTTTCATAGCCTATTACATAAGCTTGACCTTGAACATTTTGCATGAATTGGATGTTTCAAATGTGGCTTCATTTACTCCGCACGAGTGAGAAAGAGAAATCATTCAAAACACAACTGCTTGCGTTCATCTCCGTGTCCCGCTGGTTAAAAACAACGCATTTGGTTTTTGCATCACCGGAGATGCATTTTAATGCCAGGTGTGAACAGGGCCTTTATGTATTTGAAAAGAGCCTTTGTAAATGAAATCTCTGGCACATCTCTGGAGGGGACAATAAAAACTGTAAACACTCATTCTTCTCTGAATATTACCCTGGCTGTCTCCTCACAGGGTCGGAGCTCTGTGTTGTGTTGCCAAACTGCTTAGAATTTCCTCGGCGCTTGGTTTTTTTCCTTGATACACTTTTGTTTGAAATTTAATGATGAAACAATGGGCTCCAGGGAAATGAAACATTTTCCACATGCAAGCACCCTCAGCTGCTGGGTACAACCGCTACAAAAAGCCATTTCGAAAGCTGTGAGTTATTGAAAGACACTTTGAGGTTTCTTTTGTTGTTTAGGTCCCACATCCCTCGATTCGTGCCTGTTTCTCTCTTTCTCTTTTCACTGGAAGGTACCAATTACCACGTACGCCTGAATGGGAGAAGGCAGTGGTGCCTGAATGAGGATGCTGACAAGGGGATGAAAATAAAGCCAACTGTCGTTTCCTGGTGAGACGTGATTATGGGGTATGAAGATGTGCGGAGTTGAAAAGCTCCCACCTCCTGGCTGGCAAATGAGAGTGCAGCGTGAAACCTTTGGATTAGTTACATGAACTGAAACACTGCTGCTACAGTAGGTCCCTGTTCGAATACAGGAACATGGTTTCTATGGATGTTTTAACTGTGACAGGTAATATAATGTTGCTGTTGTTAGTGGATGATTCAGAAAAAAAGCCGTTCATGAACCCTGGAGGGAAATTAGATTTGAAGTGATAAATGACTGTAGTGCGCCTTAATAGAACATTAACACTGATTATGAACACATGCATAGATGTTATCAACAACAAGTCTCAGTGTGTGACTTCCACAGGGAACACATAATGCCTTGCTTCGAAGGTCGGAAAGATCCAAACCTAGTGTTTCTAAGTGTCCTAAAAATGACTCACATAAGCCATTTCCTGTTGTGTCAAGTGCCTGAAGAAAACCGCTGAGGAGCTCATGAACGCAGACACCTTTTGAGGTCTCATTATTTACAATTCATAGCACCACTGGGAGCTGCTCATTGTGACTGAGATCTGGAGTGCAGTCCATGATTACTGCATAATATGTGGCTTTCTTTACTCTCCGAACAGTTGCATCAGTTGGACACTTTGCCACAAGGCAAACCATTTCATTTTTAATGTATATGTTAAAACCGTGCCTCAATGAACAAGGACCCAGACACAGACTCAGACACTCAGAGGCAATAATCAAGTTCAAACTGTTAATTCTCTCCAAGGAGGAAAGAGTAAGAGTCCATGTTCCAGAGGGCAAGTGGGCAGGCAGAACAGGATGACTAGGGTGACTTCCAGGTGGATGCAGAGGGGAGTCCAGGCCTTGGGGTAAAGAGGGGATTCAGAACTGTGATGGTGGACATAGTGTGGATAGTCCTTTTCTGGGGAACCAGATACTAAGACGTCAAAACAGACAGACAGGTGGGTGGTAATCTTGGAGCACAGATGAGACAGACAGAGGTCAGTAACTTTACACAGGCCTGAATCCTCACTAGAACAAAGTTTCTCTAGAGCTAGATTGACCAACATTTCTACAATAGAAGATGACAGACAAACTGGCAAAGAATGGACTGCAGGACCAGCAGGAAGTGGGTGGAATGATGAGTAGATTTCAAACAGGTGTGCAGGTGAAGTGGCGGGAAAAGGTAATGTCCCCATGCTTTGTCCAAACAAGAACATTTGAACACTTACTAAATGGCGACTGGTGTTTCTGGTCATTTTAAAAATACAAAACTAAAATGCTACACTTAGTTTTAAGGTCTTTTACCATAATATTACTTCAAATGTGAATTTTTATTTTTTTTTAAAGAAAAAGCTAAGAGGGGACTTGGTGATGTCTACCTATCAAAGAGTGGACCTCCATAGACTACAGTGTGACTGTATCTATTCATTCACTTAATGAGTGTGTGTACTGCAAAGA
The DNA here is from genome assembly GCA_016801885.1 of Toxotes chatareus. Taxonomy (NCBI): domain Eukaryota; kingdom Metazoa; phylum Chordata; class Actinopteri; family Toxotidae; genus Toxotes; species Toxotes chatareus. The sequence goes on from CM028899.1 coordinate 21,282,799, forward strand.
CTTTCTTTGTTTCTTTCAAAATGTACATTTTAAAATAGTCTAAAGATCAAATTTGATTTGCAAATGTACCAGCAATTCTGTTTTTATGGAACAAAGTTCAAAACAACATAATTGAATTCTCTAGTTCCTTCATGTAATGACACACAAGTTCCCTCTTGAATAGGATGGAGCGACATTCAAACTCCACTATGTATAAAAACAAGAAATAAGCTAAATTTATTCCAATATATCCAATATATTTCATAATATTCCATTGAAATAAATCATCTCTACAAATTACAGTAACAAAATATAAAGGCTTTAACCATTTTCAAGCTTGACACAGTATGTATAATAAGGGCTACCCAGAGTTCAGTGAGTTATTCGTGAATATAGTAGAGTCCAACTTGATCATAGGAATGATGTTGGCAATGAGGGTTAGATGTGAACTGCTACCTGCCATTTCAACAGCCATGTCATTGCAGATATGAAGGCCTATTCAGTGTCAGTATATAAAGTAAGCACGGATTCACACAGGATCAGGCGTTCTGGGAAAAAAGCCCCACGTCACGCAAATCAGACACTAAGGTCAGTCAAACCTCCACAGACAGCCTGAAATGTCTCTGAAACTGAGACTATCCGGGCGGCTTCCAGGTGGATGCAGAGGGGAGTCCAGGCCTTGGGGGAAAGAGGGGATTCAGAACTGTGATGGTGGACATAGTGTGGATAGTCCTTTTCTGGGGAACCAGATACTAAGATGTCAAAAAAGACAGACAGGTGGGTGGTAATCTTGGAGCACAGACGAGACAGACAGAGGTCAGTAACTTTACACAGGCCTGAATTCTCATTAGAACAAAGTTTCTCTAGAGCTAGATCGACCAACATTTCTAACACAGAAGATGACAGACAAACTGGCAAAGAATGGACTGCAGGACCAGCAGGAAGTGGGTGGAATGATGAGTAGATTTCAAACAGGTGTGCAGGTGAAGTGGCGGGAAAAGGTAATGTCCCCATGCTTTGTCCAAACAAGAACACGCACACACATACACACACACACACACACACACAGGGAGAGCAGACATGATGAGACAAACAACACACAGCAAGAAGGGGAACACACTAGAAACACAGGGAGAATTGGAAGAGGTTCTGCCTAATCCTAACAATCCATGCTTACAGAAGTGTCACTTAGCACAACAGTCTCTGGAGTTTAACTCAGAATGAAGCCAAAAACAAAAACCATCCAGTGAAGCAGCAGCTCTGAGGACTTTTACTGAAATGGGCAATTTTTTGTGGATCTAGTCTTTGAAGCAGGTGGAGCAGAGACGGCATAGATAAAGTCATCTTGGTGGATGACTTGTTAAACTGAATTTTTATACAGCATTCATAACTGAGCATCCAAGATTCCATAGAAATCAACATTTGAAAATATCTGAAAACATGTTCTGGTTTATGAGTGAATTGCCATTTCCTCTCTGTTGGTTAAATACCTGTAGCCATCACACAGTCTCAGGAATAATATATTCATTTAATCTACAGTCTCATGTTTTACAGTTTAACAGATTCCAGCTACTGTCCACAGCAACTCAGGCAAGGTGAGAATCTTTAGATTTTAATACCACAGCTTTTAATTCTGTTAATGTGTACGTCCATGGATGGGTTCAAATGTTAAAATAGGATGCAGATGCATGCAAGCAAAATCCCCATCCCCTGACTTCCCCACCCACCAGCACACCTGTTTGCCATTCCCTATTATCTCTTTGGCATAGTCTTGTTAGTGGCTGACTAATTTCTACTTGTATTTTGCAAATTCAGTATGAATTGAGTTGATAGTGGTACGTACTGCCTCCAGGAAATAGTTAGTCCAACACTGATAAAAGCTTAAATAAATGGAAACATTACAATCTTACACAAGTACTGAGTAAAGTTTCTCTTGCTTTAAGCGGTACAGGTGGTGACTGACTGAATCAGGTATTTCCCTCAGGGCTTAAAGTATCTGTACTCGCTGCTGAGACCAATCAGTGCTACAAAACTTCTGCCTGACTCAGCTCAGCTGCTGCTGCTGCTCTGGTACATAGTTAATGTCCCTCGACACTTCCTGAAGAGACTGTCTGGGAGCTTCAGGGCTCACTGGATTGTTCACGTACCACAGACAGACAGCAGACAGACAGTAAGCTGTTAGCCTATTAGCCTGTGGATATTAGCCCTGATTCCTGCAGCCTGCAGACTTCGGGGAGCACAAAGGCAACAGGATATACACACACACACTCACACACATATACAGTATATAGACATATACAAGCACTGCTAAAATGATCAATCAATTAATTAATTATACAACTGACAGAAAGTTAAAGTCATCAGTAGGTTCATCCATAATGGATATAATCAGTGGTTGCAGTACATTTTCCTGATCACACTCACTCAAGTCGAATTTCAAATCCAGGACTTGTACTGGAGTTTATACAGATCAGCATGGGTAATTTCACTTAAGCAAAAGTTCTGAAAACTTCTACCACTGATTTTGCTGCACTTTGACATGGTCTTGACAGTCCTGATTTTTTTTAGGGAACAAAGAGAACCAAAAAGTCGAAAAGTTGTTCTATCAGCTCTGTGGTGCTATCTAGTGTTTTCTAACTCTGTTCTACTGGAGTATAAATTGCTCCATTAAAAAACGTACAGCACAGTCTGCAGTCAATTGTGTGACCAGACACTAACAGTGGGTGTACACAGGAGACAGCACCAGATCCCAACATACAGTCACTGTAGTTATGTATTAAAACATAAACTGAGCCGTTATGTGGACTGTGCAAAAGGTTGGATCGATTGCATAACATAAGAGCTTATTTGTTCTGTCAGATGTGCATGAGACAAATGACTGAAAAATGAAGGTAAAACGCCAGCTGCCATCAGGCTAACCAAACATTAGCATTGACTTACAAATGTTATTCGATTGTTAAGTAAAGCTTTATTTGATGTGTCCCTATAAAGAGTTTTAAAGAGCAACTTAACACCAGCTGCAAGCGTTGTTTTTGCTGACCTCTGGTTCAACTACTCACCATGTTGCAGTGACATAGAAGTGTACTTTGTCAAGGGTGTATCAGTTCACTGTGACAATGATGTCAAAGTGTACTGATACACTGATCACTTCGCAAAACATGCTTTAGTACTTGGTGGCAAAACCTCAGTCTTATCTGACCACAACACTTTCACCCAGTCCTCCTCTGAATCATTCAGATGTTCAGTGGCAAACTTTCTTGGTCCCAGCTGCCTTGAGATCATTGACAAATTCCTCCTGAGTAGTTCTGGGCTGATTCCTCACCGTTCTCATTATCATTGAAACTCCACAAGGTGAGATCTTGCATGGAGCTCCAGACCGAAGGAGATTGGCAGTTATTGTATGTTTCTTCCATTTGCGAATAATGGCACCAACTGTTGTCACCTTCTCACCCAGCTGCCTGGCGATGGTCTTGTAGCCCATTCCAGCCTTGTGTAGGTGTCCCTGTCTTGTCCCTGACATCCTTGGAAAGCTGTTTGGTCTTGGCCATGGTGAAGAGTTTGGAATCTGGATTGATTGATTGCTTCTGTGGACAGGTGTCTTTTATATATATGTATAAAATCCACCTGGGAGCCAGAATTCTTTGCTTACTGATAGGGGATCAAATACTTATTTCATTCATGAAAATGCAAGTTAATTTATAACTTTTTTGAAATGCATTTTTCTGGATTTTTTGTTCTGTATGTCACTGTTCAAATAAACCTACCATTGAAATTATAGACTGATCATTTCTTTGTTAGTGGGCAAACTTACAAAATCAGCAGGTGTTCAAATATTTTTTTTCCTTAACTGTATGTATTTATTAATCAAATGATCAGAGTAATGTGTTCATAGATTTAATTAAACTGCTCCTCATTCACCATCATGTGCTGTAGATTGCTCATCTACTTTAAACTGGTACATGAATATGGTTTTAAAGATGAGTACAGTTTCAGAAAATTACTCATCCTATAAAAATCACTGTGTCTCTGGGCCGGAGAATGAAACATAGACTCTGAATACACTGGATATTTGTGCACAAACTGACAATCTCGGTGTGTTTTTGCCAATCTGGTCCATCCATGAAGAAGCCTCCCCCTCATCTGTGCTTCTCAGCTGTCCTTCAGCCAAAGAATTAACACTAACATCTGAAGTGTTTCCATCCAACCCCCTGTGTCACTCACACAGGAGTCAGACATGACTGACTAATCTACAGAGGGTCAGAGGTAGCCGTCGCTCTGCCTGCCTCTGGAGGGTTTGCTCTTCACACTACGTGAATCAGATGAGGTCAGTGTGTGTGTGTGTGTGTGTGTGTGCGAGGCCTCTATTCCCTGTGGTCATCTCAATTCTGTGAAACCCACTCAGTTCTGGGGGACGTGCTGTGCGAGCGGCTGTAGAAATGAAACATGGAAACGAGACGTGCCAGTAAATACTTGATTATTTTTCAGTGGCACGCAGCACTTGACACGCACTCCTGACTCGCTTTAGAATTTTTTGGGGTTTTTTTGCAGTGCATGAGAGTTAAAATGTGAAGCTCCACTGCTTAGCTTTTGGAGAAGCACTTGATTGGATTTATCTTCTACTCACTGATGAGTCACAGTACATGGCTGATTAGATGAACAGCACATAACTTGATCTAGGATTGTGCATTGTCGTTCCTCTTTCTTTCTTGTTCCTCTTCCCTGATGCACACCAAGAATAAGGCCTGTCACATACTGAAGGAATGCACTGAAGCCTACCGACTGCACAGCATGACTGACTCATTGCTCTTGTGCCTCGATGATTTGGTCTCTCATGACTGGCCCAGGTGCTCTCAGTGTGAATTAGGTATGTTTGTGTGGGTTTTCCTTCTGCGTGGCATATGGGCTGGGATAGTGTGAATATGACCCACGATGGACTGATGACCTGTCCAAAGTGTCTCCTTTCCTCCCATCTGGTGCATGATGGGTTACCCTGAAGGGCGAGAACAAACAAACTATAAAAATGCAAATAAAAATAAACCATGAAAAAGAAAAATCAAAACCTTTTATTTTCTTGTAGAGTTTGCATTTTACAATGACAACAGATGACAGGGACTCTTACCTGTTCAAGGTTTCTGCACAGCAGACTCTGAAAGGCTTTCTCTGACTTGCTTACTTTTTTCACTGTTTTTTTTTTTTCCCCCTCCAGTTGCACCAAATTATGATTGAACTCTCTAGGAACTGTTCCAGCTGTAACCTGCAGCCTCAGGCCAGAGCTGTGTATACCTGCTCTCCGTAACAAGGACTACCACAGGTGGTTCAGTTTAATCTGGTTAAACTTAATGGAAAACTACATAGTGAACAATTACAAAGCAAATTTAATATCAAAATACCATTAAAAAAATGTATTAGCCATTATCAGCATGGCTCTATGACAGTGTCGGCCTGTCCACCTCCAGACTATCAACTATTTGATAGATTGCTGTAAAGTTCACGTGTAACCTTAACCATCACGAATAAATGCCTAACCCCAACCCTTACCCTAACCCTAACCTAAACTCATACCTTAGCCTTAGAACCAAGTCTGAACCCTCAAACAGCCATTCCTCACTTTCCCAAAATGTCCTCACTTTGTAAGGTCTGTCCTCATAAAGACAGAAGAACAAGTACACACATACACAAGGATTATTATGAGTGAGGAAATACATTATTTTCCAAAGTTTGCAAACACATTGTGAGGCTCTTGATTTGTTCGAGTGCGAATGGTTGAGTGTGCAGACACTTCATGCTTTAATGAACACACAGTAAGACATTTAAAGGCACACTCGCTCACTGCCTTCATTTACAGGGTGAAATCAGTGGGAAAGCCACAATCAGTGTGAATAATAGATATAAGGCCATTTTCCTCTTGTGTAATCCCTCAGCTCGTCTATATCTTCAGCCAGGATTTTGAAAGGAAAGTGGTTTTCTGTCCCTAACACTTTGGTTATAGCCTAAAAACCGAGCTCTGGCTTTCTCACAAGGTGACAACTTTCACTTCCTGTGCTGATGCTCAGTCTCTTACCACTGTGCTTTTACTAATTAACTGTAATCTTAATTATTATTCAAATTAGATTGTACCTGTTCATTTTTTTATTCAGTCTTTATTTATTTATTTATTTTTTTTATTTTTAGCCAAATGGAAGGTTTTCTTTCCTGAGGGTGTGTGTTACTTAAAGCTCTGGACAAGAGATAAGTCCTTCAAATTCATTTAAATGTTAAAAGAAAATAATCTGTATAGGTTTGGAGTCTTTATCATAGCAGGCCCCAGGCATAAACAAATGACTCAGCCTCCTTGTGGCACTGCAGCCAAGGGCCCCTGAACAAGCTGATTAAAAAAGTGTTCTTGGGTTCTGCTGTTCATGTTTGTCATAATTAAATGTATTTATTCAGTTAAAGTTGTTGAAATTCCTGGAATCAGATATTGTTGTTGATTCCCACAAAGGAAATTCAGAAACAAACAATTTGCCATTAGTTTACACTGTTAACTGCTTGTGAGCTTCTCCATAGGCGTGACCCAAAGCAGCTATGCATATATACATATATACATATATATACATATATATACAGATATACAGATAGATAGATATGTCCTTAGTTCCTTGCTGGCCTGCCTTCCTAGACTGCTCCCCTGCCCTTTGGGGATGTATCTGTTGTCATTCCCCAGGGAAGATCCTTCAACAAGGAAGTCCCTGTCCCTCCAGGGAAGCAGGGTTTGCATGCAGGGGGCTATGTTACAATCAGGCTCACATTCCTGCCCCTTTTCAGATGGAGCTGAACCAGTGCTGTAGGGGACGAGCACTTAGCAAAACCCAGAGAAATCACCACTGACACTGGTGATTCAAACCCAGCAGTTTCTAAAACTTGCATGCAGTCATAAGCTTCCTTAGACCAAAGTGATTCAAGGTTTTCAAAAAACTAAAAAAAACCCTAAGGACTGAATATGGGCCAGCACTTTCTCTGTGTGTTGGACAACTTGATCCTGGTAGGGGACACAGTTTAAGAAGTCAGACTGAAAATGAGCCAGAGGCGCTGCCAAAATTATAGCTGGTACCCATATGCTATCATTGACCAAACCAATGGACCTAACACATCTCCCTCCCAGCTGGGCTGTGAAAGTTGGGAGGTGCAAGTAACAGCAGGCCCCTGAACCCTATCCACCTGAAGTGAGACCTTCTCTGGATTTGGGATGGATCTCTGACCATGTGTCAGACCAGTATGTCCCAACACTGCAGTTCTGGGACAGTCAGGCCCAAAGGTGTAGCTTGTATTCTGCGGTTAACCGGCTGAAAGCACAATTGACTGGTTTTTGTCACTGTAATTTGTCATGACAGAGCATAATCAATCGGAGCTTTGGAATCCTAATCCTCCTGGGGAGGAAATGCCCCCACCTCTGCTGGTTCCTCATCTCTCTCTCTCTCTCTCTACCACAGTCAGGCACGATGCTGTGACCCCAGCCAGTCACCTGAAGTGTCTCCTTCCTTGGCAGGTCACATGCTGCATAAACGTTTTCAACCAGTAGTCTAAGGAGAATGATGTTTCATTTGGAGTGTGAGTCTGATTAAAAGTCTTCAAATTGTTCTTGTACCATACAGAGGTCATGGGGGGGTGGTAGAGGTGGATGGTAGACCAGGGTTCATACCCTCTATTCCACCTGTGGTTAGGTTAAGACTGAAAAAAACCTTTGTTGGTTTAGGTTAGAGAAAGATTGCCACCATGGTTTAAAGAAACAAACACTGTTAGTGAGAGATGGAACATGAACCACAATGTTTTGTGTCTAACAGGCACTTTGTTCGTACAACCATTCACCCCTGAGCTTCCACGGCGGTACTTCTTCCACCTATTCTACTTAGAAACTACAGTTATGTGCACTACAGCCATGAGACTGTCAGGATAATGTAGATGTAGGTTGTTTTCAGGTCACTGCCACTGGTTCAGACTCTTTCATTTTATAGTTTGCTGTACCTCCAAAATCTGTTTGTGCTCCAGGCAATGAGTTCAGAGTAATTTTTAACTATTATATATTATTACTACAATATGATCATTTTGCATTGGCTGCAGTATTTCTTATGAAAATAACTGTTGGTGGAATCTAGTGCACAGCTTATCTGGTGCTTTTAGACCCACAGTGCTCTGTTTTCTCATGTAAGTGGAAAAACGAGATACTAATTGAACCTATTAGAGTGATGGCATTAGGTAATGACTTGTACGATTACAAAATAAATGGAGCTTAACAAAAATCGACTTCACTCACATTTATTCCTCTACTCTTCTGTTCACCACTGAGCTACGCTTCACCTTATCCCCACTTTCAATTTCAATTCTACGGCCAGAGTGAATCATCCAATCGCTGCTATTTAGCTCTCCAACCCTCAGAGCCATCAACATCTGCCACCAGCAGCATCAGGACTGTTTGGAAAGTCCTTGTGGTGATGGCTGATGGGAGACTGTTGCCCTGTGATGAAGGGCTCCTTCACCTGGAACGGGGGTCGATGGAGCTTTAAAATGATGAACTACTCTCTCCTGATTAAAATGGATTTACCTTTACATGGCCTCAACAAGTGCTCCCTAAAAAATACAACAACATCAAACTGTTTTCTATAGATTTTCTGTAGCAAATCACATTGTCATCAGTTGTGTTTTGATTAGGACATTGCAATAGAGGGTGACTGCACTGAATTTCAGTATTGAATTTTTTTTTTTAAACGCTTGCTACTCAAAGCACTACAATAATAGAATAGTTTCAGTGTATGTCACATAACAGTAACTGTCCCTGGTTTTATAGGAAAAAAATGCCTGTGAAGTACCACAGGTGTCCATCACAAACCCTGGTCTTTGATGTCAAAGTTTTGTGCACTGTAAAAACATGACTGTCTTGCCAATGAATGCACTCACTCCAGGAGAATCCTCCAAAACATATTTTGTGAATCCAGTTGTATTTACTGTAAATTTATTTTTGAAGGAATCAGTATCATTAAGTGGGTCCCATTTTTTTTCCACTCTGGAGCACGATGTGGACGATCATAACAGACAGGAACAGAGATTTCCATTAGCCGCTGCCTGGCTGCACTCTGCACTGAGGGCTGGATCTGATTCCAGCTGTAACATCTTGCCCCTAGGAGGCAACTTTAACTGGAGTCATGGCAATTAAAGCTGCTCATCTTCAACTCAGCTGCCAACAACCGCTCTTCTCTCCTCCCACACTTCCTGCACTCCTTTGCATGCGACTGTGACCCCTATTTATTTGTTGTCATTATACCAAGTTATATATACAGTGTATTGTGTTAGCTTCTGTTCTGGATACAGTTATGATATTTGTTTTGTGGTCTGTGTAGTTTTTGCATACATCATTTTTAAAACTGTGTTGTGTGCAGTTTCTGCTGTGACTTCAGCTGAGCCATAGACATCAGCAAAATGGACACACCTGTGTGGAGGCAATTAATGGGGACAGGATGTGATTGCTGGCCAGGAACACAAGAGGAAGAACGATGGAGCAAGGCAAGGGAGACGGAGGGAGCAAAACAGGTGGATGTAGCCTCAGACCCAAAGCTGTCAAGGCATAATAAGGAACCAAGGCCACAAGAGCATTTAGGAGCTAAACATCCAGATATTTCCCCCAGGAGCTGGCAGGGACCAAAAACAGAGCTAAAAGAAGAATGATGATACAACAAATGTGCAGAAAAAAATAAACAAAACATGCAGCTATAACCTCAAGGTTGGAAACCTTTTTAGTTTAGCTTAGCACAAGGACTGGGGAAATTATTTAACATCAATCAACACATATTGATGTCTACAAATAAAATATTCAATTCAGACTATATAAAAACATTGGCAAAAAATACTTAATACTTAAAAATAACAAATAAAAGATAACTATAAATAAATAAATGTAGCCAATATGTAAATTAAAATAGCTCATTTGATGGAGCTGTGTGAAATGATCCAATCAGCTCCATCAGTTTTATACAGCATAGAATAATGTAGCATCTTCCACACATTGCACAGACACACAGCAGTGATGCTGAAAACTGTGTCTGGCTGTGATCTGATCTTCTCTTCCACTGTCCAACTGCTCTTTCATCTACGCCCCTGTTATGTTCCCTACAGGCAAGGGAAAAATAAATATATCAGTAATGTCACCCCGTCTTTAGAGTTGCACCACAGCAATGTGAGCACATCTCTCAAATACTGCAACCCCCCCCACTGTTATTTGAAATAAATCAAAAATAATTAGATACCTGTAAGATATAAATTCTCCCTTCAAGCTTCATCTTGTGCCATCAGCAACCCAGAGAATAAAAACAGTCATCAGCCTGAGGGCAAAGTGACCCTGCAACACAGCAGGAGGGAAAAAAAAAAAAAACTCTCTGAGTCAACAAAACATGTTCACCCTCCTCCTCGCTGAGTCAACACCACGGGGCTGACAGGATCTGGGTGTTTTTATATGTGTAGTTACAAAAAAAAAAAAAAAAAAAAAAAAGAACACTGTCACCCGGTGGTGCTTCCTACCACTTTGCCCTCAATAACTGTGCATTGCTCAGCATTGTAAAGCCATACACTTTACTCTGAGCTAAGCTGCTCATTCGTACCAGTTCACGGACATACTCAGTAGCCTCAACACTACCTGTACATGACAAACTCAAACCTGCTACTCAAGGGATGAAGCCAATGCTGAAAGAAATAAGTCTCACGTACTATTAATTTGCCTTTCCTCATTGGTTTCCTGAATTATGGTCACAAGTCGCAAGTTTACGAGCGAGTGAATGTCAGGCTCTCGACGATGGATCAGTGACTCTACGGAAAAAGTTTGAAGTTAATAACTTTTGTGGTATTTCTGTGTCGGGTAATTGAAAATTGCAAGTCAGCACTGTCTGAGAAAATGCACTCATCAGCCTCCGCGCAGTCATCCGCTACCTCGGTCTCCAGGGTTTAAGCTGGGAAGTGAGCCAGGACCCTCCTTTTCAGGCAGTTTTGGCCTGGTTGCACCCCAATAACCACAATAATTGAATCAAATTGTTCTTCAGAATCAGAATCAGAATCAGAAAACTTTATTGCCAGGTATGTTACACATACAAGGAATTTGATGTGGTGTTGTTGGTGCAAGTTTGAACAAGAAAAGAAAGGTTTAATACTAAAATAAGAGAAAGAGGAAAGTACTAAGAGGAAGAAAGTCTGTACAAATAATAATAATATAATGTGCAATGTTGCAAGGTGGATGTAGTGCAGAGGTAATAATGCCTTATAGGAGCGTTAATATAACGCATACAGTACAGAGCTGAATTATGTTAATGTAACAGTCTGTATTGGGGATATGAGGGTCTGTGCTGTTTGTGGGGGAAGGGGGTGGGGAGCTGTGTTGATGAGGGTGGCGGCAGAGGGAAAGAAACTGTTCCTGTGACGTGAGGTTTTGGTCTTGATGGACCGCAGCCTCCTGCCGGAGGGAAGTGTCTCAAAGAGTTTGTGACCAGGGTGGGAGGGATCAGCTGCAATCTTACCTGCACGCCTCAGGGTCCTGGAGGCGTACAGGTCCTGAAGAGATGGCAGATTGCAGCCAATCACCTTCTCAGCAGAGTGGATGATACGCTGCAGCCTTCCTTTGTCCTTGGCAGTGGCAGCAGCGTACCAGATGGTGATGGAGGAGGTGAGGATGGACTCGATGATGGAGGTGTAGAAGTGCACCATCATTGACCTCGGCAGGTTGAACTTCTTCAGCTGCCGGAGGAATACATCCTCTGGTGGGCTTTTTGGTGAGGGAGCTGATGTTCAGCTCCCATTTGAGGTCCTGGGTGATGAGGGTTCCCAGGAAGGTGAAGGACTCCACCCTGTTGACTGAGGAGTCACTCAGGAGGATGGGGGCAGGAGGGGCTGGGTTCTTCCTAAAATCTACCACCATCTCCACTGTCTTCGCTGTGTTCAGCTCCAGGTTGTTTTTGGAGCACCAGGACACCAGTTGGTCAATCTTCCACCTGTATGCAGACTCATCCCCGTCAGAGATGAGACCAATGAGGGTGGTGTCGTCTGCAAACTTCAGCAGTTTGACAGACTGGTGGCTGGAGGTACAGCTGTTGGTGTACAGGGAGAAGAGTAAAGGAGAAAGAACGCAGCCTTGAGGGGAACCGGTGTTGATGGTCCGGGAATCAGAAATGTGCTTTCCCAGCTTCACATGCTGCCTCCTATCTGACAAGAAGTCTGTGATCCACCTGCAGGTGGAGTCAGGCACGTTCAGCTCTTGAAGACAATTCAAATGTTATTGAAGCAAATGGATCAAATTCCGGGGATTTTACAAGCTAAAAACTGTTTTACAGTTGTAGATTTCTAAAGATTGTGTATAGGAAAAAGTGCATCACATTTACAATTTCAATGCATTTCACATTTTTAAAAATGATTCACTTGATGCAAGAATTAATGGATTGCAAGTTTGTGATTTATAATCATAAACTTGCAGGAAATGGCAGCTGGGTTTTCAGTAATTACTACACAACTTTCAGATCCAGCCTGTGGAGGTGGACAAAAATGTTTTTTTTTCTTCTTTTTTTTTTGTTCCCAAAACTGTCTCAACCAATTTCAGACTAGTAATTTGAAAAACTTCCACTTTTTATGTGGGATAATTTCATCTATGAGGATGTCAGAGGAGACAATTACTGACTGTGATCAACTCAAAAATGAAAAACCAAATTCTGCTTTCACTGTCAGTGAACGTGTTCAGTTTGATCCTGCCTCCACAGTGTAATGATGCTGTGGCTGCAGAGCAAAAAAAACAACAACACATGAATCAGCCGCCAGACTGTGAAAATTGAGCTGTAGAAATTGTAAAATACTGTCAAAAGCTTGAATTTTCTTCCACAGGGTTTGAAACGGCGGCTGTAGCAGCACTGCCCCTGTTTAAAGAGGGAAGCTGCCAGTTTGATCTCTGAGAACAAAATGAGAGGAGGCTCCTCTTACTTTCTCTTATTATTTGCATCATGTCAAACATCTTTTTTTGTCACTGTGCTTCCTTTTGCCGCTGTGTTTCCTGAACTGATGCTTTGTTTTCTGAATTGTTTTGTTGTGTGTCCTGTAATGATGTGTTATTTGAAAAACACTGCATTTTCTGATTTGTTGAATTGTTTTATCACATGTTAGTTTGGCTGTTTTGCACCCCAGGCCCACTCTAAGGATTTAAAATGATTTTTTCTTTGAAAACAAATAAAAGTCATTCTCTCTCTCTCTCTCTCTCTCTCACACACACACACACACACACACACAGATGAAGATGGATTTAGAGCATTTTCATGAAGACATTTAGAATCTTTTTAATAAATAATAAAGCTAATCTTAGCATTCTATCTGGCATTCTGAAGATTTCAACAGAAATCGCACTCTTCCTGGTCCCGATCCATGTGGCGCCCCGACGAAAAGTATGGCAAGCCTTTCTTTTAGTGAAATGCCTCATAAAGAATGCATGACACATATATGTCAGTGGAAGTGCTCTCTTAGGTGCCCTTTCCTATTTTAAAGCATGAAGGAGAAATGTCCCATCTATCCCATCTTCTGCCAAAAGCTCTGCAACATTCAGACCCAGCACTGTGCAGGGAAGAGATTACACAGAAATGGGTGGGTGGGTGGATGCGTGGATGGGTGGGGGTGTCACATGCAGTGGCTGAGAAATATCATATTTTTCAGCTGCTGTTACAGGACACTGCAAACATCCAACACAGACTGAATATAAAATGGCTCTTTGATTTTTGAGATAAATCCAGCTGGGACTACTCCATTACCAAGCAATCACCAATACCCTGTTACAATCACACTGGTGCTGCTTTATGGGGTACTAATGTTGTTTGGGATGAGTGTTGTGGAAACAAAGATACAGACGAACAGGAACGTTACTTGTGTGAGAATAATAAAACCTCCTCAATCGTCCTTATTAGAGGGCTATTAAAACCATATCACTCACACTGCACCAGGCAGCTGTTGTGTCTTGGAACTTGTGACTTATGGGCTCTAGGACAATTAGAATACTCTAAAAATATAAAAGCATAAAATATGCTCTTAACAATCTTGCATAAAACCTATTTGACACAACTGTGTCTTCGAGATCGATTCCAAACGTATCTGATGACCTATGAGATCCATCTTGCTTGGCTCAGCAGAGGTCATGTACAAGAAGACTTTACCATGTGGCACAGACTACTGACACATGTCATACGTCATACAGCAGGCACGCATGCAGGCTGACTGGAAATGTGCACTGTGACCTCTTTACTTAACTATTATCCAATTGAAAATGAATTTAAATAAAGTCCCATGCATCTGAAAAGTGGTTGTCCACAACATTAGTTGATTACCAACAAATAACTGAGACTGCAGACTCCTCATCTACTGTTCACAGAGTTCACAGTGCACTGAGACTGAAGCCTGTGAGCTCTGCCTCCTTTAGACCCCTCAGGCTGTGATGCTCCAATCAATGCTGAGACTTCAGTTAGTTGTTATTTGTCCCCTCAAGAAAAAGATGTAGTCTGTTCGTGTCCTTGTGAGTGTGCAGGTTACTGAGGACATTGCTTCATTGTCCCCATATTTATTTTCATCAGAATAAAGTGGCTCCACAGATGCTCTTTGATTTGTTTTTCGGCTGAAGGAACAGCTGATATATAGCTAAACTGATCAATTAATACTTCGTCCAAGCAGCCGCACAAATGGCATATCAATCCCCACTCCTCCACTTTCACAGGCAGTTGGAACATGACTTATTAATGCAACAAGGCATATGGGTTCATTATTTATAGAACACAGTGTGCAGCACGGGGCCCATCACTCCTCATGTAACGAAAGGTGAAGCACTTGGGTTTGGGCATTATATATGACCTTTATGAATGATGTCACAGTGAATCAGGGGAGTTGGTGGTGGGGGGGGGGGGGGCTGACGTGCCCACTGAACAAAACCCAGTGCAGGTTTTAAAGACACTGATATCAGCAGGAATTCTCCCCAGTAAGAGCCGAATGCTGGCAGAGGACACCTGTAATGCACTTTCTGTCTCCCATTTTGTCCACTGAAAGGCTGACAGTTTAACTGGTCTCCTCTTGCAGTCCAGTCCTTGCCTTTTTCTGTGAAGACTTTATTGATTCATGAGAGGAAAAATTTTCAGTTGGCACAGCAGGACAGAGTTCAGGTCAGAGAGGACACGGATCAATACGGATCTGTGCAGGAGGCGGTTAACAACAGGTGAAGAAAAGAAAACAGAGAGGGCAGAGCCATAGTGATGTACATAAGGATGTGAATATAACGTAATATGGGGGATAATACCCTGCTTAGAAACACTGTCTATTTCCCCACTTTATGTTTGAACATCATTTGAATATGTACTGTATGACTGGGCATGAACCAACCAAAGTCTGGGGGACAATGTGTTGGTTGTTCATTATTTAAAGGGAAATATTTGAGTTTAAATCATTTAAAAATAAACCAAGACTGTCTACAGAATGTTGATAATAATAATAATAATGAAGTAGTAACTGTGAGTAGGCTGTAAACCTGGATCAAAGGGTAAAAAGTCAAAGAGATGAATCCAGGGTGCTTTTTCAAAAACTGCTGCCAGATGGAGCTGCATCAACCCTGCCACCATTTTTTATTTTTTTTATTTTTCTGAAAATGCCAAATGGGAACAACACAGAACTTACAGACAACAACATGACAAAGAAAGAAAGTTCCCAAAGAAAACAATGTGCGGCAATTGACTGTCAACAACTTTTCACCATTCCCCCAAAGACCCTGACAGGTATTTGTTCACAAAAGTGTGAGAATTATTAAAGTCTTTTCAAGTGGGAGCTGTGCTGGTGCTACAGCTTGTACACCTGCAAACATAAAGGGGCTTAGCCCAGTAGTAGTCTTTTAGAAACTGAAGATTCTGGCCATGCAAATAAATATTAATTATATTTATCTAATCTACGTATCCTCGTCTCTCAGTGTGGCGATCGTCTCTGCACCTCACCTGCTTCATCACCTCTCCAGCTCTGCAGTACTGAAACCCTGATTCTTCAGTCACTCATCTGCAGATTGTCTTCCTGTGTGGGACTACATCAGGGCCTCCTAGTGTTTTTGCTTCCCCATATTTTTTTTTTTCCATTTTTTACCCAACACATTTCTCTTCAGAATCATACCCCTTCTCCTGCCACCTTCACCGGCATTTCTCTCAGTCATGTCCCTGCCTGCACCAGTTCATCTTGCTCCATATCCTGCTTCTAAACAGTCGTTGTTCATAACAGCTTAGGGCAGGAGGACAGACTGAGCATTGCTAACGTTAATAAATACAAAGCTCACCACTGAAACTGTCATGGATCAACCTGCTTGGGAGAAATCTAATGATATTTGGATTGATTTGCAGTGGACTGAAAGATTGAGTTTAACTCACGTTAGCTTCACAGAAACTCGAACTAAAAATGAAAGGGTCTCAGTAAAACAAAGTCCACGTTCATTATTTAAATGTCCTCCTGTGAAATCAGCCTTGGTCTTGGTCTCAGTGTGGCTGCCCAGATGTCAGGGGAGGTAAAGAGGCCTCAGCGGGTCAGGCACACTGTGTTCTGGGGGGTTTTTTTGCGCTGCAAGAGGGGCCTCAGCTGTGCTTTCCTGCCTTACTCTTTTCAGTGCATGATTATGTAGTCCCTGTTGGTTTGTCTCCTCAGTGCTGCTTTCACCCCTGATGTGTCAGACTCCTCTCACTGATGTCACTGCATGCGCCTCCACTCAAAGTGTCAAGATCATACAAGGACACGTCACTTTAAATACTGTCGGAACTTTCCGTACAAACATCCTGAAAGTGCGACTGTTCGTAAAAAACAAAAAAAAAAGTCAGAAATATATCTGCAGGTGTTCTTGGACGTCCAGGCTGTGAGAAGAAAACAGTTTTTCCAATTTTGCTTTTTGTCCTGGCAGCAATTCAGCTCGAAATAAACGTTTTTTTTCTGCTGGTAGCTGCTTTAAGGAACCAGCATTGCTGAAAGGAACCAGCATAGTGGCAAATACAATCGGCCTCAGATTAGAAAATCAATGCCAGTTTCATACAGATGCTGGTCTTGCTTTGACCACTCTCTTATTTTGACATGTACCCTGTTTACTGAAGACGTGGGAGGGGAATCATCAAGTGATTTAACTGTTTTGGAATTCACCAGTTTTCTCGTGATTTAAATTTTTAAAAATGTGTGAACAAATTTCATGGCTGATCCTGATCTGGTGTGTGAGTCATGTGAAGATGACAGGGAAAAACACACTTGTCTGACCTGAAATCACAGCATCTTTTTTTTTTTTTTTTTTTTTTTTTTCCTATTGTGACACAAAAATGTTTGTACCAAACTTTCATTTGACCTCAGCCAAGGTGCTTTTCTTATCTAAACCACAGTTGTGTGACTTCAAATTTGGGTTAAAAAGATTTTGGGTCTGTAAAGTGGATGCTCACAAATAATTCCACAGTTTGTAGCTGTTAATCAGCTTAACTTTTCTAAACCTCCAAAACAATGAGAAGCTGAGAAATTCAGGACTTTGAGTTTGTGCATGTGTGGAAAGGCTTTTGTATTTGTTAAAAAAATAAGAAGAAGAAGAAGGAGAAGAAGAAGATGAAGAAGAAGAGAGAGAGAGACTGAGAATGAAAACTGAACACATGATGTCAGTGGGGCTTACACACACAGTCAGTGAACATGTGTGTACAGATACAAATCAGACTTTAAAACACAGCGCTCAAAGTTCCCACACTGTGTGAGACATTGCATCATTGCACCTGAATCTGACTGGACAATGATGATCCAATCACAAAGCACAGAGTCCAATCAGAGGACAGGTGGCTCTGTTACCTTCATCTCAGCATCAGGTCCTGTGGAGAAGGAGCCAAAGGACCCACCAGAGTGAACAAATACACATTGAGTCCACATGATGTTCAGCACGAAGCTTCACTGTGTGATAGTGAAGCTGAGTGAAAGGAGACACCGCAGGCTATCAGAGCACTGTGTTAGCCTGTTGATGGGCAGGGATACACTCAAATATAATGAGTATGAAAGCATGTCGTTCTCCTGTTGAATAGTAGTAGCAGTCTCACAGTGTGAGGTGAACAGAATTGTGCGTACACGGTGATGATTGTCTGTCCTGTAGTAAACCCGGTGTGTCAGATGTGCTGGATTACTTCTTGTCAAGTTCACAGCAGCTCAGTTTCCATGGAAACAGACCAGACAGCCTCAGCGACCACGAATAGGCATGCTAGTGTGCTGAGCGTCAGGTCAGAGCCCGCACACATGCACCGTAAGAGGAGCTCTAATGACTCACGGCAGCGGTGGAGATGAATCATGAGCGAGGTGACGCAAGGTGAGAAAATATTTGCCGGGATGCTGGGAGTAAGGCACGGTCAAAGCTGTAACTGTGAGTCCGCTGAGGATCCCACCACGTAGCTAAACTATGGGCTGAGTGTCACTGTATGAGGCTCTGTAAATTCAGGAGGAGCTGCAGCTTTTATCACCACCTTTCACACTGTCACACTGGTTTCACGTTATCATTTGATACATTATTATATAGAAACCAGTCACAGCTGCTTTAAGGACTAGTTTGGCCGACCTCCTTCACATGTAGCACCAGAGCTAATGGCATCAGAGGGGCAGTCAGGAACGAGGGTGGTGTGCTTCCATTATCCTTTCCATTAACGTGACTAATGTGATGGTTCAGATCTGGAGCTCACTGACTGATGGTTTGGACTTAATAATTCTGACTTTTTACAATGCCAATCACGATCTTAATCTTAATCTTATAATAAAAGGTTTAAGGGGTTTGAATGTAATGAACAGACTCTGCTGTTGCTGACGTGCATACAGAGGTGATACAGTGTTAGCATTCAGCCTCAGACCTGCAGTGTAACCGGTGGTAACCAGCATGTTGATCAGAGTCCCCTCCAGCTGATGTGAGACGTGCTGCGGCACAGAGGGATTCACATGTAACCACCGCACCGGTCGGCAGAAGCTTACCCAGTCGCTAAGGCTGCTGGTTGCCATAGCGACAGCACCCACACTCTGCCAAGGGGATGTCCAACCTCCAACCACGCTATTACCATACACACGCTCCCACACTATCCAAGGGGAATCCTAATCGTCGTCAATCACTGACTCAGATGCATGATGGAGGAGGGAGGACGGATCAGGATCTGGGTGGGTGCACATTTGCCTGGGGAGGCAGGACTAGGTGAGGAGTGATGGGGCTGCTGGTGGTTCTCTGTTCACCGGTTTGTTTACGACACACACACACATCTGATCACATTTTGATGAGCTCGAGGGTAACTGAGTCAGGCTGGCAGAAAGCTGTAACGTGATAAATGAGTTTAATTATTACAGAAAAGAAATGATCAGAGTCAAAAAAAAAAAAAAAGTAGTTACATCTGAATATGCTTAGTAATGTGCATGAAATATATGTATAAAGTTCATCCAATTCCAGTATCCATACTTACTGTCAGTTTTATTTATGCTGTCAGATTATGCTATCAGATTTTTTATGTAAAAACAATACTTTATGGTCGTATGTTGGATGTAAAACTCTTCTTAACGCTTCATCTCATCTGCTGCAAGTGAGGCTAAAAACCTGTTAAGAAGACTCCAGCTGATTACACCTGCTGAGGAGCTGGACTTCTTTCACAAACAGGTCAAAGTGGAGCAGCTGTTCCATTAACTTCAACCAATACAGTCCAGACAGTAGTTATCTGAATAATTACACTTTTTATTTGTTTGTTTTTCAGGCTCCAGCAATAATGGAAACTGCATTAAAGTATCAAGTCTCAGCTTTAATTAGATTCTGTTTTTGTTATTATAGAAAGAGCAGAGTGTGAGATGCAGATTTATCTTTAGTAATTAGTAACTAATTATTTCAATATGATGAGATTTTAGAGATGTTGTGTGTAAATGTAATGTTGTTTGCTAATTTGTATCACTTTGACACCATGAAGCAAATCTAAGTCTAATATCTGCAACGCACGATACTCCACCAAGCCTGTGTTTACCCTCTGTTTATGCTCTCCTTTCATTTTGTTAAAGGTCATGTTTTATTAGTGAACTGATGGGAAGTGACAGTCTGTGACACTGGGGAACCTGAGGTTTCATTTTGTGGAACACAGAGCTTTGCACATCCCTGGGTTGGACCAGACAGTAGATGCGGAGTGATATGATTCAAATGAAGTACATTCATGAGTTTTCCTCATATTACCTCTAAATGAGATGAGACTGAGGGTAGTTTACAGGACATGAAAGGGGAAGAGGGGAGTGCAGGCCTTGTGTCTACGTCTGGGGGTTATTTACACAACAGTACTCCACACACTGTCTTTTAATTAACCAAAAATCACTGGAAGAGTCCAGGCCCAAGAATCAAAACTCAAATAACCAAAAATGGCACAGGTACGGGATCAAACACGGGGAAGACACTGACTGAGGTACAGACTTGGGTATCGACACAAGCATGGAAACAGGCAGGGAACACAGACGAACCAACAAGAACACAGGGAAACAACAAGACTTAAATACACCAGGCAATGGGCAACAGGTGAAACCAATTAGGGCGGGGCAGACAATCACAAAAGGAGGGAAACAAGACAAAGACAGGAAGTAGAACAAGACAAGATACACAAGGGCCATGATTTCAAAATAAAACAGGAACATTGAACAAAACTTTACAAACTAAACAAGAATCTGAAAAGGTCCAAATGTCCACAAAAGAGATCCAAACAAAAGGGTTCAGAAAACAGCCCCCTTAGGGGCTAGTCATGACACAACATAAACATATGTTGCTTTCAGTTTAACTCCGATTATATTGATCTTAACTCTGTGTTTTGGGGGGGATTCATCTGGGGATAAACCTGCTCCAATTGGACCTGCAAGTGTGAAATAACTTTTAACTCATGAGGTTAATGGAACTGTAAGTCCTGGGTTATAACCAGGGTCTAAGCTTAGTGTGAAGAGTAGTGAACTTTCCTGTTAAAACACCGTGCAGCTGCAGCAGAGATCAGAGGATAATATACTGAACTCCACTGCTCATCTGATGAGCCTGAATGATAGTGATAGTGTGATGATCTAATCTGTTCCATCTGTTGTCTGAACACACCTTTCCCTCCTTGCTTGTGCGATGTGATTGGCTGTTGTAATGGAGAGATGGAGTAAAACTCCTGTGGTCCTGTGATTGCAAAGCTTTCCTGCAGAATGGAACTGACAGCAGTTTTCTGTGTAAACAACTGATCCTTGAAAAATGTGTATTTTATTATGAAAAATGTACTTTAGTGTTTCTGTTTCTGCTTTTCTAGGGGTGTGATGTTGAACTCAGTTCAGTGCATTCATCATTTATAGTTACAGCTGCCTTATATTTTAAGAGTCCGGTGATCCCTCTGTCCTTCAGGCTCACAGACCTCTCTACAATATGTTATACTCTGGTCTCTAACTTCATTTTTTTAGCAGCTCTTTATT
The DNA here is from genome assembly GCA_016801885.1 of Toxotes chatareus. Lineage (NCBI taxonomy): Eukaryota > Metazoa > Chordata > Actinopteri > Toxotidae > Toxotes > Toxotes chatareus. The sequence continues at coordinate 21,304,261 of CM028899.1, forward strand.
TGTGTGTGTGTGTACAATGTTTGAACACAGTCCCTGTTTTGAGCAGCATAAAGCAAACTGGACCACGATGGAGCGGTTTCTTCCTGCACCAGTGACCAAAGACCAGACCACCCAGATGAAACCACCACAGAGAGATGCGTTTAATAAAACAGTGGAGATCCAGCAGCACTTTAACACTGAACACATAGCATAGCATTAACCCATGCGCTCCATTGCACCTCCTAAATTTTCCAGCTGCCATTCAGCCTATATCTCCTCTCTGTTTGTAAACGTTGTAAACTGCTCTGTGTGTTTTTTACCCCCTTTAAGAGAAGCCCTCTCTGGATGCTTCTGTTTCAAGTAATTTTAGGCTCATCTCCCAGCTTTCAGAAGAAATCGTCTCCACCCCAATTAATTTCCATTTGACGTTTTTTTTTGATATCTTAATCAGCCGCCTGAAAAACTGTGCTGGCATCAGTGATGCGGTTCATCTCACACCTGTCAGGTGAGATATGAGACGGGTCCTTGTCCTGTGTCATGCTTGGAGATGGCTTCTTTTCTCTTTTGTGGTGTCCCACAAGGGGTCTGTTTTGGGTCCCCTCTTATTTACCATATGCAGAGTCCTTTAAAATCTCCAAGCGGGCTTAAACAGTGCTTTTACACGAAGTGTCTTCACTCTCTGCCATAAAGGCCTGATTGATGGAGTGCTGCTGAGATGGTTGTCCTTCCAGCAGGTTGTCACGTCTCTTCCTAGAACTTCTGAAGCCCTGTTGAAGTGACTGTTGGGTTCTTGGTCACCTCCTTGGTTACTCAGTTTGGCTGGGCAGCCACCAGTCCTGGTGGTTCTACAATGTCCTTTTTCCATTTATTCATTATTGACTGTCACAGCACATTTCCTGTCTTGTACATAAAACATGTACAAATAAAATATTAAACACAAAACAAACACATTTTGTTTCTACATCCATTTTTCCAAATCTGTTTTGGCTCCAACTGCAACATCACATTACTGACTCATGTAATATTCATGTGTAACACTGAATATGTTGTCACGCTTGGGCACACGTTAAGGTAACAGATGCCTTATTGTTTCAGCAAATAAGCAGGTCCTAACAATCATACTTTACACTTCTAACGTGACAGAGAATTTAAATGGAGTCAGCCAGGATGAAAACACAACACAACAAAACAAAACATAATGTGTCTCATTTGAAAGTCACAGACTGAGGTTGAATCAAAGTCTATTTTATCAGGAAGTCTTTTCAAAGAATGGCTATCAAGCACAATGATACCAAATAAACGTGAATTCACACAGATGTGATTGCACATCATATTGTAATGAGTCACTCTTGTAGCCAAGAACATGAGGGGACAAGACCCAAATGCAGAAACCCCAGGACAGAGGGATGAGTGAATTAAGTGTCCTTATTATTAAACTCAAAATCAGTGGCTGAAGGTCCAGAGCCGGGGAAAAAGAAACTCAAACAACTAAAAATCATCCAAAATGGAAAAACAAACAAAAAAAAAACTTTGAAACACAAACTCCAAAGTCCCCAAAAAGTCCTTACTTGAGGTAAACAAGAGACAGAAGCAGGGAACTGAAGAAAAACTAGCAGAGTGAACTCAAGCACGGACTAGGACCAGAACAGAGTTCAGGTACAGACTCAGATACAAACAGGGACACAGACAAACTGACAGGAGAAGCATGAGATGCATAGGGATAACTGACAACAGGTGACACAAATCAGGGTCAGGAGGACAATCAAAGAGGAGGAAAACAAGACAAAGACAGAAAGAGGACTGACACACAAGGGCAGGGGCTTCAAAATAAAACTGGAAGTACTAACAAAAACCAGAAACCTCACAAAGAGGTCCACAAAGAGTTCAGAAAGTGTTCCACAGAAATCCAAAGGAGCTCACAAACAGCTCCCTTATAGGCCTGATGGTAACACATACATATACGTTTTGTGGTTTTTGATGTTTTATTGCATTTTTTAGAGCTTTTGCTTTCATTTATATTTAAAAGTTTGACTTTAGCTCATCTGTGTAAGATCAGAACAACGGCACCATGAGAAGGAAAAGCATCAGCCAGGGAAAAGACAAAAGAGAAGAAAGAGAAGAAAAAGATTAAACATAACAGCAGTTCAAAAAGATGTACGGGTTCACACTGAATGATCTAGACCAAAATGACCTCGAATAACCCACATAAATAATGTCAAAGAAATGATGAAGCTTTTTCTGAGTGGACTGATGTTACACACAGATGAGATGGAGATTATGACAATGATGTGCGTGTTGTGATCTCTGAAAAGAAGATGCTGTATGCTGTAGTGTTTTAATTTCGGTGGAGGGCACATGAATGTGTGTGTGTGTGTGTGTGAAGATGTGATATCTGTGTGACTTCCAGGGGTTAGTGTGCTGATAAGACATTAAAAGCAGAAGGCATTTTTTATTTTTAATTACTATTTCTGATTGTGATAAACTCTGTGCACATGTTTGACATTCTGATGAATGAAGCTTTTATTAATCTGTATTCCAATCAATCTCCTCATCATGTAAATCAGGTCCCTGCTGATTAATAAAGGTGATTGCAGGCTGCGATGTGCAGGCTCATCCGTCTCATTACAAATCCCTGTTTAGCCCTCTGGATATTTATGTACTTGAAACATGGCATTAGTGATAGATATTTATCCACAGATTGATCGGAGCCTGTTGACAGTCGCATGGCCCAGTTTCTTCCTCCGCTAAAGTTGGTTTTGAACTCACAGAAGCACTGTTCAGTGAACGACTTACAGCCTAACATACTTGATAAACAGGGGTCAAGCTCAGGTCTCTCTGTTGAAAGTCATTATTCTGACAGGATCCAGATGGATTGCACTGGTTCTGAGCCCTCAGATGATTCAAGTACAGAGGACTTGAGGACTGTCCAGTTCCTGGAAGTGAAATACGAGCTACAAGAAACATTTTAATATTGTAGAATCTATAAAATGTTTAAAGGACTCCCAAAACAATACTCTAAATCTCAGTGCTAAAATCTTTACAGCAGATCCTAAGTTGGAAAATTTTTTTTTTTTTTTTTTGGATAAACCAAACCTGAAATCTCCCCTTCCAGTCCAATCTGATTTAATTCAGTTTAAATCCCCTCGTGATGGTATTAGTTACAAAGGAAATTTGCAGCTGTCAAAGGTAATCTCCTCAATACCTCCAGAAAAGGACATAAAATCTGTTGGGCATTGCAAAACCAACCCACTGGCTGTCACTCCATCGATGTCTAACATATATTTAGCTGCGTTTATTCATGGTGAGGATGTTCAGTGCTGTGGTTATAACAGTGTATTGAAGCCCTTAACAACAAGGACTGCTTATTGTCATTGGAAAACCCATGATAGACTTAGCAGACATTCTCAGATTCCACAGCATCACAGGTTTGATGGGAAATTTTTCAGATAAACATGGAGACATTCGACTGCAGCGACACCAGACAAACATGGAAAATAAGAGACCGTCACTCAGAACAGTCCTGCACTGATAAAGCTGAGACATTTTCACTGTGAAGACAGGACTAAGTGGAAAAGGAAGTAAAGGATATGATAGCCAATCAAATGAAACCTGCTAAGAAACAGAGACAAACCAATTCAAAATGAATGTTGCTGCCCCTGATGTCGTTTAAAGAATTACAACTGTTGCACAAGAACCAAGGTTCCTGAAATCATCAGGAACCCAGGGGACAGAAGACCAGGAATTTACTGAATATTCTTGATCAGGCATGTAACTGGCTCAATACATCACAATTCACCTTATACCACATAAATAGAAACAGAGTAAATAGAAACCAAAGTGTTCATGTGTGTCAGTGATAGGCCTTTTAGCTGGTTTGTAAATTGTAACTGGCTGTTTGTGTGTTGTATAGTGTTTTGCATCTTCAGTCATGTTGCAATTTTTTTTTTTTTTTTTTGCATTACGTGTGTGTGTTTGCACTCTCAGCAAGAGCCTGGAGGAGAGTCTAAAATCAGAGTGTCTGCTGAAGTGCCTTGTTGTGTACTTTGGTAAGTAGCTGTGCTGTGTAATCACTTCAGCTTTAAACACGATAAAACACTGAATATTTAAACTGCCATTTAAATATGGAAACAATTATGACAGATGTCATTTTGCCTGCTTTGGTAAAACAAAACAAAAAATTCTGCTAATCTTGAAGAAGTCTTTCCACAGAAACACGTCATAATCTGTGTCACCTCCTGTTCGATTCAATAAGCCGTGTCTGCAGCCACGGGCAGGACGTGGGCGAGGGGAGCATGTGGTGCCCGCTGTGTGTCACATCTACTCACCTGCTGTATACTGCGGGATTACAAAGCCTTTAAATAGAACATATACCCCTATGATGTCTCTGGAAAAGCCTCCGTGGAGCTGCAGGTGAGCTGTTTCATGCCGTGCAGGACTCATACCGTCATCAAATGTAGCCGCCCCGGGTGAACAAGTTGTACCATTAGAGGCAAATTATCTGTGACAGGCAAAATTGCCCCCGGATGCTGATGAACCGTAGATGTAACGACACTTATTTTGGTGATGTTAATCAGCCAAATGGGCTGATGCATTCATTCTGTTTCTCATCTCTAGATGCTGGTGTGATCTGCCCCTGTCAAATCCTTCAGAGAGAATGAAACCGAGGAGCGGCCCAAGATGTTAATGACGGCCGAAACTGAGGGTTGGATCATCATTGGAGCCCACGACAGTTTCCTGAATTCATTCATTCATTCATTGACCTCATTGTCCAGAAGTCCAGAGTCCATCCTGAATTTACTGCTTTAAAGAGCAATTCTTTTTTTTTTACCCAGTAAATATGAAGATCTTTGACTTATAAGAAAATCAGTGTTGTGATCAGAACCATTGAGGACACAAACACCAAACACTAAAAGGGGGGACTCCATGTATTTCAAATCAAAACCTCTTCTCCCATCATACTTTGTCGCCTGCTATTGATACTGTGAGAACAGTTTTAGAACATCAGTGACTCTGGAGCAGGTTTAATGTCCAAACGACAGAACAAAAACTTTGTTCTGCATTTCCCTTATGATCAGCCACCAGGCGAACCTGACTTTATTACACACTGAAATAAAAGAAACAAAAAGCAAATGTCAGGCGGTTCCATCAGAGGGGAGGATAAAACACAGAGCAGGATGGGTCGCTGTCACCCTGCTGCCTGTTTAATCAGGCCTCGCCGCATCATAATAAAGTAATTACTCTGTATTTATATGTGTCATATTTAATCAGCTGCATGGATTTCAGAGGTGCTGAAACGCAAACGCAACAGCGCTTACTGTGTCGGGCTGATGCTGTGGGACAAACTGAGCCTGATTCCATCGGGCAGCATCACAGCTCTGAGCTGTTTGAACGCAGGAAACGGTGACTGAAAATACACTGAGAAGTAAAGTGAAGTGTGTGTGTGTGTGTGTGTGTGTGTGTGTGTGTGTGAGACTCAGGTTTGAGAGTTTGTTCACATTGTGCATCACATCATTTAACTTGATCTGAAACCTGTGATGAGCTGTTTCTGTTTAACATCCACAACTTAACAGAGTGAGACAGTTAAAAGTTAAAAGTACCACATGGTGTGATGTTACACTGAGACCATCTGGTGGCCGTGACTGCAACAGTGACTTGGACACTGTTGACAATGCTACTGGACAGACAGGAAGACTGAATCAGGACTCTTAAAGATGTTCAACTGAACTGGACATCTGAAGCTCTGTTAGAGTGACTGTTGGGTTCTTGATCACCTCCCTGACTAAGACCCATCTTGCCTGGTGACTTCATTTTGGTCAGACAGTTACCTCCAGGAAGAGTCCTGTGGTTCTACACAAGCTCGGTTTCACAGTGACTGAGGTCACTGTTCTCCTGGGAACACTCAGAGCTTCAGAAATGGTTTCATACATTTGCCCTGATCTAAGCCTCAGTTTCACTTTATCACAGAGGTCTACAGAAAGCTGCTTGGACTTCATGGTTTGGTTTTAGTCCTGACATGCAGCATGAACTGTGGGACCTTATATACACAGGTGTGTGTCTCTCTCTGTCCAATCACTTCAATTTGTCACAGGTGGACTCAACTCAGGGAAAATTAAAGCAAACAGGATGCACCTGATCACAGTTTGGGAGCGACACAGTAAAACAGGTCTGAGTAAATTAGAGATTTGGATTTTAAATTAGAAAAAAAAAAAGTTTTCAGCCTGTCATTAAGGATCATTGAGTGGATCATTTTATCAATTTAAAGTTAAATCTACACCAGAGTAACACGTGCAGAGTAACATGTACATTTGTACTGTGCATATACTTGTTTGTGCATGTGGCTGCACCTCTCTGTAGCTTTATATTCATATATCAGTCACTACTGATGGTGAACAAATTGTACTTTTCCCACAAAAAGATGAGCAGGAAATATAATGACTTTTATTCCACCAGTAAAATAATAGGTCACAGCTGATGTATTCGTTCTATCAGCCAAACCCTGAGTATTACTGAATATTGCTCCGTGCCCCTGTCAAATAATTTGAGGAGAATGTGAAAGCGAAAACTGACCGAGAAATGAACGACATCCTGAAATGAGATCTGGATCATCTCAATCAGCACACGACTGATTCTGAATTCACACCCACACGTCCCCTCATGTCGTGGGGCCTCCCAAAGTCCAGACTCCACCAGGCAGAGCAGGCATTTTTGACAGAACCTTTCTTCAAGATCCTTTGTGGATCTGTGAATGAATGAATGAATGAATAAATAAAACTTCCATAAAACATGTTACGGGTGTACCTCCAAATTACTTAATATTCTTGCAATCACACCTTGTGAACCGAGCCCTGCTGCACATCTCCACAACACAATATACATCAGATTGTGTTTATTCATTCTTACTAATCCATACTATGTAGATGCATCTGGTCTTCTACTTCCTTTTGCTGCTGTGACACTTTCCTACATTGGACCTACATGTCTTATCTATAAGTGGAGATCCTCTGAGACTGGATGAGTGCTATGTGTTGTTTGCATTTTAAACATAAATAAATACATAAAGAATAAGATTCACTGACAAATAAAACTAAGGTGGTTGTGGTGTACAACACTGGGCCATTTATTTCCATCACAGTGTGTGTGATCAGAGTGCACATGGGGTGCTGCCGGTTTCAAGTCTTAGACCTGACTGCCCCCCTGTGGAAAACAAGGGAACTGCATCATAACGTTGGATAAAGGTGGTTTCAGACTCAAGATACTGTTCGGTTTGTTTGTTGATTTATTTCAGAACAGATCAGACCTGTGAAGCAAAGGATTCTTAGCAAAGTTTTTTTTTTTTATTATTATTGTCATTAGAAAATAACAAGTTAAAAACCACAGTAAATTTGCAGAAATACTGGCTAGAAGTCCTAACTGTAACAACCTGATAACCAGGAGGAGTGAAATACAAGAGAAGTAAAGAAAACCAAGGAAGGAGTGCTGTGACCAAACGCAGAGGATGGAAACAAATCACATTATTAAACTGGAAATATTCCAACGCCTGCAAAAGCACACTGACTGCAGTGTAGAGATGAACAGATGCTGTAGTCATTTGAAATGAACCTTGACAGCAATCTGACAGTCACTGGGGTAAATAATGTCCAGGACTGTTTTACATTTTGTTAACCGTTCACTTAGCATGCACAGGACAGAAGATTAGAGGTGGGATAGTCAACTGCTGCAGTGAAGCTGCAGAGAAAACATGCAATAAACAACAACAACAAAAAAACAAAACAAAACAAAAAGCCAGATTGTCAGTGAATCTCAAACAAACTAAGCTGCTAAGCTGAACATGGTGTTTAGAGAACTGAGGTTCTTTTCTGACCTTGGGCTCTGTACATGTGACAAACTTATCTCAAGTCGAGGTTCAATAAGTGGCTTTTTCAGAGCTTTCAACCATATCTCATGGTCTTCCAAGACAGCGGATTAACACTGTGAAAGAAATCTGTGAACACCAGACCACAACCCACTCCCAAAATTCAAGTAAAATTCAGGGATGGTTCAACACTGTGAGGAGCTCAGAGTTCACATTCGTTGTGTAGCTAAACGCTAAACCTGGACTAAGTTTGTCTGAGTTTGACCAAAGTCAAAGGTCACTTCTGATGACATTCGTTTGAGTCAGCTCCATGACTGCTTCTTAGATTTACAGATAATACCAACTTTTATATTTGCTTCCTCTGGACATTCACTAACTGGCGGTGAATCGTTTATGGGGGGAAAAAAAACCCCAACAAAAACAAAGCTAACATCGAGAAACGTTCTGAAGTATATACTGTGCTGTTTCATCTACAGAGCACTGAGACACTCTGGGTTCACTTTACTGTCATGACATGTAAAACTAACCGTCAAAGTCCTAACACCAAACACACAGGAAGAGCTTCCCTGTAAATACAAACTGCTGAACAAAGGACCTCAGGGGGAAAAAGCTCCACTGAAATACAAGGTGACCTGATCATTTCTCTCTCTTAAAGAATCTGTAACTGTAATTATCCAAAAGGCAGATTCAGTCTATGAATAAACACTGTGCACATTAAGGATATTCAGTCAAACACTGGCTCGGCAGGTCCTCAGGCACAGAACAGGACCTGAGTAATAATGCTGTCCATTCATGATGGATCCAGGTGACCTCTGACCGTCTTGACGTCTTCAGTTCTCTTCCTTGGTGATCTTCTTGTGTTTTACTGGTCCTTCATGCTCAGCACTGGGTCCACCAGCTTGTTATGAACATGCATTAAACCTACAATGAAAATGAAAAAGGTAAAAATAGAATAAAGTATGTTAGACACAGAATGTGACCAAGAGCTCAGTTTAACTTCAGACCCATCAGATGGCCTTTGAGCTGTAATGAACTGGATACTGGATAAAGTGATGATAAAGCATGTGTTACTTTATCCACTGTGATGTGTAAAGTCCAGAAACCTTTGCTTCCAGCGCCACCAATGGTGAATTTCAAAAAACTGCATAATCAATTAACTCTCATAAATCCTAATGTATTTGTTGACATGCTAATTTGTAAAGCTGTTGTTTGCTGTTTGCTGCTGTTAAACTGCCAATGCTCTGCTCGGCTGAGCTGGAAAAAGATGGTACCTTTGAAGTACTTCACAGTTTTGACCCGGAGCTCCAGCGTTGCGTCCTCGTCACAGACAAAGATGGTACGTGGGTGCTGCTGGAAGGCTGATACCGTCCACATGTGGTTGACTCCCTCCTCTATGGCTTTATACAGAGCGAAGGCTTTGTGTGCTCCTGTGATCAGAATCATCACCTGAGCAGAGGACGACAACAGAGTCGCACTCAGGAAAATAGGAACACTGGGAGTTATTACTACAACTTTAGCAGCTAACTGTTGTATGTTTTCAGTGTGACTTAATGATATTATAGTTAAGTTTGCTGTGTTACTGATTAATTACTCTGATGAACTACAGCATCATAGGCGTGCACAGCACACGTAGCTTAGCAGCCAATGGTAATAATATCCTGCATGTACTTCCTCAGCCAGTAGAGGGCAGTGCTACATTGCTAATGGACATAAATCCACTGTCCACCTTTATAGATGCCTGTTAACACACAGTCGTGTTGTTTCTCTGCAGTGAGGTTTGTAATTTTGCAATGTACATGTTTAGTCTTATATTATTATGTTCATTTTACAAAGACCCGCTGATTTACCAGAGTTGGTGAAGGCTGTGGTGGCACCTCTTAAAACAGTCATGGGGAATATGTTAGTGCAGTTCAATGGAGGAATAAATTAACTGCCTTTCAAACTGACCTCCTTGGCGTCCATGACGGTTCCTACCCCGACAGTGAGAGCCATGGTGGGAACCTTGGAGAGGTCGTTACCAAAGAAACGGGCATTGGCCACAATGGTGTCTTTAGCCAGGGTTTTCACTCTGGTCCTGGAGACAAGGCTGGAGCCAGGCTCATTGAACGCAATGTGACCATCAGGGCCAATACCTACAGACAGACGATGAGAAGGAACCAGACAAAGAAGAGGAAGCTTTATATAACACAGGAGAGGAAATTACCCCATGGCATCTACAACAGGCCTCACCCTAACCCTGATTTACTCATGAGGTGTGGCAGAAAAAACTGGGATGGGATGGGAAATGATATCTGGGCATACCGCCCACATAGAGCCTATGTTTGAGGAACGCTGCATTATAACTAGGACTGTCGTCATCATCTGTCGTTTGTGAATGAAGCCACACTTTGGAGCATTTGTTCCTCTCTGCCATGACTCCTTACAATTTTCCAGCAGCGTAGACACACGAGTTTGACGTTTTTGTTTTGCACCGTGCAACTATCAGAAAAAACATGTTGGCATCGCTAAAAGGAATTGATAAGCTGGATAATTGGGAACCAGTTCTCAACTGGAACCATGTCTCACCTCCTACAAATAACTGGATCCCTCCAGCCTCTGCGATCTTCTGCTCAAAGGCCTGACACTCTGCCTCCAGGTCCTCTGCGTTTCCATCCAGGATGTGAGCGTTGGCTGGGTCAATGTCAATGTGCTTGAAGAAGTTGTTCCACATGTAGGAGTGGTAGCTCTCTGGATGAGCACGAGGTAGACCTGGAGAGCGAGAAGGTTATTTTTTTTTTTCCCTAACCTAAGAGCTGCAATATCATGAATCCAGAGCGAAGACAGCGATTTTTTTTTTTGTTCTGTCTTAGGGGCTATTCACTAGTCCAAAACAAATTGTTACAAACCTTTGCCTCACGTGTAAAACAAATCTCGAGGATGGAAATTAGAAACATCCTGTCTCAAAAGGACGCTGAAAAACTACTCCATGCATTTGTTACCTCTAGACTGGATTACTGTAATTCCTTATTTTCAGGACGTCCCAATAACTGTGAAAAGCCTCCAGCTGATCCAAAATGCTATTAGCTTCTCTGCACTGGCTCCCTGTAAAATCCACAATATTATTCAAAGTCCTTCTCCTTCATGAGCCCTTAATGACCCAGGTCCATTGTATCTGAAAGACCTGATAGCACCCTATTACCCCAACAGAACACCTCACCCTCTAAACACATTACTTACTTGTGCTTCCTAGAGTTTTCAGGAGTAGATGGGTTTGATGGGTGTCCATAAAAAACTATGTCCTGCACAAATAAAACTACTAGTAACTAGAAAAGCACTGTAGAGGTGCTATATGTGAGAATAGGCTCCATTATAAATGGTGGCAAATAGTGAAATGTATGTTACACTATCACAAAACACTGATACAAAGTGTTTAAAGCACACAGTCACTCTGTGACTTAATCCAGCTTAATTTTAAAAAGGTACTGGCAACGTAGCTTCCAGTGCACACATGCAGTGGGTTTAAGCACAACAAGTAATTAGCCTCTTGACCTGTTAGACTACGATTAATAAGAAACACCATGCAAAACGATGTCTCAGTCAGTAAAGTTATCTGATGTTACCCGTTCTTGGAAGAAACAGATTTATGGACTAAATACATAAACAATCATGAGAATGAGAATTAGACAATGAAAGATGTTGGATGACTCGGCCTTTGACTCACCTACATATTCATCCATGTTGAAGGTTTTCACATATTTGAATGAAATATCTCCACTTCTGTAGTATTCAATTAACTTCTGGTAGCAGCCGTAGGGAGTACTCCCTGAGGGAAATGACACATGTTAATAAACTCCACTGAAAAAAAATACTTTGTCCACAAAGAACATGTGTGTTGGTGTGAACCTGTGGGCAGGCCCAGGGTGAAGTATCTCTCTGCAGAGGGCTTGAACTGGATGATTCTGTTGCGGATGTATTTTGCTGCCCACTCACTGGCCAGCTCATAGTCGTCCAGAATGACCAGCCTCATTGTATTGGCTTTCTAAAGAAATAAGAAGAAGGTAATGCAGCAACTGCCTGAAAATGGTGACATTCACCAGGGTTTTACTGGCGCCATGGTAATCTGATGGAGGTAGCACTTTGAGAAGACACTACGCCAAACTCCATTCAAAAAACAGGCTACTGAATGCGTGCTTTGCTAGCTGCTTAGCAAGCAATTCGTCACTTATTTAAAACATCCTCTCAAATACAGATTTGCCTCGAAAGGACTGACTGTCCTCTGCCGCTGAGGTAGAAACAGATGGTCCGTAGCGGCGAACAATACGCGTAAGCAGGACTCTGGTAAAATGTCCGGTATTTCTATGGAGTTTGGCGAGGCAGTGGCTAATGTTAGCAAGCGAAGCAAGTTGAGTAGCAGCGGACTCGTCCAAGTTTCGTTGAATGCACATTTTCTGAAACACGACACTCAGCGTAACCGAAGCTACTGGTAAACTGTCAACATGAAGCATACAAGCAATAAGAGTGTGTTGTTTTTTTTTGTTTTACCTGCTAAAACACTCGGTTTGTTTGTAGTCGAGAGGTCAGGTGTTGCAAGACGTCTGTTTTGTCACATGATCAACTACCGGTCAAGTGATTTCACCATGGAGGATTAGGAAGTCCGCGTGGGCAAAGAAATAATTGTAAATAATTACTATTACTAAAATAATAGTAATAATAACACTGCTACTACCACTAATAATAAGAATAAGAATAATACACTTAAATCATAAACATACAGATAATCTGCGCAGCAGATGGTTACTGAGGGTATGAAGATGGTTAGTAATGGCCAGTTTATGGTCTCCCAACAAAAGAAAAACATGAAGCCTTTATGATAAAGGCCTTCAGTCCTTATTGACTGTATCATATTGTGCACACAGTAAAGCGAACCAAAGGGTGCAGCATGTCTCTGGTCAGGGTGTAGTCACTTTGGTGTCCAATTCCACCAACTTTGGAAAAGACAACCCCACCCAGACTTGAATATTCCCACATCCACGTTTCACTGTCGGTTCAATACACTGTGGTATCATATGCAGGTATAGGACCAGCATGCCCCTGAGATGTCCTTCTTCTTTTGCCTGCACACATTACATCCCTGTGGTGCATCAGCGGCCTTTTGATTCAGATTATGGACAAATAACCACAACAACCTGCAGACATTTTAGTCAGTCTAACTTGAACAACTCACCAAGCTTGAGGAGTTGAAGAGATAACTTTGTGCAAACAGTTTGCCACAATCTCTGAACACTGACAAATTTATTTTATCTCCAAATATAGTCATATTACCCTGACCCTAAATCTGAACTCAGCGTACCTGAGTTCAATTCGAGCTACAATTTGAGGCAAATATTTTGCAAAGAAAACACATAAGTTTATATGAGGCATTGTCACGGATTAAACAACCACGCGGTGTATAAACCACTTAAAATGAGCTGCACCTGCCATAAATAAAAGGCCATTAAATTATTACTATTGACACTTTTGCAATTTGCCCATAACATTCCTGTCAGCAGGAATTGTTCTGAAGCTGATCCTAAAAGCCTTATACGCAGGAGACAAAATCCACACATAAACAACATAGATGTGTTTAAAATTTAATTCTGTAACATACTCCTTAATGAGGGAATAAGTACAATACAATTTTCAATGTATCACAGTCAGTGTTTTGGGAACAGTTGGTTTGTGTCTGACATGTGGAGTGGAACTGTCACAGAGGTAGAAGAGTGAGAGTAAAACTTAATTGTATATTCTTCTCCGCAGCGGAACATAATGGTTATGGTCCCAGGTTGTCTCTGGAGACGGGAGGATGGATAAACCGGGTATCAAACTGTTAAAATGTCCAGTTTATTCTTTCTTCTTGTAGTCCTCCAGGTGGGCCAGGATCCATCCAGATGGTCCCAGGATGGCCAGGGAGAACATGCCCAATCCAACGACAGTTTCCTGAACAACAGACAGAGAGCCTTCAGTTAGCTTAGAGCCTATCAGCATCTTGTGTAAAATGTGCTAAAGGCTGTTTTTACACTGCTGGCACAAGTGAAGTGAAGTGAAGTCAATGTGACATCGAAGCAACATTAAAATCTGTTCTCTCTGTTTCCCATGCAGAAACTTTATTTATACAGTCCACCCCAAATCTCCATATTGTAGTTTTGTAATATTTTCTGCCTTTTACATGTGCTCATAGTGGCTTGGTGCCATTTAACCTTGTGCACATACCTGTCTGTCTTTCCTCTCTCAGCTTATTAGGCTGAACACTTCACTGAATACAATGCACATGTAATTTTTTCCCAAAAATTGACCTGAAACTGGATTTTAGCTACAAACTTTAAAAACAGACGCAAGAAAATAAGATTTCTGACCAAACACAGTGTATCCTGTTGGAAAATGGATAAGTCCTATTGAAAAAAAAAACACTATTCTGTTACTAATTAAAAAACAGTTTTGTACATGTATTAATGGGTTTTGTTAAATACAGTAGGATCCAAAAATCTGAGACCAGTAGTCAAGATGCTTCTATCTTGCATTTGTTATAAATATAATACTTTTTTTTTTTCATTTCAAATGATAACAATATGAGTGAAATTCATCTCCTTTTTCAAATAGATTCAACTTTTCCGAGTGTCTTAGTATTTGCTTTGTCCTTCTTTAGCTTTAATGACAGCTCTCGAGCTCCATGTACTCCACAAGTTAGTACAAAAGCTGATGATCCATGTTTTGTCCCAGTTTGACCTGACAATGTTCCAAAGAGCTTTTTTGTGGTGTCACAGAGTGCTTGGTTTTCTCAATCTCCAAGTGCCCCCATAAATGTTCAGGAGGGTTGAGGTCAGGTGACTTCACTGTGAAATGCTGACATTTCTTAGCAGTTTAGAAACTGCTACTTGCCCTCAGAGACCTCTACAGGACTGCCTCTTTTGCTGATTGCAGTCTTGTGTTGTTTATGTATCAGATTCTGTATCTATGATGAAGTGGATTGATCTCTCTCTTATTGCACACAGATTGTCGATGCTATCAGTGCTTCAAACTAATGATTTGGATGGAATGGAGGTTACATTGCTACTGCTAACATTTACATTGATACAGCCGCAATCAGGTTTCAATTTAACAGTACAGATTACAGCACCTTTAACTGATACCAGTTAAAGGTGGTATTAAAAAATACACTCAAATGCTTTCTGCACCATAAGAGATCAGTGTTTCAGTTAATTTACAGACCGTGTTCATGCCACCACTGTCAGCACCTTGGTGAAAATGGCCCAATGAAATCTCCACTTCTCAATTCAGCTTCAATAAAATCTGATTGCAGGGTCGTTGGATTATTAGATGAGCATTAGTCTTAGCTAATAAGTGGACCTAATAACCGGAGTGTAAATTAAATCAGATAACAGTAAAAGACAGCATTTGATATCTCTGTGTTTCCACTCATGTCCTGCTTTACTGGTTATAAATAGCAAAGACATTACAGCACAATGACACTGTAAGGACTAACGTACTGTAAGGATTAACTGTGTGTAACTGTCTGTAAACATGGAGTCATCACACAGACATTTTTTAGAAATACATTTTGGCACTGCGTTACTTTCATAACAGACCTTGCGCCAAGAGAGAGAAATGCAAACGCTTCTGTGTTAGCCTGGGCCTCCTTACTGAGGGCAGTATCGGTATGAAAACACTGAACGGGGACTTAAAATACGTTCCCGGGCACGTAGAGACTTAAATTCAGTTATTAGACACAATGGGTTTTAAAACAAAACACACGCTTTTAACACCGCCCGCTGACTTTGCAGATCTTGGTTTTGACCTCGTCAGCCAAGGACGGTAAACAGATTAGCTGCTAGCTAGCTAGTCATTCCGTTAGCATGAGGCCAAGGTGGTTTAGCGGAAAACATCACACTTACGAGTGGACCCATCTTTCCTTTGGGCGGTGTAGTATAGAGACTAGCTCTCTGAGTGATGGCGTGTCGCCGCAAGGCTGGAGCAGCACATCTGGAGATGGTCCTCAGGAACCCCGGCATGTTTATCTGCTACCGTGAAGAGACGTCTTCTGGACTGAAACACCGAGTATGGCGTTAAACGGAAGTGATTCAAGACAAAGGTCGCCGCTTCCTGCTTTTTCTTCTTCTTCTTCTTCTTCTTCTTTTGAAGTTCGCGGCAGACCAGGTGCAGCAAAGGCCTATTGCTGCCCCCCACAGGTCATTTGAAGAATTTTATTGGATGTTGAATCTTGATATGAAGTCCCACTTTCCTCACCCTTCACCAAGTGCCCACAAGACTGCCACAGTGAAGACTGACGTGATTTGATAATATGTATCCTATTGCAGCTTTTCCATTGTTCACATCCTTGGAGCCATCAGTGTAAATCTGTATTAAATCTGCCCATTGTCTTTAAGATGGTCACTAACTATAGTCATGAGATCACCTATCCTTGTTCATGATTCAGTTTAATATGGAAAAATCCACATCGGGTTCTGGCAAAAGCCATGCTGGAACAGGTGGCCAGCCCACTGCAACAAATCTTTCCCTCCCCCTCCCTGTCCTCTCTCACCCATAGAATTTAGCAGACTCTCCTCCTTACTATTCCAACCCTTCCCTGAAGCTCCCAGTTCTTCTCCAACAAACGCTTAGCAGGTGTTCAGGACCAATAACTCTGTAGCTTAGACCATTAGTTAAGACACAATTTGTTCCTTCTCAGCCTCTAAAGTACTTTCCCCCATTTCAATTAAAAGGACATTAATAGGTTTTGTTCTAAAAGCCCCACCACATATTCTAAGTACTTTAGCCTGCACCACACCCAGCTTCAGAATAGAGGAAGCTGCTGTCATGTGCCACAGACCCATAATCAATTGCAGATCTCATGATTGGTCTGTTCATCATCATTAATGCTCCTTTATGAGCTCCCCAGCCACTTCCTGCCAGACATCATGAGGCATTAATGGTTTTCTCTCTCAGCCACTCTGATAGGAGACAGAACATCCCTGTTTCTCAAGTACATTTACTCGTCTGTCTGTCTGTGATCTTGTGTTCCATTATTTACACATTACTGCTGTAAGTGTGATAGGGATGTGAGAGCAAGGTTCATTTCCTGTTTTACCAGGTTTCTGAGTGTTTCTGTTCTTTTGGCAAATGTCCAACCTACACTGTGTTGATTAATACTAATGTCTTCTCTGGTTCCAGGTCATCCAAACTGTGAAATAACTGTCACCCTGGCTCATCCCTTCCAGGTGCTGTGTCTCTCCCTTTCTGAATGACTTGCTTAAGTTCTTGCTGAGAAAAGAAGGCGTTCACTACATTTTTATTATCATTATTATCCTATAGTTTGAAGTTCTCACCCCTCAACTTCTCCTCCCTCTTAATTTTGCAGTCTTAAATTCCCTGTAGTATTAGTAGGAGTAAAACTGTTACTACTTTTTTTGGGGTGTAATCACTCTTTCAAACTAGTGTTTAGTAAAGTGAACTCAACTTCAGTTTTGTAATGTCAAAGCTTATTGGCCATCGCCAAACCTGCAACAACTCCACGTGAGCGGTAATCCTGTCTTGTGCAGCCCTGCTGCCCACGTTACATACAAGCATGCCTCCAGCTAAGGGAGCGATGGTATGTAATAATCCCCCCTTCACCCCATCCCTCCACGATTACCCCCCACCTCTGCACAATGCCCCACAGATTTTAGATAGAAGCAGCATTTTGAAATACGGACTCTCAACATCTCTTTTGTTCAGAGGGTTTTTTTTTTTTATGTTTTTCATTACCTGTGTGTAATTTTTCTTTTTGTGGGAAGACTGTTGACTTCAATTAAGTGTATTTTTTCTTTTTCCAACTACTAAAGAAAATGGGGATCGACTCTGGAGTTAATGTTACAGATGATGTTGCACCTTACGGAGGAAAAAGTGCCTTTACCCAACTGGAGCACAACATAGTGGCTGGATATCTAATCACTGCAGGTAACAAACAGAGGACAACAAGTGGCAAATAATGTGCGTATTGTGTTGTTTCATTGATCTCCACTTTGTGTTTTTCTGTAGAACCTTTTACAGTCAAAGCATGTAACTCTCAGGGCTCAGTGGCGTTTCCATTCAGTCATTGTATGGCCACACACTCAAACACGGCTCACAAGTTTCAAAGGAGTCAGAGCAGGTGCAGAGAGCAGGATGATCCTGGGAAACAAACAGCAACAAACTTAATCAAACCAACAAACAACCACAACCTTAACCATCAAAACTGATGCCCACACAGGGAGAGAGACAGAGGTGGGAGGCAGTCACCAAGGCAGTGGCATCAGGTTAGGGAGGCACAGAAGTCGGGGGTATGGCAGATGATGCCCCGGAGCAAATGTAAAAAGGTGAATGGAATGGATTTTTTTTCAGTGCTCCTCAAACTAAAGAACATGTTAAAAACTTTTCATTAAAACTATGAGAAAGTGTAACCATAACTGCAGCTACTTATGTTTCTGTTACTTGCTTTTAACTATTTGATAACAGAGGAAAATCCATTGGGGGTAAAGGAAGTGTGACTTTATCAAACAAATATGTGGGTTTAGATATTGCAAGGTCATTAATGGTGAAAGGAAATTATTCTATTGTTATCCTTTGAAAAGCTGTTCAGATAGCATTATGTAACTTATCCAAGTCTTGGCACTTGGTATCACGGTGGATGTTTAGAGAGACTAGTTGATATGGAAACATGTTTAATGTTCAGTACCTTTTGCCTACATGTTCTTTTTTTTTCTAGTATGTTTTATTTGACATACAGGTGATGTTAATGATGACTCTGTCCCAGAAATGAATGCAATACAATGCAGCACTTCACAGTGTCTGCTGTAAACGATGTTTATTCTGTGACCAACATTTTTATTTGTTTTTTTCACCATTTGCACAGAATGGGGGTGTGTGGGGGGTGGGGGGTGGGAGAAAAAAAGAATACAAAAAACAAATGAAAAGGAAAGAATATTATAAACATAAGCAAAATCAAACAAATCATCCATAGTAGAAAACTATGAGAAAGTGTCTTAAGAGACGTGTCTTAAGATTTTTGTTTTTTGTTTTGAGACAAACAAGTAGAGACAGGACAGCCTTGATGCTATGCTCAGCAGGAAATCTGTACCACCAATCATTGTTTACTGCAGTGAGCACATTACTACATTTCTCACTAAATCCACTGTAGTTAAGACAGAGGTTAAGACATTCACTTTGACTTTTGAGATTTTTTTTTCACTTATAAAGTTCTATTCTACAATTGAGAAAAAGCAGAACGAGCAGAACTTTGCCTTAAAACCTCCATTTGCTTTACGCCTCATCCACTGTGCCTTATGTTCCGAATAAATATGGGATCAGGACTCTGTACTTCGCGTCTTCTCTCCTTTTCTCAGGCGTCATCAGTTTAGCAAGCAACATCGTGGTGCTGCTCATGTTTGTGAAGTTCAAGGAGCTCCGCACTGCCACCAACTTCATTATAATCAACCTGGCTTTTACTGACATTGGGGTGGCCGGGATCGGATATCCCATGTCAGCCGCCTCAGACATCCACGGGAGCTGGAAGTTTGGCTACACTGGTTGTCAGGTGGGTGGAATGTGAGGGCCTTCATTTAATTGTGTTGCAGGAAGGGAAATGAAATGAAATAAAGCTGAGTTTTGGGGCGTATGTTGGACAGATAAAATGGGGAAAGGCCACTCAGAGAGAAAAAAAAAGAATTTTAAAATTAATTCTGTGACAGATTGTAAAGATTTTAAGATTGGAGTAATGTGAGTTCTTTGTCTGTTTTTTGTCAGAGCACATACTTCTTGCTTTCTATAACAGAGCTATAGCTTTCTTAGACACACCAGGCACAAGGGCATTACAGTATTCCAGCCTGCTGGAGATAAAAGCAAGTATTAACTGCCTGGGAGAGAAACAGACTCAATTCCTTAAATGACAGAGGGAAACTTTCTGATGTGACATTCAAAATTTGGGTCAGAGTCGATGTTTACACAGAGGTTTTTGACCTGTTCCCTGGTGTTTAGTGCAAATAGTTTTAGGTGGTCTGATTGGAGAGGGTTTTAACTTGCCAACAACTTTCTTGATCATTTCTGAGTCCACCAATGAAAGAAGTGTGTTTGAATGTTAGACCAATACTTTGTGAAACATTGTCTGGCCTTTTCTGAGCTATTTCTGTTCAAATGGCCCCAATTTTACCTCTAAAATGGGAAATAAGAAGAATAGAGAGAAATAAGGTCGCCCGGCATCTCTGAATGCTGTGTTGTATTCCAGTGTAGTTCTTTTGAAGATATCATGGTAGATCTGAGGTTTGGTCTGACCCAGTTTCCTTTGAGTTGGTTGACATGGTTGGTTGTTGTTTTTTGGGGGGGGGGGTTTTGTGCCTGACTGGGGCAAAATGGTCAACAGCTGATTGTGGTTTTGTATTTGAAATTACCCACAAGATCATCAACAGATGAAGGGAGAGTTTGCAAAGCCACAGGCCTTTTTTTTTTTTTTTACAGGGTGCCTAGAATCACAATACAGCATATAAAGAGAGACAGTGAATTCAGTTAAGTAATGATCAGACAGAGAATCATCCACGACTAATGTAATGTCAACAGAAAGCACAGATGGAATATTAGAGTGTTTTTAGTTTTTCTATTACTGACAAAAAAAAAAAAAAACTTTTTAGGCTGGACACCGAACATTAGTGTCATGTTCCTCCCAAGTCTATGTAACTATGTGGCAGTTATTCTTAAGAGCTGGTCAGACGCTACCCCGACCTCGTTCCATTCTCCATGTCATCACGTTTGCTAAACCCTTTAAAAATGTCATTCTAACTACCGTGACTTATTCTGAGCTGCCCATGAGACTAAACCTGTGAGCAGACTGACGCACGTTCACCTCAGCAGGCCACGTGTTGGGATTATTTTAATTATTTTAGCAGATTATGTTGTTTTTTTTTTTTTTTTCACTCAGTCCTTGTTATTTGCACAGTGATGCTGACTCATGTGATACTAATCTACAGTCAGAAGGGGAGCTGGGAAACCCCTGCGAGCCAAACAAAAGTTTATCTGGCCAGCCATGGATTTCCCGTACACTGGAAATTAACTCACTTATGAATTAAGGCAATATCAAAAATCATTCCACACACACCCAACTCAAGTGAAATGATTTTACAGAGTCAGTATAATGACACTAAAAAGTTCCCATTGGTGGACAGCCAAAATGAGTCTCTTAACCAGGGGAGTTAGGGACTGAGATGTGAGTTAAAAAAAAAAAAAAAAAAGAGAGAAAATACCAAACTTTTTATGTGTACATGACCTGAGAGCAGCTGGTAAAAGCTGTGATAATCTGGAATTTTTAGGAAAGCCAATGTTGCATTAAGCATCAGATCAACATGAAAAAGGAGGTTATTACTCATGTGGCCCTGGAGCTGTGGCTCTGGTTGGAGGTTGGCATGGAGATGCTGCGTCGGGGTCAGGCTGCAGAGCTGTCAGACAAGATGGTCGGCCTGAGAGGAGAACCTTGTATTAGGTTTGCTGGCCCAAAAGCAGCAAAGTAATCTCTTTCAACACAAGTTTACAGTGGTATGTACTGCCTCCAATAAACAGCTGTGTCCTCCTCTCTAAAGTCTGACAAACCCTTTCACCTTCTCCAGTGTATCTGGCTTTTATATGTTACCAAACTAACTGTCAGCCTACTTGTAGATCCTAGCTGCTATAGAAGGTGATGGATTAAGCCCAAACAGCCACACAGACACTACCTTCAACTGATAACATACCAATAAAGTGCTAAAGAAAAGAATGACATTTGAATTTGAACATGTTTTCTAACTTTATGTGTCACAAATATGCAAATAGTTTAAGAAACCTGAAGGCAACTTTATAGCAGGTCGTTGTCATGAACCATCTGTGGAAAAAAAAGGGGGGGGGGGCTTACATTTCTGTGTTCTTGTCTCCAGATCTATGCAGCTCTCAACATCTTCTTCGGCATGGCCAGTATCGGCTTGTTGACTGTGGTGGCCATCGACCGCTACCTCACCATCTGCAGACCAGACATAGGTGTCTATTCACTGCTCCTCTGCTCTCCGTGCACGCACGTAGAAATAAACTGACCACACTGTACACTCATTTGCTGAAACTGCTTCAGAGAGGTTTTGTTTCAGCTGTGCGATCATTTTAGAGGATGTGGTTTGTGGTGTGTGTGTGTGTGTTATACTTAGAGGTGTTCCTGTTATTCAGTCTACGCTTAGTGATTTAAATTGGAGTGGACAAAATAACAGAAATACTTTTCAGCCTCCTTGGTGATCATGCAGTTGCATCAACACCTAAGCAGAACACGTTATTAACCCAATGGAACCAGTACCTGCACACTGGGTTTACAGTTTACTTACTGTCCCGATCTTCACTGCTGATCTGAACGAACATGTCATTTCTCTCTCCAGGGCAAAAAATGACGGTGCGATCGTACAACCTTCTTATTGTGGCGGCGTGGCTCAATGCTGTGTTCTGGTCCTCCATGCCTATAGTGGGCTGGGCCGGCTACGCCCCCGACCCCACGGGAGCCACATGCACCATCAACTGGAGAAACAATGATGCGTGAGTTATGAGTTGACTGCAGATGTAATAACTGCTAATAACAGACTTCAGAATGATTCAACAAATACTGATGCAGCTTAGAATAAGCAGAATGAGATAGTCCACTAATCTACTTCCCATAGTGTACAGTAGCAGAACATGAATGGGTTGCCTGCTAGTACCTCTATTAGTACTACTGCTTTAACGGCTACTTTACAAACTGCTCTCAATACTGCTGCTGCTGCTCCTCTTTCTATTCAGGGTTCACACAGCAAATGCTTTAATAGTACTAGTAGTAGTACTACAACTAAAACCACAAAAACATCCCGTTTATTCTGCATGTGCAGATACTAACTCTGCCGTTCCTCCACAGCTCGTTCATCTCTTACACCATGGCAGTGATTGCTGTCAACTTCGTGATGCCTCTGTCCGTCATGTTCTACTGCTACTATAACGTGTCCGTCACTGTGAGGAGATACAAAGCCAGCAACTGCCTGGACAGCCTCAACATCGACTGGTCGGATCAGATGGACGTCACCAAGGTGAAAACCGAGACACGCTGAGCTATTTTCGGGCTCAGTCTTACAGAGGCGTGCAGCTTTGTTGTGGTTGGTTAGAGGAAGTTGTGCCATATAGGGCTGTGAGCATCTAGATACTGGTCTGCAGTGATCCAGTCTAGATACTGGACTGTAGCTGCTGCTCATGTACTGTTTTTGCTTCACTGCTGGTGTAGACAAGACAGGCTCACTGTCACGCTTACCTAACCATTAGAGACATGTATTTCAGGCCACTAGGTGTCCACAGATGCCCCAAGAAGACTCATGACCTAAACATGAGTCTTCTTGACCAGGAAAACCAGAGCAGAGAGATAAATGAACCCTTTCCAAATGGTATTTTTTGGCAGTTTCAGCATGACTTTCTATTCCTTAATGTCTCCTAACTATCTCAACCCTCTCCTTTACACTACATACAGTATTCTGCCTGTATGACACTGTGCTGTGTTTGTGGCCAACAGATGTCCATAGTGATGATTGTCATGTTCCTGGTGGCCTGGTCTCCCTACTCACTGGTGTGCCTCTGGGCATCGTTTGGTGACCCCAAGACCATACCTGCCCCCATGGCTATCATTGCTCCGCTCTTCGCCAAGTCCTCCACTTTTTACAACCCCTGCATTTATGTTATTGCCAACAAAAAGTGAGTGTTTTTATTTTCATTATTCTATACACTTTTTTTTTTTTTTTAAATATGATGGTGGTAAGAAGTTGTGTGCAGTTTTATTGATGGTACGTTCAAGGGCATAAATGATCTTTTCCTTCAGATTCAGAAGAGCCATCATTGGGATGATCCGATGTCAAACCAGACAGCGAATCACCATCAATACCCAGGTTCCCATGACAACCTCCCAACAACCTCTGACCCAGTGAGATGACATTGCTTCAGTATTACGCTGTATTAATATACCCTGACATTAAAACCACGTATCGAAGATTGACATGATGAAATAACATGAATCACTGTCAGTGTTGTTCTTTCTATTGTAGCTATTGTACTGTTAAATAACCCAAATTGTGCATTGTGGTGTTTACTGTGTAAATCCCACTTGCTGTGACACTGTAGTCATTGTTTGTGTTCCATTTACTTCAATAACAAACTGACAATGTAAATGTTTCTGTGTATGGACCGTGCTCGTCTCATAATAACATCCTGTTCTTAAAGATGGCCAAAGGAACAAGAGGAAAAGTCATTAGTCTTTGTTCTCTAAAGATTCTGTAACAGAAAAAAAGACTAAAGGAAGTAATGACTAAAGATTGAAACAATGGGTTTGCTCATGTGGCCACAGTACTTGCTAGTAAAAAAGTAGGGGGGGGGCGCACCAATAAGGCACAAAGATCACCCACTCTCTTGGCTGGTGATATAAGGCCTAGGCCCTGGGCCTTATATCACCAGCCCTGGTAGAGGTGCGTGCAATCAGTCAGAGCCAGAGGAGGGAGAAGAGAGGAGCTGCCCAAGAATCCACAACCTGAAAGACACACCCACACAGCACACCAAGAGAAAGAGGAAAGAAAAAGAAAACAAAACAAGAAAACCCCAGAGGCAGCAGAGCTGCCTCACAACATCAAGGGCCCAAAAGGCAGGTCTGAGAGACCATCCAGGAGAGATCCCAGTGAGGGAAGAGGCAACAGTTGGGGTCTCCGTACACAGACACCCAGACACCCTCAAAGCTGTCACGACCAGCCGTGAATGCTGCCACAAACACCATCAGGTGGATGTCTGTGCAGGACAGAGCTCTTGCCCTATGCCTCGATAAGATGCAGCACAATAGTAGAAGTTGGCAGCAGAATAAACCTGTCCAGCCAGGAAGCGGATGAACCCCTGATTTGTTGAATAGCGATGCGTGAGTAATGCACAGGGGAGTGAAGCAGAGCAGGAACTGATACTCTCTCTAACGAACCTAGAAAACACACAACCCTGCCAGAGAGAGCCACTAATGATCGTGCAAGCAGAGAGGAGGTCGCCTTCAGGGCAACACTCTCTGCACTGTCAGTGAAGGGGCAACACAAACTAGCAGAAAAGAATTGAAGACAGGCGTAGCTCCATTCAAGCAATCCGCAAACACTCACCAAAAATATGGGACAGTTTCACAAGCCAGAGTTTCTGTGATCATGACGATTCAAACACCTGGGATTTAAAGTCATTTTAATTCCATTCAAAACTGCATATCATACAAATATATGCATTTGTGACTTGTTGAGAACAAAATAATTCAGATTTTCTTTATAAGTTAAAGTTTTACAAAAAACATAATGAAGAAATTTAAAATGTTTCAAGTACGGAGAAATGATTGTTAGTAAAACTAGTGAGGAAAAGGTTTCAGGGATAAATAAAATCTGGCAGCTGATACCTTCCTAGCTACGTGATGGGAGGACACTGCAGTAAACAATGCATTACACTGCAGTGGAGAGTATGAGTATCAATAACCATCAGAGTTAATTTAGATCAAATAGTCTGGAACTCTACCTTTTTGCAACCCCTGCCTTATTTTGTATAATGTTCTACATGACTGCTTTGGACATTCAGGAAAAGACCGTCACATCCTGCTGCCTGCAAAATGAGACTTTCACTAAACAGATCAGTCTCAACCCAAATTCACCCTTATCTACAGTAAGGGGGGCCCCTGTGGGTCCTCCAGTTCTTCACAGTTACAGTGTGCCTGTATCTCTGCAGTGTTTTAGGCCACGTTGTTCTCCAGCCACGCTCCAATCTCGTTCCCGTTGCTCCTGATCCACTCGATGTTGTTCCTCACCGTCTCCAGCGCCTGCTGCCTGGGCATCTCCCCGGCACCAGCGTCTGGTGTCAGACTGAAGAAGTGCTCCATCTACAAAACCAGCAAGGAGTGATGTGTTACAAGATACCTGAACTTTGTGCAGTGGAGAAACTGAAAAATGTCCGTAGCAACTTCTAAATCCAACCCTTTGTATCACAATCCTCCTCCCCGTGTTCATCAGTGCAGCACAGAGCACAGGCAGTGAATTCAACCAAGGTGATCTGTGTTTGGAGCCCAGATAATTTAGGTAATAAGAGAGAAAAGTCAGCGCTAACCTTCCACAGCTGGAGCTCTGTGTTGTAGGTGGTGCTGATTCGATTGAGCAGACGCCCAAGGTTCCTGTCGTTGATGGTGTACCTGTGAGGAAAGAAAACTCATCACATGACAAACAGCGGGTGTTTGAAGGTATGTTTGACTGTAGTTGGAAAAATAATATAATATTAAATATAATATAATTATTTTTTTTTTTATTATTCAGTTTCAATGAACTGACAGCTTTTCTTTACACGACAGGTCCCATTATGTCAGTGTGTTTTCTGTCGTTTGCAGACCAGACCCATCAACTTCAAAGCATGATGCTATTTCAAAGCAGGAAATGGTTTTATCTAACTGTACTGAACAACACAGTTTATGAGGCACTGCTCTGCCTTTTGTCCTTTCTTATCAAGAATTGCTTCCCTATTTGGGGCCTATGTTAAAAGAGTTGTGTCATTTTATCTCCTGAACAGCTTTAACCTTTATCATCTGTCACATGCTGCTGTGGTATACATGTTACTGTTCGAACTACCACACAGTAACCATCCACTGAATTTTTTTTTTATTTTATTTTTTTTTTTTTTAAATGATGTAATCACGTTATATATGCTCAGATGTTAAGTCCATAGGACAGTTTTTGCATATCTTCAGGTTATGGCTATATTTATATTTGCTGTTATTCTATCCTTAAGTGCAGGTACATGCATTATTTACAACAGGTGATAGTGCTGTGAGGCACTTTTTAGTCCACTTGGTTAGAAAATGCTTAGGAACAACATGGTGTCGTTAAGGTGTAGCCTGCAAAAAGTTTTTGACCGTGTGCACTGCGTGACTGTGTTATATTTTGTCATGGCATGTGAGTGGACTGTTTTAAAACCCCACTGGGACCTGATTTGTTTCTCTGGGGGGCAGTGGGATTATTTTAACATCACCTGAGCTGATCTGTGATTTCAGTCATGTATGTGTCATTTTTTTTACACCCACCCCAATAATAGTTCCAGACACACTTATCTACTATTTTTCTCAGTGTCTTTTCTCTCATTTCTAAGCAGATTTATGTGCGATGGATGTCAGAGATGCACGTCACACTTAATAACATCAATGTGTGCTTCTTTTAGTTGTTGAGTTGAGTGTTAGACTGAGTGCGATATTTGAACCCCCTCCTCACCTCCCTCTACTCTCTCGGGCCCTTCGTGGAGGCTTTTGGCTCTCTCTTCTGGTTTTGTCCAGCTGACTGTCTGTGTCTATTACCGACCATTGCAGGCCTCCCCCTGTAGTGTTAATCCCCTTCATATGGGGTTTGAGATGTAACTATATATTCAGTTAAAACCTCATTCAACATTTCTCTGCCTCCTGGACTTGTGAGTTTTCACAGGACAATTGAATTTAATTCAGTGGAGCACAACTCAAAGCTAAGATACTTTGCATGCTAGGTGATCTAGGAACTTGTAGCCCATTAAGATGACCACTACATGGATAACGTGTCAGAAGTTGTGCTTACAGGTCTGGTGTAATAAAAGGGGGCCAAAAAGAAGCTTAAAGATTTAATATAATTTGGGGGGTTTGCTTGCTTGCTTGGTAAATGCCTCAGAGTATTGCTGTCAGCTGCAGTTGTTGCCTTCTTGCACCGACCTGTTGACCAGATAGTCCCAGTTTAGCGTGGTCCAGTCCCAGGCCATACTCTGTCCCAGAGGGTTGTAGGACACGTATCGCACCACCGTGAACAAATCCTGGCTCCTCACGACACTCTCATCCTTAGTGGCCTCCAGGAGCCTGTTGGGCAGGAGAAATGTTTTCTCTCTACATATTTACTCTTCATGAGGATTTTAAAACTGCACCGGGTGAGATTTTACTCCCAGATCCAGTCATAGTATCAGACTAAAACAAAAAGCAGCGCTACAACTGTTCAGCCATTTTGTAAAGATAAGATGTTTTAATTACTTGTACAGAAGGTCGACGTTGTCCACAGAAGCCAGTCCATACAGCAGCTTGTCCTTCTCTTGAGCCAGAGAAGTGTCTTTGTACCTCTGGAACATCGTGTTCCACTTCGCTTCAGTGCCTGAGTTCTTCATTCCATACTGATAGACCAGCAGCCTCAGGTTGACTGCTACACTGCTGCAGGTCAAAAGGTCAAAGACATTTGTCTGTAGAAAAATATCTTCATAGAAATTGGGTTCAAAGCAGAAAACTGTAAAAAGCATCAGTGGAACATGTCAGGTCTGGATCAGGTCAGAATCCAAAATATAAAATAAAAAAAATTTATTTTGATGTCATGTAGTCGATGTTCATTCTGCTGGCCGTGTACATGAATGATTAAAATACATTTAGAAAGACCGTTGTCTGTCAGTGACGTATCAAACTGACCACAGACATGTTTAGTGTGATACCTGAGACTTCCATTGATCCAGTGGTCAAAAATACGGGAGGCTTCGTTCAGAGCCTCCTGATCTCCCATCTGACAAGCGATACTAAGCACGGTCTCCCTCAGTAACCTGCCGAACACAAGCAAACACCCATTTTACACTGGTTGATAAATTAGTGCATGGTTCAGATTAAAAGAATGAGGCTGATTTTTGTTTGATAGCAAACTGGAAAGGAGACCAGGTAACGATGTGAGGTGTTTATTTTTCACACTGCTCCTACACTACCTCTCTGTCTGTGTTCCCACGTCATCCCATCCAAGTTTTGTTGAGATTGCTTTAACATGATCACGGAAGAGTTTCTAGAAAAAAAGAAACAAGAAAATGGTTCTAAAACCACAAGGAAATTATACAGAAACCTTACAGGCCCACTTCATCTTTTTGAAAGGAAAAGAAGTTTTGTTGCACAGTACGTGTTTACAGGTAATGGGTTTTGGCTCAGCAGTAACTTCTCCAAATGATAATACCAGCAGCTTGAAAACTGAGTGTCTGGCTTGTTCCCTATTTTGGAAATAACTCCAGAGGCCGATGCTAACAGCCTGTCCCAGCGTGTAATGGCACTGTTGCACTAAATTCCGTCAGGTGTAATTTGATGAGAGGAAGATAAATACAAGATCACTCTTGAATGATTCAGCAGAGCAAAGTGTTACTTCTTTAAAATGTGGAGAGGCTTGTGATCTGACTGTTAACCAGCGGAGCGAGGACAGAACAGGGGTGATACGATCTTGTCTCTCTGACTTTGC
The DNA here is from genome assembly GCA_016801885.1 of Toxotes chatareus. Lineage (NCBI taxonomy): Eukaryota > Metazoa > Chordata > Actinopteri > Toxotidae > Toxotes > Toxotes chatareus. The sequence continues at coordinate 21,333,373 of CM028899.1, forward strand.
TGAAAGCCAAGTGGAGACAGGACTTCAAGACAAACAAATAGTCTCTCAGCTTTTCTTTCAGGTTGCATAACTCTCCAAATTAAAGCAGCTGACCTCTGTTAAGGTGAAGGACAGAAAGACCCAGATTCTAATGTCCCCCCCCCCCCCCAAGCATTCTCATGTAAATAATGATAATAGTCTAATAAGTGTCTAAAATCTAACCGGAACTTCAGAAATAGTTAATAGGTTGTGCATATTATTTGGTTGTATCCAACACAGATGTTTTCTGCTTTAAATTCTTAGTCCAGTTCATTTTTTAGCAGCAGCTACATCGTAGTATCTTTGATTTGATTCTTGATTTAAATTAAAAGGTTACATAAAATGCAATAAATGATATTTATGTTGAGGAGGTTGGTTAAAAATTTACATCACAGATCAACCTGAAACGTGTTAAAGACATGGAGGGATTAACAGGCTGCTTACCTGAAACTTTTGGTAGAGCGAAGCATTGCCTATCAGCATGTCTCGGACATAGGCAATGGATGAGGCCACACGGTCCCAGACTATGTAGTCAGTCTCATTCGCCAGGTACTTGGTAAGATTGAAGGCATTCCCATAATCTATAATGTTTGCCCTGAACAGGGAAATGAAACAGAATTTCTAATCTCTGCATGTGATTGGTGACATGAACGTTCATTCAGTGTATGTTTTTGGTGGAAATCTCACCTAGCAAGGGCGAAAACATCATCAATGTAGCTGGTACGATCAGCTGCGTCAAACTCCTGTTTGAGAAAGAAACGTCAGTCAGACAGGATTAACATAACAGTAAGAAAAGTCAAGAAAAGAAAGTGTACAGTATTGGTTGTTTATAATTTTCGACTCAGTTCTCCGTGTTACTAAGAAGTGAGCATCGAAGGTAAAAAAAAAAAAAAAAATCTAAATTCAGCTCCAAACTTACTCATTTGTTTTAAATAATTTACCTAAAGTATATCTGTTAGTTTCAAACATACAACTGATTGATTGTAGGTTTTATGTCATTTAAATATACAGTGGGCCTATATAAGAAATGAAGTTATTGAGAACAAAGTTTTAATTTCTATAAGTAAAAATGTTTTGAGGAAAAGGTGGAATGTTACAAGAACATTTGTAGTATTAGCAGAATGAAGTAGTAATTTATGAGGAAAAAGTTCAAGAAAAATAAAATAAATAATAAATAAAATAAAATCATCGTCAAAGTTTTGTGAGTTATGATTAGTTTGGATGGATTTGATTACATGTGGTTGTTTCAACAAACTACTCTCCTAAAATCTCAAAGCACTTTAACTTTATACTCAAAATCTCTGAATATAATACTGTGAAAACTAAATTACAACTAAACATAAAGGTGTGCTGGGTTAGTGTCTACACATCTCTGAGGACAGCGTTACCGTGTGGTTGCTTTGAAGCTGTTGAGTGATAGCGTTCCACATGTGGTCATCGTGGTTGACTCTGTAGAATCCAATGTGATCATTGTTAACTTTCAGCAGACCGTCCTCTGAGGGCGAGTAGTTACTGACGACGTGCTCTGAAAATCGACGCAGTCTTTAGCGTGCATGTGAAAATGGACATTTATAAATGGACATACTTGACAGATGAGCATACTACCTGTGCTGCTCTTGTCAAACATAGTAAGCATATTCTTGTCGCTTTTCAGAGAGTGCCATTTCACTGGAACTGTCCACTTGTACCTGCGACAGAAACATATTCATTGTTATCAGTGCGCTGACGAACAAACGCCACATGTATAATTTCTGTTTGCTTTAGGCCAACGTTAAAGATACAGTTTCATTTCTTTGCTTAAAGCTGCGCTCATATCATCTATCACTAGCCCTGCTGTGGAAAAGGATCTCCACCATGTCCACCAGCTAGTCTCGAAAGCTGGTTTTGTACTTCTGTGTCAAGGAGCTACACTGAACCTATGGCAGCTCCGTGCATAAGCTTCAAGGCTACAGCACAGGGTAGGCTACAGTGTATCTGACATGTGCCTCCTCAAAAATGGTCGGGCATACGGTGTCAATGAAAATCCCACGTATCACCACAAATGACTGCTTGTGCTTTACCCTTAATGTTTCTGATTCTCGCTGGAGTTTGAATGAATGACCGTTGTCACAGTGAATGTATGGCTGTAGTCTCCTATTCAGTAACAAGACACAGTAAAACAATGTTAAGTTATCTGGATGTAACTATATCCATCCTATAAATCACCTGTAGTGTATTCCTGCTAACCTCGTGGATCCACTATCAATCCAGCTTATCTGTGACTGTCTGATTTTTGGTGATGGGAAGGTAGACCATGATGGGCCAACTTCCGCACTGCACGTAGTCATTTGACCCACTCTTAATATAACAAATACTGACTACTGCAGCTTTAATGACTCCATTTTGTAACAGAGGTATGGCCAGGTGAGAAGATCAGGACCTGTTGTCCTGAGCGAACAATCAAATTCTAACACTTTCAGGTATCCAACAAGACACAAATGTCTATGCATCACTTACTCAAGAGGTGAAGGGGGCTGAGTGGCATTAGCTTTAGGATCCAGGAGGAAACGCTTCTGGCTCAGTATGGCATTCGTCTCAAAGACAGACAGGTTCAGCACAGGATAACCCATCTGATTGGTCCATGTGTCCATCACCTCTGCAACTGGCAGCCCACTCACCTGGGTACAGAGAGGGAGGAAATTGGCTAATGGTCAGAGAAATTCACAGACAAAGCTTGAAGGAACCTTTTAGGAAACATGCCTGTTTGTTTTGTGAGACTGAGAGTGACTGTATACACCTCTATGACATTATGAGACAATGCACCCAAGGACAAGGACCAAGACCACAACCTGTGTTCACTGACCATGTTTGACAACCTACGCTAAAGCTGGAAAAACTGTACAGAAGTACTAGGCATTCTTTCAAGAGACATTAAACTTTCCTTTGATAACTGGTTATTAATCTGGTCTTGCAGAGAAACTGAGGATAAAAGTAAGAAAGTTAAAACGTACATCAGCAAGAGATGCCCAGAAGTTGGCTGTCTTGGCGTTCTTGAAGTGGTAGTCTTTCAAATATTTCTGGTGAAAGGAGAAAAAGAAAAAAAAAACAAAAAAAAAAAAAACAGGCTTTCACCAGTCAGCTGTTGGAGCACTTGAAACTTTAACGGCCATCAATCGCTGTTAATGATCTGACATGGAGCTGCAACAGTGTCTGACTTACTCGACAGCCGTCTCTGAACAAATCTTTACCCATCCAGTCCTCCAGCATCCTGAGAATGGACGCTCCCTGGAAAAAGTTTGGATAATTGCCATTACAAATAGTACTTTGTTGCATGATGATACATTTTCTGTCTGTATATTGTTGGTAATGTAACAAATTTCTCGCAGTTCCCATGTGAAGCAAGGTTTACGATGAAACCTTGAGTGAGGTTTTCAGGCAGTCGTACCTTGCTGTATGAGATGGCGTCAAACACAGAGGTGATCTCTGCTGGGGTCGACACGTTCACGATGATTGGGTGAGAGGACAGGAGGGCATCGTCCACCATTACAGGAAGCACATCGCTGATGATCATGATGTCTCGCTGAATGCAACAGGAGGACACAAGGCAAGTTTCAGAGTACTGAAGTCCCCAAAATGACTGGTCCACTGTCAGTGTGACTAATATTTTTGGTGCAACTTTGTTGGGCCTTTAAAGCAGAACTCACCATGCCCCAGGCAGGCTCAGCTTCCTCCACACCAATGTACTCAAAGAAACTGGCAAAGCCCTCATTAAGCCAGAGGTCATCCCACCAGTCCATGGTCACAATGTTCCCAAACCACTGGAACATGGGGAAACAGGGGTTTAGCCTCACTGAAGAGTCAGTCGACCGAGGCAAAATCTAAAAATCACTGACAAAATTTACTGTAGTCCATCACAATCAAATATGTTGCACAACTCAGTCAGTGACTGCCTGAAGTCCTGGGCTCACAGGCATCAGCAGGTGTTTATTCCGTGGTGATGCTCTCCCAGGCCTTCAATGCAGCCACTCTAAATGTACTATTTAAATATGCCTGAGCTACTATTTGTGTCTCTGCCTTTATCTGAATGTTTTGTTCCTGAAATTGCAGTAACCATGGTATTACTACTAGTTTTTGACACAGGGCCCCTCTGCAAGACAAAATTCTTTCAGTTCACCAAACAAATAAGTATTTTTCATGGCCACGCTGTGGATGATTACAGTTTTTCAATTAGACTGAATTAAAAATAAATCAAATTATGACAAACCTAACAGAATAAACTGTGTGTGTACACAGTATTTAACTCTATACAGTCTCCCACAAGTCTATTTGTACATAATAATCTCCTGATCCCTGATTCCCATAACTTTAAACTTCATAAAACTTTATTGACTGCCTCAAAGCATCTTATCACCCATCAGCTGATATCTCAGATGGATGTTCCCAGATCAGGCATCCATAAAAAGCTTGAACAATATCACATAAAGGATTTTAAACTTTTACAATTCTGAACTCTGAACTCTTTTTGTGAACGTTCCACTGCTGGTGTGTGAAATAAAGATAAAAGCCATTACAGCACTGTCAAAAGAATAGTGAGCTCATCTGTTTTTTTCCCCATCACGTGTGGCTAAATTGCAGCACTGAAATAAAACTGATAACAGTTTGCTTTATGTTGGGATCATCTCTGAGTTTCCATTGCTCCTTCTTCACATGCTCACAAATTTTTATCAGTTTATCTGGATACAAATTAACTGGTCTGAGCGAGCTTTTCCACCCCTGGATGAAATTAGAAGTATCTTAGAATATGTCCGACATTACAAAACAATAGACTTGTCATTTCTCTTGCCGGTCATAGATATATATTGTAGAAGCTTACTTAGATAGATGGTCTAAATTCCTAATTCTATCAAGTCCCACATCTCCAATGTTTAAATAAACAAAACTACAGTACTTATATTCCAGATATATGCCACATAAAGTGAAAAAGGGTCGTACATGTCATGCTACTACAAGACATCCACGTGTCACACGGTTCCATTACACACACAAACTAAACAGAGAAAATAATAAGTAACTAGCGAGTGGTACCTGGTGAACCAGCTCATGGGCGATAACACTGGCCACTCGCTGCTTGTTGTAGGAGGAAGACTGGCTCTCATCGTACAGCAGATTGGTCTCCCTGTAGGTGATGAGGCCCCAGTTCTCCATGGCACCAGTCCCAAAGTCAGGGATGGCTATCTTATCTGGACCAAGACAGCACAGAGAGCCCACTGAAGTAAGCACTTATCATAGTTTTATGGCATTACTGCATTATTGGTTCTTGTTAGAGAGTGAGATACTGACTGTATCTTGATAACTACTGGCAACATCGCCATCAAAGTTGGACTGGGCATAACTCATACCCACAGGAGATTCCTAAATTAGTTTTATTAAATACTCAAAAATAGAGTACCTTTGACTTTATTCTTACATGCTGGTTTTTTGCTTCACCTTAAACAGTTACTATTGGTCATGATTAACTGGGATGTCAGTACTGTATAACTTCAATACTGTGAAAAATTATAAAGACCCACTGAGTTTTTTGCAAATTACTGAGCCCCATATTAACACAGATTAACACAGTGGCCTTCCAGATATTGCTACTTCAGCCTACCATGGCTCTGACAGGCTAAATTTACCGGAGGTTCTTGACAGGGTTTTATTCTTTCACCTTTACTGGTTGCCTCATCATTGGGGCTGAACGATTTCTCATTTCGATTTTTCTGGCAGATATTGCAATATTCACAATGTACAGTAACATTTACAGACATGACAGCAAATTACATCATGCCAATAAAAGATTAAATGCCATTACTCTAATGCAAGAATGAAAACTAACGTTAAGAATTGATTTCAAATGCATTTAAGAAACATGCATGTACATTCTATGAAGTCCTTGACCAACGGCAGTTATATTTCTATTTTAGCGAGACTTTTCCCCGGAACTTTTTCGTCATGCAAATACCTGCGGTGATTTTTCAGGTGTCGGTATACATTGGTTGTGTTTCCGCTGGATGTTGCAGCTTCAGCGCGACAGGTTTTGCACAGTACCTGTTCCTGGTGCACGTCTGCAGCCTCAAACCCGAAATACTCCCAAATGACCGACGGGCTGTTTATTATTATTGGGGATTTAAATCCCGTAACTCCGCTTCTAGTCTAGCTGAAGCCATTTCACTAATGAAGCAGCAGGTGCAGCAGGTTATACTGATTGCGTTAGCGTCACCTGTGCACGAGCAGCAACGCCGCTTCTGATTGGTGAGCTTGGCAGGTAGGGAGACGCCATGTATGTGTAAAATAGTTGACACAGCAGATCCTGGGTCAGTTAGGAGCACTGCAAAAAAGCGCAGCTTATCGTTCAGCCCTACTCATCATTAGGATCACTGGCTGAGCAACATGATTCCATTATCGTCCAAAATACTGAAGAGTCATATTTATTTGCATGCTGACGACTGTCTGTTTCATTTCAGGGATCCAGCTTTATTTTAGGCTGTCTCTATCACACTTCTTAAGATCTTCACTATCTATCTATCTATCTATTTTTTTTTATTTTTTTTTTTATTTTTTATTTTTTTCGCTTCAAGTGAGCTTTATCACCTCCTCATCACCTCCTTATCACCTAAAATTAATGTTGCACCTCAGGTTCATATTCTGAGTTCCTGAGTATTTTCAGTATAGCTGAGTACAGGGATTGTCTGGGATTGTCTTCCAGGTTTTATCTGGAATAGTCAGCACCCTGGAGTAAAACCGCACTGTGACAACTAAGGTGACACAGACAAAATAATTTAAATGTAAGCACTGTAAATCCAACATTGTTAACATAGTATATAACAGAATAACAGTGTGTGAACCACAGGATTAGGTTAGTATGCCCTGCTCGGTGTGTAGTGATAACATGAGTTTGTCTAAACGTACCTAGTTTGGAGATGGAGTATGTCATGTTGAAATATTCCTCAAAGTAATCAAAGATAACCTTGGTAGTGTTAGCTGCGTACTCTGCTGTACTCAGCTGGCTTGGCTGGGCGTAGATTCTCAGCTGCAAAGGGAGAGAAAAACAAAACACACACACACACACAAGTGTGAGAGTGTGTACTGGGATGCGTCTGACAGTGTGTATTTGTACAAGTTCTTTTCAAATCTTTTCAGCAATGCTTTTTGTAAAGTGACGGCACTGATAGTGACAAACAGTGGTGAACTCACAGGAATTCCTCGAGCAGAGAGTCTTTCCACATAGCCAAACTGGTGCACAGCAAAACATACCAAATAGGTACTCATTGGAATGGACTTCTGGAAGGAGGTCTTCAGTTTATTGCCAGGCAGTTGCTGAGGGGTGCCCTGGAGAGACAGACCAAAAGGTTAATGGGTTAATGTGGATGTCACTCAGCCTGTAGAGCTGGGTGGATCCCCTGGCCCAACAACAGAGGAACAAGATTGATTCCTCTGCTTTTTGGTATTCAAAGTGTTCACTCTCAGCCCGGTTTCCTTTTTTTTTTTTTACTTGTTGTTTTGTTTTTTGTTTTTTGTTTTTTCATCTCAACCATGGGAAAAGTTTGAGAAGTTGTACTCAGTCCACCTCAGTCCAGTTCAACAGGATTACAAACCATTTTCCTGCCACAGTGACTCTGTATATTCAAAGAATTCAAAGCAGTAATTATTAGCAGTTGTTAGTGGAGTGGGAAGTTGGAGGATTTGTCTGTTAACTTTTGTTAACTTGATAAAAATGTTAAAAGAGGTAAAAATTTAAGCATCTGCTGTGATAGACCATTTTCATGGACGGAAGACATTTTGATAGACATTTGGCAAAATTGATAACTGTCTGACTGGCAGATTAAAGTAGCTGTAACTCTATTAACTATAAACTGATCAGAGGTAAAACTAGAAATCTGTAACACTCCTGCAACGCAGAGAAAGAGTTCCGTGCTGCCTCACTGACACTGCGTGTCCAAAATCCCAAATCCTTTAATGTGATCCTGACACACTGAGTAGCATTGCTGACTTTGACTCCTACCTCAGGCGGCATGTTGGACAGAGCTCCATAGGCAGCATCATGAATGATGGAGATGTTGTACGTGGCCTTCTTGTTGGGTTCATCGAAGCAGGGAAATGACTTGCGGGCATCTGTTGGCTCGTGATCAGTTGCAGCAATCTTTCTGATGATCAAATAAAGGACGAATGATTGCAGAAAGCGTTTTGGACCAAGTGCATAATTATATCTGTCACTTTGCAACAAAGTTAAATACTTCCAGATGCAAGTTCATTACTGATTGAGACCACCTCTGGTGTTTTGTATCATGTAGTTCCACCTGACTGAGCCTGATGCCAGAGAATGTCTTGCCTAACCAGGAAAAGAATCTTCCCGTCATTATGAATGAAACAGTGCAGACCCAACAGACTTGACCAGGATTTATTCCCGGATTATTCCTGGATTATATCTCTGGAACAGGTTGAAAAGTTTCTGTGGATGCTCTGATCTAAACATGTGTCACCATTGGAATCCATTGCAACTGACATGAATACACACCGAGCCCAGACAGCGAGAGGGAGAAACACACCAGGAGCATATAAACTAACTTAGATGGTCATTAGAATGATTTATCAGTAGGTTGACTGGAGGTTAATGATTGCACATTAGTAAGTGTACACAGAAACTATTTATTTGGGCTTTAAACACAGCTAGAAAAAAATGCTGTGCTGTCATTTCCAGCTACAGATGGACTGACTCCAGGGTTCTTATGTGCACAGGCGACCATGACTTTAATGTCTCTGATCTCAGTGAAACCGGGTCTAGTTCAAACAGAATCATCAACTGGCCTTGCAGAGCAACCTGGGCCTGATTGTGGCTTTTTATAAATATTATCTGAACTTTGCTCAGGTTTTGTTTGTCCTGATTTCAATCAAATAAAATGGAAATAGAGATCAAAGAGAGAAAGAGAGGGAAAATCTGGAGAGAGTGGGATTCGACCTCATTTGTCATTCATGTGTGTCTGCAGCTAGCATACAATGCTGCAGCCAGACTATTAATATACTTCTCTTCTGTACTCTTCTTTCTTTCGTCACTGGTGCTCATGAGTTTTAGAATTTTAACTCCGTTTTAGAAAGCTTTGTTTGGACTGCATGCTCTTTAAGTTAGTGTAACTGAACGGTCTTTTGCTGTCCCCTCAGTTGTTGGACTCCTCATTTAGGTTGTCATCTTCACTGTAACTGTCACTGTCAAGTGAAGATCATGAATCTCAACACATAGTAATAAATCCCTTTGAAAGGTCTTTAAATCACTGTTTTCAGTCTTATCCTTGGAAAGAATCATTTAAAAGTGTCCATTTTAAGGACATTTTAATAACTTTGTCTTCGTCAGTACTCCAGGGTTTCCTGTCTTCTGTCCACTTGCCAGTTTGTTTTCCCTTTGTTTTGTTTGTGAGAATGTGTGTGTTATGTGTATATTGTTTATGACAGAATACAATCTGAACTTACTTGGTGGCCCCTTCCTCGGTGTAGATGACCCTGTAGAATCCCACCACAGAGCCGTTAAGCCAGCCCTGAAAGTCCAGGCCGAGCACGTACACCTCTCCCGGCTCAGTGACTGGCAGCTCCTCCGTGGCCTCCACCACCACATACTCCTGAGGTTTGTATTCAAAACAACTTTTCACTGGGATCTCCCTCAGGCCCCCCTGGCTGTTCACCATCCTCAGCCTGGGCATGGCGCTGACAAACGTCTCCCTGATATGGAGCCACAGATGGCGGGTGGGCTTGCTGACTTCCACGTGGACTTCCACTGTGCCTGTGTACGTGTCCTCGACGAGGTCCGGCTCCAGATTCAGATCATAGTGGACCGGCTTCACGTAGCTGGGCAGACGGAAATTCCTCCAGTCCCCACTGGAGTCAGTGGAAGGCGTGCACGGTCCTCTGCCAGGCAGAGGGGGCTGGGTAGGCTCTGCTGTGGGGGCTGGTGTAGAGGGAGTGGCGGTGGTGGTTGTGGCGGCGGTGGTGGTTGTGGCAGCGGTGGTGGTGGTGCCTGACCTGGAGAGGCCCACCCCAAGGCCCACTGCCAAGGAGCAAACCACCACTGTCACACATATAATGACTACATGCTTACCACGGATGCAGTACTGCTTCTGTTGCTTCTCCATGTCCATGCTGTCAACCATGGTGGCTTCCAAACCTAAGAAATTTCACCAGACTAAAATCACTTTATTCGGGTAAAATGTTCTAAAGCTGACCTAAAGTCAGAGCTGCAGGCTTTGGCTCCTACAGTATTATAGTATATTAACTGTGTGAGCTAATCCCAGGCTTCCCTCTGTGGTGCTTGTGGGGTGGAGAGAAGAAAGAGGAGGAGAAGTGAGGAGAGGGAATCTGTCAAGCAGCGTAGAGAATCTCACACATGGACAGAGAGATTTATTTTGTCCTCAGAGCTGTTAACACGCCTCTTCCTGTTAAACATTCACAATCTGCCTGTAAATCAACAGTTTAACTTTAACTTGATGTGCACTGTGCTTCAAAAACTGCTGCATGTTGTTCTCTGTGCATATGCATGTCAACAGAGCATGAACTCAGTGTCTGCAAGTAACCTTAAAAATGAGTGAACCACTTGTGTGTGTGTGTTTGGTCTGAATCCCTGTCAGAGTGTTTTAAATTTCAAAGTGAGTCGGATGCAATGAGATCTGTCCGGCTGACAGTGGATACACAGGGGGGAGGGGTCTACTGTTTGGACACGACTGTGCCTGCTGTTACATTTGCTCTTTGGTCAACATTGTAGTGATTGCAACAGAGAGATGTGTGAACAGAAAAACAAAACAATGGTCATATTGTGTTGCATCACACTTGCAGGATTAACTATTTAGAAATATTCATTTTTTTCTTCTTTTTCCAGTAGCAGCAGGACCTGAGGATGACGATGCTGGTTGTTCAGTCAGGTGGCTGTTGGTCCAATGAAGTATAGGTCCAAAGGAAGATATTTCAACACTTATTGGCAAGAGGATCGTGACAGTTCATGTGGAAAATCCTTTTCCAACATGAAACTCTAATAGACGGGCTGCCATAACATTTACAGATGCTTCCCAGAGGATGAACCCTTTACAATCTGTGAGGCTTTTCGGGCACCACTGGTTCCAGAAGCAAAAGCCCAATGGACCCCCCAAGACAGTGTTATGTAACTCACAAGTAGAAAGTGGTAGTAGTGCAAAGAGGTAGTCTGTATATTACACCTATATGGGAGGGGGGGGGGGGGCTCTACAGGGCAGGGCTACAGTTCAGCAGTCTTACAGCTTCCCCTAACCCTAGCCCAGGGTAATCACAACAAGATGATGTGATTAAAAGAGCTTAAGTCAAGGCTCGAAGAACAGAAAACATGATGGAAATTGACATTTCTACGCCGCTCAGATCTGATGTTTCCTCTGATGTAATTCGTCCTATCTCTGGTGGAAATTTCACGTCTGTTTTTTTCACTTTTAGTTTGCTACCGATTGTAGTAAAGTGTTGTTCCTCCACAAGCCTGCAAAACATGTTCCCTCATTTGGTTCTTCGCTGATGGTGGTGGAGAGGGCTGCCTCTAACGTATCGCTCCAAAATATCCCTTAGGTGTTGAGATCAGGTGAAGGTGATTTACAATGAATGCCACCCTCAGCACAAACTGTACATTTTAGGTCCAATAATAATACGGTATTATGTTGTTAGTTCTGTCCAACATTTGACCATTGCAGCTTCTCAGAGTGATACCAGGGATTTAAATGTTTAGTTTTGTTTCTACAGAAGCTAAAGGTTCAAATCAGTTTCGGGAGATCAGCTTATGCAACAACCTGACCCTGAGCTTCCTCCTTGTGTTGTATCTTTATTGTTTCCACAGGTTTCACAGAGATAAGACACTCATAAATGTTAATGGTTCTTTGTCCTCGACCTCACTAAACATGTACATGAGAGGGACACAATTCCCACACTCTCTCATTTAGACACTTCCTTCTAAAGAAAGGGGTTCCTTGTATTCAACATATCAGGACCCTGTATCTGGACCCTCTCTGCGTTTCTGACTCCATCTGAACATCTGACAGAAGAACTTGTCAGATGTCTTGCCTTCTGTTCACTTTCTGTTCAGCTCAAATCAACGTAAGAGCTGAACAGAAAGTGAACAGAAGGCAAGACATCTGACAAGGCAAGGCAATGAATTACAACTCAGCTGGACCGTAGTTACAGTACAGTAACTGGACAATAGCAACACAAAGGTGACTAACTTAACTACTTAATAAAAGTAAACTCAAAATCTTGACAAATAGACAAATAATAACACATCTTGTTGCTCTGCCTGTTCAGACATTTCATTCATCCTTATGAGTTCGGTGAGCATCATACTGAGAGACAAATCACGTCTTGTGTTGGAGTCATTTACACTCCCACTAACCCTTCACCAGCACGACTTGCATCAGGTGTGTTCAAATCAAAATCACATTCAGTCTCTTTGTACCAACTGCCAGTAGAGCTGTGTTGGGCTCTTTTTTTTGGCTCCCCCAAGTTTGGTGACTCGGTCAGGCAAATGAAGTGTGATCGAGTTACCACACTTGTTGGGGCTTCTTAATGCAACGAAGCATTGCAGAGCATTAAATGTATTAAATGACTCTCACTTACACAATAATACACTTCCAAGTGTGCCTCCAAAGTTAGGACTTAAATATATCCAAGAAAAAAAAAAACATAAAATGATTGTGCAAGACTCCATGATACAGTTCTCCGAACCACTTGGGGGCAGTACCAGCTAAACAGTAACATGGTAATAGCAGTTACTGTCTTGTAAAGACATGAACTCGGGTTAAAAAAAAACAAAACAGTAGTTTACAAGTATGAGTATGCACAGGAAACTGTGATAAACATGTCCATGTTTTTTTTTATTTTTTATTTTTTTAAACCTAACTTCAGGGTAAAATGTTGGCCTTATTCCTCAAAGACCAGCTTGTCCACCTGTGTGAACCTCAGGCAACAGTGGACTTATATTGGATATTTTATTAGTATTATCAGTTACTTGGACTCTGTTGTGTGTTATACACTGGATGCTGATATATTTATAACTGACATGACTGAACGTGAACTGAGAATGAGCTAAATAAAAAAAAGTGAGGATTGTTACTCAAGCGTCATACACAGAGGGAGTAGTATACATACAGTCCAGCTGACACAGTGAGTTAATATATTGTATCTACTGGTACCACCTACTGGTCATGTTACATTTAAACTAGTCAGCCCCTCTCTCACACAGCCTGGATCAGAGAGAGTAAGAATATGGCAAAACACATTAGACAACCTCTCTAGTAATGTCTCCAGTAACAGTGGGAAACTGGAAACCAGTGTTCTCAAACTCAGTTACCTGGAGGCAGCACTGAACACTTTTTCAACAGCACAATCTAAGTAATAACTTGAGGGCTGAACAACTCATCTCTCCCTCTCGTCTGTGTTGTACCAGTCTGCCCTGCATGTTTAGTTCCATTGAGACTGTATTCCTGGAAAACAGAGGCTTTCTCCCTGCTCTATTTTCTCACACCGCTTATTTGGAAGCCAAATTAGTAAACACAGTTCCTCCTCCTCCTCTGTCTCTGGTGCCTGCGATTATGAAAACATCTGTGTCATTGTGAAATACCGGACCCAGGGCTTCAACTTTCACACCGAAGTGGAAAAATGAATGCGTTGCCCAGGCCTGGCTCGGAAGTATGGCTTCATGAGAGAGGCCTTTTGGTGTCAGGCATCAGATCAGAGTGGTTATGGTCCAAAATAAATACCCTATTTTATGCTTTGATTTTATAAACTACTTGAAAGAGTTCTGGAACATGGGGGGTGGACCTGGGTACATCACTGACGCTGCATCCAAGTTTCCAAGTATCACACATTTTTTATTTTTTACTGACAAGTTAAATCAACACTATAGCTCATCAACAAACTGTGCATTATTCTACAGAGAAGAATGAGCCTCAGGACCTAAAACAATTACATTTTTATTTCCAATCCAGTGTGAAGGTCGACCAAGTCACTGACCCTGACCATCTTCATTATATCTCATAAGTGTTTCCAACAAAAGAGTAGTTGTAGAGTTGTCTGAGGACTCGGGTGTGGACTCGATGGGTGTCTGGGCCTGTCTCTTTGCATCTGGGTCGTTCATTTTGTACTTTTTATTGTACTTGTCTGCAGGGAACACATTGGACACAAGATTTGGGGCAGTCTGGGTCTTGTTAAAGGAAAGCGGTGTGATGTTTTGGAAGATCTGATTCTCCTTCACTGAGGGGGTGTCGATAGTGGATGGATTCTGATTTGGCTTCCTTGATTTTGATAACGATTTAGGCGGAGTCTTTTGGGGCTTCTTCTTCGGAAGGCGGGACAGTCTTGAGATGCCCACCACCTTCAGTTTAATCGGGGCTTCGGATATTCCTGCCATGTTCCGTGCCTGGCAGCGATATTCACCAGCGTCCTTGTATGACAACCCGTTCAGGCTGATTATGGACCAGCGAACCCCGACGCGAGGAGATTCCTGCATAACTGGAATACAAAAAGCTGCACAGTCTTAGCTCTCAGCACACTATCAGTCTTACTGTTTTATACAACCAACCCAAACAACAAGAAAGATCCATGCTCACATACTGCATACACTAACACTCATATACACACACATACACTATTACACGAAGGTGTTTTTCTTCCAATTCTGTTTTATCTCCTCATTTGTTTTCCTGTTTTAACCCAGACTTAAAGGCTTAACCAGGGACAGGGACTGCTAATCCAGATTCAGCTGGACACCCTGTATAGATTACATCTGTTGCATTGTTTATCTGTATGTAACAGATATGGTTACCTGTGTTTTATTTGTATTACCCCTGTCAAATAAACAACTAAATCAAACAAGTGGAAATGACGGATAATCCTCATTTCTGAATTATTTTAGTTTGTCCGCATCTATTTGTTAACCTAAACAAACACAACACATGCACTCGCCTACTTGTGGAGAATATGGAATGTGAAGAACGACTCATCTGACCATTGCCATCACGACCATGAACTGTGATCCTACTATAACACCCCTCCATTCAGAATCAACTGGACCTGCCCAGCAGTTTCATACACACCACAGAGCAGGATTGGATGTTAATTGCTCAGTTGTACCATGTAGTGCAGCTGTGTGGAAGCATCTGCATTCATTATGTTTCTCCACTTATTTATTCAGGTGTTTCCTTTAATTTGTCACCAGTCTGTATCTTGAAAGAGACAAAACAGCACCACTTACAGCTCTCCAAATTCCTCGGCAACTGTTCAGAGTTCTCAAGGATGTGTTGCTGGCAACAATCTGTACAGAGAAGAAAACCACAACATGACTTGATTGTTCCCTCAGATGTTAGTAACATCGCTTGATCATCAGAGAGGAACCCTGGTTTTCTTACCAGCATAGCCTGAGGTTTTGATCCAAGTCAGGGTTGGCGTCGGGTAGCCAGTGGCGTCACAGCGGAGGATTACATTACTGCCCAGTGGAGAGATGACTCTGGTGGCTGAAGGTTGGACTGAGGGCCTCATACAGCGGGACAGCTCAGCCTGGGTCAGCAGCATCCCTGACTGACCCAGAGACCTGCTGCACATCAGCAACTGGTCCATGAGAACTACAGGACTCCCCAGGGACATAGACAAGGACATCACCATGGAGATTTGGCAGTCGCACAACCAAGGGTTGTCATGGAGACCTGGGTATCCAGGGCAATTTGACTTGTTAGCAACATTGTCAAGTTTGATGTGTGTTACAAACTGTTGTTATGCAGAGTTGTTGAAAATAGTTGAAATGGAGAAAAGAAGTCACCCATGGAACATTATCTTGAGGGAGCAGTTGGGTCCATCTCTGTTTTGAACTGCTTAAAGTGCATGTTGTACTGTACAGTGTTATCATCATGAGTAAAGCTCTTTCAGCCTGAAAGACAATGAACGTCTTCATGTCTTTGCTGATCTACCTCTGACGGCAAAACATACTGTACCCAAAATCCGTCTTTGTGCTGGTCCCAGCTGTCCTGGCAGAGGAAACCAAAGGTCCAGCAGCTCGGCAGGTAAAATGGTCAGCCTGACAAGAAAAGGAAAATAAAGACGAGTGAGAAGAGGAGAAGGGACAAGGAAAGGAAAAGAAACAAGGAGAGAAGGACAGGACAGTTGAACGTACATCAGTAGGCTGTGTGTATGTGGACCCACCTGTTGCTGGAAAGGTCGAGGTAAGTAATGTTGGGAAGGAAGAGTGCAGCGTGGGCTGGAAGGCTGGACAGACGGTTGTTGTGGAGACACAGAGTCTGGAGTCGGGGCATGTCCCTGAGCCCCTCCCAGGGGAAGGATGTGAGGAGGTTCCCATCCAGACGCAGCTCTCTCAGGGCCTTCAGGTTGACAAAGCTGCTGGGGTGGACAGACGTGATGGAGTTGTAGGCCAGGGACAAGAACTGCAGCTGGGACAGATTGTAAAAAGCTGCCCGGGGCACTCTGAAGATCAAGGTCTTCTCTAGACGCAGTTTGACTGTGTCCGCTGGGACATTGATTGGAACAACTGCCATTCCAGGGTCACTGCACTGCACCAACCTGATAAACACAAACCTGTTAAAGCTAAAGTTAGGGACTGATAAATACACAGATCTGTATTTTCTCTGTTTATCATTTACAAACAAAGATGACAAACAAAGCTCCCACACAAATTTGTTTGAAACCAGCATCATTTACATCAGCTGCCAATGTCCCTCTTCCCCTATTTCATCACACATTTCTCCTTTTAAATGGATGTTGGAGTGGGCCACAGAGCTTTAGCTGTTCCTCTGTGGGTTGGACTTTATATATTTTTTAGGGAGTACAGCGAGAGAGCTGTCTTTAAATGAAAGTGACCAGAAAATGAGAATTATAATATTAAAGCTAGAAACAGTATCAGAAAGTTGATCATTTTCAGTTATTTTTAATTGCTTAATTTATTAATAAATTATAATAAAATATTGTAAAGGTCTCTAATTATTCCAAGAGATGGTCTTCAGTAAGTAAATGTGAATTCGTTATTGTAATCTTACTGCTCATGGAAAACTTTTCATCCATAATCAACAGTATATGACGTTATGTTATATACCCGCTCACTGTTCAACACCTGTCATTGTCAGCACTGATACACTTTTTTTTTGTCAGCCTGCACTAGGTTTGGTTTGCAACCAAGATTACTGCAGTCCTGTTCCTGTGCATACTGACCACCATTATCCACAATGTCAACTAATATGCACGAGACAGTATGAGTCCACCTTCTTTTTGCAATACATGAAGCTATTCAGTGATTTACTAACACTTAGTGATATCATCATTTGGCAGATTTGGTTCTAGCGTTTGTTCCATCAGCATCACCGTGTTGGTTCAAACAGAGCTTCAATAATATGACAACTCTTATGATACAATGGCCTGTAATGAGTAACGCTCATGGAAAAACACCTCACTTGAACACAGAAACACACAGAGATGAGAATGAAGTCAGCCTCACTCAACCTGAGCTCTGCTGCTCCACTGTTCCCGTACGTGCAGGCACATGAAGCTGGACAGCTTTGGACTGCCAACAGAGAGGACTGCAGGATGTGAACAAGGACCAGCAGATACATCCTTCAGCAGATGAACCCCATACCCAGGCAGGCCATTTGTATCTCCATACTCCCAGTGCTCCTCCAGTCCGAGGCTGTGTCCACAGCGCAGAGTGAAACTGAATCCCAGATTAGCTGGGATTACGCTGCTTACAAGCAGCTTGTAATCCCATGCCTCACTGTCAGAATAACAAATCACAACATCAGAGCCAGCCCAAGCATTTTTTTGGGCGCTTGAGGACAATGTGACACCTCCACCATAACCCGGAAGACATATAGCCTACATCACAAAGTTGTTTAATATTATTTTGAGTAGTACTGAAAGTTAACACTAGTGTTAAATCAAAGTAGCAGCACCACAATTAAAAAAAAAAATTTTTTTTGCAATTAAAAGTCATGCATTGCATTTTCTGACAAGTAAAAGTCCTGAAGTATTATTCGGCAAAATGTACCAAAAGTACAAGTACACAATATACAGACAATAGGCCCTTTCAGTGTTACACTATTGTGCAGTACTGTTGAGCAGTTTAATATCTAATAATGCATTGTATTTTACAAGGTGGTTATCTTATTTTCTGTGTAAAATATTAATTGGTAAAGCAAAGATTACCATCTGAAGACTTTTCAGAGAAATCCTTTCTAGAAAGGGGTTGTGTATCAGACATAAATGCATATGTCTCATGGCTCAGTCACCCTTAGGTAATCAGGTAATAGCTGTAGCCATGTTCTGGTCCAATATGCTCCTATGGATGTGGCTATGGTTTGTCCCTCAAGAGACCTGAAGGCCAGACTGAACTTGCCCCCCCAAAGGAAGTTGTCACCACTCAACACTGGAGTGAATGCAATGAACTTAAATGCACTGATAACGTTTGGGGGCATGTCTACTACAATATTTATATAGGCTACATATCTGAAAACCTTTTTCACAAGAGCAGTAAAGACATGTTTCTCTGAGCTACTCCATATAGGTGTGGTACAAGTGATAGACAGATTTGCCCAGATTAGACTGAGTTTATGTGTGGCTCTATAAAGGCGTAATAAAGTGATGTGTTGCGTACCTAAGCAGTATTGTTGTACTTCCTATCCCAGCCTGTAGGGTGCGCCTGCAGGCATTGCAGCTCTGCGATTGGGTGATGCTGCTGAGCGCTCGCGAATTTATCGGGCACGCGCCATCGGCGGGCGGACATTGGGATTCAGCTATCAGTCACTCCGCTCGCATGTTTTGGTTCCTGAAAGTTGCTGTTAGCGGACAGGTGTAAAAATGTCCGCTGCGACGCCGCGTGTAAACGACCAGTACGTCTTTCATCGACGTGAATTTGAGGAGCGTCCGCCAGCAAACCAGAGAGGAGGCAGGCACACTGCCCCACCGGTCCATGGTACAAGGCAGACCACTCTACACCACCAGGTAAAGCAAAAAAGTAACGTGACATTAACGTGCTAGCTGTAGCCCTTTTTTTAGATTTCATGCTAACCTTGTCCTCGTAACACACGGGACAGTCCTGGACCAGGACTCTGGAGGGGGGTTTCGCTGTGTCGGAGCTAAGCGCAGTGAGGTCCTATGATAATAATAACGCTCGTCAGTTTCAGTTTACACACAACCGCAGTCTAAACGGGTTTCAGTTATCCAGTTTAGCTCCTGTGTAAAAAGCCCTAAAAACACCAGCCCGTGAGCCAAACTTCATTCAAAAATCAGACACTTCAATGTTTCTTTCCAAAGGTAAGCGATACAATCCATATAGAATATGACTTATGTTTATGAAGCATTAACAGGATCAGTTATTCAAGTCGGGATTTATATGAGCCTCATAGATAAGTAGATGCATGGTTTATATCAGTGGTTAGGAGCTTCCTTGTGTTATACATACAGTATGATACAGTAGGCTGTACACACTGCCTATGGACCAGCACAACAACTTTAAATCGGACGCTTTTTCAGTGCTAGTTTGGTGCCACTAGAGAGAACATGGTATGACATGTGACAGGTCTAATCCTGAGTTCAGCAATAATTTGTCAGCTTTAACAAAACAGGAAGGTAGGTAAAGGGCGGTGTATTATCAGATTTAGTTTGTTCACAGGGAAATGAAACGGGTAACTACTGACAGCTCCCAACACCAACAGCAATAGAGCTTTATCATTGGAGGCCAAAGGTCTATCACAACGGGGGGGGGTGAATGTTAATGTTGTTATTATTATTATTATATTATTGGATAATTTATTAGGATCATCAACTAGACTTCCTAGGTGTGTCATTGTATTAGGATTTAGAATTTACACTGTAATTAAAGGCACTAGTTTTCTATAGCTTCAGATTAACAAGGTGTTGTCCACACAATCACTGACTGACTGTTTTTGTTGTTTAAATCAGTGTCACTGTTTTTAATGTATGTTTGCTGCTATGTCTACGGTGGTACTTATGAATCGTCATTTCTCCATTGTCTGTATGCTTTTCTTTGCAAATCTGGGTGCAGCCTATGGTGCACCGCTTTCCCATGGTAAATCTGTTTTTTCTGCCTGTAGCAGTTTCTTATTTACTGTTGTTCAGAAGGTTATCAGGTGGAATGTAGTAGAGCCACTGTGGTGTGTATAATCATAGACATGACGGGGCGTGCCTCAGATTGCTTTCTGGTTCTGCAAGGAAGTAAATCATTAAGCAGCGAATGGGATTACATGCAGCCATGAGACCACTGAGTCAGTTACATTACATGCTGCAGGAGCAGTGATGGGACAAGCCCAGGTAATGACGTCACTTCAACAACAAATCCACAGTGAGGAAGATACAGTTTGGTGTCATGAAAATACAACAGTAAACTATACAAGTTGTTAGTAGCTGCATCCATACCTGTGAAGGTCATTCACATTTCACACAGGCTAAATACAGCTAATAAAATAAATAATGGTACATGGCACTCCTAAATCTGAGGTGATGTCATTTCTAGTCAGTGGGACACAGTGAGGAAACAGACACGCAGCTTCTGACACTGCATTCTGGCAATTGTCTAGGGAGATACTGCTCTAACATGGAAGTGAGTATTAGTACCACTGTCTGACTTGTACTGCTTATGTCAGTGTCCACATTATAATCACATGCTGGGGACTGTGTAGCCTTTTCTAACAGATCTCTGATACCAGGTATGAGAGATTGTTATTGTAACCAGAACTCTGGTGTCTGCAGGCTGATGGCAGCCGGACCCGGCCTCGACCGCCCAGTGACCCCAGCGTCAACTGGCCCCACCTGGACGACCCCACCACCAGGGAGCCTCAGCTGGATGACTGTGAGAGGATGGGGACTTTGTTTGGGATGCTCAACAAGTGCCTGCGGGGGATGGGCTTCAGCCAGATGTACTTTGGGGACAAGATAGTGGAGCCAGTGGTGATTGTCTTCTTCTGGATGCTGCTCTGGTTCCTGGGTATTCAGGCCCTGGGCCTGGTGGGAACACTGTGCATCATCATCATCTACATCCAGAAGTAATGAGAGCTGATGACCAGGGCAGCATGCTTGTTTCCTTTGGTCAATATTTGCACATGCAGGACTCATTTAATTCTAATGGATGTTTGGATTGGAATATGCAGTGGATCTGTGCTTGGGAGAGGGGGGGGGGGTAGTAATAATGGCTGATGGACACTTAGCAGGTTTCTGTAAAGGGGTTAAAGCTTGTTCAGTCGGGATTCTTCAGCTTCTCCCGCCTCAGTAAATCAGTGGAGCTGCCCTGCTGCCTCAGCTCACATGAATGCTATTGATCAGCTGACTTAAAGGAAGACAGAGATGTTGTCGGAAATAGTTTGTTTCTGTTTGAGTCAGAGAGTATGAACTGAAGGCCAAGAGGCTCAGGAAATGGAAGTGCTCACATCTCTGTGCGTATGAAGGTGAGAAAACTTTCCTGACAGACAGTCTGTTGAAGTGGCAGAGCAGAGCAGTAATATGACTCCAGTAATTAAGCATAAGAACGTGTGTGAAAGTTGATGTCCTGTTCTTGTGAAACCTTTTTGCTGTAAAATGATTACTTTGTGCATCTCTGACAGATACAAGTGGAGGTCATCTTCACAAGGGAATGGACAGAAAGTGTGTAATTAATGATATGTCACACTCCCGCACAGATAAGAAACTGATGAACTGGGACACAGCTCTCATCAGTTGTGTCTGTGTTCAGCTGATACAGTTCAGTTTGAGTATTCTTGTGCCAATTCTTGTGGAGTGAGACAGCTAAACTTTTACACTGGATGCAAACAGCATGTTATAGTCTTCCAGTTAGTCTCTGCGGTGCGACAGCAACTCCCAACATGGTCTGACACAATGAACCTTTGCACGGTTGCTGCACACGACTACACCAAACCATCGTTCAGCTGAGTAACTGGAATACACCATGTTTATTTATGCACACAGCTCCATTTTGGGTTTTTTTTTTGGTCTGTATAACTTTTAAGTCACTCAGATGTCTGAGCCTGTCAGCCTGTTGTCGTTGAGTGGAATTAACACTAAATGCCTCTCTGTAATCATCATATCTGACTGTCAACATACTCATAAATCCTCCAGAGTCTAAGTATCCTCTGAAAACCTCTTCAGGCTCAGGTGTCGTTGGTCTTTAAATGAGAAACATGTCCCTGATCACAGTCACATAAATCCAAAGCTGAATGTTTTACTCTGCAGACAGGACCTAATGTAACGCTTAATGAGGTGGATAATCATCATACAATGTGTCTGACTGAGGTTGTCCTCGAGCTTTAAATCATGTGACCGCCGTCTTTTATGAACCCTAAGCATGTTTGGTGTGTATACGTACCCTAAACATAAACAGAAAAAACCCTAAGCTGCTGAAGCTGCCTTAAGAGGGACGCTGTAAAATGCTGGCAGTCCACATTTTACAGAGTAAACATACATTAAAAATATATCTGCAGAATCATGTTTCCTCCAAAGTCTCATTCTGAGGAGAAACAGCTGATAAGGCTGGCTGAAGTTTTGACTTTACCTTTAGCTGCAATGTCAGTCTCAGGTAGGTTTTACCATGAAACATATTTCTCTCTTGTGTTGTTACTGTACATTTTGCTGCCATATCTTCAGATGTGCCGGTGTCCAGGTTAACTGGTCACACATGTTGTCGTCAACTCACTGATTTTACTATTTAACGACTGAGTGCAAACGTTTTCTGCACAGCATGTTGACCGCTCGCTCGCTCGCTGTCGCCATGCTGCACCTGTCCTTCCTTTAAGAGACTGCAATGTTGTTTTGACAAGATGATGAATCTAAATGTTTTGCACTGTGTATGATTAAAGGTGAGTGTTCCTAAAAATGATAGAAAAACATTTTGTATCATTTTATTGGGCAAGAAAAAAACGTTTTATCTATTTCTTGTACTTTTTACATTTTATAACAAACTGACATTAAACTAACATTTGTGGGATGAAGGCAGGTTCAGTGGGAATATCGGCTCATAATTTGGACAGATTAACAGTAACTGAAATGGCTTGCAATTTGCTTTACCAGAGAAATGATGTAATGAACTCAGAAAGTCTATTCTCTAGCAAATGTTTTCAAGTTAAATCCACTCTATTTTTAGAAGCATCAAGCAACACTTCACACATCAAAAAAAAATTTCTAGAACAGGAAACGCAGCCTACATAACTTATACAAGCGGGTTTACTATGTTTTCACACGTTTGTGTGGAGTAAAACCCCTCAACTCGAACATGGACCTGTGGAACAGGCCTGTTCACGTTAGATTTGCATGAGGCAGCGAAATGCCTCCCGTCTGCGGTGACACCTGCACGCTGTTCACCTCAGGAAGTACACGACATCTCAGCATTCAAGACACCACACTGCTTACTCTCCTGTGACAGAAGACGCAGGTGTATGAGCAGACGCCACATCATACAGGCAGTTACGCTGGACTTTATTACTCTGCAATTTGAGCTTGAATGGATGCATCAAATCAGTCTGAACATAAACACACTAATATTTACAAGCATCTATGTATTTACAATTATATAGATATACAGTATATTAGCAGCTCCGACTCAGAAAAACGCTGAAGGCCGTTTGAAGGATCACAGCTCGGTTCAGGACACAGAGGACAAAACAACAAGCAAACAAGTAACGCAGAAAGATGCTTCAGCTTTGTATTTCAGTGTCATAATTCATCAAGATCACTAAAATACACAGCAGGGACGCTATTTACATCCCCCCCCCAACCCCAGCTTGTGCCTCTAATATATTGTCACATGCGTTAGTGGGAAAAGATAAATCCCTGATTTATCCCGCCCTGAAGGTCTCACCAGAGTCCTGCTTCGTCCGACTTCAGCTGTGGCACCTTAAACTTAAATTGGTTAAAATTTCACCACATTTAAGTGTATTTACAAAAAAACATGTCCACACTTTGAGGTGATGTCAAACGAACATAAGGGAAGCTGGGAATTTACTATAAACTATGACGTAGTGCAGGAAAATGTATCAATAACAAACAAATTCTTCAGCTCTTTCATCCTTTTAATATACCAAACAGTGCTGCAACAACCCTCAGCACTTCAGTCTCATCCACACACCTGGAAAGTTTCAGGAGTGCATGTTGCACAGTTGTGACACTTTCGCTGTGACAGAATCTGTCCACACACACACACACACAGACAGACATATGATCACCTGCCAAATCACTCAAAACCACCTCCACAACCACCTGATGACACACAGACTCACAAGGTAGAGACAATATTGTCCACACTGCCATTGGCAACTTGTCACGGATTGATGGATTAAAGGAGAACTGATTAAAAATTCATTGAGTGAAGAGCTAGTTTTCATAAAGGATTTGGAGGATCCAGAAAACGAGTCAGAGACCATCTGTCCTGTTTAGGAACTGGAAACGGAACCGCGCTGATAATGAAAAATCTAGAGCAGTTATCGCTCATTGTCCAATTTAAAATGGTGAAAACCTGATGATGTTGTCACTAAGAGGCCACTAAAGGCCAGACACTGAACCCCATTCAAAGCCACTGTAGCCAGACTGTCTCCTGTCTGTCTGCTGATGGCTCAGTAACAGAATCCTGAAAGATTTGCCTGTAGTGATAAGTGAATTATACATTAGTGACATTTCACTTCTGTTTAACGAAACCTGACAAAACCTGCTTAGTGTCCGTTGCCGCCCTCGGACAGGATGCGGCTGGGCTCGGTGAACTTTGCTGTGGCGATGTAGAACAGGGCGGGACCGGGCACCAGGGCCAGCAGGGGCAGATCCTGCTCCAGCTTGTCCAGTCGGGAGATAGAGATGATGCCGTAAGCATGGAGCAGCCAGTGGCTGAACAACACGACCAGGCGCTTCTTCTTCGCAACCAGGTTTTTAAAGGACTGTGGAAAGAGGTTAGAATGAATAAACCATCATTTTTTGAATGTATAAATTATTTTTAAAAGAATTTATACATTCAATTTCACAATTCAATTCTGAATTATACTTATTAACTCATAACTAATTCATCACACAGCACTGAAAGGTTCTATATTATTTACTCCACACGGCACACGGAGCAGTGAGAACTGTTACCTGTATCTCAGAGGCAGACATGTAAACAGCCAGCGTGACCAGAGACAGGACCAGTATGATGTAGGGAAACGCATAGTCTGAAACACACCAACACACACAAACTGTCACTCACACCTGCACACGTGCATTATTATTTAAACTGAAACAATTATAATTAGCCGCGTAATGTGACGAGGCAGCCGGATGTGAACTCTGGAGCATTAACACTCACAGAGCAGTCCTCCGCCCACGGCCTGCAGCACTGTGAGGATGGGGAAGAAGTACAGAGCAGCGTAGATGCTCTTGAAGCGGTCAGATTTGCCCAGACCGCAGGCTATCTTCTTCACCAGCAGAGGGCGCAGCAGCATCATCAGCACCAAGCAGAAGGCATAGTAGATTAGCACGATGGTGTAACTGAGGAAGAGAGGGAGAAAAAAAAAAAGTCAGCAATACTATACAGCTAATCACCATGATGGACTCAGACACATCAGAAAAAACATATGTGAGGCTGACAACACCCCACCCACACACACACACACACACACACACACACACACAATGAGTACTTACAGAGGGTAGACGGCCTCCTGGGTGCAGTGTATGGTGTTGATGTAGTCTGGACTGGGGTTGTAGAGCATGGTGTACCAGTCTGACAGCATCTGGACTCCACAGGAACGGATACTGAGCATTCCCACTGGCTCTGTGACCAGCAGAGTGACCACAGCTGACACGCTGCACTCCAGCATGGCTATGATGTGCTGCAGCAGAGCACTGGAACTGAACACACAGCAGCACACCATGAAACAACAGAACCATAGAACCAAACCCTGCTTTAAAAATCACAGTTTTCTGAAAACTGCTGGTGTGTATGTAATCTTATGTATGACCTCACCTCTTCTTTCCAGAGTACCACTCAATGAAGAACCAGTGCAGCACTAGAGGCAACATGGCCATGAATCCCAGGTAGAGCCAGTCGTAGAGCTCAGGGGACTCAGTGCAGCGTTCACATACCTTCTGGACGTTGGCCCGTTCTCCACGGGGACAAACCTGGCAGGACGGATGGAGACGGCTGAGATTAGAAACAGCCGACGAAAACTGTCCATCAACAACCTTTAAATGTTTTCCCTTCTCCCTCACTCCCCTTTTTCCTTCCTCTAACTGAAACCAAAGAGTAATCTTATCTATCATTATGATGCATTTCACTGCAAAAACAAAAAGTTCATAAACTTCAGACATTCAACACATTTCAGCTGGCACCATGGACTGAGGTTCCAAACACACCCCGCATAAGATCACAGGGATTTACATTTCAGTGTCCAGTCTGGGTGTGTTTATGTTTATGTTCAGCTTCACATGAAGGAAAGTGATGGAGATAAATAACTGCCACTAAACCTTGAACCTGTGTTCATACTGCACCATAGTACAGCTGTCTCTGAGTGTTACAGCATTCCCAAACATGAACAATGACACCGCTCAGTCGTTTGGCATCATGGAGAATTCAATAACAAGCTGGCAGTGACTCAACCATATAGTGGGTAAGGGCACTCACTGTACCCACTATACAGCCTGTCGCTGTACATAAAACTGGACACACACCTGAGAGCTTAACCAGAATTACAACTATCCCATCTCTCTTTTATAGCACAGAAAAACTAGCAGTCAGACATAAACCTGATTGAGTAATATGATTAATACTCACACCACACTCTCCCTCCACGGATCCATTGACCAATATCCTGCCACAGTACAGGCCGGGACACGTTAAGCTCATGGCCACAGCTGGAAGGACAGATAAACACCTTATATTATACAGTTTCAAATACAAGCACACAAAATGGGTCCAGGTTCCAGAGTACCTCGTATTTTCCATGGGAACAGCTCAACAGTCGTAACCACTTACTAACTGCACATTAACGTGTCCTCTATTAAATATTTACGTCTCATAATTCACATGCTGTGACAGAGAGTGGAGATAACGCCTAACAGTGACGGACAGCCTCACGGTTTAGTGCTTAATCTGTAAATACAGATGATGGACGTGACTTTAGCCCCTGACCAAGACAGCCACCAGTCAGTTTCGAAGAGAACATCCCCAATTTATTTCCGTACAGCTGCACCCAGTGTTACTTTCAGTGGTTTATGTTTAAACTGTCTGCCGTCGGTTTATTTCAGTACAGAGACGTGTCTTCATCAATCGTTTTCGGTTAGTGTAGCGCAGTGGGATGGGGTTAGCTAGCTAATTCACGGGTAGCTAATAAAACCACACTATTATGTGCAGCGGCTGTTAAACTATCTGAAGCGGCTAACTATTATAAGATAAAAGTAAAGTTTAACTTACCCATTTTGGATAAATTATGATTAAAAACAAGTCGCTAGCCTCCGTGCTATACTGTTTTCATTCGCTACGTAAACCGGATGCGGACAAAAATAAGGTAACACAAACCGGAAATCCGTTTTTTTGGACAGCTTTATTGCTCAAATGCGAATGACAACGCACCGTGACGTCACGCATTGTTGGCAATTGGCTGTCGCCATCTTGGTTTATTGGAGCCAGACGTTACACTGTTAATTATATCCTGCCTAATTTTTTTCTTCCAATAATTGTATTAGTTCTCATCATTACTAGTATTATTTTATTATTACTATGAGTATCATACGGAAGAGGATTAGGGCCACTAAAAATAAATTTTTTAAATAAAAAAGATTTTTTTTTCGGGGGTGTAAGAATTCTGACTTTTTTCTCAGAATGAGAATCAGAATCAGGTTTAATCGCCAAGTACGCAAGCACATACAAGGAATTTTTTGCCGGCAGTTGTTGTCTCTCTAGTATATAAAATATAAAAATATTTTCAAATATACAAATATGTAATGTACATGAAACATGAAATGCGTACCAGTAGAGAGTGGATTGAAGGTGTTGGAAGATAAATAAAATAGAATAAATATAAGAATAAAATAAAATAAGACAAAAAAAATAAAATAAAATGAAATGAAGTATGCAATAGTGAGTTATCTGTTAACTGTACTGTTCAGTAGAGTGACTGCTGTGGGGAAGAAGCTGTTCCGGTGTCTGCTTGTTTTGGTCTGGAGGGCTCTGAGGCGTCTCCCTGATGGGAGCAGTTCAAACAGTCTGTGTGCAGGGTTCCCTGCCCTCTTTCGCGTCCTGGAGGAGTACAAGTCCTGGATAGAGGGCAGGGGGACACCAATGATACGCTCAGCAGTCTTCACAGTGCGCTGCAGTCTGGTCTTGTCCTGCTTAGTGGCAGCTCCGAACCACACAGTGATGGAGGTGCACAGGACGGACTCAATGACTGCTGTGTAGAACTGCAGCAGCAGCTCTTGGGGGAGTCTGTATTTCCTCAAGACCCGCAGGAAGTACATCCTCTGCTGGACCTTCTTGAGGATGGAGCTGATGTTCTGCTCCCACTTCAGATCCTGTGAGATGATCGTGCCCAAGAATCTGAAGCTCTCCACAATGGAGACAGGGCTGTTGAGTACTGTGAGGGGGGGCAGAGCAGGGGGGTGTCTCCTAAAGTCCACTATCATCTCCACCGTCTTGAGGGTGTTCAGCTCAAGGTTGTTTTGACCGCACCAGCGCACCAGCTGATCCACTTGCCGTCGGTATGCAGACTCATCATCATTCTGGATGAGACCAATGACAGTGGTGTCGTCTGCAAACTTCAGGAGCTTCACAGAGGGGTCTGTGGAGGTGCAGTCATTTGTGTAGAGGGAGAAGAGAAGTGGAGAGAGGACACATCCCTGGGGGGCGCCTTCTCAAATCATTTTCTCAGAATTCTGAAAGTCAGAATTAAAGTCAGAATTCTGAGAAAAAAGTCAGAATTCTGAGATTAAAGTCAGAAGTATCACTCCGTAGTATCACTATTATAACTACACAATTCCCCTGCGAGAAATCACGAGAGTAGTGCGGTGTGCTATTGTCTGTGTGTGTTATTGTACTATTGTGTGTGTCTGTGTGAGTCTGTGAGTGTGTGTGCATCTGTGTGCGTCTGGGTGTCTGTGTAACTCTGTGCATCTATGTGAGTGTGTGTGCATCTGTGTCTATGTGTGTGCGTCTGTGTAAGTGTCTGTGTGTCTATGCAGAGCACACCTATAGCTTTGCTATAGTTCTAATTAGAAAGATTAGAAGAGAGAAGAGTTATTACAGAGAGAGACACAGCTATGCCTGCTCTTGCACTCATGGTTGCCATGGTGACAGGCTTACTGGAGCTCACAGCTTCTCTGATGGTGTCATTTTCGGCCGATTCGGGCCTGCCAAACAATTTATTCAAAAACCAAACATGATATCACCAAACAAAGCAAGGCCTTAAGGCACACAGCGATTTATTTATTTATTTATTTTTGGTTCTAGTGTCAAAAATGTGGAAAATACGGCAAGTTTAGAAATGGGTATTTTATGCTTTTCTCCAAAAATCCTCTTCTCGATTTACGTTGGAGTCAATGCAGCAGTTGAGAGCGACTCTTGTGGCTAAAAGACACACTTTTCAAAAACCGAAAATGGTTTCAATCAACAAATTCATTATTAATTTATTAATCAGTCCATTAAGCCATCATTTTTTTCTACAGTTTATCTGTGTCAATGTGTGGACAGATTATAAGACACCAAGACTCTTGGCAGAGACAAGTACCAAACTCCCCACTCCTCCTTTATAGGACTCCCCTCCCCTCTCCTGCCCTCCCATTTCCTCTCCTCTCCCTCCATCCTCCTCCAATGAATGGTACTCAATGAAAAGATGTAGATACAAGTCCAAATTATCAATGTGGTATTCAACTTTTTCATAGCTTTCAGAGTTTTTGGCCACGGGGCACAGCACATAGAGTAATTGTATAGTTCCATCTTAAAGTTTCCACATTTAATGTTAACGACCAAATGAAGAAAATTAAAGAAGATTTCTTAGTACAAGTAGTATATATTTAATATTGTTGAGAAGATAGGACAGAGGTTTGCATTTTAGTCTTCTCTTCAGTAGCATGCTGCCCTCTGGCTGTTCATGTAGGGTCTGCAGCCCAGAGTCCACACTGTGTTGAACAAGGTGTCTGCTACTGTCTCACATGCTGAGGAGAGACAGAGACAGTGAGCACATGGAGAAACCGGGTTTCTCGGCCACCCTCACAACAAGTCCAAATTATCAGTGTGTTACTCAACTTTTTCATAGCTTTCATAGTTTTTGGTCACGGGGCACAGCACACAGAGGAATTGTCTAGTTCCATCTTAAAGTTTCCACATTTAATGTTAAAAGAAGAAAATTAAAGAAGATTTCTTAGTACACGTCGTATATATTTAAAATTGTTAGTGCAGTGTACCACTGAGACACAGTTTAACATAGGTCCTGTGCATGCAATCAGCTGTTATTCTCATCTAGTGATGAGATTCAGGTTATACATCAAATGAAACTAATAAAATTTTACATCAAAGCAAATTTCATGCAGAGTGTATTATTTTCTGTTATAAACGTCTAATACTGTGTTAAGGAATTAAAACACCAGGAATATAGTGACCACCATGATAACGTAAAAGTCCAGGCATTAAAATTATGAATCTGATTGAATCTTAAATAAAGGAGCATTCCACTGTTATTGAAGTTATTCAGGTCGTTTATTATTACTTTACAGTTGTTAAAGGTTGTTGTTCTTATCTGAGTCTGTTTGACGGCAAACAAGCACATTGTGGAAGGAAATGACTCTAGAGTTTGATGTGCCAGTGTGTGTGGTGCACTGGACACTCTACTAAGTCTTGAATAAGGAAAAAAATCTTTTAGCATCGGTACATGAACTGTAAATAAGTGTGCACTAACATGCACATAGAATACACTCATCCAGTCCTTTATTAGGACCACCCCTACACTTGCTTCTTCATGCAATTATTCAATCAGCCAATGATGTGGCAGCTTCAATTAATGTTCACCTCGAACACCAGAATGAGAAAATGGGATCTCAGAGGCTCTGACTGTGGACTGATGGTTGCTTTGAGTGTTTGAGTGAAACTGCTGATCTCCTGGGATTCTCACTCTCAACAGTTTGTAGAGTTTAACTCTGAATGGAGTCAAAAGCAAAAAGCATCCAGTGAGCAGCATTTCAGAGGAGTTTAGGCTCAGAATTTGATAAAAAATTTTTTTAGTAATTTTAAGAAAATGTAATTTTGATATAATGAACAATGAAACTCCAACTGCCAAGTCCCACTTGAATTCGTCGACGTCACTGATACTTGACGTCACGATATCATCTCCCTTTGATCCCCTGGCAACGGCTCTGGCTATGGCGTCACTGTCACAGATGATATAAACAAGGAGCCTTCCATCACTGACTCAACTTTTTCTGAGGAGGTAGGAACTTCAGTACAGACGTGACCCGGGCCATCAGACTGTCCTCCTCTCTCTCTCTCTCTCTCTCTGTTTCTCTCTCTGAGTGGATGGTGAGTGAGTGGACGGAGCGTTGCTGCGTGTTAGCGTGAGTGACTCTTGTTGTTTCTTGTTTTTCTGTCTTTTTTCTCTTTCTTTCTTCTTTGTTGTAGCTGATTGTAGATCGGATGCAGGATGCCAGCGTGAAGTCTGCCTCCCTCGTGAATGGTGCAGTCGTTATTTTTGTGTATTATTAACCGTATTAATTGATTAACAGTATTATTAGTCCCTTAATTCTCCGTATGTTGGCAAGAGAAATTGTTGCAGCTTACAGTGTGGAAATGGAGAGGAAAAGTAAACTGTCATCTGTTACCAAAGTAAAATCAGTGAAAGTAGCCATGGTACAAGAGCGTGAAAGTAACAAAGTGGAGGAACTGTTGAAAAGAGGTAACTGTAACCTGTGTGACTGAGATGTATCTTTTCATAGAACGAATTAGGGAAACCTAGTATGATACCTATAGTCGATAGATGTGTAGTTCATGATCTGTCACAGGAGGTGACTGTAACCTGGTTAGAATTTATGCCATAGTGTTAAAGAGTTTAAGTTGAAAGTTAAACGGGTGTTGATTTAAGCTGTGTATCTGAGATGAATCAAACTCTTTTATTAACATTTTATTTCTCGTAATGGGGGAAGGTGTAGCGCCCTGCAACTATTATTTTATGTTTCAGGTTTATTTTTATATTAGTGTGCTCATGTAAGTTTATATTCCTCAAGAAAATATGTTACTTCATGATTTTGTTTATTGATTTCGCGTTATCAGGTTTAACAGTATTATTTTTGCATTAATTCTCGGTATGTTGGTAATAGAAATTGTTGTAGCTTACAGTGTGGAAATGGAGAGGAAATTAACATTTAAACTGTCATCTGTTACCAAAGAAAAGTCAGTGAAAGTAGCCATGGTACAAGAGCGTGAAAGCAACAAAGTGGAGCAAGCTACTAATCCAAAGAAAAACCAGAGCCACACTGAGCTGTGGGTTGCCCGGAAAAGAAAAGACACAGCCCCTAACCCATCACCTGTGAAATACAAGTGTTCCATTCCAGCCAGCAGGACCCTGTTGCTTTGCCTCCCAGCCAGCTTCCATTGTCAGGGAAACAAGAGAAAACAGCAAAGTTGGTGGGACGCAAAAGCTTTGTCCAGTGTAACCTCTGAGGTGTTGCTACCACAGTGTTATGGGACACAGCATCTCAAGTGTGTATTGTGGATATGGACTGGAAAAAGACACACTTAGCAGATGCAAAGATTCTCCTGGATGAAGGAATGTTGGACTTGTCAGCAGCAAATGGTACACTGTGTCTGTTGCGAACTCAATAGGGCCATATTAGAGGAGCGGAACAAAACAGAACTGTAGTGGGCACGATGATGTACATGGCGTACAGAGCGTTGAGGAGAAAACTACAGCAGTAGAACATGGGCCCCAAGATGAAAATGGCCGAGTGAAATCTGATCAGGTTTGAATCCCACTCCGGGTGGCACCACCCGTGGAGGTGCCATGGGCCTTCGGTGGATTGTGAATTGGGCAGGAGCTGCCCCCGCAACCTGGGCCTGGACCCAGATCAGCGGCAGATGATGACATGACAACAACAAAAGGTGAAACAGATGCTGAGAGAGTGAGATGTATCCTTTCATAGAACGAATTAGGGAAACCTAGTATGATACCGATAGTCGATAGATGTGTAGTTAATGATCTGTCACAGGAGGTGACTGTAACCGGATTAGAATTTATGTCACAGTGTTAAAGAGTTTAAGTTGAAAGTTAAATGGGTGTTGATTTAAGCTGTGTATCTGAGATGAATCAAACTCTTTTATTAACATTTTATTTCTCGTAATGGGGGAAGGTGTAGCGCCCTGCAACTAGTATTTTATGTTTCAGGTTTATTTTTATATTAGTGTGCTCATGTAAGTTTATATTCCTCAAGAAAATATGTTACTTCATGATTTTGTTTATTGATTTCGCGTTATCAGGTTTAACAGTATTATTTTTGCATTAATTCTCGGTATGTTGGCAAGAGAAATTGTTGTAGCTTACAGTGTGGAAATGGAGAGGAAAAGTAAACTGTCATCTGTTACCAAAGAAAAGTCAGTGAAAGTAGCCATGGTACAAGAGCGTGAAAGCAACAAAGTGGAGCAAGCTACTAATCCAAAGAAAAACCAGAGCCACACTGAGCTGTGGGTTGCCGGAAAAAGAAAAGACACAGCCCCTAACCCATCACCTGTGAAATACAAGTGTTCCATTCCAGCCAGCAGGACCCTGTTGCTTTGCCTCCCAGCCAGCTTCCATTGTCAGGGAAACAAGAGAAAACAGCAAAGTTGGTGGGACGCTTAAAAGCTTTGTCCAGTGTAACCTCTGAGGTGTTGCTACCACAGTGTTATGGGACACAGGATCTCAAGTGTGTATTGTGGATATGGACTGGAAAAAGACACACTTAGCAGATGCAAAGATTCTCCTGGATGAAGGAATGTTGGACTTGTCAGCAGCAAATGGTACACTGTGTCTGTTGCG
The DNA here is from genome assembly GCA_016801885.1 of Toxotes chatareus. Taxonomy (NCBI): domain Eukaryota; kingdom Metazoa; phylum Chordata; class Actinopteri; family Toxotidae; genus Toxotes; species Toxotes chatareus. The sequence continues at coordinate 21,367,407 of CM028899.1, forward strand.
AACTCAATAGGGCCATATTAGAGGAGCGGAACAAAACAGAACTGTAGTGGGCACGATGATGTAGATGGCGTACAGAGCGTTGAGGACAAAACTACAGCAGTAGAACATGGGCCCCAAGATGAAAATGACCGAGTGAAATCTGATCAGGTTTGAATCCCACTCCGGGTGGCACCACCTCCCATGGGCTTCACCACCCGTGGAGGTGCCATGGGCCTTCGGTGGATTGTGAATTGGGCAGGAGCTGCCCCCGCGACCTGGGCCTGGACCCAGATCAGCGGCAGATGATGACATGACATGACAACAACAAAAGGTGAAACAGATGCTGAGAGAGTGAGATGTATCCTTTCATAGAACGAATTAGGGAAACCTAGTATAGTAGGCATGGTACAAGAGCGTGAAAGTAAGAAAGCGGAGCAAGCTACTAATCCAAAGAAAAACCAGAGCCACACTGAGCTGTGGGTTGCCCGGAAAAGAAAAGACACAGCCCCTAACCCATCACCTGTGAAATGCAAGTGTTCCATTCCAGCCAGCAGGACCCTGTTGCTTTGCCTCCCAGCCAGCTTCCATTGTCAGGGAAACAGGAGAAAACAGCAAAGTTGGTGGGACGCAAAAGCTTTGTCCAGTGTAACCTCTGAGGTGTTGCTACCACAGTGTTATGGGACACAGGATCTCAAGTGTGTATTGTGGATATGGACTGGAAAAAGACACACTTAGCAGATGCAAAGATTCTCCTGGATGAAGGAATGTTGGACTTGTCAGCAGCAAATGGTACACTGTGTCTGTTGCGAACTCAATAGGGCCATATTAGAGGAGCGGAACAAAACAGAACTGTAGTGGGCACGATGATGTACATGGCGTACAGAGCGTTGAGGACAAAACTACAGCAGTAGAACATGGGCCCCAAGATGAAAATGACCGAGTGAAATCTGATCAGGTTTGAATCCCACTCCGGGTGGCACCACCTCCCATGGGCTTCACCACCCGTGGAGGTGCCATGGGCCTTCGGTGCGTTGTGAATTGGGCAGGAGCTGCCCCCGCGACCTGGGCCTGGACCCAGATCAGCGGCAGATGATGACATGACAACAACAAAAGGTGTAACAGATGCTGAGAGAGTGAGATGTATCCTTTCATAGAACGAATTAGGGAAACCTAGTATAGTAGCCATGGTACAAGAGCGTGAAAGTAAGAAAGCGGAGCAAGCTACTAATCCAAAGAAAAACCAGAGCCACACTGAGCTGTGGGTTGCCCGGAAAAGAAAAGACAAAGACACAGCCCTAACCCATCACCTGTGAAATACAAGTGTTCCATTCCAGCCAGCAGGACCCTGTTGCTTTGCCTCCCAGCCAGCTTCCATTGTCAGGGAAACAGGAGAAAACAGCAAAGTTGGTGGGACGCAAAAGCTTTGTCCAGTGTAACCTCTGAGGTGTTGCTACCACAGTGTTATGGGACACAGGATCTCAAGTGTGTATTGTGGATATGGACTGGAAAAAGACACACTTAGCAGATGCAAAGATTCTCCTGGATGAAGGAATGTTGGACTTGTCAGCAGCAAATGGTACACTGTGTCTGTTGCGAACTCAATAGGGCCATATTAGAGGAGCGGAACAAAACAGAACTGTAGTGGGCACGATGATGTAGATGGCGTACAGAGCGTTGAGGACAAAACTACAGCAGTAGAACATGGGCCCCAAGATGAAAATGACCGAGTGAAATCTGATCAGGTTTGAATCCCACTCCGGGTGGCACCACCTCCCATGGGCTTCACCACCCGTGGAGGTGCCATGGGCCTTCGGTGGATTGTGAATTGGGCAGGAGCTGCCCCATGACCTGGGCCTGGACCCAGATCAGCGGCAGATGATGACATGACAACAACAAAAGGTGAAACAGATGCTGAGAGAGTGAGATGTATCCTTTCATAGAACGAATTAGGGAAACCTAGTATAGTAGGCATGGTACAAGAGCGTGAAAGTAAGAAAGCGGAGCAAGCTACTAATCCAAAGAAAAACCAGAGCCACACTGAGCTGTGGGTTGCCCGGAAAAAGAAAAGACACAGCCCTAACCCATCACCTGTGAAATACAAGTGTTCCATTCCAGCCAGCAGGACCCTGTTGCTTTGCCTCCCAGCCAGCTTCCATTGTCAGGGAAACAGGAGAAAACAGCAAAGTTGGTGGGACGCAAAAGCTTTGTCCAGTGTAACCTCTGAGGTGTTGCTACCACAGTGTTATGGGACACAGGATCTCAAGTGTGTATTGTGGATATGGACTGGAAAAAGACACACTTAGCAGATGCAAAGATTCTCCTGGATGAAGGAATGTTGGACTTGTCAGCAGCAAATGGTACACTGTGTCTGTTGCGAACTCAATAGGGCCATATTAGAGGAGCGGAACAAAACAGAACTGTAGTGGGCACGATGATGTAGATGGCGTACAGAGCGTTGAGGACAAAACTACAGCAGTAGAACATGGGCCCCAAGATGAAAATGACCGAGTGAAATCTGATCAGGTTTGAATCCCACTCCGGGTGGCACCACCTCCCATGGGCTTCACCACCCGTGGAGGTGCCATGGGCCTTCGGTGGATTGTGAATTGGGCAGGAGCTGCCCCCGCGACCTGGGCCTGGACCCAGATCAGCGGCAGATGATGACATGACAACAACAAAAGGTGAAACAGATGCTGAGAGAGTGAGATGTATCCTTTCATAGAACGAATTAGGGAAACCTAGTATAGTAGCCATGGTACAAGAGCGTGAAAGTAAGAAAGCGGAGCAAGCTACTAATCCAAAGAAAAACCAGAGCCACACTGAGCTGTGGGTTGCCCGGAAAAGAAAAGACACAGCCCCTAACCCATCACCTGTGAAATACAAGTGTTCCATTCCAGCCAGCAGGACCCTGTTGCTTTGCCTCCCAGCCAGCTTCCATTGTCAGGGAAACAGGAGAAAACAGCAAAGTTGGTGGGACGCAAAAGCTTTGTCCAGCGTAACCTCTGAGGTGTTGCTACCACAGTGTTATGGGACACAGGATCTCAAGTGTGTATTGTGGATGTGGACTGGAAAAAGACACACTTAGCAGATGCAAAGATTCTCCTGGATGAAGGAATGTTGGACTTGTCAGCAGCAAATGGTACACTGTGTCTGTTGCGAACTCAATAGGGCCATATTAGAGAAGCGGAACAAAACAGAACTGTAGTGGGCACGATGATGTACATGGCGTACAGAGCGTTGAGGACAAAACTACAGCAGTAGAACATGGGCCCCAAGATGAAAATGACCGAGTGAAATCTGATCAGGTTTGAATCCCACTCCGGGTGGCACCACCCGTGGAGGTGCCATGGGCCTTCGGTGCGTTGTGAATTGGGCAGGAGCTGCCCCCGCGACCTGGGCCTGGACCCAGATCAGCGGCAGATGATGACATGACAACAACAAAAGGTGAAACAGATGCTGAGAGAGTGAGATGTATCCTTTCATAGAACGAATTAGGGAAACCTAGTATGATACCGATAGTCGATAGATGTGTAGTTAATGATCTGTCACAAGAGGTGACTGTAACCTGGTTAGAATTTATGCCATAGTGTTAAAGAGTTTAAGTTGAAAGTTAAACGGGTGTTGATTTAAGCTGTGTATCTGAGATGAATCAAACTCTTTTATTAACATTTTATTTCTCGTAATGGGGGAAGGTGTAGCGCCCTGCAACTATTATTTTATGTTTCAGGTTTATTTTTATATTAGTGTGCTCATGTAAGTTTATATTCCTCAAGAAAATATGTTACTTCATGATTTTGTTTATTGATTTCGCGTTATCAGGTTTAACAGTATTATTTTTGCATTAATTCTCGGTATGTTGGCAATAGAAATTGTTGTAGCTTACAGTGTGGAAATGGAGAGGAAAAGTAAACTGTCATCTGTTACCAAAGAAAAGTCAGTGAAAGTAGCCATGGTACAAGAGCGTGAAAGCAACAAAGTGGAGCAAGCTACTAATCCAAAGAAAAACCAGAGCCACACTGAGCTGTGGGTTGCCCGGAAAAGAAAAGACACAGCCCCTAACCCATCACCTGTGAAATACAAGTGTTCCATTCCAGCCAGCAGGACCCTGTTGCTTTGCCTCCCAGCCAGCTTCCATTGTCAGGGAAACAAGAGAAAACAGCAAAGTTGGTGGGACGCAAAAGCTTTGTCCAGTGTAACCTCTGAGGTGTTGCTACCACAGTGTTATGGGACACAGGATCTCAAGTGTGTATTGTGGATATGGACTGGAAAAAGACACACTTAGCAGATGCAAAGATTCTCCTGGATGAAGGAATGTTGGACTTGTCAGCAGCAAATGGAACACAGGTACCTTATGAAGGCCGGATAGGAGCGGAGTTAAGCCTGCCTGGAAACAAAGATCTGTGGCAAACAAATTCGAGATGTCTTTGAGGTTTCTGGCTCACGCTTCTCCACCGAAAGAGAAAGACAGAAAAACTCTCTTTTTCTCAGCTTCTCTGCTGTTCTCAATTTCTCAGCTTCTCTGCTGTTCTCTCTTTCTCTGCTTCTCTCTATCTCAGCTTCTCTGCTTCTCTCTATCTGAGCTTCTCTGCTGTTCTCTCTTTCTCTGCTTCTCTCTATCTCAGCTTCTCTGCTGTTCTCTCTTTCTCTGCTTCTCTCTATCTTAGCTTCTCTGCTGTTCTCTCTTTCTCTTAGCTCCTCAGTGAGAAAGACCGAGTTTTTTCTCTCTCTTTGAGAGTTTTTTTCTCTGTCTTTCTCTTCCCTCCTCAGTGAGAGAGTTTTTTCCTCTCTCTTTCTCTCAGAGAGTTCTCTTTCTGAGAGAAAGAGAGAGTTTTCTCTCTCTTTCTGCGATTTGAGACAATTTTGATTGTGGCACCATATAAATAAAATTGAATTGAACTGAATTGAATTGAATTGAAGTGAATTGATTGTATTTAAATAAGAGTTATAATGATATGTGTAAGTGTAAGTAGAAAACATCTTTTTGAGTCCACATGAGCAACTTTCCTTTAAGGAAACATTAAATGACTTCATTTTAATTCCAGACCGTTCTTATGAGGATGTTTTCTCTTGACAACCATTGACTGCTTATCAGCTGAGCTCAAAAGAAAAGAAAATGTCTCACCAAAGCTTCCGACCTGAAAATAAAGCATTACTGTTTCATTTCCTAAAACAAAGATCTAAATGCAGTTTCAAAGCTGCTGCCACATTTGCAGGAATACATGCCCCATTGTCCTCCATGGTAGCTTCTCCCCTGACCACTGGTGCTAATAACAGTATAGTTTTTCATTCATTCCAATTTCTCACTTTAGTTTTTTAAATTATCATTATAATGTTATAATAATAATTATAACAATGATATATATATATTTTGTAAATATATATTGGCTAATGCAGTGTAGTGATTGCAGGACTAATGAATGCTATAGTACACCAGGAAATGAAACAGTTACATTCACATATGTGTCAATAACATTTATTCATACAGTGAACAATCCTTAGTATGACACGGTAACACACCTGAAGTATGATGTACATATGTCTGTGTTGTAAAGTGGCGTTAATGCCACAGGCATTTTTGCCAATACCAACCATACATGTGCTAATAGCAGCACTACAGCCAGCACAGATGCACTGCTAGAAAGCCATGCAGATTTGGCCTGCATCTCAGTGTGCAGTTGAACCTTTAATAAGAACATCCAAATTTTGCTGCCATGTAAAATAACAGCTTTGAACAAAACCAGAATAAGATCGTCTGAATAAATGACTCAAGCAGTCACACAGCAGCCTCTGCAGCACTATGAATGGATCTAATGTGCCTGCACCATGTCAGGACACTGGAGTCCTCATTTTCTGCTTTTCTCCAAAAATCCTCTTCTCGATTGACATTGGAGTCAATGGAGCAGTTGAGAGCGACTCATGTGGGTAACAGGCAGACTATTCAAAAACCGTAAATCCTTCCGATAAAGTAAACACGTTGTTAGAAAGAAGACAAGTGTGGCTACAAAGTTGGAGAATATCATTGTTGTAGAGTAAAATTTGTGGCTGTAGTCGTGTGAAGAAAACATTTCTGAGACTTTTTTAAAAGCCTCTACACTCTCAGCTCCCACTCTAGGCTGGAACATTCTGCAATACACACCCATTGTAAACTCAGAATTTTTCCAAAATAACTCATGGTCATTAAAGGGTCACCGTTCAAAAATTACACAACTTGGGAAAAAAGGTGAATACACCTAGAATAAACAGGACGTGTCTACATTTTAAAGTCTGAATGGTTTTTCTAGGTGAAAGCATGACTGCCATCTGCTGGAGATCTTTGACACTGGTCATGTTCTGGCCACAGATACATAAATAAAGGACCATTTCTGCAGTTCAACTCCCTGTATTACCCAGTGTCCGTTTTTATTCTTGGACTTTCTCACAAATAGTTGAATACTTCCCAATAATGCATACACCTTAGCCACCAGGCCCACCCTGTTGGCACTCAGACCCACACAGAGCTTCAAACACAACCTGAATCAGTGAATACCAGCCAGATAAAACCTGGCATCAGAGCATCAGTGGTGACAAGGTTTAATGCATCACGGAAGTTTTATGCTGCATTTTCTGCAGCCCTTTGGAAATGGATGTGACATAGATGACATTCCTGGAGGAAATATGGAGGTAGCAGACTAAAGAGAAGAAGTTGCTAGAAGAACTATAAAAATTGGAGGAGAAAGACAGTAACAGAGACAGAGTCAACAGCAGAAAAAGCATTGACTTATTTTCTGCTTTCTGTCTGCCTTTGCCATGAATCTGAAATTTCATTTTCATTTTAAAATTTGCAATCAGAAGATGGAGATTCATTTGCGAACAGAACTTATGAATTTCAGTTATAAGTATGTCCTTGAGCTCCCCTCCCAAGTCTGGCTGCAGGAGTGGGCTTGTTTCCCTGTTCCAGATAAGACACTGCATCTCTGCCGTCACCGATTCATGTGTGTTTTTGCTCTTAGTCTGGCCCCTCCCCCGGGACCAGTGTGCCTCAGGAGACCCTACCAGGAGCTATTGATCCCGCCAACAAAGGTCACAGGGAAGCACAAACCCCTCCACCCTGTCAATATGGTGATTCTGGAAGGAGGAAATAGTATATTATATATTATATTATATAATAGTATATTTTTCAGTGCTCATCGCATAGTGATTATGAATGATTGAATGCAATACAGAACTTTCACATTTCAATTTTACATATTATTTTAGATAGTTAAAAATAGTCTTTTTCACTGGCATTTTTTCAAACTGAATTTAAAAATTAAAATCTAATGAATTTGACATAATTTGTGAGAACATATGGAAAATTAAAAATTTACTATTGATTAAATAATTATAATTTCATTTTAACATTAGCAGCTACAGAGATCCATAACATGGATGTGATGGTGGTCAATTTTCTTTGTTTAAAAGAAAATAATAATAGCAGCAGGAGTCCAGACCGTTCAGACCGAGACCGTTCAAACCTGCATGTGTCCATTTTCAACAGTATGTTTCGCAAACACCTTATAACACCGTTTTACAGGGGACATAGATGCACAAAGAGAAAAAAAAAAAAAAATCTATCACCAGTTACCATGGCAACTGTATGAAACGTCAGACGAAACTGTGAGCACGTTCACATGGGAAGGCGTGGTCTCTGGGAGGGAGAGAGCGCGAGGGATTGTAGGCATGTAGGGAGAGCGAGATGCAGAGAGAGAGAGAGAGAGAGTGGATGGAGCTCGTGCAGAATCTCGTTCACACCTAGGATTTTTGAAGCGGCTCTCGTGTGGTTACCGAAGCCGTTATTCATGGAGACATAAAGCAGCAGAAACAAGGCTGGTGTTTGTTTATATTTTTTTTAAATCCTGACAGAAATCAACAGGGTGGGAGCCGCTGTCTCTCCGACGATGTTTCTCTCTCTCTCTCTCTCTCTCTCTCTCTCTCTTTCTCCCTTCCAGCAGCGTTGATGACAGCTAAGGAAAAGAAAGAAAAAAAAAAGAGATGGACTGACTTTCTTCTCTCCGTATGAAGGATTTCGGGGCCCAAAAATCCAAAGAGCCTCATGTCCAGCTGTGACATGAACGACGCGGAGTTGTGAATATGTCGTGGCTTTCCTGGAGATGAAGCCTGTGCTGTGAGCTCTGACAAACATCCAGAGTTAAAAACAAAAAAAACCAAAACGCTCATTTAGCTCATTTTCTCGGAACAAAGCTGGTGAATGACTGATAGCCACAGCTTTGTCTGTGTGGACAGACCCGGACAGAATTACCCCAGTCTGGGGGTAACAAGAGGAAGAATAATAAGAGTAAGAGTAACGGCCGTTTATGTTTAGCATGCTTTAACAAAAAAATGTTTACACGACTGTGGGCATTTGTTTTTCCAGAATGTAAACAAATCACACATAACTTCCGGGTATGTTGTTGGAGAAACACAGAGGTGGAGGTTTAAATGTGTGCAACAAAAACTCAGCTTATGTTGGTCATAAAATTGTTGTGTAACATTAGGCTACATTTAAAACATGTTTTTTTCTAACTAGCTTAGCATTGCAAGCATAAGCTTAGCATAGGCTGGTTTTCCATTTTCAGACTGAATTAGCTTTATTTTATTATATTTATATATCATATATTATCCTTAATACTGCAGGAGGTCCGTGATTTTCAAATCACTGTTGCCACCAGTGTGTATGTAAATGAAATCACAAATATAATATTTCCACCAAGAGGGTTCAGAAGAAACAGGTCCACCTTTAAAAGAGCATCTTAAAGTGCTGGTGAACAAGCAGGGTTTGAAATCCTTGATACTAATCTGTTCTGAATTAATGTGACACACTTGCCAAATGTGAACACATGCATTTTTAATGCCGAGCTCCTGTGGATCGGTCACGGTCATCAGTCAGTGACCTCTTATTTCTGAGAGCCGGGCTGTGGTGTCAGTAAGACGTATTATGGCTTACAAAATGCATAGCCAGTAGCTGTTACAACAACGAGGCTTCACTGACATTGCATGTAATTAGTGTTATGATATGTAGACAGTTATGTCAAACCAGCCTAGTCAGTCAGTGTTAGCCCTTGAACACAGATTTGACGTACCCCTGTCTTTTTATTCTTTCTGTTGATGGATCTAGAGATAATGAAAACAGAAAACTACAAATGGATGAGGAGGAGTCATCTATCAGCAGCTATCCCTGAATCCGGGAAACCAACTCTGACTGACTCTGATGGGACTGGATGCGTGTGAGATACGGGATGAGTTTTGTTGTGCTGTTTTTGTGCTTCGTCGATGGAGTCGCCTGTTAGCACGGCCCTGTGGGGCAGCGGTGGCAGCAACTACACGGCCGACAACTCCAGGCCGAGCTTCACCAACCAGCTGGGCACTGCCTCACCTGTTGCACCGAGGTAATTCAATTTGACCGTCTTACCTTTCCATCTCATTTTTTCAAATGGTTAATTTTCAGATTTGCACGTGATTGACACCAGAATGCAACAACTGATTAAATTGCCTGAGAGGAGCAAGTTATGATTATGAAATCCATTCAGCCTCGCACAAGAAATTGCAACAATGGTGAGCACCTGCTCACTGGCACCTGCACCATCCGTGTGCCCTTTGAAGTAGCCACAGCGAACTATAGTAGACATTAGCATTTTTGAGAACATAGCTAAATTCAGTAGAGATATAATCAGCCAGGAGGACTGATTTCATATCTCAGCTGTAGAGTAGACTGATCAAACACCAGCCCCACAGCAACAGCGGTGTGGTTACAAATTCAGGGCCTGCTGAAAACAGCTCCCTCGTGACTTGAAATAATGAATATCTATAGTCTCTGGCATGTTCCAGAAGTTCTGGGGGCCACAGAATCCATTAGGGTTTCATGGTGATTTAAGATGCATCCCTGTGACAATCTAAAGAAATACTAAACTGATAACTGATACTGAAGCCTTTATTCGTGCTATGGAATTTGGTACGGAGAAACTGTCAACTACCAAAAGCTTGCTGTATTTTATTTAGCTAGTAGTAGTACAGTACTTCAGAGAAGCTGAGGTTATGTTTCTTACTGTAACTTTTTTTGGGAGATGCATGAAGTTGCTTTAATACTTTTTTTTTTTTAATTTCTTTTTTGGTTCTTTAGGATTGTTTCCATAGTGACCAGCCTTGTGACCTCCACCACAGAGGCCACAGTGGGAACCACAGGAAACCTATCAGCTTTCAGAGACCAAAGAGGGAGTGAGCTCAGTCAAACCCACCAGGCGTCAACCCCATCGGTGCTGAGCGCCGCTGAGAGTAACTCTGTCCTGCAGGGCATCACAGTGGCAGCTCAGGCCCTGGTACTCCTCTCCATCTTCCTCCTCTCCAGCCTTGGTAACTCGGCGGTCGTCATTGTCATCATCAAACACAGACAGCTTCGAACGGTGACCAATGCTTTCATCATGTCGCTGTCGCTGTCTGACTTCCTCACAGCCGTCCTGTGTCTGCCGTTTTCCTTTGTCATGCTCTTCAGTAAGGATGGTATCTGGATGTTCGGGGATCATTTCTGTGTGGCCAACGGCTTTTTCAACACCTGCTTTGGTATCATTTCCACCCTGACTATGACTTTGATCTCCTTTGACAGGTACTACGCCATAGTTAGACAGCCACAGGCGAAAATAGGGCGCCAGAAAGCAACTCAGCTGTTGATAGCTGTCTGGCTAACTGCTGTCATTTTCTCTTTACCTTGGTATCTGTTAGTCCGGACACCTGCAGAAATCCATAAGCAAGGTTTCTACCACTGTATGTATGTGTTCCACTCTGGGACCTCACGCATGGGGACAGCTTACAGCATCTGCCTTATCGTTGTTTGTTATTTACTGCCCTTCTCCCTCATGTGTTTTTGTCATTACAACATCTGTAAGACAGTGCGGCTTTCAGAGATCCGAGTCAGACCGGTGACCACGTACGCATACTTGCTGCGATTTTACAGTGAAATGCGAACAGCCACCACCGTTCTGATAATGATTGTTTTTATCATTTTTTGTTGGGGGCCATATTGTGTAATGGGGTTGGTAACAGCCATGGGAGACTACACATTCAACCCCGCAATGGACACGGTAGCCATCTGGCTAGCCTGGGCAAATGGAGCCATCAACCCTCTGATCTACGCCCTGAGGAACCCCAATATATCCATGCTGCTGGGACGGAGCAGAGAGGAGGGCTATCGGACCAGAAACATTGCCGCGTACCTCTCCAGCCAAACCCAGAACCGCGAGATCCGGCTTAACCAAGCAGAGAGGATAAGGGACCGCTACGTGAGTCGCGTAGGGGTGAATAACAACAGCCGGCTGTCGAGTTCAAGTCCCGGAAAAGGAGGAGAGGTAGCAATGTGGGCCTGTAAAAACCCTGCTGTGTTTTTCTGCAGGGACGCCCACCCTGACACGGCAGCACCACCCAACTCTGTCAGCACTCGTAAAATGAAGACAGCTGACACCAGTCTGTGACGCTCTGGAACAATTCTTCACCATCTAATAGTTGTTTTCATCTTACCTGTATTTATTCTTATGGATGTAGAGGCTTCTGTCACCAGACTTTTTTTGGGGAACACCTTCTAGTATTTCTGTCTTATCACATCTCAGAATCTCTACAATGTTGATGATCCAGGCCAGATTTTGTTCCAGGAATCAAACGGATCATGAGTTGTTCATAGAGTACTACTCAGTTGCAGAACTGTTCACACTTTTTGATATTCCTTCCTTAAATTGAAGGATGCCATGTCCTCTCAAGGATCCACAGGACCACCTGAAGAACCCCTGGAAGCGCCCACCCCTGGCCTCAGTGATTAAGCAGTGATTAAGATTTCTGTAGAGGACCATGATGAGTTTGTGTTTGTGCGGCACAGATCCTCATGTCAGACATAATTTCATATGTAGATGCAGCATGTGAATATGTAAAACCGAAAAGGATCTAGCATTTCCTTAATCCTAAACCTTCCACGCTTAGAACATATGGGTACTGTATGTGTAATTTTCAGACTGTCCTCACCAGAAAAACGACACCATTGGCTGTTTGTTTAAAAGCTTAAAATAACCTAAAGTTTCACCTTCCTAACAAGCAGCCTCTTGCTGTCATGTGAATATGGACCTGCCTGTCCTCTATCAGAAGCAGACTCAGAGGCAGAACCTCTCATGGTCTGGTCACATCAGAAAGTGCCACAGCAAAGTTCATTCTCACGTTCTCACAAAAAAAGGGGGGTGTCCCTGTGACCAGATCCACTGATCACAGTAAGTCTTTGAATTAATTTATTTCATGCTAAAACTTTGCTGGTTTAAATGCTGCTGTGACCAGGCCAGGATGGAGGTTGTCGTCATGGATAGTTTATTGGCTCAAGGGCTCTGTTTTAACAATCTAAGTGCATGGAGCAAGTGCATTTAGGGTGTCCAAATCCATTTTTGCTAGGCTCATGGTTCAAAAGGGTTTGCAATTAATCAAGGGTGTGTTTTTGGTGTAACATGCAGTAGAGTTCCATCACCCATTCCCTTTAAAAACCAGGTATGATTTCACTTTTTCCCAGGTAGTAAGAATCTTTTGCATGTTTGTGCGCTGCTGCACTTCCCTGTGTGTGTACCAAGCAGAGTGTAGACGTGTTGTGCACCTGCCTATTACTACCTATTACTGTCTTGGTAACATGCCCTTAAAATAACAGTGAAACACTGTGCCACTGACTTCAGACCAGTTTTTTGTTGGTCCGCTGCCTCAGGCTAACAATGCTGCAACAATGGGACCTGACCACACCTCATTTTAAGACCAGAATGCCCATGGGCACTCAGACGGGTGCAAGTGCATTTACAATTTAAACAACATGGGCACTGGACGGGATAATGTCAACTGCGTCAGTCTGAAATATCAGGACTGATTTCTTAAACCATGACCACAATCTTCTACCCCTAACCTTAACCTTTTAACTACACGTAGTTTAAACCAAACATCAACCTTAGATGTTGATCAGAAACTGGGCATATGAACAGTCATGATGTTCGTTTGGGAGGGCACTGACAAACCTGTTTTATCTTTTAGGGATGAGGATTTGCAGTCTGTTCGCCTGTTGTGGCTTTTTTGTAATTCATGAGGTACGAAATTACTTTTTATTGAAGTTATCATGATTTTTCTGTGTAAAAAATATCAGTTTGAATGTGTCTCAACAGGTTTCGGGTGACGTTCTCTCTAAAGATTGAACATGCTGGGCCAGATGTGTTTTTACAACACTGCAAGACCACGTTAGAGTCCACAGACAAGTGGCATCAGACCTTTGGGTTAGTTACGGACTAAAAGGGCCAGTGTGTGGGATTTGTGGGGATCTATGAACTTGCTCTGTGCACCGTGTTTCAGAGGTGGACGTTCTGAATCATTTCGCCAATTCCAATCTTTTTTGTTCACTTCAGTACACAGTGTCACAGTCAGTCATCAGTCACTGATGTGGTTTGTTAGCATCACCTTTGGCTCATTATGAAGCAAATGTGTCAGTAAATTCAACAGCAGCTTTGTTAAAGCTTTAATGGCTCAGCAGCCATCTATCTGCAGAAGAGCTGTCCCATCATAATCCCATCAGCAATCTAATGGATTTTACTGACTATCAGTAAGTTTCAACCAGGAAGTAAATAACTATACAGTATTAAAGCTGAGGCGAAAAGCTGGCGTGGAGCTCCGTGATGATGATTCAGTTTTCACATACTGAACACCTGTATTGGGTTTAGCTTCTGTAAAACCACAGTGAACCTCAGCACGGTATTTTAAAGGTGGAGGGAGCTACAGATTCTGAATAAACTTTATTTCAGATGCAGAGTTTGGAATATACTTGACCAGGCAGGAAACGCGATGCAGCAGACAGTGGCCACAGAAGCTAAGGTTTAAGATAACTGCTACACCTGAACGAAATGTTGTCATTACTAATGTTTTTAGTTAAACAAGTCTTAAAAAACTCTGTGAGAGTGGATAATTATTAGAACTTTTATTTTCTTTCACTTCAGCCAAGCAAATGATTGTCATCAACCGAGCCAAGCTCTGAAAGTGTCCAGCTTTTTAGCGCCTCAGGTGCTGCAGGGAAGAGGATCCTGGTGCCAAGCAGGAAGGAAAAGATACTGATGTCATCACTTTGACCTAAATGTGCAAATGCATTTCCATGTTTTTTTTTTTGTTTTTTTTTTGTCAACAATAAAGAGATTGCTACATTTTTCTATCTTCAAATTCCACTTTCATTTCTTCTTTTTTAAATTTTTTAATCAACATCTCATCTTTACTGTTGAAAAAAAGGCTAACACTTTATTTGACGAATCCGTAAACACAATACAACAAACAGTGACCTGCTTTCTGTTTATTTTAGTCAATGCAGCAACATGCAAAATGTAAAATTTGCCTACACGGAAACCAAATATGTATGGTGCAGTCTTTGATGAAAACCCTCAAGACTAAAAACTAACGCTGTCTCTGCTTCACTGCTATTTGTACCAAATGTTTCCACCTGTTTTCAGTTCATGTGTGGGAAACAACATACTGAATACATGGAGAAATGAAATTCCATCCTGTCAGTGCAGCAGGTTGGGAGTAAAATTCAACTGAAAAACCACCATTCATATATGTTATATATATATATATATATATATATATATATATATATATATATATATATATATATATATATATATATATATATATATATATATATATATATACAGGGTTATAGTACAGGAACATCCTGTTCCTGTACTATGACCCTAAAGGTCATCTGTCTTTTGAAGACTGTTACCATCGAGGGCTATTTAAAGACAAACACAACCAGGACAGGAGATCTGAGAGAGGACAGCCAGTAGTAAACACAGCCAGCAGAACAGATGAGGGGAACGTTTGGGGTGATGTGGGTGTTTCAGTCTCCCATCCTGAACAGGAAACCACTAGACCTTTCAGCAACCCTACAAAGGAAAGGTTAGTGTCAGGTTGTAGGCTATACTGAGACTGTGGCCTCCAGAGGGAGCTAGCAGGTCATTAGACTTTTAAATCTTGTTCAAACTGAACATCAGCAGTTTTATATTAAAGCTTATTGTTAAACCAAAAGTTCGAGCCCTTTGCTCACTGTTCAGCAGCAGCTGATGATGATGATGAATGTTCCACATTTAAGAATTTCTTCTTGCTCTAATTCCAGCCTGTCAGCTCTGGACAGTACTCTGTCTGCACTGCTGCACCTGGTTTGAAACTAACTGTTAGTGTGACAGGCTCAGAGATAATGGTTTATTCTAGCTGAAGCTGACATTACCCATCAGTGCAGTGTTTAAGGCTGAAGACAAAGTAACACCACCCTTCACTGCTCAGGGACAGGCAAGTGTGTGTTGGAATGTCCCCTGGCTTCATAACACAGACACACACACAGGAGAGACAGAGAGAGAAAGAGCAAAGAGGGGGTGAGTGAACGTGTGAATAATCATCTGCAGATATTCATGGCACTGATGATGTAAGAGACGCTTTCTGAGGTACCCGTTTATTTTATTTTATTTTTTTACCTGCAGCGTCATGATCAAAGACAGCTCAGAGTCAGTGTTTGCACATGTGAATCTGAATGTGTCATCAAGTGAAGACACACTGTCGAGCGTCACTGTGTGTGTACTGACCCTTGTGTGAAACCTATATACTTACTTTAAGAGCGTTAGATTTGAAACCATTTGAAACTGACTATAAGTCTAAAACTTTTAAAGGAACTGTTCATCTATTCCTGACACATAATGAGCAACATTCAAAAGCTGTGGTGGTGATTTAGGACACATAATGCAGCCGTTGTTGAGCTGTGATATGATCTAAGTCCTAACTGCTGAAGCTGGAATAGGTTTTTTAGGCCTCTTAGAACCAATCGTAATAAAGAGTTCACTGGAGATTCAAGTATTTTTGCTAAGCAGGACAGTTTTAAATGGAATGGTTTGTTATTCAGACGGACTGACTTGTGCAGCTTTCCAGATTTTCATTACGAGCATTTAAGGCATCATGTTAACGTCATTCATGTGTATTCATAAAACAAAACTTAGCACGTGTGTAAGAAGAATGAATGAATCATTAAAACACTCTTTGCCTACTTTTTATTGCCCCTGGTTTTCATCCGGTTCTCTCAGTAACACACTGTACTTGTCTGTTGATGTAATTACCATCAGTCATCAGGCGGTATGTTTCTTTGAAGCTGTTACTTAATGATCTGTAGGCCTTATGGAACAGTGTCAGAGGTAATTGCTGTCTTTTCAAAATGAGGCCAGAGTGTCGAGGATGTTAGTCACTTGTTAGCCCGTTAGCATGTTAGCTGAATGGAAAGCTTGGAAAGCTCCTTGCTAAGGGGAGGAAGAATAATCCGCAGAATGGAACGCAGCCGTAGCTTCCCCTGCAAGCAGCCTGGAGGGTGGAGGTGAGGGTCATCAGGCAGGACTTGGCTCACCTGGTCTGACTGCCTCCTGCACTGAGCCTGGTTTCCTTCTCTGCACCATACAACATTCCTCTCATTCATGCATTACGGACACTGAACCATCTCTGCCGAGTTTTCACTTTGGCTCGTGGGTTTGGTGCTTTTCTCTTTGAGTTGAGCCTTGTTGTGTCCTCCCATGAGCTGAGTAACGATACCATAAGTTAGCTCGCTGTAGTTTGCCTTTAAAATAGTTTCCATGTTGCAACAGACTTCAAAATAGCTAACTTCTATTTCTGTGTATCTGCCTCTTTCTCAGGGTTATTGACTCTGCACTCACACTGTGTCAACACTGACTGCAACCTTTACCCCCAGAATACACAAAAGTACATCTCACTGTGTTTCTGTTGTGTTGTTACATATGCACATTGTGTGTGTGTATTTGTGCAGTGTGGAATTTTATAGTGGTTTTACAGTAAAAAAAAAAAAAAAGAAGTTTCAGAGACATTTTACTGCTAAATTAGGATCAGGCAGTGGGTTAATGATGTGAGTCTCTCATGTTTTCTGATGATGTCAACAGATTTTTACATCAACCTTAATCTTCATCTGAGCATGTGAAATCCATGCCTGACCTCTGTCAAACCATGGTTTTGCAAAACATTTCAAACTCATTTTCTGCTTCTTAGCTTCAGCTCCCAGAGCTTTCAGCCACATCACACTGTCTTCACAGTGGATGAATTAAAGTTTGTGAGGGAAGTGAAAGTTAAGCTAATGTAAAGTAAAACTGGTTCTGGACGGGCCGTACATCAGTAAACATGCCATCATTTGTAATCTGCTGATCTACATCTGAAAAATCTTCTGTGTGTCAGATATAAAGAGACGCTGCACAGATATCGTCACACTCTCTCTCTCTCTCTCTCTCTCTCTCTCTCTCTCTCTCTCACTCACACACGCACACACACACACACACACACTCACACTCACAGTGCAGTGGGTGAGGTCTGGGCGTGACTGCCTCCACCAGGAATGCAGTAGTGTGTGTTTTGAACTCTCCACATACTGTACACTCTCACCCGGGCTGATCCGTCAGTTTCTCTGTACATTCTACCCGACAGGTGCAGAGACGCTGATAAACTATCAACCTCAGATCAAAAGAGAAAAAAAGGGAAAAGAAGAATACAGAGGTAGAAATACGAGAGCGGGGCGCTGTGTGGATGTGTGACAGAAATGTAAGAGGATTTGTATATTCGTGGACACCTTCGTATTTTCTGCCAGACTTTCAGGAACTTCCCTATCTGTATCAGCTCTCTGTGACTTTTCTATGTTAGATGGATTTTGTATTTATCCAGTTTGTAACTCAACAAACTTCCTGGGGATGATTTTGTCTTCAGTGTCTCCAGCTGTGATGAAGTCGTAGTGTCGGAATGAGGTTGGAGTTTCACTAAACAGTGACAGCAGAGTGAACGATCTCTGCTGCAAGACGCTGATCGGACACCTGATCTGATGCCACTCAACCTGCTGGAGCTGAACATGGTGTCTCACTGCATCACATAGAAGAGAGAGGACCCCACAGGTAAGAGACCCACGATGATCTTCACACGCCATGACATTTTAGGTCCATAGACTTAAGGAGAAATGCTGTCAACAACACTGATATTCTACTGAGCCAAAGAAGACGACAGTAAGCCATCATCATCATCTCGGGAAAATAACCCATATAACAATATGTATTTATATTGTTATGTTCTTTAACAAGCCTCCATCTGAGTTTCCAGTAGGAATCAGTAACTATTTTATTGGTACCTCAGCCATACAGTTAAATTACATCGTAAATCACAGGATGTATTAACCAAAAAAGAAGTGACACTAAATGAATGCCCCCTTGCCAATAGTTAGTGGTTTGTGAACTGTGCCTGACCTTGGATGCTAATGTTTTGCTGGCCTTTGAAGCCCTAACAGATTGTCTAACTGAGGCAACTGTTTGCAGTTCAAATAAAATGTACACAGGCTTTCTGTGGCAGGTTCAGTGTGTGGTCACTGCTGGCATGTTGGTCCAGTAGAAAAGATTCAATTCATTTTAGCATTTCTGATTAGAGATTCATGGGGTTGTTGTCCGCCAAGTTTTGTGTGGCACCTACAATCTGCAACAGTCATTACGTCCCATGATGCAAAAGTGTACGACAGAACAAACTAAATCAGACAAAACATTTGGGACTGATAGTTTGTTGAGAGAGAGAATGAAGTGCAAGGTACCAGCCTTCCAAGGGGAGGGGAGGCAGCCATCTTGGATGTAAAGATTTCCAAACAGAGCAAGGAATCAAGAGGAAAGCAGGTGAAAGCAGGAACTGTCAAGTTTAGCTTAGTCTGGCTCTGCTGGGGTTTACCTGGCTTCACTGAGCCTAACATCAGCTGTCCTGATAATCTGTAATCACAAAGCCTGCTCTGTTACCTCAGGTCCAGCTACGAGCGTGTTCATGTGAAAGAGGCACAGTTGTTGAGGTAAATTTGGGTTTTGCTAACACCGGCAAGAGACACTCCAGGTGACAGGTGAAGGATGTGATCACATAACTGGAACAGCATAAGAAGGTGTAGCAATAATTTCCAAATGTCCCAATGATAAACAAAGGAGAAGAAACGGCATGAGGCAAATCTGAGTGACATGTTTCATTTATAGTCATGGGAAAATATTTAAATGTGTGGTTTATTTTTCTCATAAGGCTTATCATATCATAAGTCTCCTCATGTTATTCTGAGCTTCACTGACAGAATGAGAATGTAAAAGTCTCAGTGCAGTTAGGAATCGTAACCCAGTCCTAATGTATGCTGTTAAAATGTAGCTTTAATAGTTATTATGCAGTTATTTAGAGTGATACTGAAATATCTATTGTACGTTTATTATTTATCACTTTCTTGTAAACTCTTTTACCCATGTCAAAATCCTGAAAGAATGATGTTTTTTCCAGTGATCTGATTGGTCAGTAGTTGGGCTTGTTGACAGGTGCGACAGGTCTGATCCCCTGAAGTTAGCCTGCTCTGGAGTGGGTTAACGGAACCAGCTTCGTTATACCAGAAAACCAAAGACAGCTTGATAAGCCCTAAGATAAGTCAAAAGATAGATGGATAACTCACGGATTTCACTTCAGAGATCCTCTTGATAAAGAGGTTTCTAGAGACGGGCTATTCAAATTGGACGATATTGAGATAACCGGTTAACTGCTGGTTAACCCAACAGAGCCAGTGAGTTAACGTAGGAGCTCAAAGTATTGAGTTCATTTGCGGTGGTTTTGTTCATTGTTGCTGTAATATTTAATTCTCAGTGTTAAACATTTGACCTGTATCTCTGTCTTATTCATTGTGGTTCAGTTTATTAGGCTTGTTCATGACAGTCTTTTCACAATAAGTCCTCCTCTTCGGAGCTATGAATCTCCCCTTAGAACCAATCAGACGCGACGCTCGCAATTCTCCAACGTGTTTTAAGTTCTTCTGCAGAACCTTTGACTGGTATTCTGGTATTCATGGTATTGTGGGGCAGCAGTAACTTCGTAGTGAAACAGTGATATTTCAGAAAGGTTTGGTGGAGGCGGCTAACGTATCTAGCATGTTTGCCTCCTGGCCGTCTTACGTTAACATTTACAAACTCTCACATGATAACAACACATTAAAATCAGTGACTTTCAGTTGTTTAAATTGTTTATTAAAGATGCAACATGTCACATGATCAGGTCTCAGAACGGACCTTTGCGGGAGTAGTTCAGTTTTTCTGTTCATTGTGGACACGAGGTTAAATTCTGCGTCGACAACGCACGTTCGTACTGGGGAAAGAACAAGCTCTGGCAAACATTTGCTGACTGAATCATCATTGAGTGAAACAGTGTCGTTGCTGACACTGACCTTTGACCCCTGTACACTTTGCCTACAGGGATCAATAATGTATTGATTAAACCCTGCAAACCCTGAGCTGAGCGGTTGATCTGAGCATCAGGATGAATTCTAACACTCACACACACACACACAGTGCTGATCATTATTTAAGTCCTGCAGCAACCACTGACATGCATTTATGTGACTGAGGCAAGGACACAGCCTCGGTATTTCTACACTGTCAAATGTCGAGAAATATACATGAACACTGATTGCAAGAGCTCCAGTACTTTTTATTTATTTGTGTATTCATGGTCCCCAGAGGATCAGCCTTACTGGTAGTGGCTTCCCCTGACCATTTCTCTATTAACAGCTATAGATAAAAAGTTCTAACGTCCAGTGATAATGTGAAATGGTGCAATGGGTATAAAAAGTACAAAATAATCTTAACTCAAGGTCCACTTACCGTCTTCTTCTGTAGCTTTCAACCTCAGCTCACAGTCCATGCCATCAGACCAGCAGTTACCCTGAGGCCGCAGCTCCACGCTTCAGGTCACATGATGTCAGCCGAACCACGTTCATTTCAGCTATGCAAACTCCATCTGCTGATGAAGACAGTGAAGTGCTGTTGAAATATGTTATTGTAAGTGGACTATGAGTTAGGATTAGTTTGTCACAATCCTAACTCAGCACACAGGCAAAATGAATGAGTAGATAGTGAACACATGACTTCAGCCTTCAGGAGCTAAAGAGACATGTTTATAGAGACCAAACCAGAGCTATAAAAGCAGGGTGAATACTGTTTGTCAGGTGCTCACAAACATGGCTCCAGAAGAATCTTAATGGTTCACGTTTGCTATAACACATTAATTATTGTCAAAAATCTAACTTGAATCAAACTTAAAATCAAAAGCCTACCGATGGACCATGTGGATATAATATACACAGGCAAAAGAAGCCCCATCCAGGTGCATGCTGGTCCTATACCTGTCTAACTACCATTTATAACCTGAGGAGCCTACAGTGCTGCCCAGGTTTTACAAAGTTAACTAAATAAACGACTAGAAAAACAAACTACAGAAATAACTAACAGAGGCAAATACTAAACAAATCTAGTCTAAATTAAGCAAATACAGATATCAGATCAGATACTCACTGAGCTCAGACAGCTGTATCAACTCTATCAGGCCATGATATGCATCATTTTCAGCTTGTTGTCAAGTTTGGTCCCCAAGTGGACAAAAAAAATGTAATTAATGCACTTTATGTACTTTAACAACAGTACTAAAGTACTTGTACTACTACAAGTTCAACAGTGTGGCACACAAAATGTTAAATGTAGCAAACCCTGTCTCTTAGAAATTACAGTACTATACAGCTATATAGTTGTATACTGCTGTAATTGTTGTATGAGTTTTATGGGAAGAAAAATTAAGAGCTGGATTTTTTTTTTTTTTTTTTTTTTTTTTTTTGTAAGGAAGGAATGAAGCCACACAATTAAAACCAACAGCAGATTCACAAGGAAGTGGTATGGGTGAGTGGCAGCCATACAAAGAGCAAGATTGCCACACCAGAGAGCAGGGCTCACATCCACAGCCCCACCCATGATTGATGTTAGAGAAAGTCTGAGGTCTGTACAGAAACAGGTTGTGTCTGAAGTCACTGTGAACGTTTTCTGTGTTAAACCAGACCAGGATCTCCCCCTCAGGCTTAACCATGAGCTGCGAGAGTCTGAACAGAAGCAGAAAACGCTGGAGTCGCTACATGTGGATCCTGTACTGTAAGATCCAACAAGTCCCTCAGACCTAAACAACCGTCCCTCAGATCAGACCCACAGGAGCATACATAGGTCGACAGGTGTACCTCACCTCTGTGTCGTCACGGCAACAACAATAAACCCACAACTAAGTTTGTATTTGCTGTTGCACGACTGAGTGAAGAGTATCACCACAAACAACCACAATGTGTCGTAGGCTACCAGCAACACCAGTGTGTTCCCAGCGTTCTCTGTGTGACTCTGACTTTGCACCATCAGCACTTGCTTTCTAACTATGTAAGAACCTGAGTATGTTACTTAGGACTACACTGAAACTAGTTGTCTTTCTCATGCAGCATACCAAAGTGCTGGTTCTATCATAAATCACATCCTTAAATAAACGACCCAAACGCGGGGACAGTGATGGGCCACACCTCGTGACTCAGCTGCACGAACAAGATCTGTTCCAGTTGTGGCTTGTTAATCACACCCAAATGAATTATTGCATGTCTAGCTGTGTGTGTTTGTGTGTGTGTGTGATTTGATGATGTTGGTGTTAATGGACAGGTGACAGGTGATGTTTGTGCAGCCTGCACAGTTTTAGAAACATGGATGTGTGTGTGTGTGTGTGTGTGTGTGTGTGTGCAAGCCTATAAATACTTATGCTATGAATAGATTTTTAAGAGATGGGACATATCTGACAGGTGTATGTATGTGTGTGTCATTGTTACTGTGGATGGATATTAGCTCAAGCACTAACAACATATGTCGTTTCCGCTTTTCATCTCATCAGCCGATACATCCGGTGAGCGCCCCCCACCTGCTGTGACCATGGCGTCCTGGGCGAAGCAGCCCCAGGGGCGCAGCCTGTCCTCTCTGTTTTCTTGCTGCTTCAAAGGAAGTGACCAACCTGAGATCACCCACTGCCACGATGACATTAACAGCATGGCTGTGCTGGAGCCCACCCTGCCCATGCCTCCCCTTCAAGAGCTGGACTCCATGTTCGCTGAGCTAGTGGTGAGTTCAACACCGCGGAGTGGTCATCATTCCTATTCTGAACACGAGTGTTTCTGCTTCAACTTCAACAACCTTTCTTTTTTTTTTTTTCCTTTTCCATCCTTTCCTTCTCCTTCTATCCCAGGATGAACTGGACCTTACAGAGGAGCACAGAGCCGCCATGTTTTCTCTGCCAGCCGAGAAAAAATGGAAGATCTACTGCAGTAAGAAAATGGTGAGAAACTATAAGCAACTCATCTCATGTGAAACATGTTTTCTGATCATGGCTAAAATGTTAATATCTCTTCTAAATGGACAGTGTCAGTCTCTGCTAAAGACACCCATGGTGTATCTATAATTCATTCACTTTTTGTGGAGCTGCTGCAGATTCTCATTTTCTCTATGTTGATAAACGTTTTGAAAAAAGACCAGAAGGCAACAGATGACACGTGGATTTGTTGTTTTGCATGTATAAGTATATCTATAATCTTGTTCTGTGTGTCTGTATATGTGGTTTTCAGGAGGCAGAGGAGGACAAAGGAGCAACCAGCTGGCCAGAGTTTTATATTGACCAGCTCAGGTCCATGGCTGCTGTGAGTAACACACCAGCTTCTTCCCACACAGATTTTCATTTGTAATTGTGAAAAAGTTGTGAGGCTTTATTTTGCTTAACCCCTCAATTTCCAGAGGAAGACTCTGCTGGCAGTGGAGGATGAGGAGGAGCAGGAAAGACATAAGATCATAGATGGTCTTAAAACAGCACTGAGGACACAGCCAATGAGGTACAAGTCCGACTCTAACACACACGATAGTCTGAAAACGAAGAGATTCCTCAAAGCTTCATTGACCTGAATAACCTCCGCTTGCCGCTCTGACCGATCTCCCTCAGGTTCGTGACACGATTCATCGAGCTGGACGGCCTGTCTTGCATCCTGAATTTCCTCAGGACGATGGACTACGAGACCACCGAGTCTCAGATCCACACCTCGCTGATTGGCTGCATCAAAGCTCTGATGAACAATTCTCAGGGCAGAGCTCACGTCCTGGGTCACTGTGAGAGCATTAACATCATCGCACAAAGTCTCGCCACTGAAAACATCAAAACCAAGGTACACAGGTGGAACACAGACTCCACGTAGGCTTCTCTGTAACATGGGGAGCAGGTGAAGACACAGCAACAAGTCTTGTAGTTCTGTTGACTGAAAGCTGATGGCAAGATTAATTTTTCTTCATCTCTTTTGTAATTGACCGTTCTCTCTTCTCAGGTGGCAGTGTTAGAGATCCTCGGTGCAGTATGTTTGGTGCCCGGAGGCCATAAGAAAGTGTTGGAAGCTATGCTGCACTATCAGAAGTTTGCCTCAGAGAGGACACGCTTTCAGGTTTCAGGGTTTTGTTTTGTTTTTTTTTTCATTTGTGTGTGTTTTGTTTAATTTTCTGCAGAGGAAAATGCAAAAGAGCTTCTTGAGGATTCCCTAGACCTCCCATAGTCAAAATGCTGAACCAGAAAAATACTAAATAAAGTCCAGCAGCCCTGGCCCACCTCACTGAAGCAGGCCCCATGTCCTGCAGCAGCACTAAGTCATTCCCATTGATGCACCTTGTCCTCCCCTGTCCCCAAGCAGACTTTATAATGTGAGTATTTTCTGATCGGTGTGCAGAACCTGCTGACAGACCTGGATAGATCCACAGGCCGCTACAGAGATGAGGTTAATCTGAAGACGGCCATCATGTCCTTCATCAACGCTGTGCTCAGCCAGGGAGCAGGAGAGGTGAGGAACAATCGGAAAACAATTACTCCACATGCAGTTTGAAGTTCCATCAGTTTGTTGGGTTAATTGTCCTCCAGGAGTTAGTTTGAGATGCAGTGTGATACTGTACAGCTTTTTTTTGGTGACTTTACTTCAACATGTGTCCTCCTAAAAGATGAGGCAGGTGTCATTCAAAGACCAAAACCAAGAGTGGGGAGTCTGTCTCTCAACTGTAGTGGTCACTGTAGTTTTTATCCAGCGTTTCCCACACAGGAGGATATAGTTCCTGTGGTGGGGACTATTTTCATCTGTGGATTAATTCACATTTTGTGTTTTAGTGAGAGAATGAGGGACTGAAGTCCTTCCTTTACGTCATCTCTGATTGTTTGTCCTGTCTATTATATAACAAACAGGACAAATTTGAGTAATATGGCAATGTTGTGTACGTGTGTGTTTTCCACAGACCAGTCTGGAGTTCCGTATCCATCTCCGCTATGAGTTTCTGATGTTGGGCATCCAGCCAGTCATTGACAAGCTACGTTCCCATGAAAACGCCACTCTGGACAGGTACATCAGGTTGCACCAAAGAGGCGCAAGAACCTTAACATATTTTAAGTTTAACTTGTTTTCTGAGTTCAGTTGTTACAGGTATTGTTGCCTTGCAGACATCTGGACTTCTTTGAGATCCTGAGGAATGAAGATGAGCTTATGATTTCCAAACGCTTTGACGTTGTAAGTCCAAATATTTCTGTCTGGAACAGACTGAACCTCAAACACAGCGTCCTTAGTTCTGGCACACATCACAACTTGAAGTGGAATTTTATGGATTGTTGAAAACCAGGATAACATGTTGTACTGTTCCTTTACAATGAAACACACTTGTACCAGCTCATCTTCTTTACAAACATGGTGACAAATGTCCTTTGACATGTCCCCTCAGGTCCATATAGAAACTAAAAGTGCCAGCCAGATGTTCGAGCTGATCAAGAAGAGTCTGAACCACACTGAAGCTTACCCTCACCTCCTGTCTGCGCTGCAGCACTGCCTCATGATGCCATGTAAGACTGCCTCTGTCGGTTTGCCTGCCTCATTCACTCAGCATAAAATCAATGTATGACAGAAGCAGTTTCTTAACTCCTCTGTCTGCCTGCCTGTCTGCCTGCCTGCCTGCCTGTCTGTGTGCAGATAAGCAGAACAGTACCACGCTTCAGTACTGGGTGCTGCTGGATCGGATAATTCAGCAGCTTGTTCTGCAGACGGACAAAGGTGAAAACCCTGATGTTGCTCCACTGGAGGACTTCAATGTTAAAAACATTGTACGCATGTAAGTTGACAGGGTTCCTAACTATGGGGTATGAGCATTGCTGCTGCGATCTAAAACATAATCTTCAAAGGTCTGAAATCACAAAATCCCGATGAATCCAAATTCTACACTGAATCTGAGGAAAGTCAGTCATATACATATATGTATATATACAAATACACACATATATAATGATGTGTGTGTGTGTGTGTGTGGTGGTCGTAGTAGATGCATGTTGATGATGTTATGTCTTTCAGTGGTGTTGTTTGTATGTGTCTTTGCTTGTAGGCTCGTCAAGGAAAATGAGATCAAACAATGGAAAGAACAAGCTGATAAAATGAGAAAAGGTAAATACATCTTTGTGCAACATGTACAACATGCATGAATATAATCCAAACTATAAATTGCAGTCATTTCTTTTCAATAATTCATCTAAAAACAGTTAATTGGTTGAATTTAGTAGTTTAACATTATAATGAACTAAATAAATTCTTAGTAAATGCTCTGCTAATTTCACGATATGATTAACAAAACAAACAGTACCTCTATGTGCAAACATCAGGGACCAAGCAGCCAACACAACTCCAGATGATGCTGGTTCACGCGCCTTTCACTCATCATTCGCTTCTCTCCTCTCCAGACCATCAGAACCTACAGCAGCGGTTTGAAAAGAAAGAGAGGGAGTGCGAGGCCAAGAATAAGGAGAAAGAAGACATGATGGCAATGCTGAACAAGATGAAAGACAAGCTGGAGCGAGAGACCAACGACCACAAGCAGGCGAAACTACAAGTGGCAGAACTGTCTGCTCGGCTGCAGCAGCTCAGCTCTGTACGTTCATGTCAGAGATGCCATGCATTTTGAAATGCCAATCAGTTTTAGTTTGAGCATGTTTGTGTAACGTTGTTTGAGGTCTGGTTTGACTCAGCTCTTTTGTCTTGTGTCTCTTGTTTAGACGTCCACTGTTCCAGGTGGACCTCCTGTGACCTCTGGTGGTTTAGTTCCTCCTGGTACCATCCCCTCCATCCCCTCTCCTCCTCCTCCTCCGCCTCCTCCTCCACCGCCCCCTCCTCCGGGAGGCCCGCCAGCCTTTGGCATGGTTCCATTTGCTCCACCTCCTCCTCCTCCAGGAGCTCCACTGAGCACGGCCCAGAGGAAGAATATTCCTCAGCCATCAAACCCTCTGAAGTCATTCAATTGGAGCAAACTGCCTGAGGTACGCTTATTCACAGGAGTCCTGGATCTCCCACTTCACCTCCACCACTGCCACAGGATAGGCAGTAAATGATATTAATTCCACCTTAAATAAAAACTATGTCAACAAACTGCATTATTGTTTGTTTCAGAGCAAAACAGAAGGAACCATATGGAAAGAGGTCGATGATCTCAAGGTGTTCAAAGTTCTGGATCTAGAGGAGTTCCAGAGGACCTTCTCAGCTTACCAAAAGCCACAGGTAACACACTGCATACTGACGCTACACATGCAACAGCCCTATATATATTTATATATATACATGTTCCTGTTCCTATATTTTTGATTAGAGCTCTGTTATATTGTGCTGTGTTTTGTTGTATTCCGACCCTTTGTGTTAACAGAAGGATGCTGAGGATGATCACACTTTCGCTAAGAAAGTCAAGGAGCTGTCAGTGATCGACGGTCGCCGAGCACAGAACTGTAACATCCTGCTCTCACGGTCAGTGTGCGTTAGGGTCTAGTTTCCACCACACTAGAACCAAAAACCTGGTTACACAGTTGTCAATTATACTATCAAGTGAAATGTCATCTTTATAAACTTTAGTATTATGAACTTGCCGTCATTTACCATGGGTATTTACTTTATTTCTGGTTGTTCATGGGGAATTTTCTGCCAATAAACTCCAATGTTATATGAGTTGCCTCAGTGCACTGTTACATCTGGTGTCTCTGAGGCAATGTGGCAACTGGCCATGACCCAGCAGTGACTCCTCTGTTCAAGTTTGACTCCAGAGGATGATGAGATTTCTGAAAAGTTTATATTTCAAGCTTTCAGCTTTTGATTGTTTTTTTTAGTGGGTGTCGTATTTAGTCGTACCACTGGGGGTCAGCAACGTTAGAAGGATTTCACATCTTGCTCTACACGTAGGGGTTTTAACATTTAGTTTCCACATCAGTATGGGGTGTCAGTGTTGCGTGGGGTATTTTGAGTCGCAGGCTATTTAGTCTTTGTGTCTTCAGAGATTCTCCAGAAAACATGGGGAAGAGATTTGTTTTTTCATTAGGACATCACAGGTGGTAATGATCAGGTCAAAGTGAAACACTGTCACTGGAATATTTACAATGCGATCACATCAGAAAGACTACAATTCCACTCACACACAGTGATCGGGCCAGTTTCTTAACGTCAGACTAGAGGCCTTGACGAAAACAGGAACTACATCCTCCATCCTCCGGAGTTTAATAAACCCCTTTCTCTTACAGCCTCAACCAATGATGACATGTTACATTTATAATCCATGTAATCAGAATCTCTGTGTCACAGGCTGAAGCTGACCAATGAGGAGATCCGCCATGCCATCCTAACCATGGATGAACAGGAAGACCTGCCTAAAGACATGCTGGAGCAGGTGCTAAGACATACATATACAAAGAAACACACAAGACGAAAGAAAGAAACACACGCTCCATTTCCATTACTTTAACATTGCATTGTGAGAACATACAGTAGCAAAGTGGGAGGGGGGATGTCAGATGTCTGGGGTTGTAACATAAAGCTACATGTGCAGCAGGAAAATATTTTAGAAGCTTTATTCATTTTTGGATTTTGGGATAATTCTGGATCAATTCAGAAAAGACGATGCATGTTTGTCATGGAAACATTTCTTTTAGGTTTCTAAGTCTGAACTTTTCAAATCAAATGCATTTATGATTGTTTGCGTATGCGTCTTTGTCGTCGAAGCTTCTGAAGTTTGTTCCTGAGAAGAGCGACATTGAGCTGTTAGAAGAGCACAAGCACGAGCTGGACCGGATGGCCAAATCAGACCGCTTCCTGTATGAGATGAGCAGGTAAAGGCACTGCAGCAGCCTTCCAGGAAAGACTGGGAACTATTTTCTCCAACTATTATAACCATATCTCCTCCTGCTGGTTCTTTTAGGGAGTCTTCAGAGACATCTGGAGTCCACTCTCAGTTTTCATGTCTGTTTTGTCTCCACATCCAGAATCAACCACTACCAACAGAGACTCCAGGCTCTTTACTTCAAAAAGAAGTTTGCTGAAAGAGTGGCTGAGGTCAAACCTAAAATCAAAGGTAACCTTTTCTATCCCAAATGCTCATTAGTTTCCATGAAATGAATGAATGAATGTGAATGTTTGACAGGAGGGCTATCACGAACATGCAAGGTCTGTATTAGTATTATGTATGAGTGCATTTCTCTCTTAAGCTCTGAAGAAACTGAAATATAAAATATTACAAACTTGATTTGCGTGCTGTGTGTGAACATCCCCTCCTTCTCTCTGTGGTTTCAGCTCTGTGTCTCGCGTCCAGGGAAGTAGTAGAGAGCAGGACCCTGCGTCAGCTCCTAGAGGTGGTTCTGGCCTTTGGGAACTACATGAACAAAGGACAGCGAGGAAACGCCCACGGATTCAGAGTGTCCAGTCTCAACAAGATAGCCGACACCAAGTCGAGCATAGACAGGTACAGTTGTCACTTTGACAGGTGGAAGCAGGCAAAGCACACGTGTAGACGTCAGTTTAATGAATGATGGCTGAACTTTGTTTCAGAGTCCTAGTATTTTTCATGCCTGTGATTTTCCTACCATGAAAAGTCTCCTTGAAAAAAAAAAAAAAAAAAGAAGGCCTTATTCACAAGTTATACTGTTTCTTTTAAAAATCCACCAGGAAGTGATGGATGACTGATAGTTGAATGTATGTGCTGTGTGTTTGTAGAAACATCACTCTGCTCCACTACTTGATCACTGTATTGGAAAAGAAGTACCCAAAGGTGGCAGCTTTCAGTGAAGAGCTGCAGAATGTGCCAGAAGCTGCTAAAGTCAAGTAAGAATGAACTAACCGACATACACAGTGGCAGTGGCAGCTGAAGTAACACATGCAGAATCAAGTTTATTAAAATAGTTTTGTTGTAAATGCATTTTTTTAGCTAGCTTTAGTCATGTGTATACCTACAGTGTGTGTTCTGATTTATTTATAAGGAATTTATTAATAAGGAAAACAGGTATTTGAGGTGTTCAGAGCCTTTGCTCTGACACTTTCTGTGCCTTGATTGGAGTCCACCTGTGGTAAATTCAGCTGATTGGACATGATGAAGAAAGGTCCACACCTGTCTGCATAAGGTCTCACAGCTCACAGTGCATATTAGAACAAAGACCAAGCCAAGAGGTCCAAGGAAGTGCCTAAGCATCATGTCTGGAGGAAACTAGGCACGACTCATCACCTGTCCAGTCCTGTCCCATCAGTGAGGCATGGTGGCAGGGACAGGGAGACTGGTTAGGATTGGGAAAGCTGAAGCATAGCCTTAATAAAAACCTAGTCTAGAGTGCTCCTGGCCTCAGAAGGTTATCTTTCCAACAGGACAGTGACCATATAGGGACACAATGCGCTAAGACAATGCCCCATCCAACCTGACAGAGCCTGAGAGGATCTGCAGAGAAGAAAATGTCCAAATCCAGATGTGCAAAGCTTGTTGCATCATACCCATAATAAGAAGACTCGAGGATGTGGTCACTGCCAAAGATGCTTTAACTACGTGTTGAGTAAAGGGTCTGAATACTTAGGTCGGTCTCATGTTACAGTTTTTCCTTTTTAATAAATTAACAAAAAATTCTGTTTTCGCTTTGCATACAAGTAGCAACACTGAGTGGTGCCAAACACAGTCTCTGCTGCCGGCTGTTGTTCACCAACAAATAGCTCCAGTTCCAACTCACATTAACCACTAAAACCCTCAAATGTCCAAAAATGTTTCTTCACTGTTTCTTTCCAGTATGACAGAGCTGGAGAAGGACATTGGCAATCTGAGATCAGGCCTACAGAGTGTTGAGGCGGTGAGTGAGCTCAGTAGAGTGCTGGAAACTCTTTTCAGAATTAATGTCTTGTCTTTGTGTCTGATGTTTTGTTTTGTTTTTTTGTCTTTTTGTCTGTTTGCAGGAGCTGCAGTACCAGGAGGCTCAGTCCTCTCATGGTCCTTCTGATAAGTTTGTACCTGTGGTCAGTCAGTTCATCACCGTGGCCTCTTTCAGCTTCTCTGAGGTAGAGGAGGCACTCACTGAGGCCAAAGAACTGGTGAGTGAGTAAGCAGAAACCCCATTAGAGATTTAGGAGTTAGACAGTTCTCTTGACCAACATCATCAGGCTAGCAGCTTGTCGTTAGAGATGAAACGGTGGAGGAGAGTGAGACTTAATGACCACCTTCACCCTGTCTGTGTCTTGTTGAAGTTTGCAAAGGCACTGAAACACTTTGGAGAGGACTCATCCAACCTGCAGCCGGACGAGTTCTTTGGGATCTTCGACACGTTCCTCATCGCTTTCTCAGAGGCCAAACAGGACAATGAGAACATGGCCCGACGCAAGGAGGAGGAGGAGAGACGGGCACTCATGGAGGCACAGGTTAGCAGACATTATCAGATATGATAAGAGAGGGACATACTGTAGGCAGACGTGAAAAACCATTTGTTTGACTAGATACAATGAACCATTCACACAAACACTCTCTCTCTCTCTTTGTCTCCAGCTGAAGAAAGACAGGGAGGAGAAAGCAAGGAAGGCCAAAGCGAACGAAGAGGAGGGCGGTGAGTTTGATGACCTGGTGTCTGCTCTGCGCTCCGGAGAGGTGTTCGACAAGGATCTGTCCAAAATGAACCGCAGAAAACAGCGGAGACACAACTTGGTGGACACCAGCCGGGAGAGACCAGCAGCAAAACTAAACCAGTAGCAGTCCCCCTGCTGGGACTGTTATAGACCTGCTGAAACATGGGAATGTGTCGGTAACACTGTGGTAGGCATGGAGCTCTTATTTTCACTTAAATCCACACTACCGGTTCATGGCTCAAGGAGGTACACATCATACACCTATAGATGCTAACAGTAAACTGACAAATGGTGAGGACATAAAGGAATATTGCAACTTTTTGGGAGTCCAGACATGTTCAGTTTAACTTACCATAAATCCTGGAAGCAGATGCTGCTAAAGCTCATTGTACTCACTGACAGAAAGAGAGTAAACATATCTCACAAAATGTTGAACTATTCCTTTAAATAGTACACTTCAGTTTCTGCAGAGAAATTTGTGTAAATGGAGAATAAAGAGTTGATGTACCGAACATGTTGCTATTTCCTGTGTTCAGAATGTACCTGTACAGAATGTTTTGCACACTATAAGAGAATATATATAGAGAGAGAGTTATAATATTGAACAGACGAGGATGTGAATGGTGTTTTCAGTATGTTTAAAATGTCCCAAAGTTTCTTCGGAGGCTATTTAATCTTTTTTATGTGCTATTGTTTATGGTATACACAATCACAGAAACCGGAGCTGTTTGAAACTACTGCTACATCCTGTAACAATTTATGGAACTTAATTTATGTGAACGTACTGACATGAAGCAGATCAAATATATTTTACAAAAATTATATATTGCCCAGATTTACATGCCCCTGGTTTAATTATTCATGAGTTCCATTAGACATGTATCTTACAGTTCTGAAAGAAAAAAATCTGTCTAATCTGTCCTCTAAAACATTTAAACATCAATGTGTGGTTTATACTAAGTTTCAAATACGGATAATTTAGTCAACATTATTGTTCTGTTTCCTTTCTGTGCAGTGTTCAGATGTTTGTTGCTTACTCCTTTTTATTCTACACTTTGGTATTCATTCATTTTTTTTAAACAACTGTCTGTAAATATCTGCAAATGTCTATATGGACACTTAAACCTGTATCTCTTTAACCGAGAATCAGTATTATGAGTTGCAGGAATGTACTGAGATTTAAGAGTGATGTTTGTGAAATGATGAAATTAAAGGCGTTATTATTTAAAGAATGACACACAACAGTCCACCTAACAAAGCCTATTCATGAGCTGCTGCTGTGTCCACATGTCCATTCACGGGTTTAAATGGGTTTGGTGAAAAAAGCTGAGGACTGAGTGTTTTCACATAGATGCCATGTTCCAGGTTGATTTTGACCTTTATTTATCAAGCTTTAAATAAAGCTTTATTTATCTAGGACCTTTATTTATCTAGCTGTGTCTGTATAGTGAATGTGGCCTTTAAAATTGAATGGCTTCTATGGTTAAAGCTGCCACTAAACTCACGTTTAAAATATCTGGGACCATCTCTCTATTCCAAAACCTCAGAGGATCAGGATCAGTCCTTCTGAGGAGCGAATATTTGCACAAATCTGTCATATTTAGTGGTGTGAAAGAGTCCCTCAGCTCTGTGGGATATTTGGACTCTTTGATTTACTGTAAATAAAACCTGTAATGCAACTACTGTCTGTCATAAAGGCCGTGCTGTTGGAAACAATGAATGCCACCAATGTCAAGCTCACTAAATGTGTCTTTCAGTGTATTAGCTATGGAAACGGTATGGCGCCCCCTGTGGGCGCCCCCTGTGCTTATACGGAAACAAAATAAAGCTGCATTCAAGACCGCGAGTCAGTCAGCAGCGCTCCTGTGTGATAAAATCATTGACCTCACGATAAATCAAAGAACTGGTGAAACTTAAGATGAAATCAGTTGGGTAGTCTTAAATCAGTCCCCATCGGTTTCACGTGTCGGGTATGCTCCTGTTTTTTGCCCCTCCGCTCCCCCCGTTCTCTGCGGTGGGACGTTCACGAGCGCACAGCCCGCGCGAGGGCAACAATTAGGCAACGGGCGCTGCTGCTGCTGCTCGCGTTCACTTCCTGGATTCACAGCAACAGATGAGAACGGTTGTTCGGCAGGAGCCGACCGACGAACAAGGGGGTTCTCATCCGAGACACCACGGGAGAAGCTCCGGGCTTTTCAATCCAGCATCTTCGGCTTGCGTTGAGGAGTGTCGCCGCTCTGCCGCCATGGTGGAGGCTCCAGCTGGCTGTCTGTTTGAGGACATCCAGCATGAAGACATCCAAGTTGAAGCGGTAAACTTAACCGACCACCAGTAACAACAACAACAACAGCGGGTGCAGCAGCAGCAGCAGCAGCAGCTCGGCAGCAGAGAGTTTAGAGCTTAGCTCTGCGTTTTCTGGGGGAAAATGTTCCAGCAGGAGTTGAAATAAGACAGCCGTCTTTTATCTCACCAAGTAGAAGACAGACAGGAGCCTGTCGGTCTCATTGTACTGTTCGCTGTCCTTTAATGTGAAACACAGTGAGAGTTTAATACACCGAGGCCCGGGGAACAAACCGTGATACATGACAGCGTTTGCTGTTGAAAAGCCTGAAGGCATTTTAACAACCAGAGCAAGGCCCGAGTTTTTAACAGGGCAGACTGGTCGTAAAACTCTGTGGTACAATTGTAATTGTAAACGCTTAAAGTTCATATATGCATTTTAAAAGACTATCCGTGTATTGAGGGGGGCATGCCCTGTTTACCATTGCCACATTACTCTGTTTGGGGGGGGGTTCCTGGACAAAAATGAGTAGGTGGCCCCCTGTTAACATCCCCCCACCCCCCCCCTCCACCCTGCTCTCTCTGCGCCTTGTGTCCTGTGCCGTTGTGTTATGTTGTCCTGTTGTCTCTCTTCAGGCTGTCGGCAGAGGGACATTTGGAGTTGTGTTCAAGGCCGTGTGGAAAGGAAAGGACGTAGCAATCAAGACCATCGAGAGTGAAAATGAGAGGAACGCCTTCCTTGTTGAGGTGGGGGGTCATCACTTTGTGTTGTTCTGCTTTGTCAGACTCGTACCTCACATGTGTGGCGAGGGTTCGAAGAAGACCAACAACACAACATCCTGGCACTCTGTAGCAGAGCTGTCTTAACTTTCCGAGAACAACTGTCTGTAATTAGCTGGAGTCTCTTTACTCCTTTTATCTTTGGTGACTGGGGGATTGCCCCTGCAGCTTACTGGGTTTCAGGTGTAGCCATTTCCAGACACTGCTTACACCTATAATTATAACAATAACAATGATAATAATGGAAACAGCTTCAAACATTCATTTTAAATAATAATAATAACATTAAGCTTGTTAGTTAACATTAGTGAAAAGTTGGCTTAACTTAGGAACTGTCTGATCAGAGAATAAGTAAAGGAGATTATGAATCTGATATTTCATAGTGCTGCACAGTGTTTCCTCTTCTGGTGCAGATTGTGTAGTTGATACTAACTGTGGTACTTTCATGTGCACAATCTCTGTTTTTAAAGATGTGAGAGTCAGCTGGTGAACAGCAGTGTGTGTAAAGGATGAAGCCCCCATAATGCCAAACACCTCTGTGATCACAACCATGTTTATTTGTTTGTTTATAATTTTTGAAGTGAACTTTTCATTTAATGAGTTATATATAAAAAAAAATGAAGTCAGCTGCTCTTCCTGCAGATCACCTCAAGTTCTGATATATCTTTAGTCTGTCCTATTGTGAGGGCCATTCCAGAGGTTTCAGCTTGTGTTTAGATTCGATTAGATTCAAGTTTATTGTCATTACACATGTACAAGGACAGGGTAACGAAATGCAGTTTAGCATCTAGCCAGAAATGCAAAAGCAGCAAGTGCAGGAAATACAAGAGCCTGGTTTCTCGAAGTGGTTCATGGTGGATTTTGAGGTCTGCTTCAGGTCGTTGTACTGTTAGAGTAGCCAGCCTTGTTTCACTTTCGCTTTCTTGACAGCAGGACATCTGCAGCCAGGTTTTTACTTTGTCTTCTTGCCCAGCAGACGTGCACTTTTATCTTAAGCTTTTCTCGTTCTTCCACATTCTTGTCTTTACTTCAGCAGTTCCTCTTCACCACTGTTTCTTAATGATATTTTAGACAGTGGAAATTTGAAGCTGGAGGAGCTTTGATTTTTTTTTTTTTTTAATAGGCCTCCCTGCTTTGCTTCATTTGAGATTCTCAGCCAGTTGTTTTGAGGAGCGTGTGGTTGCACTCACTGAGCAGGAAGTGTTTCTTTTTCTTTCTTGCATCCCATTTGTTTTTATCACAAACACTGAGGTTTGGTCTTTGCACACAGGTCAGTTATCTCAGCTTTAAATATCAGCATGATTGTGAAAACCACTACATGACAACACCCATAATATAGAGTACTTTATTGTTGCTCTTTTTGCTTCAGATCATTCTTTACGACTATGAATCCAAACACCTGAAGTTCTCAAAGCTTCTGCACAATACTGTTTATACATAATACATAATGTAAAGTGATATAGACAGACAGACAGACAGACACAGAGATTTATATTTGAATTAGTAGTAATATGTATTTTCCCTCCTGCTTTCTCTCTGTCTGTGCACAGCTCCGTCAGCTCTCTCGGGTGAATCACCCCAACATTGTTAAGCTTTACGGCTCCTGTGACAATCCAGTAAGTACACCAACACTGACACTGACACAGGCTCATAGCTCACGTATAGTCAGACAGATCAGTGCCCTCCTCTTATGGTATGTAAAAAAAAAAAAACATAGAAACAAACCCCTTCCTGAAAGAATCTCAGAGCTCATCACTAGGGTTTTAAGAGTTTACGTTCTTAAAATTGATTTAGAACTTTTCAATTTAATTTATTCTTACTTATAAATGTTCAGTGCTTAACAAATTTATTAGACCACTACCCAATGTAAGGTTTATGCCACAGCTGCCCTAAATGAATTACGAAAAATCATTTTTTTATGTTTCTGTAATGGTTAATACACCGGCATGAAGAAGCTCTTTAACCCAAATGATATTTTTAATGCTGAAATTTAACTATTATTCAGATTAACAGAACAGAAAAAATAGTTTTAGTGGTTGAATGTCATGCTTGATTTTTTTTTTTTTTTTTTTTTTTTTTAATAAAAATATAAATGACTATTTAGTTGTTTCTATTTGTTATCTGAAAGATTTCCAAAACATTTCTGTTTTCTGGTTTTTATGACAGGTGGTCTAATAAATTTGTTAAGCACTGTATATCAAAATGCATGTCCCCCTCCACAATTAATGTCAGGCAGCGCACTCATTTGAGAGCAAAGTCAGAACTGAGAGAGGGAAGTGAGGACTGATGCCTGGTGCACTCTGAGTGGAAAGTCCACTTATTTTCTACAGCACCTGATCTGTTTGCATGTGGCATAGCTCAGTGAGGCATAACCATAGCCATGCCTACCTACACTGAGATAAGAGCTGTAGGGATCTGTTTGGGTGTTTGTCAGCAGAATATGGGCGTAAAATGAAAATAAAAATCCATGCGGACATTAATATTAGCAGAACATGTGTGGGTTTGTAAATCACAGGAATGTCATTAATATTAATACTTTATAATGTTAATATTTTAGTCCATCATCAGGTGGTTGGACACTAATGGTGGGTGTGTTTAGAGGAAGTTACAGATGAGCCCTGCGTTTGTGTCACGCTATCACTGTTGAAGCACAGTAACATGTGGTGTGTGTTCTCAGGTCTGTCTGGTCATGGAGTATGCAGAGTGTGGCTCTTTATATAACCGTAAGTCCCCTCTGTGCCTGTAAGAAATCATGATCAGCAGGCTTCACCAACATCACACTTATACCACAATATCACAAAAGTTTTTTTGGTTAAAGGAATTATGCTGTTGTAGTCATTCTTTGCTTTTCTCTCTGCTCGTCACTCCATCGCAAAGTCTTGCACAGTGCAGACCCACAGCCCCACTACACAGCAT
Organism: Toxotes chatareus; assembly: GCA_016801885.1. Lineage (NCBI taxonomy): Eukaryota > Metazoa > Chordata > Actinopteri > Toxotidae > Toxotes > Toxotes chatareus. The sequence goes on from CM028899.1 coordinate 21,405,223, forward strand.
CCCATGCCATGAGCTGGTGTCTACAGTGCGCCCAGGGAGTTGCCTACCTGCACGCCATGAAGCCAAAGGCCTTAATTCACCGGGACCTCAAACCACCGAAGTAAGACTCTTTATAATCACACAGGTAGAAGACGCACAGGTCAGAGCTTTAGTAAGAACTCTGGAAACCTGAATAGGTGCACAGGTGCACATACTGGGACACTTAACCCAGTATTGTGTAGCACAAACCTTTGGGACAATCACTGCACTCGGGCTCCTTCTGTAGCTCTTAATGACACTTGGACACATCTCAGCTGGTAGTGTGTCTGAACTCTTCCTGAGCGGCCTGCTCCAGTTCTCTCAGGTTTGATTGGTGCCTTCTCCAACTGAGAGTTTCAGCTCCTTCCACATTTGTTTTTTTGTACTTTAGATGCACTTCTCTCCACGTATGAGGGGTGATTGATAAGTTTGATAAATTTGAGAAAACCTAGCAGCCTCTGTGGAGCATACGGATCCCTTCTTTGTAGAAGTCAGCGTTTCTGACCTCCAAAAAGTGGTCCGCAGCAGCAATGACATCACCATCGTTGTTAAAATGACGGCCACTGACGTCCTCCTCCATCTTGGAGTAGAGGTAGTAGTCTGAGGGAGCCAGATCTGGTGAAGGTGTTGGACAAATTCACATCCACATTCCTGGATGGCAGCCATCGCCAGTGTAGACTTGTGGGCTGGAGTGTTGTCCTGAAGGAGGAGCACTTCTCTTCTCTTGTTAGCATCCCATGCTGAACCTTTTTGAGTAGCCAGGTCTGGATACTCCTGATATGTGCTGGAATGTCTTACAAATGTTCCTACTCCAACTCAGCATCCTGGGAGATGAATCAGCTTATAGCTGTGCGCAGGGCTGTCATCTGTTCATTCTTTTTCACGGGACTATTGGACAATTGTAGCTTAGTTAGGTGTCAGCTTGGACTTGAACCAAAATAGTAGCTGCTTAATATTAGCTGGTTGGATTTGCCTGCTGTCCCAGGCATTGAACAGTTTCTGACAGGTGAAGAACAAAAGCCTGTGAATGTCATGTTATGACTTGCACAGCCAGAGGTCTGTTTAAGAGGAAGGCATGTTAGGAAATGCCTAATATAAGATCTACGCACAGGATTTATGGCCTCAACAATACTTTGTTTTATGACTGAATAACTGCAAAGGTACTCTTATCACAACTCCAAATTTTCCTTTTCATGCGGAAATGTATTTTATATGTATGGAAGTATAACAGGATATCAAATCATATATAATCCCTGTCCACTGTGCTGTTTCAGCCTGCTCCTCGTGGCTCGTGGTACAGTGCTGAAGATATGTGACTTCGGTACAGCTTGTGATATTCAGACCTACATGACCAACAATAAAGGCAGTGCAGCGTGGATGGCACCAGAGGTGTTTGAAGGTGAGCCACACACACACACACACTACTCACACTTTCCTTTTCTGTATTTATTATTTACCTTCGTTTTAGCTGGTTGATCATATGAAGCCTTGTATACGATAAACATGTTGTCCATGTGTGTTCCTCAGGCAGTAACTACAGTGAAAAGTGCGACGTGTTCAGCTGGGGCATTATCCTGTGGGAGGTCATCACACGCAAGAAACCCTTTGATGAGATCGGTGGCTCTGCGTTTTGTATAATGTGGGCCGTCCACAGAGGCGAGTGAAATCCTTTACCACTATAATACCAACGATAACACTGAATCCAAATGGTTGCTACCGCTGATCCCGACGAGAGTAAAATGAGAGTACTGCTGCATTTGCGGAAAAAGAATGAAAACTGTGTGAAATTGCGATAAACGTCATAACAGCATAGCACACCCAAGTGTCAGACCCAGCTGTTGGGGTTAGAGGTGCATTGTGGGTAATGTAGGCACCGGGAATGTGTGGAATTAAAAAAAAAAAGATAATATCCCTGGTCCCTCATGAGTCGGACGCCTGGCGGACAGATTGACTGACTGACTGACTGACTGCGTGTTTCCTGTGACACAGGTACACGGCCTCCTCTGATCAAAGACCTCCCAGAACCCATAGAGACTCTGATGACCCGCTGCTGGGACAAGGAGCCCAGCCAGAGACCGTCCATGGAGGAGGTCAAGAACACCATGAGCAATCTCATGAAGGTATAGTCCCAACATGTGACTCCCTTTAAAACCATAAACGTAACATTAACGAAAACAAAATATAACATGAACACAACATTAATTAGCTTTAGATATTAGTAGGTATATTTTAAAAACATAGACAGAGCCAGGCAAACTCCAAAAGGGTGTTCCATTACTGTGAATAAACAGATGTTCATAGTGCAGCATTAAAGAGGAACCTTCAGGGAGGAAGTGCGGAGAAAACACTGCTTCAGTTTGCCAGTTTCATTTTAACCCTGGTTCATACTGAAGGTGAATCTAAACCAGAAAACTAGGCTGACCAGGACCAAACACCTGGAGGGGTAAATTTCCATGACAACTATGGTCAAGCATTTCATTTAAACCTTGATCAGTGTTTCGCCTCTAAGAAGGGATCAGGTGTGAATCAGCTCAAAGTGCAGTGAGTGCTTTTTAAAGGTGATGGCTGGTGTGTTTGGATTTTCCAGTACTTCCCAGGTTCTGATGAACCCCTCAAGCTTCCTCACCAGGCTTCAGGCAACAGAAGTGGTTCCTCATCAGCCACGAGCACAGGTACCCATCAGCTCTGCAGCTTTTACTAATTGCTTTATTATTGGGGTCATCAGTTGGGTGGGTGGGTGTGTGCTGAATTCATCGTATATATTGCCATCGTATATCAGTATCTTTGCCGGCCTCAGGTTCGTATGCCGACTACACCATCAACAGCAACAGAAGTGACGACAACTCAGAGCTGAAAAACTCCGTTGGCAGAGAGGAAACCCTGAAAAGCTTTGAGGGCAAATTTCCACTACAGTTCAAACCCTTAAAGGTAGTATAACCAGAAGGACTGATACAACAGGATAACACAGGAGTGTGTGTGCTTCACCCTACTGAATGATTTTAAACATTATTATTATTTTTTTTTTTTTATACCCCCTCAGACAGCCACATTGCGCACGGGTCTGTCCAGGGTGTCCAGCATAGACAGCCAACCGGGACGCTCCCAAAGCCCCACCCACTGCACCAGCCCTGTCACCACCACAGGCCAATCAGAGTTGAGGATGACATTTAGTCCCACAGGTAGGGAGCCTGGTGAGAAGGAAGACAGTTGTTGCTGAAGCTGTGTTAGTGTCTGTGCGTGCCTCCGTTGTTGTTGTTACTGTTAACATTACCATCATCGTCACGGTACTAGCACGTGGTCACACAATGCACATAGAGACAACACAGGCCTGTGTAGGAAGGTTTGTGTGTTATCTGCATAACGGTGAAAGGACAGTTGTGTCTTTGAATAAAATGACCTGATTGGAGCATGTAAATGCAGAAGGTTTAGAAGCTTGGGGGACATGACGGGAGATGAAGGTGTGAGGATGAAGAGCAGCTGCACACAGGTCTGACAGCAAAGGGAGGAGCAGTTACCTGAGTCAGCAGGGAGGAAGGGGAACAATGTCAGTAACCAGAGAGCTGCTGATGAGGGCCAGCGGTGCCTATCATGATTCCAGAGGGCCTATTGGATAATAAAGGCAAGACTCTGCGGCGTACCGTGCTTCATTCTCCTTTCAGCCTGTTGTGTACATGTAGTGACAGTAAATGGGGGAAAGACAGCCACAGCTCCAGGACCCGATTGGACCACATATAAGGATTTGTTTCCCAGTGTCCCTTAGGTCAGAAAAAAAGAAGCCGAAAGTCCACATGGAGGATTTCTGGTTGTTGCTGACTCATGTTATCTTTAAATTAGTTGAGTTCTTGTGGAGTTTGATGCTGGGACCAGCCAGTCCCTTCTCCTTTCTACCAGTAGTACCCAATCAGCTGTTAGAGTGTGCACATCAGCAGCAGAGGGAGGAGGACAGAGGAGAGGAGGATGTAATAAAGCCACAGGACAGTTAGACAGGGAGGTGGAGTCCTAGGGCTTTAGCTAACTGAGTAGTTCAAGAGTATATAAAGTTAATCTAATGGGTTTGGTAGCCTGTATGTGTTTGACAGTAAGGGGACAAGGTCTGGTATTAATTAGTCTACATTAAAAAAAGGTTGTTACAAACACGTTTACAATAATTAAATGTTTGATCTTTATTCAGGGGATTGTTAAAGTCATGTGTGTGTGTGTGTGTCTGTGTCTTTAGCTACCAATGGCTTAGACAGCTCCGTTCCCATGGCCTACGGGAAACTGGACCACAAGTTACAGGTAAGAGGAAAATCCACTGTAGTTTTCCTTCGCTTAAAAGCTTTCAGTGACATTATAATACTGTTAACACTACTGATGATGCTCATAATATCATATTATCGTTATTGATAGTGAATTGATTGAATGGTGTGTTAATCAGTGTTCCTCTACTTTCAGCCTCTGGCTCCATGTCCAAACTCCAAAGAGTCCATGGCTGTGTTCGAGCAGCACATCAGGATGGCTCAGGAGTACCTCAAAGTCCAGTCAGAGATCGCTCAGCTCGTTCGGAGGAAGTAAGTCAAAAGTCACACACCTGTGACCTGTGTCTTCACAATCAGCTGTTGAGGTCTGTGTGACACCAGAGCAGACGGAGACACACATCAGACTCAGTGAAGCATGACCTGCTGTCAGTCACCAGAATTTGATTCCCCTCTCATTGGTCCATGTAGTGGTGATGATGCAAGATGACATCAATAAAAGTGTCCAATCAGTGGGTTGCCTGTCAGTGCATTGCGACCTTGTGTTTGCTCTTTCCTTTGGTTTCGTTTGTAACAGGTCAGTCTGAAAGAAACAACAGTGGAGCTGTTTATCTTACATGGGTTTGCTGCTACTGGCTCCCCCTCTGAGACTCATTCTGCACTTAAAGGAACACTTCAACATTTTTGGCTTATTTGCTTTCTTTCAGAGAATGAGATGAGGAGAGCACAGACCTGGAGTTAGGACACAGTTAGCCTAGCTTAGCATAAAGACTGGAAACAGGGGTTCTGTCCCAAATTTAAATATACAAATACAAATACACACCTACGAGCACCTGTGAAGCTCACTGATTAGTCCGTAAGCGAACAGGAATGTTAGAGTTGTATCCTGGAATTTATTTCTTGGTGAACAGCAGTGGATCTGCACAGTGCTTCTGTTGTTTTTACATTTCTGCTTGTGTACAGGTTTGTTAATCAGTGACTCACGGTCTCACGGTCTCCACTTTCACGGGCATTCAGGTGGTGGACGTGCTGGACATCACCTCTGCACCAGCTCACTGTTCCTTTCACATAGCTCTGAACATGGACTACTGCTGCCCTCTAGTGACTGTTCACTGTAGCAGCAGAGAAATGCAGCTCATGTATTCACTCCATGTCTGTTCACTGGCCACAGCACCACATGTTGATAAGTGTATTTTTGAACTCTGTTTGCTATGCTGAGCTAAGCTAACCACGTTAGCATTTGTCATCTCGGTGACGTGAAGGAAAACATGTTGAAGGAATCCTCTGAGACATGAGGACTCATTTAAAAAGGGGACATGATGCACTGACTAACACAAGCATTTCTTATTGTTTGCATTGTTATTAGTTATGTGGGACTTACACTTTGCTATGTTCTCTGACATTGTGCTGCTCCCTGTGTCTAGACAGGAGCTGATGTCTGAGCTGGAGCAGGACCAGAAGGAGCAGCAGGCTTCATCTCGACTCATCCAGGAGCACAGCAAGCTGCTGGAGGACAACAGCCACCTGTCGGCCTACCACCAGGGCCTGGAGAGCAAACTGCACCTGATCAGGAGTCACAACCAGCAGCACAGCTAGGACAGTAGGCTGGACCACGCGCAAAACAGCCTGCACCTCCTCTGTTGACTGTCTTCTCTCCTGGACTGCCCCTTTCTCTGAAGGATGAGAGGAAACACTCCAGCTGAGCATAAAGTAGGAAACCCCCTATTAACTCACCACAGAGAAATGTATCAAGATAACGTTAGAATTAAATGGCTAGTTTGGGATTAAGAGCTTTAAAGTCAGACTGAGATTTAAGGCTGGATGTAGAATCAGCTGGACCAGATATTAAATGGACTTTACCCAGACAGCTCCCCAGTACAAAGTCTGTGTAATGTCCTATTGAGCTAATGTGTGAATAGACCAGGTCACTGTGTGGAGAATTTGCAGCAAGCGAGTGGGCGGGCTTATGATGTTTCTATTCTAGTATTTCCAAGTAAGTGAGAACAGCATTTGTATATAACCCACAGTCAGCAAGACAGCAATTAGGAGGGTAAGACTGAGGCAGAAAAATACTCCACTGTGAAAGTGGAAGTCCGTTAGCTCGGATCGCTACCGTTACCACCGATTACATCTCGCTAGCATAAGATTGCTAGCATAAGATGCTCCAGATTGCCAGTTTAGGCTGCTGGAAAAGAACGAGCAATAAAACACTTTATAGTGCCTGCACCAATCAAACAACTGTATGAACAATCAGAAGCAAAAAGTCATTGTCACTACAGAAGAACCGAAGTGATATGAATACATTTCCTTGAGAAAAAAAAGAAAAAACAAGTTTCAGTTTGATTTTAAAATAAATAATGAACACATTTTGTTTCCTGAGGTGATGATGATAATTCAGCTGTGAGAGATAAGGAGGCTAAATAATCAGCAGCTAGCACATCCTCCTCTGTGGGCCTCTGGACACAAACCTGAACACAGGAATGGACACAGTGGGACCAAAGAGGCTTCACATGGACTTGAATTCTGAAAATGGACTTTCATTCAGATAAAAAAAAAAAAAAAAAAAAACACCAGAAGCTTCAGGTGTCGTTTCCTTGTTTGAGTTTGTTATACTTTATTTTTTTTGGATTGTTGAAAAGTAACTACGATTGTAATTTGTAAATTCTTCCTTGTATATAATCAGTTTATCACACCCTTCTTTTTTATGAGCGGAGGAAGGGCAGGGTGGGCTGCATTATTTTAAACCAATGTTACTGTGAACATGAGTGTTACCAAAGGACTTTGTCTTCAGAGACCATGCTGCCTCAGAGCAAAAAGACAGAGCTTTGTTAAAAGGTTGTTTGGAATGGAAATAACTGTAATGACCCTGACAGATTTTATCCGTTTAATTAGTTCTCTTTAGTTACTTTTTTTTTTTTTTTTTACACAGCCATATTTCACAGAATTATCGTATCACTGCACTGCACTTACGTGGGTCAAAGAAATCTTCAGCATGTGTTGCACGTGTCTCTCTTCAGTTTGGTGATTTCTTGGGCGGATTGTTGTTGCCTTTCGGATTCCTCTTGCACAGTTCATTTTCTCACCTCAGCTGATTTTATGAATACTTTTATTTGAAGCCTAAGAAGCATTTCTCCTGTGATTTTTTTTTTTAGAATGTACAGACTGTAATTACAGGCTTTTAGTAAGCAAAAGTGTGGAATATTTTGTCCTTTGTTTTAATTTTCTTCAGGTCAGTGAGGAACACCCAACAACACAACCCCCTCACACTGTTCCCAGCGTGTGACGGGCGGAGAGAGCTTTACGTTTAGAACCGCCACCAACAAGTTAGACCGCAAGTTTGAGCCAGTCGGGGCAGAAAAAAAGAAGAATTTCATGTTGAATTTGGTGATGACAGAGGCTGTTAGCGGCTCAGCTGTCAGGTCCTGGTCCACATAGAAAAAAACATCGGATCAGGATAATACATCATGCATGAAAGGCTTAAAGAAACAGCTTTAACTCTGACTCCACAGCTGACAGAGTCTCACCTGCCACATACACGTGCTTGTCTGTATACACACAGTGAGGAGAGAGAGCTGCTGCTGCTGTTGTTGTTGGTGTTGCAGTTGCGGGTTGGTCCCGTCAAGTAGGCAGCACATCAGCAGAGACAGCGCAGCAGCGCTCGCAGTGCTGCTACATACAAACAGCTTTTGTGTGCAGCACCGTGGCTGAAAACCTCCCACTCATACCAACCAGCCTGTCCAGGACCCGTCTGCTGAGCTCACTGTCATTCCTCACATTCCTGCTGCCTCCGTGCTCAGCCAGTTATAAAGGGCTCGTCCGTCTAAATATTACAGTTAAAGGGCAGTAAATCAGCTTTTGACTCTACGCACAGATGTGATCAAGAGATTACAAAATTCCTCATTTGCAAATTTAAAGATAAAATTTCTCAAAATGTGTGTGACAAAAAAATAATTATCCTAATGAAAGTCATCAGCTGGGATAGGTTCGTTGTGATATCTATTAGCCTGTTCTCATCTAGTGTCTTTCCTAAAATACGTTCATCCTTCCGTTCCCTATCTATACCTCCTGATCCTGCGTGGTTTCGTGGTGGGCTGGAGCCTGTCCCCGGCTCTCACCGGGTAAGAGGCGAGCTCACCTGGAGAGGTCGCGGGAGTCTCCCAACTCACCTACTGGTCTTTGGACTGTGAGAGGAAACCACAGCACCTGGAGGAAACCCATATGGGCAGAACCTGTGTTTGGAGAACATGCGAGCTCCATGCAGAGGGGCCACAGATGGCCTTTCTGGACTCAAAACCTGGGACCACTAACCTGCTGTCACCATGTCACCTACTGTACAACTGAATGGAGGAGCTTTATTTTCACTCCAGGCCTGAAGACTCCAGAGTGTTTGGGATGAGTAACTTATCATGTGGATCTCATTTCACACAATCCACACATGTTCTGGTGACAGTCCACCACACACACACACACACACACACACACACAAACAGCTGCAGTGCTGTAGCACCAAGCTGCAATTTTTAATGATATTTAGCTAAGATCTTATGTATGTGCAGAGGAAATGACACACAACACACAGCAATAGCTGCACAATTAATTCATTTCAATTGTTTCTATACATGTGCTACACCTGAAGTGTCTGTATGAATCTTTGTAAACAGAGAAAATCTAAAGGTGCAGCAATTAGACAGTGACAGATGACTTTAAATATCCACACCCACAAACCCATCGTCCATACAGTCACAAAAAACAGATTTTATTATCTTTTCTAATTTCACGCTCGGTTTAGTTGCCACTTTTAAACAGCCCGTTTAAGAAGAGGCAGCTGGTTGAAGATGAGTTGAGAGCGTTACTTTGATTTGTGGGTAAAATTGGGGAAACAAATGAGGTGACGACGATCTGCCCTGAAAACACTTCACATGGATGTTAACAGTCAGCTCCACTGGAGGTGTGCGTCCAGTTTAAAGGACGTGCTTGGATGTGAGGCTGCAGTTTCCATAGCAATGCATGTTTTTTTTTTTTTCTTTTAATAAATCCCAGTCCTCGCTTCAACAACAATTTGACACGCTCCGTCGTAACACACACACACATTGTCATACACCTATCTTTGTGGCGACCTGTTACCGACATATTTCATTCCCTGGCACTTTATCTGATCTTAAACCTGATTCTAACCTGAACCCTAAAACCAAGACATCACCCTCAAACAGCCAGTGAAACCATAAAGGTGTGGGTTTTCATCTGCTTTTTAAAGGAGGAATGTTTGGATTTGTGACCTGCTGCTCCTCAGACCTTATTATTGAGTGAGGACAGTCCTCAGAAGTCCAACACTGTTCTCACACAAGTTCTAGAGATACATGAGAAATAAAAAAGAGACATTTTAACACAGACTCAAAGCCAAGAGCTGTTTCTATAGGAACAACCACTGCTAACCTAAGGAACTTTGCTTTCTCACTTCTCACTGTTTGAACACATTCAAACTGAAAGTATTAGACTCTTTCACTATTTACACACTTTATCAGATAGTAGATTTAATTCTAAATGGATAAAGTTACTAAATAATCCATAATGCTAAATTGAAAACATGTTTTTAGACATTTCTGCAAATGTATTAATAATCAAAACCTGAAATCTCTCATTAACAAAAGCCCTTTTTACTTTGACACTCCAAACTGTGGTCAGGTGCATCCTGTTTGCTTTAATCATCCTTGAGATGTGTCTAGAACTGAACTGATTGGATGAAGTTTACACACACCTGGTACACACCTGTTTATATAAGGTCCCACAATTCACACTGCACATGAGAACTGAAAATGATTTGTAGATTGATGGACAAAAACTTAAACCTACAACACAGTACGGTGTGTAAAACGTCACGGGGTCTGAACACTTCCTGAAGCCACTGTGTGCCTTTAGTGCAGATCTACACAGAAAAACAGTTGTGTTACAGTAGCTGATTGTTCAAGATTCAAGTTCAAGTGACAAATTTTAATCTGACTGCTAATAACTACTGTACAAATACCACTGAGGTGTGTGTGTGTGTGTGTGTGTGTGCTCTCTGGTCCTTTTGTTGTCATTCTGGCCACATCAGTCCACCCATGGGTCCATCTCTGGTCCCTTTTAAACAGAGTTGCAGCTACACTGCCATTAAGAAGACCCCTCACTAAACTGGCTTTGCCTGTTTACACTGAGCCAAACAAAATAACACTGGCCCAGGGTGTGATCCAGAATCAGAGGCCACCGTGCCAGCTCTCCTTTTTACACAGAAATTCATCCAGCTTTGTGACTATTAAACCCCCACCACAAATTCTGTGTTCGTACCTTTGATCCATAAAGGAGAGGCGGAATAAGCCGCAACATTCCTGCCTTGGACAGGGGCTCCTGAGAACATCACATCAGGGGGATGTGATGTTCTCAGTGATGCCCCCCGCCCCACCCCCCACTTTGCTTAGCCGCTGATCTTAGCTGCCAGAGGAGCAGTACAAATCAGTTCTAGCTATTTATAACATCTTGACATTGAGAATGTGGGCTGATCTGAATCCAGCCGCTCAGAATGAGGCCCAAGAGGTGCCTGTCTGTGGCAAACTGATAAAATGTAGCAGCTCTGCCAGTTCCCACAGGATTATCCTCTGTTAGAAACCTACACTGTCCTGCTCAGACTGGCCTCAGCGCACTGTGAAACCGTGGCTTCAAATACATACAATAAATTTCTGATCTGATTTGGTGTTCTTTGTGTTGGGGGCTGATTATGGAGGCCACTCACTGTGTTCTTGTAGTGTTATCAAATAGTTTGATGTGTTTTGCATGTAATCTTTACTATGTTCATCGTCTTTGTGCATTAACATGCTAACATTTGCTAATTAGCAGTAATCACAAAATACATCTAGGGCTGGACCTCTTTCTATATTGTAGTGTATTTGAGAAAAAAAGATATGGCTTCCTCATAATTTGGTTCTGACTGGCATGTTTGCTTGATGAGCACCAGATCACTCTCACTTCTTTATTTGTCCTACATCAACAGAGAAGTACTGAGAAACTAAGACTGATCAGGACATGAGAGATAAATAAATGGAAAACAGGCTTTTCCCATCACACACATTATCATTGGTCATAGCAGGAAAATAATAAGCAGCCATAACCACCACTTATTCTGAAATCTGCAGGAGTACAACAGCATCATGGGATATTTCAAGGTGCTGTTAACAGGTGACAGTGTTTTTGACGGTGTTCAGAGGGGGCCCTTGTGGCCATGCAAGGGCGTCCTTGAGGGAGGCTGTGAGGTAAAAGGGGCCACCTTGAGGAGGTTTCAAGGTACCAGATCAAGGTTTCAGGCCAGGCGTGGGTGTGTTTCAGAGGTCTTCAAATCAGCCTATATGCATTGCACCACTTTAATGAAGCAAAGCTCAGTTTAGCTAAATTGCTTCAAAAGTCAAAAAATGACTTAAAGGAATCAGCACCTACTTTGATGAAACCTGAATGGATTTGTTTTGTCATCTGTAATAGGTCCACGGGCCTTTATTTTTATTTATTATTATTTATATTAATATTATTATTATTATTATTATTATTTTTTTTTTACGAATAGTCGAATCTTCCTTGACCTTCTCTGCACTGCCATGTCTGATCAATCCTATTTCTGAGTGAGAGATAAAAACGTGCCATAGTAAAGCGGTTAGTCTGTGAGCGCGTCACCAAACATCTCCGCTGCATCACCGTAAGAGAGGGGGGAGGGAGGTGTATGGGGCGGGGGGGCCTTGGTCGTTGTTGTGAATGAGGGCCAGCATGACGTCAGGAAGCCAATGTCAACAATGCAGCTCCTGGAGGAGAAAAGGCGTTTCATCCTAACACACACACACACACGCACAGAGAAGATCTATCCACCACACACCGACTGATGCCTACAGTCCATTAAAAGCAGCAGTTCTTGCTGTCGGAGGGCTGCGGAGATAAAGACACAATGTGGACTCACTCTGATTTCTGAGGAACTGAAGACGAGCAGGAAAATCGGGTAAGTCGGTCCCTGCGTTACAGGGATAATAAGCAACCATTGGGCTTTTTACTACGCTTGAATAAACTAGACTACCGGAGCCCCCCTACCCCCTCCTCCTTGTCAGCCTGCCTTGGATTTGCTACTAATCTGTCTGCTCTCACTGGCTTTCCGCGCTTGTTTGTGCTGTAGTGTTGTAGTGATACTGGCGTTGTGGTCTCTGGAGTTGGTTTTGCAACCACGGTGTCTGTGTGGGTCATTTAGCTATTATTACTAGCTACCTTCTGTGGTGTTTGACACAGCGGTGGTGTGCACACGCAGGGGGGTTAGCAGGGATGCTGTTTTGGCTAGGTGTTTTAGCTAGGTGTTGTTCCTTCAAAATGTGTTTCTCTTGAAACACGTCCCTCTTAGTCTGGATATTACGCCGAGAAAGTACATCCCTAACAAAGTGGCTTTAGGGCTGTTTGACGAAGCTGTGTTGTTTTGCAGACGTTAACTTTTCAAAAAAAAAAAAAAAACCCCACTAAGAATATTTTTAACACTCACGCCAGCTCATGTCTTTCCTAAGAATGACATTACAAAGAGCTTGGTAGCTTGGTTGAAGTGGTTTTGGTCCCTTGTGTGTCAACACACACACACACACACACACACACACAGCGCTGTTTGTGGTGTCATTACGAACAGACCACACGCGTCCGTTCATTCTTCGTAGAAGTTGTCGGTCTCTGTGTTAGTCGGCCTGTCATTTTTTTTTTTTTAGGTAACCACATCCCGCAGTAAATTCTGTAACGTGTAGCTGCGGGACGCTAAACCGTGGGGGTTGGGGGGGGGGCACATGTTTTGCACGGGGCTGCCACAACCGGGGCACACGCGCTCCTGTCACGCTGGGGTGGGAGGAAGGGGCTGCAGAGGGACAAAGGACCCAGCCTCCCACCCCCTTATTCCCGCCCTCAGCCGCTGAACAATCGCTACAGTGAACACCCACCTCGGAATAAAACAAGAATGCTTTTAGTGACTATATATACACACACACACACATATATATACATATGTACCATAACTATGAGTATTTAACTATCAAAATGAACCGCGCCATTCACTTAAATTGCAACGCGCGACCTTGGAGATCTAAGACATGAATCACTGAGGTGTTCTTTTCAGTATAAGCTGATAAATGTAGCACCTAGAAATATTTCTGTTATTCAGTTGACACTTAAAAGCATTTCATTTATATGCAGGGCGCCTTAATGGCTGTTTGTGTGACTGTTTAATCCATTGTGACCATGCATTGTTGTGAACAGATTAGCTCTTTGTTATCCCTCTATCCTCCAGGCCTTGAAGCCACTCTCCCATCTTCCATCGCTCTCCCTAACGGGTAAACAGCAATATCAAGCAAGAGTATGTGCAGCACTTGGTTGTAATGGGGTGGGAGGACTTCTCTGGTCCGTCCTCCACTCTCATGGTTTAACACACAGTTCAGCTGAATGGAGCGGATGAGAGTTGACTGAGGCCAATGAAATATTTACCAGTACCACTCCGGCAGCAGACAGGTCTGCACTTGAGCAAAGACGATTGAAATATTTCTGGATTGCTTGTGGTAAATAACATAAAAGGGGCATTTACTGAAAAATATAGAATAATTATAGGGACACCCCACTCATTGTGTACATCAAGGTCAGTTTAGTGCCCATGTACAGTTATATAATGTGTTTCTGTGAGGCTTTGTTGAGTCTGAGAAAATAACCTCCATGATGGTTATATCAGCTGTCACCTGCATGACAAACTGAGGGTGTGGACTTTAGAAAAAAAAAAAAAAATGTACCTGGCTGTTCTGGAGATGCATCATGAGAAGTGTAGCATACAGTATTTTGGACCCATACTAGGGACTAAAAGTCAGAGGGCCACTGCTGCACAGATTTTTTTTTTTTTTTTTTTGTCTGTTGCAGCTGTATGGGACACCTCAATGCCATTCTGGATACTGCCACTGAATGGCGCCAAAGTAAGATAGCAAACAAATAAACATAAAGTACATAGTGGTTTTAAATTGATTATGCTAATAAATTATTAATAATTATGAGATCCCATGTGTGCTTATTTATACAGTCAATGATCTTATAAATAAATCTATATGTACAGGTACGTGTGTGGGGGGTGGTGCAGAAAGGAAGGTGTTTACATTACAGAATCCATAAAAGAAATATCAGTCGAGAATTTCCTCCAGTACAGAGGGAAGAAGTCAGGACTTTACAGCAGTGCTGGTGATGGTTAGATCTGGTTTTAGGTTCATTTAAATGAGGTGACTAAAGCCTGTTTGTAAACAGAAAAAACAGTGAGAGCTTGGAGATGGATGCATTGATATATTTGGCAAGAGTAGGGCGTGTAGTGCTATTTATTCATTCTTTGTGTGTGTGTGTGTGTGTGTGTGTGTGTGTGTGTGAGAAAATGTGTGTGGGTATACAGTCTGTCTATGGACTCGTATTGCTGAATGGAAGGACAGTCGGCGCGTTGCATTTCTGTGAGGGGAGGAAAATGGGTTTTCTGTGGTCTGTGTTGAGGCGTTCAGTCCTGAAAATAACTGCTCTTAAATCAACTGCTTTCACCAATATGTAGCACATGGAGAGGTAACCAGGTTTTACTCTCCAAAGAAATGAATCAGGTGAACTAAGAAATTAAAAGGATGAGTACCTAAACACCAAAGGCCTGACTGTGTTGCTTCAAAGAAACATCTACACCTTTGGCACCTTTTAAATTAGAGGTGCAGCTAATTACTATATTGATTAATCAATAATTGCTCGGTATATAAGAAGGAAAGGTCTTATATGGTTTCCTATAGGTCACTTCTTCAGATGTTTTATCAGACCAATAGTCCAAAACCAAAATATATTCACTTCACTGTGAACAGAGAAGAAACAAATCCTCACATTTCAGAAGCTGCAAATATTTGATGTTTTTGCTTGATCAAGGATCTGAACTAATGAACTGAAAATTCATTTTCAGATGGACTAATCAGTTATTTGACTGATAATTTTAGTACAAGTATCAATTAAGTTACAGTGTTTAATGTGACTTTTAGTAATAATTAAAAAGAAAACACTGATTTGTGGATCGACACTTCAGATGAGGAGTCTTCATCAGCTGTGTAGAATTTTCTACTTGACTGGGAAACAAGGAGTATTTTGTAAACAAAGTAGTATTTTCCCCATTCATTTTATTTTTTAGTATGAATTTTATCCATCACACACCTGCCTCACATTCTGAGACGTTAGCTTTAGTTTCCACATTTCCACAACGCATGGGATTTCAGAGGAAACATTAAGGATTCAGTAGACTGTTTACAGTTAAAGCACAGTTGTAACAAATAACAATAATGAGGCTTCCTCCCATGACAAAGATGTGGAATGAGTCATGATCAGTGTTTTGAATTGCACCTGTGCTGTTCTTTCTGTGGCAAGTCAAAATGTCTGCAGGGTAATGGTTTCCTGAAAAGCAAAAAAAAAAACAGGGACGTGATACTGGCTGAAACCAAAGATGAATGCATGAATATAATCAGGTTACATTAATGTGCACCCTCTATACCTATTAGTAACCAGAGGTTTATTACTGTGAAAGTAAAATATCCAACTTCCTCATTTAGACAGGGTTACCATTGCAGCTGCCTCTTCCAGACTCTGACACATTGATTCAGGATTCAGGTTAAGCGCTGAAACTGGGGTGGTTCTTCCACAGCAGCACAGCCTCGCTCCAGCTTCTCCCGCAGTGGTTCCAAATTTATGGCAGCACAGACATTCTGTTGTGGACTACTTATTTTGGCTTGTATTACGACCGTGCCAGCAGCTGCTGTCTGTTCTCACCAGATGCAGTGATGTTACAGGAGTGTGGTCCTCTGGCTCAAATTCACATGGCACACCAATCTTTCTGTAGAGAGTGCTCATAAACATGGTGAGGCTAACACAATGAAGTGGAAAATGAAATTACTTAAGTAGAAGAAGGTTTGTCTTATTATCAATGAAAGTCTAATCTTCCTGCAAATTTCTTTCACAATAAAAGCCTGACAGTAAAGGACGTGATTATGTCCTCTGAGCCTCTGGAAGACAGCGTATTCTGCACCTGGGTAAAGCAGCATGGCACAGAGAGTGACTCACCCTGGTTCAGTGTGCGCTTGTGTGGTGTGGAGATGATGTCATGTCTTACAATGGCCACTAGGGAGCAGATGAATTAACCCTCACTGCCTTCAGTGAATGAAGGGATGCAGAAGTGAGTTCTTTGTGGGCCCATTGAGAGTTTTGTGTGGAAGCGCATCACAGCAGCGAGTGTGTGAACCTGTGATGACCATGTGATTCCAGCTAATACAGGATGAATGTCACACTGCAACAAACGCCGGTATTTATTATACAAGATCTCCACGGCAGCATGCAGTGTTTGCTTCACAAAAGCAAACAGTCACGGCTCAGCGTGATGAAGACAGCCGCAGATTTTCTTCTTCTTTGTTGGTGTTGATGTACGAGACTGTTTAGAACTTCTTCATGATTCACGCTCACATTTGTGCATGTACAGATGTGCAGGTGAGAGGAATCAACCAAGGGCAGCGTGACCGTGTGTGTGTGTGAGCAAAGGTGACGAGTGCAGACTGTCCCAGGAGGCACAGCACAGACTGAGAAACTGGACTCAGAGTCTCTGGTGGAGCCTCCTCTCTATCTGTCTGTATCGGTTTTCTGTCCTTTCCTGTCATCCATACCTCCCTCTTTCTCTGTCGTCTTCTTGAACTCTTCCTACTCTCTATACTCGCTCTCTCAGCATGTCTATTTTTATCACCTCACCTCAGTAGTCTGTCGTTCTGGAGGAAGACTGGGTTTGTGGTTTGGTGTGGGGCAGAGGTTTCTGTCTCGTCCTCTGTCGCTTGTCTTTAGTTTCATTGTTTTTTTAATCACCTGAGAGAGTCTCCGGTCACTGATATATCTGTTAGGCTCTGATGGATTCTTTTATTGTTTAACAAAAGAAAGACAAAAAGGAAAAAACTATTTAAAATGTAGCAGAGAAAATCCAATACACTGATAAATGGTCAGAGATTACAGCATTCCCAATTTTGCAAGAAACAGCAGTTGTCATCATGATTTTGGGAGTGAAAAAGTGGTCAATTCTCAAACGTGGATTACAGAAAAAAGTATATTCTTACTCTGCAGTGTGAAGTGTTCTCCACACATCCATAGAACCCATTTCCACGCAAACACAAGCAATTTGTTTTGCCTGTGGAGAGGCACACAAGAACACTGTGGTAAACCAATTCAGTGGGTTCATAAGGCACGTAAAATGGCCTCCCATAATAAGATTCTCTACTGGCACAAATTGCCTGTAATTGCCCTTTAATATGGTCTGTGAGCTCTGACCAAGTCACCCACTCCTGTGCTCTTAGTAGTGAAGGAGGGAAACTACTAATGTCAGCATGCTAACGCACACATGAACTAACAGCGACAATGCTAATAGGCTAATGTTATACCTATCATCGCAGGGTAATGCATTAGCATGCTTTGCTAATTAGCTTTGAACACAAAATACAGCTGAGGCTGATGAGAATGTACCGGTAATTTGGTCATAAATCAACGTAGTGGACAAATTAAAACACTGAGCTCATAATGGCACTAGGTGAAAAGTCCATAGATGACTCAAAGTCAATAGATTCTGTTTAAATGATACTTAAAATTTGAAAGTGGACCGTTAGCATTCATTTTAAAACAATTCGTTCTCATTGACAGTTTCCATTTTGTGACTGCTTTAGACTTCAGAGACTGCTTTCTTTCATTTAAAGGAGTGTAAGCCGCATGCCACATAAAAATGTAAACATTTTTTGTTGTTTTTTGCTCTAAAAACACTAATGCTCATAGAAAGCAAACAGGCTTTCAAAGCTGCAGTTCTTTCGTTTCAGAGCAGCAGATGACAACCTTTTTGTTTCGTGACCCTCTGAAACGAAAGCAGTGTGACCCCTTGTCACTGGCTGGACATGCACTAGTTTAGCGTTATTTATTTATTTTAGAATATTTAGAGTTGAAGCTATCCCTTGATCAGGTTAACCAGTGTGCAGCAGCATATTCCAGAACGTTTCTTTTTGATTTGAAATAGACCTGCCCTACATGTTGAGAAGAATACTATTGCTCATTCAATATTTCATGGATCCATCTGTTCACACCTTGAAACAATGAAAAGTGTCACCAGCAGCAAATTTGTCACGGCACAAAAAAAAAAAAAAAAACGTCTTCTGATCTCAGTGGGAGAGAAGACGTTCCTGACATGAAAAGCGCTTCATCAAGCATCGAGCCTCCACTGCACATTTGTGTCTTCGAAACAGATTTGAGCAGCTATTGTTTGGACTTCTGAGGGGACACGCTGAGAATTCAAGATGAGGAGACAATCTGTCCACAAGAACGTGTTGGTATACTCGCACTGTGGATGATGTTACCGTTCAAGTGGGAGGATTTTGCGTTGAATTTTTGTGCCCCCCCAAAAAAACAATTCCAAACCAATGAACAACAAAAGTCAGACATTTCTCTTCACCGGTCTCAGACCATTGTTGGCATTCCTGGTTTATCTGGTGCATAATCTCGCCACAGATCTGGCAACCCATCTGGCATGGCTTGGTTTGGCGGTCATTGGTGCAGATGGGATGGGGTGGGGTGGGGGGGCAGATGGGGAGATGATGGTCAGCTGTTTTCAGCTTTGCTTAAATCAACATATTCCAAGTAGGGGTTGCTAAACTAAAGCTAAATCTGGTGTTGAGCTCACGGAGCTTTGGCATCAGAGTGTGTGAGGGACACAGCTGATGCACAGTGAGAATAAAATAAGTGAAATGCTGAGAGAACTATCAGCAGATACATACTCTGAGCTGTGTTGTGTTGTTTTTGACGTTTTATACAGTAGAAAATGTATTCAGAACAGGAAACAACAGGGCCAAATACACAGAGTAGAATCACTTTTTGGTGTTTTTTTTTTTTTTTTTTTTTTGCCTTTACATTTGATGGTTCAACCTGAGGCCTGTTCGTGACACTTTGTTAAACTCCTGTGGCCAGATGTGTTAAACTTGTATGTAGGTTCACCTCCTGAAACTGTGTTCACGGTGTGAACAAAGAGCTGCAGCAGCCCTGATGGACAGGGAATCCTCCCAGCAGATCAACATGGAGGAAGCTAAATGGAGGGTCAGCTCTGGTGTATTCTTGGAAGGCATTCAGTCCCACACTTAACACTGTCACTCATTCATCCAGTGAACCCACTGAACCTGGACTCAACACACAAGAAACACAAGAAAACATGATGTCAGGGCATAAACGTTTCAGTTGAGGGCTGTTGTGTAATTACTTGCACACTTAACTATTTGGGGGGAGGACAAAGCCGGGTGTCTCTCAGATCCTGAGCTGAATGCTAGCTGGACATTAGCGAGGTTGGCCTTCTCAACTACTGTCCAGTGTGATCAACCCAATCAGGAGAGAGTAAGCACTGGAGTATTGAACAAATTTCTAATTTTGACTTGACAGTTGTGCTAGATGGAAAGTTTAGTGATCACCACTGGGACAACATTTCATCATGAGGAACCTCAGCAGGATCCACAAGCACAGGCTATTTAATGTTAAGGCACTGCTGAGAACACCCCCCGACCCCTTTCCCCACCAACAGAACAGAACAACAACAACAACAAAAAAACCTCCAACCATCAACCCAAACTGGCAACTCAACATCCACTTTGAAAATTGTCCTCTGATCAGCGGGGAGTTTAGCTCCACCTCCCTCAAAAGTAGTATTCGTGCTGATTTGTTCCCGTAGCAGAACCGTGCACCCACTGGTTAGCCAGTTGCGTATTTCATCAAGCCTTTTGTGGTCTGAGTAGGACCACTGAAGCTGTTTGTGGGCTGATGTAACGGCACCAATGAAGCTGCAAAGGCTGCTTGATGCTGTGGAGGTTCCACCTGTCGAGCCAGATTAACGCGCTCTCACATTCATCTCCGTGTCTGCTGCTGAGGGAAGACATGGCTGCTGCTTTGATGTGATGCAATTAGGGGGTTGTATGCTATGAAGGATTACAGCGGCAGAGCTGATAAACAACAACTCTGTCATGCTTGCAACCATGTGGGTAGCTTTAAGGAAAAACGTCCAGACCCAATATAGAACTATAGTAAAACAATGCAAAGGGCCTGTGGTGATGTGTGCGTGTTGTTAGAGGATGCTGGCGATAAGAAGAAACACAAAATGTAAAGGGAAGTGCAGTTTGATAGGTTGTGGTTCTCTAAATTCTCTACCGTTATGTACATAAAAGTTCTGTTTATCACACACGCACTAACGTAGTGGTCACATCACCATTTAAACTTTAATTCACAGGGACAACGCTACATTTTCTTGTCAAGTTCACTTTTCAGTGGACTTTAATTTGCAGTGTTTGCACCGGTAGCACTGGTCATTAAAGGAAACAAGGTTCAAAACCGTGGAAGCTGCTGTAGTTCATTGTCCGTGTAGCACCATCCACTGTAGGATAAGCTGCTCCACAGAAGAGGGATTGTTTCTAAGCGGTAATCAGACCGAGGAGTCAAGAGGGCAAATGTGTCTCGAATAAATTATGTGAATTTATCGTCGGATTAGCAACCAAACTAACAAACAACCAAACTCATGCCCCCCCCACCCAGAATTTAACTGTCAAACTAAATTTTAAAGACCTGATGCGGCTTCTTTTCCTATCTGAGCTGGCATCTCTCTCAGCCTCTAAAACATTCATAACATGGGTCAGAGTTTCGTGGCGTATACATCTCTTTATGGTCTTTATTTACTTATTTATTTTTTTTAAATTTGAGACACTTAGAGACAATTACTAAGTGTTCATTAAAAAAAACCCTAAATAAACATGGTTTCAGTTTATTTGGATTAAAAAGCTTTCGCCGCTTTACGACTGTAGGCTGGATCGTGTTTAAATCTGGTAACACAGAGAGGTTATATCTGCAGTCAGAAGTGTTTTTCTTTCTTTTTTTTTGTTTTTGTTTTGATCCCATTGCTTTACTCCTGTTTGAGTTGGCTTCCTTCCCAGTGTGGTGAATTTGAATTTGTGCAGCATTCCATCCTGGGCATGACTCACGCAGCCAGACCTAGCTCCACTTTCCCTGAAACCCGACGAGCCTGATCCAATTTATGCTTCCCCCGGCAGCCTGGGGCAAAGTGATGTCAGCCCAGCCTCCCAGCTGAAAGGAGGGAATGGAAGTGTCAGGAAACACAGATGACCATGGAGGAGCTCCCTAGGGAGGGAAAGTCCTCTCCTGCTTCATTCGTAACCGTCAAGCAGGTGAAATAAAATCCAGTGGACCGGCACTGACGTCTCGGGTTTATACGGGCAGTGGCGTCACCACAATGTGAAGTGTGACAACAGGAGGAGATGTCAGGAGAGTGATACGCCAACATCCTGCAGAGGAACATGGGAAAAAGAGTTATCGGGGACAGCCCTGAGTCTATGGATGAGGTCAACATCTAAGTCACTGAGGCTTCTGTTGCTGTAGTCTCGTGTGTTCGAATTCCAATAGCATGAAAGCTGCTTTTGCTTTTCCTGCAAATGCAAAACATTCGACGCACACTGAAAGAATCCACTGTATTTCATAAGGGTGATGTTAATCTGTCAGTTGTCCTCTATGGAAACTTTGTGGGCGTCTCGCAGCCCACGTGTGTACTTTCATTTTCACGCCCACACTGTTGTTGCCTTGTGAAGGAGATGAAATAATCCTTTGCTCAACATCCCTGCCTTTATGACTCATTTGGCATCCGAGGGCTTCTGCGCCCTCTCAAAAAATGATTCATTTATCGCTCTGTTTTGATGTGACACATTTGGACTCGCACCAGGTATGAACGTACTATATAGCTGATATGATATAGTTACACTGCCCCCCTGTTTAAAAAGCTAAAGCATGCTGATCTTGGTGTGATTGGACATGCTGATGAGAAACTGATGCTGGTTATTTTTAGGTGGAAAAGGAAGTAGAAAGAGCAGTTTACAACATGCACTGTTGACATGACTGTTTTCCTCTTTCTGGTGTTCACAGTGCTCACCTCTGTTCCTCTGCACTGTAGCTGCCCTGTGAAAATCTACATACGGTCCAGGAAGAAGAAAAAGGTCCTGCTGATGTTGATAAATCTCTCAAAAAAAAATAAATATAGCTCCAGTTCAGGAGCCTGCAGAGGAACAGAACAGTCTAACAAGATCACAGGTCCTGTTAAATCCTTTTAAACAAAGATATTGGACAAAACAAAGTAGCAGTGATTTTCCAAAACCAAACCTTGGTCTGCAAAAAAAACCTTTTTATCTGTCCATTGCACTGAGACACTGAGGCAGACAGCTTCAGGATATCTGTCTCAAGAGTTGTTTACCTGATTGTTACAGTTGTGGCAGTGTTGCAAAAAAATCCTGTGTCATAGTAATAAATAATAATTGGAGCTGTCTTGGAGATTTAAACATTGAGTCATGGTGGTTGCAGTTCTTCAGAGCACAGGAGTTTGTTCATTTATATTCCA
Organism: Toxotes chatareus; assembly: GCA_016801885.1. Classification (NCBI taxonomy): domain Eukaryota; kingdom Metazoa; phylum Chordata; class Actinopteri; family Toxotidae; genus Toxotes; species Toxotes chatareus. The sequence continues at coordinate 21,427,987 of CM028899.1, forward strand.
CACCAATGCGGGCACATAAGGCTTATTAAAGACGTAAATGTAATTCAGATACACTAAAAGCAGCAGTGCCAAAAAAAAAAAAAAAAAAAAAATATATATATATATATACAAGCTGTTCAGTCCTCATGAAGGTGCAGAAATCTTGCTCAGCAAGCTGTGCCTCAAATTGTTCACTGTAGAAGTTAAAAACCAATGAATAAAAAAAAAAAAAGAAACCAAAAAAGAAAAAGTTACAAAGCATCACAGGGAGCTAAGAGATTTTAGACCATTAGCCCTTTGTGTTACATTGTCGTTTATTGCTAATTGCTAATTCCAGTTCCTCTGTTAATATGAGCCTTTGTGCCCTGAGATCATTTCTGTTATGATTTGATATTAAATGATATGATAATCTGATATGATTAAAAAAATAATAATAATAATAATAATCAGTGTTCTTGTCTGGGAGGTTAAATGTCTTAATATGCTTTTCCTGAACATCTAAGCAGGCAAAGTGCTGAGAGAGGAACCCTCTCTGGGTTCCAAATGGTCTCCTGATGGAGGCACATTATAGAGCAGCAAGTGCTCTGCATTAGTGTTGCCTGACCCATGTGTGGTCTGCGACACTCTTGTGTGTGTGTGTGTGTGCGCACTTATGGGATAAAAGGTGAAGGTATTGATGGAGGGTGAGAAGGCCTGAGACACAAAGTACCTAGGTCAGCTATTCAGCATCTATGGATTGTAACTTAATCGCTGGACACACACACACACACACACACACACACACACACTCCTCCCAACACGTGTCATTCCTTCACAAATGTTACATGTGCCATCTACCAAGCCCTCGCAGTCCATTTACAACTTATAATCCCCCTCTCCTTACAGCAGGCCACTTGCCCTTCACACACATCTACATAGGTCCTCTGACATACAGTTGCCCTGTCAGGAGAGCTTGCTGCATGCTGAGGGATGAAGGGCTTTCATTCGCACTAAATCCAATTCCACTTGACAACGGCAAGATGAGTTATACGGGCTGAAGGAGTCTGAGGGTTGAGCAAACACTGCCGACAATGACCTCAGAGGTCGTTTATCAGGATCTCAATAACCGCAGTGCAAGTGAGAGCTTCCCCCAGAGCTGCTCTCTTAACAAAGGCTCATTGTTGAATGGGAGACGCTGATGTCATGGCGGTGTATTTCCGGAGTCCAGGAAGTCCCGAGGGAGGGCCCCCTGTAATGTAGCCAGGGCCGAGCACCGTCTTCAGCTGTGAATTGGTTTGAGGAGATTTCCTTCCTGAGATAAAGTTTGATTGGATGATGCACCGATGAATACGTTTGATTTTTCAAGTCCTATAGGCTGTGGTGATCTCCTGTTGTTTCCTCCGGCGCCACCATCAGGTTGAGATGCGCAAAATATCCCAAAAACTGGTGAATGGATTGCAATGAAATTTGGTTCAAACATTCACGTTCCACGTTTTTAACTTGTTCAATTCTTTGTTGTTACTGGACTAGTTTCCATTCAAATGACGCCCAGATTTGAACTGAATTTCCAGAAAACCAGCATAACAAAATGTGAATCAATGCACGTTTTCCATCCACTACTGTTAACCTGAGTATTAGGAGTTGGACACATCAGGATAAACCGTTGGTGGCGCTAATTCTCCAGGTGGCACCACCTACTACCGTGTTCCCTGATTCATGTAAACTCAGCAGTACCTCCATGTTTACCTCTTGTAAAACTTTGGGTGAGGTGCATTTCCACAGAACTATTAGCGCTCTGCTGCCTCTCACTGTGAAGTTATACTACCACTCAAACTCAGCGCTTCCTGCAGAAATTTCAAATTAAATGTCACCCATTTTCTTAGCTGGCGCAATCCATACCCTGTCCTCACATGCTTTTAGTGTGAAAATGTACAGGATGTGTGAAGTTTGATTGATGATAGCTTAGCTGTGATGAAAAAAAAAAAAAAAAAAATTAGAACCAACAGAAAATAATTGCTTGTGTTGCAGAAGAGAAACTCGGGGAGTGGTGAACATGAGTGGTGTTGTACTGATGGAATTAGTTGTGTGGAGATAAGCTGTATTCAGAATACCCCACAGACACCATCACATGAAAATAAGACATAATCAGGGCAGGGGAGATGGCAGGAAAGGGTGTAGGAAAGTAGGGCATAGTAATACATTGGACTGTACCCACACACACACACACACACACAGAAACACACATGCAGGCGCACATACACACAACGTGGAATTGGTGAGTTATTGGTGTTAGTTAATTAATATTTGTGTGTCTGTGTGTGTGTGTGTGTGTGTGTGTGTAGCAGCAGCAGCTCTGGGAGAAGATCCCTGCCTGGCTTTGGGCTCTGCTGCTCCTGTGATGAATAATTCACTCCTGGATGTTTCTGCTCTGCCTGCTGGGATGCACCGTGTGTGTGTGTGTGTGTGTGTGTGTGTGTGTGTGTGCGCGCATGCACGCCTGTGGCCACCTTTGCTCATCTCTGGCTGTCTCAGGGGTTTGAACGGCCTTAGATGTGTGTGTTTGATTGATGGTTCTGCTGGGTTGAATGTAGGCTAACAGAGCAACTGACTGATGAGGATGGGAAAGGGCTGAGCGGCCTCGGAGAGCTGCATTATGGGAAATACTGGCAGAGCCACTTGGACAGGAGGGGCCTCCTGCTGCTGCTCTGCTTTACTGGGGTTTTGCCTGTTGATTGTGATGTTGATTTGTGTATTTAGACACTGCAGTTGCAGTGCACAACAGCTTGTAGTGGCAGAGTGTTGTGTAGTGTGTAGGTACAGGTTCAGGTATAAATCTATAACCACTGGGGTGATACTTAGAGACTGTCTGAATCTTCACAGAATTCGAAGCTCTGTGATTGGTTGTTTCTTGCCAAAATGCCCTTCCCACAGTATATAGAAATAATTAATTTCATTACTTCATTCATTCATTTATTTTCATATTTTCTTTGAACATTCTGACCATGACACACAGTGAGTGGGATGCTGTTCGGAGTAAAATCAACTCGCTGTCTCTGCTCTCAGTCGTCTCTGGTGGACAAATGATGTCAACGGTTTCTAAATTTACCTCCCAAACCCAGTTTGGCATCTCTGTGCTGCACTGTGTCTTATGACTTACCTACATATACAGCAGTACGCTGCATCTGCAGTAACCTGACCGATTTATCAGTCTAGTCCTAATTACATTCTAACTACTTGATTTTTTTTTTTTTCTCACGAGAGAATATCAAGCGTCAAATATAAATCCTGCAGCACGCAGCACTCGCTCACGCTCGCCTCCAATGACAGGCACACAGACAGGGTTGGTTAAAACTTATCAGAAAAACAATTTGATTTATATGAATCGAAAGGTGTCGGACCGTGGATCTGGATTGTTCCATGTGTTCTTCTTTCTTCACCAGGTTATTTTAGCCCAGTTTCACTCTGAAGAGGTTAGCCATGCCCCCCCTCCTCCTCCTCCTCCCCTTCAGCAGTCATTTTTCTTATAATATTTTTTTTTACAGTTGAGGGATTATGGATAGCAGTTAGCTGCCTGTCTGCTTCTGAAACATGCCACCCTCTTCTCCTCACACACATTAAAGCACAGCCCAGACAAGATGATGAAACCACTGGCAATGTCTTGTTTACCAAAGCCCCTCAACTGTCTCTGATCATTTTACCCAGCGTGGTCAGGGGGGGCGGGGGGCTAAAGACATCGAAGCTTTGCACGTCAGACTCCACTAATTCAAAGTGAGAAATGGGGAAATATGGAAAGTGGGAAAACGTTTATGCAAATTCCCCAAAACAAGTTCAGGATTTTGATAAAATGCTAACATGCTGATACTGACTACAGAGCTACCTCAGACTCTCACATCTGATGTAAACATGTTCAAAGTAAATGGAACAAAGCTGCATATTATTTTAACGACACGATTTCTTGCCACACACAATCATTTCAAGCAAAATCAACCAGTTTCTGTGCTTTTTAGAAATCAATGTCTGATCGTGCGTGTTCTCCTAATGACTCGTTTGTACAGTGCGAGAGATGTCTACAGCTACTGCTACAGTTGTTAGCCGTGTCCGGTGGCCTTCATCAGCAGAGGGAGTCCGCATCAAGGACCGGATCTGCGGATGAGAGCCACCACATGTGGATGACTCTCCAGAAAAAAAGTAATTTAGTCTAGTCTGCACTTACTGTTTCCCCTCGTGACTCCTCGTGGGTTTGGTGACCTTTCTAGTGGCACCGTGTGGAGCTCGTTAAAAGTGCACATATCAGCGTAATCGCATCAGACTGCGCCGTCACATGACGAAGCGTTGCGTGTTCTTGGCACAAAATAAATGGTCAGTGGGTCACCCTAAGCCCCTGCCTAAGTCAGGCCTGCCGCTACACACAGTTAGTGGCGAGCACAGTAGAGCACAATACAATAAGAGTAAATTCATCTTATCCGGTTGTCTTAGGAATACAGTAGATGACTAGACACAAAGAGCGAGAGCGTTTCCCCCCCCTTTCTTTTGTTTTCACTCTCAGCAGGCAGTCACTGGAAAAAGGAGTCCACTGGGAAAATAGTGGTCGTGAACAATTTGCAAGCGTCATAAAAAAAAAAAAAAAAAAACAACAGGAGAGAATGGTCTGAGCCTGAAAGTGTTCCTGAGGGGGAAGCAGGAGATGATCTACAGCTCTTAGATGATTGGCCCCCGTCGGCCACGGTGGAAGCTCGAACACTGCTTCAGCAAGCCCCAGCGCTGGGGCTCTGCCTATTCAAAAGCCATGAATCAGCAGAAAGCAGCCCCCTCTATGCCTGCTGACACACAAACACACACACAGAGCCCGTGGCTGATGAGACAGACAGACTGCATGCTCAGCTGTCTGTGTCGGGGGCTTTATGTACTACAGCATTGAAATGAAGCACAATGAAAAGCCTCTGGATAGAGCTGCATGAAATCAGTGGGGAGAGCTGCTTTATATCTATCTATATGTGCTTCTTTAATATCTGTCAGCAGATATACACACATATATACATATACACGTTCATACACCTGCCGTAAATCATGTTACCGTTCACTACAATAACCCTCGCAGTGAACAGATGAAAAACCCTTTCTTGTGTCCTTCCGCTGTTCAAATGTCCGAGACTCTGTCGGAGGAGTGTTGAAGTGAAAAGAGAACAGGCAGTGTGAGGACGACCGTGTCGAGGCTTATCATTGCGGGCGGCGCCACAGGGAAAGGTCAAAGTCTTTAAAACCCTGGAAGCGTGAATGTGTTCAGTAAATTTCACAACAGTCTGACTATTACTGTTACTATGAGACATCATGATGTCATAGTTGCTTTTCTTGTGAGCGGCTGTGAACAAATCCAAAGATATCCAGCTCACTGTAACGTCAAGACAAAGAAAGACAAGCAAGTCCTCACCCTGAGACGCTGGTTTGACATTTTTGCTTGTTAAATGTATTAAATAACACATCGCACAGCAGTTGCCAATTCATTTTCTCTTGCCAGTTGATGAATCGATGATGGATAGCACGTGGCTCAGTAGCGGGAGAGAGCTGGGCTTGATCCAGTTTTTGATACTGTTCCATATTTCCCATATTTTACCACAGTTCAAGGTTTTAAAAACTCAAAACGTCTCAACAGCTACATGTATGTTAGAACTGCTGGGCTCTGGGGTTCTGAAGTTTGCATGTTCTCCAAAGACATGCAGATTAGGTGAACTGGTGACACTAAAATTGCCCACAGTGAAGGGTTGTTTGTCGTTGTGTGTCGCCCAAAGTGGGATAGGATTGCCAACCCCCCCCCCCCCCCACACACACCCTGTGACCCTTAAGAGGATAAGCAGTATGGATAATGGATAACAGAATGAGTAGTCCTGCTTGAGTACCATCTGCAAATGATGTCGCAGTAGACTACTTGCTAGATTTCATGGCAGTCTAGCACGTAGTCTGAGTGTGTGTCCGTATGTTATTGAAGTCATATCTCTGACTCTACATTACCCTGCAGGATTGTGTCCACATAGCAAAGCTGACGTGCTGTTGTTTCTTTCTGTCTTTCCTCTGCGCAGAGTCCTAGAGGGAGTGATGTTGGCAGGCGAGGAGCAGGACGGTGAGGCGGCAGTGGCGCCCATGTACGTGTACGAATCTAAGGTCCACTGTGCCAACGTGCTGTTGAGCCTGGAGGAGCAGCGGCGGCAGGGCATCCTCTGCGACGTGACCGTTCTGGTGGAGGGCAGGGAGGTGCGCGCACACAGGGCCGTCCTCGCTGCTAGCAGCCGCTACTTCCTGCAAGCCCTTCTGGGGCGCAACGCGTCGCCAGGGGAAGCGGAGCCCATCATCAACCTGCCAGACAAGGTAAAGGGCTACAAAGAGAACAATGAGAACACACAGGTGAAAAAAAAATAAAGGACCAAGAACACTTCCACACGGAGTGGTCTACATGAACCCAACATGGGTTATGGGTTAAGGTTTTATCGAAAGAGACCTGATCTGAAAAGGACAAGAGGACAGTGGAACCTGGTCCAAAATGCAGTGGACTTGAACAGATGCAAACATAGAGACAGGGAGCATCAGCAGCTCTTGCAGCATCATGATGCTCCACCAATTAACCAGCTGCTGCAGTGGAAAAAAAGCACAGAACATGTCCCCACGTGACCATTAGCTGCTGGAGTCTGCCCGGATCATGGACTTGAAACAAAAGAACTGGACCCTTACCCAGCCCCCAGCTATTCTGTACCATATACTTTAGACCAGAGGTGTCAAACCTGTTCCACAAAGGGCCGTGTGGCTGCAGGTTTTTGTTCCAACCAATCAAGAACACACAGTTTGACCAGTCAACTGTCTGAAGACTGAGATCAGTTGATTAAATGAGTGAAGTCTGGTGTGCTGCTGCTTGGTTGGAACAAAAACCTGCAGCCACACGGCCCTTTGTGGAACAGGTTTGACACCTCTGCTTTAGACCTTAGCTTGGACTCGCGGTCCAGATTCTGGTCTCCGTTTTTGGAATTCAGGTGGACCTTCATTGTCTGCTGCTGTGAATAAGCAGGACAGTATGCATGTAAAGCAGGGGTGCAAGGAGCAGGCTGGGCTCAGGCACCGAGCTAACTTGACCTTCCCTGGATAATTAAGGTTAAAAGAGAAGGGAGCGTACATGGATGGAAACAGCAGGGCCTGACGTAAATTGATCTGTTTATGAAAACCTTTCGGGCATGAATATTAATGCCGCCGCAACATGTTAGCTGCCGCCGCTTCCGTTCACCACTGGGGGCCGATCGGGGAACAGCTCCTGATCCCAGTGCTTGGTATTACCTTATAATGCCCCAGATCCGTCATATTGATTAATGTGTCTCCGTGACTCTACCTTATACAGTTAGAACTCGCACTGGCCTGTAACCACTTTACAAATCAAACTCCGTCCCCCTAATGATTCTAAGCGTGGCTTTATTTTCCACATTTCTTTCTGCTGTCCGTTCACTCACCCTCTCATGAATTACTGGAACTCATAGTAGCTCAGAAAAAAAAAAAAAGTTTAATGTTTTCAAGACTATGGACTCTGTATTGCTGTGTTCTTTGTTCTTGTAAAATGTCAAACTTCATATTCTCAGGAATCGTTTTCCATAGATTTAGTTTTAGATAGCAATATTAAGTCAGTTTGCTATTGGCTCACTGGATTTAACAGATTTTTTTTTACCATAAATTTCACTGTTTTAAATGCTGACATGTCTGGGCCTTTAGGCTGGAGGAAGCCAGTGCAGACAAGGTGTTAAATCAAATTAGAAAATGTGGATCTCTTCATGCATAACGAATGTGGCTCCCTTCTTAGCCATCAAAACACAGCTCAAGATGTATTTTCAGAGGTGTGCTGTCATTTTCTGTTCAGAGAGGTAAATCCATTGGCTTGTAGCAGAGGGAAGACTAATGACTGTCGTGGCCGGTGATAATTCTGAACATGCTCGGGGTCGTGCAGCTCACATGTAGCTTTGTTCTGCTGTTTTTGTTTGTTTTTTTGTTTTTTTAATCAGTCTGGCCTTTTTGCCCAGACTACACTGACTGAGATCTTCACTAATCCCCTTTGTTGTCAAAAAAAAAACTATACAATTAAGAGCATAAAGATAGCAGATAGCTGAAATAAATAATTCTGCAGCTTTCAATTAAAACCTTAAACCTCACTGAGCAGCTGATGGACCAGCTTAAAATGGTTTAAACCCACAGAGCTTTGTGATCCTAAACTTTCCAAAGATAACAAATGTGTCAGGATGAATGTATAAATGTATAAAATAATTCACAAGAAATCCAGAATATTTCCATTTGATGGATGGTTTTGGGTTTGAATACTTCACTCATCCTATAGCTTCAAGATGATACAGTATATATAACACACTGTCGCAGTGTAATGATCTTTTTTTTTTTTTTTAACTTTAAAACTACTTACAGGAAGTAAAAGGTGCAAACAACATGTTCAGTGGTTAATGATCAATCATATTCACTGATTATTCCCGTCCGTCTCTTACTATTCCATCTCCCCCTCTGCTGCCTCTCATCAGTAAGATTAGTATAAGTGTGGAGCAGAGCTTCTCCTCCTCCTCCTCCTCTCTGTGCCTATAAAGATGTGTTTCTGCACAGGAGGCAGCAGCTGCTGATGCTAGCTGAAAATAGGCTTACATCCACACCACTATACACACACACATACATTTTCATGTACACACATGCCCACACGGCGCGCACACACGGAGTAAACATACATACAGCAACACACACACGCATACAAACACACATAAGAGCCATGCTGACGGTAGTGAACAAAAAGAAAGCGGGTGGGAGGGTGAAGGTGGGGAAAGAAGGAACAAGCAAAAGGATCCAGGCAAGACGACAAGACACACCGAATAACAGGAATAAAGAAGGAATGTGGTAGTTTCATCCATTTCCAGCTCACAGCCTCTTTCATAAAATCCCAGTTTGTATTGTTTTCCTGTAGGTAAGGTCATTATTGTTCTTCTTTTACCATGATCTCATAGAGTCCTGAAATATTCAGACCAGAAAAGAAGCTTTAGAGGAATAAAATAGAACCTAAAGTCCAAAGGTGCTTCTAATATTTTGTCCACCTTCTTGGCAGAGAGAACCAGGCGTTTATTTGGTACATTTCCCCTGATTCCCAGTCAATGCAAACTCCAACTTCCAGTTCCTGTTGTCTTGATGAATTCAGTCAGACACACAGAATTCTGGGCCCTATTCATAAGCAGTCTCTATGTGGATGCTGAAGGGACTGACAATAAAAGGCTTTTTTTCTTCTGACATTTAATATAAATGTGTTATCCATTCTCCTCTTCAGGTGACAGCCAAGGGTTTCGCTCCACTGCTCCAGTTTGCTTACACGGCCAAGTTGGTTTTAAGTCAGGAGAACATCCACGAGGTCATCCTGTGCGCTGACTTCCTGGGTGTTCACAATTTGGAGGACTCTTGCTTTCGGTTCCTTCAAGAACAGCTGCAGAATGACAGCCAACATGCCAGTAATGGCAAGGTGGAATATGACGATGACATCGTCGCCAAGGATACAGTGTTTCCTGAAGCAGTATCCTCGGATGATTCTGCAGACACGAGGCATCATGTAGCAAGCACTCCGCCACTTCCCGCCGACCTCCCTCAATGTCCTAAATACAGGAAGTATCACTACCAGATCTGTGACAGCAAGCTCAACGGAGAAACTCATCATGGCGGCGATGATGTTGTTTTGGCCAATCATACCTCAGTCAGCCCTGTGAGCTCACAGCTCGCAGACAACAGTGCTGCTCCGCAGACTCTTCTTACGCCCTCCAGAATCAAAGAGGAACCCTTTGTGTTTGAGGAAGGCGATGAAAGCAATGGTTGCAACCCAGAGCTGTGTACTGAGGAAGTACTGGAGATGGAGCTAGAGGTAGAAGGGGTCCCAGTAGCAGCTGAGCACTCACCGAGCCGAGGCTCACCCTCTTCCTGCCTGCGCTCCTACCTCCAGAGAGGTGGCTTGGATCTCAGCGGCGTGCCCAGCACCACCATCCAGCAGCTACTCACCAACAGACTGTCCTTCAACCACTACAGGGAACTGGTCAAAGACAAACAGAGGGAGAAAAGGGATGATCTCAGTCAAGTGGACCTCAAGGCTGGCATTGCAGATGTAATACCAGCAGCGCTGAGTGGCGTTGGCGGGAACATGGAGAGGCCAGTGACCAAGGCCTCCTCGTCTAAACATGAGGGGGAGCTGGACAGACGCAGTGTCATTTTCTCTTCGGCAGCCGGCGAGCGTCAAATGTTGGCCCACTCTTACATGGACGAGAAGTTCAGAGAGAAAGTCTCAACCCTGATGCAGGCAGAACCTCTTTCCTCTGGTCGGTCATGCCTAACTACCAGCTGCCCTGTTCCCATCAAGACATCAGCCCACTCTCCTCCTCCCTTTGAACCCCGAACCCAGACTTCCAGCTCCCGTTCCTCATTCTCTTACCCAGAGGACGCAGGCAGTAGTAGCTCACCTTCCAGCCTGCCCCAGTTTGACTTCTCCTCATCCCCGCACTCAGGCTCCATCTCTGGACTGTCTCACTGCCTGGCTGGGGTGGGAGAACAGAGGAACCCCCACAGCGGAGAGGTGGTCTTCTCTCAGGGTTGCACCAAGATCAAAAGTGAGCGGGGATTAGGTACCAGTGGTGGCAACTCCAGTGATGAATCAGGCTCTTTCTCAGAGGGAGACAGTGAAAGTGGCATATCCAGAGTCTCTGGTCCTGAGGTTAGTATGGACCTTTTTTGTGTTGGTAAATTCAGTTTAAAGTCCCCCTCCCCCCTTCAGCAGCCAAAGTTCCCGTCCCCCAACAATGTCCTTTCAGAACAACAACTGCTAGTAGCTGGAGTTGTAACAAATATAGGCTCCAAGAAACGTAATGCACAGTTAACTCCATGGCAACATGGATTGGGAACTCTACTAGCAAAAGCAATGTGGGTGTTCATTGGGTTCAGACAGAAATATCTCAACAGCCACTGCATGAATTTCCATGAAACGTAGGACATTTATGGTTAGGGTTGACACAGCTGTTTCGATGGATTGATATAAAACTTGCTACACACATTCATGTCCCCCCTCAGGATTAATTGGAATATCTTTGGTGACCCTCTGACTTTTCATCTTGCACCACGATGTAAATGTGATAATTTGGCCTATGACCAAATACATGCAGGTAATGCCATTCCCATCAGCCTTAGCATTACTGTCATCTATTTTACCCAGGGTTTAAAAGCACATACTGCAGTCGTGTGTTAGCAGCCTGTATCAGTGATTTTTTTTTTCCCCAAGTACACTGTAGGTGTGATTTACAGCTGGGACTATTCTTAGACAGTTTTCCTCTCGGGAGAAATGACGCAAACACTTCCAACACGTACTCCTTTGAGTTAAAAGAGTGGTATGGTTGCCATGGCGATTGCCTAAGCACATGCAAGATCTGAAGAGATGTGAGATTAGTTTTGCACTGGAGCTCGCTCACTCACTCTCTCACACACACAGACACACACACGGGATATTAGCTTTATTAGATTTGAGTGGTTGTGGCCTCTGGCCTGTGGATGAGTCAGTGAGGATCAGTAAGTGCTGGAATGTGTTGCAGAGGTTAATGTATTGTTAGGTGTCCAGTTATTCTGAATAGACATACTGGATTTGACACTCAGAGTCTTTTTTATCAGGGTCACAACTACAAACACAGTCCATTTATTTCAGTTGCTGCCGTGAAGCTGCTGTATTTGATGGCCAAGCTAAGCCATTTCTGCTGTTCTGGCATATTACAAATGTTCCATCTGCTGCTTATATTCATACTGATGTGTGATTAAATATTTTGTGTGTTCACTAGGCTGACTGAACTCATCCTGCATCTTAAGCTACCAGCCAGCCTCCTTGTTATATAATGTCAGGGCTAACAGACCAGTTAGACCGATTACCTTACCATAAAGGGATGAACATGGCCATAACATTCAGACCATGAGTGATTGGTATCAGTCCACAGCTGAGTATTTAAGTGTGGGTGCTTTTTTTTTTTTTTAATGGATGCTGGCCGTCCCTTTTCCCTGTGAAGGCTGCACTGATGTGCCAGCAGTAGAACAAAGGGATGCTTTCCTAACAGTTTGATGGGTCGAACACTGCTGCCTGCGCATAAACCGGTTAAATCTATAAAAACAAAGGGGCTCCATATTTTCTGAGTCAAAACCTCATATCTGAGGTGTCTGGATGTCTCATTCACTGAGACATCCATCCAGGTTAAGCAGAGCGATTGCAGAGAAAGACACAGGAAAGCTTAGAATTTGCTGTGAGAATAAAGAATGTTTCGTCTCTGGATGAAATGAAATCATTTCTCAAACAAAATTTGGGCAACAGGTTTAAATGCGTGTCTGTGCACTGGAAGTTTCCCCAACAGACACTTTAATGGCTTGTTGTGGTTCCTGGATCATCATCATGTGATGTGACATCACAAGCCACATCTATGCACCTGTGCAAAGCTGCGTGTTACCTGTGTATCTCCTCCTGACATTGTGCTGCAGCACATACGCTATACTGCAGCTAAAGCGTGCGTTAAATATGCACCACTCTCCCAGTAGGGTGTGACACTGTCGAGAGCTGCTGTTGCAAGCAGCATTGGGGAAAAATGTGCAGTTTCGTAGAGCAGAATTTTACTGTCCTGCTGTTGGATTGAGTTTAGCTTTAATTTAGTGTGCACACCTACATCCTATATCGCTCCTGTGTATGTATTTGCATGTGCATGTGTGTGTGTGTGTGTGTGTGTGTGGTCTGTCCCACTTCTTTGTCCTGACCCAGTTGTCTCACCCATAGAGCGGACACACACACATACCCTGGGGTGCCCTGTAGGCAGGTGGAAGGTGTCCTGTCCACGTTCCCTCCACCATCTGCTACCCCTGACCCCAGATCTGCCTGCTCCAATTAGGCCAACCTGTCAAACACCCTCCCCAAATCTCCACTCAACTTTGCATTTTGCAGTTTTGCTTTTTTCCTCCTTATTTATTAAGTATTAGTATTTTACAGGTCGAAATTCTTGAATATTTCTTGAATCACAAATCATCTATAGCTGGAACATAAGTTATAGATTTTAATATGCAGCCGGGATTTTGATGTTAAAATATCCAAGAAAGACAAAAAGCACCAACGCAGCAGACTGACATGGAAATCAGTCTGAGTTTTTAAAGATGGCTCTCTGTGCTCTTTCTTTTTCTTGTCACTTTATTGTCAATGTCATAGTGACAAGAAAAAAAAACTACTCTTTGACAGTTGCCAAGGCAACAGAACATAGTTTGAACCTGATCTATCTTCATAAACCAGGATTATACCCAGAGTTATCAGGCTAAGTTATCCTGCTTCATGAGACAGGCACCTGATTCCCTGATACAACACGTGATATATTGCTTATCAGTAGATAATAAAACCATTAGAAAAACAGAAACTAAAGCCATTGGCTCAGTTTCTCCAAAATATTAAGCCAGCAAATACTGACTGAGCATGTGGCACCTTTGTGCGGGCTAAATTGGTACAGATAGCCGTGCTGGGAATAGTTCAACACACACCGAATGCCATATCTCATGTGACAGCTGTGGTGTAACTGTGACTATTGTCGTCAAACTCATAGTTTGATCTCAGAACTCAAACGCGGTTACATCACGTGGCCCTAATCCTCATCCTCGTCTTTAGGTTCGGGTGTAGCGTAGGTTCAGACTTCGTGATAATCCTGGAATTATTAGGCTGAATATTTAACAGCAGTCAGCAGGGCCTGCTCTTTATTATACGTTTACTTACAGTACAGTTATTCTTTTCGGAATTCGTGCCATCGCAAATGTTGACGTGAGCACTTCAAACAAGATTTTGTTTCGAACAGCAGCGAATGATGGAATGAGCGTCTCAGAGGACACGCACAGTGTTAGAAACAGAAACCAGAGCACCAGAGAGAGACAGAGAGATTGGTTAGGGGATTTATGACCATCCAAGGCTCACTTTGTCATTCCAACCTTATTATGTGACTGCTGAGAGTCATGGAGCTATATATAGAGGTCTATAGAGTAAAGGACAGCCGGCCCCTAAACATACGCACACACACACACACACACACACTCACACACTCTTATCCCTTTACTCTGGGAATGATGTCATTGCCGTATACTGGCAGCTCTGTGCTGAACACTGCTGGTATGAAGAAAACAGCATGGGCTGATGTGGACAGACTGTCCTGATGCTACGCAACATGGAGGTAGCGCAGAAGAAGAATGGCCGACACACACACACACACACACACACACACAGTATTCACTCATCAGTGCTCTCATGGTTTAAATGGGGGTCACAGCTCACAGCTTTAGGATTCAGACAACCATGGTGAATGAACTGAAGGATGCTCACACACAAAGCACCGACAAGGCAAAGTGTGAAGAAAGCATCGTATTAAAGATTACAGGTCCAAACGCACGAGCTGACGTTCATGTTTATATACAAAATAATTTCAGATGTCAGTAAACGCTTACATAAGTCAATGCATAAACCAGGAAATACACAAAAAACACTCATTTAATTTAAATGCAGGCAAATCAGCATAGAAAGAAATAACGTGTAAGACAGAAATTGTTCATACACATTGGAAATGTTGTCCATCTGAGACCAGGATTATCTGCTGACTGTTAAACAAAGAGCTCATCCTATGTTCTTTGTGTCAGAGCTGCTGGGATCAACACGCAGCTCAACACTGACACCTAGTGGATTTCACACCACATTTCTCTCCACCGGACAACGTGGGGCGAATCTGGAGTATTACCCATGTTACTGTAAGGCAGCTGAAAAAGAAGTATTCAGATCATATGCTTAAAAAAGTAAATTAATAATAATAATAATAATAATTACTAAATTAAATACTATCACAGGTGAAAGCCCTACATTCAAATTCCTACTTCCTCCTGTAAAATACAGATGTATCAGAATATATATATATATATATATAATGTTGTATGCATCTTTATAACAAAGAGCACTTCTTATCTTTGATTCATTTTCAGTTGTAATGTATCTTTATGACATTATATTATAGTGTAATGTGTGTCATTATATTACAGTCAGGACATAGAGATTTATTTAAGTTTATTTCCTGGAAAACATGCAGAGGTGGTGGCTCACTCTTTCTTTCCTAAAACTCCTGTGGTCTTTTCAGGTAAAGCTTCCTTTCCCCGTGGACCAGATCACCAACCTGCCACGCAACGACTTCCAGATCCTCATCAAGATGCACAAGCTGAGCTCCGAGCAGCTGGAGTTCATCCACGACATTCGCCGCCGCAGCAAAAACCGCATCGCCGCCCAGCGCTGTCGCAAGAGGAAGCTGGACTGCATCCAGAACTTGGAGGGCGAGATCCGCAAACTGGTGCGCTCATAACACACACACACACACACACACACACAAGATTTTTGCAACATGTGGTGGGGTTAAAGGGTTAAAGGACCATCCTTGGTCTTGAACAAACAACAGATGCTGTTTGTGGTGAAGACAGCCTGGGTATACCTGACTGAATAGGGTGTGGTATCTCCACCACTGTGACCTGATGATGCTTTGTTTTGTGAACTCAGGTGTGTGAGAAGGAGAAGCTGCTGAGCGAGCGCAACCAGCTGAAGGTCTGTATGTCCGAGCTGTGGCAGAACCTCTCCTTCCTCTCCCAGCAAGTGTGCAGGGAGGTGCAGGGCAGCCAGCCGCCTCCCGTCTCCGCCAGCATCGACCTCACGTCCGCACCGCCGTCGCCTTCCTCCTCCTCCGACGTCTCGTCCCACCAGCCCAGGTCACCCGGGTCACAACGAAGCCAGCCTGCGCGTCTGTCCGACGTGGGTCTGAAGCGACGGGGCGAGGGTAGGCAGTGCAGGGTGGAGGTGTCAGGTCCACGGCAGGAGGGCACAGAGGGTCGGCCGGTGCACGGGTCCACCGAGGAAATATGTAGCCCCACTGTAACGGTGGACTTCTGCCAGGAAATGACTGAGAAATGTACGACAGAGGAACAGAAGCAACAGGACTGTACTTAGAGTCTGCTGGCAAACGGTTTGGTCCACGACACACTTGTCTTGTCTATACCTTGATATTTGAAGTATTTTCTTCTTCTTCTTCTTCTTCTTCTTCTTCTTCTTCTTTTTTTTTTGTAATGGATGACACAAAAGCGTTATCAGCAATACTGTTCAACAGATATTTTTGGACTGGTTTAAAACAAAAGCACTGGCAGCTTTCTCTCTCTCTCTTTCTCTCTCTCTCTCTCTATCATCCTGACTTTTTCTTCCTGTCAGCTTCCCCAGCTCTCTCGTGCATCACGGGAGGTTAAACTCAGGAATCCTGCAGAATGTTCAGTAATGTCCCTGCTAACATGTACATGCACTTTTACTGTAGAGTCCTGTCTAATCTTGATAATTACTTTGGTGCGTTTGCGGTAAATTATTCACGTTTAACCTCTGGATCAGTTTTCACTGTCCACATCTGTCACGTCACGTGCTTTCTTTCTGAGGGTGACATGAGAAGATTGATACCGACCTCATGTGTGAAAGTGTGTTAAATACGCTACAGAGGTGGAGTCAGAACATGGTTAGCCTAGCTTAGCACAATGACCGGTGAAGTGAATTGTGTTTGTTTAATCCAAACATGATGAGATACGTAATGATTTGGGATTTTTTGGAAGAGCGGAAGTTTGAAACTCCAGGATTTCCGGACAGAGAAAGGTTTCTCCATCCACGCAGCACTTAAACAGTGAGCTACCGGATAAACTCGGTCCGGGTTTTTTTTTTTGTTGGATTTTGGAAGAAAAGATGGAGATGGACAAAAAAAAAAAAAAAAAAAAAACAGTGGTGTTCAGACACTGATTCCAAGATGATTGCCACAACTGTCCCCCTGTTTCCCTCCGCTCTTTATGCTAAGCTAGGCTAACGGTGTCCAGACTAATCCTGGACTAATCCTTATTAAATTATTCAGTACATGCTACCACGACAAACGACTCACCTTCTGTGACGTGACTTGACATCTCCAGGTCCTCCAGTGATTGTCGAGCGACACAGGACTTTGCAGTAAAATGTTACCAAAGGTGTGTATTTGTAAAATGTTACACGAGAGGAAATACTCCGATGAATTCTCATTATGCAAAGTTTCATTTTGAAAAACTTCACTTTTACTTTTTCCTCGTACTCAGATGGACGTTTCTACACGTTTCTGTTCTGCCTTTTTTTTTTTTGTTTTTTTTTTTTCATATCTGTGCTAAAGAGATAGAACATTACGAAAACTGAAGCACTGCCCAGAACCTCAGCACTAAACACGAGCAGACGTGTCCAAATAGATTGAAGGACCGCACAGTGGTTTTTTACATTTCTGCTGATCATTGTCCAAAGCCTGCTGCTGTGGTTCTCGCTTGATTTTCTACACTGCAGAAAAGTTGCCAAAACATTACAATGGTCAAACTTGGATGATGCTTTATTTTACAGGTCCCCTGGAAAGAACAGTGCAATTTTGGACAGGTTTTATTGTAGCACTTGTCCCCTCTGTTTTAAATGACACTAAATAATACAACTCAACAAATGTAGAAAATATAGGTTCTGAAAAGCTGATTCACATGACTTAGTTTTCCAGTTATTAAGGTTTTAGCTCTGGAAAAGAAAAATGTAATCTCTGTTACTGTCGCTGTTCAGAACTTCCTGCTCCTTTCTTAAAAATTCAACTTCAAATTATATTTTCATCCTGCATTTTTTGTTTTATATTCATTATATTAGAACTAGAGGGACTGTGAAACAAAGTGTGACATGAAGAAAACACCTATGGATTTCCACTGACCTCAGAAAGTTTGCAGACCCTTCATTTCCCACAAGCTTTATTGTGTTGGAGGTTTCATCTGCTGTTGTTGCCCATCGGTCTAAACTCAGCAATCCATAATGACAAAGTGAAAATTTAGTAAAAATCAAAAACTGAAATCTCTAATTTACAGAAGTATTCAGACCTGTTTTACTGTGTCGCTCCAAACTGTGCTCAGGTGCATCCTGTTTGCTTTAATTAGCCCTGAGTTGTGTCTAGAACTCGACTCGAGTCCACCTGTGACAAATTGAAGTGATTGGACAGAGACACACACACACACACACACACACCTGTTGTATATAAGGTCCCACAGTGTCAGGACTAAAACCAAACCAAGAAGTCCACGCAGCTCTCTGTAGACCTCTGTGATTAAACTGAAACTGAGGTTTAGGCTTAGGAGGGGGCTTCTGTAGCAGCTGATAGGGAGACTGGTCAAAACTAAGGGAAGGTTGAATGGAGGATAAATATAGAGGTTGTTGAAGAAACCCTTCTCCCTGTGGCTGGGGTGATGGTTGACCTTAGCAAACAGCCAGGACGACTCTGGAGCAACTTCAGGACAAGTCTCTGACTGTCCTCGAGTGACTCAGCCAAAGCCCAGACTCAAACCACCACAGAACATTAAAGGGAACTGCCCCAATCCAGGTTTGCAAAGCTTGTAAGAGATGTGAACAAGAAGACTTTAATGTTTTCAGTTAAATGTAAAACACCAAAAATAAAGTGTGCAGGAAGTGAAGGTGTCTGAATAAACTTTCTGAAGCCCATAGCAGTCACTGACTGAAAGAACCTAAACCTCCTGTATGCTGTGCTTTGGAAAATGGATGGCAGCAATGTAAAATGCACATGATCCGTTTTTTTTTTTTTTTTTTTTTTATATGGGATACATATTTAAACACACTGGTTTGGTCATTGAAACAAATCATAAGTGCTCTTTTTGATCTATTTATTTCTATTGTCTTAAAAGTAGTAAGAATTGAGTGTTTGTACTTATGGCAATCATGTATTTCACTACACTGCTCTTGTATTATATTATAAGATAAGACAACATATCCCCACTGAAAGTATTTGTCGGTGTGAGACGCCTTACATGTTCAAATTCACGAAAGCGAAATCGGCTCTCCCCCTGTATGAACCAGTGTCCCTTAATAGTGTGTGTGTGTGTATGTGGTGTGGAGTTCGAAGCTCCAAACAAACACAGTGGCAGCATTATTGATTTAGGGAGATGCCAAATTCATCTGCTGTTTGAAAAGTCGATGGCGAGGCACGTGGCAGGGGGGTGAGCGCTGACCGCCGTCTGCTTGGTTGCTGCCCAGCTCTCACTGTGCTGCCGCGCCGCCAGCCTCACAGTGGCATTTTCTTTTATTTATTTATTTATTTTATTGTATTTTTATTTCATTTTATTTTTTTCAAACACGGGATGCGTTTGGGTCAGGGTGAAGGTGCTGTTATAAACGCAGCCAAGGTCAAAGAAGAATCTGAAACTGCAGATGACAATATTTCATTGCACTTCCAAAAAGAAAAAGAAAAAAAAACAAGGAAAGGAAATGAGTGAATAACCCTTCACGTAAAAAGAGCCGCCGTTTCCTTGTGTGGTTTTGTAAATGTAAAACTTAACAGTTACGGAAAGAAGTGGGGTCAGTTTATAACGAACTGATCTCACCCGCGACATCACACGACAACACGGGGACACTGTTCAGCCAATGATAATCTAATCAGAACGTACTCAGTGCTCGGAAGAACACTGAAGAACACTGCTCAGCTGACTTCTTAATGTGAATTTGTTCATTTAATTTATTTGGACTCTTGGTGGGGAGGGGGGGGCGGTTGGGGGTTGGGGGGGGGGGGGGGGGGTAGTAGAAGAAAATGACCATAGATGTGAAATGTAGGTTCCTACCCTTTTCTTAGAACGGATTTGTTGATGGTTGTATTTTGTTATTGTTGACAATTTCATGAAATTTAAAACAAACAAACAAACAAACAAAAAAAGTCTTGATTTACAAGTCACACATGTACTTAAGTTGTAATATTTTAACTTAAAGGGGAGTGAGTGTGTTTACAATTTTGTGTATTAGCTGTTCTTTTTGTTCTTTTGTAAAGAGATAATTAAGACCTGAGAATTCATTTGAATAGACAAGCTGTTAAAGTTTCACTTTCTTTCTTTTTTTTTTTTTTTTTTTAATATATATATCTATACATAAGTTAAAAATATTGATGACTTTGGGCGAATCTGACAAGTGCAGCTACATTTTCTTGCCTTAGAGGTTACAGAGGCCAAACTATCCAGTAACAGAACAGAACTGCAGCAGTGTCACCAAACACAGACGTGGCCCCTCCTGACCCCTGACCCCTGCTGTATTTGTATTTGATGAGACAGTGGAATTTTTATTTCAGACTTTTTCTTTCACTCTTCATAAAGTTTCCTTTTTCCGACAAATTAATCAGCAAAGTACGCCCCCCCCACCCCAACAAACAAAATGAAGGCAGCTACGCTTGAGTAAACATCAGAATGAGGCACCGTATTGAAATGGAAAATGATTCTGGAAATGGAAAGGATTCTGTGCCTCACTCTGACTTTTTCTTTCTTTTTTCTTTTCTTTTTTTTAGTC
This sequence comes from Toxotes chatareus, assembly GCA_016801885.1. Lineage (NCBI taxonomy): Eukaryota > Metazoa > Chordata > Actinopteri > Toxotidae > Toxotes > Toxotes chatareus. The sequence continues at coordinate 21,448,409 of CM028899.1, forward strand.
AGGAAAACACGTTCGCTCCCTCCTCTCCTCCTCCTGCTAAAATGCTAATGAAACACAGGGTTGTTTCAGCTGCTCGTCAGAGATGTGGAAAGAACAGAACATACTGAAGTTTGTCGCTCTGTCTGCAAATTCCATACAGGTTTTCTGACTGTTAGTCCGTCTTTAAAGCAAAGCACACTGCAGCTCTCTGAGTTATGTGGCATCTGCAACAAACTGTAAGGAAACTGAGGACAGTAGGAGCTGGCAGGATGTTCACAGTGACAGATTCAGTAACACGAGGAGGTTTTGAGTCTCTGCAGGTTGATGGATTTGCAGACTAAAAAAAAAAAAAAAAATGTAAATCAATGAAAAGCTGCCGGGACAACATTCAGTAGCCTACAGTTTGGAAAAACCTCTCAGCAGCAGGAACTGCAAAAACTACTGGACTGGAAAGTAAATAAATTTCAATTAATTTTTGACTTTTTGGAAATGATATATATGGTTCAGTTCCTGTTCAAACCTCGAGCAGAGGTTTTTCAGGGAAGACGTTTTCCATATGGACGTTAGTGTTTTGGAATGAAATGCCTTCAATTTGCAAATTCCAGTACATGGTGGCAGGACGTATCTAATCCAGTCTGTTTACAGAATGTGTCGGGGGCCACTTGAATCTCAGTTTAGTTTTTTTTCTTTTTCTTTCTTTTTTAACAGACTCTTAACACTTATCTACCTGGATAATTCAGCATACCTCTTTTTATGGGTAAGGACTGTACGATAGACATGTAGAAAGTTTCTGTGGCGTTGTTTCTAAACTTTTTACAGTGGTTACATGGTTGTATTTGTAGATTTTTGAGCCATTTTTCCATGTGTTTAGTTTTTTTTCTTGGAGCAATGACTGTTAAATGCAGATTCAGCATTTTCTTTTTTTTTTTTTTTTATATATATATATATATCTTTGAATGTTCAAATGATTTGTTTTGTTAATTTTTTTTGTAAATATTGTGCAACATGTCATGTTTTTGTTCATTTGATATGAAACAGGTTTTAAAAAAAACCAACTTTTTTTGTTGAGAAATAAAACAAAAAGCATGAGAATTCGAAGGTTTGGTGTCGCTGTGCGTGGACTGCATGAAACATCTGGTGACAGGATGTTGCTGTTTTTGTTAAGAAGCATTTAATCTGAATATAATATAAAGTAATGACTGTATATAAATGACTATACAGAGAGACACACTCGTTCTAATCAAGTCTTTGACTTAGAAAATGTACTTTAAGCTTATGAAGTCCATGTTACAGAAGCAAACAGATCCTCTGAGGAGAATGCTCCATAATCCAGTGGTTCTGCACAGTCATAAAAATTCAGCCAACACATGGAATGATGTCCACATTTAAAAAAAAAAAAAAAAAAAAAAAGATACAATTCCTTCCTGTTAGTGCCAACATGTTGGTAGTCTAAGGTGCTTCAAATCCAAAACAGACTGGGCATTGGTCTGTTTTGCCCACAGACCGATCGCTGATACAGTTTCTCCCAGCCGGGCTGTGGAACTCAGCTCCCGTGGACATGACATTTAGCCTTGGCTCATCACTTCTTCATGATAGAGGAGATATCCAGAAACATGCTCTGAGAAAGACAAGGAGACACAAAACACACTTTTAGTTTCAATCTTTTTTTACTCACTCATTCATGATTTCACACACACATTTCTCTAAAAGCTAAAGGTGGAATTTCACACGTGGGAACGACACAGAGGAGGATGACTAAATCCTTTATGTCCACTCGTTTCACAATGAGTTTATGGAGGACGAACAATGCGCCAATTTATAAACTCTTCAGTAAAATCATTACTGATGCTTATTTACACACCACCATTGGTTTGTTTGTCTCACCATTGTTTGTGAGTTGGCCCTATAACACACACACACACACACATATATGGCAGGTATCACAAATAAAACAGACGTGTAGGAACAGCTGTGGATGCAGATGAATTGAAGTATTTCCAAAAGCGTTGCAGCGTTGTCTTCAACATGTTAGATGTTAAACTGATATGTTTAATGCTATTTTCAGTTCATTCCATTTCACAACAATCTGAGCATGAATTAGTAATTAATGTTCAAAGTTTATTCATTTGAAAACATGATTTTGATTCTGTATCTTTCTGTGTTTGTTTAAGATTAGTTAGACCTGTAACTGTATCATACATATCATCTAATTATACATTTGATTTTTTTATTTTTTTTAAATAATTCAAATTTGGGCTCAAAGGTCCATCTGACAATAATCTTTACCATTAATATATATATACAATATTTTTGTTTTGGTATTATTTTATATATTATATATATTATATTATTCACTTCTACTAAAACTATCACTGAAAACTTCTCGTGGATTCTCATGGGTCGTGCCTCTTCCTTATTGCTTGTCTGCTGAGTGTTTCCACTGACCATCATCAGAGGCTGAATGGACAGTGTCTAATAATAAACCTTGTTTTGGCTGATTGTGATAATTTAGTGGACAAAATAGTGAACCTTCTTATTCTATTAGTGGGAAAGCTACGGGGAGACTTCATTTGTTTTGGTTTCTTTGCCAATATACCAACAGATGCTTCATGTTTTATGTGTATAAATATAACTGATACAGATTATTATGCTCCAGACAGCAATGGCAGATGAAACCCAAACGTCTGTGGCCGACTCTGGACCAGTGAGGAACGTGATTCAGACACAAGAGACAGTCTCTTCTCTTTACTTGCCATTGACATCCTCCGGCCTCCGGCAGGCGGCATCATGGGCATGTCTCCCTGCAGGGAGCCTAATTCGTCAGACTCCTCTGAGGTATGTAACGAAGGGCTCGTGGAGCCGCTGATGGAGGACAAGCTCTCAGAGGGTGGCCTCATCATGAAGCTGGTCTTTCTGGGGTTGGGGATCAGGACCTCGCTGGCCATTGACTCCCTTCGCTCATCCTCGTCAAGGTCTCTGATAGTGCTGGGCCTGAAGGTGCTGCTGGGCAGGAGAGCTTCCAGGTGGCTGGGGTGAGGGTGTTCTCCCTCATTGGTTTCCTCTGGTTGGCTTGTTGCACTTCCCTCCGCATTGGACACAGCTGTAGCCCAGGGTGGATGGTGGTCCACCATGGCCATGTGGGCCTCTGGACCTTCATGGGTTTGGGGGGCTTGCATTGCACAGTTCTGGCCAGGCCTGGGTGGCATTCTAGGTTGCAGGCAGATATAGCTGGTCTGATTGTGTCCCAGATGAGCCAAGCTGTTGTGTCTGGGTGCATTCTGGTTGGCTTTGAGCCCACTGCTGTAATGAGGAGGCTTCATGTCCGCCTCTGGAATCACTTTGAAGGTCTGAGTCAAAGGCCCATTGTGAGGTGATAAATTGCTCATTACACAAAGGGCTGGTAAGGACGCCTTCTTCTTGGACTTGTAAATCAAACTGTCGTCCTCCGTGAACCTCTCTCCGTACAGCGTCTGTTTGATTTTCCTCATGCCTAGGTGAGATATTTCCAGGATGTTGAGGAAAAGGGACACACCAGCAATGGCGATCATGAAGACCATGAATATGGTCTTTTCCGTGGGTCTGGAGATGTAACAGTCTACACTGTTGGGGCAAGGCAGCCTCTCACACTTATAGAGTGGCTCCAGTTGGATACCATAGAGTATATACTGGCCCAGGATGAAGCAGACCTCCACCAGAGAGCGTGTCAGGATATGGATGATGTAGGTTCTCAACAGAGAGCCTCTGAGAGGAGCCTTTTTCACCCTCCTCTGCTCATCTAGCCTCCTCAGCTCCCTCTCCATGCGCTTGTGTTCATCCAACGCCAACTCAGCCTCGTCCAGCTCCTCCTTCAACTGCGCCCGTCTGCGGTGGCGCTCCTTCTCCAGCGCTCGGATGCAGTAGAGGGCATGGCCCATGTAGACCAGTGAGGGCGCAGACACGAAGATGACCTGCAGGACCCAGAAGCGAATGAGGGAGATGGGGAAGGCACGGTCGTAGCACACTGCCTTGCAGCCCGGCTGGTCTGTGTTGCAAACAAACTCGGACTGCTCGTCGTCCCACACGTCCTCGGCGGCAGCTCCCAGGATCAACATGCGGAAGATGAAGAGTATGGTAAGCCAGATCTTGCCCACGATGGTGGAATGAATGTGAACCTCTTCTAGGATGCTGCCCAGCAGGTTCCAGTCACCCATGGTCAGCTTCTCACCACTTCACTGCCACATGTCCTCAAACTGCGGAGAAACGGAATGCATGGAAAGATTATGAAAACATGGACACCTGGTTAGAGACGGGTAAAAGGACCTACACTCAGTCCACATAGGCATGCAGCATGCAATGCTGTCATGGGACAAAAGAAAAGCAGACCACATGTTAGATAAGTCTTCCTTTTCAGGGTTTAAAGGCAAAGATCACAGTGGGTTTTTGTTTTTGTAGCTCAGGCCACTGATGTTGCATCGGTCCAAGATGAGGACAGCGTTATCAGACCTGGAAGAATCAGTTGCCAAATACCAGTTTAAATAAAATCCCAGCCAACCTTAACAGAATAAGGTTGGTCTGTGCCTCTTGGTCTCAGCCCCTGTTGTTCCTTTTGAAAATGTAAATCTTAAATAATAATAAATAGTTTTACTTAAAAAGAAAAATGTTCAGTCATTTACTCTAACAGCTGACTATTGTAGTCTCTAGCAAAGGTTACTCAGAAAAGAGGAAACAGTGAATTTGTTGGGGACTATTTTCAGTGGCGGATCAATCCACATTTGGTGCTCTGGTGAGTATTTCTGGCAGCAGGATTGTGTCTGTGGGATTGAGTCAAAATAAACTACAGTGTGTGTGTGTGTGTGTGTGTATGTGTGTGTGTGTGTGTGTGTGTTTGAGGTAATGGAGGAACATGTCACCCACTGCACAGAGGGACAGGATCCATCAGGTTTTGGATACACACACAATACTTGGTAGTAGACCCTTGTTTGAAAAGAAGATAACTCAGCTCCAACCATTTTATCATGTCGGTGATGGTTGAACCACAGGGGGGAAAAAAAGTGCGGCATTCCAACATGTGATGGAAACGAACGTTCATTCGTCCTTTTTTCAAATATATCATTGCCATGACCTGCACCTGATTTCTGGTCAAAAGTCAAATTAAGCTGTGCAATGCCATAGAAACAACATGCTAATTCTGTTTCATGGTGGATTTTCCCCTCTGTGAATATGCAAAAATAAAAATGTATGATCTGGTTTTCTGGGAACGTCAGAAACTCAGCTGGAACCCATCTCTGTCTTTTTTATAATAACAATGACAAATAGAAGTTTAACATTTAGAAAACGGCACTAATGTGTCGCACACTTTTGGGAGCATGACATAACAGCAAATGACTCCGTTCAATGAATCAACCATTTGAGCAGCACTCACAGATCACTGGTATGGGTTTCCTCTTTGCCTCTCGATGCTCTTCATCGTGTTCCTGGGAAATGACAGTGTCTGTGTGGCTACCCCATGGAGGTGTTTGGAGGTCCTCTTGCGCCGGTCCCAAACTCCAGTCCCGGTCCACATCCCTCTGCGCCCCTCTTGTCTTTTGTTTCTCTGTGTGTCTCTGTCTGTGCTGTGGCTCGCCTGTGTGTTGGGAGCGCTCTCCGTGTTACATGCAGGGTTCACAGGATGTGAGCATCGATCGCAATGCACCCCCACCCCTCCCACCCCCACTCCCACCCCTCCCACCCCCACTCCCACTCCCCTCTCCCACGCCAGCGGTGCCAACTCCGACCAGCTCCATCAATATCGGCCTCTCTCTGACAGAGTGAGTTGATATTTGTTTATGACTGCTTTTTTTCACATAGGGTCTGCTCCTGGTGCCCTCAACATAAAGATGTTACTGAGCCAGCAGGGAGAGGCCTTAACGTCAAGGTTCAGCTCCGTTCACCAGTCTATTGTGGATCATGTGGTTTCAGGGATCATGTCCTACCAGCCCTCCTGCACACAGCTCTTAATTTGGTTGGTTGGGGATATTCATGCATGTATCGACTGCCTGGCATCCCTGCTGTGTACATTCAATCCATCAAAGTATGTACAGGTTTGGCATCATTCGGATTTTGGCACAGAATCTGTGAGAAAGCAACCAAATAACGACAAGTTAGTGACCACAACAGGTGGTGGTTTTAGGGTTAGTTGGATCTATTTCTTGACAAACAACAGTTTATCCATCTGCCCGGGTGCTCAGTGATAGCACGGGTTGCCAGATACAGAGAATGACCACGTGTCCTGGTCTATGTACAGGCATGATGGCACCAGACATGGCAAAGTCCCTGTGGCATGATGTTGCACAGTCACTGACTGCTGACAGGCAACTTTGCAAAGGACCTCTGGCAAACTAAAGGCACATCAGTACATTTCTTTTACCATATATATATATGTTACTATATATACAGGTGCATTCCTGTTACTCATAAATAATAATTATGAACCAACAAACATTTCTCTACTGATAATAACAGAAAATAAAAGCCCATTTTCTTCCCATGTTCACCAGCATTACTGAGCAAACCCTGAATAGTATCAATTTAGAAATGTACCTTTACTTACAATCAATATTCTTGCAATTGAACAATTGGTCAGATTATAATTTGTAATGTGAAATGGGTCACTGCGTAGAATTATCACCAACTCTGCAGCTCCCCTTTATCTTCACTGAGCTCTGTAGTGTCTTTTAGCTCATTGTTTTGGTTTTGGTGGACACAAACACCGCTTAGCACCTGCTGTAAATAAATGCTAACACATTCACAGTAAGTTTAGTGAGGCCGTGGGAGGTGCTCACAGCTTGTTTAGTTTAATCACTTTACAGCAGCTTTACAATGACCCAAGATTTTCAAATCCAACCTTTTAAAATGATTATTTTATTTTTTTAATTAAGTCCCACAACCGTAATACGATTAGAACCGGTTCACCATACCAACGCTTGGACTATCTTTTTTAAACCTGAACAGTGTTAATCTGTGGTTTAAAGGACAGTTGAAGAGTTATAACAGGTTCTTATCCACCTCTAACATTAAACATTGTCCTCTGATCCATTTGTAAATAGGAAAATATTGATGGGTGCAGCTTTTAAAACCAAAGGATACAAAGCAAATGTCAACTTCCTTTGCACTTCTGTGAAATCACATTGTGCTTTAACATGTGAATATTTTTTATTTTTTTATGCCCAAATTTAAAGATTTATTTCTCATATATCTGTTTTAAACATCTTCACACTATCAGGACATAGTTTAATTTCAATTTAATTTTAATTTCTTTTCTACAATACACACATTAGTTTGTGTGTGTGGTGCGTTGAGTAGATAAAGTAGTTTAGACCACGATGCACTGCTGTATGTCAAAAACAATGACATGACACAGACAACATGATTTTTTAGCATACTGAGAGCTGACACTATCTTGCTGAGGGAGGTCCACCCCCCCCCCCCAGCACTCAGAGTAAAGCAATAGTACATATTACTGGCTTGATTTGAGAGCCCTGGTGCTTGGCTGCATAAAATGACCAGTTGTGCCCGGAGGGCCTTTAATTAGGTTTCCATCGCGCTCTGACAGAGTCAATGTAGCATTGATTTGATTTTCCCTTCAGAAGCTGCTGCTGCTGTGGTCGCTGAGGCCAAATGCCAGATGTCACACCAGGATCATTGGGTTACACAACCAACGGCTGCTTCATCAGGAGCTCCGCCCCTCACGGGCTGACTGACTGACTGACTGACTGACAGCTGAGCTGCGAGGGCGGGACTTTGTCCAGTCTGTCTGTGTGTTGTCTGACAGGATGCCCAAACTCACCCGCATGGTGGAATGTGAACTGTACATTTATTCAAGTACTTGTTATGATTATTACAATGAGCTCTGTCTCAACAACCTTAACACAAAGTACTGCTAACATGGTAATGCATCAGTAACAATAATCTAATGATTCAGTAATTATTTATTAATATTACAGTGTTTGACATTTTGACAGTTCAGAGAAAAACAGGAAACAGGCTGAGCGAGAGAGAGAGAGAGAGAGAGAGAGGAGGGGGTGACATGTGACTGAGGTCCTTGGCCAGAATCGAACAGTGGATGTTTGAGTGACAGTCTGGGCCTGAAAGTATTTGGACAGTTATACATTTTTTTGTGTTCTCCGGGCTCTATGCTTCAGCACATTCAATCTGAGTAGGTTTACATCCGTACAGAAAGAACTGTGTGGGAGACAGAGCCCTTTAAACACACTGTACCTAAAGTTTAGGGGGTCAAAAATAATTCGACAAATCCTCAAACAGAGGAAAACAACTACACAAAGTCTTCAATCCGTGGACGTCAGCAAAGGGCTTGTATGCTCCCTGGTGATGCTCTCCCTGGCTACCCTCAGCTCTCGCTTATTGTTGTGGGGTCTTTCTGCTGGTTTTCAGTAAGTGAAATGCAGCTCAATCAGCCGTTCAGAGATATAATGCCTCTTCAACCCGGAGAGCTCTTTGACTGCATTACTTCACCTCTCAGGATGAGTTTCCTGCTGAATGATGTTGTCCCGTGATGAGTTTGGATGCATGTGGCTGAAAAACAGAAAGCTCCTGCAGACCTCCGCACTCATCCTGTTGCTTCCATCAACAGTGAAATCATCAATAAATACCAGTGTGCCAGTTCCACTGGCAGCCATCCATGCCCAAATAATAACAGAGAACCAGCACCATGTTTGACAGATGAGGTGGTAGCTTCAGGTCATGAGCTCCTCCTTTTTTTTTTTTACCTCCTCCTTTTCCCTCTTTGCATCATTTAAATAGAGATAGAGGTTTATTTGTTTCATCAGTCCACAGAACTTTGCTTCAGAGCTCCATCTTTTGGATGTTTTTGCAAACTGCAGCCTGATCTTTCTGTTTTTGAGGCTTAACATGAGCGTGCATGTTGTGGTGAATGATCTGAGGCAGTGGTGTACAGGACGTGAAGTGGAAGTAATACCTCTCCTTTCATCTCAGGACAGCGTTCTATCCCATAAAGGATCTGATGTTACCTGTTTGCTTTATCCTGTAATTAACTGCCCTCTTGTGGCCACAGATGGCTGATGTCTCTGGAAGCTAGGTTGACTACCAGATGCTGCATCGATCGTTTGTCATTTTCGTGGGCTAGACTATATTAGGGAAACAAACAATAATCCCTCTTATTTACAAACGCCTGTGTACGTGGAGTGATGCTGCATATGGAGAGACCACCAGCTTAGTGTCGTTCGCAAATGATTCATGCAGAAGAACAAATCTTCTGCATGAACAAACTGAGCTGAATCACTTCCTGAAAGGATCCGTTCATTTCTCAGTTCAGTTGAGCTCTAGGGCATTTGGGTGTGTTCATATCAGGGTAGATATTTTATTGATCCCAGAGCAACATTACTTTGCCACGGCAGCAACACACGAACTACAGTACAACACAACATGTCACAAGAAACAAGCCGCAATAGAACAAAATAATTAGTGGCAGAATAAAATATACATAAATGTCAACAAACTTATGAATAGCATTAAAAGATGTGAATTACAGTAATAAATATGACAATACATGTCAGCAGAACATATGCATGGAGTTGAATACATGAATGGCAGAACACAGAATGAAGACATGGCAGAAATAAAAGGGTAGAGTCAATACAGGTGGAACAGAGGGACAGAGGACACGTTCAATAAAAAAAGTATGTTTTTTTCACAGATGAGTTTTTAGCTTTATCACATCTTAATGAACAGCTCTGAACATCGATACTCTTCCTTGGGTGAGAAAATTTGCGCCATCGTGTCTTTAAAATCAGACATGCCCCCGGATGCATATGACGTAGGGCCGTGCGTCATTAAAGGCGTAGCTCATATCACAATGGGAAGCTGGTCTCAGTGTTTAAATGTCCAAACAAGTTAAAAGCAAAGTTAATCCCATTCTCTGTCAATATCCCTTCAGCATTGGTCACTGTCAGGGTACGTCGAGTGTTCTGCATTGTCATTGGTCTTCAGCTTCTGAAGCTCCTCCTCCAGCGTGCTGATTCGCTGCAGCAGCTCCTTCCTGTCCTGCTGGGCCTTTAGCTCCGTCTGCTGCTCCACCTCCACAATCTTCCTCTCGTACCAGCGCTCCAACTGAGTGGACACCGTCTCAAAGAAACGCTGCGTTACCTGAGGAAAGGAACAACAACCTTCATGTGGACTGAAGTTTAGGAATAGTCCAACATTTTGGACTATTCATGCTTATTTTCATTCTGAGACTGAGATGAGAAGATCGATATCAGTCTCTCTGTGTGTTAAATACAAGGCAAGAGCCAGAAGGTGATTAGCCTAGCTTAGCATAAAGACTGGAAATAGGGGGAATAACTAGCCTGGTTCTGTCCAAAGGTCAAAAATACACCAACCAAACACTCCGTGTTCCCAGCTTGGCAACCTGTCACTGTTCACCGTGGAGGCCAGTTCCTCATCCCACCAATTAGTCCACTCACCTCCATTGCATGCAGATTTTTCCTCTCCTGGTTGAACGTGGGCTCAGCAGGACGGTCGATGAAGAACTCCAGCGTTCTGGTTCTGTCAGTGTGTATCTCCGTCTGCCTGTGGGTACTAATCAGCTCTCCAAAGGGTTTCCTATCATAGCTGTGTTCATGGATCAGCCCAGGTCCCCGGTCACTGATGCTGGACCGGCTGCTGCTGCTTGAGAAGCCCTCCTCACACAATGGCACCACTGCTGCCATGAGATTGTTCTGCACCCCTGGAGGTTGCCAGAGGGGGTCAGCAGAGCCCAGAGGGAGGCCTGAGGTTTGTTTGACAGCAGGCAGAGGAAACAGGGCTGTGTTCTCATAGTCGTCTGAGAGGAGTGAGGTTAGAGGAAAAAATGAGTAAGGTTTTTCTTTCATAGTTCCTCAACAGTCAGTCAGTTTGTGTCAATGACAGGTAACTGGGAGCCTGTTGATGCTGTTGCAGTGATAACAGCCATAAATCACTGCTGAATGCCTCTTTAAGATGCTCTCCACTGCTGACTGCATGGAAGAAGCTTTGAACTTACCTGGTGACCTGTCCACTCTCATTTCAAAGTATGTCCTCCTCCCCATCTGCTCCTTCTCGAGGCTTCTCAGACTGCAGGCAGACTTGGATGGCAGGATGTTGACATAGTTCGCCAGTGAAGTGCTGCTGTCTCCTGATAGCACAGACAGCAGGGGGAGGGTTTCCAGATCAGCGTCTGCCACGGACTGCTCCACAGACGGTGAGGGGAGCAGTTTGTAGTACTGGACTTTAGCTGGGATGTGGACATCCATGTCCTTTAGGTGAGACATGCACCACCTCTTCAGTTCATGACTCACTGCTGCCTGTTGGAGAGAGGAAACAAAGCTGCTGTATGATCAAACATGACATGAGATCCTCCCACACTGTCCCTGCACAGAAAGAAATCCAGAGGCAGCTGGAAGCTGGAGGTGATACCTGTGTCTTCAGAGCTTCCTGTCTGTCCCGGGAAGCTCTCTCCTCCATCCTGTAAATCATGTCCTTCCTCTCTGATGCTGCTCTTTCCTGATTCAGCATGTTCAACACTTTAATCTGCTCAAAGCAAAGAGAAAGAAACATCGTGGACTGTGGAAAATGCTGAGTCAACCAGTGACGAGATGATTTTGGAAGTTCCTGCATTTTTAATTTCACCTGAAATGAAGATTTACAACAGAATAAAGTTGATGAATCTTTGTGCAGTGATAGCGGCCCCTGTATTCATGTTCTCCAGCAGGTGTGAATTTATAGAACCAGCTGACAGTGTTGCTGCTGAGTCTTAGCTCAGTGCTTAGATACTGAGAAATTAACTGGTATTAAACTTTTGAAAACCCAAACTGAATCACTGGTTTAAGGCCCTGAAGGTGTGGGAGTCATGTGAAGCCTTGATCTGTTCTCGGGGACAGAGTTGAGAGTGGACCTGGTGCCTGTTCCTTTGGTCCATTTTGGCCAATCTGCTGTGGACCTGCTCCTGGACGTTCAGAATGTGCAGCCTCATCTCCTCCTGCGTGGCTTTCATTTCACCCTCCAGCTTCTTGAGCAAGGGCTTACAGTGGCATCCGCTGGCTGGTGCCTGATGGGAACAGACAAAAGTCATAAAGTGCACACTCAGCAAAAAGGCAAAATGGTCTGTCTTTGATAGCGGACTCATCAGTAACCTGTCTAATGTTGCCGTCCTTGTCACGGTACAGTGTGTAAAGCTGATAGGTTTTTCCATTCTGAGCAGAACCGTCTTCGCCATCGTCACAGAGCAGATCCCTTGCAATGTGGAAGTCGTTCTTGCCTGTTCTCCGGTCATCTTCATCCACAGCCTTCAAAGGAGTGACAGTAACACACTGTTACAGTCATACGCTGTCTTAAATGGAAAGTCCCATTTGTTTTCATACACTCTGCAGAGGGGTTATAACATGAGACTGGTCTTAGAGAATGAATAAAATAACTGATACAAGCTGAGCCTGCTGATCCCTGACCCACCTGCTTCTTGACTCTCCTCCTCTTGCAGCGGCTGTAGGGGCTGCTGATGGTAGTCTGGGTCTTGAGGCCGTGCTGCTGCTGCTGCTGCTGCCATCGCTGAGGACACACCTCCACAGCAGCTCTGCTCTCCATCTGTTCACTGCTGATACATTCCTCCACCACAGAACTGCTGTCCTCCTCAGGACACACGGACAACAAAAGGAACAGTGTCCTATTTAATTCACATGCAAAATAAAAATTGCACTCTTTGAAACACTGATGCCAAATCCAAGAGTCAGCTCCACAAGCTGTAAAAGACTTTGTCTGGTGTTTGGTGGTTTCTTACTTTGTTGGGTAAGACTTCTACTCTGATCACAGACTGGGTCCTGCGCTCAGCTATCAGTCTCTCTCTTCGTTTCCTTATCGTCCTTCCTCGCATGAAGCAATGCACCTGAAGACAACAACTGTGAACGTTAAGCTCCAAAAAAAAAAAAAGAGTTTCTAATGACAGTTTCTAATGCTGTCAAAATACACACCAGCATCTGGATTCAAATGATCTGTCTGACACAAGAATATGAGCCAATAATATCTAGACTATGTTTTATATTGAGGACACCAACCTGAGGAGCCCTGGCCAGGAGAAGGGCCACCTCTTTATGATTGTGGTCTCTGGCCTTGTCAAGTGCTGTTTTCCCTGCCTGGGAGGAACACATCAGATTATTGTTATAAGCACTATTTGTTACTGTGCCTCAGACATGAGGAGAACGAGTCTGTTGTGTTTCCTTTGTAAAATGGAACTTACATTGTTTCTGATTTTCCCATCAGTTCCTGCCTCCAGTAAGAGCTGAACCATCTTCTTATGGTTCAGAGCAGCAGCCACATGGAGAGCTGTGTCCCCTGCCTACAGACAAAACACAGACACCGACCCTGTCTCCCAGAAATGACCGGGATATACAACTAATGTGCAACAGCAAGTTTTAAAGGAGACGCAGTTGTGATCCCCGATGAGGATTTGTTATGACATTACGTATTTGATCACTGACATACTGCACCTGGTTTCTCTCTGTCACTGAGCACAGTGAACTCAGCAGGATCTTCACCAGGGTCAGGTTGTTGTAGCGAGCAGCCACGTGCAAACAGGTGTCACCCACCTGGAAACCGAAGCAGAGTCCTCAGTTTGAACCTTGTTACTATACTTCAGCCGCCTCAGTGTCAGAGCGTCAGAGAGTCGACTACTGTCAGCTACTGCATTGTGGGATGCAGAGGGAGGGAGGACTCACGTTGTTCTTGGCTTCGGGCGTGGATCCTCCGAGCAGCAGGAGGCGAGCGGTCTGTGCGTGTGCGTTCTGACAGGCCAGGTGCAGGGCTGTGTTTCCTGCCTGAATCAACAGTCACTACAGAGTGAGGGCAGCTATACTATGGGCTTTCATTTGGATCTGGATAGTTGGTGACCATCATCTCTAAAAGGACTTTCTAACAACACAACTGTATTATTAATGTACATATACTGAAAATATATATTGTGTTTTAGTGACTGACGTGATTCTGTATTTACATCTTTAACTACAAACCAAATAAAGACTACAAGAGTGAAATACACTGCAGTTCTCCTCACTGAAAGTCCACTCCTTTGCTGCTTTAGCTTTGACTGATGTTCATTTGTGGTTTCTTTACATTAGAATAAACTCCACCTGCTGTGAACATCATGATCAGCTCCACAGGGGGCCCATTTTCTGAATCCTTTGGTTTGTTTTTTTGTACTCTTTGTGGACATTTGGAGCTTTGGTACTCTTGTTTAGTTTCTTTAGTTCTGTTAGCAGTTCTGGTTGTGTTTCTCTAGTTAAATTACTCTTGTTCTGGGTTTTTGAGTTTTGGTTGTGTATTTCCTGTTTTATTTTGAAGACTCGTCCTTGTATCTTGTCTTACTCTTCTTCCTGTCTTTGTCCGGTTTCCCTCCTTTTTTGATCGCCTGCCCTGCCTTAATTGGTTTCACCTGTTGCTTGTTTCCCTAGTGTATCAAAGTCTTAAGATTCCCTCGTCCACTTGTCAGTTCATCTGTTGTCATTCCCTCTGTCTGTGTCTGTTCTGGAGTCTGCATCTCAGCCTGTGTCTGTACCCAAGTCTGTTCTTGCCTTGTTTGTACCTGCTGTCTGCATCTTGGAGTATTTGCTTGTCAGCTGCCCTGCCCTTTATGTTACCTGTTTCTCTGCCTGAGTTTTTCCTCCTGGCCTTGTCTTCAGTTACCTTGTTTTTCACAAATAAGGACTTTTGAGTTTTGGACCTAAATCCCTGTTTCTGAAGGATTTCCTACTTCACAGACTGTTCCAATGATTTTGAGTTTAAATAAAAGACTTTTAGCTGACTCATCCGTCTGTCCTGGGGTTTATACATTTGGTCCCTCTTCCCTCGTGTTCACTACTGAACCATAACAGTGAAAGGCCATAAGATGTGGAGAGTCTCAGAAACACTAAATAACTGGACCGTGTGTTGGTAAAATTCATGTTGTCACATATGAAGCATTATTATTGTCCTACCTTGTTCCTGGCGTGTACATCAGCTCCTGTTTTGACCAGCAGTTTGACACACTGAGAGAAACCATGCCAAGACACCTCATGCAGCGCAGTGTTGCCGTCCTCAAGCAGACATTGGACATAGCATTGCCATTACAAACCATCATCATACTGTCAGTGACAGTATGTCCTGTGGGAGTGTGAATGAGTTTTGACGTGTTCTGTGTGTCCACCCACTCACTCTGTCCTGCAGGTCGACAGCACAGCCTCCCTGGATCAGAGCCGCCATGACATCACTGTTTCCCCACCATGGCAGCTCGGTGCAGGGCCGTCTGGTGACCCGGGCCCTGGCGTGATGATGTTGGGACATGGTTCAGAGCCTGTTCATTCATCACTGCTGACACACACAGATTTATATACACAGGACTAAGTACATATCTGTGTGTCCATACATGTACATGACAAATATACATTTATGTACAGTATACCACAGCAGCAGCAGCAGCAGCAGCAGCAGTTTTCAGTGGAAAAGCTCTGATAAAACCTGTTTGAGACCAGCGGATGAATGTAGTGGAGCATTTAGCAGCTAAACAGGCAGATCATTTCCTCTCAGGAGGAGGTGGAGACCAAACCAGAGCTAAAAGGAGCCTGAATATTGCCCTTCTATTCATCAGGTGGACACAAACTGGACTCCTGATGAGTGATACTGTTGATCTGTGGCTGCTGGCTGTGTAAATTAAGGGACTGAAAACAGAGCATTAACAAACCAGGATTCAAAGAGTTAGAGCTGCGTTACTGTAAAATTTATTTCAGGAGTCACATGTCTGACCCCCTGAACCAATATGGAATTTCTTTTAGCTCTGGTTTGATCCTAAGAAAAATCCCTGACTCTTTTTTTTATATCAATACTCTAATTTTTAATTTAATAATAATAAAATGAAATTCAAGCCATAGATTCCAGCCGTCGTCTGTCACACTCACACCTAGCATGTTGTTGGCATGTTCACTTAATAACACTGACCTGATTTCTGTCACGCTGGCTGACTGTCCTGCTCCTTTGATGTTGAAGCATCTGACCCAGATGACAAAGGATTTCATGTCAGAGCTGCAGAGCTCAGATTATGCTCTATGCCAAGGGTCGACCTTTAATCTTTGCTGCTGATTATAAACAGTCTTGAACCCAAAGCATGTGTAGATACAACACTGAAACTCCAGGCCTCATCAGTCCCTCTCTCTCTGTTCTCTCCACTAATCCTGTGTATCACATATCACACATAGTTGTTCTCATGTTTGTCTGTATGAATACACAGTGTGATCCCACTTAATCAAGGGTTGCTGTATATATTTGTAATTACAGGTTTTACTTATTGCTCTTTAATTACAACCAAATTAGCGCTTACTGGAAACGTACATATACATACACGCTGCTTTTATCCTCACCTTTTTAATGCAGGGCCAGTCAGAACTTTTTAAACACTGACCTTTGTGTTGACATGTGGATGTTAGACTTTACTACTTAAGCATAAATCTGTTTGGAGCCTGTATCAGAAATCTCTCGTCTATTTTCATGTAAATGCAGATTACAGAACAAAGGGGAACTGTGCTTTCTGGGCCAGCATTAACTGATGTGTTCCAAGGGTCAAAGGTCACCTCTGGCTCAGTAGAAAGTACTTGCATTTTATCTGCATTTCCCCCCATCACCCAGTACAATCTCTTCTACCTCCACCTTCCTGGGTTTTCTATTGCATTTTTGCATGAGTGTCGTGGTCACACTAAGACTGTCAGGTTTTGGTCTCTGCACAGGCAGGATTGTACCAGACCTGTTTTGATAAATACAGCCGCCTGGGTTCACTACACATGCTAATGCTGCGGCAAGGTTCTAGATGGAAAGATCAATGATGTTTGTCAAGAAATTACTTAATGCTTTTTAGGAAACTTAATCTCTGTCTGGATTATTTTCTCCTGCAGTTTTTTTTTTTTTTTTTTGTCTGGTCCACAAGTTTTTATGCTCTTGTACCAAGTGAGAAGGAGGATGAACAATATACAGGTGTTTGACAGCAGAGACCAGGGTTTACTTCCTCTGTCCTGTGTGTGGTTCAGTTCAGGCAACAAAAACTCTTTGGTTAAGAAGAGTGGGTTAACACATCCTGTTTGGTGCTTCCAGTCACTGCTGAAGTTTTCACTATTTAACCTAGACCTCCATCTTCCCTCTAACCTTCACCAGAAGCTGTGAGGACCTGAACACAACCATCAAACATTTCACAAAAAGGTAACAAAAGAAACATGTCAGTTGACATTTCCTCATCAGGCTCACTAAATTAGTTGTAAGCAAATATAATTTTTAGGAGACAGTGTTGAAGATGTTTGTGTCACCTTCTTAAAGAAGCTAAACAAATTTCATTGACACAAATGAGAAGCATCGTCCACATGTTTTACCTCAACCTCCATAGAGTCTGCAGACTCCTGTTACTCTCTGTGGAAGCAAAGGAAAAAAAAAAGAAAAGAAAAAAAGGAGCATCCAAGCAAAATCCACACAAACGAGCCTTTGAAAGAGCTGGTAGCTGGTGTCTGTGGTGAGTAAGAGGATGATGATGCTGCTGCAGCAACAACAGGCTGACTGCTCAGTGTGAGACTGTGTGTGCAGAGAGGATGACAGATGCTGCAGAGCACTACAGCTTAAAGAGAGAGAGAGAGAGAGAGAGGGAGAGAGAGAGGGAAACCTTCCATCTACACATGCAGACTTTCATGTAAAAAGGTTTATGACCAGTTGATCTGTGATGTGAAATTACAGCAGGGTGTCAGCTGATGTCTAGCTCGTCTGGGGAATAGTGTGCTTTGTATGTCCAGTACACACACAGACACACAGACACAAAGACACACACACACACGTCTTTGCTGCATCTTTCTGAAATGCATTCCATGAGGATTAAGATCAGGACACATAGATGAAATCTCTGTCGTATCCTGCGTCACTGAAAGTTGTTGTCTTTTTAATCTAAGCTTTTGTTTCACATGATGAATAAATAAATAAGTAATAGGACTGAGAACAGAAATCTGGAGCTTCACTGAGATTCAGCTAAGGTCACAGTATAATGACAGCTGGGTTACTTGGTGTGCAGCTTGTATCAAACATGAAAATCCACTGGTCGGACTTCAGAGATGATCAGAGGCATCAGTACATGACAAGCCTGTCAGGCATGTTATTCACTTCTTGTCATGTTCACAGTGTTATGATATACACACACATTCACTGAGATGTAAACTAAGTGACATTCACACCAGTAGTTTGGTTGCTTTGGTCTGTGAGTCCATTGTCCACAAACCAAACCAGGATTCATCCGTTTCCTGAAGCAGCTCAGAGCTGATGAGGTCATGAGTCACGTGACCACTAGAGGTCACTGTGACACAAAAAAATCTCAGCTTTAGATCCACTGAGGAGTTTTTTTCTGGACTTTCAAACACATCATGGTTTTCTTTAGCAGGTGGAGTCTGCTCAGCTGTATCATTATCTGACCCTAGTAAGAAATTTGTTTTGTAGCACTTACTTGCCTACTAACAAACTGATGATCTTTTAAATCTCTAAGTGAACAGGTTCAGTTGGAACAGCACCATGATAAAGTTGAAACACACATCAATGAAGCTTAACCAATTCACTGCAAACTTTAAAAAACATTTTACTGACAATGAAGGTGATGGAAGTTGTAGCCTGAAGAGCACATGACACACAGGTGACCTGCAGCCTCAGAGAAATTTACAGGAATAAAACTGAAACCAGGAAACCGGTTTTCAGGGAAACACAGAAGCTGGCAGACTGCCATGGAATGAAACATTTCATGCACAAACACTTTTCTATCTCTCAGTGATGTATTGATTTTCTGATGGTTTTCAACTGAACTCATGCTTCTGATTGCTTCAGTCAGTTCACCTGTTCCTCATCAAGCCATCAGTCATCAGTCCTGCAGTATTTAAACTCCAGTCTCCAGTTGTCCAGTCTCTCATTGTCAGATCATTCAGTCCATCTATGTGGTAAACATTTCAGACCCTCCTAGTTCTGCTGTGGTTTCCTCATGTTACCTGATACTGATTCATGTCTCCTGTGCTGCAGGATCACACCAACCTGTTTGCTCACTGCCTGAACCTCCTGTTCTACTCTCACCCTCACACTCACCCACCTCCCTGTAACACTACACTCCTGGCCAGACTCCCTTTGGTGGTCTCACTGCTCTGCCCCCTGCTGCCTGCTGTCATCAAGCCATCTACTACCTTGTTAGAATAAAGACTGTTCAGTGTTCAGTGTTTTGGGTTCACAGAACAACAGTTCCGCTCTCTGTCCCCTTAGAAACCTTTAGTCCAGCCATGATTTGATGCTGACAAAGCTCCTCTTTGCTCACAACAACAATTTGACCTCTGACACTTTTACTTTGACATATCTGCCTCTATCACAGTGCTGCTCAGTGAGCAATGATCTGCTGGAAACCTATTTCTAACAGGTGAACTCTGGCTGCAGGTTAAGCTGGTTGAACGAGCCTCTGATGAGCAGATCAAACACACCTGAGAAAATAAGTGTGCACGAACTGAGGGACTGTACTGTTCAGCTTTGTTAAAGGACATAACCCTGTTGCAGTTACAAAACAAATATTTATTTCCTCATAGCAACAAAATGAACGAGCCTGAGCACATCTTTATCTCTGTCTTAAATAAATATTAAGAACATACTCGTTCATCCAGTTAGTTCAGTGAAGCTCAGAGGAAACACAGGACAGGATTTCTAATGCAGACTCACAGTCTGTTTTGCCCAGAAAGTAAATCTACAAGAAGCAGAAGATGCTGCTAAAACTTTTAATTCACTGTTTTCTTCTGTCAACAGCTGAATGTGGTGAGTGACATTTCTTCAGTGCTACTGTTGAGTTACTGTTCTGAGTCACCGCAGTGTTTGTACACATACTGTGCACCAGGTGAATTAGAAGCAGAACCAAGACTGTGAAAAACTTCTTGTCCATTTTCTTGTCAAGTCAGTTGTACATTGTTCAGTCTCTTAGGAAGAGAAGAGTATTTTTAAGTATATTTCATCTGTTTGTGCTCTATTTCATCAGTTTGTTCATTGTTGTGGAGGTTAGATTTGTTACTTTCACTTTTGAAAACTTAAAGCAGTTTCTGAACCAGCAGAAGAAAATTCAATCCTTAAACTGATCTCTGATCAGGAGCTGTGCATTTTAAATTCAGGACTTTAACTTGAGAAACACAGTGAATCTGCTTTCTGAAGCAGCAGAAAAAATTCAATCCTTAAACTGATGTGTTGTTCTGATCATGTGTGGAGCAAACTGTCACAGCAGCAACATCTCATCAGTCTTCTTAACTTTATTTGATTAGTTTTGAGACAGGATTGTGATTATGCTGCACTCAGTTGGATTTATCTGAGGCTTCAATCACTGAATCATTCAATCAAAACTTGTGATAGATTTATATGTGATATTGTTGGATCAGTACCAGGATCACATTTATGTGACAGTATGAAGATGAAGTGTCCTCTGAGGGAAAGTGGATTCCCAAACTGTCAGTGTGTCATGACAGACAGAGCTCTGTGTTTAAAGGGATGAGAGTAATTAATGTGATTGACCTTGATGTCACAGCCTCTAACACACTCTCTGAAATGTATGATAATGGATTCTCTCTGATCCCAGCTAGTATGTCTTTGTGTCACAGGTTTACAAACCTGTGACACAGAGACACATTTGTAATGTCCTCTCTGCACTGGACAGAGCTCACAGGACAGAGTGACCTGACTCTGAGTTTTGACCCTTCAAATGTCTTTTCTTCTTCAGGTTCCCACTCTCTGGTCTTCATGTCTACAGGACGTGTGCAGCCTGGAGGTCGACCTTCATTTGAGCAACTCACTGTATTTGATGGAGTTCCCATCTCTCACTGTGACAGCTCCTCCTGGACAGAACAGCTCAAACCTGAGCTGGAATCAAAAAACTTACCAGGAAACTGTCAGGAAGCAGGTTATAATGTCCTAGAATCTCTCCACCAGATTCCTGCACTTATCAACATCACAGTGTGTAAGTATTTGTGACATGTTCCAGTGTTGGTGAGGGGCCGTCTGATATTCTGCACCAAAACCAAGAAGTTCATCTTGTAGTCCTGTTTTACAGATGTTGTACAGCGGAGACGTGGCTGCATCCAGTCAGCCAGTGGGACTGTCTCAGTGTTTGAAGCCTGGGCAGTGAATGGGATGGACTTCATCAGCTTTGACCCTGAGTCTCAGAGCTGGACGTCCCAGTCTCCCTCTGCTACAACAGTTAAACAGCTTTGGAACAGCATGAAAGAAATGAACTCTGCCTATAGACAGTTCATCAGAGGACAATGTCCACAGATGATGGAGAGAATTCAACTAAGAGCAATAAACCCACACACAGGTGAGATGGAGCAGTACCATTACTGTGCACATGACATACAAACACACACACACACACACACACACACACACACAAAGGGTGCACTTCCACCTAAAGATCCTGATACTTTAGAACCAGAGGAACTTTCCTGGCACTAAAAGTTCCTTGTTGTTGTTGTTTCCTGTTTGTGTTTCCACCACATGTGAAGAACCAGGTAGATCATGCAAATTAGACCCATGAAGAATCAAAACATCACAGAGGTGTTTGAATGAATGAATGAAAAACACAGAGTTCATGTAAAGGTTCCTGTTCCCTGGGGAAAGTTCCTGTGGGTGAAACACTAAGAGGAAGGTTGATACAGTGAAGATACTGTAATAGTGTGAAGTGGCAGGAACGCAGGTAGAAGAAACTCACACTGGTAGAAGGAACACCAGGAAAACTGGAAGAACACAAAGGAACCCAACCAGGAACAGAACAGATGAACAGATCAGGAATGAAGGGAACATTGGATGGTGAGATCCTCTCACTCTGACCCTGATCCTGATCTTTGGTGTTACTTTATTTCTCTCCAGAGCTGCATATATTTGCGAAGCCCGTTCCTAACACAGCCCAGGCTCTGCTCAGATGTCACGTGATGAGTACTGACAGATCAGTGAGCTCAGTGTATCTGACTGGAGACGGGGCTTCCAAAGCCAACTGGATCACAGTGACCGGACCACTGCCTTCTGAAGATGGATCTGTGATCCTCAGGCTGACAGCTGGGATCTCCCTGAACCAGGACACATACAGCTGCACAGTACAAACAGGAGGACACAACATTACTGTCTCTTGGGGTGAGACCTTTTGATGTTTGAAAACTTACACACTTATTTATTTATGAACCATTCAACTGAACACAGTGAAATATTGGTTTACAGTCCTTTAGTTAAGTTTCAGAGGATGAGGGTCTAAAATCCTCTGAGTCCAAACTTCCTATCTTTCATTACAGATGGGAATTCTCTTGATGGCAGACACCTTATACAGACAAGTTTGTACTGGAAAATGCTGACGATAATCCTTGGATTCATTTGCATGGGATTCATGGTCACCATTTCATTCTGTGCAACAATATCATTGATTAATTGTGGTAAGATTCTTTTATTTATTTCTACTCTCAGGCTTTATAAGAGTTGACGTTAATAAACTCAGTTCTGCAGCTAGATCTTGACCAGTGTATCAGCCAAGACAATATGTCTTGTCTATGTTGCAATTATAAATCTGTAAAATACAAAGCGCTGTAACAATCCCAAAAAAACAGAATAAAAATTATTTCATGATTTATGTCAAAGGACAAAAGAAATAATTTGCTATCAGATTCTTTAAACCATCAGTTGAAGACACTGATAAGTGTTGATCAGAGTCTATATAAGATAAGATAAGACTTTATTGATCCCATAAAGGGAAATTTACTTGTTGGGCAGCTCACAAGAAAAACAGGAAAAAAGGATAAAGTGCAGAAAAATGAGAAGTGTGCATGCAATTCAAGTACAAAAAAATGTGCAACAAATTGTGTATTTACAATCTAAAAAAAAAGTTACAGAACCAGTATACAAAATACAAAAACAGTGAAAAACTGGCTATATACAAACTTGCATGATGATGGAGGGGTGATGAGTAGGATACTGTGGGAAAATATTGATATATGAAAACATATGAAAAAAAAAGTATTGCACAGTCCCACCATGGACAGATGAAAAGTTAGACCAGACAAGAGTACAACTAAACAGTTGAGTTGTACAGTCTGACAGCAGAGGGAATGAAGGACCTGCGGTAGCGCTCCTTCCTACACTGTGGATGTCTAAGTCTGCTGCTGAAGGAGCTGCTCAGCACCTCCACAGTATGGTGCAGGGGGTGAGAGGTGTTGTCCATAATGGATGTCAGCTTGGCTAACATCCTCCTCTCACCCACCTCCTCCACAGTGTCCAGTGGGTAGCCCAAGACAGAGCTGGCCTTCCTGACCAGCTTCAGTCTCTTCCTGTCTCCCCAGTAGACCACAGCATAATGGACAGCGGAGGCTACCACAGAGTCATAGAATGAAATATGATTCTATTTAAAACCTACACGTGGTCACATCAGCAAGCTATATTTCGATGGTTACAACACAAGTCTTTGCAAAATGAGATGTAACTGTCAGTGTTTTCTAACTGTGATTCTAATTTTGCTTGTAGTCAAAAAGAAGCGCCATCCTTCTCCACCACCTCCGGATCATTCAGATCACCACCAGATGATCTGAATGAGTGAAAACTATCCAGAACTGCAAAATATTATCACTGCATAGAGTGCCAGGAGAAATGGGAGGGGGAGACTGCAAGCTATTATGACCCAAACGTATTCTCTCTTCAAGATGATGAAGCAAATACATAATGAAGGATTGTAAATAGCTTCATTTGTACAGAGCTTTTGTCACAACTGCTGCCAAGCAACACAGGGGACTGGACCCAAAGGCAGACACTAGAGAGACAAAAGGTCAAAACACAGAGAAGACAGGAAGAAACAAGGAACCAAAGAGAAGAACACAGCAACAAACATGATGCTCTGACAAGGAACGAAGGAAGTCAGTTAGTATGAATAGTGCAGGGATGAAGTGGGGGGAACAGGTGTGTGGATAGGTGCCCTCACAAACCATCCTCTCTTTCACCAGCCAGTGGTACACAGTGGCTGTGCTGTCTGAGGGCTGTAGAAATGCATTCTGGGACATAACTGGCTAATAAAGGGAAGTGTTATTTATGTGTGTATATAATGTAGAAACAAAGCTAATTATTTTTTCTGAAGTTCATATTTCCTGTTTTTGTACGACTAGTTTTCTACAGCTCTCTCCTGCCATGTGCAGCATCTCTCACTGTATTGATTATGATCCTGTTGTTTATCACTGTTACTGTGAAGCTTCTGTGAGATCTCTGCTTTAGACTGACACATCCTCAGCTCCTCATGTTAACGTGCTACGATTCTGCTGCAGCAAAACACATTTTAGGGGAAATTTGCTGCAACACAATCATTGTGTGTAGGCTTTGAATACAGAGACAAAGAGGCTGTTAAAGATGTGTTTACACCAGTTTGGTCTCATTTAAAAGAAACAAAGAAATAAAAAAAATACTAAAACAGTATTACTCTAAAAGCAATTGGAAAAAATGCAAGAAAAAAGTATAAACCAAGTTAATCATTTGGTAATAACATTTATCTTTTCTTTTTTCTTTTGTGTCTCAGAATGATGCTTTAACTGTGTGCGTTGTGGGGAAAGGCTGCCTGGGTTTCTTTCACATCTTGCACAGTTGTATTTCATGTTGTGTTTTCGTGTCCTTTCATGTTTGAAACAATAAGAACTTTGTGTCCATAAGTCACTGCTGAATAAAAACACAACTTTAAAGAAATATTTCATTTGATGTGATTTCCAGTCCATCAGTTGCTGTCACCACAGCAACCACAAGGTGGAGGCAGACAGCACAGGATCAGTGTGGATCACTTCCATTCAGACAGCAATGAGACTTCATTTGACACATGAACCAGTGATGAAGTGTGGTGTTCCCTCATGGTCCTACTCATGTTCTACATTATAAAATGCAGGGAGGAGGAGGAGTTCTATATCTGAGGTTCTGAGTAATGTGAAGCTTTGAGTTACAGGACTAGATGGATGGAGACTGTGCTTATTTAACATTTGCATGTTTAAATATAGTTTAGTGCTGACCTGAGCTTTGTGTTCATCCATGTGGTTGTCTCTTTAATCTTTATTGAACTTCATGTGTTACACTGCTGTCTCCTGATAGCACAGACAGCAGGGGGACTGATTCCAGATCAGCGTCTGCCACTGACTGCTCCACAGACGGAGAGGGGAGCAGTTTGTTGTACTGGACTTCAGCTGGGATGTGGACATCCATGTCCTTGTGGTTGTCTCTTTAATCTTTATTGAACTTCATGTGTTACACTGCTGCCTCCTGATAGCACAGACAGCAGGGGGACTGATTCCAGATCAGCGTCTGCCACTGACTGCTCCACAGACGGAGAGGGGAGCAGTTTGTTGTACTGGACTTCAGCTGGGATGTGGACATCCATGTCCTTTAGGTGAGACATGCACATCCTCAGCTCATGACTCACTGCTGCCTGTTGGAGAGAGGAAACAAAGCTGCTGTATGATCTAACATGAAATGAGATCCCCCCACACCTCAAAGCTCTGCAAGAAGCACTTGAAGACCAAAGAAGACCAGAGGAGTCCAGACTGTCCTGGACTTTCCTCCACAGTCACCTGACCTCAACCCTTTTGACAAATCACGGATGACTTTGTTGAGTTCAGCTCAAATATTCGTAGTGACTGCCTTTGCAGTTTGTTCACTTTTGTTTCCCTCAGCTCAGTGAGCAGATCACTGTTCAGTTCAGTAGGTGCAGCTATGTTCAGTGCTGATTCTCACAGTCTTCAGCTCAGTGGTACCTTCAGACTGGTGCTGAACTGATGCCTTAGATCAGCAACAAACTAGCTCCTACATGCACGGTGCATAGAGTTAACAGCTCAGCTGCCTGTTATCAGAGTTATCAGATTGTGTTTGTTTCTGTGGCTTTCACTGTCATTTAACATGTTTTTAACAGGAAGTTACAAACCTGAATCAGAGCTGTCAGTCACCAGTGAGGAGCTCCACTGCCAAAAGCCAGATATTCAGTGACAAAGGTGATTCAGTACAGTCACAGAGTGGAAAATGTGCAGCTTGGAAGGGAAAAGTTTATAACACCCCCCCCCCACACACACACACACACACAAGATCATTATTCCTAATGGACAGAGGCTACGCTCCAGAGCAAAAACATCTCAAGCATGACAGAAAATATGCAAGAGGATGTGGCAACATATTCCACATTCATTCATTAATCCATGTAGTTAGCTGTTCTGTTTTTCATGGCCTCTAAGATTCATCTTCTGTTTGTCTCTTTTCTTGTCTTTCTCCTCCCTTGTGTTTCCAGTATTGTCTCTCCCTTTATTTCTGTATGTCTAGTTTGTCTGTATCTGGGCATCTCACCTGATACACACTTCCTCCTGACTGTATCAACCAACATACCTGATTCTTATCAGCCCATCTGTCACTCATTGGCAGACTGTTGTCTCAGTACATGGTGTTAGACGTCCTTGTGTTTGTGTTCTACTATCGGCTTCTTCATGTTTCCAGCCTTGAATGATTCATGTCACCTTTGCTCCAGGATTCCTACCTATTTGCTTGTTGCATACCTCCCATCTAGCCCACCCTCTCAATCTCCACCTCATCATTAGTCGCCTGCCTATCTCTCTGCCTTCACCTAAGCAGCTGCACCCTAATTTAATTTACAACCCCAATTCCAAAAGAGTCTCTTTTATTCCCAATAGAACATAAAGAACATATCAGCTGTTGAAACAGAAACATTTTACCATTTCATGGAATACATATACCTTGTTTTCAGTAACTAGTTCTTGTGTGATCATGTTTTAGATCCTTTCTCTTTGCAGGAACAGTTCATGTTCAGGGATTTGTTCACTGTATGTACCAAACACAAACAGCAGGAATCAGACTCAGAAAGTTCAAGATTCATGGTGAAATGTAGATCAGCCAAAAAGACTTAAAAGTCATAAACAGTAATCATCTCCAATATTCAGTGAGGCAACATTTAAAATATGGAGAACTATAAAAGGTGTTTGACTTGTTTGTCACAGCACTTTCAGTTCCATATATAAACTGTTGTTTCAGTTCAGTGGGTGGGGCCAAGTCATCGGAGCTCCAGTCAAGTACTGAACGATTTTCTGAACAAAGCTTTTCGATGATGTCATGACTAGCCCCTAAGGGGGCTATTTTTGGAACTCTTTTGTGGACTTTTGGACATTTTCAGTTTAGTTTTATTTTGGAAAGTTTAGTTCTTGTGTATCATGCCTCTTTTTACTTACTGTCTTAGTCTTAGATTATGTTATGTCTGGTGTCTATATTGTCTTGTGGGTTCCTGTTTTATTTTGAATTCACTGCCCTTGTATATCTGGTCTTGTTTTACTTCCTGTCTTTGTCTTGTTTCCCGCTTTTGTAATTGTTTTCCCCGCCCTAATTGTTTCCACCTGTTTCCTCTTACCTGTTGTGTATATATAGTCTGCGTTTCCCCTTGTCCAGTGTCAGTTTGTTTTTGTCTCATGTTTTGTTCCATGCCATTGTCATACGTATTGTCTCATGCTTCTGTCTCTTGCCTTTGCCATGTCTCATTCCTCGTCTTGCCTCTTGTCATCGTATCCCCAGTCAGGTTTTGTATTAATTTGTCACTTTGCTTCTTGTTAGGTTTTGTTTCTTGTTCTCCTCATTAAGAGTGATTTTGTGTTTGCGTAACTTTTGTTTTAGTGCCTTTTTCCCCTTTATGGGTGATCTTTTGTTTGTTACTTTGTTGGAATAAAATATTATTAGTTTGGACTACATCTATGGGGTCTTGCATTTAGGTCCAAGTCCTTGCCTCCCAAAGTCGTGACAGATAATCTGTGCCAAGTGATTTGAGACACTGAAAAGAACTGATGTGAAGATTGTGAGTAAAAAGCTATGGGTGTGTTCAATGAAGGGGAGTGCATCATTATTCCCAACATTCTTTAACTATTTCTCCAGAGTGCCTGATCAGACTTGGAAGCTGATGTTGCTCTAAGACCATTAATGTTATTGTTCATTGTTTGTGCTAAAGAAGGGGAAAGTAATTCAGGGAACTCTGTGTGATCTCATTCATTGTGATTCCTGTGGTTTCATCTAATAATAATGTGTAGTTCTCCACCAAATCAACTGTAATGGAAAACAACAACAACAACAGAATGAAGTTCAATAAAGATGAAAGAGGCAACACAAACATGGATGAACACAAAGCTCAGGTCAGCACTAAACTATATTTAAACATGCAAATGTTAAATAAGCACAGTCTCCATCCATCTAGTCCTGTAACTCAAAGCTTCACCACAAGTATATTGATGAGTGAACATTACTCAGAACCTCAGATATAGAACTCCTCCTCCTCCTCCCTGCATTTTAGAATGTAGAACATGAGTAGGACCATGAGGGAACACCACACTGTGCAAATGAAGTCTCATTGCTGTCTGAATGGAAGTGATCCACACTGATCCTGTGCTGTCTGCCTCCACCTTGTGGTTGCTGTGGTGACAGCAACTCATGGAGCTGGTCTTGTTGGTGGAGACTCTTTCTTTTACTTTCAGTTTTCAGGCTGCAGCTTCATGTTGTGTCACACAATGATTGTGTTGCAGCAAATTTCCCCTAAAATGTGTTTTGCTGCAGCAGAATCGTAGCACGTTAACATGAGGAGCTCACAGAAGGTTCACAGTAGCAGTGATAAACAACAGGATCACAATCAATACAGTGAGAAATGCTGCACATGGCAGGAGAGAGCTGGGAAAAGTAGTCATACAAAAACAGGAAATATGAACATCAGAAAAAAATAATTAGCTCTGTTTCTACATTATATACACATAAATAACACTTCCCTTCATTAGGGGGTAATGTCCCAGAATGCATTTCTGAAACAACCTTTTTAAAGGGCCAAAATTCTCACTGAGAAGTTTTCACATAAGATGCAAATTCATTCATTATGAATCTGAGCCATCACCTTTATGAGTGAAGTCTGGATCACAGTAGTTTTGACTCTTAAAGTGAACGAATCAAAAACATTCTGTTTCTGTTCTGTTTTCACTCATTCTGGTCATCTGCTCCACCAGCTGTGGATCAGCTGTTGGAGGTTGATGGTGCTTCTTCTTGGCTACAAGGAAAGTTAGAATCACAGTTAGAAAACATTGACAGTTACATCTCATTTAACAAAGACTTTGTTCCTTTGTTGTAACCATGGAAATCTGACTTGTTGATCTGACCACATGTGTAAGTATTTACTGATGGAGAAACAGAGTTGAAGGCTGTTTCATCTGAAAGCTTGATAACAGAGATCAATCAATCAATCAATCGATCAACCAACCAACCAACCAACCAACCAACCAATCAATCAATCAATCAATCTTACCATATTTAAACAAAGCCATTGTTGTACAGGCCACAATGGTGAGAAAAAATGCAATGCCAAGGAAAACCATCAGCATTTCCCAGCTGACACTTCTCTGTTGAAGAAGGTTGGTGCCATCAAGAGAATTTCCATCTGTAATGAAAGAAGATCGTAAAAACCATTCTGAAGTCTGAACTCATTCTGATCACTGAAGTGGTCCATTCTGTCCACTCATGTCACTTAGAAAATTCAAAAGGACGCCTGTAAAGCAATATTTCTAAGAAGGTGGATGTGATCTATGTTTGATCAATCACTAGTTCATTAAGTACAACTGTAACATCCACTGCAATCCAGTCCATGAATCACATCTATGCTAAGGTCAGTGAAAGATCATGAACACAGTTATAAAAAAAACCCCAAGATATTAAGTGTTGGTCTGTGATGAGATGTGAGCTCTGAATAAAATGAGACAAGCTCAGACCCACTCACCCTGGTTACTTTCTGCTAAACTCTCACTAAATGAAGGACGCACTAACCAGTACACACACGCCTGTACTGACACTGACTCAAACAACCATCAAAAGGTCTCACCCCAAGAGACAGTAATGTTGTGTCCTCCTGTTTGTACTGTGCAGCTGTATGTGTCCTGGTTCAGGGAGATCCCAGCTGTCAGCCTGAGGATCACAGATCCATCTTCAGAAGGCAGTGGTCCGGTCACTGTGATCCAGTTGGCTTTGGAAGCCCCGTCTCCAGTCAGATACACTGAGCTCACTGATCTGTCAGTACTCATCACGTGACATCTGAGCAGAGCCTGGGCTGTGTTAGGAACGGGCTTCGCAAATACACTCAGCTCTGGAGAGAAACAAAGTAACACCAAAGATCAGGAACCTTTACATGAACTCTATGTTGTTCATTCATTCAAACACCTCTGTGATGTTTGAATTCTTCATGGGTCTAATTTGCATGATCTACCTGGTTCTTCACATGTGGTGGAAACACAAACAGGAAACAACAACAGGAACGTTTAGTTCCAGGAAAGTTCCTCTGTTTCCAAAGTACCAGGATCTTATTGTAAAGTGGAAGTGCACCTTCTGTGTATGTGTGTGAGCGTGTGTGTGTGTGTGTGTACATGTTTGTGTGTCATGTGCACAGAAATTGTACTGCTCCATCTCACCTGTGTTTGGGTTTATTGCTCTTAGTTGAATTCTCTCCATCATCTGTGGACATTGTCCTCTGATGAACTGTCTATAGACAGAGTTCATTTCTTTCATGCTGCTCCAAAGTTGTTGAACTGTTGTAGCAGAGGGAGACTGGGACGTCCAGCTCTGAGACTCAGGGTCAAAGCTGATGAAGTCCATCCCATTCACTGCCCAGGCTTCAAACACTGAGACAGTCCCACTGGCTGACTGGATGCAGCCACGTCTCCGCTGTACAACATCTGTAAAACAGG
Source organism: Toxotes chatareus (assembly GCA_016801885.1). Lineage (NCBI taxonomy): Eukaryota > Metazoa > Chordata > Actinopteri > Toxotidae > Toxotes > Toxotes chatareus. The sequence goes on from CM028899.1 coordinate 21,479,188, forward strand.
ACTACAAGATGAACTTCTTGGTTTTGGTGCAGAATATCAGACGGCCCCTCACCAACACTGGAACATGTCACAAATACTTACACACTGTGATGTTGATAAGTGCAGGAATCTGGTGAAGGGATTCTAGGACATTATAACCTGCTTCCTGACAGTTTCCTGGTAAGTTATTTGACTCCAGCTCAGGTTTGAGCTGTTCTGTCCAGGAGGAGCTGTCACAGTGAGAGATGGGAACTCCATCAAATACAGTGAGTTGCTCAAATGAAGGTCGACCTCCAGGCTGCGCACGTCCTGTAGACATGAAGACCAGAGAGTGGGAACCTGAAGAAGAAAAGACATTTGAAGGGTCAACACTCAGAGTCAGATCACTCTGTCCAGTGAGCTCTGTCCAGTGCACTGAGGACATGTCAAATGTGTCTTTGAGTCACAGGTTTACGTGGCACACCTGTGACACACTTGGATACTAGCTGGGATCAGAAAGAATCCATTATCATACATTTCAGAGAGTGTGTTAGAGGCTGTGACATCAAGGTCAATCACATTAGTTACTCTCATCCCTTTAAACACAGAGCTCTGTCTGTCATGACACACTGACAGTTTGGGAATCCACTTTCCCTCAGAGGACACTTCATCTTCATACTGTCACATAAATGTGATCCTGGTACTGATCCAACAATATCACATATAAATCTATCACAGAAAGATGAGGCGAGCTGTCGGTGTCCTGGTTACCTGGTGTTTTATACAGAGACACCAGGAGACAAGAAAGAAATGTCACAAGAAATGTCACTCACCACATTCAGCTGTTGACAGAAGAAAACAGTGAATTAAAAGTTTTAGCTGCATCTTCTGCTTCTTGTAGATTTACTTTCTGGGCTTTAAAAACAAACTGTGAGTCTGCATTAGAAATCCTTTTACAGAAACAGTGATTTAAAAGCCACGTTTACCTCTGCTCCGTTTCATCACTTCTTCAAAATGTAACTGTTACTTCCTCAAACCTGCTGTTTTCAGGTGGTTTTTGAAGCTTAACTTCTCTATCACAGTTCAAATGAACTTCATGTTGTACATTAGTAAGTGAATCCATTTGAATGGACTTTTTGGCCTGTGTGTCAGGAATGAACACATCACCCTTCAGTCAGTAGTAGTTCAGCCTGTTGCTGGTCCAAGATGTTGCACTCATTTCAGTACAAACTGTCTCATACAAGCTTTAAGTTAATCACTCAGCAGCTCAGCTGTTATTTTCAACTGAGTTGAGGCTGTGACTGTTTCTCTGGCTTCCACTGTTTTAATCTGCTTTCAACGAGGAAGTAACTGAGCTGACAACAATACTTCCTGTCACCAGTGAGAGGAGCTCCACTGCTACAGCTGACTGACAGGGACAGAGGTGATTCACTATCACCTGAATAAGGAGAGATCAAGCAGAAGCAAGTTTTAGTGATTAGACTCCACTTTGTAAATAGGCTGCTTTAAACCTGTGTGCTGTGTTTATATGGCTGGTTTTGAAATGAACTGAAAGAATTCCGACTCAGAGCAGAACGCTGGGCTGCATGAACAGAGATGCATTTGCTCATGTTATTGGTACTGAATGCACTGAATGGTGATGCCTTCACTTACTGTTTTAACTGCAGTGCCTTGAACAGTGGTATGTTCGTTTACAGGGGGGAAAGCCTATGCCAGGAAAAGAAGGCCCCAGAAAGAGGGCCATTATATTATGGACAGTGTTTATAGGAAAAGCCACAGCTCGTCCAACTGATCTGACAATGAAGACGATGGAAGTTGTAGCCTGAAAAGCACATGACACACAGGTGACCTGCAGCCTCCAGGTGAGCTTTGATGACTGTCTCTTGTGTGTAAGAGCTGCTGCTGCTCTGGATTTAACTGTATCTCAGTGTGGAAAATGTTGAATATAAAACCATACGACAGTAGGTCACACATGATGACAAACATTGTCCATTAATGACAAGGTTAGTTTGCCAATTTAACAGAGAACTTAAAGAAATTTACAGGAATAAAACTGAAACCAGAAAACCGGTTTTTAAAGAAACACAGCAGCTGGCAGATTGCCACAAATGTTTTTCTAACTCTAAGTGACGTATTGATTTTCTGATAGTGTTTGCCTGTCTCTGAAAAACAAGACAGACACACTCTCTCAGCCACACACCACCTGGTCAACTGAACTCATGCTTCTGATTGCATCAGTCAGTTCACCTGTTCCTCATCAAGCCATCAGCCCAGCAGTATTTAAACTCTGGTTGTCCAGTCTCTCATTGTCAGATCATTCAGTCCATCTATGTGGTAAACATTTCAGACCCTCCTAGTTCTGCTGTGGTTTCTTCATGTTACCTGCTACTGATTCATGTCTCCTGTGCTGCAGGATCACACCAACCTGTTTGCTCACTGCCTGAACCTCCTGTTCTACTCTCACCCTCACACTCACCCACCTCCCTGCAACACTACACTCCTGGCCAGACTCCCTTTGGTGGTCTCACTGCTCTGCCCCCTGCTGCCTGCCCAGCTCTAACCTGCTGTCATCAAGCCATCTACTACCTTGTTATAATAAAGACTGTTCAACTTCCAGTTGGAGTCAGTGTTCAGTGTTTTGGGTTCACAGAACAACAGTTCCACTCTCTGTCTCCTTAGAAACCTTTAGTCCAGCCATGATTTGATGCTGACAAAGCTCCTCTTTGCTCACAACAACAATTTGACCTCTGACACTTTTACTTTGACACATCTGCCTCTATCACAGTGCTGCTCAGTGAGCAATGATCTGCTGGAAACTTATTTCCAACAGGTGAACTCTGGCTGCAAGTTGAGTTGGTTGAACAAGCCTCTGATGAGCAGATCAAACCCACTTGAGAAAATAAGTGTGCACGAACTGAGGGACTGTCCTGTTCAGCTTTGTTAAAGGACATAACACTGTTGTAGTTACAAAACAAATGTTTATTTCCTCATAGCAGCGGGATGAACGAGCCTGAGCACGTCTTTATCTCTGAATCAAATATTAAGAACATACTCGTTCATCCAGTTAGTTCAGTGAAGCTCAGAGTTAAACGCAGCTTTTAAATCCCTGCTACAGTAGAAGGATTTCTAATGCAGACTCACAGTCTGTTTGTTAAAGCCCAGAATGTAAATCTACAAGAAGCAGAAGATGCTGCTAAAACTTTTAATTCACTGTTTTCTTCTGTCAACAGCTGAATGTGGTGAGTGACATTTCTTCAGTGCTACTGTTGAGTTACTGTTCTGAGTCACTGCAGTGTTTGTACACATACTGTGCACCAGGTGAATTAGAAGCAGAACCAAGACTGTGAGAAACTTCTCCATTTTCTTGTCAAGTTCAGTTGTACATTGTACAGTCTCTTAGGAAGAGAACTTAGTATTTTTACTCAAGTCGTGTATTTCATCTGTTTGTGCTCTGTTACATTGGAGGTGAAACTTTGTTCATTGTTGTGGTGGTTAGACTTGTTACTTTCACTTTTGAAAACTTTAAAACTTCTAAACTGAAAGTTTAGAATGAGAAAATAGTTAAAGCAGTTTCTGAAGCAGCAGAAGAAAATTCAATCCTTAAACTGATCTCTGATCAGGAGCTGTGCATTTGAAATTCAGGACTTTAACTTGTAACTGAGTGTTTCTACACAGGGAATCTGCTGTTTTCACTCAGGTAAATAACTTCTCTGCTTCTTCTCACTGCTGTTTTCTGTGTTGTGTTGTTCCCAACACCACTTTAAACACAATGTGTGGAATGATACACAAACTGTCACAGCAGCAACATCTCATCAGTCTTCTGTTAACTCTTTATTTGATTAGTTTGCTGTATGATAATCAAAGTGAAGCCACTTTGCTGCAGTAACTGGTGAAATTAGAGTTAATTTCTAGGAGACAGGATTGTGATCACACAATATGCTGCACTCTTAGTTGGATTTATGGCCTTTGAGGCTTCAATCACTGAATCAATCAATCAAAACTTATTGTGTACAAGACACGTCTCAGTTTGTCAGCAGCGTCCGTCCTGCTGATCCTCTTCTGGCGTCTCTGTATAAAACACCAAGTAACCAGGACAACGACAGCTCGCCTCATCTTCCTGTGATAGATTTCTATGTGATATTGTTGGATCAGTACCAGGATCACATTTATGTGACAGTATGAAGATGAAGTGTCCTCTGAGGGAAAGTGGATTCCCAAACTGTCAGTGTGTCATGACAGACAGAGCTCTGTGTTTAAAGGGATGAGAGTAACTAATGTGATTGACCTTGATGTCACAGCCTCTAACACACTCTCTGAAATGTATGATAATGGATTCTTTCTGATCCCAGCTAGTATCCAAGTGGGGACATGACAAATGTGTCTTAGTGTCACAGGTGTGCCACGTAAACCTGTGACTCAAAGACACATTTGTCATGTCCCCAGTCCACTGGACAGAGCTCACTGGACAGAGTGACCTGACTCTGAGTTTTGACCCTTCAAATGTCTTTTCTTCTTCAGGTTCCCACTCTCTGGTCTTCATGTCTACAGGACGTGTGCAGCCTGGAGGTCGACCTTCATTTGAGCAACTCACTGTATTTGATGGAGTTCCCATCTCTCACTGTGACAGCTCCACCTGGACAGAACAGCTCAAACCTGAGCTGGAATCAAATAACTTACCAGGAAAGTGTCAGGAAGCAGGTTATAATGTCCTAGAATCTCTCCACCAGATTCCTGCATCTGTCAACATCACAGTGTGTAAGTATTTGTGACATGTTCCAGTGTTGGTGAGGGGCCGTCTGATATTCTGCACCAAAACCAAGAAGTTCATCTTGTAGTCCTGGTTTACAGATGTTGTACAGCGGAGACGTGGCTGCATCCAGTCAGCCAGTGGGAATGTCTCAGTGTTTGAAGCCTGGGCAGTGAATGGGATGGACTTCATCAGCTTTGACCCTGAGTCTCAGAGCTGGACGTCCCAGTCTCCCTCTGCTACAACAGTTCAACAACTTTGGAACAGCAGGAAAGAAATGAACTCTGTCTATAGACAGTTCATCAGAGGACAATGTCCAAAGATGATGGAGAGAATTCAACTAAGAGGAAGAAACCCAAACACAGGTGAGATGGAGCAGGTGGCAGACAGATGAGAGGTGTTTGAAAGAATGAAAAACAGATCAGGAATGAAGGGAACATTGGATGGTGAGATCCTCTCACTCTGACCCTGATCCTGATCTTTGGTGTTACTTTATTTCTCTCCAGAGCTGCGTATATTTGCGAAGCCCGTTCCTAACACAGCCCAGGCTCTGCTCAGATGTCACGTGATGAGTACTGACAGATCAGTGAGCTCAGTGTATCTGACTGGAGACGGGGCTTCCAAAGCCAACTGGATCACAGTGACCGGACCACTGCCTTCTGAAGATGGATCTGTGATCCTCAGGCTGACAGCTGGGATCTCCCTGAAGCAGGACACATACAGCTGCACAGTACAAACAGGAGGACACAACCTTTCTGTCTCTTGGGGTGAGACCTTTTGATGTTTGAAAACTTACACACTTATTTATTTATGAACCATTTAACTGAACACAGTCTGTTGAAATATTGGTTTACAGTTCTTTAGTTCAGTGACAGAGGATGAGGGTCTAAAGTCCTCTGGGTCCAAACTCTGATCTTCATTTGCTTGGAATTTTCTAAGTTACATGAGTGGACAGAATGGACCACTGCAGGGTTCAGATTGGATTTTCATCATGTTCTTTGATTACAGATGGAAATTCTCTTGATGGCAGATGCCTTGTTATACAGACAGGTTTCTACTGGGAAATGCTGATGATGATCCTTGGATTCATTTCCATGGGGCTCACAGTCACCATTTTATCCTGCGTGACAATATTATTGATTAAATGTGGTAAGATTGTTTTTTATATAATTTCTATCATCATTCTTAACAAACTCACTTCTACAACTAGAGCTAGAACAATGAATCAGCCAAGACAACATCTTAACTAACATGAGAAGATATATTAGTATATCACTGACTATACAGAGGACGTAAATGTCTCTTTGTGATCAGTAACAAGAAATGTCAGCAGTAACAACAGAGACATATTTGAGTTTTCACACAGATGTGTAGATGAATCAGGATCTAATTGTGATTCTTATTTTCCATGTAGTAAAGAAGAAGCGCCGTCCTCCTCCACCACCTGATCCACAGCTGGTGGAGCAGATGACCAGGATGAGTGAAAACTGTCCAGAACTACAGAATGTTTTCACTGCGTTCATTAAGGGCTCAGAGAGAGACGTGGAGTCCCAGGAGAAGTGGGAAGAGGGGATTCGCTTAAAGACTCAAAATGATCCAGACTACTTCGCTCATGAAGATGATGAAGCAAATACATAATGAAGGATTGTAAATGGCTGCATTTGTACAGAGGTTTTGTCACAACTGCTGCCAAACAGTGATACAGGAACACAGAGGACTGGACCCAAAGGCAGACGCCAGAGAGACAAATCCAATGAAGGAATCTAGAGTCCATGGTATTGATGAGCTTCTCTACCTGCTGATCCACAGCTGCACGAGGGAATTTTGAAGAGGAAACGCAACATGAAGAGTAAATCATCAGGTTTTTACTGTCAGACCCTCAGAAGCCAAATGACGTTTTCCCTTGTTGCTCTGAATCCATGAATCACAGAACCGTGATCACTCCTCATTAGTTATTCCCTACGTAACAAACATCCATTAATTTGTTCCGTAGAAAGTGAGAGAGAGTTGTGTTGTTTCATCATGTAGCAAACAGGGACTGACACAGCTTTGCTCTCACTCTAACATGGCTGTTATCCTGTACTGTGAGTAACAACTGCAACACACAGTGCTGCAACACACAATCATTGTGTGACACAACATGAAGCTACAACCTGAAAACTGAAAGTAAAATAAAGTGTCTCCTCCAACAATCTAAAGACCAGAGTGGACTTGCTGTCTCTGATTATTGATTCTTCACGTTGTATAATACTGTGAACCTTTTCTGTAGATTGACACAGATCGTCTCTGCAATGATGATGAAAATGTAGATTTTTAGTCTTTTCTGAAGACACTGTCTCTCAGAATGATGCTCTAACTGTGTGTGTTGTGGGGAAAGTCTCCCTGGGTTTCTTTCACATCTTGCACAGTCGTATTTCATGTTGTGTTTTCGTGTCCTTTCATTTTTGAAACAATAAGAACTTTGTGTCACTGCTGAATAAAAACACAACTTTAAAGAAACATTTCATCTGATATGATTTCCAGTCCATGAGCTGCTGCCACCACAGCAACCACAAGGTGGAGGCAGACAGCACAGGATCAGTGTGGATCACTTCCATTCAGACAGCAATGAGACTTCATTTGCACAGTGTGGTGTTCCCTCATGGTCCTACTCATGTTCTACATTCTAAAATGCAGGGAGGAGGAGGAGTTCTATATCTGATGTTCACTCAAACCTGAATGACAAAGGTGATTCAGTACAGTCAGTTTGCTTTGAAAATCAGGAGCTCAGCAGCAGCACTGCAGGGGAATGTTTGTATCGTTCACAACCAAACTGAGGCTGGCTTCTCTCACAGAGTGTGACGTCTGCTGGCAGTTTGCCTCCATCTTGTTCTCTTTCCAGCTGCTCTCTTAATTTCCAAGTATGTGGATTGTTTGTATCTGGGTGGGGTTTTCATCGCTACATCTCACCTTATACAGTCCTCCTCCTGATTGTATGAGCCAACATCAGCCCATCTGCTACATCTGCAGAGCAGTGGACAATGCAAAATTATTTTAATCCTAGTCGCTCTCACATCACAGAGGGGTTACAACAACGTGGGGAAGGATAATGAGGTAAAATGAGGTTGTGCCAAATAAATGAAACCAGTAAAACAGAATCAGGCTTAACTACCCCTATCTCTAAAAAGCAAATCCAAACAAAAGGGCTAACTCGCTTCTCTAAATAAAAAGGGATTTAACCAAAACCAATACAGGGGATGGCACCAACCACTAACCTGGTGTGTTTAACAAAGGAAACTAGGTGTGTGAAATAATGTAGATGTTACCCCAACTCACCTATTGTTCTCAGCCTCCCTCCACATACCTCTTTTTAACAAACATTACACCAAAGTATAATTTCTGCTTTGCAGATATTAATTATTTTATTTTTTGAAATTTCTTTCTGCTTTCGGCATACAGGAAGCAAGGAGAAAAGAAAGAGAGATACTCTGCGAGCCTGGTCCTTTTATTCTAGGGTCCTGGATGAAGGCAGCCAGTCACAGGTGAACACTAATCGCTTAGCCGGCACCTAGAGAGCAAACAGGGGAAGAGAGAAAAAACCAGGAGGAGAGAGAAGGAAAACCAGGAAAGAAAAGAACACACACACACAAACACCCTAGCCTGGCACGTAACACAGTGACTACAAATATTTGAACTGAACTCAACAAAGTCATCTGTGATTTTTCAAAAGGGTTGAGGTCAGGTCAGGCCAGGACAGTCTTGACTCCTCTGGTCTTCTTTGGTCTTCAGGTGCTTCTTCCAGAGCTTTGAGGTGTGTTTGGCTCATTATCCTGCTGCAGTCTGAATCCTTCTCCACATAGATGCAAATCAGAGGCTGCAGCATGTCTCTGTCAAATGGAGCGGTGCCTCTCCTCATTCAGGGTGTAGTCAGTTCAGTGCAGGTGTCCAACTCCAGAGAAGACAAACCCCCCCAGACTCAAATATTCCCACCTCCATGTTTCACTGTGGGATTGATACACTGTGGTGTCATCCTCTCTGCTGTTCATCATAAATCTCAAACTTGGATTCATCAGGAACAGTCATCCTCCGTGAAATGCTGGTGTTTCTTAGCTCACCCCAGGTGTTTGGTCTTGTTTTCCCTCCAGAGAAGTGGTTTAGAAACTGCTACTCGTCCTCTGATTGGAGGCTTGTGCTGTTTATTATGTTGTTTATTTAGCAGATTCTTTATCTGTGTTTTCTGTTGTTCTCTGTGAACTAAGTTTGATGTATTGATTTTTTGATGATGTGGTCACCTAGGTGCAGCCTTCTTTATAACAAGTGAACTCTGGCTGTAAGTTGAGTTGGTTGAACATCTGAGCTTTAGGAAAAAGGAGTTAAGTTGGTCAGTGTCCCAAATTTGTCTCAGTGTGACCTACAAGGATCTACAGGTATCATTATCTGACCCCGGTAAGGAACTTTTTATTTAGCAGTTATTTATTCCATTGTATATTTTCATATATTGTCATTGATTATCGTCATTCTACAGTCTGTGCTGAAAATGTGATTTTTCATATATTTTCCTTACTTGTCTGTACAAGAACAAAAACACAGAGCGCTGGATCGTTGTACATCTCTTGTAATCACAAGCGGCATTTGTTTGCCAACCTGTGCTCCTGTCTGCACGTCATTGGCACAATCACATCACGTGTTCACGTCCGCTGACCCGGAGTAACTCCAAAACCACCATCTCCCTCTTGTGGTGAAACTCCAACATTACAATTCCTCTACTTGATTATAATCAAATCAACATCTGAGCAAACTAAACAATTAACAAACAGTAAATATGAACATAAACAAATATGTAGGGGGGTGTCTTTCTGTTCCACATGTCTACTAACTAATGATCTGTAGTATCTCTAAGTGGACAGGCTCAGTTGGAACAGCACCATGATAAAGCTGAAACACGCATCAATGAAGCTTCTTAACCAATTCACTGCAAACTTTAAAAAACATTTTACTGTCAATGAAGATGATGGAAGTTGTAGCCTGAAGAGCACATGACACACAGGTGACCTGCAGCCTTCAGGTGAGCTCTGATGAATGTCTGTTACAGTTTTTGGGTTCACAGAAAATCAGTTCCACTCTCTGTCCCCTTAGAAATCTTTAGTCCAGCCCTGATTTGATGCTCACAAAGCTCCTCTTTGCTCACAACAACAATTTGACCTTTGACACACTTTGACATATCTGCCTCTATCACAGTGCTGCTCAGTGAGCAATGATCTGCTGGAAACATATTTCTAACAGGTGAACTCTGGCTGCAGGTTGAGCTGGTTGAACGAGCCTCTGATGAGCAGATCAAACACACCTGAGTATCGTCTGAACACAAGCTTCAAAAAATTTGTCTCAGTGTGACCTACAAACAGAGCAGGAGCTTAAAGATTTCTGCTGCATTTTAAAAGACAGTCCATAGAGGAAAACCTTCCATCTGCTGGAGACACTTACTGACCACAGCAAAGTTCAAGACAAGCTGACAGTTACATTGAAAGATGCCCTGGACTGTCTTGTTCAGCTTTGTTAAAGGACGTACAGGGTGTGAAAAATATGAGAGAGTCTAATCCTGCAGAGGGAAAACTCAGACCAAGTGTTGTGAATCAAGTCTTTAATTTCATGCAGCACCGAGACAAGACATACAGTTTACAGTGTGTTCTGTAGTGTTCTCTCAAGAGATACCTGTAGTCAGTATACCATAAATACCTTTCCGAGCATGAGAGACAATAAAGAATGTCTTCTGATCACACCTACTGTAAACACTCAGGACAACCAAATGGGGTTCACTCCCAGGTTAGCTAAAGTCTTTCCACATCAACAGGTACAGATGTCCTTTCACTTTAAGGAACATCTGCTTTAAAGGACCACAAGATATAATCCTTATTTTCTTACAACACCCCTGGGGAGAGTTTTACAACCTGAAAGAATGTGGGAAAACTTGTACAAAGGATGGTTTAGCTCTAAATTCTAAATGAACACTCCTAAACTCAGTATCATTAAGCACAGATACATTGAAAAAAATTCCACAAGGGTGGCAGTCACCAAAACACCGTCATTTGTTTCCTCATAGCAGCAGGATGAACGAGACTCAGCAAGTTACATCTCTGTCTCAATCAAATATTAAGAACATACACGTTCATCCAGTTAGTTCAGAGTTAAATGTGGCTTTTAAATCCCTGCTACAGTAGAAGGATTTCTAATGCAGACTCACAGTCTGTTTTTAAAGCTCAGAATGTAAATCTACAAGAAGCAGAAGATGCAGCTAAAACTTTTAATTCACTGTTTTCTTCTGTCAACAGCTGAATGTGGTGAGTGACATTTCTTCAGTGCTACTGTTGAGTTACTGCTCTGAGTCGTTGCAGTGTTTGTACACATACTGTGCACCAGGTGAATTAGAAGCAGAACCAAGACTGTGAGAAACTTCTCCATTTTCTTGTCATGTACAAGTTCAGTTAAGGAGGAAGAGAATTAAGTATATTTAGTCAAGTCGTGTATTTCATCAGTTTGTTCATTGTTGTGGTGGTTTAACTTGTTACTTTCACTTTTGAAAACTTAGTTTAGAATGAGAAAATAGTTAAAGCAGTTTCTGAAGCAGCAGAAGAAAATTCAATCCTTAAACTGATCTCTGATCAGGAGCTGTGCATTTTAACTTCAGGACTTTAACTTGTAACTGAGTGTTTCTACACAGTGAATCTGCTGTTTTCACTCAGGTTAATAACTCCTCTGCTTCTTCTCACTGCTCGAGCCCGAGTTGTCACAGTCCCTAACACACTCTCTGAAATGTATGATAATGGATTCTTTCTGATCCCAGCTAGTATCCAAGTGTGTCACAGGTGTGCCACGTAAACCTGTGACACAAAGACACATTTGTCAGGTCCAAAGTCCACTGGACAGAGCTCACTGGACAGAGTGACCTGACTCTGAGTTTTGACCCTTCAAATGTCTTTTCTTCTTCAGGTTCCCACTCTCTGGTCTTCATGTCTACAGGACGTGCGCAGCCTGGAGGTCGACCTTCATTTGAGCAACTCACTGTATTTGATGGAGTTCCCATCTCTCACTGTGACAGCTCCACCTGGACTGAACAGCTCAAACCTGAGCTGGAATCAGAATATTTACCAGGAAACTGTCAGGAAGCAGGTTATGATATCATAGAATCTCTCCACCAGATTCCTGCATCTGTCAACATCACAGTGTGTAAGTATTTGTGACATGTTCCAGTGTTGGTGAGGGGCCGTCTGATATTCTGCACCAAAACCAAGAAGTTCATCTTGTAGTCCTGTTTTACAGATGTTGTACAGCGGAGACGTGGCTGCATCCAGTCAGCCAGTGGGAATGTCTCAGTGTTTGAAGCCTGGGCAGTGAATGGGATGGACTTCATCAGCTTTGACCCTGAGTCTCAGAGCTGGACGTCCCAGTCTCCCTCTGCTACAACAGTTCAACAACTTTGGAACAGCAGGAAAGAAATGAACTCTGTCTATAGACAGTTCATCAGAGGACAATGTCCAAAGATGATGGAGAGAATTCAACTAAGAGCAATAAACCAAAAAACAGGTGAGATGGAGCAGAACAATTACCGTGCACATGACAAACACACACACACACACATGATCACACAATTGGTGCAGTTCCACCTAAAGATCCTGGTACTTTAGAACCAGAGGAGCTTTAAAAGTTCCTTTTGTTGTTTCCTGTTTACAGGTAGATCATGCAAATTAGACCCATGAAGAATTCAAACATCACAGAGGTGTTTGAATGAATGAACAACATAGAGTTCATGTAAAGGTTCCTGCTGTCTGGGGAAAGTTCCTGTGGGTGAAATGTTCCTCATGTAATGACACAGGAGCCAATCACAGGCACTCAGAGGAAGGTTGATACAGTGAAGATACTTTAATAGTGTGAAGTGGCAGGAAGGGAGGCACGGTGGTGCAGTGGTTAGCACTGTCTCACAGCAAGAGGGTTCCAGGTCGAACTCCAGTCTGAGCTCTTCCTTGTGGAGTTTGCATGTTCTCCCTGTGCCTGTGTGGGTTCTCTCCAGGTACTCCGGCTTCCTACCACAATCCCAAAAACATGCATGGGTTAGGTTAATTGGCTACTCTAAATTGCCCATAGGTGTGAGTGTGTGCGTGAGTGGTTGTCTGTCTTTGTGTGTCGATTGACTGGCAACCAGTCCAGGGTGTACCGGATCCACTCATAGTCAGCTGGGATAGGCTCCAGCTCCCCTGCAAACCTGATAGAGGATTAAGTGGTAGAACACAGGTAGAAGAAACTCACACTGGTAGAAGGAACACCAGGAAAACTGGAAGAACACAAAGGAACCCAACCAGGAACAGAACAGATGAACAGATCAGGAATGAAGGGAACATTGGATGGTGAGATCCTCTCACTCTGACCCTGATCCTGATCTTTGGTGTTACTTTGTTTCTCTCCAGAGCTGCATATATTTGCGAAGCCCGTTCCTAACACAGCCCAGGCTCTGCTCAGATGTCACGTGATGATTACTGACAGATCAGTGAGCTCAGTGTATCTGACTGGAGACGGGGCTTCCAAAGCCAACTGGATCACAGTGACCGGACCACTGCCTTCTGAAGATGGATATGTGATCCTCAGGCTGACAGCTGGGATCTCCCTGAACCAGGACACATACAGCTGCACAGTACAAACAGGAGGACACAACATTACTGTCTCTTGGGGTGAGACCTTTTGATGTTTGACAACTTACACTCTTGTCCCGTATCCAGACAGCTGAAGGCAAGTCAGTCTAAGTTTTCACCATCTTCTTTCATTACAGATGGAAATTCTCTTGATGGCAGACACCTTATACAGACAAGTTTCATCTCGAAAGTTCTGATGGTTTTCCTTGGAATATGTGGCTTTGCTCTTTTTGCCACCATTATGCTCTGTGCAACAACATGTTTGTGGTAAGAGCTTTTTATTTATTCATCTATCTTTGTTATCAGGTTTTAAGAAAGTCACTTCTACACCCAGAGCTCGACCATCAAAATGCAATTTATCCAAGTACAAAACAAAGAACAAGTAAACAGCATCAAGATCAAGATACATAGATACAGTCATTATGTATTTACAGTATATTGTGTGTGTAGGTGTGTCCAGGTCATTCACTGTACCTCAGGTTGTCACATGTTGATGTAGATTGGGTAGAAAGATTTAACCTGCTAATACAATAATAATATTTTAAACTTTGAGACATTGTTCAGTTCATTGAAATATGGAATTACAGAGCTGAACTGGTTAAAGTAAATGTTACTGATTTCATTTATGATTCACATTTTATTAGGAAGTGCATCTCTGTCGCAACCTCACCTGTAGAACAGTGACCACCTGATGTGTTCTCTTTTGATTTGATTGATTTTTAGTGTTACACAACACAGCTTGTCCACCAGAGAGCAAGTGTTTTTGTAGTTGTAAAATATCCTGCTCACAACACATCTTCAGATAAAAAAGAAAAAGAATCATTTGGAATCTAATTTTTTAAATCATGAAATATGAATTCAGATATGAAAACTGAAAAATAAATCAATAAATAAAATAAAATAAAATAACAAAAGTCAGTCACTGAATGACTAGAAATACTTTCCAATGTGGTCACATCAAGAAGTTATATTTCCATTGTTACAACACACGTCTTTGCTAAATGGGATTTAACTGTCTGTGTTTTCTAACTGTGATCCACAGCTCATTGAGCAGATGACCAGGATGAGTGAAAACTTTATAGAACTACAGAATGTTATTACTGCGTTCATTAAAGGCTCAGAGAGAGACGTGGAGTCCCAGGAGAAGTGGGAGGAGGGATTCGCTTAAAGACTCAAAATGATCCAGAGTACTTTGCTCATGAAGATGATGAAGCAAATACATAATGAAGGATTGTAAATGGCTGCATTTGTACAGAGCTTTTGTCACAACTGCTGCCAAGCAACACAGGGGACTGGACCCAAAGGCAGACACCAGAGAGACAAATCCAATGAAGGAATCTAAAGTTCACATAACAGACAAAAGGTCCAAACCTAAAATTTATGCTATTATCTGACTTTGAAGCTATGTTTGTGTTATTTTGTTGTTTATCATGATGGATTTTATTCTGAGTCTTTTACAGTCCAAGTGATGTGTGTATATAATGTAGAAACAAAGCTAATTGTTTTTTATTTTCCCTGTTTTTGTACGACAAGTTTAACCAGCTCTCTCCTGCCATGTGCAGCATTTCTCACTGTATTGATTGTGATCCTGTTGTTTATCACTGCTACTGTGAACCTTCTGTGAGATCTCTGCTTTAGACTGACACATCCTCAGCTCCTCATGTTAACGTGCTACGATTCTGCTGCAGCAAAACACATTTTAGGGGAAATTTGCTGCAACACACAATCATTGTGTGACACAACATGAAGCTACAACCTGAAAACTGAAAGTAAAAGAAAGAGTCTCCACCAACAAGAAAGACCAGAGTGGACTTGCTGTCTCTGATTATTGATTCTTCACATGTTGTATAATATGTTGAACCTTTTCTGTAGATTGACACAGATCAACTCTGCAATGATGATGAAAATGTTGATTTTTAGTCTTTTGTGAAGACACTGTGTCTCAGAATGATGCTTTGACTGTGTGTTGTGGGGAAAGTCTGCCTGGGTTTCTTTCACATCTTGCACAGTCGTATTTCATGTTGTGTTTTCGTGTCCTTTCATGTTTGAAACGTCTTGTGCAATAAGAAACATTTCATCTGATGTGATTTCCAGTCCATGAGCTGCTGCCACCACAGCAACCACAAGGTGGAGGCAGACAGCACAGGATCAGTGTGGATCACTTCCATTCAGACAGCAATGAGACTTCATTTGCACAGTGTGGTGTTCCCTCATGGTCCTACTCATGTTCTACATTCTAAAATGCAGGGAGGAGGAGGAGTTCTATATCTGAGGTTCTGAGTAATGTTCACTCATCAATATACTTGTGGTGAAGCTTTGAATTACAGGACTAGATGGATGGAGACTGTGCTTATTTAAGATTTGCAAGTTTAAATATAGTTTAGTGCTGACCTGAGCTTTGTGTTCATCCACGTTTGTGTTGCCTCTTTAATCTTTATTGAACTTAACTCTGTTGTTGCTGTGGTTTTCCATTATAGTTGATTTGGAGGAGAACGTAAACTACACATTATTATCAGATGAAACCACAGGAATCACAATGAATAAGATCACACAGAGTTCCTGAATTACTTTCCCCTTCTTTAGCACAAACAATGAACAATAACATTAATGGTCTTTGAGCAACATCAGCTTCCAAGTCTGATCAGGCACTCTGGAGAGAAGTGCACCGCCTCCCCCTGTTTTACAACCCTTGGCCTAATGTCGCCATTGATAAGCAGCTATTTAGGGGCTGCTGCCCCTTTACGGCAGCATATACCATTTAAACCCGCACAATACTTTATAAAGATCTGGGCTGCCTGTGATGCCACTTCCTCATGTGCTTGGAAGTTACAAGTCATGTCATTGTCACATTCTGCTCTGCCCCTCTCCTGCCCTGCTGCTCAGCCACACCCCCTCATCAGCCCAACTACTTCCACCTGCTGCTGTCACCTGCTCACCAATCAACCCAGTATATATGCAGCCTCATCCCCTCACTCTTTTCTAGATTGTCTTCGCTCTCATGCCTGACTCTCCAGCACTTATTCCCGGACTGCTTACCTGTTATCGACCTGTCTTGCTCCTGACCTTGCTTTACGTCTCTGCCCCAGTAACCCACCAGCCTTCTGTCCTTGACTACGAGTACTGCCTGCCTGTTCTCTATTCTTCCCCTGTCTGTGGCTGCTCGGCACTCAGCTTCACCTCCCCGGCTCACCCCCTCTGTCCTCAGCTCCTCCGACTCTGCCTAAGGTCCGGATCCACGCCAAGCCCTCAGTCTAACCACCTTCCAGCAAGACTTCACCAGCAGTGAGTTAGAGACATTTCTCTTCCCCAAACTCGTTGAGCCTGTTAAGAACTGTTGGACTGATTACCTGCTCACGAGTCTCCCATACTCCCTGTCTGCCCCGTTGGTCCTGTGGTTAAGTGCTTGCCTAACACACGGGAGACCCGAGTTCGAATCCTGTTGTACTCACCTGCATTGCATCCTCTGGTTAATAGTGTACTTGCTGAATAAAGACTGTTTATGCTGATTTGTGCTGCAATTGGGTTCATTCCATCCGTTACAGTCATGTCTTCATCTGCCGCTTATCCAGGCCCAGGTCGCGGGGGCAACTGCCGCCCAATCCACAATGCACCGAAGTCCTACGGAACCTCCCACAGGTGGTGGGCCCATGGGAGGCAGTGCCACCCGGAGTGGGGTTCAAACCCAAGACCCTGAGAGATTGAGTCTCATGCTCTACCAACTGAGCTAACCAGGTGGCTGAACTTACAAGTCACATGTGTGCCACAGAAAGGCAAGAATGTGGTACTCTTGAGTACACTGCACAGGGATGGGCCAGGAGCATCAAAAACAGGAGATCTTTTCATTATTGTGGACCCAAGATGGACAGAAAAACACAATATACATGCATCAAGTGCAAGAAGTACATACGCAACACACACAGTAAAACTCTGCCCCTCATGTGTTGTATAGGCTGATATGAAAAGACAGTGTGTTCAATGGGGCTGATGTGTTGTCCAGACTGACATGGTTACTGTATGTGTTCAGCTTGTGTTGTGTAAAGTGACTTGAATAGGCTAAATTTCAAGTGAAGTTCAAATAAATACAAATCAGTTGTTATGAAAAAACTTTTTCCCACTCATATCTTGATTGTAATTGATTTTCTATTCTTAAAATTACATTTTATTAAAAAACAAAAAACGAGTAGCACTTTATTTCATAAATGTGGTCTAACAAAGGTAAAGGGCAAATATTAACAATATATTCTGATTATATTGCTTGTAATTGAGATGAAGTAAACAAATTGTTCGAATTGTTGAATTAAAAACCCAAAAATGCAGCAGGTCCACCAGACCCACAAATGCTGGCTGAGTAAGAAAAATATGAACACCACACAAGGGTTAAATACTGGAGGGCAGATGGGCTGATGGATCATGTGTGTTGGCTCATACAATCAGGAGGAGGACTGTATAAGGTGAGATGTAGAGATGAAAACCCCACCCAGATACAAACAATCCACACACTTGGAAATTAAGAGAGCAGCTGGAAAGAGAACAAGATGGAGGCAAACTGCCAGCAGACGTCACACTCTGTTTGTCTGTGAGATGCCAACCTCGATTTGGGTGTGAGCGATACAAACATTCCCCTGCAGTGCTGCTGCTGAGCTCCTGATTTTCAAAGCAAACTGACTGTACTGAATCACCTTTGTCATTCAGGTTTGAGTGAACCTCAGATATAGAACTCCTCCTCCTCCCTGCATTTTAGAATGTAGAACATGAGTAGGACCATGAGGGAACACCACACTGTGCAAATGAAGTCTCATTGCTGTCTGAATGGAAGTGATCCACACTGATCCTGTGCTGTCTGCCTCCACCTTGTGGTTGCTGTGGGGACAGCAACTGATAGACTGGAAATCATATCAGATGAAATGTTTCTTTAAGGTTGTGTTTTTATTCAGCAGTGACACAAAGTTCTTATTGTTTCAAAAATGAAAGGACACGAAAACACAACATGAAAAACAACTGTGCAAGATGTGAAAGAAACCCAGGGAGACTTTCCCCACAACACACACAGTTAGAGCATCATTCTGAGACACAGTGTCTACAGAAAAGAGCAAAAATCTACATTTTCATCATCATTGCAGAGACGATCTGTGTCAATCTACAGAAAAGGTTCACAGTATTATACAACGTGAAGAATCAATATTCTGATTGATGCCACACATGGAAAAAGCAGCTCAACAAATCAAAAAATAACATTGTTACAAAATATTTAACTTTATTTTTTTTCTTACAATTTTTCCAGTTGCTCTTAGATTAATATTGTTTGTGTTTTCTTTTTTTATTGAGACCGAACTGGTGTAAACACATGTTTAACAGCCTCTTTGTCTCTGTATTCAAAGCCTGTCAATCAGTGCGTGAGAGGGACAGCAAGTCCAGTCTTTAGATTGTGGGTGGAGACTCTTTCTTTTACTTTCAGTTCTCAGACTGTAGCTTCATGTTGTGTCACACAAAAAAACAACATGACAAAAAGGAGGAAGTGGAACATAAACACAAAGCCTGTGTGCCTGTGGAGAATACATGAACGGCACTAATGGAAACGAATAGTAGCTTCATGATAATAAAGCTGTTAGCTCATCTATTTATAGTTCTGTTAAACTCCAGGTCATTCTATGCAAACTGTTCTGCTGATGTTCACAACATGTCAGTGTAGACATATATTGAAGCACAGCTGTGAATGTTTCACATGTATGTTCAGTCTCAACATTCTGCTGTGATGATAAAAATGATTGTGTGCTGCAGCAAATTTCCCCTAAAATGTGTTTTGCTGCAGCAGAATCGTAGCACGTTAACATGAGGAGCTCACAGAAGGTTCACAGTAGCAGTGATAAACAACAGGATCACAATCAATACAGTGAGAGATGCTGCACATGGCAGGAGAGAGCTGGGAAAACTTGTCGTACAAAAACAGGAAATATCAACAAAATAAAAAAATATGTTTCTACATTATATACACACATCACGTTAACTGTGAAGAATGAGAATAAAATCCTTCATGATAAACAACAAAAAAACACCAACATAGCTTCAAAGTCAGATAATAACGTAATTAACACTTCCCTTCATTAGACACTGTGGCCTCAAGTGGCAATTACTCACAGTACAGGATGACAACCATGTTAGAGTGAGAGCAAAGCTGTGTCACTCCCTGTTTGCTACATGATGAAACAACACAACTCTCTCTCACTTTCTACGGAACAAATTAATGGATGTTTGTTACGTAGGGAATAACCAATGAGGGGTGATCCCAGATCTGTGATTCATGGATTCAGGGCAACAAGGAAAAACATCATTTGGCTTCTGAGGGTCTGACAGTAAAAACCCGATGATTTACTCTTCATGTTGCGTTTCCTCTTCAAAATTCCCAAATGCAGCTGTGGATCAGCAGGTAGAGAAGCTCATCAATACCATGGACTCTAGATTCCTTCATTGGATTTGTCTCTCTGATGTCTGCCTTTGGGTCCAGTCCCCTGTTTTGCTTGGCAGCAGTTGTGACAAAAGCTCTGTACAAATGCAGCCATTTACAATCCTTCATCATCTTCATGAGCGAAGTAGTCTGGATCATTTTGAGTCTTTAAGCGAATCCCCTCTTCCCACTTCTCCTGGGACTCCACGTCTCTCTCTGAGCCCTTAATGAACGCAGTGATAACATTCTGCAGTTCTATAATGTTTTCACTCATCCTGGTCATCTGCTCCACCAGCTGTGGATCAGGTGGTGGAGGAGGACGGCGCTTCTTCTTGACTACAAGCAAAATTAGAATCACAGTTAGAAAACACTGACAGTTACATCTCATTTAGCAAAGACTTGTGTTGTTACCATGGAAATATAACTTGTTGATGTGACCACATGTGTAAGTTTAACATATAGAATCACATTTATATAATCTTATTTATGGTTTAAAGAATCTGATACCAAATTTTTCATTATTCTTGTTTGTCCTAAGACATAAATTAAAAAATTTTTTTTGGATTATTTGATTGTTACAGAATTGTTACCAAGATCTGTATTGAGCAGGACATTTTATAGTTTTATATTTTCAAAAAGACATGTTGTCTTGGCTGATATACTGGTTGAGTTTTTTAACTCTGATAAAGTCTGAGAGTAGAAATAAATAAATGAATCTTACCACATTTAATCAATAATATTGTTGCACAGGATAAAATGGTGACTATGAATCCCATGCAAATGAATCCAAGGATTATCGTCAGCATTTTCCAGTAGAAACTTGTTTGTATAAGAAGGTGTCTGCCATCAAGAGAATTCCCATCTGTAATGAAAGAAGATGGTAACTCACTGAAAACCCATTCTGACTGTGTTCAGCTGTCCAGATATTAAATGATTAATTGTGTAAGTTGTCAAACATCAAAAGGTCTCACCCCAAGAGACAGAAAGGTTGTGTCCTCCTGTTTGTACTGTGCAGCTGTATGTGTCCTGCTTCAGGGAGATCCCAGCTGTCAGCCTGAGGATCACAGATCCATCTTCAGAAGGCAGTGGTCCGGTCACTGTGATCCAGTTGGCTTTGGAAGCCCCGTCTCCAGTCAGATACACTGAGCTCACTGATCTGTCAGTACTCATCACGTGACATCTGAGCAGAGCCTGGGCTGTGTTAGGAACGGGCTTCGCAAATATATGCAGCTCTGGAGAGAAATAAAGTAACACCAAAGATCAGGATCAGGGTCAGAGTGAGAGGATCTCACCATCCAATGTTCCCTTCATTCCTGATCTGTTCATCTGTTCTGTTCCTGGTTGGGTTCCTTTGTGTTCTTCCAGTTTTCCTGGTGTTCCTTCTACCAGTGTGAGTTTCTTCTACCTGTGTTCCTGCCACTTCACACTATTAAAGTATCTTCACTGTATCAACCTTCTTCTGAGTGTCTGTGATTGGCTCCTGTGTCATTACATGAGGAACATTTCACCCACAGGAACCTATCTGGTTCTTTACATGTGGTGGAAACACAAACAGGAAACAACAACAGGGGGAAAATTTCCTCTGGTTCTAAAGTACCTAGAACTTCTTTTGTGTGTGTGTGTGTGTGTAAATGTTTGTGTGTCATGTGCACAGTAATTGTTCTGCTCCATCTCACCTGTGTTTGGGTTTCTTCCTCTTAGTTGAATTCTCTCCATCATCTTTGGACATTGTCCTCTGATGAACTGTCTATAGACAGAGTTCATTTCTTTCATGCTGTTCCAAAGTTGTTCTACTGTTGTAGCAGAGGGAGACTGGGACGTCCAGCTCTGAGACTCAGGGTCAAAGCTGATGAAGTCCATCCCATTCACTGCCCAGGCTTCAAACACTGACACAGTCCCACTGGTTGACTGGATGCAGCCACGTCTCCGCTGTACAACATCTGTAAAACAGGACTACAAGATGAACTTCTTGGTTTTGGTGCAGAATATCAGACGGCCCCTCACCAACACTGGAACATGTCACAAATACTTACACACTGTGATGTTGACAGATGCAGGAATCTGGTGGAGAGATTCTAAGATATCATAACCTGCTTTCTGACAGTTTCCTGAGTTTTTGAGTTTTTGATTCCAGCTCAGGTTTGAGCTGTTCTGTCCAGGAGGAGCTGTCACAGTGAGAGATGGGAACTCCATCAAATACAGTGAGTTGCTCAAATGAAGGTCGACCTCCAGGCTGCGCACGTCCTGTAGACATGAAGACCAGAGAGTGGGAACCTGAAGAAGAAAAGACATTTGAAGGGTCAAAACTCAGAGTCAGATCACTCTGTCCAATGAGCTCTGTCTATAAAGATCCATCAAAAAAAGAACTGAGCTTTATGTTGTCTTCATCCTGATGTGGGAGTCAGGCTGTTAACTTTCCCCCCACATTACTCTTGATGTCATATTTGCTGCATAGTAAACAGTCTATGATGGAGTCAGTGTTAGCCTCATAAACTAATGTGCTTTCTTATTAATGAGGCACAGCAAATGTAGCCAGGGCAGTCGCTGTTTCACACACAAGCATCCATGCAGCTGTTTATCCGTGTATACAGGTGTGAGATAATGGCTCACAGATGGCCCCTCACATGACACATGTGCTTCACTGCTAGCTTAAACAGGTTCCACCTCAGAGTCTGTTCTTAGTTTAGTAGACCTGTGGAAACTTCCATTTGAAACTTTTAGAATCCCCACCCTTGAAAATATGGGTGGGGTTGGATAATGATATGCAGCTTCAGGTGTTCAGTGTGCTGTGTGGCGTTGAAGACTAAACAGAAAGTAAGTTTCCACTTTCAAGCAAACTAACTGAAATCAAATCATAATAATCTTGGAGATGTGCAGCACATTTGCTGATGTGGTAGTTACACACAGTTATAGACAAAGAGTCACATCTTACTGCAGGACTTGTATTTTTCCTCTGCTGCACTGATCATTTTGCTCTGTTCCACCCACTCATCTTCCTGAATTCTTTCCCTAAAGTGGGTGAAGAGCTGCTGAGTATTCAGTGAAAAGCAGACAGTGACATTCACTGTGTGTTTACATGCACAAAAGAAAGGCTTGTTATGGAGAAGAAGCAGTTTCACAATGGTGGAGAATATTTTCACGTGAACCTGCTGGTGCAGAGAGACGTCACTGTAGAGAGTTTTCTGGATTTAATGTGTGAGGACACAGACACACAGACTACATGTTCATTCCTCTGTACGACATCTCTGTCCCTGCACATGTTTATACACTCTGTTTGAAATACACCATAAAGTTTCTTCTTTGCTCTGCTTGAACACACATAGTACATACATTTACCCACACACCTCCACCCAGAATATATATGCACGTTATACATATCACTTTAGCTTTGGTGGATGTAGCTACAATTAGGACACTGGTTACTGCAGCAAAGTGGTTTCACTTTGATTATCATACAGCAAACTAATCAAATAAAGAGTTAACAGAAGACTGATGAGATGTTGCTGCTGTGACAGTTTGTGTATCATTCCACACATTGTGTTTAAAGTGGTGTTGGGAACAACACAACACAGAAAACAGCAGTGAGAAGAAGCAGAGAAGTTATTAACCTGAGTGAAACCAGCAGATTCACTGTGTAGAAACACTCCTCCTCCTCCTGATCAGAGATCAGTTTAAGGATTGAATTTTCTTCTGCTGGTTCAGAAACTGCTTTAACTATTTTCTCATTCTAAACTTTTCTAAAGTTTTCAAAAGTGAAAGTAACAAATCTAACCTCCACAACAATGAACAAACTGATGAAATACACGACTTGACTAAATATACTTAATTCTCTTCCTCCTTAACTGAACTTGTACATGACAAGAAAATGGACAAGAAGTTTCTCACAGTCTTGGTTCTGCTTCTAGTTCAGCTGGTGCACAGTATGTGAACAAACACTGCAGTAACTCAGAGCAGTAACTCAACAGTAGCACTGAAGAAATGTCACTCACCACATTCAGCTGTTGACAGAAGAAAACAGTGAATTAAAAGTTTTAGCAGCATCTTCTGCTTCTTGTAGATTTACTTTCTGGAATTTTAAAAACAGACTGTGAGTCTGCATTAGAAATCCTTCAACAGTAGCAGTGATTTAAAAGCCGTGTTTACCTCTGAGCTTCACTGAACTAACTGGATGAACGAGTATGTTCTTAATGTTTGATTCAGAGATAAAGACGTGCTCAGGCTCGTTCATCCCGCTGCTATGAGGAAATAAACATTTGTTTTGTAACTACAACAGGGTTGCTTTTACCAAGTCAGGAGCATCGTCCCTTCGTTCGCACACATGTATTTTTTCAGGTTGGTTTGATCTGCTCATCAGAGGCTTGTCCAACCAGCTCAACCTGCAGCCAGAGTTCACCTGTTAGAAATATGTTTCCAGCAGATCATTGCTCACTGAGCAGCACTGTGATGGAGGCAGATATGTCAAAGTAAAAGTGTCAGAGGTCAAAGACCAGAGATGACCACACCATTAGATAATCAATACATCAGACTTAGTTCACTGAGACACAGAAAAGCAACTTCATCACAGAAATGAACCTCAAAGCTTCGCAAGAAGCACTTGAAGACCAGAGAAGATCAGTGGAGTCCTGACTGTCATGGACTTTCCTCCACAGTCACCTGACCTCATCAACATTTGACCAAACATGAATCATCAGCTTTTGCACAAACTTGTGGAGTCCATGCAGCTCGAGAGCTGTCATTAAAGCTAAAGAAGGACAAAGCAAATACTAAGATATTCTGAAATTCAAATTCATCTACATCCTTTTACTGTCTGTTGATCAAGGTGCAGGCCTCACTGTGCAAAGTCTGCAGTAAGTTTTAGAAGTTTGAGACAGCACGTTAAGACAGGAAATTACTTTCTGTCGTCATGGGAATGTGTCAGTGCCAGTTAATGTTATTATTATTTTTTTTTTGTCTTCTTTCATTTGATATGTTTACTGTCAGTTCAAAGGAATAATAATCCTTCTTCAGTCAGGAAGGAGAGCAGAATGGTGAAGGTGTCCAGACATAGTGCAGCAAGATGCACAGGAAGGACAGGAAACACAAAAATCATGAGGGTCCATCAGCTGCATTTTTCTCATTGGTGCATTTAACAGCTGAATGAGGTGTTGGTTTGTGGGTATGGGTGGTGGAGGTAGGGGGTGGCTGTGCTTGCCTGTCTGTAAATCACTGCAGGCCACTGTCATGGTGTTATTTTTGGCAGCAAACTATTTAAAAGCTTGGCTGTTTGTCTTGAATTGAATTCACTATGCCCTACATCTTTAATCCAAGCCCAGTTTTTTCATCACACCCATAAACCCAGCAAATTCACAGCCCGGATCCTGCCCCGCGTGGCTACAGAGCGTCGGGACTGCGGGCAGGGTGAAAGTTCACCACCATGGCCCTCACGTATCGGGTGACAGTGTGGGGAAAGTTGGACGCCACAAGCGGCTTAAAACCTAACTAAGACCAAACCAGGGGGAAATAAATCAGCATGACGAGTGAGAGAGCTCCAGCTCTGAGCGGGGAGGAAGAGGAGGAGGACACTGCTCTGAGATATTACGACGACGACGAAGACGACCTGGAGGCGTTCTCAGACGGAGAGCTGGGCTGTGAGGACGGAGGTAGGCGGATAATCTGTGCTTTTGGAGGAAGGTCACACACAGAGCAGAGAGCGAGGGGAGACGGCACACTTTCACTTCGGCTGTGTTTTCGCTCTGTGGGGTGTCTCAGTGCGGTGTACCGCTCCTAACTTTAGCTAGCCCGGTGGTCCTCTGGTTAGCTAACACGAACCGAGGCTGCTCACTCTGTGCCGTAATGTTCACCTTCACTCGGGGCTCAGCTGGAAACTTTATGTGCGTCATTGTAAAAAGTCAGTCTAACGGTACAGAGGTGCGCTGACGGAGTGCATTTACTTGTATAAGTTTTATATACTGACACGTAGGCTGTACTAAACCGTAGGGAGTGTGTTTTCCTAATATTTTGGGAGACGTTTACGTCGCACTGCTTACCCTATAGTGTATAATTACCTGTTTAATAGTTGGATTTACATCCAAACTATCAATCTGTCAATCAATCAATCAATCAGTCAGTCAGACAGTTGATTGATTGAAACACATTGTTACGCAAAGCACACAAATCCTCCATCCCCAAAATTCATTAATACTCAGCAGTGTAAACAAACAAACTAAACAAACAAACCCAAAATAAAACAACAAAAAAAGAAATAAATAAGGAACTCAATTAAAAAGAAAAAGAAAAAACAATAGGATTTAGAGCAGCAAAAGAATATAAAAAAAGATCAATGATAAAAAATAAATAGCATAGAAGAAAAGAAGTGACGTGTGAAAAACGATAGTAAATGCTAAGAAAAGAGAATCTGTTGAGTGAGTACCTACAACCAGAAATACAGAAAATGAAAATATTACTGAAGAATAACCCAAGCAGCAAAATAGATTGAGATAGATTGTGAGATGTGAATAAATAGACAAATAAACTCCAATTAAAAGCGAGACTAAAGAGGTGGCGTTTGCTTTTTAAACTATGTGTTCCTTCAGTCTAATACAAACTTCATGACCATCATATTTTTGTGGGGTAAACTGCTGTAAGCAGCATGTTAGTTTTTACATGCTCTGAAGTCCTAGTGCAGTGTCTTTCCTGCTGCTGACAAATTGTCTATGACACTGGCAACAAGGCACTACAGAAGGTTTTACCAGGGCCTAGTTACCAAAGTTTTAATCTTTGACCTTGTCAAAGTAAAAGCTGTGATTTTACCCTCCAATATCTTGAGCTGTTATTAATTCCTTATGTGTATTTTGATTGCAGATATTGTCTCAGGGAAATAAATAAGCAACCCCAGGCAGGAATGTTGAAGGTGTAGAGGCAGGAGCATGTCCAGGTGCAGAGGGAACATTTTCAGGTGGGGTATTCTGGTGGGGAATTTCTGGGTGTGGCAGCTTGTGGCAGTGTGCTATGTCATGCTGTGCAGAAAAGCTGAAAAACAGCCCTAGCAGTTTCCCAGAAAGTCATTGGGACTTTGCACATACATCAGTGCTGGTGGGTTACAGCACCAGTACATGTGTTACTGCTCCATACCATACTGTAAGCATGAGCTTTTCACGCCCTGCTCAGGCTGTGGGAGTGGCACACCCATGAACTGTTTTTTTTTTTTTCCTGCGGAGCACTAAAATGCTTTCCTTGACTGCATCGGATTGGTTCCCTGGCGACTCACCTCGTGCCCTACTGGAAGGAGCGATGGGGAGGGTTTTGTCTCCACTCAAAACAATGGGTATCCGGGGCAATGGTTGCATGCTTCATCTTCTTCTTAACAAGTCTGGCCAAAGTAACACCTGCAGCTCTGAATTTTTTAGTCACAGGACACATGACATGACTGCGATCACCAACATGGCGTAGCAGAGTCTGTTCATTGTTACACTGTATTATAGGGGGTGCTTCCAAAATCAAAAAGAGCTTAAAGATCATACCAGGATGCAATATGAAGATTATTTCTTTATCAGAATGTCAGCACTCATTTTTCCACGTGGATCAGGCAACTCTAGACTAATTATTAAAAAAAAAAAAAAACAAGATATACAACATGTAAAAAGTAGATTAGATTTAAATTCTGCCTGCACTGTATATAGAGAACTAAGGTGGTGTGGGGAAGCCTAGAAGCCCTAGAAGACTTACGTCATGTCATTCCATTTTATAAATGAAACTTCCCCAACAAAGCAAAACAGGTAGCCTTTTAGGGCAGTGTCAGGCTCGCTGTTTGTGCTAATGATCAAATTTCACAAATACACGCCTCCTCATTAACAAAACTGGGTTGCCACTTTGATGCCTCTCCCTGATTAGCACCACTGATCACAGCCTTTAACCCTCAATGGTTGCTGTGGGGCTGTTAGATGAGCAACAGGCTTTATTTCTGACATTGGAAAGGTGTGCTTGTGGGGTGGGGGGGGGGTATTCAGAAGCTCTTCAGGCATCCTACTTCAGATGAAGAGCACTGGTGAGTGTGAGGGTAGACTACACTGCTCTCAGTCAGACTACCTACTGGAGTGGAAAAAGTAGGACTAATGATTATCATTATTAGCCACACATTGGTTGATCCACCACTTTGGCCCATGCATTGCCATGAAATTTGGTGCATTTGGACATTTATGTTATGGCAAATGGGAACCTAAAAGGGAAATAAATATAATAACTATGATTAATGAAAAATTTATAAATAAATTTAAATTTAGCTAATTAAGAAGTAAATGAATTGAATATAAAAGCTATTAATTTTCATAAATAAATAAACAGCCAGTAAATTGAGTCTCCTTTGAAGCAATCTGTAAACCTTTAAGTGTGTTGTCATTGGTGATTGCCTATTGTACGCCCCCCCCCCCCCCCTCCTAATTTGTTGTGTTTCTGTGCCTGCTGTGTAGTGTTGGGCTTCAGTGATTCTCTGAGTGGAGAGGTCAAACCTCGTATCCTGTTGATGGGCCTGCGGAGGAGTGGAAAGTCCTCCATCCAGAAGGTGGTTTTCCATAAAATGTCGCCAAACGAGACCCTGTTCCTGGAGAGCACCAATAAGATCTGCAGGGAGGACGTCTCCAGCAGCTCCTTCGTCAGCTTCCAGATCTGGGACTTCCCCGGCCAGATTGACTTCTTCGATCCCACCTTCGACTATGAAATGATCTTTAGAGGCACTGGGGCTCTTATCTTTGTCATCGACTCACAGGTCAGACCACAAAGCCATGAAGTCCCTGTTATTACAAGAGGGTGATACAGGAGAAGGTGCTAATATGATGCTAAGCTGTATTATTTGCCCTGTTTCAGCTACAGTTGATCCAGGTTGTGTGGTATTTTTGATTCATTGTTATTTTTACATGTACAACTTGTGTATAAGAGTGAAGTGTATTGGTGTGTTTGATCAGGACACAATACCAAATGTCCCCACTTAGTTATATCAGGATTTCTCTAAGATGGCAGCCATGTTTTTGACCAGTCTTGCCCATTTATTATAGAATTGTATATTTCAGTCTAGCAAAACTATATCCTGAATTTGGTGTTGACAGAGTTGGAGTGCAGAGAAGCTGATCTCATGGAACTTTCCCTTGACCGTCAATTATAGCATCACCATCAGGCAGAGCGAGATATCTTTTGTGAAGCATTTGCACATCACTTCCAGTTACGGTGCCAAGTTTCACGTCTGTAGGTAGTTCCTGCTCTGAACTGACCACAGCCACATGCACCCATTGGTATTAGAATTATGTATCTCAGTGCACAGTACAGTACCCAATTCAACCCCTTCAGCATTAGAACTCTAATAAATCAGCACTGCAGTCGCTGCTTTACACAGTGAGGAGAACAGGGCCACAACCAGAGATTACTTCTCACGTTAGCATCCATGGCAGGGGTCGTGGGTGTGAACTCCTCAGCAGGAGCTGACAGATGAGTAGGGATGGGTACCGAGGACTGGTCTTAAATCAGATAAGCTCCTGTAGCTGCTGGTGCTGCTGATGCTATTTTAACCTCATTCATTCAGTTGTTCAGCAACATTCAGCACTTTCACTCTGCCGAAATCAATCTTCTCATCAATCTCTAGATACACATTTTAATCCCATTCAAATTAAGGACAAGAATCTAAAAGAGTTCTGATTACTAATTAGCAGTAACAATACCATTCCTACAGATGAAGATGCTTGCACGTCACAGAAACGCCCATGGTGTGGACCAATAAAAATTTTGCTGCTTGGACAGAAATATGGAGGTGGTCTTATCACCCCTCAAGCAGCTCACAGAGGTTTCTTTGTTAACCTGAATTCCAAAGAGTCTGTGTTTTCTAATGGACAAACTTTGCAATAGAGCCACTGTTTCAAGCTGTCCCCAAAGACATCCGTCACATTTTTGTGTTGAAACTGATACAGTAAACCTCAGATAAAATTTGCTAACAATAGTGGGTGGATTCTTTAGTCATCACTGCAAAATTCAGGTGTTCATTTGTGGTCAAACCATAGAAAGTAAACTGTTCAGCGGTTGTTTCCTAAGCAGTGTGAATCTCTTCTTTTCCTCCGGACAGGATGACTACGTGGAGGCTCTGAGCAGACTGCATCTCACAGTGACCAGGGCCTACAAGGTCAATCCAGACATCAACTTTGAGGTGTTCATTCACAAAGTGGACGGCCTGTCAGACGACCACAAGATTGAGAAGCAGAGGGACATTCACAAACGAGCTAACGATGACCTTGCCGATGCGGGCCTGGAACGAATTCACCTGAGGTCAGCTTTACCTCCAGCTTTTTTAGTTTCACTATGTGTATGGAATAAATTAGATACTGTAATACAAGCACATTTCAAAACCATCATAATCATCAAAAGTCAGTGCTGAAGTTGAATCACACAAATCATTCAGAACAAATTAGAAAATAATATGTTGTTTAACCAAGAGGATTTAAACAACAAAAGCAAATACAGGTTTTAGAACATCCACATTTTCTATCTGTCATTTAAATGTACATAATTCAGTGTCTCAGTGTTTGTGAAATTAAAGCATAGAACAAATAAATCATTGGAGATTTTAAACAGCAACAGCAGCTTCTTGTTGAACTAAACTGAATCCATCTAGCAGCTTTGTTACTTGTCCTTTTCTCTCCATTCAGAGAACAGTATACAGTCCTACTTCCTGCAGTACAGTATTGTAATACTGAACTGTACTCGGCCTGTTTTCTATGACACTTACAGGATTTTGTTGACCCGTGTTTTTTTTTTTTCTTGGCCAGGTTACTGCTTCCCTTTGAACCATTTAAGGTTATTCACTGGACTTGAACCGCTGACATTTCAATAAAAACTTGAAAAATGGGGGTGTCCTAAAACTTTTGACCAGTAATGGGCCAAAGTGTACATTCCTAATAACACCAGGGAAATCATCACAAACAGAAGAAAGAGACTAAAGAAGGAAGGTACATCAACAGATGTTAACTCCTGAAGAGTAAAACATCATAAAGGAATTTAGTGGAATCATCGAATTTCAATCTAATTCAACTTGAAGTGTCTAGTTTTAAGATTCAGACATTAGAACTTATAAACATGACTCATTAAATTAAGTTTATAAAAGAAACAAAACTAGCATATCAACAGACATCCCAGCATGCAAACGACAAACTGAGAAAATGTAAAAGGAGAGTAACTTATTTCTTCAAGTTCAGTTAAATTAGTTAGTTTTACATTTTCAGAACTCATAAAACTAACTGTTAAACCTATGTTCAGGTAACTCACAGTTTTCTGGCAGCAGGAGAACTTTGGTTGAATGAAGTGAAAATGATTTACAGTGTGGGAGTATTATGATCAGCCCCTGGGGTGGCAGTTTTGAACTCTTTGGACTGGTTGAACTCGGTTTTGGACCTTGTTGGTTTTTTAATGGACTTGTTGCCATGTTCAGCCGTGTAGCTACTCCTTTTGTTCTGCTTTTGGACCTTTGTGGACTCTTGTTTTGGTTTTCTGAGTTTTGGTTTCAGTATTTCCTGTTTTATTTGGTAGCCTCGTTCCTGCTTTTTTTCGGCCCCAGAAGCAGATCTTTGTTTTGAGTGTTCCCTACGAGGACTCTTTGAGTTTTGTTGCCTGGCTCTTGGACTTTGTAACCAGTGACTTTTTGTTACTGAAATATCATCATTCTTATGTCTGCCTGGTGAGTCTGTGTTTGGGTCCTTCCCTCGTGTTCCTGTCCACGGCAGCAGTCGCAACAGGGAGAGACGATCAAAATATATTTGTAATAAAATGGTTTCTCCCAGGAGTTCATATCTGTTGATGCATCCCTTCTTTTTTTATTCTCTTTCTTTTGTTTGTGATGATTTCCCTGTTGTTGGTGTTAAATTAAATTTACTTGGGGCTATCAGTGTAGCCTGCAGGTGTTTTGACTGACTTAACCTTCAGTTTGTTTTTAGATCCATTTTGGATAAGTTTTTGGGATGTGCATTACGCAGCTGCTTTACTTTATTTAGACAGTATGTGAGAAATTTACCTTTTTAAAATTTTGTAGAAGATTATGTCTAAACTCCCCAGAGGAAGGTTTAAAAATATATATATTGTTTTGATATCTGTGCTGAAATTCATGTTTCTGTGCTAGTATTGAATTGTTTCAAGATATCCAGCCCTAATCAAAATGATTTCTTGTTAAATTTCCTACAGGAATTGAATTGTTGGAGGTGTGATACTGTGTAGAAATGTAGATAAATGTGAATACCTTTTCTGTCCATATTTGTATAAAGCTAAGATTTATTTGTTATGTATTTAGTGATTGAAGTGCTCTATTTCTGATTCAGATTCCTCTCCCTGCTTTTTGCAGCTTCTATTTAACCAGCATATACGACCACTCCATATTTGAGGCTTTCAGTAAAGTGGTCCAGAAGCTCATCCCGCAGCTGCCCACGCTGGAAAACCTGCTAAACATCTTCATATCAGTGAGTAATGCTGCTGCTGTGACACACAACCAGACTGATATTTACACTGCAGAACACAGAGAATGCACCTGGCCTGTGTAATGTGAACCAAGCAGTGCTACTGAATGAATTACATTTCTCTGAAAACCTCCTTTAGTCAAATAAACAATCAAGTATATTCTATGTGCATGTCCTGCTGTATTTTTACAATGGAGTCACTAGGTGGTGGTGATACGTAACAGATCCAGGGGCTGCACTGAATGGGATGCAGCCATTGTATGAGATGCCACCACTGATTTGTGTTACTGAATGTTATCCTGCATTCATTAATGAGAAAACCCAAACCTTTAAGTGAAGGCTCATCACTGACTGCCACATGCCTTTGGCCACCACACCACTGAGATGCCCAGTCTCCTGTGTTTCTGCTTAGTTTTTCAAAATCTTACTAATTCTAGTGACTAAATATATGAACACCCCATAAAGCCATATTTATGTTATCTATATTTCAAACTAAATAAAATATTTACAAACCTCTGCTGAAACTAACAGGCCTTACATTTTATGGTGGAATCTTATTACAGTGTATAATGTGATATTTATTTATTTTTGCTTGTTTGTACTGTCTGTGTTTACTATCCCATGCAATTTACAAGTGCCTGTCAGGTCAGCTTCAGTGTCACCTGCCATGTAAATGAGCTTACAGATTGTGATATGGTGCTCCAGCTTCATCTGTTCACAGTTCAGTTGCCTTATTCACTGGGCTTCAAACCAATCTTCAGTTTCACAGTGGCACATAATGCCAATATTAATTATGTATGACTCCACAGATGCTTATGGAAATGTGTCTGGCATAAAGGTTAGCGCTACGTAAAATAGGTGATTTAAATTGTAAACCATGCATTTAAATTAATGTACTAAAATGTTAAAGTTACAGCAAAATAAGACCATACAAGGAAAAGTAAATGAACCCTCGTGTCCATGTAGAGTAGGCTGGAAAAAGTACAGTATGTGAAAATAAGGCAAGTTAGAAAACCTGGAGAGCAGTCAATGAAACCAGATTGGAGGTGTGGGTTATAGCTACTTTGACTTTTTAAAAACACTAAAATACTTTTAATTTGCTGTTCACAAGAAGCATCAGCTCATGTAAACTGTGCCTCGCAAAAAAGATCCCAAAAGATTTAGGATCCAGAACTGTTGCTCTGCATGAAACTGGAAAGGGTAACAAAGTCATCTCACAGAGTTTAGATGTTCATCAGTCCACAGTTTGACAAATTGCGTGTAAACGGAGATTATTTAGTTCTGTGGCTTCACTCCCAAGAAGTGGACGCCCAGCTAAGATGACTCCAAAAGCACAAAGTAGATGATCAGTGAGGTGGAAAAGAAGCTCAGAGGAACAGCTAAAGGCTTAAAGGAATCATTGAAGCTGGTTAACATCTTTCTTTGTGAGTCTACCACACGCAACTCATGTAGCATGGCTGCGTGAAGCATGGTGTCCATGACAGGACACCACAGAAGAAGCTGCAGCTCTGCCATGTAAATGAAGTTTGTCAAAGAACAGCTTAACTCTCCACGATGATACTGGGAAAAGTTTTGTGGCCTGATGAAACTAGGGTTGTTAAGATGGAACAAGCAGCACTACCTATGGTATATAAAGGGCACTGCACACCAATATGAAAACATCATCTCAACAGAGCACAGTGGAGGCAGCATCATGATTTGGATCGAATTTGCTGCCTCTGGTCCTGGACAGCTTGCCATGATCGTAGGATAAATTCTATAAAGTTTATCCAAGTATCTTACAGGATAATGTCAGGGAGTCATGGGGTGATGCAACAGGACAATGACCCTGAAGTAAATCTACTACAGAAGGACTTCAGACAAAGACAGTCCACCTTTTGGAGTGGGCCAGGCAGAGTCTTTCACACCAGATGTCTTAAAAATATGGCTGAGCTGAAGAACGGATGGGTCCAAAATTCCTCCTGAGCGCTGTATAGGTCGCTCTGCAGCTACCATTATTTGTGACTTGGGATCAGATCTCACATAGCAGTCACACCAACGATCAGAAAGGCATCGTGCTTTACAGCACATATCTAAGTCCCCTGCAGTCCCGTCCACATAATCTCTGTTGGGTTTGACTCATTAAAACTGTAACTGCTAATTGCTTTTGGTCACATTAATACTTTCATGGAAAAGCAATCATGGTCCACCCATACTGGTAGTATCATCACATTAGTGCTTAATTTATTAAATGACTTAAGTTGATGTTTAAAATGCGTTAAAACTCTTCCTTGCGGCAATTACAATGACTGAAGTTACAACTGAAGTGAGGCTTAATGGCTTATTTCCATCCTTCACTCACCTAATGGTTCGGAGATGAAGTGTTAATTAAAGATGAAAGCTCTTTATAATGCAGCGCAGTTTTTGAAAGGCTGCACGTTCAAGTGGTTCAGTTCTGTTCAATGACATCCTCCTCTCTCGCCGTGATCTATGGCACGGAGTATTGTTTTAGCTGTCACGTTTAAAGTTTGAAACTTGAAATTAAAATCCAGCCTTTGCATGGTGTTTTGACAGGCCACACAATAAGATTTCCTCTTGCTAACTGAACGCGCATTCTCGAAGACAGCAGATGACAATTTAGTCCCTCTTCAAAAGACGTTTCATTGAAAAAGCAGTTATAAAGAAGCAGTATGTAATTTTCAGATACTTTTAATCTAACCTGGACATTAACAGGACTGCTATTGAGTTTCGTCCTAAATACATGGGAAATTAAATCTTATAAGATTTACTCTCCATCAGGCTGCTGTAATGCAGGAATGCAAATATATATGTATATATATACCTATAAACCTGAGCCCCTAGATGTGTTTTGTCTCAGGGCTGTCACATGCTGTGGACACCAGAGGCTGCTGTTGTTGCATAAGTGTGTGTTTATCTTTAAGAATCTAACTCTCCCTCTATAAGCCATGATCTGCCCCTCTGAGTGACTCTTTGTCCAGATTCTTATTTCCAGCTTTACTTTGTAATTACTTGCCTTGTGCGTGTCCGTTGGTTGTTTTACTTCCTGCTGTTGTACCCTTGTATTTCTGATTGCCTGCCCCTCCACAGTTCGTTTCACCTGTTTCCAATTACCCTTGCCTGCCTTGTGTAGTCTTAGTGTTCCCCTCGCTGTTTGGCAGTTTATTTCTTTGGTCCCTGCTTGTGTTCCTGAGTTTTCCTCAGTGTGTATTTTCCTGTTACCTGAGTTCATGGATCCCTGCCATCTTGTACACCTGACTGACTGTTTCACTAATTTAAAAGTTACTGCACTCATCCAGCCCGCCTCATGTGAATGTACGTTTGGATCCTTTCCTGTATTCCTGCCTTCTGCCACAACAGTTCAAACCTACCGTTTATGAACCGAGTAGCCCTAAAGGTTTCTGAGAAGGAACTTAATGAAGTGATACACTGCATCCAGGTGCTGCCTGCTCGCCTCAAGAATCAAGCAGAAAGAAGCAGCTCGAGTATTGACTCAGAATCTTGTTTTGTCGAAGCACTGACCAGGTTGGAATTATGGCTGTTTCTGCTTCAGAGCCTGGTTTTTACCACAGCACCCTGTCCAGCCATGCTGCCTGTGTCCCAGTCAGCTTGCCACCAGCCTGTCTCCCAGTTGGCTTAACATGAGCCAGTCTCCCAGGCTGCTAGCAAGAAATATGTTCCAATATGCGTTAACCAGCTGCTTGCTCCTGACTCAGCTACCACCAAGCTCACAAGCCTCCCACCTGTTTCCCATGCTCTTCCCAATTTGGCTAGATTTCAGGCTGTTAGCTTCCAGTCAGGATCCAAGTCAGCTTGCTAACGGACTGCTAGCTTCCAGCCTGCATCCAAGCCAGTTCTCCAGCCAGCCTTCTGACGCCTTCTGCCCCCGAGCTGATCCGGCTCAGTCTTGCAGCCTTCTCCTTCTGAACTGCTGAGCAACCACAAGCTTCTGCTGAACCAGCTATCCAGAATCTCTGCTGCTAAGGAGTGTAGCGCCTCCACTTCCCCACACCATGCTTGATCCTCAGCCCGGCCCCCAGCTGGGCCCCTGGCTAGACCCTGAGTTGGCCCCCAACTCCATCATAAATCTATACATTACAAAATTGCTGTCAAAATCAGTTAAATATAAAGGAAAAATAAATAAATAAAAGATGAAATCAACACTTCTGGAGAAAGATCAGTGTGTCAGCCTTCCACTGGCAACATGTATGATCTCTGCAGTGTGACTGTATCTCCAGCAGCTGAGAAAAAGCTGCTCAATGTGGGTACAGGAGGCCTGCACACAGAGATATGAAAAGGCCAGCTGTGACAACAAAGGATGAATGTCTGTCTGTTATGCTCGGGCCTTGGGGGAACCTGAGCATAGCATGAAATGATTCCCTTCTTTCCCCACTCTCCTCCAAGGATGACCAGTGCCATGGCAGATATGCAGTCCAAACAGAATTGATTTATTCTTCAATCAGGGTGGAACAGGTGTCACGGAGAGGACATCCAAAACAACAAACAAAACGTAATAGCCTTTATTGTCATTGAACAATGTCCAAAACAGTCTATAATGTTAACAACTAACATACTTATCTTCAACAAAAAGAAAAGACAGTACAGCCATTTTAGCCACCTCCCTAATGCAATCAGAACAAAAAAAAGAAAAGAAAAGAAGATATTTATGTTATGTACGATAGAGATCAATCTAAGGACCCTGAAATGGGCGGTCACAGTCTGGTTGGGGAGCCAGGAAAAAGGTGAAGCACAAGCTGGCATCGACAGGTGCCAGTTTCAGTATGCGCCATCTGGCTCCAGTCCAATCACCTGCAAATCAGCATACTGAGAAAACACAGAGAACAGGGAGAACAGCACCACTCTCAGGAGCAGCACCATGAATGAATTAATGAATAAAAAGTCACACTCAAATACAAATAAATGTTTTAACTCAGAGGTCTTATTTCACTCAAACCCACATATTCTAACCTAAATAAAAAAAAAAGGGGATTGATGGCAGGATTCATCCTCTGGGGAACAAAACTTTATGATGCTCCGAGTGATGGTGAAAGTTACAGACAGGAGGGTCTGCTATTGGCCTGTTTGCATGCATTTTCACAAATCATGTGTGTTTTGGTTTAGGCATGAATTCTTTTTACTCTCCCAACACAAAAATAAGCCTTGAAAAGAGAAGAGAGACGACATGTTTCATTGTGGTTACTTACGAAATCAAAAATAATACAGAGAGACCTCTCAGCAACACTCAGGTAGTGCTCTTACTCAGATTTCATGTAATGCTGAGGTGGTGTTGATGGACTGATTGCCTCCCATACTGATGACCTACTTAAAAAAAAAAAAAAAAAAAGGAAACATTATATTGGTTTTGGGGTGTGATGGAAACCCATGAGGAAAAAAGTTTAATTATTATTCAACATTTTCTGCTGAGTCATATCATCGTTTTGAAGCCTGATTGCAGATTTTCTGTTCCATAGCCTGGGGGGTTGGAAAGCAATGTCCTGGATTTTAACCTGCGACTTGGATAATTCTCAGACAATGATTTTCCATTTCTCTGCTAAGTCTCTTCCCATTTAGTTGACTGTGTAATTCTCTGTGCTCTGAGATGTTATTTCTTCATCCATGTTGGCTCCATTATTTGCAGTAACAGCCTCAGCTTTGCTTCTTTTGCCATATGCATCCAAGATGTCGTCTATAGTGTGTGACAAAAAATATCCCGAAGTTTATATACTATGTGTACTGTGGTAGGCGGGGTTTGTTTTGAGGATTACTACTGAGGTTTCCTTCATAGTACAGTATAATAAATTATGAATCGTCCTGGTAAATGCTTCTTTAATTATCACAGCTTAATTTGATACACTGCAATTTATAGATATTAGTTTTAATTTGCGTGTTGTTCTCTGTAGGAATTAAGCAGCTGAACAGACTGTCCCTTGGGGATGTAGTGCCTGACTCATCTACCTGAAATAAATTAGAATGACATTACAACAACAAAGAAATTTTATATACTTAGAAACCACTCAGAAAGCACACTGTAATGTGATTAATAAAAGATAACTCATTTTAATTTGTTCTCCCTGTGTTTTCACAGTACTGAATGGTAATGTAAAAGAAGTTGTCCACAGTGACCAATCCCCTCAGCTCTACAGGGATTTTAGCCTCCTTAAATGAAATGTTTTAGGTTTTACAGCCCACGATTCTACAGTTTCGGTTGAGTCACAAAATAAACAAACTAGTCTTATGCAAAAGTTTATCCAACTACCAACTTAGCTGGCAGGGCTGCAGAGGGCTGTGAGCCAACTAATCCTTAAATAACCAGACTTAGAGTTGTATCCATATACTCAGCAGGAAGTCAAGCAGGTTTCTGGTTGGTGTTGACCTCCGCTAGAGTTGTCCCTTGACACCTATTTGTGATTTTAATGGAAAGGACCTCAAGGTGCAGGAGGGGAAGAAGCCATCCATCCATCCATCCAACCATTTTCTGGATGGATGGATGAAATTCTTTAAAGTAATTTCACAGCCTTTCCCAGCAGATGTGTGTATCAGAGATATTCTTTCTGTAAACTGAGTGAAATGAAGGAATTTATCTCTTTATTCTATAAATGCATATTGTTTGTTTGGAGGATAGTACACACCCTGCATGTAGTCTTTACTCAAAGATCACCTGAAGTTGGCATGGTGAAATGAACAACTTGCACTTAGTTTCTTTCTTCTTTGTCTCCTCCTCCTTTTTTTCAGAATTCAGGTATTGAGAAGGCCTTCCTGTTTGATGTGGTCAGTAAGATTTATATCGCCACAGACAGCAGTCCAGTGGACATGCAGACATACGAACTATGTTGTGATATGATCGACGTGGTCATTGACATCTCCTGCATCTATGGGTAAGCCAATAGACACTCAGCAAATCATAACACCAAACATGTTTGTTTCCAGCTATCAAGAGAATTGTACAAACTTCTGAAATGTCACCAAATGTAGAAAAAATTGCTGCAGCTCCATCAGAAATGGTGCTGACTTCCTAAATGTCAAAAGAATAGAATTCATGAGAAAAGGTGGAAGGTCACTCAAGAATTGATTTATACAAGGACAAGTTATTCTTGGTATTCAGTACAAGGTGATGTTGGTCATATTATTGCTTTCATGTGAAGATGAAAACAGAAATGCTAACTGAAATGAAAACTTTACTGCTCTGGTTCAGTCTCAGTGAACTCAGTGTGTCTCATTTGGCCTCAGTTGCTTCTTTCAATGAAAAAGCTCTAAATACCCACAGCTACAGGCCAGCTGGTGAACACTTTAGCAGCTAAAGAGACAGATATTTCCGTCAGGAGTTGGTGGAGACCAAAGCAGAGCTAAAGTCAATATTAGTCAAAATATGAATTGATGAATGATAATGATTCTCCATAACTGCCAGATGTCTCAATAAGCATCTGTTTGCCATAACAACTTAAAAGGTGATGATATGTCAATATTGTCCACAGTTTCTCCGGGCCAAACAAAAAAATCAGTTTTAGCCATAATGTGTAAGATTTGAAAAATTCAGACTCTGGCAACTCAAAGACACTGGTGATACAGTCATATCAATAAGATATGTATATATTAAAAGTGTATTATATAGTAGTTTAAATTAGCAGGAAACTCAAAGGAGAAGCTGTTTATTGATAACCACGCTGGCATGTCTGTTGACTAATCTATCAAATGAATTTTTTTTAGACTTTGAGACAGTTAATCAAAGTGATTCAGACATCATGTAAAATCCCAAATTCCCATGAATTTGGTCACTGATTTGCTACGATTTGCCTTTTCTAGAGATATTCAGGGCCTGTTAGCACAGTATAAACAGAATAGTAAAATCACTCACATTTAAAATATATGTTTTCTGATTTCTGAACCCCAGTGCTGAGAACTGAGGAATCCTCAAAAAAAAAAGTAAAACATTAAAAAAGGGAAGCTAATTTAACTCTCAATGATCAATATCTGTCTTTATACATACATACAACTCAGTAGCTGTATGAAGCTGTTTTTTTTTATTTGAGGAATCTTCTCTGCAGCTTTTTAAAGCAAACTAAGCACAGAACAGGTGAAAGTTTCAACCTAAAACAAAAGGTATAATCAGCCTAAGGCGACACAATGAGAGCACTCAAACATAGCAATAGACCACAAGTAGATCTTTCCCCGCCGCTACTGCATGTATTAATAATACCTATTAAAGTCTTCTGTGCCAATCAGTCAGATTTACCCGGAGCTGTTTACACACCATCCTCCTGTAAGTGACTATTTAGTGTCTATTGCCCAGTTGTCAGTCAGAAAACATGACCTGTCAGTATTCATGTTCAATGGGCCTGGGTTAAGTTGCAAAATAGATCCGTCAATTCATTCCCAGTTTAACAACACCGACAAGTGTCACATCAGAGTGAGCGTGCGAGAGAGGTTTCAGAGAACCGAACGTTCATTCTGGAATAACTTTACCCTGTCATTTATCAAAGGAGCTACAGAGATAATACTGAAGCCAGACCTGACAGGATCAGACTTCATTAAGCTCCGCAGACAAACTGCTGTGGCAAAATCGCGTTTTCATTGACAAATAAAAGGATTAGAAAGAAGCCATAAACATACAAAAAACAGTGATTTGACCCCTCCACTTTCATAGATGAAAAAAGAAAAGTTTATATTTTCCAAAGGCTTTCAGGTCAGGAACTCACAAAGACATTTTTGAGGTAATTGCTGTAAGTAATAAAAGGATTTTATGAACATAAAAGGCAGGAGAAATGTCCTCAGCTCATACAGGAATGTGCGATCCATCACTGTATCTGATAGAAATGACCAACCTTGGTTAAATGTGTGGAGATAAATTATAGCCTTGGGGGCATGAACATAGGGTGTGAAGCTTAAAAAAAAAGTTTGTAAGTTACAAAAATAAATGGTTTTAAATGGAAATGTATTAGATCAGGAAACAAAACAGGTGATCTGGCCAATGTCACAGTCAACCAGCTGCAGAAATGTATCTGTTATGTACAGGAAGTGCTCAGGTGGGTTCATAGTTGAAACTATTAAGATGCTCTCAGACGGCACATGGTTGCCACCGTGGGAGCCACCTAGCAACAACATCTGTGTTTTATGTTATGAGCTAGCATCAGCAGGGCGCAGCAGCTCCTGGCTACCTCCAATCCCACCGACGCGTACCCCACGGGCTGCCTCCATCCGCTGTCCATCTAGTATAATCTCATCACCCAGCTAAATAGAGCGTGTTCTAGTTTTAAAAAGAGGAAACGGTTCTCAGTGGGACGTATTTAAGGCTGTAGTTGTTGGAGCAGCTGAAATCACTGTCCTTGTGGAGGTGAAGTACGCTGGGTAGTTCTGAGTCTCACGAACAGAGTTAATTGGCGTACTGCATGTAATAGTAGTACAGAGCTGAATGTTAAGTAAAAGCCCAAAACACACACTCTGTACTCTGATCCCTGGGCAGAATATAGAGCAGATCCTCTCCAATCTGTTCTATATTCTCACTTCAATTATCACTCCAGCTGGGAGTATAATTAGGTCCTAATCCAGATCTGTGGGATTCAGTAGGCCAGAGTTCAGTTAGCACCTGAAAGGAGAATCAGTCAGGACATAACATACTGAGGAGTCAGTGTTATGAAAAGAATCAGGGGACAGCTTCTGACTACTTATCTCATAATCAATATCAAAAAGAAAACTGTTTTATGACTATAAAATGAAACAGTCCTCCATTTGATGAGTATAAAAATACAAGATAATATAAAAAAAAAATGAGTAGACTGATATTAGTGTTTTTTTTTGTCCCCTCCAGTGTACATATTTTACCTGCTTTGTCAAATAACAGTCCTGTATTTTCCTGCGTAAAAAAAAAAAAAAAAAAAAAAAAAAATCAGAAACCACAAAGGAGATGTTTATAATTCATAGTTTTTGGTTTCATGACGGCGCACCTAGTTTTACATTCTAGGTAGACTGAGACCTTATTTGGATTCAGCCAGTCAAATCATAACACAGAGCAGAGCCGCATTAACTTTCCTGCTGAACTCTGCTGCTTCTTATCTGACTTACAAACATGAACACACGTCTCATCCTGCACCCATTAAAAGCCAGTTTGTAGGACAGATAGCTGTTCGGCTGCAGCGTATTAAACCGTATGTAAACATTTGCAAATGTCACTTCGGTCCACTTGGATAGCCGGTGTGCTCCTTACTCTCAATACCACTGACAAAAACACCATCTGCCCATGATGTGTGGCTACAGCGCAACTTTGGTTGCCTTTGTCTCTCGTTCCCTACAGTGTAATGGCTACTCTCCTGCAGCCTGCCTGCTGCTATCAATCAAACACAGACACCGACACACCTCTCCAGCTGGCTGAGACCAAAAGGAAAGTTTCTGATATTTCCCAAAATACTTTTTTTTGCCCCTCATTTTAATAACGCAAAACTATTCAGAATACATTGAAAAAAAAAAAAAACATCTTGATGTTATTTTTGACTACTAAGATGATAAAGATGGGATTTTCAGTTGTACCACTGACAAAATATTTTATCAGTATTTATCATCTGTTTCTAGAAAACTAGACCATTTAGCTCACTTTTAATGAGATGATACATATGTCTTCATTGGGAAACAAATGTATTTAATTAGTATTTAGAAAGAAATCATAGTGTTCAAAAGAGTCAGTATATTTAATAATGATTGCAATGGAGTTTTCTACTCCTGCTAACAATGTCAGTTATGGCTGCTGAGCTAATGTTTAGTTTGGTTATGACGGATGAATGGATGGATGGAAGGATGAAGTAAAGTTTGCCCCTAAAAAACACCAACAACGCAGAAAATAATAGGACCCTCTTATTTTTGTTTTCATAGTGGATTAATGTGTCAAATATTTTCAGATTCATTTGTTCTGATTCATGACGTCTAAGAAATGTTAGAAGACTGTGAAAAATGTCTCAAAGCCCAAGGTGACATTCTCAAATCACTTGTTTTGTCAGTCAAGTAGATTAGCCAGAGAGTCTAAAGTCCAACGAGTTTTTTTTTTTTACTTGACCATGACATGAAACAGAGAAAGGCTGCAAATCCTCACATTTGAGGAGCAGTTGGAACCAGACGTGTCACCATTTTCAACACTTGAACTTCCAGACCTGAACTAGGGGATTTGGTCTGTTGCTGTCTCTCGGTCGCTTGAATGTCTGGGGCTCATGAACTTAACATTAATTGACCACAGCTGATAAAATGTCACTGGCTCTGGCTGCTCCTTTTCCAGTGTGATAGACCATTGAAGGATATGTGCCATCACTGAAAAGAGAGGGGGGGGGGGTCAGCGTACAGTACGAGGATGTGCGAGCTGAGGTGTGATTCTGTGTCTGACAGACATGCTGATTTTCTGGTGCACGGACCAATGTTTGGTTGTGGCATTGGAAAATAGAACTGTCGGGTTTTACCTAGAAAATAATTGGGCCTAGCTGTTATGACACATGTCAGATTTTTGACGTCAAACCGTTCACACTGTATGGGACTCACAGTACGATTCTAACAATGCCAGTCCTGTTTGACAAAACTGGAAACAAACCTGAGTCTCTGTGAGGGTGGTGATTATTCATTTATTTATTTAGTGCAGTCCAGTCAGGGGGACATAAGGCGATGTGTCTGAAGTGGGTTTTTCTTTATTTAAACAAGAAACCAGTTAGCAATGAAGAAGAGGCTGGTAAAAAAAAAAAAAAAAAAGATGAGTGGCAGAAAATACAGAAAAGAAGTACACAGTAAAGGGTGAGTGAGTATGAGCTGTAGTTTCAGATGAGATTGGGGGGTAGTGTGATGGATTTTTATCAGTATAGATTGGTATGTATTTTCTCCAGTGTACATAGTGGAGCTGAAATTATAGCATTATTCAAGTGGTTTAAGTAAACTTATAATGAAGAAAAGTTGCATAACCAACTAGAAATTACAGTAAAGGCAGCTGTGTTATAACTGCTAGCCAGTTAGCTTTAGAGAGAGAGAGAAGATTAAAGGAGCTGCTGCTGATTTAGCAGGTGTTGAAATAACATGAAGGGAAAGCAGCATCTGCTAGGAGTCAGTGGAAACATTTAGCAAGCTAATCTGGTTAGCTGGCACTCTCTGTGTGGAATACAAACTGCATGATGGATCCTTACAAATGTTAAATGCTTTAAATGGAAATATGAAATTGCAAAAGGTTGGTAATTAACACTATGTCTCCGTCTCTCCGTCTCTCTCAACCCAACCTTTCGAGACAGACGGCCGCCCACCATGAATGAGGTTCTGTTCAGGTTTTTAAAAGAGTTTTTCCTTGCTGCCGTCACCAAGTGTTTGCTCTTGGGGGAAATGTTGGGTCTCTGTAAATAATATT
The DNA here is from genome assembly GCA_016801885.1 of Toxotes chatareus. Taxonomy (NCBI): domain Eukaryota; kingdom Metazoa; phylum Chordata; class Actinopteri; family Toxotidae; genus Toxotes; species Toxotes chatareus. The sequence goes on from CM028899.1 coordinate 21,523,799, forward strand.
ATAAAGAGTATGGTCTAGACCTGCTCTATACTGAGATCATTTCTGTAATAATTTGGCGCTATATAAATAAAATTGAATTGAATTGAATAAAAAACTTATGTTGTATCACACCCATAGTTTATACAGTTAACTGTTCCCTGGTCAGTAGCACATCACAGCAGCTGATAGTGTGTCTCTTAGCAACACCAGCTCTCAGCTGTCAGTCAGCCAGTACCATGGGAAACACCCACTCAGGGGCTTGAGGCTGGTTCACAGAGACGTCTGACAATTATTTAATCCTGTTTAAAAATGAAAAAAAAAAAAAGTTCCTCATACCCACTTTAGCTCGTCCTTTAGCTCTTAGCCTCATGGCTGTATTTCTGTCAGCTCAGCTGATTCGTAACGGCTGCGTGGTGAAACACATGCATCTTATGATATGTCATATGATGCTTATGTTTCTATATAAAGATGTTATCTGAAAGAGATAAGGTAGACATTTAGTCTACTACTCCACATTGCACACTCTTCACTGTGTCTTCACAGAGCTCATCATTCACTGTTGTGACAACTGTAGAATTGCAGAAAATGGCCTTTACTTACCACCTCCCCAGCTTAAAGACGGTAACCTTCCACTGACACTGTCACTGGCTTGCCAAAGTCATCTCTCTGAACGAGTCCGCAGCAGAAAGCAGCTCTGGGTGATTAGGCTTGATCCAGCCATTAGAATGTCACTTTCACTCTTACCTGTATTATTTCCAACGTCAGAGGAAGCGATAAGGGAACGATGTAGGGAACGCACTCTTCCTATTGGCTGGCAGTAATTAGATATTTGGAGAGAGGTGTCTGTCTGTGGGTGGGGGGTGGTTGTTGAAGTTTCGGTTTTCCAACTCCAGGACAAGTAAATGGGCAGTTTATATGAAGACTACCTGGCTGAGAGAGTGCAAGCACACTACAGCTTATGAAGAGACAAGGAAAACAGACTACGCACAAGCAACACTAAGAACATATTTAAAGAATCTGACAAAGTTTACCGTGCATGTAGAAAAAGATTGGTGCAAATAAATGAAACAAAACACATTTACCTACTTGACAACTCATAAGTGGCATGAACGAGCCCACTGCAAAGATAGAATTCATCCATCTATGCAGCAGCAGCAGCAGGTCAAGGTTCTTTACACCAGGGTGAGAATAAATGATGCGTTTGGTCAAGCAACCCAACTGGTTGTTTGCTGAACTGCAAGTGTTGACAGTGTGTGGGAGCCCATTTTTATGCCTCAGCATCAGTGACAGTGACAGATTGTCCATCCATCCTTATAGTTACACGTCCATCTGTCCATCCCTTTCTTGTGAATACAATATGTCAGGATTGCCTTGAGGGCATGACTTCAAATTTGACGCACTTCGCCTCAAGAATTAACTGATTCAAATTTGGTGATCAAAGGTCAAAGTTCAAGGTCACTGTGACATCACAAAACATTTTTTGGCCACATCTTGAGAATTTGTACACTAATTGTGACAGTATTTCTTACAAAGGATGAATTTTACATCCAAAGCTTCACTGTGACGACATAATGTGGACTTTCTCTCTGGCCATGATTCAACGCCATAACTCAGGAACAGAAGAATACACTGTGACCTTCACTATATATATTATAGGAGTCTGAACAGACATGGATGTAAACAGCAACTTGACAGATTGGCAGCGATAATACTAGTTTGTATTGAACTTGTGTGTAAAGGCTACTCTTGCTTTTGCAGTCCAGTTCAACACCTTCATCAGCAACCCATCTGTCAGTCTCCCGGTCCATCCTAGCCTGTATTTTTCCCTGTCTGTGCAGTTCATCGTGGCACAATGGGAGTCCACCATAGGTCACAATAGGCACATCACGGGGGATAGATTGTAGGGATGGAAAAAAATCCCATTCTCATGACTTGCAGGCCTTCATATCATTTAATTGCATTGCGTGGCTACAGAGTTTGTTTCATGAGAGTTAAAAATACTGTGAATTGACAATTCTTGGCATACAGCATAATTCTTGTTTGTGTTTTATTTATTTGCAGCATTCTTGCGTGTTGAAAATTCATTCATTTTGGAATGTCGCGCATGTGTTGTTGAAATATTTTCTTCTTCTGTTTTGCCTTCTTTGCTTTTGCTCGTGGGTCAGCTCAGAGTGGAGAGGGTTTGAAATCTGCCAGCTTTTGGGGATATTGGTTTGGAACACACAGGCAAATTCAACACAACCATCCAAAACTGAATTCAGAATGGCGTATGGTCACGATGCCTGCCCTGGGCCAGGTGATCCTTGTTTGACCTATATTTGTGTCGAGATAATAGAGGTGTGTGTGTGTGTGTGTGTGTGTGTGTGTGTTATTTACCCAAGGCATCACAGCTGGGGGTTTTAACTGAACTGGGCCACACTTGGCCTGAAGTGAGTGAATATTTAACCCATCACAGCTGTTTTGAGGAAAGTGTGGCCGAGGGCGCAAACAGGACTCCTGCTAATTTCACATTTTGGCCCCGGATAGAGGTGGATGCCAGATGTCTGTGGATTATGTTCTCTTTGTAAACACATACCACTTGGTTAAACCGCAACTGCCCGCTTAAGTAACTCCCTCATAATGTGTACACTCACCTGTGTCCAGGAATTGTTCAGCGTTAATAAGTGTGGAAGCACTGTGGACGCCAGTTGGACCTTCTTTCAGAAATCAGCAGACTGTAGTGCAGAAGGCTGCCGTCATTATCATGACAAAACAGCTGGGATATTATCCCTAATTAGAGGCTTTGGTAAATGGAGTCTTTTTTCCCTCATTTAATTAATGAGCTCCTGTGGTGTGAGAAACCTGGCACGCTCCACATTTGGAAAGCTCAAATGTGACTGAAATATTCCTTGGCCGACAAAACGGAGCCAAGTCTTTTGTCAGGGAAACGCAATTATTTCTTTTTCTCCTCGACAACAACGATGAATTCACGTTGCTCTAAACTGACGTTAGCCGTGCGTGTTGCTCCTCTTCGGCTGTCTCTCCGCTCTGTGACTATTCTTAGCTCGCATGTGTCATCACGTCCAGGCGAATGGCCGTGACAACACAAGATTAAGCGAGATTGAGCATTTTATTCATTTTGATAATTACATTTTATCCGGCATCTGTTGCATAGAGATGTTTTTTGTTTTTTTTAGATGATAATTCTACTGTATGATGTGTTTGTTGCCAGCAATGCCTCAGGTACAGATACGAGCGATTCATAATTAATAGAAGCTCAGCTTGGTGCTGTCTGTTTTCCCTTGTGAAGTGTGGATTGATGCCTGATGTGTAAAAATAATTCCCTGTGAAACCATTGTTAGTTCTTCACAGACACTGAGACACGTTTCATCAAATTTTATTCCATTTCCCCAAACTGTTATCAGGGGCTGAAGACCAAATCCTGCTAAAGCAAAACAAAGCGCTCTGCTGAAACCGATGCATTTTGGTGCAAAAGATAAACTAAACAACAAAATACCCCAACTACGCGTGGTTCACAAACACCTTGTTACCCTGAATATACCCATCACCTGCTGGGAAGGCCAGCAGAAAGTAAATGAATTGCCTGTAGTCCTGAGACCAGCTGCTGTAGTTCTTTGGCAGTCACAAATGTGACCATGTCACTTTCGACACACTCAACTCAAACACAAGATGCAACAGTGATGCAACTGATTGTGACGTGAGGGTTTTTAGAGACTCTATAAAGGCAGCAGTGGCACATAGATGGGTAAAAAAAAAAAAAAGAATAAACTTTATGTAAATGTCCTCTGATACATGGGAGAGGCACAGAAGCATAGCTTACTGATTCTTTACGATATCACTTCAACGAGTTAGCAGGACTGGACGGAGAGAAATGAGCTACTTCACTGTGTGTCAGTACCACCACCAGCTCTACCAGCCCCAGGTACAAGACAGAGCCACTATCTTTGCATTCAGGCTCACCCTGAACTTTTCTGGTGGCATCGGACTGTGATGAGAGTGATGAGAAACGTTCCTGTTCTTCCACCTGAATGGATGAACCTGTCCCGCTACAGGTTTACAGTGCACGGTGGCAGAAGTGTATTCTTTTAATGCTTCAATTCTGTTTTCTTCCACTGGATGCAGTACTGTTACACCACATCTCCATCGTGCTTCCGTTATGCATTCAATGTGTCCAGTGAAGTGTTTCAGAGACAAATAGTCCATCAGCAGCCTTTTCCTTAGCAGAGACATTTCCATTGTTTTTTTTTTTTTGTTTTTTTTTAAGTTGTTTGCTGAAAAAATGTTGGGAATTATTCATATGGTGACAGACACTTTGTGTTTATACCTCAGTTTCAATGGCTGAACGCAGCATCGCATCTCATCTCATCCCATCCCATCTTTATTTTGTATTTGTTTCCAGAATCATGAATATTAGCAGAAGGAATTATAAGTGTTCCCTCTTCTTCAGACTTTGGACGAGAGACAACATAGACCCGTCCATAAAGAAAGGCAGCAAATGCATTGTTCGTTTTATGTCCTCTATCAGTATATACTGTATGTAGGCATTTATATACATTCAAGAGTGAATTTTAGGCTTCAGAGAGGCTCTCTGCTCTAGGCTCTCTCCCAGGCCTCAGGTTAGCTCTAGTGTCCGATATTAGCTCATGATGAAGTATCTGTGTATATGTGAGTGGGTGCACGGAGCGCAGGTACCCAAACACAGACACGCAGGCAACTCTGCAGGCAGGCACGTGCAGTGAAGTGACTTTATTTAAAGATGAGCTAAAAAAAAACAAAAGCTTACAGGCTGGCAGGTTCAGATAAACAGGAACAAACACAACACAACACCACCACAGGAACACGTGGGACAGGAATCAGGCTGACAGTCAGGAACATGTACCGGTTGGATGGCTAGAACAAAACCTCTGAACAATCATATCATACATCGGACTGTACAGCTGTATGGGTTCATGGTCTGGTGTTTTCCATTTACCAGTGTGAGTCCACAGTGCAGCTGTACAGTTGCCACCCACAAAAACTGTGTAACAGATTTTTTTTTTTTTTTATGGGAATGAGACCCACAAGACAGAACAGGTAAAATGGAAGGTTTGAACTCTGCATGTGCTATATGGGCTGGGAACTGTCTGCAGGGGCTGGGACCAGTTTGCAAATCTCAACCCATTCTGGACTTGAAACCCATTCACTGTACCCAGGTTCCCATCAAACGTGGCAGCAGTAGCCTGTTCCTGTGGGAGAACAATGGGAGAATGCAAATTCCACCAGACCAACCTAATTAATGTAATTCCATCACAATCAAAGGAGACGGGTAAATGGAGTTGCTGCTGCTGCTGATGTGTAACACGTATGCTGATGGAGTGCCCCGGTTTTTCTGGGAACGTCTTGAAATTCCATTCGCATGCAGTGGACTCAAAAGGTTGGACTGTAAACTGTGCAGATGATATCACGTCCTGTCAACTTTCCTTCCTCCACAGCAGAAAACAGAGCTTCACACTTTAAAATCAGGTCGTCTTATCCAAGTACTAACCCAGTTTTAGAAATTTGGTTAATCTGTTCTGTGGGAGTTTTCCTCCTGCTGAGCTCAGGAGTCTGAGTTTAGGTTTTCACACACTGTTTCAATCAGCTGATGAAAGGGCTGTACTAATAAACCTGACAATGTATTTGGCTGTTTGGGATAGTCCTCCTGTATATGTGCACTGTTAAATGAGAAGTCCCCTCAGATGTATAAACCAGGAACACAAAATTAAAATTCATCAGGTGGAATGAAGCAAAGTGTTTTCTTTTGTCGGCTTTCTTTGTGAAAACAGAATAAATTACAAGGGAACACCCAGAACAGAAAAAAAAACAACATGTCCTTTCTGTCCAATGCTCCAGTGTTTGTCTCTGTGTCCTCCTACTCTGCTTGATGTTAGATTCCCTCTGTTTGCCTTTAAACTGCTCTTTTCACTCACTCTCTGCTTCCACCTTGCTCTCTACGTCTCAGAAATCCGGTGGTTGAATGCTAAATCAGAGCAGCCACCGGGTGCTTCCTATGAAACCTTCCTATGAAAGTCCTGCCTGTCAGATGATACATTATTTTTTTTTTTTACTCACTGAAGTGTGTGTTTTCCTCTGTCTCTTCTTCAGTCTGACAGACAGTGAAGCTGGTTTACCTTATGACAAGGAGTCCATGGCCATCATCCATCTGAATAACACCACAGTCATGTACCTGAAGGAGGTCACCAAGTTCCTCGCTGTGGTCTGCTTCCTCCGCAAGGAAAGCTTTGAGAGGAAAGGTCAGTCCACGAAAGTCAGTACATTTACCCGCATGGTAGAAACTCGCTGTGCGCTCCAATAATCGCTCACCATGCCCTCCTGTACTTGAACGCATCATTTGATGTAGAGTTGCCAAGTGGGACTTGCTATTTCAGACGCACCTGGTTCTGGAAGTGAATGTCCAACTCATTTTTCTCATAAGACAGTGTTAACGTGACTCACAGTTGGATTCCATCTACGGATCAATTGGATCAGCGTTAAATTCTTGGTTAAATCATCAGTTCAAAAGATTAAGAACTGCGTTAGAAAAGATTTGCTTCTTTGATAAGAAGTCGGAAATACAACTCCCGAGAGGCAAGGCAGTGAGAAGCATCTAAAAACCGAGCTTAAAATTCTGTTTCATGTGCTGCTAATGGCGGGGTGGAAGCCATATATTACGGCGCAGCTGTTAACAACAAAGAGTTTTGAATTCACAACCATTCTGATTCACATCTCTGATTGGCCTCTTCTCCACTGCAGTGGCGGCTGATGGGTAGTGTAGTATTTAAACCTGTCTGGAGTTCTGTAACGTAGAGAACAAAGACTCCAGTGTTTCCGTGTTCGGTAACACTGATGATGCTGTTGACAGGACAAGATGGCGACTCGTTGTTGTATCTGTGCACGGCTCCCAGCTCTCTGAAACAGTGTCTTTTACTTGCTTGTGCCATTCTCCATAGAGAGCGTACTCACATACAGCATCACAGTGTGGTACTGTAACTGTCCAGTAAATGATAAGAAAGCTCTATAGAGAGTAATCAACACTCCCCAACACATAATTGGCCACTCCAATGAGACTCAGCTCACCCCTGTCACCATCTCCTCACCCCGTTGTCTCCTGGAAGGACTCTGCAGGTCATAAAAACCGTGGAGCTGAACTCTGCAAAACACTGACTCCTCACCATCCCTGCACCTCACTACTTATATGTGCAATAAATGTCAAGTTGTACAACATATATTTAATGTTTAATTTGTGCTGCAGCTTCTTTTTATGCTACTTTTTTTGCACTTATATAATTTTTATCCAGAAATAAATGCAGGCATTTATATACTGTACATCCACAAGTGAATTTCATGCTTCAGAGACACAAACTGTTTCGGAAAACATCCTTTGAACTTATCATTTGATCAGACAGCTCCTGATTTGAATCATTTTTCTGACTGCAGTGTGTATTTTGTTTTTGACAAAGTTCTTGTGCAGATGCTTATGTCTAGAAACAAAACAACAAAAGTTCATGTTGTTATTGGTACTAAAATGAGTGTATTTGCATTCGTGTCAAAATTTGGCCTATTTTTTGTCCTATAAATGCAAATGTCTGTCACTGAATGACTGACCATTGGTCAGCCAGGCGAGTGACCCAGTCTTTTTCTAAACAATGCCACGTTTCGTTCTGATTTTCAGTGCTTTAATTTCAGAAACACTGAGACACTGTGGAGATGAGGACTCTAAACAGTGTATATCTTCCCAAGCTGCATCAGCCTCTGACAACTTTCCATATAAACAAAATTTATTTCATGAATCATTGAATACAGTTGTCTCTATGTCTCTAAGTCTGACCTAAAGTGAAGTGGTTTGTTTGGAGTTGACAGCGGCTGCTGAACTTGATTCAAACGCACAGCGCTGACCACCCTTTAAAGATAAACACCTGTAAAGCATGTCTGCCTCAGATGGCGTGAGGCCACATCCATCCTTTTGACGTCCTGAATGACGAGGTGTACTTCAACACGTCCGCTGTTTACACCGGTGATTATTTTTGCATGAGTACATGTTTAGTTCAAGAGTCTGGTCGAGGAGCCACTTTGAAGTCTGATGCATCTTTCTCTCAGTTCCTACTAAGATGCCTGGAACAGTCCGATTCTTAGAGGAGAACATATTTGGTGCTTTTGCACCTGAAAATCTTCATTAAGCACAATCTGTTAAGTATTTGACATTCAATTTTAAAACCCCTCCTAACCATAATAATTCTTTATTAATGTCTTTATTGACGGTGGATACAGATATGAGTATTTCTGGATTTCAAAAAGACTTTATTGTTGCCAGTTGAAGTGTCTGTATCACTGGAGTTTGTTCATGAATGCTTGTTCTGATTCATACTGTTCATATATTAGCCTTTAATTCAACAAGTCCTTTAGCCTAATCGACCTCATAGGTCGCTTGTTACTACCTGGAGATACAACCCATAGGGAGGGTACGGCTGCTTGTGTTGAGCCAACATTTAACAGCACGAGTAAAGAATGAAACAAAGATGTTTGTAAAAATGGCACCATGTCTGTGTCCTTAGTATTTGTGATCATAGACCATCTTACACACAATGTTACCTAGACTAGGTTGATTTTAGATTTTAGTCCACATACCATCCCCGACCCAGTATGTCCCCGCTAACGTTTTTCCACCTCACCACAAGCCAGACAAGCCTGGCTGACCTTCGTCGTCTCATGTCTCGATTAGTGGCCGAGTCCTTTTAATGTAAATGTCGCACTTAACGAGGTCAGACCCGCAACAGTTCCTTTACACTTTCAAAAAAATAAATAAAGAAGTCTGAACTGATTAATGTACTGCCACAGAACTGTACAGTAAAAGGCTACAGCAACACTCTGTAGATGTATCCCTCTATTAGCATCACATTAAAGCCCCTGTCAGACTCAGAGTACTTAACATTCCTGGTTTTCCACCTGTCTGTATAAGTGATGGCTTTCTGGATTTTTTTTTAGACTTTACCTTAATGTTCCCTGCAGGCTTATTCAGACGCGACGGCGCATTAATTGAACGAGACACAGTGCTCATGTATATTTGGCTGGAGCAGTGAGGTAAAACCGTTTTGATGGTGAGGATGAAGATGTTTTTTTTTTTTTTTTTTTTTTTTCTGTTCTCTCCCAGGCTGCATCACTGATGGATTCTGAAACCTGTTTTGTTATTGAAGCCTTAATTAATGACCGTTGGGAGAGAATATCCAGCAAAATGCTGTGTGTGCCAGTAGGAAGTGAACGAGAGTCCCAGCTCACCGTCACACACGTGGCAGAAGTCTCTTTCTAAGATTTGTTGAAATGGGTAAGAAAATATAGCAGTGGATTCACTGTGACTGCGACTGTCTTGCGCTTGATCATTTATTTTATTTATTTAAGGCTTAGCTTCAGAATGAAGTTTTAAATTCAGGGTACATGTAGCATTGTTGGCATGGTGTAAAAAATAATATCCATCCATCAGTCCATACAGCTCATCATATTTAATTCAGTGTCAAATGTGAAGCGGTTCTGTTTGTGTGCAGTGGTGACAGGGCCGGTCTGTTTCAACAAATCTGTAATGCAGATGATTCAAGAGACTCTTCCTGACCTTTTCTCATCCCCATAAATAATTGTTCAGTCATGAATAGTGTTTAATAGCAGGAAATATACCAGACATATAAACCATCAACAGCAGGTCAGTGCAGGGGGATGGGTAAGTTTCTGTCTGGCCTTTTTAAATGGCCAAGATGTCTGCTGCCTCCTCTGCTGATACAGGATGCAGAGCAGATCTGGCCTCTGGCCTCTGCACTGACTCCCCTTGTATCTAGAAGAGCCAGACACAACCCACCACAGCTTGTGCTCTCAGTGCTTTATACTCACATGAACACTGTGTCCTTGGCAACAGATGAGAACATAGTCTTGCATTTAATGAGTCAGTTCTTAGAAGGTCGTCAATGTCACTTCACATCAGGATCTGTATTCACCAAAACTTCTGACAGTATAATACAAGATGCTCTAAAGAGACAACTTAGTAAAACCCTGTTTAATGTGAGGTGCAGGAGAACAGTAGCAGCTTAGAGCTGCTCTAGTGGACTCCTGCCCCCTTTGGTTATTAAAAAAAAAAAAAAAAAAAAAAACCTAGATGAGTGTTTTTTTTTTTTTTTTTTTTCATGTTTAATTTGTTTAGCTTTTTTTTTGTAACTCTTCTATCAACTGGCAAGCAATCAACCTTTTAAGCAGAAGAAATTTAGAAAGAAATTTGGTCAAATTGGAAGCACAACAAAAATCGAAGTGGATCAGGGAGGAGAGTCTCATGCTGATAGAGAAGAAAAAATATTTTGAAAAAAAAGGCAATTTATTAACACATCCCCTGCTGAGTGATGGTTCTTTCAGAAGTGTTTGAGGAGAGAGTTTATAAGAAATCAGGATGAAAACCATCCTGTACAGTCCAGATCATCCCTCCTCTCCTGCTTAACCTGCTGCTATCTTTGACAATGGAGACTCATATCTCAGCTTAAGAGACGTAAGAGAGTCTCTCACACCACTTTCAGACAGCGCACCCAGCTACTCATTGCATGTTGGACCTGTTCGTGAGACAGCTGTCACCCTTCTTATGTCAGCAGGCTCCAGTCTGCGGTCTAATTTCAAACACTACATGGGATAAAAGTTAAAGCTACAGAATAGAACTTTTTTTTTTTTTTCAAAGATGTCTTAGTTGAAAGCAGCTTCAGAACATAGCTCAATGTGTGGAGGTGCTGTCAAAGACCTCTGTGACCTAGCCAGCTTCCAGTTCCTGCCTTAGGTGAACTTTGGGGTCACCATGCTGGTGTTAGCTTTATTTCCAAAACTAGCATAATATAGCTTTAAGTGTTTCACTCCTCTGTCTGTCTGTCTGTCTATCTGTCCATCTGTCCACGTTATTTCTCTACCTTCTTCTCTTTGGCAGTGAGTCAATTCAGTGACATTTAACACACACATATATATATATATAGTGGAATACCGTGTGGAAAACATGATGGAAATATGGAAATCTGACATTTCTGTGTGTTTTGTGTACTAATTTGACAGGTCACAGTCTCCTCATCTCTTCGGCCGAAGCTTGAGTGATGTTCAAGTCACAGGCTTCATGTGCGTCATGATTTATTCATTCATCGATCCACTTCATCCAAACACTTTTTTTTTTTTTTTTTTTTTTTTTTACTGTGCAATATTGTGACTTTTTATTTTGTGATTTCTTATGCTCAGACTGAACAATGTGCACAAAACCAGGTGGATGGAAAGGGCCCTGGTCTGGACCGTGAGGTGCTGTGTTTGTACTAGACAAGAAGTGGTTTGGTTTCTGACCAGGCTGGAAAAAATAAAAGCCTTTAGACCTGATCTGAACAGCCATATTGGAAGGTGGGGTAAAAAGCTCAAAGTAATATCATTTAAATAGGGGAACATTCCTCATGATTACATCTCTAATTATTACATAATAAGATATGAAATTAGAATTTCATTACTTTTGTTAATTATATAATATAAGCCTTTTCTGAGTTTGCTCAGTGTTATTAAATTGTAATGAAATTGTGTTGGTGCCTGTGTGGCGGTTGTGTCTGTACTCGTACATGTTTAGCTCTGTTTCATCCCTGTTTCCTCTGTAGTTGCTCTGACTTGTTGCTGTTGAGATTAATGGTCTCCATGGAGATCGTCTTCTGTTGAGTCTCACATCTGAAGAGTGTCTGCGAAGTTGAGGAAGCACACGCCACATCATGCAGTGTTTACGCCTTGAACATTTTTTTTTTAATTCACTTTTGTTTCTTTTTCTTTTCTTTTCTTTTCTTTTCTTTTCGTCTTGTCATTGTGTTGCTGCGTGTTGTGTTTTGACAGTCCCTGAGCTGATTAAATGTAAAAACTGAAAATGTAGATGCTTAGCATCTTTTAATCTGACACTATCTTCCTGTATTTCAGCATTTACCGTGTTATTGCTGTTGTTGGGTTCATCAAATTAGTGGTGAACATAAACATATGGATCGACCTACATTTAATTTAAATTTAATTTCAACGTAATTACAAAATGAGTAATTATTATAATACATGTGTCACTTACATTCAATTTAAGTAAATTGATCATAGATAATTCTTAATAGTATAGGATGGCCCTCATTATTAGGCGACTCCCTTTCAGTGTCTCTGTTTTTGAGAAAAAGATTTTCTGAGGATAGGAAACACTTTCATACAGGTTCTGTATAAAGCCATCCATTGGGGAAAGTCTTTCCTCTCAACACTAATTTCAAAAAAAAAAAAAAAAATCCATCATATATTTGGGCCAATACAGCAGGTAGAAAGCCCCACTGAGGTTCTTTATCTGATTTCTGTTTTATGCTGGAACTTCACTTTTGGCTTTAATGTTTTATAAAGGACTTTCGTTTTTTTTTTTTCTCTCTCTCTGACTTGTAAGAGACTTGATTATGTCTTCTGTCTCTCTCTCTTGTCCGTCCCCTCACAGGACTAATTGACTACAACTTCCACTGCTTCAAAAAAGCCATCCAAGAGGTCTTTGATGTTCGAGTGAAGGTTCAACAGAATCGCAAACTCCTCAGTCAGAGGAGGTGGAGCAAACTGACTATGACCAACGGAGCGCTCAGCAACCCCCACTGACCTTCGCCGACGCCTCGTCGGTCAGGGCGTTACCTGGCCTGCACCTGCACAAATCAAGGAGACTCCATCCTCATTCAAACATCCATGTTTTTCACCTTGATGGGACCTGTTCTGCTCAGTCCATTCAGTCCACCGTCCTCCAGTGTCTCTGTCCTCAGAAGCAGATGAAGTATTACGGGGCAATAATAGTTTTCAAGTAGGCTCCGTAAGACATATACAGGAAGATTAGCTGATTTCAAACCCCCCCTCCCCTGTCCTCTATACTAGGTGGAGAACCTCAGATGTGGACAGATATAGGTTGTGGACATATATGACTGGTGTACACTACAATCACCCTTTAGACACCAAACCACTCCTGAATCTGTGGAGAGCCGTGGCTGCTGTGCTCCATGTTAGCAGCACGTTAAAGCATTTCCCTCCCAACCCTCATTCAAGAGTGGAATTATGGGGAATTCACTGCCTCAAATGGTAACTGGTGCCACTTCAGTTGACTCTTAAGCTCCTTTCAGACTGAAGATGGGCTGATTTTAACATTACCTGCACTGCTCATTGATTTTTAACCCCATCTTGAGAGCGTGTCCATGTCTTTTTTTTTTTTCACTTCCATCCCACTAATGATTGCAGCCACAATCACCCACAGTTTTTTGTGTGTGTGGACTTGCTGGTCCTCCTGTAATTTAAATCCCATCTGTAGTGACAGCCGTGTATTTTAAAATGGATCTCACTGTTTTTTTTACGTGTCCTTCTACTTTTCTCATCAGCTAAGTGTGAAGTCTGACTTTTTGGTAGAAGCGGAGGAAGTTAGATGGAAAAGAAAAGATTGGAAAATCCATCAGGAAAGCTTGTAAAAGCTCATCAGTAAGGGCGTTGTAATGTCAGCTACAGGGAGGTGCTGGTATTTAGAGATCTGTGTGTTTTGCTCTGTATTTGTTTCCATTTTGGCAAATGGGCGCCATTAATATGCTAAATTAGCTTTTAGCGGTTTCTGTTTGCAGTGTGTGTCTTTGATTTCTAAGCAGATTTATGGGCATTTTTTCGCGATGAACACAGGAGATAATAATATCTTCAGAAAGTGGGAGTCATTCTGAGTGACATCAGTATGTGCTATGTTTGTTCAGATCTGGCTGAGTTAGAAAATCCAGAGGGATTGAGATTTTTTCACCTCACGGCGTCTTTGCCTCTTGTCTCTCCCTCCTCACCTCCTCAACCTCAAGGTTAACCTTGAGGTTTGAACCTGAATTTCAGCACTGCTCAGGACGTGAAGGGGAAAGACTGTTCCCTGTATGGGAAACTTTTTTAAATTATTATTAGTGTTTATCACGTAATTTATTAACAGACCTTTTGTACTTGTAGTTGACATAAGTCGTGTGCGCGTTGGAGGAAATGTCACATAAGTCACGTAAAATGAGGCAAAGGGCTCCAGTTCTCTGTCAAACCCGTTTCAGACAAGTGTGGCCCGTGGTCCATGCACTCTCATAGAACTACTGTTCCAATGTGTAACCTTCAGGTCTCATGTTATCATGGTCGTGTGTGATATAAGATCAAGAAAAGACGCCTCAAAGACATATATTCTGCTGAGCTAGATGGAAATATGCACTTGTCTGAGACGTTATAGTAATTTAATAATAAATAGGCTTACGGTATATCATCATCTCCATAGAACCCATCTCTAGCTCCCTCCCCTCTGTGCTCTTGAAAGTAGAACACAAAGGTCCTCACGTTCATGACAGCTTGACAACTCTAACTGCTGTTATTAGGAGAAATTGGAATTTAGCTAAAAACACACAGGGTCACAGGCCAGAGAAAAGTTTAAGAGTCAGAATGCGTGTCTGAGGTTTGTATCATTAAAAAGTGTGTTTAGTGATGGTAGTTACTCATGTCACATTAAAAAAACTAAGTGTGTTGAGGTGTGTTTTGGTTTGGAAGTGTGTTTGATGAGATATATCAGTCACTCACACACACACACACATACTTGTTGGTAGGATACATTCATGGGTGTCATCAATCTGAGGTTGATCTTTTAGGTTATGTTTTGTATTGGGTTTTTTTTTTTTGAGGAATTGTGGTTGTTAAGCTAAACTCTCTGTTTGCGTGTCAGTGTGTGTTTCATCACCCATCTGTCATCGTGAGAAAGTGGGAAGCGGTGGGAAGAGAACGAGTTCAGAAACGTATCTGGGCTCAGAGTCAGAGACAATGCGAGGAGCTCAGCGTACAACTGACACTTTGTGAAAGTAGTTCAGAAACCCGGGGCTGTATTCACTAAGGATTTTGTCTGACCAATAGGAGTCCTCCTAAACCGCACTGAAAGTTCCACACTACGAGTATTCACAAAACTGCTGAGAGACACACTGAGAGAACTCCTAAGCTAAAAGAAGAGGTGGAGTTGATTCTTTCATTAAGTTTTTCCACATGTAAAACCAGTTCAACTGGACAGTCCACAAACTCACCTTTCTTTGGTGATGATTACTTAATGTACACGTAAAGAAATATGGCTCTGGAGGACGCGTTTCAAGACTGTCCCCTCTACCAGCTGTACTTTTCCAGAGTCACAGTGGTGCAGAGCTGTGCAAACTGTCCCCTCCGGTCTTATTGGCTTGTTGCAGTTTGATGGCGAGCTGATTGGATCCTTATCGACTTGTCTGCCATCTAATTATGCTCATTAGTTCTTTATGGTTGTGTTTTTTTTTTTGACGATGCTGATGTAACGAGGCACATTAGCTGCAGCAACTGATCGACCGAGTGGCTTGTACAGTGGCTCAGGAGTCGCCTGGTCCGCCTTTAACTTTCTGAGAATCAATTTTACCACTCTGATTTATTCGTGTATCATTACCAGGATCTCATTTATGTCACAATGTGAAGCTACGCAGACTATTTCATTTTCAATTAAATGTTAGCAATCTTTTTTTTTTTTTTTTTTTTAATTTAAATAAAAATTCAATATAAAGCGGGCAACATTAAAAATCATCGCAGAAATGAAAAATCTAAACCACGTTTTCAGTTCTACCTTCCCTGCACACATGGCACTATGTTACAGCAGCTGGTTATGGATCATTGTGTGATAAATAATAAATCACTAACAGAAAACACAATCAGAATTGAATAAGATGCCGTGTTCATATTTTGAAAAACTGTAGAGCATTTGGCATTGAGTAACTAAAGTAACCTAATCAGTTTTAGATCAATACATTTATTAATGTCAATATTTTTTTGGGCTTAACCCTCTTATCCTCTAATCAGATAGCGATTCCACAGTCTCGGGTTTGAGATTGTGAGAGCGAATGTGTGCTTGTTCCGAAGTGAATCAGTTTCTGAGTGTTGGAAAAAACATTTTGTCTATAACATCGAACAAATCTGCTGATGCCTCTCGGCCCGAGCGCTCCGTGTTTGACGTCAGTGAGTTGTCTTTTTAAAGAACTACATTTGGTTAAATGGAGTGGCAGCTGAAACTCTGAAACTTTTTTTTGTACTCAGATCATTGGGGATTTTTTTTTTTTTCCAATAACTTTTCTGAGCAGCTGCTGCACCTGTCACCAGTCTGATTTTCATATTAAACCACCGCATAATAAAAATCCAATAAAACTACAGTATTACAGTTTTACTTTTATGCAAAAAAAAAAAAACCCAAAAACTTTCCAACATACTAAATCACATACTGACAGCACCTTGACATTTTATCAGCAGGACAACATGACAGCACAGAAACAGCATAGTGCAGGGGAAATGACAGCACAGAGTCGGTCCCTCACGAAAAAAAAAAAAACACCCCTCTGAAGTGCTGCTGTTGTTTGAAAGCTGGATTTGAAATTCATTTGGTCCATGCTGGAAAGGCTGAATCCAGAATCCAGTCCAAACCTTCCTGCCACAGCAGATCAATAAGGCCTAGAGACAAATTGCATTGTATTGTGTTGCTGGAAAAAAAAAAAAAGGATAGGCTTGTTGTTTTTTCTATTAGTACATAATGGTATGTGGTGTACCATTGTGTGGGTGTGTCCAGACTGCTTGACTGACAGCTCTTTGACTGTGAAATCCCCCCCAACACTCAGCAGATGACTTGTTTTGCTTGCGTGCTTGCTTTGTTTTGTTTTCTGCACACACACACACACACACACACACGCACGCACTGCTTACATGTTGCACAGCATGTTAACTCAGGTTGGTAGTGGTGGAATGTGCCAAATGAATTGGAAAGTTGGATAAATTCAAAATCAACTAAGTGCTTCAGTCAGATCATACAGACCCTTACTGGAACATTTGACATTCAAATGATGAATTACTATTCTCATGAAAGTTTATAAAATATCTTTTTTATTACAACAGTTTGTGTTTTTTTAAACTTACTTATGGAGAAACCAAGAGATCTGAGCTGATTTTGTGTAATTTTGCCTGAGCCTTAAAGGACAAACAAACCTGTTGCATGTTTCCTGACATGTGACCTCTGTTGTTAAGGGCACAGGAAGACGGCAGTCATGGTTAACAGAGACCGAGAGAAAATCATATTTTCTGCTGACAAAATCAGACACTATGCTCAGTGTGACCACACAGCCCGTTGTGGTGTTTGCTGCTATGGACAGTCTCGCTCATTAAACTGCTGTCAATTAGAACCATGAGACAAAATCAGGACAGACGCTTAACAGAGCGCTGATAGGTGAGAGCTGGGTGGCAATAACACGATGAGCTGGCCTCATGACGTAACGGGTATCAGGAATAACTTTACCGCCCTTTACAGAAGACAGGTTCATTTGGCTTTAAGCAGATTTCACACATCCCCATCACATCAACCCTGCTCTCCTTAATTAGACCGTGGAGCCGGAACACCTTGTTAGGAGAGTCACCCAACATTAATGAGCCCCCCCCCCCCTCCACACACACACACACCCCTGTGGCACAACGACGGTGTGATTGTGAGGTGAGCGGCGGCTCAGGTGTTTCATCTGCAGGACGTTCATGACAAAGCTGTGCACTGTCAACATGTCTTCTCGTGTCAGTCACGTTTTGAATGTATTTATTCAACAACATTAACACTGTGGTTTAAAAAAAAAAAAAAAAAAAAAAACACTCTGGCTGCTGTCAGATGAAAACCTTGAACATCTCCTAAACACCAACTGTTCTGGAGCTTTAAGCTTTATGTTATAATCCTAATGATTTTTATATTAATCCCCATTTTTGATACTATTTATGGCCATGATAGCCATTCAGTGCATTTGTCTCTATATTTTCCTCTGTGTGGCAGCTTCCATTGTCAGTGGAGATCTGCCCACCCCACCCCACCCCAACACACACACACACACACACACACACATAATCACGGTGGTCTGAGTAAGCAGCTTATTATTAGGTTTCACTGTTAGGTGATCTCTAGTGGCTGTGGTATGACGGGAGCAAAGGAGGAAGTCAGGTGACGTAGAATAAAGAGCGCTGGAGTCCATGTTTAGAGGTCGGGGTGGTTGGAAACCAACAGTCAGTTTATCCATGATCTTACTGTAACCATAGCAACAAACATCCTCTAACTTTAACCACGTTTTTTCCTGAACTTAGCCAAGTAGGTGAGTTTGGGCTGTTTTGTTGAGTAGTTTTGAATTTGGGGATTTGTCATTTTCAGATGTAATTCATTCTTTATACTCTCTGGCCAAGCCAGCCTCCAGCATCCATACATGTTGCTGGTAATTACGCAATGTCCACTGGGTAGTAAAGAAGACAGACAGGGCCTAGTCAATGTGTTGCATTAGCCTGGTGAGTTCCAGCCAGTAATGAGACTGTTTTACCACAAAAAAAGACAACAGCATCAATACGGCATCTGAACCAAACTTAAACCACCACGGTGTAAGATCTTTCATCAGGAGAAATTTACAGGAAGAATGAAAGAAAATGAGATAATTTGAAGAAACTTTATTGGAAACAGGTAGAACAGACTTTGGCACTTAGACCCCTACAGGAAGTAGATCACCACGGGAAGTGATCCTATGGATTAGATGCTTCTGACATGAAGGACACTCCCCCGGAGCCTGGACACTGGTGGTGGTGATGAGGAATGGAGCTCGAGGTTGCGACTTCTTCTTAGAAGGAGACTTTAGATTGGAGGTTTTGGTCGGAGAGGGTCGGCCATCCACAGCTGAGGTTGGTCACGAAACCACCACAGCACTGATATGACGGCCCTTTTAAAGTTTGACAGCTTACGAGTGATTGGCTAGTGGTGAGCGAGTAAGGTTGTGGTTGGATGAAGACGAGTATGAGCAGGTGGAGCTTAGAAACAGCAGGAAAGTGTGCAGGGAGATTATCCTCCTGACTGAACTTTCTCTAAGCTTCATTAACAGTTTTATTATTGATTTAACAGCAGTGTTGTCTGGTCAGTAGTGGTCATAGACCATCACCATATTTCATCATTTACTTTAGAGAGTCTGTCCTGCCTCACTCTGGGGTCAGGCTCTGGGTCGCCTTTGGAGACGATTTTGATTGTGGATTGTATAAATAAAATGAAATTGAATTGAAATAATTTTGTACTGTACTGTTGTTTGCTGAAATTCCATTTAAAATACATTTTTTAATCTTTTAAAATGTCAAATAATGTGCTCAGCCTGTTCAAAAACACATAACACTTAAAAAAAAAAATCAAATCAAATCACATCAATAAGATAAAAGTGTCAAGGTTTTCGTGTTACATGGTGTTGTTGGACACGACATGCAACAACACAATCTTTTCTAGTCCGTCATATCATATTTATACAATCTTTTTATAATCCTGTTCAAAATCTGCTTGTCTGTGTGTCTGTTTAAACAATTGTGCATACTTTACATAGTTCCATGTGTCTTTGTGTGTGTGTGTGTGTGTGTGTGTGTGTGTGTGGACAAAAAACCTTTGTTGTGGTGAAGAGATTTTCAGCAGGCTCTCACAACTTTAAAGGGCTTTTTGAGCTCAGACCTGGTTTTAGGGTTCAGGTTAGAATCAGGTTTAGGTTAGGGTTAGAGCAAGGCGTCAGGAAAATGCATCATATCACCGCGTGTCCTCACAACGGTAGAAAGGTAGTGTGTGTGGGTGTGCGCGAGTGTGTGTGTGCGTGCGTGCACGTGCAGGCATGTCTCTCCCTTGCCAGGTCAACAGTGGATTGCGTAACAGCTGCTGGTGGCTGTCGTCTGCGCTACAATGTGTTACATAAGACAATTTGATGTTCAGAGTTATAATCCTGTGCCTGTGCTGCCTGAGCACTCCCCATCTGGGATTTCCTGCCTGTCCTCGTCCTGAGCCCTGCACTCACTTCCCCTTCAGAGCTGCTTCACTCAGACGCCAGATATAAAGATGGGTCAGAAGGTCCCCCCCCCACCCCACCCCTCCGAGACTTAATATCTCAGGCCCGTTTTCATTTTAAAGACCACATGACCGTCTAATGACCGTTGCTCTTTGCAGCAGCCTCTCGGGCGAACTGTAAAATTTAAGTCCTTCTGTTACTAAAGCTTTAAGAACATAAAAACTGAACAATGTTGCTGATGCAGTGTTACATAAATAAATTTTGCTGTGAGTTGAACATGCGTGCAAAAATCCACGCACTGTGTGGGGCCTGCAGGTTTGAAAACGTGAGACCCTTTGTGGCTGATTTGTGTTTGCAGCCCGTGGATACACCACTAGCTTTTAAGCGAGCTAGCGGTGTATGAACGACAGTGTCGGTCTGTGGGACTGAAATATCTCACTAACTATTACAACGACTGTGACGAAATGTTGGACAGGAAGTTTCACCCCGTGAAACGTCTGAATATCTTCAGGATGGGCCGGAACAAAAATTGGTGCAGATTTAAATTTTTAAACTTTATTGTTTAGTGTCCAACTCCAGCACCATCATCAGGTATGTTAGTTTATGACTAAATGACTGCAAATTAAATGCTGTTCCCATCAGCCTACTTACTTACTTTTATACATTTTACTTCTTAGTCACACACTTTGTTGGCAGCGAGCTGCTGATCCTGAGTCTTATCCTTGGGATCAAGTTGGGATACGGTGGGATTCACTTTGACGTGTGGACGGGGGAGAAGCTGAGGTTTGAAACTCATTGGACGACACGCTCTGCCTCCTGAGCCATATACGCCCACGGATCAAATGGCTGTGCGATGTGAAAAGGGGTCGCTCGCAGTGGCGAACTCACAGAGAATTATCACCGACTCTGCGGTTTCCCTCGGCTCTGTGGTTTTAGCCTCCTTTAGCTCATTGCGTTAGCTTAATGGCCCACTTAGAAAGGAATCAACACGAGTGTGTGTGTGTGTGTGTGTGTGTGTGGTGTAGTCGGGCAGGGGTCGGGGGATGGAGGTGGACAGCAGCATTTCACTCTGAGTGAAAACTGAAAAAGCACACATTTTAACTTATGAAATAATCTCTGATTAAATAAAAAGTGATTCAACCATGTAAAAAATGTTAAATCCCAAGGATCCTGATGAATTGTCTATCTTAGTCTGCTTTGTAATTGTCTGCTAATTATAATTTCTCATTGCAAATGAATGGAAAATAAAATAAATAAATAAATAAATAAAATAGAATAGAATAGAATAAATCTTCCTCTTAAAGTGACATTCAGAAATAATTCCAGAGTTTGTAGATGTAAATCAGCCTTTGCAGTAAGACTGTAGTGATTTGTGTCTCACTTCTGTTTATTGGCCTCTGTCATACTCCACCCAGTCCCCCAGATTTCCTTCCTGTTTCCAGATGCACCTGCTCCACCTGCTCCACATCTCGCCTGGCCTGCTAACAGCTAACCTGTTTCCTGACGCACGCCTGCTCCTGAAGCTGTGTACCCTAGGATGCCACACGCCAGATCATCAGGCTGCCTGCCCAATGCTCCAGCTGCCAGCTTCCATTGGTTCTGGTTCTCAGCTCTTGGCCTGTCCGGTCCCTCTGTTACTGGCAGTCTATTCTGGACCCCAGTATCCTTTCTCTACCTCCAAAGGAGACTCACCTTCTTCTCTCCCTTTAGGAGGGTCCTGCCTTCATCGTCACACAGCAGAACGGCCCTGCCTTTGCTAATGCCCTCCAGGCCAATTTCTTCTGTCTGTCCTGCCTCTCGGCCTCCTTCTATTCTTCTCTCCATCCACTGAGCTGTCTGTCTGAAGTTTCCTTCCCCAATGAATCCCACCTTGAACTTTTTCGGTTTTGACCGACGTCTGGGAGCCATTATTTCTGTCCCCTTTATTGGCCTCCTGTCACACTCCACCAGCCCACCAGATGTCCCTGGATGTTCTTCCTGTTTCCAGACCCACCTACTCACCTGTTTTCCAGTACCAGTCACTAGAACTCCCCCACCTGCCTTCATGTCTGTTCCTCATTTCCCTCATCTGCTCCCTGATCATATATACCAGCCCTTTTTCACACTCAGCTCCAGATCAGTTGTTTGCTAACATCTGTGTGTGTGTGTGTGTGTGTGTGTACACTCTCCACCTTCGCCTTGTTGAGAGATACATTTTACTTTTAACAACACGATCCTCCATCGGCCTTGACTCCACCCTGGCAATTACAGGGTGGAGTCCCTTCAGGATGGGAACAATGTTAACACAATCCTGAGTGAGCGCAGTGTTGGAGCAACAAAAACAACAAGTCCCAACAAATTAAATGAGCCCAATAAAAATAAACTCTTTACTGCAGGTGTCTCCTCGGAGGGCGTCTGTGATCTGAGAGATGAAGAGGATGTCAGAGTGAATATCCACCAACGGCATCTGAGGATCACTTCTGACAGCCACCCCAGCCTGCTGCTACACACTGTGGGAGGTGGTGTGTGTGTGTGTGTGTGTGTATACGTTAGCTGCAGCCTTGTGAACTCACCAGGGTGTTGAGGCTGCTGACAGAAAAGATGAGGGTGTTTTGAAGCCTTAACTCTCTCTCTCGCTGTCTCAGTTCAGTTCAATTCACTGTGCTTTATCGGTAAGAGTGTCAGCTGAACAATGCTGCCAGAGTAAAAAAGAAAAGAATCGAATTCATTCAAGTGAAATGAAATAAACAAATAGATAATCCATACATGTATTTTGCATGTGTGTGTCTCATGTGTTTAACAGGCTCTGTCCGTGGTCACTGAGTCACAGTAAGGTTTGGCGTGATTTAGGACCAGATCATTTCTTTTTTTTTTTCCTTTTGATTATTTTGGTCTGATTCATCCCATGTTCCAGATCATCAGGCATCTTTTGTTCATTTCCTAATTTGGTTTTTACTCTGATTAGGGGTTTGAAAGCACTTCTGGTCTCAGCATTTGGGTTTTATTTGATCAGTGAGTCTCAGGACCAGCTGACAGAAGGGGGTTCACTTCTTGGGTTTGTAAAATCTCAGTGTGTCTTTGGGCTCAATTTGAGATGTGACCAAAATTTTAATATTTTTTTGTTTTTTTCATGTTAATAATCAATGAGAAACAGCCTCAGTCTGTCTTGTGTGCATTGGCTGCTGTTTCTCCTCGGATGTTTAACGTGGACCTGGAGAACACTGCATGCGGGGGGACCTCTGTGGGAAGCTTGCCCCATCCAGTGTGGTGCTGATGACTGAGTGAACTTCACTGCCATGATTGCTGATTGATTGGATCACACTGTCAAATATTTTTAAATTCTAATTCAAATTTTGGTTTTCAACTATTTTCTAAAATGTTCTTCTGGTTGCATTAAACACACTCTATGTGCTTTTCTGATATCAGAGCATCGCTTTTGGCTTCACAGTTGTTGTCGGAGTAAAGAGGAGATTCTCAGCCACATCAGATGCTGCTCGTAGTTTGTAGAAGCCACACCAGGGCAGCCCATCCGGATTAGGACGGGAACAACCCTCTGATGCATTTTTATTTAAACACTGGATTGCGGCACATCTGGATGAAGTCTGCATTAGTAATAATACTGCAGGCACCTCTCTTGGACATGCTGCATGCTGTAAGCTCCTCGCGTCCAACTGAGCCTATCACGTCTCTGAGATGGACAGGTCAGACAGCGAAGACAACACACAGGACTGAGTGCTCTGTGTGTTGTTTTTGTTGTAAATTTTACATTCCTCACATGCTGTGATCGACATCACACGGATGTGAACTCAGGCCTGTTGATATCAGACTTTATTGGTGTCCATGGATAAATAAGGTTATTGCAGAAATAATGATGCTAGTAACAAGGAAATATTCAGCAAGATGAAAATACACTGAGCAGAATATAACCACACTAATAGGATTAGATGTAACATAAACCGAGGCTGCAGATTTTTAACGACTTGTTAACTTATAAATCTTATTTAATGCAGTTAAACTTGAGCAATTTGGAACATGCACTCGACAGTACACATAAAGTTTACCTTTCAATGATCAAATCTATTACTATTTTTTTAAACACTGTAACTGAAAGTGCAAATCTGCATTTAGCTTGAAAAGAAAGTCCACAGACTGCCCCGCCCCCCACAACCAGAGGTTAGAGCTTATCCATTATTTCACACTACTAAGTACAACATAAGCTGAAGTGTTGATCCTTTCTTCACAGATTTTCAATACAAACTCATATTCTTTTTTTTTTTTTTCACCATTCAAATGACAAAGCTCCTTACTTTGCCATTTTTAGCGCCTTGCAGTCTCCCCGCTGTGCCGGCTCGGCAACCGGCACCACCATCGTCTTACCGCAGATTATAAAAGCTTCTCTGTGGTGAAGTCATCAACAGCTTCCAGCAACAGATGTTAGAGCACACGAAGCACAGGCCGAAGGTCAAACCAACACATGTTTTGTGTGTGCGTTCAGTCATGTGTAACATGCATAAACACAGCTTTCAGGCGAGGGAAACGCGTGTTGATCTCATGATGGTGAGCAAAACCTGTCGATCCTTAAATCAGTAATAAAAATGTTGTAAATGTATTCCACCCTCTATCCTGCTTTATCAGTTATGATGCATGTATTACGAGTTAGTGGGAAGGCTCTAGGGACATCAGTGTCAGCTGGTCAGTCCACCACTTCAGACATCTTTTGGAAGGATTGTCATGGAAGCTGGAACAGACAGAGTGTGTTGGAGGACATTCATGCTCCCCAGGGTATAAATCTGGGCTGCAATTACTTTGATCATCCTCTGACTCCTCTTAAAGGGCCGTTATCATGTCAAACATTTCATCTGTCCAGTGAAATATCTGCACATGTGCATCAAAGACTGGCACCACATTTGTTCAAGACATTCATGTTGTCCTCCTGTCTCTGCACTGCACGTTGTGCCAGTTAGCAAATGTTATAGCGAGCTAAACTAAGATGATGCACAGACATGTTTCTTCTCTTTCCGTGGTCATTTTGTGTAGTTATCTGTCACTTTCTAGTAGTTTTTTTGTCATTTTGTGTCAAGGAACCACATTCACAGGTGCAACTCTTTGTTCTAGAGAGTTTCCAACCTCAGCAGATCCACCCTGACATTCCTCTGCACAGGGCCTGTGCTCAGTAGATCCAGTACAGGACCGGAGGGCAGGGATGGTGGCATAAAGACAGGAGGTGGATGGGCTGAGAGGCTGCAGCACAAAAGATTGTTAGCATTTGTTTTTAAAAAATTATTTTCTCTGTCTGTGAGCAAAATAATAAGTACCTTCAGCTGCTTGATGAAGTGGTAATCAGTGCGTTCCTTACCTTTTTGTTGTTTTTGTCTGGCACCACAGAGCACAGAGGGGCCATTGTTTCCCCGCTCAGGCTCTCACAGAGGTCAGGGCGCCGATGTGACGTCTTTTACACAGCCAAGTTTGAGTTTCTGTGACACCTTTGAATTTGCTGCTCTTCAAACTAACTGTTCTCCTTTGGTTTGCTCCTAAACAAACGGGGAAAAGTCAAACCATCATTTCTTGAGCACCCCTGGGTTTTCTGCCGTGAAGACTTTCCAGTTCGGAGATCAGGCTCCAGCTAAAGAAAAATTAAATTATTGTCCCTTTCCTCTCTGTCTGTCCTGTATCTCCTGTCCTGCCTCCCTGTTGTGTTGTTGCTCCTTGTCCTTCCCCTCTGTCCTCAGGGGCAAGTTCTGGTTCCCGGTGGTGTAGGGTTCTGATAACCCCCGGCTTTTGCTCCAGTGGGTGGTGAGAATCACAGAGTAACTGCGTTGCTTGAATTCCAAGTCGACACGCAGGCGGTTCCCGTGATCTGGACGTCCTTTCATACTCCTGTGCCAGTGGAAGGGTTTTCATCCCTATGTGTAAGTATTGAAAACCACTTTGGTGGTAGTTCCCGCTACAGACGGTGTCTCCAGGACCACAATTTGCCATGATGACACACACACAGACCTTGTTTCAGAAATTGTTTCTTGTGTTTCTGCTCAGTAAAACAATCATTACCCAGGACTTTCTTTATTTCTCTGTGTCATGTTGAGCTGTGCTTTTTTATTTCCAGACAATTCCTCAGTCCATGTCAGCGAAGCTCCAGGCTCCATTAATCTGGCTGGCAAAAAAAAAAAAGTCTGTAAATAAGTTTTTTTACTATCCACATTATTTTTCCATCGATGGAGAAACACCCTGAGCATTTTTGTTGGAAACAGATGTCCTGAGGGGCTCGTCAGATTTATTTTTCAATTAAATGCTCTTACTTTGCAGTACATGTCCACACCTGGAGGCTCCCTGGTATGGACTCTGTGATTGGATTCTGACTTTATTATTGCTCTGCTGCTTTGAGACCACACAGTCTGTCTATTCTAACTCGCACTTTAAAAGCCCAAAGACATGCTTAGGTGCAGAGAGGTTCAGAGTCTTTTGTGTGACACATTCATCAGAGCATAAGAAGCCAATACAGTTTGCTGCTGTCGTTTCAATAACACAAGTGGGTTTTTTTTCCTTCTTTTCACAACTCTTTGCAGAGTAAATAAGCTGCAAACTGGACAAGGTCAGCGATGACAGATATTAACACTGACAAGCAACTGAGGCCGTTTTTCTTTTACAGCAGCAGCAGGTTTTCTTAGGTCAAACTCTCTTCATCCAAAAAGGAAAAGCCTGACCTGTGTGACCCGTTGTCACATTCACTGCACAATTTCAAAAGTATATGGGCCTCAAACAGAACAGCAGCTACATTTTTAATGAAATGGAAACACACTGACCAGGAATTGCACTTGTCAGAACACAGAAATGTACTTTTTATTTGCCTGGACAGGCAGGGAACATGGAGTTAAATCAATCAGAAGCTCCTTGCTTTGCAAAGGATAAAAAAAAAAAAAAAAAAAAAAAAGTAAATGAAGCCTCTGATTCAGAGCAGGAGAAAAAAGGTGGCTGTAATATAACACAAAGTATTTAGATAATATCTTTCTTAATATCAACCTTTAAATCCTTTGTGCTCTGGATTGATTTGTTTTACACTCTGTCCTTGGTTTGTTCTTTTGCACTTCTTATTTCCTCTGAGTTACTTGCTGCAGGAGCCTTATCATCATCTTAGTCATCTATCTATCCACAGCCTAAAGAAAGTCCAGATAAATGTTCACCTCTCACTTTAATACAAGGTCTTTTTTTTTAATCCTTCCATGGACAATTTGTCTCTGTCTCACATCTTTCTTTGGGTTTTTCAAGAAGTGATGAATAAACAACTAAGGTTCCCTCTTTTCTTCCTCTTCACATCCAACCCTAGGCAAAGCTAGAGTTTACAGTTAGCATTTAGCAGGTAAAAAGCCAGATATTCCTCTCAGTGGTGGAGTGCAGTGGTGGAAACCAAAACAGAGGTAAAAGAAGACTGACTCGCTTTCTCTGGCTGCATGTTTGCGATTGTTGTCCTGCTGAATGTAGACTTCTGCATTCATCCTGTTACTTCCGTCAGCAGTGAAGTCAGCGATGAACACCAGTGTGTCAGCTCCATCGGTAGCCAGACGTGCCCTAGCCATAACAGATCCACCACCACGTGGCTTCAGGTAATCCACTCTTCCCTTTTCCCTCCACTCTCTCCTCTTTCCATCATTTTGATAGAGAGACTTTACCTTCATCAGATTGTAGAACTCTACCGTTTTCTTTCTGTATGTTTTTGCGAACTGCAAACCGACCGTTCTGTCTTTGAGGCTTATCAGATTTTCCTGTTGTAATGCTCATGAAGTCTTTTGGCTGTTGAGCTGGCAGGAGTTCAGGAGGAATTCAATTAAAAATCACAAATGAGAACACAGAACAACACTGCTTCTCCTATCACTCCTAAAAACAAACATCACTTTTTATCTTTTCTGTAGAAATTAAAATGTGTTCTACCAAAAAGTGCATCAAGACAACCAACAGGACACAACTTGTCAGTGGGGCAAATGCAAAAAGACAGTAGGAGACATGCTAATGACGCATGAAAGTGTTAAAGACCAACATCTGACAACAGGAGTGAGAACAGTCAGCTGGGAGTATTACACAGTAACTATAAGGATGTGTTGTGTTTATCTGGCTTGATATTAATATGAACTGTCTTTTAGATCGTGCTGTTTAACTTGGTGCAAGATTACTGACTAAATGAATGTCACACTACTCATAAAATGAGTAGTGTGACATTCATTTTGTGTTGACCTAGATTCCACCTATGTGTGACTCTTGATTTGAGCTTTAAAACATTACTACAGGAACTGCAGCAAATGGAGAACAAGAGGCTGTCAACATTTTTTTTTTTTTTTTCTGGGTTTAAACCAGTCTTTGCTCCACACCCCTCTTCCAAAGCAGGCCACGTGAAGCCCGCGCTTCCACAAACTGGCAAGGATCTTCTGAACAGCCAACCACTGACTGAAGACTGAATCAGTTACATCTGAACCCTCTGGAGACCAGGCCCCTCGGGAGAAGACCAGCCAGCTGAACTATTGCCTTTTATGAAACTTATGAGGCCCACATTCAGAGATGTAGGAGGCTGAAGGACAGGAGGAAATTTTTTACCCCGAGGCAAATATCTGAACCGCAAAAGGGCAGGAAGAAACATGTTCATCTCCATATAAAGAAGAAACTCATATTTGTGCCATCATTATGTCATTCTCTTGGGGGGGGTATTCTGCATTTTAACATTTGTGTTTGCAAAGACAGTGGTTGGTTAGTCATAGCTGAAATCAATATGACTACACCTCTGGGGACCACTGTTACGCTCCGAGATCCCCCGCTGATTTGGCCTGGTTTCTAGTCTCTCGGTTTCCATGAGCTGCTATGTGGAGGCACAGCAGGAGTCTTGATGATTGAGAGGAACTGGCATTAAAATGTAAATCCTTCAGGTCTTAGACCTCAGAAATACTATAATGTAATCCTTTACATTTTATGAAATGCCATCATATCACCCTGTGGTACAATTCCCACCAGCTCACAAGAAAGAAAGTGAACCAGGAAGGGGTGGGGGGGGGGGTTGGGGACTCTAAATGTTGAAGCAGATTGCATGCCTGCTCATTATGGGGTTGGTGTTGGCTGTGGTACATCATCCAGGGCCTCATTCTCTACATCACCATTGTGCTGGTCCCCTGGATCATAGCAAATGAGGAACAACATTCAACATGCAGACACTGCAGAGATGATGTTCTGAACTCCGGACTTCAGAATCCCAAATGCACGATCTATTACAACACGGCCAACATTCAGCTTCTTATTGAAGTTTTTTTTTTTTTTTTGCCTGCCTGCCTGCCAGGTGCCCAATATCCCTATAAGGCTTCACAGCTGAGGTAACAGCGGGTAGGCAGAGTCCCCGATGATGTGCATGCCCTCTGGGACAAGGGATCGGGGAGGGCGGGGCGGGGGTCTTCCTCCAGAGCATGGACAAATGCTGTAAGGCGGAAAACTCTGGCACCATGCTAAGTGCCAGGGCGCCCCACACTGATGTGGCAGAACTGCCTCTGGCAGTCACAAAAGCCAGTCAAAATGACCAAAATAGAAATTTTTCTAGTTCAGAAAGTCGATGGGGGTCTGAAAGTGGGGGCTTTTGAATAGCAACAGCAATGTGTGCCCAAACAGTGGTGAGGAAACCAGCTCTTTGAAATCTTAACTCACACCTGTGTGGGGCTTCTCCCACAGGCCAGGTTATGTAATGTGCCGTGTACGTGTTAACCAGGGGAAAAAAAAAAAAAAACGTATGCAAATTAAGGTGGATTTGCCTATATTAAACCTGTGTAGCATCCCTCTAAGGACTACTGGTTGGCGAGAGTTCACAGACAGGCCAGTGGGATTTTGCTATACCGTGGAATTTGGATGCATGGTTGTCAAATGAATGTGGTGAAGACAAGAGAAAAGTTGTAGTTATTCTATATAGTTCCACTTATAGTCCTATAGAAAGCCTTAAATGAGCATTAAACTGACAGTAGAGAGGGATGACATCCTCCGCTTTTTTGTGAAGAACTCTAAAGCTCAGATTGTACAGCTAACACCAACTTGAACTGATTGCATGTCGTTTCTGTAGAGCCACGTGGGAAAGGGAAAAAGGCACTGAAGAGCAAATCTCTCTCGGACATACGATCACTGCTTCGCTTCGGCACTGTCACAGATGTAACTCCATCTGGAGGGAGGTTAATATCATCAAAGAGAGTCGTTCACATCATGCAAATCATTGTCTTCCATAAACTCACAACCATAAATCCATGTGTAATAACTGTATATTCATCCTCTTGTCGTCGTCGTATGCTGACAGGCTATACGTTAGCTAAAGACGTGTAGATTGAACAGCTGTCAGACGCCACGCAGGCTTAGGGGAGCGAGTACAGTCTGCCAGTCAGGATCCTCGACCGCTTTTACAGGTTTATTTAAATATCTTAATGTAAGAAATAATCTCACTCACATAAACTCATTCCTGCATACGTGCCAAATGTATGTTAACAAAGACACTGACACAGCTTGATCCCACTTGTTCCCACGAATGGGAACTGGTGTACTCTGACTGTTGAAAGTACTTTTTACATTTACCATAGCCCCAAGAGACATGTGGGTGAACAGTGCCCCAGCTGCTGTAAAATGAAAGCATGTCTGTTCTGTCAGGCACACGTGTGCTGATGTGTCATGGAAAACTGTATGTTCCCAGAATGTTCTGAGAACGTCCTCCATCAGCTTGTAACGTTCCCAGAGTGTGGAGTTCCTTTAAGAGTAGGGGGACATTATTTGGAGGACTTTCAGGGAACGTTCAGGACGCTCTGGGAACATCCCTTTAGTTCTCTAACTCCATGTTCCCAAAAACCTTTAGGGGAACTAAAAGCAGGAATCTCAAAATACAATCAAAACATGTTTACACCCCAAAAAACAAAGACATTTTCAGCACGTCAATTCTTCTAAATTCTTTCATTGACAAAAAAAAAAAAGTGGCTTGGAAAAGCTTATTTAAAATAATCTGGTGGATTTCTGCCCCCATGAAGAGCACCTCTCCTTTTTAGCCTTTCAGGCTGGTATTTGACCAGGCCTCATTGGTCGCAAGTTTCTGGAGGATTCTCCTCATCTCTGCCCCCGGTGTTTTGCAGAGCCCCTCAGTGGCCTGCTGTGGCTGTGCTGTCATGGATGCCGGACTACGGTGATTCTGCTGTGATCCTGGACCAGGCGTTCGATAGAATTGGCAAAGCCTGATCGCATTCTTTCTATTGCCAGCAGCATTTTCCAATTGAATTGTTAGGTGATGGAGGTCTGACAAATTGAGATAAGAAAAGAAAAAGGTATTTTCACATTCAGTAATTTGCTCAGTGGTATCCAAGAAGGACATGGAGAAGCAGTGGTACATGTCTGTTGCAAGCTGCATTGCTGTGGCCTAAGGCAATCGACAGCAGATTGTCAAACGTGATGGACAAGAGTGCAACCATGTGTTTACCTGCATTTACTTCATGCTCTGCACGGCTGGTTTCCTTTGTCTTATGGTTACTGTCTGTTTCACAGATTTTAGTGACATTTTCACCATATTTTTTACAAACTGCACAACGGTGAACAAACCTGATTTCATAGCCATCTTTAACACAACACAGTTTTCTTTGGTTATGTGCGTGGGTGGTGACTGTGACGTAAGCTGGTGGTTTGTTTGAGAACAGACGGGAAAGACTGGAATTAAACTTCAGTTACAGTTCAGAGAGGTTGAACTCTAACTTCTGTGAAATGACACCAATGCAGAGGCTCTTCCAGCTCACTCTCTGTCTGTCTTGTAGTCATCTAAGGTCACACTAACACTGGGGTGTTACATATCTGTGTGTTGTATATATATGTAAATGTGGTGTACCTCCCTCTGACTTTTTTCAGTTTCTCACCAGTCTCTGAGATGATTCTTATCTCATACCAATTCCAGAACTCCTTATCTGGCCTTTGGGAGCCCTTCACCTCGTCCCTGGCATTTTCAGGGGGGCCAGTAGTTAATGCTGGCCTTGTTTAAATGTGGAGACACTAGTACACAAAGAGTGCAGGTCAAATGTCTCTGTGTGACTTTGGGAGGACGTTAAACTCACATGGTCAGACAGCAAAGTTAAAAAGAGGACATCAGGGATGTAAACAGAAGGTTCCCAGTTAGTCAAATGTTGGTATCTAAGTTATACAGTATGTTGGTTCCGTTTTTGTTCTTTTATGGTAACATGGCATCACAAAGGGGACTTTTGGGATGTAAAGAAAATGTTTCCATGTGTTTCTCTGTATGTCATATGAAAATGTTCCATTTAGGACTTTTTGAGAGGAAAAAGTTCCCTTGACAACCGTCAGCGAACATCTGTGAACAGACTTTCCAGCACTAACAAGGGACATTTCTACTTGGTTCCCACTTTGTCACATTACAGCATTTTGTTAGGTCATCTGAGTTCTGTATTTAGCCTGCTTATTGAGGCAACACAATCCAAAATGTACAGTTTGTATTCATAAACAGTTTATCTTTATGGATTGTATTGATGCCGAATTGATAAGATAAGACTGTCAGCATATGATGCCTTATATCTTGTATTTAGAGTCACAGGTTTTTGCAGAAATGTAGGAATTGTTAATATGTCATATTTCTTAAATGGTATTTGGCATAATATTAAAACAGAAACAGTGGCTGTCTGACATTGACTGCTGCTAGTTATTGGTTTGATTAACGGTTTGTGGTCTAATAAGGTGTGTTTGTACTGATTACTGATGGTGGCTGATCAGGATAATTATCAGCTAATTGTTCTCAGTTTCTAATGGGAGTATGAAGTAAATGGTTGCCCTTTGTGTGTGTGTTTTTAAACTACTTTCCTAATTAAACATGATGCGCTTCATGGCGCTGCTAATGACTCCTGATGAATATCGAAAACTCAACCTTCTCGTTAGCCTTTAGCCCCCCCTGGTCCCCTGGAACAGGAACCAACATTCTGACACTGACAAATTAGCTGAGGAGTTAGAGACCTGCCATCTGCTGCCAAAGCATTATTAAAAACTGAACCTGCTGAAAGCCAAATGGGGTCTGCAGTGGAATGCATTAAATTTGGAGTGACAGAACAACTAATCATGTGCCTGCATCTGTATCCCTACAATTACATGAAAGACATCACTGAGCTTGAGATTTCCCTCAATGTAGATGAACTGCAACTCTTTAAGAGCACTCGTAGATCTTTCTGGCCTGTACTCTGTGACCTCTGACCTTCCTGAGGCCAAGGCCTGGATCACTGGACTACATTAAAGTCATGCCAGACGAACTGATCATGACACTAAGTAATGCGTTTGAGTGGGGATAGTACATTTGAAGCACGATTTTAGCATTTAACACAGCAGATAAACTTACTTCCTCGTGTCAGCATAGTTCTCTGATGTACTGACCTGAGGCCAGCACTGGCTACACTCTGTTTGGAGGCCATACTGCAACAGTGAAAAAGAACTAACTGCGTTAGTGTCATCTGTAACAAACAATCTTGTTCTGCAGATAAGGGGAATCAGATCAGATCATCACCAGTCACCCTGAGATCATGAATTTGCTCAACAAATAGAATGTAAAGGTGGTGTTAGGTGAAAGCTCTTTGAACATGAGTTGTGGCTCGGGAGTGTCAGAGCTTTGTAGTAGTTCACAGGACCGTTTCTGGACATTTGGAGCCCCTAAGGGGTATTTATCTTTTTTATTACAATATTTTATGGCAATTAAGATAATACTATCCAACCTTTAACTTCACTTAACTGCTGTTCTGTGTCATACCATCAGTCTCATCTGTCAGTTAGTGTCTTACATGTCCCTATTATGTATTATCTTACTTTTAATCCTGTTCAGGATATGACATAGAACATAACCTGATGAGTCATATCCTGTATGTCATGATCAGCCCCTAAGGGGGCTGTTTTTTTTTTTTAATCCCTTAGTTTGTTTTGTGAACGCTTTATGGACATTTGGAGCTTCTGGACTCTTGTTTAGTTTCTTTAGTTCTGTTAGTTCCAGTTGTGTTACTTTAGTCAAGTTACTCTTGTTTTGGGTTTTTGAGTTTTTGTTGTGTATCTTCTGTTTTATTTTGAAGGCGTAGCCCTTGTGTATATTGTCTTAGTCTACTTCCTGTCTTTGTCTAGTTTCCCTCCATTTGTGATTGTCTGCCCCGCCCTAATTGGTTTCACCTGTTACCTATTACCTTGTGTATATAAGCCTCGTTGTTCGCCTGTCTCCTTGTCAGTTTGTATCTGAGTCTGAGTCTTATTGGTCATTTGTGAAGGAGTGTCTTTGTGCCTCTGTACGGAGGAGTGGGTGTCATTAATGTCCTCACCATGCCAAGTCTTAGGCGTACATCAAAATTAGTCAATTAGAAAATTAGACCTAATAAAATGAGGTTTATATAATATTACAGTTATGTTATTATTGGAAGGTAAATTTCAAAGTGAAAATCATCAGTCCATTGCCAGAATATTGTTTCTCTATGGGTAAAATTCATTTTGAAACTTATTTAAACTGACTTAAATTATTTTTTGCTATAGATATTGGAGCATTTTGTAAATGAGTAAATACCCAATCAGCTTTGTAAAAGCTGTTTGTGTTCGATGAGCTCTCCTTTCCACACAGAGCCATGCTGAAATCTTTCAGCGTAGTTAAAATGATATTCTCTTCATAACATTTGGTTGTTGTTGGCATCACTTACGCTTGAGAACATAACAGCTAATAGATGTGAATATTAATGTGTAATGTGGGCTCAACGTTAAGAGTAAGATGCTTCTTTGGAAACCTGAGTCTCTGATTTGTAGAAAGAACTTATTAAGATATAATGACGGAGTAATGAACAGCTTGGTGTGATGTATCACTTCACTTTGGGGTGCACAGGAAAAATGTTAGGTAAGGTAATGAAGTAATCAGGGACTGCTTTATAGCCTCTGAGCGGATCACTTTAGACGGCACAAAAAGAGAGTGATGATCGTTACTGCGTGAGCGGTCACTGTTTTGTGTGGCTCAGCGGTGGATTGAAAAGTAATTAGCAGTGACTCATGAAGAAAGTGGCGAGCGCAGCAGCGTGAGAAAATGAACCGCGGGATCACAGAAGCAGCAGCCAGCAGGTATACATAACGGTGATAGTCGGCCCCACAGCGGAGGGTCCCCGTGTGACCTGTGAAACTTCAACAACCTCTAAAACATTTGTTTTGTTCTTATTTTTTAATTAGATTTTTATTTTACATCCATTGTTGGATTTCTGAACAGCTTTACCTCTATTTGACAGCAAACAACTGAAGATTTTAATTGTCTGTCCTTAGCCTTGGAAGGCTGCTTTCTTTTGGTTCGCTCTGTTTACTTAATAACAAATTCTGTCAGTTGGTGTGGCAGTCTGAGCTGCCTGTGGGGGTTTCTCACATGTGGGTGTGAGAGGCTTAGGTATGATCCTCCTCGGTGTGAGTCTCCGTGCTCGACTCTGTAGTGCAGTTTGTTTGTGGTGTTCTTCATTCTCGCTGCATGTCATTTGTCTTTTGTTGGTTGTTGATTGTGCAGCAGGGTCCTTGGTGTAGTACATCTTGATGAATGTAGTCTTCCTTCCACTCTGTGATGTGACATCCACATTGTTACCATCCCTACTAATTACCTTATGTCATGTGTTGAATGCAGTGGAAAACTATTTAGCTCTGCTGTTGTTGTCTCAGCAGGCTCTCAGGGGTTGTGCCATGGCTGCTACTCTCTCATCAGTATGCAGACCTGGTGCTCGGTGTTCAGTTTGCTAACCCCTTGAAACAGTTTTGGTCTCTGTCTCTGTTTTGATCTTAAGGCACTGCCTATGTGGATCCCCATGTCCACATCCGAAGGACAAGATTGTGTTTTGTTTTTTGTTTTTTTTCCTTCTTGTAAACCATGTTCATGGTCTCTCTGGTCTTCTGTGCTCCTGTTGTTGCACGACTTCCTTACAACCGTCTGCACCTCCACTCTCACACTGCGCCACTGCCTCCAGGGTGCCGGCCAACAGCAACCTTGGCAACCTTGACCTCCTCCAGCAACTTTCTCTGCACATGATGCAATGTGGAATGACGACTCCATTGTATATATGTATACACACACACATATGTATGTGTGTGTGTGTGTGTGTGTGTAACCAAACGATGACTTTAACCAGGGGCCTTCAAAGTGAATCTGTTAGTCAGCCAGAGCCCAAAATATTTGTCTCATTTGTCATAATTTTAATTTAATAATATAGTCAGAGTTATAAAATATTATCAAATCATAAACATATAGTCACAGATGTCGTTTACTAGAATCATACATTGTTGTAATTCCTTTGTTGTCCCTCTCTGCACAGTGTCTTTCCCAGATTTTAGCTAAGCCTGGAGAAACTTTCTGATTTCACGTGCAGATGATGCTGATGGACGCGTGCTGCTGCTGTAATGATTCAGCCACTCTGTCCCTCTCTCATTGTGCTGGTGTGAGGGTTACCATCTGAGTCTGCACGGCGTCCATTACTGCAGCTCTGCTAAAGGTAAAAAGGGAATGAGGAAGCAGGGGCAGAGGAGGTTTTGATAGCTGGTACAAAAAAAAAAAAAAAGGCTGATGAATAGCTAGTATGAAAGAAATCTAAAAGTCTGCGGTCAAACTGATCAAATCAGGCTTTTTTCAAGTGTATATATATTTGTAGGGGTGTGAGGCTTGTGTCAGTGTCAATGACACTTTTGCTTTATAGGTTTTTGAAAGGGAGAAAATGCAAAGGCCATCAGGTTTTACATTGGAAAAAGGGGATTCGGTGTTTGAATATTTAAACACAGCAGCCAGTGGCTCAGTGGTTTAGTAGCTCACAGTGAGAGGGGCTTTGTAGACTGCAGGGTGCAGGCTCTTCCTGTGTGCTTTCAGTTTACCTAATGGGACTCCCCACCCCCCCACCCCCTCACTCACAACTTCACATCCTTGCATCTTCACTCATCCCAGTGGGGACCTGAGAGAGATGCAAGGAAGAGACACGAGGACAAAGGAACGGTAGCAAAACGACACTGTCGAATGGGACATCCTCCAGTTGGTTCATCAGTTGACACATTATTTCAATAATATGTGGCAGGAAAACATTTCGATTTTTAGTTGGTTTACATTTCACAGCACCTGTTAAGTGGGATAGTCTGAAACCACTGACAGGACTGTGTATCAAGTCACCAGCACTAGAAGTCCTTGTCTTGGTCGAGACAAAGAAAGAACTGCTCCAGCAGCCGACTAGTACTCGTAGAGATCGATAACTCCACAGGGGGCCGTCATTTAAACCTGCTTTACTGCTGAAGTCTTCACATTTACACAGCCTCCTCGGGGACTCACCTCACGTTGTTGGCTGTCTGCCTACCTGTTGGTTACTGACCCACCTGCCTGCCAGCCGTCATACGTTTCCATGCATCTTTTATCCGTCTCAACTTTGTGAATTTGCACTTGCAAAAAGATTCAGAATTGGATTAGTGGAAAAAAAATTCATCTTTTCAGCTCGTCAACCTCATGTCCCTGATATCTTTCTGTTTCATTCTGCCCATTTACAGTTTCATTTCTGAAGTTAGCTCCAGTGGTTTCAAAGACAGAGCTGCTGTGGCATCTTTCAAAAAAAGGTCTTCAAAAGGAATGTAGTTTTCTAAAAGATGAAGCTACAAGGACAGGGCTTCCAAGGTTGCTGCTCTACTTCTTGTCCCACTTTTTGACTAGAAAAAAAAACAAAAAAAAAACACACTGCACTGTCACAAATCCTGCTGCAGCACCAAATAGGGATCTGTATATGTCCGTCACTGATGGGATGGGGTGTATTCCTTCAAAGGCCCTGTTCAGACCTGACATTAACATTCGGCTCAGGTGATCATCCGATCACAGACGGACACTTATAAGTACATCAATTCACACCTGGCATTAGAATGCGTGTCCACATGTGTCTCCAGTGTCCACTACATCAATTCCATTTGCAAAGACCAAGTGTTGTTTTTAACTGGAGGAAGCAATGCACTTTCTGTGCCTAATCTAGCAGAAAGTAAAAGAAGAAGAGATCAAATCTACACAGACTGGGTCTACTCCTTCTTCATGTGTTCCAGGCTCGTAATATGTCTTTAAGGACTCATTAAAAGGTTTCAGACATTGAGCATAAAGCCAGCTTACATGATTTGTATGACTTTTATGTGTGTGCGAATAAGTAGGTACATTTACTAACACAGAGAACAGCAGTTCCGTAGGTGATCCTGCACTTTGGTCCAGGACACATTCGTGTTCATACTCCTAAAAAGAAAGTTTAGCCATTCTGTGGTCTGCTCCAGAAATGATTGGATCTCAAAGACATTCACACCTGTACTTGCAGCTGTCCACGTCACCTGAGACCCATGTTAATACCAGGTCTTAACAGGGGCCAAAGAGACAGCGTAGCCTCCTCTAATCTTGAAGAATATGCACCTTGTTAGTGTATTTGCTTTGAGTGCAAGCAAATGCAATACACAGAGGACACAAGCTCGGGGACATTTTAAAAGTTAATGAAGCATCATGTTTGCATCCTGTGTACAGACACATCTTCATATTTCCCTGAAATGAAGCTTGATTGTTAATGACCCAATTTTATCCACAGTGAAGGGAGCGACAAACAAAAAGGGAGGACAATGAGAAAGAAAAAGAAAATGTAAGCTTTAAACATACCAGTGAAAGGTGATAGCCAAGGGGTAACGGTTTCGGTATGGCTTCCATGTGTAAGAGTGTGAAATTAGGGAAAGACTTCACATGAGTGACCTTGTCCTTCTTACTGTTGTTATTGAATTACTGGGGCAAGGGGGGGGGGCTGAGTCCTGTCTTTCACTTTATGAAATAGACATACCCTTCCCAGAGTTATAAATATTTCCTTTGGTCCCTGAACACCTTCCTCCCATATAATGCAAAGTGCACTGAACTAGTACAATTAGTGTCTCCATTAATTACTACTAATGTACATAAAGAAATGAATAGCATGTACTCCTAATAAATCTACTCTTACTAAATCACAGCTAACCAAATTCTACCGACCGGGACTGCTAGCAAAACAGAGAGCGTGCCTGTAGCAGAGCGGCAGTTATCTTCAGTCCAGTGCATTAATAATGTCTTACTATAAGCAACAACCTTATCACGCTCATGATTTATGACTAAAGCTGTCTAACTGTGAACTTTATAACAGACAGCATTAATAATTCCCTCTGTTGGGGATCAATAAGGTATATCTCATCATCTTATCTCACCTTATCCATTAGGCTACAGGGGAGCTCCGCACAGGTGTTCTTGATTTGAGGTATGGTGAAATGAGAGTGATTTTTTTATTATAAGTTTTTTTTTTATACTTTGATTTTTTTTAATGTATAAATGTAAATGTGTCACTTTCCTGTACATCCATTTATTTCCTACAGTAAATTTGTGATATACAGCACGTCATCACCTGAATTTGGATGAGTGAATGAAACTAAACTTAAAAAAAAAACCTAAAAAAAAAAGGTCATTTATATTTTATCTGCAGTGTGTCCATATCTAATGAGCATTAGAGTCAATATGTACACGGTATGTATCAGAAACTACCCACTAAATCCACTAAAGCTCCCAAATGAAGAGAGAACCTGCATTTTTTTTTTCTTTAAACTGTGCTTTTCTTTATGCTGTTGTTCATCACCTCATGATGCTGGTGCAAAAATCGTACAGAGAGAAATTCAATGCAGAAGACCTGGAAGAAGTACTGCTTTCTGCAGTAAACCATTATAAATGAAAATGTAATACAGATGCAGATTATATTTTGGCACACGTGTCGCGGGTGGTGTGCAAATTCCCACCGCAGGCAGCAGGTCATTACCCTCACATTCTCACATTCTTGCATTGCTTTCACTGTAGAGCACAAAGAAATATTTTAACGGGGAATGTTGAGAAGTATTCTGGGAAATACAAGAAATTTCTAGCTGAAGTCAAGAAGTAAGTAAAGAAGGTTTGAGGGACAATGGGTAAAAATAAAATGAAAAAAAATAATAAAGAAATTGCAGCACTTAATCACAGCTCTTGGACCACATCAAACCTCACAGGCCAATGATGTCTACCAGAGACCTTTTAAACTTCCACAGGACTCCAAATACTTGGAAGAGCAGAGGCTGAGAGCTGACCCCCAGCTGTGATATGTGGAGAGGTTTTAGTCATAGCTCTCTGCTTTGGAAATAAATATTGCCACACGGCTGGGGTTCATGTTCGGCTGGGTAGTGTTTGGCTGCCTCATGTACTCTGCTACAGAGCTCCAGGCCTGAACAAAGCTCTCAGAGCAGGAGCACTCATCCAGACTACTGAGTAGGGTTATTGTCAATACGGGAAACACTAATATGAAATGTATAACAACACACACCCAAGTTTAGCTGATAACATCTGAGCACAGGGAGCAGAATGTATAAACAATAAGCTAGCACCAGCACCTCCTCACACTGATTGTACATACAGTGTGTGACAAACTGAAGCATACCCACGACACTGAGCTCAGGATTAAAGGTTACTCTGAGCACGAGCGTCATCCGCAGCAGGAGTTAAGCAGCACTCTGAAATTTGCATATTTGCCAGCCAATCAGGACTGAAAAAAAAAAAAAGAAAAAAAGAAACTACTTTATTCAGACTTGGTAAGTAAGGCTCTTTGCAGAAATTTATTTTCAGCAGCTATGTTGGAGAAGCATCAAATCAATCACCAAGGACTTTTATAAAGGGGTCAGGTCAAGCTCAGATTTGAT
This sequence comes from Toxotes chatareus, assembly GCA_016801885.1. NCBI lineage: Eukaryota > Metazoa > Chordata > Actinopteri > Toxotidae > Toxotes > Toxotes chatareus. The sequence goes on from CM028899.1 coordinate 21,564,382, forward strand.
TTGTAGATTATTTTAGGCAACAGGTCGTTTCTGCAAGTCAGACTTTATAAATGTAAATTTTTTATTTTCATTTTTCTGATTAATTTACTCTATCTGCCCTGGAAATCCCCCCATGAACCCCCCAATGTGTCACCAAAGCTGACAAACTCTCATCCATAGATTAAAGCAACCATTTCCTGCCAAACGCAGCCCCCAGCAGTAACAGCAGCCTGCACGCTATATGAAAGTGTGATGGTGACCGATAGCTATTTACTGCAACAGAGAAACATCGTTCAAGCAATGACACACCGTGGAGGGGGGGGGTAGTTGCAGGAAGGAAGTGCTGCCATGAGGTGAACATGGGAAAACATGGTGTGGCTACCTGTGTGGTCACTTGTTCATCTTCATCTCTCACCAAAATAAAAACCCTTCCTAGTTTCATTAAAGACTGTAATGTGCAATAAAGTTGCTGGTCTGAATTATTTAATAGCTCAGCATGGGGGGCCCACTGGTTATAGCAGTCATCTAAAAGAAATGAGTTCAGCATGAAAAAATAATGCATTATTCTTAATCATAAATAGGAGTGAAAGAGGCATTAATCTCTTTTAAGGTAAAATAGTTGTATAATGTTGCTATGACACTAGTTAGCACTAAAATGTGTTTCACCATCAACCAGAGAGTCTCAACAAGTCCACAGAAGCAGAAGAATAAGCCGGAGTCTACTGAGACTCAAGTACATTAAGGAATCTGGCAAGCCCTGAACCTGCAAAGTGGTCTCTTCAGTATTCCTCTGTGTACAGGGCAGCGACTGTGTACAAGAGGTGGCATCAGCAGCAGCTGAGTCGAGTCGAGCGTATGGGTTTGTAGCACTGAATGATCTCAGCCGCTGGGCTTGGCTACAGTTAGCCCAGAGGGGCGAAACATTTATCCGTCAGTCACCATCTGCGCTGCTTAGAGCTAACACTATTTTAGGTTGTCATGCTTCCATTCCATTTAGTTGCTAGGCAGGAGAGGGCAAGAGCTTCTGCCACGTCGGACTTTGGGAGTTTGGGCGTGCGGCTGTTTCCTGGAGGCAGGACATGCATAGTGTGGACTGCATACAGATCAAACTTGCAGAAGTATCAGTGTGTTTGTCTGCTGTTTGTTGCTTTGCAGGATTGTGTACAGTGGGTTTTTAAAGAACAGCCGTCTGCTGTGGCCATGAGAGCCGTGAGAGTCAACCAAAAGTGGCCTGTGCAGCTAGACAATGAGCTGAAGCTCAGCTGTAGATTCAGCTGATAATTCTCTGTACGTTCATCACTATGTTCACAGTCATTTGATTCGTTACTATACAATATGAATTACAGCCATTAACTTTACTGTACTTTCACCTTTTTAAGAGACTAACTTTAATGATAAAACAGAGTGGGCATGTACACTACTGCCACTGTGGCTGGACACTAAAAATTTATTCCAACAAAGTTACAAAATGTCAGTCATAAACTCTCATACACTCATATTATACAAATAAAGAACAGACTGCACAGTAACTTAAAGCCTGCTATTATAGTGTTGAAATAAAACTGATCTATGAAGTCATGAATCCAAAGATAATGAACCAGGTCTTATTTTATCAAATCTCTGGAGATAAACATTTGCAACAAACGTACTTTACAGGCAGAACTGAAAATCAAACAGGAGTGTACTAAGTGAAATAAAGACTAACACCTCTCTAAGGATGATGCTGAGCAGGAAGTTACTGACAACTCAAACTCTGAAAATGCAGGTTTTCAGTGTACTTTATAGATCAAAAACATTTGGTGTTTCCTTTATGCTTTGCTTGTTAATATTTGGTTGTAATTCCTTAATTCAATATCAATTCTAAAACACACAAACAGAGGGAACATATTCGCTCGAAAAGTATCACTCTCTAAGGCTTGAAGGGTTTGTCCCTTTTTCATAATTAATAATATGAGTTCTTTTACGCGACAGGAGATAAGTAGCTCCATTACGGCAAAGATAAACTTAAACTAATTAACTCTCTCAAGAAACTCCATCCAAGTGAAGCTGCGGTCGACTGCAGTTTCAGAACATGGGGGAGATTATGCGCATACTAAATCAGCTTTGTTTTTCAGCTGACTTTTTTTTTTTTTTTTTTTACTGAAAATGGAGCATAATGAAAAGAATTTAGCTCTCAACGGAGGCAGCCTGCGGACAGTAATTTCCTGCTCATTGCTACTTGTGAAATACAGTTGCTACTAGTAAATCGCTATGGCAACTAAAGGCTGCCCATCCAGAGGTGATATAGTGTTTTTATTTACTTGATCCCCTGTTTTCTTTCTTATTTCCCCTATTCTGTACAATACAGACAAAAACACATATCAGTTAATGTGCATATTATTAGCTGGGTAATGGAAAACTTTAACAGCATTTATATGTTTAAGCTTCAGTGCCTGTGTGTAGGATGATTTGCATTTTGTATGGAGGAGTTTAACCCTCTTAACCTTCTTATGGCTGAACTTTGCCTGCACTCTGCTATCTGCATGTTTTGCTGCAAAAGTGACACTCATCCATGCATCCATTATCCATACTGCTTATCCTATTAAGGGTCGCAGTGGGGGGGCTGGAGCCAATCCCTGCTGCCATTGGGCAAGAGGCAGGGTACACCCTGAACAGGTCTCCATCATCATATGGAGACAAACAACCACTCACACTCAATGTGGACAATTTAGAGTTGCTAGTCAACCTAATCTGCATGACTTTGGACTGTGAGAGGAAGCTGGAGAACCCAGAGGGAACCCACACAAGCACAGAGAGAACATGCAAACTGCAAATCCAGCAGATTCAAACCCAGAACCTTCTTGCTGTGAGGCAACAGTGCTAACCACTGCACCATTGTGCCACCAGGGCTTCACAACCAGTTATTATTATTGCTTGACAGTGATTAAGGACACTCCATCTCACAGCGGAACCTTACCAGGAGTGCCTTGAAAAAGGCGTAGTCTGAATGATAATAACTGTATCCTTTGTTTAGGGTGCGGTTTGTCCTGTAAGGGTGATTCCGCCTGTGTGTCCAGCAGTAATCCACCGAATGTCCAGTATGTGTTGATAAATCATGGTGCAGACAGTTGCAACCACTTTGAAATTTGGGTCAAAGCGTTGGGATTTCCTGAGGGAGGCAGTTTCAGCCCGAGACAAAGAGATGCATTGAAAAGCAATTTGGAAAAGAAGGAAAGAGAGGATAGTAAAAAATAGAAGACTATGACACAGAAAGGAGAAAAAGAAATTTACCACATTTAAAGTGGATTGGAAAAAGCCTTTATGTTCTGGCAGAAGAACTTGGACAAAAAAAAAAAAAAAAGAAAACAGGAATATAGACAGCAGGGAGACGAGGCGGGGTCTGTTGATACTGTTCATTGTGTTGAGCCTCTTTCAGAACTCGATGTGGATTTGGCCCCCGCCCTATCCATCACAACCACCAGCCTGTGAAGCAGTTGCTGAATCACCAAGACCACACCGTCAGGGCAACAGTGGGACGACCAGACCCACTGACAGAACGCAGAACAGTGCATGGGAGGCCCATCTGAAAGAGCACATCCTCAAAGGCCTGCTCCCAGACATCCAGAAAAACACCAAACAAACACTGGACTGACTGGGAAACAGGTGGACTGGAGCCAACGGACAGACGTGCAAACTCACCATGAGAGACAGAGGCAAGAAGCAGAGAAAAAGAAAGAAAGGAAAAAGGCTGATCCTGCTGAGAAACTCCACATGGCTCAACTCCAAGCATACAGTGTCCAAAAAAGCGAGGAGGAGGAGGACAGAGAGGCAGCACAGGGCACCCATGAGGACTGACGGTGCGTGGGGTCGGAGACAAATCAAGAGTAAGAACGCCTACACACACAGTGACACACATCAATTAGTTCAGGATGTAATTCAGGCACTGGAGCATAAAGGAGAGAAATTAGACTCACAGAAAATGGTGTACACTTTGGGTACTCACAAATGTGTGCACGCAGATCGCCTGGTAAACACTGACCAGGTTATGCTTACATCTGGAGTTTTGACACTTTTTTCACAGTCTCTATAGGAAACACAATTCTAACACAGGAAGGAAACACAGATACATACATGTTTACAGAACAACTGAACCTTACTGCCTCCCTCGAGATGTGTGTCCCTCCCTGGACTGGCTGTACCGGTACCAAACGTTGTGAAGCCCTCTTTATTTCATCTTTGTTTGGATTTCAATGATAGAAATGTGTCTCAAACAGCACTTACATGTAACGCTATAATTATGGTAGGTTTATGTTGTTGTTAAATTCAGCCTATAGGTTCCACTGTAATTACCAAAGAACATATCTCAGTGGTAATTGTTGTCATTGTTTGAATGTGTTCAGCTCAGTCAGTTTATGTTTATGAACATCACAGAACAGCACAGGAACAATACAGTACTGCTGATCCTATCCTGGGCACAGTGGGCCGAACCTGCTCTTCCTCTTGTCCCGTGTCTCTTGACTTCCAAAGGTGAGCTCTAATTGATGCTGTCACATGGGAACAAAGTAAACACAAGATCAATTAATATTTCTATGCGAATGTTACCGGCCTCTGCAAGGATAATCCTGCAACGAAAATGAAAATGTATGTTCGGACCTCGGTACTTTGACCTCAGTGGTGGGTACGGCCATGATTAGCATGAGAAAAGGAGTGTGTGGTGTGAGATCATGAAATCTGTGTCAGTTGCATGAGTCTCACCCTCAGTGTTTAAGATATGGTAGCGCCAGTGCTTGTACCAGTACAGTATTGGTGCCTTTGTTTCAATCCCAACTCAACTGACCAAACATTTCCAATTGTTTAGTTCATATCCACACGCATTGTTAGCTAAGATGAGCAGAGACAGTGGAGGGATCTGGGACCAATGGATGAGAAACTGCAGTGACACAGCAGCGGGAGGAAGCAGAGACTTTGCAGGTGTTTTACAACCAGCCTTTGAACACGTACAGAACACCATGTACAATGAATCTCATGGCCAAAACCTTATGCAGTTGAAGGTATTACACTGGTGTGTAACTCTTTTCTAGTAGCAGACATTATAGTTCCGTGTGAGACATCTCCAGAGAGGGGAGTGGTGGTTTGTACAAGATCTGCAAGCAGGAAATGCATCAGTTTATGCTTGGACACCAAATGTTCCTGATCCACACACAGTTTCGTCACAAGTACCCCCCCAAAACAGTTAGTGGTTTTCAGCAGTTGGCAGGCTTTTTTTTTTTTTTAGTATACCAGTGCACAAAAATTCCCAGTAATGGTTTGCCTTTTCCTTGAAGGGGAAAAATTGTGCATTCACTTTCTTGTGCCAGGGATTCTACCAGAGTCCAACCATTTACAATGCAGCTTTAAAGAACCTGGAGCGGGTCAGACTGCCTGGGGGGGAGTGCACTCCTTCAGTATTGTGATGACCTCATGATCTGCTTCTCTCACGGAGGAAGCCTGCAGAACAGCCATAAAGAGCACTGTTATAACACTGGGCTGACAACAGTCACAAAGCTAGTCTTAGAAAATTACAAGGGGTTCACAAGCAAGTGACCTTTTTAGGACATGTCATGACTGGAGAAGGTAAATCCTTGACACCCCAGTGTAGATAGTGGATTCCCAACTATGATGAAAAAGAAGTGCCAATCAACAGCATGATCCGAGGTAAAGGCCTGACTGTGCACCTACACGTGACAGGGGCTGAAGACAGTGAAAAAGCTTTCCCAGATCTAAGGACTGCTCTACAGTCCACACCCACACTGGGACTACCCAACATGACACGCAGACTGAAGATGCAAAGAATGGTCACATGACCAATCTGTCTCAGGGCTGTAGCAGCCACTGAGAAAGCAGTGCTGGCCTCATGTGACCTTACAGGCTACCAAGACCTGACTTTGTTGCTGTCTCAGTGTGCTTCTGCACATTTGTCAGAAGCACAGTGGTCAAGATGCATTGCAGTCCTGCTTGAAATGCCTAACATCACAGTTCTTAATCCTGCAACTCTTTTTCCTATGCCAGATGTTGGAGAACCTCATGACATAGTATAGCAGCCATTAACAATGTTTCCAGTCCCAGACCAGATCTCAGGGAAACACTGTTTCCTAGTCCTGAGCATTCAGCCACAGGTTTGCATAAATTAGGTGATGCTGTTGGTACACAGTATGGACCTCTCCCATCACATTTCTTTCCTCAAGCTGCAGAACTAACAGCCTTAACTGAGGCCTGAAACTTGGCAGTGGGCAAAAAAAAAAAAAAAAAGTGACTATTTACACTGACACTCTCTATGCCTTTCGGGACGGTCCATGATTTTGGCACACTGTGGAAACAGAAATTCTTTCTGACATCTACAAGGGAACCTGTTGTCCATCACAAATTAGTGGCGATACTCCTTGAGGCAGAGCTGCTTCCCAAACAGCTAGCTGTCTGTAAGTGTCAGGCCCACACTAGCAACAAAGACTTTGTCTCACTAGGGAATGCCAGGGCAGATGCAGCTGCCAAGAGCGCAGCAAAACCAACCCCTCCTCTCCTCACAGAGCTGTTTTTAGACTCCACACAGCACACTACACCTACAGCTGATATCAGAGAGCTGCAGCAGCACGCCACCCCTGATGAGAAACAGCTGAGGAGCAACTGCAGAGCTGTGCTCCCTGATGGTGTTTGGTATGGTCCTAATAACAATCCATGTATCCCTTAATACCTGTTTCCCTTGTATGCAAATAATAATAGAAATCAACAGGTGCATTCACATGAACCAACACCAAGTGAGAGTAGGAAATACTGTTTGGTGATTGTTGACATGTTTTCCAAATGTAGTTAAGCTTTCCTCACAGCAAACACAGGTGCCAACACAGTGGTAAGAGAGTCCCAAACCCCTTCGATGTGTTCTCACTAATGGTGCATCGACATCACCCTCCAAGACCTTCTGACAGTCAGTGGCATGAGCCAGAGTGAGCAACATAGATCCACGCCAGCTACTGCACGAAAGCAGCAGAAGGCCTTTAGTGAGTGCGAGAGCCAATAGGTCAAGAACTCTGAGGAAGATCAGAGCAGAAAGGGGTCAACCTAGACCTATCCCACGAATTATCTTAATTGGCCTGGTCACACTAGAGTCTTTTACTCTATCTTAGCAAACTGTGGATGTAGATGTTTGGCTCTGCAGCATGCATACATGTGTTTTTTTCATTAAAAACTTTACATTTCTTGTTTGATGTGTTTGAATTTGCTTAGGGCATGTATGTACAGGACTACTTTGACTGGTTTCATTTTGACAGATACTTTTAATATATAAACAGCTGTAAAAATAAAAAAATAAAAACTTCCCTTCTTATTTTAGTTAGCATGGAAGCCTAAAAAGTGGGAGTATAATGGAAAAACTTTAAAACAAAGCATTTGTGTTTAAGATTCAGTGCTCATGTGTAGAACAATTTGCATTTTGTATGAAATTAACCCCGTTAACCTTGTTCAGTTTGGGAGTGAGGAACAAGTGCTGTTGTTCACTTCTTGTTCCTCATTCTCAATGAGCTCTGCACTGCCTATTCCAGCCCTTTGTCCACAGGCTTTGTCAGATCATCTGTTTTTGTTCCTGCTTGTGTTCCTTAGTCTTCCTCATGCAAAGTATCCTTTTGCCTGATCCTGTTTGTTTGCCTGCCTGTTCTTCAATTCATTCACCTTCTTTAATGTTTAGGCTTTCCATACATGCTAATGCTATAAATATAAAAACCATAATGAGCGCAGCAGTGCTTTTAACTTCCAGGCAAACAGCATGGCAGCATTACTTTTTTTCATGATAAAACTATGCTTTTAATCTCAACCCACAATCTTAGTTGATGTTTTTGGACATTCACGGGTCATTTGGAGTTTAGTGTATAGCTTTGTTTAGCATCATTACTGTGACAAGCTGCCAGATCTAATGTGTCTATCAAAGGTAGTATATGATTTAAAAAAAGATATTCAATGCAAGGACACAGAGTCACCTCTAAACAGTAGTTTCAGGTTTTTCCAGCAAACATCTAAATACTAAACATGTCCATATATAAGCTGTTGCAGTCTAAACCTGCTTAGGGTAGTTACTTGTCAGAGAAGAAATCAGTTGCTGTTTACCGAGAAAAAATATGTTTTCAACCTGGACTGTATGGTATGTTGAAGAAGAGATCTGGGTCATGGTGGGAGGAAGCTAATCCTAAAATCACCTGCTTTACAACCACATCTTTCAGTTCCTCCTGGCAGCATCCCAAGATCCTCATTCTGTGAAGATCCATATGGATCATCCAAAACGCTCTGACTTGGCCACTTGGGTCTCTGATCTCTCCAAAGCTCATGTCGTAGGACTGTAAATCAACAGTTTCTCCTTTGAGATTGTCCTCATTCTTTCTCCGGCATTGTGTGACAACACCTGCCTGACTCCAGATGCAATTCCAGTTTACCTGTTGAAACTACACACCAACCTACTCTCATGATCCCTGAAATACTTAAACTGTCTTTCTTGGAATAGTAACTTGCTTCCTACTGGAGGCTGCATTAGGCCAGTTTCTCAATGAGCACCATGGCCTCACCCTTGTAGGGGCTTCCTTTCATGCAAACTGCTCCAGTGCATGTTGGCAGAAAGCAGACATGTAACTCCAAGATCATTGCATTCCTCACTTTCGTAGAAGTTGTGTTCATGGAAATCACAAACAGAATTCATAAAAAGGCACAACCTTCACAATCCCAGTCCACACTGGTGGACCTGGACCTCAATAATGTTTTCTTTTCTTTAACGGTCTTGTGTTGCACTCCACAGTGGACTGACAGCGGGGTGATGCAAGAGAACAATGTCTCTACAAAGGCTCCTACCAAGAGAACATAGATAGAATCATGATGTGATGTTGCGTGGTGTCGTTTGTTGTCATCTATTGTTTCTGTGCAGTTTGCACACAGTGCCAGACTTTCACCTCGATCAAGTAAGGGTACTTTATGGCTCCAGCTCATGCCTGTCATGTGCTTTCATGCTTTTGATGTATTTAGCTCTTAACGTTTAATGTGCTTAATCTGTCTCCCTGTTTTGCAATACTGCTCCATAATGCAGAACACTTAGACACTGGCTTTGCGTTCCTTATAGAGCACCATACCATCTGACTGATGTGTTACATTACAGAGATAAATGGAACAGATGAGCCATTCGGCTTGATCACGCTTAATGTGTAGTGTAAGACATGTACCACAGCAGCTGAATCCGTGCAAGTGTTTAAGGGCGGGATGGAAGCATGAGGAACAGCTGCTTATGCAGCCTCTCTGTGCCATTATATGTTATATAATTCTAATGCAGCACTGTTTGTAACACCTATTTACAGTACATCTGTTGTGATAAGGGAACTTTATACATTTGGCTTTGAACAGAACTGCAGCTGAAAAATGCGGGTTGCATAAGTGTAAATGAATACAGAGATTACTTCTGCAAACTGCAGGTGGTGGAGGAGAACTTTATTCTGGGTGTCTTATCTGGTCATTCGAGGTCAGAGCTACCTTTGTAGATTCGACTTGTTAGTGGCAAACTAATCAAGTTGAGATGAAGTGGAGCTTATTTAGTTTTCTTTAGCTCATCATTTTGTTTTCACAGCCCAGAAATTTAAGCTCTGTCTCGCTGCTCTGATCAACTTCGTGTCCAGCAGCAATTAATATGGAGCCTTGTGATAGTCTACAGGGGACGGGTGCAGATGAAGAGGGCGACACATGATCGGAAATTAGCAGAGACCACTCAGACAAGCTGTTGTTGTGCTTTTGGTGCAGCTGTGCTAATTTTCTACTAGAGATTTACTAGAGATTTTCTGTGTGCTGTCCACCATCTCTGTTCAAACTGAAATATTAAACTGCTGGATGGACAGCCACAGAATCTCATACAATCTCCAGAGGATGAAGCTTATTGACTTTAGTTATCCCATGTCTTCTCCTGTAACACCACCGTACAGTTGACATTTTTGTGTTTTAGCGAAACGTCTCTACAACAATGGATTGTTGTAACATTTGCACAAACATTCATGGCTCCCAGACGATGGATTGTATTAACTTGAGTTTAGTTTTTTTTTTTTTAAACATAGATCATACATTAAAGTGTATATAGCAAGCTATTTATAACACAAATGAACCCCAAGAGATTGAATGAAGAACCCAGCATCAGGCGAATGTATATCCAGTATTTCACCTTCTTATATAAGAGCTATTTTCCATCATTCCACACACAATAATATGGTTTGCAAGCTGAGGTGCTTCGTGAGCTTCTCTCAGAGATGAATCCCACAGAACTGTTTATAGTATGCGGGGCTGATATGATAAGATTCTGTTATTCAAATCTAACACCTCACTGATCTTTCAATATGCAATTAGCATTGATACAGACACAACATTCTGAATGGAGCGTCATTCAGCAGACACACTGTGGCCTGCCACACAGATAATTGTGAGTCGAGTTTGTCATCACGAAGGCTTTCAGGTTTTGTGTAAGTGCAGACTTCTGTGGATAGTACTGAAAGCACTTGACAGAGGTAAATAAAAGTGAGCTGGCAGCCTTCTCTGAGAGAGAACACAGCTCTGCTGGTAAGCAAAGAGTTTGAAAAGGCTCCAAGTGCTCATTAATGCAACTTAAAGATAATAGAGCTTAAGTGGTGAGAATACCGAATGAACTAAATCTTTCATCTGGAAGTTCTGCGTGTCGAAAATGTTTATAAACCTAAATGCAAAATCAGACTGCGTTGGTTTTTAGTAGCTGCTCGTGGCTCATCGTAAACCCAAATTAATATAAAAGGGTTGAATTTTAGTGAAAGTGAAGGTGACAGGAAATGATATCATTTCCATCTCAGTGATCCTTTCAAGCTTCTTTCGTACGACAAGTTGCAACCAGTGACTTTTACTTTACTAAGCTAATGGTGTAGCAGATGCAGTCATGCAGGTCTGCCAGTTACAGTTGCGAATATATTACTAACTCACACTTCTCTGTACTCAGTTCACTTTTTCAAAACTCTTCACACAGTTAGCAACAGCAGTCAGTGGGTTCTAAACTGTGGATGACTTTTCGGTGCTTTGATAGGAAATACATGAAATCTCCCATCTTTCAAAATTCATGAACTGTTTTCTGACTCTGATTCATCCACCACCAAAAAACTCTGATATTTACAGGCCATTTCTGCAAAAAAAAAAAAAAAATGAAATTGCATAAACCCCTAATTGGAACAGATGACCTCTACGAAAGACTTCCTACCCAGTGAGGAAAAAGGGGGTCAAGTGAGACTGAATCCAGAGGGGAAATTTAAATTTGTGCGGGATGATTTGGCATTTTCACCATTCTCTCCCAGTCACAGAGAGATTTCCACTTTTCCTTCCACCTTACTTTTCATTCCTCAGCCCCTCTGAGGAATTCTTCTGGAGGTAAAAAGAAAAAAAAAAAAAAAAAGAAAAAAATTGTGACCACATGATCAGGTCTCCCTCTCTGACACAGATTGCCAAGGATGGATCAGGCTGCAAAAAGATTCTTCCTCAGGTATACGGCAAGAATCAACATGATGTGATGATGCATGAATTTGAGCACAAATGCAGAAGACAGGGTTGACTAGCAGTGATGTGTTTCTATATCTGGAGCTATTCTATACATGGATGTATAGTGAATGTGTGTGGGTGAATATGTGAATATGTATTTGTATAGGTTTGTATTGCATTTCTGGTTTTACTTTAGTTTCATTGCGTGCACTCCTGAAGCATATTTCTCTGACGCGTAATGTAAGGCAGCACAATAAATAATAAACAAATGGCTTTTTTTCTAACAGAATATTGGTTTATACCAAATAACCACAGTAAATAAATAAATAAATAAAAGCTACCTCAAAGTCAACAGTGGTATATGCTGTAACTTTACCTGTTGCGAGTATTTTTTTTTTTTTTAGGTCAGTGTGTTCGGGAAGTTTTCTCGTTGGAGGACAGCTGTTAGTGTCAGTGTTCTGCTACAGGACGTGATTTTGAAATATGGATGAAGTGTTTTGGTTGTATTAGTGTACATGTTGGATGGGAGATTAAGTGTTGTGTTGTGAGCTGCGTGGCAGTAAAGAGAACTCTGTGAGGAGTTTTGCAAAAGTGACTCACACAGAGAAATGTGAGTCAGCAATTGTTAATAATAATAAAAAAAAAAAGCGTGACAGTCTATATTTAAACTCTCTTCAGCGGGTCTGAAACAATGAATTTATGTATAAGGGGTGAGTGATAAGTTTATGTGCTGAGGTAGGAGTCAGCAATGACGTCATCGTCACTGTGACAACGCCAACCACTGAGCTCCTTCTTCGTCTTGTGGAAGAGGTCGTAGTCTGAGGGGTCAAATCAGCAGGTTTCGATCACCTGAAACAAAAATACCACAAAAGTTATTCACTTCAAACTTTCTACAGAATCACTCAAAGAGCTGTAGAACTTGCACATGATTGTACCAGGAGCTGTGTAACTCATCTCCTTCTACCTCAGGCCACGACTCACAACTGACTCAGTGCTGCTGTGAACCCTGAAACCTGAATGGAATTTCTCTGAAATTTGATCTAAAACAGGGGGAAAAGAAGCTATGACAAGACAGCTTCTATCAAGGTCCTAGATAGAAAAAAAATCATTTTTCATAAACTGTATTACGCATGCTCAGATCAAATTTTTTTTTATCTATCCTTTTTTTTATTAAAGATAAAAGAGGGTATGTAATCGTATTTGTATGTCAAAGACTTTTGCATATCCTATCTGAATTATACTATTATTCATATTTGAATGTGAATCTTACAGTGCCAAGCAACATGTGTAGTGCTCCTTGTACAGAGCCTTTGTTCAGCCCAGCAGTTAGCCATGACAAACCCTATTAAACAGCAACAGAGCGGCTGCAGTAGGCACTGGGAGTTTTGCAGCTAAATTAACCCTAAATGGTTCATCACCATTTTAATATAGAGATGCCAGTCCAAAATTATTATTATTATTTTTTTTTTACTTAATTCACTCCATCCCATGGCAGCCTTGGCAACAAGCCCGATCATGCCGTGGCTGATTGAGAGGGAGCTGCCTGGCATTTGGCAGGGGAAAGCCAGGATAAGCTGCGTTTCCCGGAAGCTTCACAGTGGGTGCTGGGCGAGTGGGTGATGAGGGGAATCGGATGTTGAGTCAGTGATTGTTAGGTGAGTCATTAACACTGGGAAGCATGTGCATCCCTGGCTGCATGTGGAGCTTCTGCTGCACTGCCATCTGGGCGGTGTGAGCGTGTGTTGTGTACATGGGAAATTAAACGATTAAATATGTGCAGAGTGTTCAAATGAAAGGTGAATATAAAATAAATTAATATTGGCTAAAATTTATTTTTTTAAAAACATAAAGCTTTAATACTAGAAATATTTCACTGACTGAATCGTTTATGGATTAAATAAAGTTTTCAACATTAATGTCCATGTAGATAAAGAAACTGATTTTGAGGGAATGGTAGAGGAATTACTGCCGTTGGCTGATTGCTGAATAGTAGAATATCAATAGGATATTACTTTAAATTTTGTGTCTTCAGCATGAGTTAAGCAGTTAAACAATTCTTGTGTATAATTTATATAAAGTGTACGGCAACGTGTCAGTGTGTATGTAACCCAGCAGAAACAGAGTTTCCTTATTTTGTTAAATGTGTATTATTTCCTTGCTACTTTCATGTTCACAAAACTGTGGTTATTTGAAATTATTTGGTTGATTTATGTGTCTGTCAAGTTTATTTTTATTGTTACTGGTCCAATCACACAGCAATGAAATGCTATAGGAGGGAGAAGGCAAGTCCCGCCTGCTGTCAGGTAGTAGTTGAGGTAGTACAGGTAGTACACACACCGAAGCAGCACTTCATCAGGCTGTGTACTAGGGGGGTGTGTGTGTGTCTGCTTGCTGGCTAATGTGCTCCATGCAAAATATGATAGTTACTTCTGTGACATGTTAAAAGCTCATTAAACATGAAAAACTGTGTTCAGCATGAGTGTAAGGGCTTGAAATGTGTGAGGATAAAAATTATTACCTCGGTCTAGATTTTAAGGTGTTTTTTTGGTTCATGACGTAAGAACAAGCGTATAAAAATGTATGCTTAAGATCTGTAACCGTAGTTGATGGCTAAAAAGAGCTAGTCATCACAATTTCATGGTTAGAAGATAAAAACAAATCATAATTCATTTAGCATGGATTAAAAATATTCCATAAAACGATGTGGGTTGAAGCTGCTGCTGTCACAGAGCTATGTCATAAATATAGTATCTACTGTGTTTTCTGAGAGTAGAGATTTAATCCAAGAAATGGCCATAAGTGATTGAATTTTCTGTCTTTTGGCAATAAGGGATTTATGTTGTTATGTAGGTTTGGTTTTTAGATATCACTGGAAACTCCTTGGAAACTGGAAACTGGTTTCTAGTGTCTCTTCCTCTAACACACCGAGGCTGGGGGCAACGGTTCAGTCACAATTCCATCCATCTAAGTCCACGCTAAACTTTTTTCAACTCAAACCTCTCATCACACCATCCTCTCATCTATTATTCAACCTTCTTTGAAACTAACGTCCAAACCCTGATTTCGTTCCCATCTCACTGCAGTGCTTAAAAGATGCAAACCTCGATACTCTGGCCACCACACTAGCAATGGGGGCAAATATCTCAGCAGCAGTGCAAGGCATGCGCTCAGCCTCCTTGCAGCAGCTGGGCCGCTGGTCCTCTTAAGCACTTTCTTCATATATTATCTCTTACATACCCTCGCTGCCCTACGATCTCTGAAGCTATGACACAACAAACTTATGTCTGGTGAGTCTGATGATGGTAATTCATGCTTTCTTTAATTGCATTCGTATATAACCATTCAGTGGCTTTTATCTCCCACTATGGGAGAGGAAAGACATTCATCTCTCATGAAAGCCATTCATCTCCCATAACAGCCTTTGAACAGGAACCCTCTATTGCCTTGGATCTTCAGTTTATATCCAATCTCACAGTGAAACATTGTTCCTGTCTGCATGGTACCAATCGCTGTCCATGTCCCCAGTCGCTTTTATTTGGGATTTTTCTGTTTATTTTTTAATTTGATCCTTTTCTAATTTTTCATTCATAAGATAATTAAAGGTCTAGCTCAACCCAGAATAATTCCTTTGGTTCAATTTAATTATGTTAAGTAAAAACCTGAGTCAAGGGGCCTGCCTGGACGTCACAGCTTAGTTCACCTGTGTGTAACAGCTACCTCGCTGAACTGCTACGGCTTAACGGACATCAATAACAGATAACATGTTTGATTTCTTTTAATTTATATTTAATTTAGACAAGACGCAGCCTGCACTGGGTTTCTGCTACGACAGCATATTACACAAATAGCCTCCAATTTCTTCTTTAATAACATTAAAGTTATTAAATATTATATATTTATTTATTTATTTATTTTTTGACATATTCAGATATAGCCTCTGAGACTATAGTGAAAGATGTCTGTTTTATGTAATGTTGCTAGCATGATGTCAGTATGACTGTCAACATATGTTTTCCCTGTCTGTTTTTACTGGGAGCTGTGTTCACACGCTCAAGTCGTACCTCAGATTCACATTTCATGTACGCTGTGTGGCTGCAGTGGTGAGCAGTGTGGCCCAGGAAGGAGGAGGGATCTCAGATGGGCTGCTATTCGTGGAACTCTGTCTCTGTTCATCTCTTTAATCAACAGGGTCACTGCCAAATTTTTTATTAAATAAACTTTCTGCCTTCATGTTTATTTGTGTCCTTCGTGACAAACTGAACTGTATCAAGGCTAACTGTGCATAAAGACTAAGTTAAAGAAGGTTTGAAACATTTTAAACTTTATTTAAACTTGTCCAGCACAACAAGGGGAGCCTTGCAAAGTGGTGTGTTTTGCCGACCCATGAACAAAGTCAATCACCCACGCAACCCAATGATTTTTCACAGTTGCTGATGTGCAAATGCTGCTCTGAAGGCTGTCAGAGGTGGAGAAAATATGGGATCAGATTTTGATAGGTGATACTGATGCCTGGATCAGCATCTGTGCTCACCAGATCCTCAGTGTTTCCTCCTGTTTGCATCACGTTTGTTAGAAGCTAAAGTGGCCAGCTGTTTAAGGAAATTACTATATGTTTTTTTTTTTTTTTAACTAAAACCTTATATTTGTGAGCTGTTTTAAAGACTTACAGCCATCAATCATCTGTAGGAACTGATGGATTTGTGACTCAGAGCCACAAACAGTGTCGAGATTGATGCGTCACAACGCGTTGGTGGAGCTGCCATGTAAGGCGTTATAAGTTGGACTTCAGCGTACTGCTCAAGGACGCTTTGACATTCTGTTAAGAGGGAACTGGGACTCAAACCAAAAGCAGCCACCATAAAGCATCAGTTGCGTGTGGCGACTGAGGATTCTGTCCGTGACCCCAGAAATGCTGGCTCTGGCCCTGCACGAAGTGAAAATGGGGGGGGGTGTTTGCATTTAAACTGCTCCACCATGTCCGTGAGTTGAGTGAAACGTGATTCCTATGATGGGGGTTTTATTTACAAGAGGGAGGAATAATCTGCCTCTCTTGTTGTGTCATGCCAGGCTGCAAATAATCCCTGTGTGTGCGTATGTGTATATGTGTGTGTGTGTGTGTGTGTGTATTTTCCCTTAGAGCAGGCTACAGATGTTCAGCCTCTCTCTCTCTCTCTCTCTCTCTCTCTCTCACACACACACACACACACACACTCCCTCGTGAGGGGGATAAGTGCAGACAGTGTATAGGATCGCATACACACAAGTTCCTCTCCTGCAGCCTCGCGTGGCAGAGAGTCTGATGCCATGACCGAGGACGCGTCCATCCTCTGCTGAGAAACCATGCGCTGCCGGCTGAGCCCTGCTGGAATGAACCGACGGAAAGGGGCTTTCAAGGGACTCACCTGTGGATTTGCGCCTTCAAGATGCCTTATTTGACCAAGCCTCTGATTTTACTTCTATGTCTGGTAGTTACCGGTGAATGCCGTAAGCACGGCCACCGGGTACGGAGATGGACTGGTACCGTGGAGACCCAAAAGCATGGCACGTAAGTGGAGGATGTATATGTATGTATATATGTATGTATGTATGCATGTGTGTGTATAAGCAATAAATATGAGGAAATGCGAAGCAGTGCGCGCACACTCAGTAGAAAACAGATGAAAATGACATTTTTAATTGAAATGTCATGGTCACAAAATTTTCCGGGCAGGTGCTGTGTAAGTCCTGATAAATGACATTCTCAACAGGGGTCTGTGAAAGGATGGGTTTAAGGCGCGCGAGGGGAGTGGAGCACTTGTCATATTATTTTAGATTATTTAGAAATTTCCCTAATAAAAATATAATAATTACCAAAAGATAGCGAAGTGAAAAAGAGTTGACTGAAATGTATGTTTATATGAAAATGGTGTAAATCCTTTGGGTCAATTTGAAATATAACTTTTTTTTTTTTGGATAAATTTTTCTCTAAATCAAAATCTATTAAAATTTTTTTATTAAAAAAAATCTAACTGTAAAATGATGCTTTTTGCAAACTGGCTCTATTCAAGTCTGAACTTTTTCGCATTGCATAAATGAGGTGTGGTCGAGGGGACATGGTTGGGTTTGTGGGGTCTTGCAACAGTTGTGTATGTTAATACATAACAACAACATTATTAACATATGTACTGAATCAGTTTGCACAGAGTTGAAATCATTAAAAAAAATTTATTAAAGGTTAAATTGAAACAAATTAAAACAGCATGTACCCGTGTTTTAAATGGGCTGCAGCTATATCCGTGAAAAGTGCTCTGCCAAAATATTCACCCACAAATATTTACATGCTGATGGTGGGGAATCTGCCTGCGAGACTCCAACCTCATCTTCAGGTGGAGTTGTGGGTCCAGAGAGACTCTTTGACTTACTGTTGGAGAGCGCGGTCTCCAACAGCAGGATCCCTCATTTGTTCAAATGCCCTAAAACAACCAGTGTTCATACTTACCAGACAAAGACCTCTAGTGGCTGTGTGAATTATGACTGGTGTCTGTCTGGAAGCAGCATGATGTTGATATAGAGCCTCGACACTGTTTAGGGCGGAGGTCAGGGTGGAGGACTTTCACCTATGGCCACAATCTTTTTTTTTCTGTTTTATAGGAATCATATTGTCATGTGCTGTAACAGTCGTGTGCTCAGGAAGCACAGACCAGAAAGCAGATCAGAAAAGGCTGACATGTTTGGAAGGCAGTGACTACTTAACCTCTTTGGTTGTTTAGTTTGGAGGGTTTGAACCGTTACACCCCCCCCCCCTCAAAGGGGCAAAGCCATCTAGTGATCATGTGAATTTAGATTTTGACATGAGCAAAGGAGGACGTGGTGTTTGCTGTTTTTTTTCTCCTAATGACATTGTGCTGACAAAAGAGGCCCCACCACACCAGAGTCTCAAGGGGAGGGTACGAGTGTACGAAATGCACAACTTGACACTGGAGTCCAGGGACACAGTGTCTCCAGTCACTGTAAACTGTCAGTATTAAAGCGAACAATGATGCTGGGAGTGTTTAAAATAAGACCATCGAAAAGGTTGGGATGATGCCTCCTGGAGGCATTATGGTTCCTACCATAGTATTTGCTGTTGCAGATTAGTTGCATATAAACAGGATCTTTGGGGCACAGAGATGGACTTTTACACAAGACATCACTATGTGTGTGTCCTTTTTTCTGCTGATACCGATTTGTTTTTGAACCTAAGCAAACCTTAACCTCAGCTCTGTCCAATCAGACGCAGTTATTACTCGTACGTTTTGCAAGCTTTATAATAACACACACTAGAAAGGTCTCATGAGTCGAATCCCATTATTAGCCACGAGAAAAAAGTCATTTGCAAACTAATCACAACAAAACAAGTCTTACAGAGAGCAGCTTGGAGACTGGTAAACATGAATCAAAATGATAAATTCAGTTTCAGATGAAACACCAACTGTAATCCATAATGTATGGCAGATGAAAAGATTAAGATGCAAATCAAGACCTCCACACTTTGGTGCTCGGGCTGAGAGTGCAACAGTGACTCACTCAGACTAATCCCAAACATATAAACTTAAGTCATTCTCACAAGATGAGTCTGATGCACAACATATAGAAAACCCCAAATCAAGAGGATAGCAGGGGGGTGGGGGCCAGGGAGGGCAACACATCTACCTCTTCATATATATATCTGTACGGTATAGTTTTGCCGGGGCCTCACCATGTCATGTCCATCTGTCCTCAGAGGTGATTTAAACCAGCATGTGGTCTAAACAGCCTCACTGTTACACACACACACACACACACTATACCTCTAACAGTTATCACAGCATGGCATTCTCTTCAACCAAGGACACAAATACAGTTTTAGAAGGGGCATGTCTGCAGTGGAGGGGTGGAGGTGGGGTTTGATCGCAACACTTCTAAAATACATTTACACTTTCTCTACGATGAGCTGGTGTGGTCTTTTTGGAAATTTGGAAGGCAGATGTTGTGAGAATCGCTGAGCACTGAACATGAGAAAAGAGGAAGGTTGTATACAAATGATCAGCTTCTGCAGTTCTTGTTCTCAGTTGTCTCAGCGGATAGAATCAGTACTCTCCAGTGTCAGTTCATTGCTTTTTTTTTTTTTCTTTATCAATTTAAATCCAAAGTCTTTCAGTCAACTCTCCTCTGACAGTGAATGTTATCTTCCTCTAGCTCTATGGCAAAGAAGCCTCCGGATGTGACCAAGTCTCGCAAAATGAAGACAGAGCACCTGCTCAAAGTAGATGATCATGACTTCACCATGAGGCCGGCGTTTGGAGGTAGGTGTGGAGCGCTCTCCGGACATTTTAAATGCATTATTTAACTTTTGTACACATGGAGGCATTTATTACAGATCGCAGACATACACGGATGAAAGATGTGTAGCTCCAAAAAAAAAAAAAAAGATAGCACGCAGACTTTGAATTACTGCCTGCAGTAGGGATATATAAATAACACTGATTTGATTTTGGTGAGCTCTCTTGTTCTTGTTCTGCTGTATGTCTACTGTATGTATGCGTAACTGCAGATTCTGATAGAACTCAAAGTTGTAGCTGTGACCGTAGACAATTCTTCCAGTGTGGATGTTTCTGCAAAGAAACTGTATTATCACCCCAGTTTTAAGGTGGGCACCCAAGGTCAGCATCACCAATTCAGTATTTGACCGAATACAAAATATGGTGTTTTTGCAGAACATTACAAATTCACAGTGAAGCTGACCTTTGACCTTTTGAATATATAAAATGTCACAATTTTTTATTTTAGACATTTGTGTGGAATTTGTTTGTGTGGAAACGGTTCTAAACGGTTCTACCGGTTTAGAGAAATACCGTCAATGGCATTCATTAGAAAGGGACAGACCGACGCATGGACAACCGGATGGGCATAATGCCTTCGGCCAAGGCTGGGGTGTGATTAATACAGCAGTCCTTTGCTCGCTGATGTAGAAATTTACCGATCTTCTGAATCTCTTCACAGTCCATTTTTGCATTGCAGTGGATACAACCAATGCATGTATTGGTTTTTAATGTATTAACCCATATTAACTTGTGGATATCTTGGCCAATAAATAACAGGAAGGGTCAGTACAGAAATGCCTCTGATTTATTTGAGGTGTTTCTTTACATGGTTTGTGCACCAGAGAACAGTGACCTTTTTTTGTACATTGTAAAATAACACAAACACAACAAAATTAAAATGACACAATTGATATTCCGCATGACCACCCTTTGCCTTTTAAACAGCACCAATTCACTTAGGTACACTTGCCCACACAACCCTGCTTCCTAGATATCACTTTTATATAAACTGCAGCAGAAAATATGTTTTGTAATTTGCCAGATGTTGCCTCCAGTGATTACATTTCCTACATAATATATTTGCTGTCGGGTTTTGTTGTAAATAAATGTAATTTCTAGGAGACAGGATTGCTGCACAGTTTTTCAAGGTACCTAGCAGGTAGGTTGTTCTGAGCCTCTTGGAGAACTTGCCACAGCTGTTCTGTGGATTTAGGTTGTCTCAGTGTCTTCTGTGTCCATGATGATGTGGAGATCAGGGGCCTGTGGGGGTCAGACCACCTGTTGCAAGACTCCTTATTCTTCTAACCCTAACTGGAGATTGTCCTTTATGACTCTGGCTTGAAGGTTGGGCTTGTTGTCCTTCGGCAGAATGAATTTGGGGGTAATCAGCTAATCAGCCTCCCTGAAGGTTTAGGAATCTAATCATCCAAAGTGCCTAAGACTTTTGCACAGAACTTCATGCATATATATATATATATATATATATATATATATATATCTATATATATATATATATATATATATATATATATATATATGGCATTATTATGACATTGTTTGTTTCTCATACTGGCCAAAGTATACTAGACATTATACTCACAGGCTACTTTGTAGTCCTTGTGACCAGTAAACTGACCTTCATATTTGAAATTGGTTGCACTTTTAACCTTGTGTTGGATGTGATGCGTGGACCTAAAAGCAACCTGCATGAAGACGGGGATGATGGAGAGGAGGAAGTATTTGGTGGAGCTGACTGCATGTCACCTGTCCTCCCTCAAGCTTGAAAAACCAATTGCATGTCAGCACTTGCTTCTGCCCTCATGTCTCATAATTTATTGGTCTTTGGTGCCCAGAACCCCTGATATGTACGGCTCTTTGATGTTATACCAATTTAAAGTATCCATCACTCTTCCTGGAATCGTCTCAAAGCATGAAGCGTCTCTAGCCTACACCCGCCACATTAGTCCTGCTCCATCACCAAGTTGGATCTGCATTGGAACAGACATTTTTTTTTTTTTTTTTTGTTCTACTCAATCACAAGAAAAGCTAGATCTAAAGCTTTTGTTCAAGCTGACAATGTCACTAATCTCCCATTCTGGGTTTTTAAGATGAATTTCTCAGTGCAGCAGATGCTCAAGTATTAAGAAGTTGTTCCCCAAGTTATAAAGCTTTTAAAACATCCCACTGGTGTTGTTCCGTGTGTGATCTAAAGACCACAGTTCACAGGATGTTTTATACACTCACATTCAAACAGCATGCCTTGATATCTTTTCAAGGCATGGATTAAATTTTAAATATAGTAGTATTTTATCAGTGGAATACTTCAGAAAGTCGCTCAAGGCTAGGTCTTTGTTTATGTGCTTAGAAGTGTGTGCCTCCTATGTCTCTTTTGAGCAATCAAACGTTTTCATGCAGATATGTGGAAACCTAAGATACACCTACATCCTACGGTGGCCCAGAGAGCTCAATGCACTGCAGCTTAAAAAAATGCATGCAAATAGATAAAACACAATCAAATTACGAAAACATCTTCATCCATTTGACAACACATGCGCTGCAAAAACCCACAACGCAAAAACATGCCAGGCCAGGCCAGCCAATTCCAGTAATCTGACAAAATGTACACACTTAATGGTGAAATGTTGTGGTAACGTCATGTTAGTTGGCTAGCTTACTTTCAGAACTGTCACCAAATAAAATTCAAGGATGAAAAGAAATTCCAAATTGCTTAATTAATGTTTAATTCATGGGCTATTCTCACACATGATATTGGATCACTGTACTCTAGGGGCGACTGTGGCACGGGAGATCCACTAATCAGAAGGTGGGTGGTTTGATCTTCCAGTCCACTTCTTGAAGTGTCCTTGGTCAAGATACTGAACCCAAAACTGCCCCCCAGTGTGCCCATGGCTGTGTGTGAATGAACATGGTCACACAAAGCATGGGCTGAATACAAACCTGTGACGCATATTGTACATGCACGCTTTCCAGTTTAACAGATGGACAATGAGATTGATGAACGGGTCGGATGGTGTGGTTGTCCCAGAGTTAAGTTCTTTCTGCAAGACCCACCTAGAAGACACACTAGAAGGCACTTGTGCTTATGGCTGCCTTTGAAAAGGTGCCTCTCTCTCTCAGGTCACTGAAGATATCAATTCAGACCCTGAAGGACAGGTTCATGACATTTTAAGCCTGTCTTAAAAAAACATACTCAGGTACCCACAAGAACATTGAAACAGGACTGAAAATCCACAGTCCTAATTTCATTCCAAATTCATTCAGTCCAAAGTTTATCTGGTGTTAATAATGCAGTTTGATTTAGAGAAATCAATTGGACATGTTCCAGAGTTTTTTAGTCTGAAATTGCCTTTTTGTGTTACTCTACGCAGTTCAGCAGTAAAACATTGTCCAGGGAGATTCAATTCAGTTCAATTTTATTTATATAGCGCCTTCCACAATCAAAATTGTCTCAAGGTGCTTTACAGAGACCTACAGCCTGACCCCAGAGCAAGAACTTAAGGCAACTCCCTTTTAACAGGAAGAAACCTCGAATGCGAAAAGAGGGAAGTTTGTTACAAAAAACACTAACTTTGGAACATGAACATGACTTGATTCATTCAAACTGCTGAAACCTCAGATTAGCCTTAGATAAACTTTGGAATGTTTTTGTACAGAGCAAGTTGCCTGTAACTGTGTGGGACTGTGGGCGAAGGCAAAGTTCTGATCTTAATGCACAGTGAAATGCAACCATAGAGCTATTCTCTGTTCCACAGCCTGTGCAAGGGTGTGCTGGAAGTTGTCTCCCATACACATTGCATATATGAGCCCTGGCTTGTTATTAGATATGCCACTGCCGACTTTCCTCAAAAAGAGGAAACCAATGGGGTTTGAGCTTATCATATTCATCAACAGGCCAAACATGGATTGGTCCCTCTGTAAAGTATCGTCCTCAGACAAATCTATGTCCATAGTGAAGCTGAACTCAGATGGATCCAGAGTCTATGAATTATATTCATTACATCCTCTCTTTTAACTGTCAGGAAATACATTTGTCACAATGTCTGCCACATAGCTCTGTAACCTAAAAGGTGACCTGAGACTCTCAGTTCATGATAACAGCTGCGTGCACAGAAGCAATGAGAGTATAGTCTGTTGTCCTGGTAAAGGCCTGCATTCTTCAGCCTCCTCTTTAAGGTCTTCAGACTCAGAAAAAATGTTACACTTTGTTCCAAGGAAATCAAGAATGGCTTTATATGCGTGGCCTTTTGAGAAATATTCATGGATAAGGCAATTCCCACAATTGTGGGATGCCTCCATCACTGTGAAGGATAAATATAATAAACACATTTACATCAAGAGACAGCCACTTAGGTTCTTAGTTATCAAATGGCATGACACCTTTTTCTTTGTGTCATTTGGAACACAGCAACCTTCATGCATGCTTTTGTTCTGGATTTGTTTCAATTTGTGTATGTGCACTAATAAGAATGACTAAGGCGTGATTAGTCTGCCCCCCAGGTAAACACAGTCTGTACATAGCTCACAGTCCTGAGAAGAGCTTTAATCTGCCAAAGTAATTACAGTCACCTGTGTGTGTTTACCATGGCGTGTAGAGCCTTTAACAATTTAAATAGTTAGGAAAAAAATAACCCACCATTCTCCCAGTGGATGCTGAAAGTTTGAAAGAATGCCATACCTACTGCACACGATTAGCAGGACTTGCATCATGAAGTGACAAGTGAGCATTTCACCAGATTTTTACTTGTTAGCGTGTTTTTGTTTTTGTTTTTTGTTTTTTGTTTTTTTGAACATCAGTAGTTATCTAGAAAAAAATGTTTCCCAAAAATTGAATGTCATGGCCACAGGAGCAACATAAGAGCCAATATGTCAGTTTGATTCCATAACAGGGATAGTTTGTAACATGGGGATGTGAATGCTATGTCTGGCTAAAAGATATTAACATGTGGACTAAGCATACGAATGTGACATTCACAGCAGACGTCCTAAGATTTTACCACATAAAATGTCATCAGTGCTACTTGCGGCGTACAAATATCTGTTCTGAAATATAATATAATATCATATCATATCATATATAATTAAATATAATATGATGGTAAAAGAGAAAATCTTCTTTAGGCTCAGCGTCTTCCTCTGAAGTTATACCTCGTTGGGAGCAGAGGATGAAACCATAATTAAGTGAGGTTGCTTTCCCTCCATTAGAGTGATTGGTGTTTTGGAGAAAGGAGGTCACAGTGGATCTCCCTTGGAAATGGAACTTTAGCAGGAGCTCACAGTGGAAATGGGCCAAAAATAGCCCAGGTACTGGCACAGAGTCCCAAAAGAAAATGCATGACTCTATTCTCATCAGTTTAAAGAGTCTCATTCTCCATCCTGCTTCCCAACACAGGACTGCTTAATTAATTATTACAGCTTGTGTTTTACTGTGGCATCAGGAAATCATTGTATTCACCAAAGTTATTACTGAGACCTTTGAATCCAGCAACATCGCTAAGAAAAGTCCAGTGGGGCAAGAAAAATTAGCATTTAGATGATCAGAGAGGTTTTAAACAAACAGTTCATCCAGATTATCTGACCCACTTTATTTGAAGGTCTAACTGAAAACTGATTGCTCTCATAATGTTGCTAATAATCCCTGACTGTAACAGAACACTATGCGGGACACAACTCTGACATTCAGGCTGCATGTTGTGATGGATGGGTGTTTACAATGTGGGTGATACTTGTAAATGCTTGCTTTAATCCATATAGATTTAATCGGGGGGGAGGGTGGGTTATTTGTTTGATGGCTCATGTTTTTTTTTTTTCTTCTGTTGGATTTATTTTTAACAAAGTCGCTGTATTCTGAGCTTTCAGCCATTACTTTTCGTCAATACAAAGTCATTGCAACCAATAAAAACAATCCCTTGACCTACAAAGTCAACACAACCAATAGAAATTATGATACTGCACAATCAGCGTGCTGTATGCTTTCTGTAGGTATAAGACACATCACCCTTGTGATGGTAGATCTTCGCTGCCTTGAATATCGAAAGGGTTTATCCTCTCGGAAACATGAATGTGCTTAGAAATTTTCATGGCAATCTTACAAATAGATTGTTAGAGTTCTTGAGCCTAAGTGGAAAATGTGAACAATGAAAGGAGCACAGTGTGCATATGCTGCACAATCCCAGTGGGTACAGGTCCAAGTTGTCTGAATAGTAGATATAGCAAGTTCCCAATTTGTTGACCATCATGGTTTGATGCATAAAGTTAAGATTCAAGGCTTTAACACCACTTGAAATTCTTTTTTTGTTTTTCATTTGAATGCAACCTGATATCAAAGAGAATTTCAATTAGAGGAGCTTTCTTGCAATTTATTATTAGTATTCCACTGTAACTCACTGTAGAACTCACAAGATACATGCACCAGAAGCTAAGTCATCCAGATTTTAATTCCCTTGTATGGGTCAAGCCCCTACAACATTTGATCCAACCTTTAACATTAAAATCAATAGCTTCATTTCAGTGGCCCCTTTCCTGCCACAGTAAACACCCATGTCTTTCAAATCAAGATGGGATAACCTCTGATCAGTAGTAATGACAAGTACATACTGTATCCACTGTAAGATTACGACATATCTATTTGGTTATACAAATACAACATTTAAATGATCAGGATCAGTCAGATGCTACATGTCTTTGAGTGAATTGAGCGGGGGGTGATTGTGGCCAGTGTGTGGGGTGTATTATTGCTCTTAATCCTCGGTAAGATAACACATTAAGCTTGTTGTTAATCCATGCAGAAGGGAAAGAGAGAGAAAGCCCGTCAGCCAAATCATTTGATGTATGGGCTCTGAGCGAGTCATGTTATGATCTGTTAACTGTATACCAAAGCCACTGTGTGCTTTTCAGAAAATGTCGTGGCTTAGTAGTGTTGTGGATTTCCTAGAGGTCACAGAGAGTCAGCGATGGGGTTGTTTCATGTGGCCTATTACTTTGATATATCCTCGAGCCAGCATTTTAAAGGCACAATGACAAGTGCAAAGCAGCAGGTCTTGGGGTAGAATATAAATATACTGTCAGCCAATCATATCACTGGTCACTGGTCTCATCACTCTGAAACAGCTGAGCCAATCGCAGTGATGCTTGGTCAAAGTGATGCCGTAACTCAGCCAATGTAAAGACACGTCTTCAGAAAATCATATGATTGCATCAATCTGATGCTAGTTCCACTGTGCCTCCACTTCAGTGTCCATGTCATATTATAACTGAAGTGTCAGCAGTGTTTGCACCCTAATCATTTGAGGAAAAAAAAAAAAACATGAAATCACCTGTCCAATGTATGTAGAGGTGGCTGGGATTATTCTGTAGGAGCCTTGTGTCAAATAAGTGTGATTTAATGAGAGGGTTTAAGCTTCAGATTGTGTTTACAGCTTGTTCTGCTGCCTCCAAGTGTCCAAAGAAATCTATTAATGCTGTTTTGACTGTTAGTGTATGAATGAAGGCCAAAGGACAGTGGAGCTTATCATGATAATAACTGGCAGATTTGACTGTGAGGAATACCTGCTACAAGAGAAGGCGAAACTGCCACTGAAAAGTACTATTTTTAGGTCTTTATTTAGCCAGGGATGTAAATGACTCTTAAGAAGGTCTGTTTTTTAATTTCAGCCACTTTCTGTATGCTTTTATTCTTTTAAATGCCATTTTGTTACAAGGCTTTTATTTTGAAGGTACTTCCTGTTTGACCGCTTTACCGACCCAAGGATGTTTAACGATGTAAAACCCGCTTTCGTTAAAAATTTAAGCACCTGGCTGGAATGGGAACAAGGTATTTTTCTTTTTGTAACGTTGTGTTCATTTGTATGTATTTTGTGAATGTAACGGTGAGAGAACATTTAAATTAAATTATTTCTGTTGTAAAAGTTACGCAGAAAGTTAGCTGCTTCTCTCTCTCGCTAGCTTTAGCATTTTCAACGCGTCTCTGCTGTTTAGATTGGCGGTTCTGTCATTAATGCTGATTTATATAATGAATGCAGTGTACGGATTCTTTTTGTGTTTGTGTATTTGTAAGAGCTTATTTTTTTTGTTATTTATCTGTCCTTTAGCTCTTACAGTGTTTACAGAAGGAAGGAGTTTAACCCCTTAACGCTCCGACGGCCCGCCGGCGGGCCGTCATGCTATTTCTCGGACATGTCTGTGTTTTTTTGTACCTACATAACTACTGCATTTAAGGTGGTGCGCATGCAGCATATCATTTGAAAGCTGAAAGTCTTATCTTTTCAGCGATATAAACCTTTACAAGCTAAAACAACGACTTTAGGTAGAACTAAACCATCTTCTAAAAAACAACAAAGTAATAACTGTCGTCGCTCATTGTTTTTATTTTTTTACTAGTCGCCCTGCGGTTCAACACGCAGCGCAACAACAACAAAAATGGTCTTGTTTTGTCGGGAAAAGTCTAAAGAATCACGTCGAGTTGAAAAATGCGGTCAAAACATTTCTTTAGGTGCATAAATGATCAAAAGTTGCAATCGAATTTTTCCGACTGAAAACTACAGTGCACTATTGCTCCTTCGTTTCTACGTTTTGTAGCCTCTGTTTTGTTTTGAAAATTAATACCATGGAGCTTGGTTTGTAGTCCCTGCCCTCTGCTTTTGATTGACACCTCATTTGACCATCCAGGAAGATCTATGGCCCCCCACAGCCAGAAATAGCCAATGAGCGACTCTAACACGTTAATGTGCACCGCCCACTCTGACGCTTGTCTTTTCCGCCTATCATATCTTACGCTGAATCTGATCTAATGGCCGTGTAGCCAATGAAATTGCAGTCGCGGGAAGTGTCACATGTTGTGATTGTGGAAGGAGGAGGGCTACAAGACCGTGCGTAAACAAATATACTGGATGTCAGCTAGTCGTATGCGTACGTGCGCGTAAAAAACAGTAGTGATTTTCTTATGGCTCGGCTCGCTAAAAAGTGCCGGTTCTTTCAGCTCCCCAGGTTCTCCGCAGATGTTTTTGTTGCTTAAATTGATTTATTAACAAAATAATGTAAAATTACGTGTAAAATTAATTAATTTTCCTGCGGTCACTCATTTTGTCACCTTCTCAGCGTGTTTCTCTCTCTTTCTCTCCTGTCTGTAACCCCGCTACCGCAACACCCCCCCCCCCGGCTTAGTTCGGACACGCCGCACGTCAGGTAGTTGACCAATCACGTGAACGAAAAAACAAAAACAAAGCGGCTGCGGCTCCCGTCGTTCACTTCAAAGATGGCCATTGCGGTCGCGACCGAGACATCACTTAGAAACAGGAGAGGGCAAAAGGGCCATGTGGCTGTGGGTTTTTGTTCCCGGCAATCAAGAGCACACAGTTTGACCAATCAACTGTCTGAAGACTGAGATCCGTTGATTAAATGAGTCAAGTCTCTTACTTTACTGCATGGCATGCTGAGAATAACGTGATGATGTCATCATCTGCCGCTTATATGGGTCCAGGCCCAGGTTGCGGCCGCCCAGTCCACACCGAATTTCTACGGTGGGCTCACCACCTGGGGGCTCACCACCTGGGGAGGTGGTGAGCCCACCTCCACCTCCCCAGGTGGAGGTGGTGCCGTCCAGAGTGGGGCTCAAACCCACGATCCTGAGATATTGAGTCTCATGTTCTACCAATTGAACTAACCAGGCGGCCAAACTTAGGAAGGTGAAATTGTAAATATGTAAACAGTTTGCTGTGAATAGTATGTGATTCATTCACATAAAGTTTTTCTGACTAATTTCTTATAATGCAGGTTTAGTTTCAATAGAATAATGAGCATTCAATGTGTTCTCTCTTCCATAACGATTTTTGTACTACTAATTGTGAATATGAATATGAATATGAATATGAATATTAATATATTGGAGGAATCAATATGGAATATGATTCCTCTAAGTGTCACCTTTCATTAGAGCCGTCATTGATGTCTGTATGTTGAAGCATTCAGGAGTTATACACTTGGCACCTGGCGTGCCCAAGAGCTATCCAAAGTGGCCATTTTGGATAGCTCTTGAGAACGCCTGGACATACCCACTGAAAAACCTGTGCAAAACAGTCAATTTTTTGTACAATTGCTATGAAATTTTAACATGGAATGGGTAGGACTTCAGTCTACAGAAATATGTTGTCATCTAATCCTATCCTACAAGCCCAGGTTATTAGAAAGATGCATTTTTAAAAAAAAAAAATCCAGGCAAGGAAAAAAAAAATTTTTTTTCTGTGTTTAATATTCTCTTACTCGATACCAGTTACACCTACAGTACATCAGACTGCTGAAATAAAAACTTTAGAGTGTTACCTTCACAAAGAGACCAAACTTTTGAATGTCCTTCTAAGGGCTCAAGAACAGCTTTGAATTTAATTTGGGCATGTTTTTGACAGGTGTTTTGGGCAAATTAGGCCGGAGTGTTAAGGGGTTAAGAAAGGAGATATATTTGTGTTTAAAGAAAGGCTAAAGGCTGAACATAAAAACTTGTGGGAACATCAGTATGCTTCACCATTGTCTGGCCAGGGTTTGCCACTGAGCAGTTTCTAAACTTTTAGTCTTGGTGAAGATGTTAAAGGGCCATTGATGCATCACTGAAATGTACGGAAAGCTATGACAACAATATTCAGAGGCTCTTAAATGAAGCGGTTGAATATCAACCCCCCATGAGTCCTAAAATAACATGGCATGATATCCATCAAACATCAGAGCTGTGACTGTTGCTGCCATAGTTTGATATCAGAACTACGGAGATTCAATTAGAAGATTGTCTTGCCACATCAAAGGACATTGTAATAATCCATTGATTTTAGGCTCACTGCTGCGTTATTATTTCGAACCAAAGTGATTGCCATCCCTTTTCAATGTGTACATAATTAAGTGATTTTTGTATTGGCACGAGATAAAGCTCAGATCATGAAACGACATGAACAGCAGAAACTTTGTCATTTGCTTTATCCTTGAGCACCAAAGTGACATGCTATCCCTGAGTGTCATCCGTGAGGGGGACATGAGCTCAGGGGAACATCACAGTAATCACCACAGTTTTGGTTTTCTTTCTTTTTTTCCCCCTTTTTTTTGTGGCTTTAGAGCTTTAAGCAGTGCTCACTGATGGATGGGTCAGTAGCACCCAGATACCATCTGGAGATGTCAGCTTAATTTGAGGTGACTGGAGTATAGCTTTAGCCACTAGCTTTGCTCAGTGTAATTCAGCCTTGCCCGTGGTGTTAGCTTAGCCTAGCCCCGCCTGGGAGCACGGGGCAGGCTCCGCTCCAGCAGTGAAGAGCAGATTAAGCTGGCAGCAGTTCCTCCCGCTTACAGCATAGATTAGCACAGGCACCAATCTGTTACGCCATCAGACAGCTGTTACGCCGCAAATGACACTTTGTTCCAGCTGATACAGAAATGAGAAGAAGTACATCGGCACTGGCTGTAAAAGTACATCCATTGTTTGTGAAGGAATTAAAGAGAGATTTGGATTCTGTCGTATTTTTATCTGTTATGACAGTTGGCTATGATAACATTTTACTTTTATTATTCACCGTGTCTCCCCTTGGATTTTATTGAGCAGCACAGCACACAAGGATTTCCCTGGGACTACTTCCTGTGTTTCCATGTCTGTTCTATTAATAACATCTTTCACTCTTCATTGTTTGCTACCATTTGCTGTAGGTCTTTGTCTTCATTCTAATGCTTTTCCCTGGCAGTATATATGTGTTCATTCCAGGATTCCCCCCCCACCCTGATCTTTGGATCTATGCCAGATTAGCACATCCTGATGTTGGTGATTCACAAGCCCCAGACAGATGTGCAGATTGTTGGCTATCGATATGGGACAATAAAACACACTGATGTCAAGAAACTTGTTGGTCTGTGAATCCAGAGTGTTCAGGTCCTGTGGCTGAAATACACTCACCGACATTAATACTGGGTAGTTCCTCCCTTTGCACTCATAACCGGCTCACCTTCCATGAGATGTTGGAAACATTCCTTTGAGATTCTGCTCCATGTTGACGTGATTGTATCACATCATTTAAGCTGCCAATCGATTCTTAAAAGAGAGCTTTGCACTACCGATTGGATGACAGGTGGATCTTTTACTACACCCGCTGTCAAAAAGTCTGTTTATGGGCCTTTGAGTAAAGATTATTTTGTCACGGTTTATGAGGCACAGTGTTGAAATGCAATTACCAGGCACCATCTGTGCTGCTGATGTCAACAAGAACTGCAAGTCCCAACTGCAAATAGTCCTCAACAGACATTCGTTTTATATGGCCTGGTATTAATTACACTTTCTCTGCTGTGCTGTCAGGATAGCTTATGGAGGCACGCGCACACAATAAACCTCACAATCACTCAACACCTTTTTTGTGTGTTGAGTTTTAGTATGTCTTCGTGAGGTGTTGAGCCACCACATGCCTCCAGAACAGCTTCAGTGGCACTGATTCTCCGGGCCTCTGAACTCTACTGGACGGATCAACCATTCACATCATATGGATGGAGGCATTGGCTTCCCTCTGAAGCGGACCCAAACCATGCAGAGGAAATTACCCCAACCCCCACCAGCATATCAGAGCCCTACTATAACATCCTGCTCTGTTTGATTGTTGACAGACTCTTCTTGTTGCCACAGTTTACGTTATGCATTGACATTCTCAGTCACCTAAGGAAGAGCTGCTCTTCTGTCGATTACAATGTCCAACTGACGTTTTTTCCCATAGATCTAAATGCAGATGTCCCACCAGACAGGATCAGTCTTTGTGGCTGAAGCTCCTGCCATCAGTGCCCCAACAACAATGAACCCTCCATCACAGTCACGTAGATCTTTGCCTCTTGATACAAAATCAGAATCAGCTGGACCTGCTCAGCAGTATTATACATGCCACGGAGCAGGACTGGATGTTAAGTGCTCCGTTGTACCATGTAGTGCAGCTGTGTGGAAGCATCTGCATACATTTTGTTTCTCCACTCATTTATTCAGGTGTTTCCTTTGTCAGCCATCTGTGTATTACAAATTGAAATGTCCGTAAAATTACACTTTTCACACAAATTACAACTTTTAATTGGATAAAGCTTTGTTTGTTGCTTACAGCTGTCTGTAGCCATCCTTCCCCTGAGTTTATTAAACACCTGTCACTGTCAGACTGTCAAACAGCAGCAAGATCCATATGTGTCTTCTAAAGTTAGAGAGTTACTGTTTACATTTACACAGGTGGCACAATGGCTGTAACTGCTCGGTCCACAGTGTAACGGCAAATGTCATTCTGTACGTTTGTAATCTTCAGATAATAAACTGTTGCACACAGATTTGACAGTTAAAATAACAAAATATAGTATATAACAATATAAATACATTTACATACATATGATATGGTAATTGGAGAAAATGTCACATTACACATGGACAGGATTTTTAGTGTTTAGAAAATTAGAAACTGAAAAAAAAAAGGCTTCCTCAACAACATAGACACCAATTTTGGGGTGATGTGTATGAGGTATTATTGCATCATTGTTGGTCTACATACTTCAAACTATAGGTTTGTAGATGTATGACATTTCATGTACTTGAAAATTCAAGATCTTTTTCTGGAGTCAGTGTGCAATAGAGTGGAGCAAAAATAGACAATCCACTGTCTACCTGACTGACTGAATAACTTTATATTGAATTAGCTGAAAATTGGTTGATGTTAGAACAGAAGTCCATTTAAGCCTCATGTAACAAGAAATGCAACACACTTGATGCCATTGTTCCAGTAAGTGAAGAATAATCCCTAACACAGAGATCCCTCCACAGCCCCTCATCTGGAGGGCTTTGGTGGCTCTAATCTAGAATTTAGCGTCTCTATTAATCTCTTTGGATTACAGACTGTATAGACGCAAAAGTGGTTCAAATTGCCTGTAAATCTTCCCTCCACTTTTTCTACTCAGCATGTGTACGCTAAATAGTAATATGTGAGAGGGTCACATGTAATGCTCTTATCCTTATGTAGAGGTCAGAGGTCAAGAAAGAAAAGGAATTGAGATAGAAAATATTTACAAGAATCCAGGTACTGTAAAGCAGAACTAGCTGAAGTAAAAAGAACACTGGAACCTCCTGTAGGTACATTTCCTGTACTGATAAGGCATGAGGTGGTTAAATTAACCAATTGTGAAAAATAACCATCATAACAATACAACAGAAGCACCTGCAGTATAGACATAAAACATTGCATAAAAAAATAAATAAATCTGAAAGCTCTTGGTTCTCATAAGAAATCTTTGCGAGAAATGTTGCTTTAATTTGCTATTTTTCCATTAAAATTGCCCATAAACAGAATTCAAATTTTCTTTTGTATCACTTGTGGACTTGCGTAATGTGTTGTGACGCCTCATTCACACACGCTGCTTAAGTGATACAGCTGCCAATTCCTGGATTCCACACAAGTGAAATCACGCTGAGAAAGTGGGCCAAATGTCAATGTGAGTTCACATGGAGCTAAATAAAAATTGGTGCCATCAATGCTTTTTTTTTATTTATTTTTTTTTTTTTTATTTATTTTATTTTAAATCCCATTCCCTGAGTTTGGGTCCACAAAACAACTCACATTAATATATGAGAGACATTCACTTAGGATAGGCTTACTAGTTACTCACTCTGAAGAGTATTGGGAAACGAATCAGATTCTTTGCTTTATTTAATTTGCTGTAGGCATCAGTGGTATAACACAAAGCTACTTTCTATATGTGTTCCTCTCTAAGTAAGTAAAATTGAAAAGGGTATAAACTGAATGTAAGTAAAGGCTCTAGATGGAATGTAGGTGGAAATGAATAATGGACACTAGCACTGATTAGATCAGGTCATGAAGGTTGTGGAGTTAATAATCTGTGCAGTATCAATGTGATTAATGAACTCCATGGAAATCTAGCCATCAAACCGGGCATTTCCTATGAACAAGTGGAAATATTGGCATGAAGGTATGACCAGAGGAAAGGTCGCAGGGTCACCAAAGACGTGAGGGATGATCCTCTGCAAACCATTAATATCCAGACAAAACATTTCCATCCATAGGATCTACTGCTAGCGGGGCATCAAAACCAAAAAGCAACTCACAACCTGGAAACATTCAGGATGTTCCCCTGTGTGGGCCGATAGTTTAGGGGAACTGATGGTTGTTGGATGTAGGATGAATCTGCAACGTTTAAACAAATCAAAAATTCAGAAAACCAGCTAGGCAGCACCACTTGCTGTTGCATAACAGTGTACTTTCACATGCTTGAGCTCATGGTATGCTTTTGATTGGCAGGTCCTGCCATCCCTGTCGGAGTGGACGTTCAGGTGGAGAGCTTGGACAGCATCTCTGAAGTTGATATGGTAAGAAAGCCGGTATTTATCCACACCTCTACACAATGTGAGAGATTGTTGCAGGTGATGCACATCACAGTGCCAGATAAAGATGAGGCAGAACATGATTTACTGAGACTGTCCTCATAAAAATGACCCTATAGGTTGTTTGTGCAAGCAGCTTATTATGGCCCCATACTTCTGTTTAACTGTTAAGTGACATCTAGTGGTTGTGTGAAACGGCATCCGTCTTTTTAGCAAACACCCCAAAAATGTCACCTTTACGTTCAAGTGACAAAGCGGAGGAGGTCGGGGTTGATGGATGATGAAAAAACATGTATAAAAAAAACCTATAAAATGTATTAAAAAAAACATTTTCACAATAAATGTATGTAGTTTATCCCACAGCCAAGGTGCCTTAACAGCAAAAACCTGGTCCCCCTTGTGCCATGTCTACACAGAAAGCAGTTGAGACACATATCTGTAGTCATTCATCTCAGGTATGTCTGGCCAAACAGATACATTCCTGTTTTGATCAGTCAGTACTTTCACGCCTGTAACTACGGTGATTGCATATTTGGCTCTGAGCAGTTACAAAATGCAGGGGACTCATGACTTAATACCATGCCTGAACTCCTCCTGTGTAAACAGATATGGAGCACTGAAGCTACTGCTGCTGCTGCTCTGCTAACATGCTGCTAACGCCATGCCTGCCTTCTGTGAACACATGGGTTTACTCTTAAGATGTGTCTACACAGGAGGCATTTCAGCAGCACTTTTCAGTTATCCACATCATATGTGTCTAATAGATCTACCTCTCCTGTAACCAATACAGCTGCCTGCATAGACCGCATAATACCTTGCATTTAGGCCTACACACAGTAAAATGTGAGCCCTTACTGCACTGTATTTTCACGCTTCGCACTTCATTTTACACAGTTCTGGGTTCTGAACTGTGCTAGAACGCGGGTGACATACACTCAGTATTGTACCCGAATGCATCTTGTGTGACAGAGGACTCAAACTGCTTCTGCTCTGCTAACGTGCTGTGTAGACTTTGTATTAAACCAGGCCATGGGGAAAACCAACAGGTTCCTGCTTGAGGATCTCTGGGCAGATTGGGGCTTTTGGAATTTGTAATTTTTTTTTTTTTTTTTTTTATTCATGCCTTTACAGTTGTTCAGACATGAAGAAATGGAAGCATGTATGATTTAACCATGGATTTTGTATCTCTGAAGTTCAAAATTAAAGGGATTCTGGCAATATCCCGTAGATGTCAGAGCAAGATTGGATAACCCTTGCTAAAATCTAATTTGAGTTGAGCTTGCAGTCAAATTTCATGCCTAGGTTTCTGACAGGATGAGAAATACGTTGGACAGTAGTAGTGTTTGCAAATAAGAATTTGTGGTTAATCCTTTGGAATGGGTGAAAATTGCAAGTCAGTGTAACACCATCATATGTAAACAGTCATCTATACAATCCCATACAATCTCTTCCAGTGCAGTGAAGGGTGAAAGGCAGAAAAATATCAGTAAATTCCATTTTCTAGCTTGAAGGAAGTTCAGCTCCATGAGAACAACAGGTTCTTTTCTTAAAAAGATTTTTTTTTTCCCCTTAAATTTTGAATGCTTTGCTGTAGTCTTTCAGTTTAAAGATGTACAGAGCTGAGCTGAGCTTTGAATGGCTGAAATCAATTTTCGTCTGTTTGGCGGCTGCCAGGCAGAGTAACTGCTCATGACACAAAGTCAGTAGAAAGGGAAATAGGAAAACGAGGAAATCTGGTTAAACGCTGACAACTGAGCAACAAAACCAGTTCAACAGTGGCCAGTTTTCCTATCTGATGGGCTGTTTTTTGGGGTTTTTTTTTGGTGGTTTGCACAGTACTCAGATTTCCCTCAGAACTTTCTCAGCTGTCAGTCACGTCTCTCACTGAATTCAGGGTTACTTTTTGTTTTAAAACAACTTAACTGTAAGTTCAGTTTCCACTCACATACTCTTTCTTGTCCTACTGTGTCTTTGTGAAGACATTCCTTGGCAAAATTCCCTGGCCCCTTACCCGAACCTTAACCATGAGTATATCCCGAACCCCAACCTTACTAATCCTGAACCTAACCCTTCGACACAGAACCCAGACCAACATAACAAAAGACACCCCTAACCTCAACCCAGAGAAAAGGAACAGGGACTAAGATAACCACGACAACTCTTATCCTGTCCCCTAACCCCACTTTGTACCAAATCTTTAATAACTCTAACCCTAACCCATACTGCTAAAGCAATCATAAAGAACCAAACCTGATTCTGACTGTAACCCTAATTTTAAATAATAAAGTGATCACAAAGTCAAACAGTGTACCTTAAACCTTAAACTAAACCCCTAAGTGACCCAAGGGTATGGGTAATATGGGAAAGGATAACGTGTTAGCCAGTGCATTACCTTTGGCTCCCCATTTCAACTGCCCAGTCATCAGATGAGGCAGAGGGGACTCATCGAGATAACTCTCACTTCCTAACCCTAAAACCGGGTCTTGGCCCTCAAAGAGCACTTTAAAGTTGGGTGGACAAGCTGAAATGTCTTCACAACCTCAAAATGTCCTCAGAATGTCAAAATGTCCTCAAAACGATGCTTTCGAAACAAAATTTGTGCACACAACCGTAGAAAGACAGGTAAAAATGGTGACAGTTTCCTGCTTTTTGTCCTTTTCCATTCCCTCTTTGTCAGGTTGCCTAATGATGACATATTTTAAGCAACTGACTCTCAAAATTGTAAGAAAATGATGGCAAATTCAGTGCACCATTATCTTCCAACAGTAGCCAAAGTGGCCGCTGCTGAGTAAAGGTTAAAACGCCGAGTGAGAAGGTAGTTAGAGCCTTCCCTTAAACTCCCATCCCTTAAACTCGGATGGGAAGAATTTCTAAAACTGAAAACTGAATAGGTGGATGGTTTTATCTGCAGACAATAAAGGAACCTACACAGGCAATGCAGTATTAGAAGTTTGAAATTTTTGATTTCTCTGGTTCTTTAAGGCCTTTGTTTTTGACAAAATGATTTGTTACAGACAGCCGCCCGGTTAGCTCAGTTGGCATGCGACTTAACCTCTCAGGGTCGTGGGTTTGAATCCCACTCTGGGCTCACCACCCACGGAGGTGCCATAGGACTTCGGTGCATTGTGAATTGGGCAGGAGCTGCCCCTGCGACTTGGGCCTAGACATGACATGATTTGTTACAGACCAAAAACTCAATGTTTTAAAAATGTGGATTAGTGGGCATCATGATCATATCACTGTCAAACATGGATCTGTATCATTTGATACATAAATCAGTCTTATACATTCCCCACCAGGACTTCACCATGACCCTGTACCTGAGGCACTACTGGAAAGACGAGCGTCTGTCGTTCACCAGCAGCACCAACAAGAGCATGACTTTCGATGGTCGTCTGGTGAAGAAGATCTGGGTCCCTGATGTCTTCTTTGTCCATTCCAAGAGGTCCTTCATCCACGACACCACTACTGACAACATCATGCTGCGTGTCTTCCCCGATGGACACGTCCTCTACAGTTTGAGGTCTGTAGCACTTCAGTACCTGAGTTTCTGATATATTTATAGTTCTTAAATTTTCTCAAAATTTGCAAATTCACCATCAAATTTCATTCCTTTACTCGCCAAGCATTGTGTCCAGTGGTGGAAAGCAAGTTAACTCTTGTTTTATTTCTATTTCTATCACTTTTCAGTTTCTTTGCCACTGAACATGGTTTCTTGCTGGGAGCAGGTGGTGCTGGTGATGGTGGTGATGATGGCTGCTTGTTAAGAGCTTGAGCCATCATTGTGTTCACTGTTCCCTTCAGAGGTTAGAATACGCCCTCTGGGCAGCAGGTCTCCTTCATTCTCCCATGCTGGACTGAGGGTAGACTGGACGCTACAGTGGCTCACTGTTGTCTCTTGAGGTACAAAGTGGGACGAGATGTGGCTAGCTGTTTAGCATGCTAACTTCAGCATATACCTACAGCATAATACATGGACACCTTTAACATGTCCGATGAACCGTCATTTCTTCACACTCTGTTGATGATCTTGGTTAATTATTTGAGTGTTTTAAACTAAAATACATACATATAGCACCATTAAGCTGTTTTTACATTGAGCTTGTTTCACCGTCCTCCAAATGACTTGTTGATGTCACCATGTTCCACAACTGACCTGGTACTTAGTGGGTGGTCACAGATTCAGTTCCATTTATAGCTTTGTGGTCACTGTTATTGGTGAAAGTGCCCTGTCCTGGTTTCACAGTGTCACTACTGAATTTGGACTGAGCTCAAAAGCCAATACTGAGGCCTCGCAGAATTCATCAGATGGGCTAACGATCAATTAGGTGCTCAACTCGCTAGATTTATTTCTGTATAGACCTTTTATCTGGGGCTCTGAATAATTCTGTTATTTTATTAACTGACAAAAAAATATTTCCTTCATGAATATTCTCAAATATCTGATCAACATGATCACCAGTCGGTTCTGCAACAGCACCTATAGAGGATATTAAGGTACCCGATTGCCGCAAATTGCATCAATATCAAACTCCCTCTTGGCTTCATGACTCAAATCTGAACACAGACATGAGACACATAGTTTTATATTCAGTGTGATATTTTTAGTTCTGATATCCATTGTGAAGAAAAAAAACACAGTTCATAACCCCAGAAATTGCTAAGCTCACAGTGTGAGCCCCTGTTAAAGAGGTTAAAGCAATGTTTGCCTTTCTGAAGTAAAATTGGTTTTAAGTTTAGTATTATATTTTTTTTTATCCAGGTTTTACTGAATCTACTTTGAAGAATAATTGAGGGCCTTTTCACCCTGGACCTCGTTTTGACTTAAAGTTAAAGCCATCATAAAAGTTTAAAATATGAGCAATAGTTCTCTGTGGACATGGAGTTCACAGGGGTCAGTCTAACACGTTTAGTTTGTCATGTACTGTACAAAAGTTAAGACGTGGTGGGGCCCTGAAACAGTTTAACTCGGAACCCAAGAAATCAAAAACTTTGCCAAAATACCACCTCATCAGTTATATCCTCGTATTATCTCGTCCCAAGGCTACAGTGCCTTTCTTGAAGAACCTTTATCTGCACTCTCTTCACTCTTTATCCTGCTGTTCTTCTTGTTCTTTTTATGCTGATATTCTCAGGGTAATCAATGGATTCACTGTAAAACGCTGCAGCTATGTCAGGTGGCAGCAGAAACTGCAGAGATAATAACACATGAAAAGAACTCTTGTGTCTTCAGGGACAAGTGTGCCCGAGAAGACAAGACAGACAAGATGCTGCGCGCACTCCCTAAAACCTTTCATCCAGTAACACATCTTAATCTAGCCTTGGTTTCTTGTCATCTTAAAGTCTGCTCACAGCTTTATATTTATGGATTCAACTGTCAAATCACTATGAAAATACATAAAATACAAGATACAATGCAACAAATGAAGCTTGCTAAAGTTTTTTATGCATACAAAGCCATTACTAATGCCCTGCAGAATTTATTACACCAGTTAACAAATCAGTGCACATCTGATTCTGTGTGTTTGGCTGCTGTTCAGTCTGCAGCCAGAGGAAACAGCATGCATCTAGACTTTTCTGCGCAAAGTCATCTACTTATTTACTCACGTACTTGTTTTGCTCCGATTTTTAGTTTAATTACTTTCGTATTCATCATCTTGTCAAACAATTTACTTTTTGTGCGATGCAGCTGGGGATACGAGGAGAGCAGAGAAGTCTTCTGGCAATGTTTGAAGTTCTGTTTGTAGTTTGGCTCAAACTCCACATCCCCCCCAAATCTTTGACATGGAAACTCATGAATTATTTTTAGACGTTTCTCCTGAGTCACATTTCAGTCTGACAGCTCACTTTAATGAACATTTCCACGCAGCACATACCGACCTGCAAGCTCATTTAGATGAGGAATGTTTGCAGTTTAGAGCTTAACTGATCTTATTATAATCCAGAAAAAAAAAATGTTTTTAAAAAACTGCGTAAGGTTCCATTAATTCACCGTCAACATCACAAGCAGCCAGTTGAGTTTATGGGCTCAAATTGTGGCCCTAATTTTATCCTATGAAAGATCCTGAGGGGGGAGAAAAAAAATGAGGTAGATGGATTAAAATGTAACTAGTTTATCGTCCACGGATAAAAGCCTTTCTCACATTCTGTGTCAAGACTTTTATGAGGACTGCAGATTGAAGAACAGCGAAGGAGAACGTGGGAGAAAAAAGAACTGTGAGAAAGAAGAGGATTTTTAAGGGGAGATGATGACACTGTCGGAAAGCCAGCAGAAGAAGAAGAAGATTCATTTCGACATTGTGAATTAAAAACTTGGTTTTTGGATGTATCTCACATACAGTCACCAACGCTGCATCTTAAAGAGCATCATCATTTGCTTAAAGTCATATATCCAGAATAAGACCTGTACAAACAGGTCAGCAATGAGTCAACCTTAAGGCTATGTTTGTCATGGGGAGAAGGGTGGTGCAGTTTTATACGTTATGCATAAAGGTGGGATGATGTGATGGTGATGTAGAGAGCTAGGCTTTTGACTCCAGGGGACACAACAAACTCAAGTTTCTACTTCAACAGGGTGTTTTAAAACATGTTTCAGACGAAAGCACCAGTGCAGCAACACACTGTTTTGATGCTCACATCTGAAGGGTTGTGAAGAAAATTTTCCTCCTCTAGGTCTTTTTTTATTTTCAGGCTTATAAGTCTTATAGGTAGTCCCCTAAAAACAACAGCTCACCGCCTCTAGGATAGCTGTCAGCGGGCTCAGTCCCATCAGCAGCAGTGGCCATAGCAACCAAGGTTGTAGTGGAGGCCCTCGGAAGATAAGACGGACAGGATGACCGATGAGGGAGTAAATAGCCATAACAAACAGCCTGTGTCTCATGGTCAGTAAGCTATACAAGGTCTCTCTTAGTGGAACCGGAGGTAATTGGAAAATACAATGTGAGTTAGGTAAAACATGAGGTAGTGTTTAGGATTAGATGGATGAAAAATGGACAGGTGGATAAGTTTTCTAAAAAGGACTCCTCAATCACCCCTTGTACGGAAATAATACTGAAGTTGTAATAAAGTAGCATCATCCTTTAAGGCGTCACTTTCAGGCTTCATCCATGGTGCCAACTGATTGGTTTGGCTGATTGTGTCGTTCGCCATGGGAAGCCTCCAAAACCCCCACAGTCCTGATTAGTTTGTAATCCTGAGTCTAAATAAACAAAATACAAAAAATGGCACAAAGTAAATCTTTGTATTTAGGTTCAAGCCTAAGGGAAAAAAAAAAAAAAAAAGTGATTTCAGTGAATGTGTGCAGCACCGTGTCTGTTCTCACCATGTGTCTGCCTTGTTTGTCTGTTCTTGAACAGAGTGACAGTGACGGCAGCCTGTAACATGGACTTCAGCCGATTTCCTCTGGATTCTCAGACCTGCTCACTGGAGCTGGAGAGCTGTGAGTACATGTCTTCAATTAAGGTTCTATAAAAATAAGGAAGTCACACTCCAGGCCAGTCGAGAAGAAAAGCTGAAGCTATGTCAAACATTGCCTTAATTCAAGGGAATACTCAGAATTAACTTTCTTTTTTAACTGTATGTTGAATGCTCAGAAATCAAGATGCTATAATCTTCTTCTGTCATGAACAGAAACTTACAGAAATTAGCTCAAATTGTCATTGCAACCGACTGACCACAGGCACAAACCCACTTCCACTTCCACTCTTCCAAAACCTAAATCCACTTTCTCACACAAACACACACACACACAAGCCAAGCAAAAGACAGTTAACCAGCCCTGAATCACCACTGCGTGTGATGGAGGGAACACCACACTCACAAGCAGACACACAGTGAGGCCAGAAAGCAAATGTCCATAAATGCTTTTTTTTTTTAGTGGGAAGAAAAAAATTAAAAAACAAACAAAAAAAAATGGAGTAAAAGTTTCACTGTTAATCCAGATAAAATGCTCCCAAAAATAGCAACTGCATTAAAACCTGGAGGCAGCAGTACTCTCTCAATTACCACCCACACACTGAGCAAAAGCACAGAAGGCAACAGAGAAAACAATGCAAAGAAACACTGAAACAAACAGGGAAATGCAATGAAAGTAGCCTGAACTGAGAATAGCAGCAGTGAGGTTATCAGACTGAGGTCAAATGCAATGCAATGCAGGTTCAGTGTAGTAAAAACTGAAGTTACCGTTATTTATTTAAGTATAAAGAAATAAATAACTAGGTCCATCTAAAATGAGATACATAGAAGTAAATCCCCGAAATACTTGAAATTACTTGCACAAGCTTACTGATAAACAAGCTGTTCTAGTGCTGACATGTATCAGCTCTATAGAAAAGCAGCAGTTGGTTCAACAAGTTGATCACCAAATCAGTGACAGAATGAACTGATGCCATCTTCATGTTTGTACAGTCAA
Source organism: Toxotes chatareus (assembly GCA_016801885.1). Taxonomy (NCBI): domain Eukaryota; kingdom Metazoa; phylum Chordata; class Actinopteri; family Toxotidae; genus Toxotes; species Toxotes chatareus. The sequence goes on from CM028899.1 coordinate 21,607,994, forward strand.
TATGAAGCATAAGGTGAATAAGCATATTTGCTAAAATTGTGTCCTCATGTGGGGCATAATCCCAAATAAAGTTGTGTTCAATCAAATTACCACAAGATAACAGAAATGTAATAGAGGAGAAAAGTAAGTTCAACATATCCAGGATATCTTTGGGTTTAGCATTGGCCGTCCTGGATCACCTGTACTTACAAAGCTGGTTATCAACTGGCTCAGTTAACTCTGGGTTTATCTACCTGGGTACGAGTGCGTTCATGTGAAAGAGCGTTAATTACGAGAAACATCATCAGAACCATGAATAAAGTCCCTGACTATGATGTGAAAAGAAACAGCGGCACCTGCAGGTAAATTCAGTCATAGCGACATGCAAAGGTGATATTCAGCAAAGTGAAATGTAAACAACAAGACTTGAAAAATCAGGCTGAGGATTTACTGTATATAAGTACAAGCATTTCTTTCTGACATGGGAACAAATTATCATGAACATGTGAAGCAAGAAAAAAAGTTAACAAACTGTTTCAGCAGCCAAAGCACAGAGGAGAGAAGTTAGTTCATGTCTGGCTGAAATGTTCATTTATAATGATGGAAATATTTAATATTGTGTGGATCATTGTTGTAAAAGACATCAGAGGGTTTAGTTTGAATGGACAGTGATGGTCACAGTCCCTGCAGTGACGGAGTCAGAGTCAAAGCATCAACACTGTCAGGGATTCTGTCACATTAAAGAATCTTTGTGCAATTAAAATGAAGCTGTAATATTCATGATGTGGTTATTTAGTGATAAACTCTCAGTTTGTTTTAAAGCCAGACTGGAGAAAGGGAAAGACTCTAACAGAAAAACATTTCTAAAAATATCTGACGCTCTTTCTTATTTGTTACTTTATTGTAAACTCTTTTGTCCCTGTCGAGATCCTGTAGGAATGATGATGAGTTTTGATCTGATCCTCTGTATTTAACGTGCTCCGGAGCTGGTTAGCTGTGCAGCTTAATTTACCATGGCAGTGTAACCCAGTAAGAAGTGAACCACCGTCGTAACCCTGAGACCCTAGAGTTCCAGGGTTCCACAGATCCTGCTTCACAGTACAGGACTGTGGTCTACTGCTTTAAAGTGGTTCAGTACATCAAAAAGATGCGGTTCCCTTTTATCACCTCGGTTCTCTTCCCAGTGAGGAGCTAACGTGTTTTCAGGTGAAAATACCTGAGCCATCAGAGGGAGGAGGGGTGGGCTGTACCTAAAAAGAGACTGAGCGAGAGGGACTATACTTTTTTTTTTTTTTTTTTTTATTGATTTATTTATTTATTTTTCAATTCTTTTATTTTTGAAACATCAAAGATATTCAGAGGAAGGGCCCGGCACACACCAGGGGCCATTTCACAAAGCGTCCCCATACATTTAAGATGAAAGGTACACCCTCTGCTGTGTTAAAACTCAACTGTTGAACTGTTTACAGCTTCAAAAACATCAACAGTTAGCTGGAAAGACATTTGGTAACTTGGGGTTGCTATCAGGCACTCTTCGGAAATTACAGGGTGTAAAGATAAAAGCTATTCACAAAGCCTCTTCCAGCTCCTAAGGTAAAGAACTGCTCACAGTAGGGGGCTAGACTTTCAGAAAGTTTAATGGGATTCTTTAGCAGAGAAGAAGATGGCTCCAGGAAGTGCAGAGACGAGTTTATCAGATTGTTTGTTTGTGATATTAATCATGTTTTTCCTCTAAAAAGACACACAGTTATGCCATTAAACCCATCTCACAGCCTCAGTTTATTGCATTTCCACTGGATGAGCTCACCTCACATTGTGCACAAAGCTGCATTAGCGGTGGGCTAATCTTGGCAACCCAATTTACTTGCCACTGGATCAGTCAGAGTCTTAAACCTTTCTTGTGTCTGTTGGACTGATGGAAATATCAACTACGTATCCTCACAAAAAAAGAAACGATTTAGACAAAATGATTATGTGCTTAATTACCAATTAAAGGGTAAAGCTGGCGCATTTCTATGTTGCTGTTCCTGCTGATGTATCTCATGAAAAGAACCGAACCAACAAAGTCCTAGTCCATCTCTCAATGCTCTCAGTCCGACACTGGCAAATCTCTATTGGAAGCTTTTGCCTCGCCGCCTTGTTTTTCCTAATTATCAAATACCAATGTTGAAACCCTACAGGTGATGTTCGTCTTCTCGTTCACAGCCAGCTCTTGGTTTTGTTGATTAAAATGGCCGACGCCACCAGCAATAAATCATATCAGCTGGAGCTAATTAACAGACTCGGCCAAAGACTGTTTGTAACATCACTGTGATTGCGAGCGAGTTGGGTTTTTGTGGTTCCACAGAGTGAAGATTCTTCTCTAGAGAACTGATCAGCACCCCTTCCCCTCGGGACCCTTTAGAGGATAAGTGGTATAGATAATGGAGGAATTTGATACTGGATTCAGATTTGATGAAATTCTACCGAACCCAAACCATAACCCTGCCTGCGGCTCTCAGCTCCAAGTCCATTCCCACTGAAACTGTGTATCTTTATCAACAGTACACAAATACAGTGTATAGTTTCATTTTTGAAGAAAAGAAAAGTGCAGATTGTTTATTTTTGCCTCAGGCTGCTGTTCCGCTTCCTGTCCATCAAAAGCTGTTTCTCAGTAGGAAGAAGCGCCTGGTCATCAGCTCTCATTAGCACATGTTCGCATTCACACCTCAATAAATAGCAACTGTGGAAAACGTGTGAGCAATTTGTTATGAAAAGAAAAAAATCTTCTTCTCATTTTGAAAGTCAGTTTCACCAAGACTTTCATTTCAATTTTGCCCCAAGGTTATAGTCTTCATTTACTCTTATGTTGGAGCGTGATGCTAATCAGCAATGAGACATCGATTTATCCATCGATGCCGGACATGAGCGAGTCTGAGCGATTCGATTTGATTGGGCTGTGTGATGTTGGTGCAGATGCCTACACGGATGAAGACCTGATGCTGTACTGGAAGAGCGGCGATGAGTCCCTCAGCACCGATGATCGCATCTCCTTATCACAGTTCCTCATCCAGAAGTTCCACACCACATCTCGTTTGGCCTTCTACAGCAGCACAGGTACAGCATCATGATATGAACGGCAATTATTTTGTCCAGATGAATCATGTGTGCTGTCATTTCTGCTCACAAGGGTCCGCCTACAGTCACCAAACATAAATATAGGGTCCTGTTTCCTGCTGGAAACAGGGAGAGGCCACAAACTTTTTAGATTTTAATGACCCCCGTGACCTTTCCTCTGGCACAACCATCAGGACAACTTTGATATTTTTAGCTCCACTGCAGGCAGGGCTGCAACAGGGCCCTCTTTAAGTACAACAATAACAAAGGGAGTCTGGGTAGTTTTTGTGCCAGTTAAATGGAAGAAAAGCAGCGCTGGTACTGGTATTGCATATGCTGGATCATCGTCATGGTTTACTGGGATATTTGATAGAATGTGGGGAGTACGTAGGCTCAAGAGTGCCTAACAGTAGTTATGTTTTATTTGCTTTAAGTTTGACGGGAGCAAAGTCTGTGTTAGGAGGAGGTCGGTCAGTGGATGAGGGGTCAATAAGACAAGACACAGAACTTTCACACAGGAGACCATTATTCGAAGTTTAGCAACAAACAGAAAACACATCAGATCTCATCATGCAACTTTTTACTCCAATCAGATGAAGTGTGATTATGCAGATTTACATCTTACTAAATATCTGGCTATAAAGAAAAATTCCACTGATGCAAAACTTCATCAGTGCAGGATCAGTAAATATGTGGCAAGGTAGCAATGAAATAAAATGTAAAGAAACATTTCATCATCATTTTATCAGTACACAACAATTAAAAAATATTCTGAGGGGCTTCACCACACAGTGCCTGATGGGCAAAAACTGCAAATTTATATATAGTTGTCCAGCGTCCTCAAAGGACTTAAGGGCTTATCTGTTTTTCATTGTTACCTCGAAGGCTCATTCTGTGAAACCAGTTCCTAAACTGCTGAATCCTCGAGTGTTCCTCCACACCTGATCTGCTCTCTCTCTCTCTCTCTCTCTCCCCCCTTCTCTTGCTGTATTCACAGGCTGGTACAATCGCCTCTACATCAACTTCACGTTGCGACGCCACATCTTCTTCTTCTTGCTGCAGACGTACTTTCCTGCCACGCTCATGGTGATGCTTTCATGGGTGTCTTTCTGGATCGACCGCCGGGCTGTGCCGGCCAGAGTTTCCCTGGGTAAAAAAAACAAAAAACAAAAAACAACACACACATACATTAAAAAAAAAAAAAAAAACAACTCATGTCAAATGTCCTTTGAAGAGATTGTGTGTGCGCCTGAGGAAAATCTGTCTGTGTGAAATGATGAAAACTGGCTGTGACATGGCTCTACCAATAGGGAACACACACAGGCATGTGTGAACACACAAACCTCCCACGCTCTACCACTCTTAACTTTCCCTCTGAATTATTTTCTGTATGGAGGCTGTTGCAGTACTTGTCATACAGGCGTCTGTTTTCCCCCTCGCTGAGATCCTCTCATGGCTCATATCGCTGCTCTTATTCAATTCAGCTGTTAGGATGGCATGTTTTTACATAACCCTTTGAGGGTTTTTTTCATGCCTTAACTACAGATTGTTTGGGTTTTCTCTTTTCCTTTGTGCATTTATAATACACACACACAGATATATAAATATATATAATTTTGTTTTCAATTAATTCAATTCAATAGCTTAAAGCTGCAGTTTGAATTTGAAAGCACACAGCAAATAAAAAGGTTTGCACTTTACTTAATCCCTGAGTCTTCAGATGAGTTCAGACTGCAAGGACCGTCTGAACCAAATTGACCTTGACCTTGAGTTTGGCCCTTCTGTGACTAACGTAACTGTTCAACATGCAGCAGATTTATTATCGAACCAGTTATTGAAACTGTGGCTATACTGTATGTCAGTGTAAATCTAGACACCTTCCAGTGGTGGAAAGTAACCACACATACATAAATACAACTTTCAGATACTTTGCTTGAGTATTTCCATTTTCTCCTTTATCCTTCTTTTCACTACACAACATGTGTTTTATTATTTAAGTTGCATGGTTCAGGTTTAGATTATTAAAACAAAATAGAATGAACACATCAGTTCTAATTCATATTAAAGATTAAAGTACCCTGTTGTATATAAGGCAGTTAGAATTACCCTCACCTTTACCAGCTGCAACATCAAAGTGATAAATGCATCAGTAATTAGAATTCAGTGCAATTATTATTCTGAAATACTGAAGTACTTTTTGTATATTTGTTTACTTGAAGTATATTTTGATGCTCATACTGTTGCACTGAATGACCTTTTACTTGAGAAAAGCCCTGAGTGCTTCTTCCTTCGCTGACTCCCTCTAACCTGCAAAATCTCTATAACCGTGCTGACTGGGAGTTTTCCAGGATCGTATTTATTGCAGGGCTGTTGGAGCACATTGCATCATGTTGTATAAGTGGTCATGTTATTGCTTTCACCCCCTGCTGCTTTAGTTACCCAACACGGGGTCAGCTCCCTGACTCAGTGCAGCAAGGCTATTGTACCATGTCAACACTATGAGAGTAAAAATGGCCGAACTCAGAGTCAAACACAGTTTCAAGCTTCAGTTTATCGTAGTTTAATTACAATGTGGCCTTTCTCGTGTCCAGGCATCACCACCGTGCTGACCATGTCCACCATCATCACTGGTGTGAATGCGTCCATGCCCCGGGTGTCCTACATCAAGGCCGTGGACATTTACCTCTGGGTCAGCTTTGTCTTTGTCTTCTTGTCTGTGTTGGAGTACGCCGCCGTCAACTACCTGTCCACCGTCCAGGACCGCCGAGAGCGCAAGATGAGAGAGAGGGCACGATCACAGGTTTGTTTCAGCTGCGTGCTGTTTGGTGCCGGGAGAAGAACAACAAACTGCCACGCAATGTAAAAATCAGAGGCCTTGTTTTCCCTGCTCATGAGCCAGACCCAGTCCCTTTAGCTGCTCAGAGACTTCAGACTGTCTCACTGACTCTCTGCAAATTACACACAAGAGCATGTGTCAGGCTGTGTAGATACTATCACGTAAACAAGAGCAGCAGCAAAACAAAGATACAAAGAAACAAAGATATAAAATATATAAAAGAAAAAAAAAACACCTGTACCAATAAGTTCTCCATTACTGCTGTGTACTGCTCTGATAAACCCTCCATACTAACTAAGTCTTTCTCAGGACTTGGTGGAGACCAAACCTGACAGAAGAGTAAAAATTGGACTTATATTCAGCAGGTGGACACAAGCATGGTAAATGAATGCAGATGACTGCTGGATGTGGAAATAGGCACGTTAGCGGCTTCCTCACATTTTAGCCTTGCAAACTTTCTGAGATGATCATATGTCAGTGTTGTTCTGCTGCCCCCATCTGGCCAAAATTGGAAACAAGGCTATTACACAGCAGTGAAACAGTGAATGGCAGAACAAAAGGGACATAAATATATCATTGAAATAAACTGGAGAAATTAGTGAAACTAATCAAAGCCATCTAAAAGTAAGTCATATTACAAATTAAGAACATAAAATCATAGAGTATTTCAAATTTCAATGCAGAATATGTGTGGTGGATGCGTGCATCAGCTTTTCCTCTCAGAGTTTAGGTGAAAGATGCACACGGTATCAAACATTTTTGGTGAATGCAAATAATAGAAAGAGAATACAGGTAATATTGAAAGGGTAGATCTAGAGACTGGACCAGCATTTTTAGTTAGGTGTCATGATGTGAAACTAATTTTAAACAGTCAGAGCAAGCATTAGAAGTGTTGTAAGATTTTATAATACATAATATATAGTTGCTAAACCCAAACACCAGTTCTGAAACTGAAAAGACTTTCCAGCTGTTAAGCAAAAGAAAGACAAATGTTCATGAAACGGAAAAATAGAAACCATTTATTCAGTCTGCCTAAGGTGTAACTTACAACCATTCCTTTTCAGAGTGCTACAATACGGCATGTCTTCCTCTTTGTATGTTTCATATCACCTTTAAAACTCAAAGGAAGTTCTACAAATGGTTACATACAGTAGTTATATTTGGCGGGACAGGTCTCACACCGGGGTGCTCTCGAACCAGCAATGCCATTCTGAGTGTGTTTAATAAGATCACAGGAGGAGGCTGACGTGGTGGAGGCAGAAAGCAGTCATCCCCCGGCAGGGATCGGCAGCATGTGGCAGCCAAATGGGGAGGCAGTGTGCTCGGTGGGGGCCAGCAGTGTTCGGTGCGTAGATAGAGCGGTCAGGTTAAAATAGAATAGCTTTTCTTCATGAATTTGAATCCATTGCTCTACAGTTGTAATTTTGCAGTACAATTTCTGCTCCTGGGGGGGAACTTTAAGAATCCAATATTTGCTCTCTCTCAGAGCCAGTGTCTTTCGCAGTATATTGTTTTTCTTATTTTATATATCTAGTGAAATACTGCATTCTTCCACTTTCCTAGACCTCTAAAAGTTTTATCTTAATTGAAATAAAATACCTTATACTGTCACCTCGTCTGATCCCTAAAGATCCTTCACTTCCACCCTTGTGGCTGTTGTACAAAACATTTACAATGAAACAAATATAAAATATATATAGACGCTCAATCGATGGACTGTAATTCTGTGTTTACCTGAAACTGGAGGTTAATGCCTGGAGGTGTAGCCAAGGGTAGGGTGGCCAAGGCCGAGCCAGACTGATCAAAGCAAAGTCAAAGCAAATATCAATAGCAAGGTATTTAAAAAAAAAAAACAGCTGGAGGAGGAAGAAGTGCAGAAAATATTGTGAGAATTTGTTTAGCTAGCATCAGTGAAGCTGAAACAAACGAGGAAGAAACTGTCGTTCTGACAGCCACCACCACACACACCCCTGCAACATCTCAGACAAGTTCAACTTTCCTGCCGGCGCCTCCTCCTCAGGAGTCTGTGGGGGGGGCCCCATCAGATTTCTCTGTCCTTGACGAGCCTCTCGCCCCAACCTGAGTTGGCATACTGTCATCTCAGGAAAATCCTGTTGCTTTTCCAGATGGTTAGTTCAAGTGAATAGAGTACAGTACAAAAAAAGTCTGGATTTAGAAACTGGAAATTGACATGCATATCCTTCTCCACACGTGAAAAAAAAGCAATCAACATGCAACTGCTCTCTCTAAAAATTGGAAGCTTAAAAGTAAAAAAGCCATGGGCCACAGTGTCATGGTGCTGTATTAAACCAAAATGATGACGCAAGGAAATATAGATTTTTGTAGGGAGAAGCCGTCAGCATGTTAAAGTGGTTATTGAATATTGTTATGCTGTGTGTCAAACAAGACATTCCACTCAGGGCACGCAGGCAGACAGATGAGACTCTGAACAGAGGGACGTGCAAAATACGGCATCAAGAGCCACAGTAATATACGTTTGTGTGCATGTAAAATACTGACAATTACTCAAGTTGTGATGTTTTTATTTTCAAAATTGTTTTAATTTTTGTTTGGTAATTGTTGAGATTGGACGATTCATTTGTGAACTTTGCAAATTAACCCCCAAAATTGTCGTACACATTTGTAAGTCTAGTTTTTATTTGTAGATCATGCCATTATTGAGACTAATTTCCCTCCATTACTAGTCCAGTGTCCAGTAACACTGGACTCCGTCCTCTGGGAGCAAATAGAAATGTTGTCCTGATGGTGGTGATGGACGTTACTGTGACATGACTGTATTTGATAAGAATCCTCAATCTGAGCCAAAGAGTTGGAGCAACCAAAAGATCAACTATCACTGTCCCACCATTCATGGGCATTAGCATGGAAGACAAAAGTCGGCCACCTCCAAAGGACACTGATGGGTACTAATGACTCAGTCTAACACTTCAAGCACAGGATGCCTTATAATCTCCCTGAACGTTGGTTTATCTCTTTAAAATTCCACTCGTCATCATCATCATCATCATCATCATCATCATCATCATCATGATCTGCCACTTATCTGGGTCTGGGCCCAGGTTGCAGAGGCGACTGCCGCCCAGTCCACAATGAACCAAAGTCCATCTACAGCACCTCCCGTGCCTGGGGGGGACTCAAACCCACAACCCCAAGAGATTGAGTCTCTACCAACCGAGCTAACCAGGTGGCTAATTCCATACATAATAATGATGATTTTGTATGTTTTCTTCCCTGCCAGTCACTGCCCTGCACCTGTGGCATCTCCCAGACACGAACCATGACCATGTTAGACGGTACCTACAGCGAGGCGGACACCAACAGCCTGGCTGGCTACACTGAGGAGCCCATGGTCCCAGAGGAAGAACAGGAAGAGATGCATGAGGTTCCAGAGAAACCTGAACACATGGTGGTCCACCTGTCAGTGAGCAGCGAGTCCACCACCACCAAGAAGAAGAAGAGCTTGCGCGCCCTCAACATCATCCAGAACACACACGCCATTGACAAATACTCCCGGATGATTTTCCCTGGTTCGTACATCTTCTTCAACCTTATCTACTGGTCCGTCTACTGCTGAACGATCCTCCCGCGGCAGTAACACAAATACAGTACCAACAAATACAGTACCAATGCTGCATCAAAATGGGATATTTCTGGACAAATTATAAGAGTGATGTTGTACTGTATTTCTGACACTGGTAGAGAAATGTTAGGTGTAAGGCCTTGGACAGTAAGAGTCTGAAAAGATCAGTTCAGCAAAAGTTTGGGATCAAAACTTAAGGATTCATCGGAGAACTCCTTTTTGATTTTTTTTTTTTTTTTTTCCCCTCATGCAGCAATTTGAATGTTCAGTACAGCTCTAAACTAAAACATGGAAAATAATCATTTAAATAGAGTTTTTAAACTACAATGCTAATTCTCTGTCTTTTTCAGCTTTGTCTACCGCTGTTTAAAAGTTCTTTTGTCCTCATTACTGCTGTCCCTGAGATGATGCCCCAGGCTCAGTTTTTGCATTTGACACATAACACTGATAGATGAGGATAAGGTACACTTTTGAGTGGGTTCATGCTGTGAGACACTCATTTAACAGGTTTCTGTATTTATATTTGTTTAAAGTGATTGTCACAACAACAAAAAAAAAAACCTCACTGTGAATATCAAGTTTTTCGATCCATTATCTATCAAATACTAATGTCTATTTCATTTTGTCAAGGAAACAAACATTTACCATATTTTTTAAGCCTAACATCTCAAAAAAAAATATTATAACTTAATGATGATTTGTCTGTGAATGTTCTCATTCATCCAGGTCATAGTTTTCTCTTTGAAAATTGAATTGAAGGCAACTGGACATATGTTTGTCTGGGAAGACGTTTCGCATTGGTCTATCTAGTCCGCACTAGTCAGACTAGTGCGGACTAGATAGACCAATGCATACGAACTGATGAAGCCCCTTGGATAAGAGGCGAAACGTCTTCCCAGACAAACATATGTCCAGTTGCCTTCGATTCAATTTTCAAAGAGAGAACTTAATGATGAGAAATCAACAAGACTAAGAGTGAACACTAATCCTGTTTGTTTGATGTATTACTTTGAGCAACATTACTCCTCAGTCTCCTCATTGCTCCATACAGATCTGATGTTAAATGTGTGTCACAATTCATTCACTAAGTCTGTTTGTCCACATTTTGTTTTTTTATTGATCCGTCACCTTTCCCACCTCAGCCAAACATACATTTTTGCAATATTACAACTGTTTTTCCTACATTTTTGTTTTTCCGCTCAGGATTTTTTTTTTTTGGCTCTCAAACAGAAAACATGCACAAGCAGTTAGATAACAAAAGATATCTTAAGATGAAGAACTCTCAGGATAAGTATCTTCAACACAACAACACCGGTTGATCTCTTGAGTAAATATGTAAATTACGTAATAACCTTGAGTTAACAAACCTAAAAAAATACTAACAGCCATGTCCAGTCTCAACTTCTGAAGCATTTCACATGCAAATCACACTTTTTACCTGATTTGTTTGTCACGTTCTTGTGCTGTTCTGTATTAAGGCTACAATGACTTACACTGAGAAAGTGGCTTCTTGGTCATTTTTTTTCTGGTAAGGTAATTTGCACAACACAACACAACACTGGATGACTTAAAGGACCATTTCATTTCTTTGTCCTAGTTGCCTTAGCATGTGACATAGGTATGTACCGGAGACAGACGCAGTAGGAACGACTGTGGTGATGCTTGTATATAAAATATCTAAAAGGTTTATTGGCCAGCGGGACATTTTCTCCTAAGGTCGCTGTAGTGATTTATTCTAAATTAAAATCATTAAAAAACTAGCTTAATATAGTGATAGAGCAGCAGCCCCACTGATGAATGCAGCCATTCATTCAGTGTCATTTCAGAGGGACTGATTTAGCTTCTCCTGTCCACATTGCACTTAGCAAACAGAATGTTGGGTTTTGAGAAAACATGCTTGTAATGTTTCATTTAATGTAATGACTTTTTTTTTTTTTTTACTCATTTAATCTAATAAAAAGACAAACTTGCCCTCTGAAAACAGCATGAGTAGCTGCTACTGAACATCTCATCATTTAACTAAGACAAAAGGCCGATAATTTTATTAACCTTCAAGTGCTGTCTCCTCTGGGTTTCTATGGCTACCGCTTCACTTACACTTCTATGGCTAAGACTCGTGAAATGTATGAAGGCTAACGAAGAAATCATCGTTCTAACGAATCAAGAATGAGGCGCTCGAGTTTTACTAACCAGTACATACAGTATGTGTTCTAATTTGTCAAACAGTACGGACAGAAAAACCAGTAGTATTTTTCAACTTTTTAGAAAGACAGATGACAGAAACAGAAAGTATCCATACACTGTCCTGTTAAAACAGCAGAGGCTAGCTTCAAAGGGGGGACAGAGGACTGACGCCATATGTGGTGGCCCAGAGGTGCAAAACTCAAGATTTCAGAAAAAATAAATAAATAATAATAATAAGACTTTCAGAAAACAGGGCTTTTAAAGAAAGGCCATTTTAGACAAGGGGCTCACTCTGGTCATGTGTATCCAATGGGAAATATGTTTTCTGCATCCTATTTCAGTTTCTAATGAACTGTCCTTGTTTAATGTGTAGCCAGGATGTTGTGTTTTTGAAGTTTTATTCACTGCCATACTTATTTTGTTTGTTGACTTATTCCCTTCAATACTGCGTTGTCATTGATCCTGAGTATTTGATGAAGACGAACCAGTGTTCAATAGTGAACCAGTTCAGTCGGCATGCAGGATGAAAAAGATAGCAGCTACTTAATGTGTTTTCTGTTATGGTTTCAATGGTATGTTAAATGTTTAATCAATCTATCCATTTTCCATAACCACTTACCCCCCCAACTGGCTGTGGATTCAAACAGAGTCATCATTGCTACTGAGCCACTGTACCAGCCCAGCTGTCTTGACATGTTTTCTGACATTTTGTTTTGCACCGCAGGGCCACTGTACTTCTACCAAAGTGAAATGTCAAAAAAAAATATCAGTTAAAACCAGGAAAGTAGCTGACATGTACATCTTAACATTTTCATGAGGTGGCAAAAAATATATATATATATATATTGCTGTAAATTGTACACAGAGTCTGAAGTCATACATGTTTTAAGTTTAAATCATTTGAAGCAGCTGAGGTCATGTACACAGTTCTTTTGGGCCCAAAAAATCCCTTTGGAAAGTCATTTATTTAATTTATTCCTATTAAATATTAAAGTCATTTCATATTAAAGTGACATTTCAAACGTTGTTGTTATAAAGAATGTATTATAACAATGTATATACAAGCTTTAAAAAAAATACTGAATGATTTGTATATTAGTGTAGCCATTTATAGATCAACCAAACGGCACTATGTCTAATTTAGACAAATCAGTGCACCCATTGGATAGCTTCTATTGTAAGACATCATCTGATGATACAGTTATTGACAGTTGGGGTATAACTGGAAATCTGACAACATTTGATGTCTGCGCTGAAGCTTTATTCATACATACTGTTACAGAACATCAATTTATAAAACCTTTTTTTGGAAGCTGTTTCTATTCTCATTAAACATAAAGCCTGTGGTTGAAATGGACTGAAGGCCTATCACTGTTATACACATTCATGAGTTGCTATTGACACTAAAGAATGTTGCAATGTATTTATTGGGGGATATTAAATATGATTATGACGAGCTAAGTCTGCATTTAATTTTCGAGCTATGGAAATCCTATATATTAGTACACACAAAGCCACTGTCTGTAGCTTTGCAGTGCTCGGTTTGAAGTTCTAATACAGGGATTGTGAAAGGATAAAAGGGATATATCATAAAATGTTTGTTTACTCCTGCAGAACTGAGAGATGTTTTTTTTTTTTTTTTCTTCTGTAGAGCGCTGGCAAATGGCTGTTTCAAAGCTCCCAGTCTCGCCACACACCCAGGTTGATGTGGAGAATGCATTTCAGATCCGGCTTTTTCAGGTTTTGCTCGTCACACTGCCAGGCTGCTTGACAGCTGCATGAAAAATCTTTCATCTCATGTACCAAATCATTCACACAGCAGTCGGCATGTGGTGAGGCTTGAAGCTTTGGGGACAATTAAGCTGCACTAATCAGGATTCTGTCAATAACAATGGGTCAAATGACTTGCTTGCAGTAATGAGCCCGCAATTATCGCCAACTCTGCAGCTCCCCTTAGCTTTACAGAGCTTTTTGGTGTCCTTCAGTTCATTGTTTTAACTTGACGGTCATAACTTTACTGTTTTGGTTGAGTCTCGTTGTTCTCAACAACCGTGTTTCCAGCGGAAAAGCTAATAAACCTACTGTACACTACAGACTATCTGGTGAACATTGCATTTAGCAGTTAAACAACCAAATATTTTCCCCAGGAGCTGGTGGAGACCAAACCAGTGCTGACCACTGGCCTTCCATTCATCAAACGCAAAAATATGCTATCACGGTGTTGGAAAGAAACTAAAAACTATGAACAAAACTCAATCTTTGTGCATTGACAAGTGAAGACAACTGTCAGGTAAATGTAGTGCAGTGAAAAGTAAATTTCCCTCTGAACCTCCAAACACTGGAGATCAAACTCACCAAATTAATTGCAAAGATCTGGGAAGGTGGTGAAATACAGCTCCTGTAAGTCCTACAAGGCAAGAAACAAAAGCAGTCATAGAATTTGACAGTTTATCTGAGTGGCAGGAAATGGAAATACTGAAGTATAAGTACTTGAATAGTCCTGAGACTTGGTCCCTTGTTGGATCCATTGTGTCTAATAGAGGACCCACAAACCCACTGATCTGAGCTGCTGTAGGACAGGTCTAATTTGCAAAACAGACACAGTGTCAGTCCCTTCTTTACACAGCCATATATTGATAACTCGCAGCGAGTAAAAATGCTTCTTGGATCATTTCATGTTTATGTTATTGAAAATGGAGTCCTGATAGTGAAGGCAGACAATTTTCAGAGCGATGAGAGGCTTCATATTTGTATGAAGAGCGTAAGGAAACGCGTCACTAACTCGGCAGGAGAAAAAGAGCTGCAAAATTGTCCAATGTGTGAAGAAGTCACCACTTTCAGGAGCCAGCAAGCTCCAACCATTCAGCCCCGTGATGAAAGCTGACAAAGTGTGATGTTGCTTTACATTATGACACAGCGGAGCCTCTGACAGCATCTCAGTGCCCTGAATGTGGAACAGCAAAAAGACACAAACAGGTGCTCATGAATATGTATCACCTGAATACACACGTCTTGGAAATAGAACTGCTCGTGGGCGAGCTGAATGCCAAAAAAAAAAAGAAGAAGAAAAAAGAAAAACTGCTCACTTTCTGACTTCTAAGTCAGCAGCAACACTCATCACACCTACTCTACATGCTGGGATTCACTCGTAAATCGAATGCACCGACATTTCAGCAGACCTGGTTATCATGAGCCTCAGACACTCGGTTGTGACTTTTTGAGAATGTATTCATAGGTGATGTGGGAAGAAGTGACGAGAGTCTAGCCGAATCTTTTAAATTGGTAGTTTGTGCTCATTTCAGTAAGTTTGATAATCCTAATGTTAGCTTTCTTCTTCTTTCTTAACAAAGCAAAAAACTGAAAATTTGTCTAATCATGGCACCAAAGGTATTACGACTCATCCTGAGGAAAAGTATAGGGCATTAAACATGCAATTCATTTGAAAAACATATATAAATAAATAAAATCATGCTTAATTTGTTTTATAATGAACCTACTGAAAAAAATGAAAATATAATTTCACACGTTTGTAGGTCATAAATTGCTAATCATTTTGAGATCCATATTTGTATGATACAGACCGTAGTTTTGATTTATGAGCAACTTGTTTCTCGTGTAAACAGGCAAGATAAAGATGCATCAAACACCAGCAGGCACTGCAGACAGTCAGGCTAGATGTAGAGGACAAAAAGCATTGATCATAAAGGTGCCACAGGACAATTCAGAGTGTCATCACAATCATTGGGATTGTCAGGACAACACGGTCTCTTGCTGAGATACTGTTCGGTCACTTATCAACTGATGTTTTCACATTTTGTCTTTACAGAGACCCAGAGCCTGACCCCAGAGCAAGCACTTAATGTAACAGTGGCAAGAAAAATGGGGGACCCTCCTGCTGATGGCTGGGCTGGGTGAAAGGAGGAAAAGGAGGAAGGTAGGATGGAGTGGAGGAGAGGAGGAGAAGGACATGCAGCATATAAAACAACATACATTCATCAGTCAGTAACTCATTCTCTGTAAGTACTGTCTTGCTTCGTCTGTAGAGAGTCAGTGTCCTTAGCCTGGATACTCCAACATGCCACACACTGGAATAGCCATTTGGAGCACAGGCACTGTTTTCATTACTGACACAGGATGTGCTCACTGCATGTTCATGTCTTGTGTTATTGCATTTGATTTCGTATGAGTTCCCAGGGGGAGGAAAACAAAATCAAATGGAGATCCTTTCTTGTGATATAATGTTGTATCTTTTAATTTGGACAAATTATATATGTATGTATCCACATGTCAAAAAAATTTTTTTTTTTTAAAAGTCATCAAGTTATCATTTTACAAAATGTCTCTATGTTTGTGTTCTTGGGTTGAGCGTGATGCCAAATTCTAAGTGAACCAAGACTTACAAGTAGTTTCTCTCCAGAATGCAATCTGCCATGCTGCCAGCTTGGATAAAAGAATTTATTTTCCATTTTGGCAGCAGGATCCGTCCAAATCAATTTAATTTCAGTGTCTGTACCTTCAGTGAAAAGCCTGTTGTTTTTCCATAGTTTACTTGCTGCCAACAGATTACATAGAAAGACCAAAAACAACATGTCAGTCCATCTCTCAACACTTTTGCCTTCCCTAACCTGTATGTGGCTCTCAGCTCGCAGCTCACTGCTTCCTGCTAAAGATCTACATTTTTAAAAACACCTCACAAATATGCAGGACCAGTATGTAGAATTTAGGAGGCTCTAGTGGCCGAAATGGAATATAATAGTCATATTGGCTAATAATAATAATAATAATAATTATTATTATTATTATTTTTATTTCATTGCAGGGGGTTGCAGTCTGCAACCTCACTAATAGATGCCATTAAATCCTACACACTGGTCCCTTTGAAGAAACGGGCCACTGTAGTTTTTAGCAAATGTTACACAAACAGGAGGAAGTAGTGCATCTGTCGTGGACTATTTTTAGTGGTGGATTAATCCACATTTGGTGCTCTAGTGTGTACCTTTAGCAGTAGGATAGCTTATGTGGGATTGAGTAAAAATAAACTACACTGTGTGTTCATGGTAATGAAGGAACATGTCACACAGTGCTCAGAGGAATAAGATCATCCAGCTTTGACACACACACACAATACCTGTAATGGGACACATTCATTGTAGGTTTTGGGTCTTTCATTTGATTTGTTGACAACAAGTAAACAAACATTGAAAAAAAAAAAAAAACATGCAGAGGATTGAAAGAACAGCAGAAACAAGCATTACTTGCTGTCTATGAACACCAGACCAGAAACCACTGACAGTACTGACTGGGAAGAGGTTAAAGGTCATTGACGTGGAGTCAGTGAATGGCCAGAGTAAAGTCAAGCAGGACATTCACATCTAAAGTCAGAACAGAGATAGGAAGGAGAAGCAGAGAACCCCTGTGTTCTCTGTAGCACTGCAGGGCTTATTGAGCCTCCTGCTGATTCTCTCACTGCTGCTTAGATTCATTAAGGAGTACCCTCAGGAGCGGAGCCTGTTCCAATACATACAAAGTAAGCATAAATTCAATATGTGGTCCTACAGTTTAGGGATATGAAAGCTGGTTGAAACTTTAAGTGGATTCAAATAAGCTTTTGAGTGACACATGGTCTAACTTCTTGGTTGCCCCCACATTTCAAAAATGTGTGTCTCTTGTCCTTCTCACTTTTATAGTCACAGAATAATTCACTCACAAAAACCTTGGATGAAAGAACTCAAGCTACCAAAGGGACCAATATAGGGATGGCCCTCAAGAGGCATGAAATTATGTCCAATTTGATTTGCCTTTTTTTTTTTTTTTATGCCTATCACCTGTTTTACAATAGTTTAGTATTAGTTTAGTAGATGGCATGAACACAGATAGCATTACAATTGTCAGCCTAGTGGCATGGTTAGTTTGAAAGCCTCAATGCATGAACAAGGCTTCATCAATCTATTGGCCTAATGGCCTTCACAGTCTCTAGATCTCAACCCAACTGAACACCTATGGGAGATCCAAGCAAACTACCATTGTTAAGCAAAAAAAAAGAAAGAAAAAAAGTTAGTTTCTGTATCTGTGTACTGTGTTTGCGTAATAAGTCCTCCAAACTAAATGAATATATAGGCCATTTGTCCCTAGGCTCTGTGGGTGTATTGTACTTCAGACTGTAACCGACAGTTAATTTTTGGTTTGCAGCCAAATATTTGTATGTGTGATGCAATTTGCAGCAACTGTAGGTTTAATATAATTTAATACAATGCTGCCAGGTACTACTAATTGATATGTCATCGAACATTACCCATTGTAGTAGCATGTTTTCCATGGTGATTCAATTGATTAAAGTTTCTTGGTATGAAGTGAAGTGCTTACTGTACTGAAGGTCTGAATGGAAACTGGGTGGGAATTCATTCTACCAATAGGAACAAACTTCTGGGAGGCGCCCAGCAGTTTGAATTAGAGACATGTGAGGCTCTGGTTCAGCAGCTGCTCTAGATTTGTTCCTTCTTCTGGTTCAATCTGGTCTGCTGATGAGTTCAGGTGCTGTCAGAAAAACTGAAATTCAGTATCAATATGACTTGAAATAAGTATATACTGAACAGTCACATATAAGGAGGTTGTGCTCATCTTAGATTTAAAGATGCTTTTGATAAATGAGTGTGTTCAAAGAAAGCCTGTGCTGTCTCATAGCAAGAGGCACTCTCTTGTTTGAGGTTTGCATGTTTTCCTTATGTATGTTTTGGGAGCTCTTTCCTGCCATCTCATGAGTAAATGTGTTCACGTATAACTGAAACATCTTTATTTTCCTTTATTTTCACTTTATAGCAAAAAGCTACACAGTAAAGTAACAAAATTTCTGTTTAAAGCCCATGGAATGCTGGGAATCTTTTTTTTCATGTTGACAAACAAAATCTGTTTGTTTTTACACATTCTTATTGCTGTTGTTTGGCAGTTTATTTTTGGGAGGAAGCTTTAGTAAAACATTTTGCCTTTTAGGGAAGTTATTTTAGGGCAGTAAATCCCTTAATCCAGAGTAAATGATGTGACTGACATGGAAAATATGAATCGCTTCTACTGATTTATGGATCATCAATAAAATAGTTTGTAGTAAAATATATAAAATCAGTGTTGGAAAATACCACTAATACCAGTGAAGGCCAGAAGTCTTCTTCTTTTTTCAAATTTGATCATTTTTATCACATTTTGTTTATTCTAAAAATTTATGTGAATATACTTTTTTGTAAAATTCTACAACTACACTAGCCTGAGCACCTTGGTTTCATTAATTGAGGAAGTCATGAAATACATCACTTCTAAGTTTATTATTATAATTATTATTATTATTAGTAGTAGTAGTATTATAGTTATATATAAACGCGCTATGTTGTACTTAGTCTCTAACTTGCAGTTTCCCTGTAAACTGGCCGTGTTGTAGTTTACAAAGCGTCCTTGAAGGCAGCATGACAGGCTGTGTGTTGACTCCATCCCCTGGCGGCCTCGGCTCTACTTCCTGCCTGCCATAACTTTACTGTACACAACACAGCAGGACAGCGTTCGCACGAGCGGCTCATCTCACCTGATGAACACAAAGCTGTAAGTAGTTTTATTCATATAAAGCCGAACTTGAGCAGTAAATCTGCACCGTTGCTCAGCTAGCTTAATGATAATAGGCCTACGTCTACCTACAAACAAGGATAACTCCCTGTGGGCTCCTGTGCTTACACCAGCTCTGCATTAGATTACTGTACTATAATGAGCTGCGTAGGTCTGTTTGGGTTTTCTGTCTTTTGTGGTCAGGCATATTACCGTAAACCTGTGGGGTCCTAACGCTGAATTCTCACATCTAAATTAGCTTAGCGTATAGCTCGAAAATACCAGACTAAACTTATACCTACAAGTTAGACTGTCAATATTTATAAGCGTCTTTGAAAGCAATACGAACAAGATTACCGCAGTTAGCATGGCAGGCAAGGAAAAAGACCCAGTGTTATCGCCGTAAAGCGGCACGTGTGAGTGAAATGGATTAAAGTTAACGTTAATTCGAGTTTACAGCACGAGCTGTCAAACTGAAGAAGGAGGGGCTTCACTGTCTCCATACAGCGCACGCACTACGGCGGTTACTACACTATCACCCAAAAGCAGACAAAGAATAATAATTAAAAACATAACGCGTGCGTTTTGAGTTTGTTACTGCTAAAGTTGTATAATGTCAGGAAAGGAAATACAAGTTTTGAAGATACACGAGCAGATTAGCTGCTGAGTTAACCCTGGTATATTTATATGGTCCTAAGCTTGTTCAGTGTCGGTAAGTGTGCATTGTGTACTGGGAATGAACACACACACACCAGTTTGAGACACATCAATCTGAGTCATAAGTTTGAAGGAAAGATTTCTTGCTAGTCTGCTAGTACATTTAATTGTTGAATGAAAAAATTCTATTAACTATGGAAACAAATTTGGTTAAGGGGGAAAAAAGTGCAGCAAACTCTATTTACCCAAAGTGCCAGCATGAGAATTTAAATTTTTTACATGCAAAGAAAAGTTTCAGATTTTTTTTTGTCAGCTTTCACTGAGGGCAGGGCCTTCTAAATGTTTCCAAGTTTCAAGAGTCTGAGGCAAAACAAGCAGATTTTGGGTCGAAGGAATGTTGTGGTGGGGAGAAATGAGTCACTCAGGAAAATGGCCCATGCCGCCTGAGTTTTTATTTTCCCTCTAAGATATGATGTGGTTCCTCTTTGTGCTCCTGCAGTGCCAGGACTCCTCCCTCCCCTGCGTTTTATTGCAGACGCTCGGCTACCTCTGTCAAGTTGTGCTCGCTCAAGGTTTTTCCTCCCCAGCTACATCTCCTGAGGGCACCCTGAGTTTCTGCACAATGCAGGCCTTCATGCAGTTGACAGAATTCCTGGAATTTTGACATTTCCAAGTACTTGAAAATGCACATAACAAGGCAAGGGGCGGATTATTTAAGTTTTAATTATATACTATACAGGAGGTGCACACAAATGCAAAAGAAAAACAGCACAGTCCCTGGTATATGGGGCAAGCTCCAAAAACACTGAATCCTACATTTCCCATGATGCAACCAATATAATCTCTTTCTTAAACCATTGCTAACCTATTTCCTCATGCTCCCACTTTGTGCTGTTCTTCTTCACAGGCCTGGGGCTGATCATGACACAGCAGGAGCAGCAGGAGTTCATGGAGAGCCTGGAGGCTGCCCTCTCCTGGATGCAGGCCATCCAGGAGAGGCTGAAAGCCAACGACAACACCCAGGGGCCCCGTGATGCCCTGGAGGCCCGACTCAGGGAGACAGAGGTGAGATACTTTAGTTACCGTGTGACCCTTCACCTCCGACCCCCTGCTACTACTTTAGTGCTCTGTCACCAGAGTACTGCTGGAGACAGCTGCAGCTTGTGGTCTTTGAGCAGGGTCCAGTATCTGAGGATCCTTGTTTGTGAGCAGTTCTCAGTGACATTCTAATCAGTAAATCAAGAAATCACAGTGGACACATCGTCTTTACATTAAATAATGTTAATGTTCCTATTCATATGTGAGAACTTACATGCCGTACATTATGCCCTTATATTCACGGTGGCTTGAGAAAGGATTCAGGCTCCTTCACCTTTTGCACACTTTAGTGTGTTGTTGATTTAATTTTAAACTGATCAAACTGCTATTTTTGCTCATCAATCTAATTTTGCAATTTTTAATAAAATTTTGCATAAGGTTCCACAGTTCCACACACTGCATCTCGGGACAAAACCCAAGTTGAGAAGTATGAAGAACTCTCTATAGACTTCCACAGTAAAACTGCGTCAAGACAGATCAGGGGAAGAGTATAAAGCCATTTCTAAAGCTCTGGTTGTTCCCAGGAGCACAGTGGCCTCAATAACTGTGAAATGGAAGATGTTTGTAACCATCAGGAGTCTTCTTAGAGTTGGATGTCCAGACAAACTGACCTGAGACTGGGGCAACGGTCGCCTTTTGGGACAACAATGACCCTGAAGCTAACAGCTAAGACAGCTCTGGAGTGGCTTCAGGACGAGTTGTCTGTCTGTCAGTCTGCAGAGCCCAGAGACTCACCCAAGACTGGAAGTGATAATTGCTACTGAAGGGGTTTCTACAAAATATGTCATATAGGTTATTGAATGTAGATTGATGGACAAAAATTAAATCTACAACACAATAAAGCGTGCATAAACATAACTTCTCTTTATTGACCCTATGTATTGATCTCCTGTAGGGAAACTGGGCCGTTGATTCAACAAACAATACAGACTTAACGATTGAAACTTAGGAGAATTTAGAGTAAAATAGCTCTGATTGTTGAAAAAAGAAAAAGGAAAAAGGACAGAGAATGAAAGGAGTTAATGGGAAATACCCTTTTATTTATTTTATTAGCACTAATGATACTGCATCAATCATCTCAACAAATTCTAATTAGTTTACAGTAATTTTACCCAGTAATGTTATCATTTATTTTTTTCTGAATGCTTAATTGTACAGGTACACAACATACATACATGTATGGACTAAAGTGATTCTTCCTGTGCCCCTCTGAATGCGCAGAAAATCCACCAGTCGGAGCACGAAGGCCGTGTGAAGATGGACATGGCGCTGGTGGCAGCTGAGAACCTTTTGCAGAGTGGAGATGAGGAGCTGAGGAACCACACCCATGCTAAGCTCAAAGATCTGAAAAGCCAGTGGGAGGAGACCTGCACCTACATCATCCACTGCCACAGGTGCTGCTCCACTCCCTCCACATGCATTGTTTGACTTATCTGGTTTGCATGACGTCTGAGTTCTCAATACAAATAGCTGGAGGTTTGTAATTGGATTGAAATGATATATGCTTTGCTCAGGAAGAAGATAAATAAGTAGGTAGGGAAACAAAACCCAGTTTTTATTTACAACTGTGCATGTGGACACGGATGAAACATAGACATAAATTGCTGATACAAAATGTTCGTTGCGTTGTTTCACCTCACACGCAGTCGAATCGAGTGGGTGTGGCTTCACTGGAGCGAGTACCTGAAGGCTTACGAAGAGTTTGAGCTGTGGCTGACGAGGCAGCAGCGCAGCCTGGATGTTGGCGTGGAGCTGCAGCTCGGGGTGAAGGAGAAGCTGTGGCAGGTGGACCAGCAGCGGGTGGTGGTGAGCGACATCCACGGCCAAGCTGCGCTGCTGGAGAGGCTGCTGGACGAGGCAGCAGCGCTGCACAACAGAACCCAGGACCCCAGTGTGGAACCTCAGGCCCAGGAGAGGCTGCAGGAGGCCTACAACGATGTCAGGGACAGAGCTGAGGTGAGGTCTGACTCTCCTGTACTCGTCACTACAGCCTGTAGTCGAACATATTCTCATTTTTTACTTGTATGCAAACTGTCCCAAGGAGTGTGTGAGAGGCACAACAGCACAACTGGTTGCACAAACTTGACGAAAACAAAAACTGAATCGTAAAAAAAAAAGTTACACACATCAGTGCCTCAGTTTGTGCACATTCATGTCAGTGATCAGGGTCTCGCACAGGTTTGGACAGAAGTGAGTTCCTTTGTTTGAGTGAGGAACAGCTTCATTGAAACAGGAAGTGCAGGCCTTGAGAAACACATTCCTTTGCAACAGCTGCGGCTTGAAAAATAGACTATTCATTATTATTCTCTCATTCTTTTGCTTCACTTGCACAGATACACATTTATACACACCTACACGCATTAATAGTCCATATTGTTGACTCAGTTTAAGAGTGTGTTTTTTGCGGAAGATGAAAGGGAACAAAAGATTGTGGCCATGAGGTTAAATGGCTGAAATGTTTCCACCAAGGTGATGGTGTGGGGTGTGGCTCTCGAGCTGGCTGTACGTATGAGTGTGTTGATATTGAATGACACTTTTCTTCCAGCAAGCCGCTCAGCCTCGCATCTGTATATAAATGTGATTGAAAAGAAAACACGATGATATTTATTCTGTGCATCTCTAATCTGACAGACATGGCACGGGGGGGAGACAGGAGTTTACTGCTCATTGAATTTCAGACAGGGAATCATTTACATTTAGAGCAGAGATGGTGTTGGATTAGTCAACATTAACAAATACGCGTTGGCTGCTTTTCTCTTCCGCGAGCCACACAATGAGGCTGCTCTTCCTCTTTCTTTTCAGACAGCTCTTTCAAACGTCAGTCAGATTTAACCACACGCCCATCAAGTCTTTACCTACGTCACCCATTCACAT
This sequence comes from Toxotes chatareus, assembly GCA_016801885.1. NCBI lineage: Eukaryota > Metazoa > Chordata > Actinopteri > Toxotidae > Toxotes > Toxotes chatareus. The sequence goes on from CM028899.1 coordinate 21,631,903, forward strand.
GAAAACAAACCGGCCTGCCGGCAAAGCTGCGCTTCAGATTCCAAACAGAAAAGTTTGTGATTTAAATAATTTTGTGTTTTAAGGTATAATGTTCCCTGGAAGCAGCTCCTACCTGTGAACCGGGGCTTTTTAGTAGTCTCTGTGTTCATGTTGTTGAAAATTTCAACGCGTCATTGAAGTAACAGACGGCGAAAGTCTCACAGGAGAATACAAATTCACATCCACATTCAAGCTCCTCGCTCAGATACCCAAATATGAACTCTGTGATGTGTGCTGGGAAGGAAAAAAAAAAAAAATGTATTCATTGTGAACAGTGTGATGCTAAAAATTACCACAAGGTGTGTGTCTCTTACCGCGCTAGGAGCGCCTGTCGCTGCTTCAGAAAATCGCTGAGGAGCACCAGACGTACCAAGTCTGCGTTCAGAAGTTCCAGTCCTGGCTGCTGTCAAAAACCAAGGAGCTAACTGATCTGATGGAGAGGGAGGACACAGCCGAGAACAAGCTCAAAGCCTTGCAAGTGAGACTCACTGAAACCGAATTAAAAAGCCACGGATGTCGCCGCATTCACAGTCTCGAAACCTGTCTGTTATTTTCCGGGGTTTGAGAAGGTAGAATAAGGCGGAGGGAGAGTTTGAATAAATATTTTCAGCTGTGTAACATGCACTTTTGTGCTTTAAAGGTACCAACTGAGTGGAAAAGTAAATATAAATATCTTCCACTCCAGCAAAACATCATAAGAGGTTAAATTGATGGATACAATACAGTAAGTTTAGCCTATGCTAGGAGTGGTGACAGTAGAGCTTGTTAGGATGCAGAAAGTACAAATGGATTGAATGTATGACACTGCAGTAACAAATAGAAGTCTAAATTCTGGCCCAAAATTCTGCGCCAGGCTCTGGACGTCAATGTGGCCGGCGAGGAGAAGACCCTCCAGGACATCGAGGGTTTGGCCGAGGCCGTGAGGGGCAGCACCTCGCCCGCGGGGGCGGAGGTGGTGGTGGATGAGGCCGAGGAGCTGAGGCTGGGCTGGCAGAGGCTGAGGCAGGGCCTGTGTGAGGCCGAGGAAGGCCTGCACTCCAGCCTGGACTCCCACAGTCAGTATGTTGCCAGGTGCCAGCGGCTGGGAGAGGACATTGGTCGCCTCAGGGTGCTGCTGCAGGGGCTGGGCCAGGAGCTAGGGGGCCCCCGAGAGCCTGGAGACTGCACTGACCACACTGAGGAGCAGATGGTGGGCCAGTGGAGGAAATACACGGTAGGTCCCTCTAAACTTATCAGCAGTAGTAGAAGTCAGGATGTGGGAAAGTCAGTTTATTAGGAATACCAACTGAAACTAACGCAGTCTCATTTGTTGAAACTTTATTTAAAAGGTGTTGATTCAACTGAATGAACATTTTGGAGGCTGCAGTTTGTGCTGCTTTTGTTGTTGTGTTATCCAAACAGGTGTGTCTGTTGTTTAGCCTACTCTCACTACTCACTACTTCAAGTGGGCTGGACAAAATAATTGGAATACCTGTCACCATAATGCAATGCAGTTCAGCAGCACCGCAGACTACATCCTCCAAAACGATTATATAAATAAACCAACACCTTTTTGACCACAGTAATATCCACATACACAGGCAGCAGGCCAGTGATCAGGGGTCTGACCTTAACTCTATCAGTGGTAGAATATGCTGCTTCTTGTATAAAGTATAGTTTAAGATTATACGTCTGGACAGACGAATTTCTATTATTAAATGCTCAAATTTAATCAGAGCACATACAGTATTTTCTTTGAGGTTAGGGCTGTTAGTGGTAGTAGTAGTAGTTTGCAGTGTAGAAAAAGCTGAGTTGTTTACTGTCCGTCCTTCATTTGAAACTAAAAGTGAAAACAGATTGTTTGGCAGCCTGACGGCCTGTGACAGCCTGTATAGCTTGCAGCAGATGACAGCACCCAACAGAAGCAGCTCCACAGGTCCACGGGAGCAGAACTCGTCTCTGTGAACAGTCTCCTGCTGATTCTGCCTTTGACCTGTCACATGCTGCAAATGTGTCTATAAAACATACGAAGGTGAAATTCCATAGTGGCCGAGTGTCACATTGATTCCCACTTTTCTGCTACAAAAAGTGTGTGACTGGACTGCTCATCAGTCCAGAGATTTGCCAGATAAAGAAGTGGATGAACCCAGGGTGTGCCACAGTGTGAGGCACCCAGGTAGACCTAATAATCTGACTATACACCTCACCAAGGTATTCACTCACCAACAGGGCTGCAGGATCCGGTTTCCAGTGTGTTTTGCATGTGAGCCACATTGTGAAGTAGCTAAAAAGAACCCAAGTCAAGACTCATCTTGCACAGAAAATGAACATAAATGAAGACATTCAGATACGACAACACTTTACAGTGACACAGTTGCAGCATCTGCTTTTCAGTGGACTCTTTTAACAGATGTGTCAGAGCAGGGGTAATCACAGCTGCAGACGATAAAGATATTTATGGCTCCATTTCATTTAGCCGCTCCAATTAGTAGTATCCCACACTACTGCTAATAATAACAGCGTTGCAGTGCTTTTTCCTTGACACACCTAAAGCAAACTTTCTTTGTTGTTTATTATCTGTCGCTGTGTCATTTTCTCCATTGTCGAATTAGTAACAGCGGCCGTCTACTTACGTGTGCCAGATGCAGGGCTTTGGTTTGGTGCATGCTCATTAACAGGCGCTTTGAAATGGCACACAGAGTGATCATTAACATTATTGTGCTGCGTTTGTTCTTTCCATGACTGGTCATTGTGTCTACCACCGGAGAGGTCTACTGTTGCATTACAAAAAAAAACAAAAAACAAAACAGAGATGAAGGGCTGTGGCATCTCCATGTAGTTCAGAAAACATGGAGGTATAGTAACAGGAAAAAAAAAAGCCTTTTTTAAAACTTTTTTTTTTTAAGTTCTTGAAAGTGACAGTGTTCCAAAGTCATATCGTGTGGTTGTTTCCAGACAGGAAGCACAGCGTGCAAATACGACAGACTTTATACTGTTATATTTACTGAATATTTTAGGTCTTTTCTGAAAAACGAAAGCATCTGGCATCGCTCTTCATTCATGCAATGTTGGCTGAACGGGATAAACAGAAAGAGCTCCTGTTATGGAGTCAGGCATTACTCCAAGATGGTTACACCCACTGCTAGCATTGTACTCAAGAGGAGCGGAGAGACGGCAGCACCCAGCCAAACCATCCTCTCCAGGCTGACTGATATCCGAATTTTTACTGGATAAAAATAGGTTTCGAGTGGGTTGCATGAGGATTATACAAGAAGAAAAACCACCAACTGCCAACCGATGAAAATGGCAAGCTCATAGTGACACTGGGAGCCTTGAATAAACATTACAAACACCATTAATCATAAGCTCAAAACATATAGACAGCAGGAGATGTGTGTGACTTCAACAGCTGTCTGGAGATTATTCTTTCCTAAGCACTATGTTCACCAGACACGTCTGTAGTTCTTTCAGCCAATTGTGAGATATTGTAGGTGTCAGAAATTCCCCATATCTCCAATTCAGAATCGCAAATAATGAGGCGGAGTAAGTGTTTTACTCAGGTCTCTGGAGGTTAAAAAAGTCTGCTATTGTGCCTTGAGTTCAGTCTCTTTGTATTTGTGTGTTACAGGGTGTGAGGAATACTCTGGCAGGGGAGGAGTCCCAAGTGGAACTTCTCAAGGCTCAGCTCAAGGAGCTCTTTAGGTTCTCGGTGGACTCCCGGCACCTTTCTGACGATGTCCTGGCTGTTGTCAAAGAGCATCAGAGGTATATGTGACTGGAACCCTGCCACTGTTCAATAAACCAGAAAGGTCAAGCTTTTGTGGAGCCTCATAAAAGTCTTGTTAAACTTTGCGTAGTTTCAAACACTGAAATGGCCCGAAAGTCCATATCCTGTCATTTAGTTCTGTGTTGCATATTAAACAAACTGCCACAGATGAACCTGGGGCTTTTGGCCCCCCCGCCCCCCGTTGGTCTTTGCCCTGTTGGTAATCCAACCTGCTCCTTAATACTTATATAGCAGGATTTTCCCCAATATTCTACCTGTTGGCAATAATAAGAAAAGAATCAGGTCATCGTTAAATGTGCTCATCTTTGTCTTTTAACAACATGAACTACTCCGAATGAATAAATATTCCCCATGTCGGAATTCTGCTTCCCTGCAGCAAGTCGTCCTTCTGAGCTTTTAGTGCTACTTTGAGAGAGAGAGAGAGAGAGAGAGATTTGCGGGGGCTTAATGGAGTGCTCCAGTTTGGGATGTTTTTTAAAACCCAGACATGAGTTCGTTGTTTTGAGCCATGTGTTCCCTTAAGCTGGGAGGTAACGATAATATAAGTGGGATTTTGGCTGAAAAGCCTAAAATAAAGTTGCGTGAAGACAAGTGAAGAGACGGCTTCATGTTTTGCTCTGCTACATCAAACCATTAGGCGTCCCACCAATGTGAATTTTGTGGATTAGACGCCCTAATCATGCGCTCCAACCCTGTTTGCCCTTTGTACTAACAAATGGCAGTAACACTTTATTAAATGGGTCCATTATTTGATAATAGTTTCCTAATAATTTGTTGAGATTCCTGGAAAGGGCCGTGGGATATGGTGGTAATTGTAGAGGAAAATGAAGACAAAGTTCAGAGACTGAGAGGTGAATTTAGTTAGACAGTGCTAAATAAATAGCAGACATCTCCTGATTGAGCTGCACATTTTAATGTTTGAATGATGGTTATAGTGTAGAGTTTAGATGGCAAAGAAACAAGATGGCCGAACTGAAGAACAGTAGCATGAGATCTGCATTTCATTGCAGTCTGAAACGCAACCTAACCACTCATGCTGTTTTTCCTTCTGCACATTTCCTCATGCAAACTGTTTCCTTGTGAATCTTTTGATCTGAAAGTTCCCGCCAACTTAACCACGCCGAAGGTCGGAACGACCCAGGTGACAGATCCCCACAGCGCATCAAAACACAAGGGGAAAGCAGGGCAACAGCACAGATCATTGCATCATATTCACGTGCACAACAGCACTCCAAACACAATATAAACCAAAAATACACAGAGAACCAGATTAATAAACATAACCAGCCTAACGAAGCCACTACAATCTGTGTGCTGGATTATATATATAGATTTATATATATGAACTTCTGAACATGGATATGAGAGCAGCATGCTGGGTGCTTGTATTTTGCTTTGCACAGGTCAGCTGCCCAAAACTTCAACCTGAAGTTTTCTTGACATTTTTGAAAACTTTCGGATGTTTTTTCTGCAGTTTGATTCAGTTTTTCAAGGACACTGTCAGTGGTATGAACCAGGGGTTCTGGAAATCTCCGCTATAAAGTTCCCTGTTGTAAATCTCTTGTTTTGCTCATGTTGCAGTGTCAAATCCAGAGCGACCAGACTGTGTTCAGAGTCAGAGTCAGGGCTGAGAAACATCCTCCAGGACCCGCTGCTGGTCTACGCTCAGTGGAGCCACATGGTCTCTCAGGTGCTGGAGGCTTCTGCTGAGGTCACAGACTTCTCCCACATCGCCATGTTGGTCCAGAACATAGAGGTAAACACACAGAAGTCCTCATGAACTTGAGCTAAGGTGCTCAGTACCAGCACATCATGAGCAGCCACCATGCCCATTATAACAGCCAAATGACCAGCTGATCTCAGGCACACTCATCACTTCCTCTTTGATACGAGAACAGTGTTACCACGGTTACCAAACAATCCTGTATAAATAAAAGGATTGCTTCTTTTTTTGTCATTGTTCTGCTTCGCTTTCACAACACAAACTGGACCAAGCCCCACTTCTCAAGTGTTGTGTGTCCATCTTTTGTACCAGCCTAAATGAAGGGAAATATTTATTTATTTATTTATTTATTTATAATCAATCCAAGCATCCTGATGAAAGAGAACCTTTTAGAAAACCTTCAGAAACATTCTATAGCAAATAATAGCCCTGGAGTCTGTTCAAGCTGTGATCCTAAATACAAATCAAATATCTTTCCACTGCACTCCAGTGCTTTCTAAATTACAGAGAATACCGAACGCCAGTGGTTCATCTTGGATTCTCTGTCAGATCCATATTTCATGAAACTGTGGGAGTTATCCACCAGACAGAGAAAACAAGTGTGATAAATAGCGTGATAATGTCGCTAACGTCAGGGAATTTTACAAATGTGTCACCGTCACAGATATAATAGAATGTGTTTTTCCCCCGTACAGAGCTGTTGTTTTAATTTGTTTTCTACCCGGTGTTCGTGGAAACCTCAACGCACTCTTCCTTTTGTTGCATCACAGCCACAGTGGGAACTCTTTAACAAGTACATTCAGAAACCCGTTTAGTAGGCACCTTTGCTGCATGTCAGCCTCAGTTTTCTCCCCCGGTTTCCTGTCTCCAACTGTTGAACTATCACATAAAATAACAAGAATTGAAAACATTGCCTGGCTGTGGATAAGTGTCTCTAAGGAAAGGGGGGGAAGAAAAAGCAGGAGGGTGGCAGATCAGTAAAATAACTCACCTGCCATCCTCCTTGCTGCCCAGAAATGTATGTCCTGTTTGAAAAAAAAAAAAAAAAAAATCAGATTTATAACTCTCTAATTTCAAGTCTACAGTAAAAGAATTTTCAAAGTCAAAGCTCGTGTAAGAGTTGCATCACTGTTGCAGCACTGTAGTAGAGTAATACAAATTCTTTATGAAGTTCTGTATGGAAAGATTTTCTGAAGTTGAACTTAAAATTGTGTGGATTTTATCATGAAGTTGCATTAGCAATTATATAATATTTGCATAGGCCCTTTACTCTAGTGTGCAACGTTTCAGACAATAGGCAGTGCTTATCTATCCAATTATAGGTACGACTTAAAGAGTAACGTCCTTAATGTGTTCTCCATTTCTGTCCTCTTTGTTTAGCGTCTGCTGAAGGACAGTGTCCAGCTGCAGGAGCGTTTCGGTCAGCTGCAGGTGAAAGGAGACCTGCTGGACTCTGTGTTCGGTCCTGAGAGGTCAGATGGTCTGCAGGGTGAGCTGAGCGCTGCCATCAAGAACAGAGAGCTTCTGTACACTCAGCTGCTGCAGAGGAAGAGCAGGCTACAGGTACCAACACGTGGTTGGCTGGATTGCGACGGCAGGGGCCAGCCCCATAAACACTTAACATCTGTCACCTACTGACCGAGTGCTGAAGTTAAACCATTGGTCGGCCGGCCAGGTGTAGGAGATTCAGACACTATTCATACTTCATACTCAAGTCACAGCAAGAATGAATGACTCACTGTCGCCTGATCAGATGCAGTAACCATCTCAAAAAACCAAAATATCATGAGATGTTGTGAAATCTGATCCCCACGCAAGAGATGTGAAGAATTGCTGTAGATATGAAAATGTTTGCCTCTGAGACATTTTTTTTTTAACAATGAAATCAGACTTCAGACTGTGATTATGAGTTTCCTAACCTGTTTTTGTGCTGCCGTACAGCGTGAAGTCCGTTTTTTTTTTTTTCCCCAAGGTATCGGTGAACAACAGAAATGCAAATGAACGACAGCATAATTTTAGGCCATCAGACTAGATGCAGGTAGGGCTCTAAAAATAATACCACAACCCCCTCTAGTTTTACAGACATATTCAATTTGTTTTTTGTCATATTAAGTGAGAGCGAGAAGGAAAACACAGACACGAGCTCGTAATTTCACCCTGAAAGCCAGAGCAATCAAATGAAATCTAAAGTTTGAAATAGAGTGGGGAAAAAAAATGTGACAAAGTGGCTTTACTTTAGAAAGCCAGTGGCTCAAACTCCTTGTGCATGCTCTGGTTTCAGCATGCAGTCCACTATGCTGGCTGTATAACGGCACGCTTTTATTTTTCCTTCTCTCAGGGCTTAATCTCAAGGACCAAGGACTTCGGAGACACCTATGACTTGATCCGCTCTAAGCTGGCCCATCTCCGAGACCGACTGGTGGCAGCGGACGGCCTCCAGCCTGACATCCTGGCCAAGAAAAGTCAGTCAGACCAGTTCAGGGTGAGTTAAATCCCAGACCAGACCACTGCCAAAGCCAGTGTTGGCCAAAATGATCGTATTATAATATCATAAGGCCTCAATATAGATCAAGGAGATGAATTCAGATCGAGCGCAAAGATCGGAGTATGACTGCGGTTCGTAAGATTTGTTGTATTCAACCTAGCATAGCACCTGAGGGAACACACTAAAGCTTGATGGCCTGTTTACATAGTTGGATTCATTACCAAGAAAATGAGTGAGTGTGTTTTTTTTTTTTTTTTTTTCATTTACAAGTACATTGCAAATTACAGTCATTTCTCAAAGCATGCCATAGTGTTATGTGTTTCCTTAACCTCAGGCAGCCGGTGGTTTCAGTTCATTTCAGGTTGCACAGCCTTAAAACTTGAGTTAGGTTATCAGTCACTGTGAACACTCTGGCTGCTTTTATTGTTGTCAAAGTGATTGATGTGTTCATTATAAAGGACTGCACTGCATTACCACACTTAACATGGTAGGATCCAGCATCATGAGGTGAGATGTTTTTTAAACGGTCTTGTATGAATTCTTATCCTCATCAGATTTTTACTCAACAAACAAATAAAATGTGAACGTCTGCACCAAAACCACAGTTGTGTGGCTGTTAGCCCTTAGCCTGCACTGTTGCACTGTGTGTCTTCAGGTGATCCGGAAGGACCTGGAGGACTGTGAGGCCCACATCACAGCGCTGGAGACTCTGGTCTCCTCCAGTCGGAGCAACAGGACTCAGTTTGAGAGGCTCTGTCCCGACTGGAAACATCTACACAGTGCAGTCACGGTAAGACGGGGGGGTGACTGAGCACATTTATCTGTTGCTCTTTATTACATAATTACACAAGCAAAAATAAACACCAAGGATTTCAACTGATGTCTCAGGAAAAAAAGGATTCTTTGATTTGAGCCGTCATTGACTGTCTCTGCTGATCCTCGTTCGCAGGTGAAGGTGCGCGAGAGCGAGGAGAGCATTGCAGATCATGAGAGCTTCCACGACAGCCTGCTGAACATAGAGAAGTGGCTGATGATCATGAGGCAGAAGTTGGATTCCTTTCACGCCCCCTCGGGAGAGTGGAGCATCGAGGGGCGCCAGCACGAAGCACAGGTCTGTTTGTGTCAGTCCTTAATGTAATGTAAGGGTTTGCTTTAACATTAGGATGTAGGGGGTTTTGTTACATGACATGCGTTAGTGGAGATTTGTTCCCGTTTAGGAAATATGACAGAAAGGTTGCCAGTTCTTTAAAAAAAAAAAAAAAAAAAAAACTTTCCGAATGACCCTTGATTAGCATCCTTTAAATGTTTTTTTTACAGTTTTAATATCACCTCTTCCAAACAGCCTTAATGAGATGGAGATATAGTCTTTTACATCTGAGGTGGATCAGGTTTTCAGAGGGGGATTTCCTCATCCTCCATCTCCCTGACCCAAAACCCTACATCCTCCTCATCAGCTCATACACATTGCACCGCCAAGTAGGACTCACAGATCACTGCACAGTTTTAACACACATCTAAGTAACTTTAATGCGGACTGGATGTCTGTTTCACCATGATGCATTTGCCATGTTGAGAAAATTTCAGATTTTGAAAACGTACCGTGGAAGGACACCTGAAACTCAACTGGGAAATAGCTGTCGAAACTTGTAACCACATCGAATTTAGCGAGCTGATGCAAGTGCAAGACCACTGGTATGGTGCATTAATCATCTTCCTGTAAGTCATCCAAACATGTCTCCAAATGTAATTTCATCATGATAGAGAGGTGCCATCTTTCCAGTTCTCTCTCTGAAGTCACCATGGATAATTAGGAGCCTTGGGAACATTCTTGTCTTGCTTGTAGTGCGGAGGTCCCGACCTGCAGGTGTCAGGTGTTCATTGTGGACTCATCAAACTCATCAACTCATTCCCCTCTCCCCCCAGCTCTTGATTTAATGTCACTGACATGTTTTGTTCTGTCGCCCAGCTCTGTAAAAGAACTGATGGCAGCTCGCAGCGACCCCAAGCAATGGCCCCCGGTCATGAATTTTAATGGAAATCCCAAGGAGAGTCTTTATAATTACGTTGTTCATTACTACACTGACCTACCTGCCAATCTAATCACCAGCATGAGCCGAGATGCTTCACCTCCGCATTTCATTAACTGTATGACTGACCAGAGGCTCTGCTTGGATTGGATACCAAATACACTCAGCAGTGTGCAGAAAAGTTTCAGAAGTTCAGAGTTTTATGAAATGACTAAAGCTTGACAGAAAAAGTCCCCGTCCACCTTATCCAACAGCAAGTGAACAGTTTGCAAAGCTGCAGTCAATAACCAGTCAATATAGCACTTTTATCCAAAGCCTTTTAACAGTGTGCCTTTCATTCACCCATTCTCTCTCTCTCTCACACACACACACACTCATGGTAGCAAGGTGCTGGCCTAACCATTGAGAGCAATTTGATGTGCAGTGTCTTGCCCAAGGACACTTTGAACCAGCCTTGTGATTAATGGACGACCGCTCTACCTCCTCAACCACAGCCACCCTGTGTACAGTACCACTGACCTGCCAAATGATGGCACAGCTCAATAGCTTTGCTTATTCTGAAAACAAAAATCTATTCACACCTAGCTTAGACGTGTAATGATGTGTAAATGACAGGAAGAATTGTCATTAATCCCAGCTTGGCTCTCATTTTCATAGTTTCGGTATTGAATAATAAAATTGTGAAGCCATCTACTTGTGAAAATCTGGTACTGACCTTGTCTGCTAATGGCTAGTCTTTGGAAACAGATTGTCAGTGGACAAAAGTGTGTACTTCACAGAAGAAGAGCTGTTATCCACAGCAGATGACATACAGTACACTGTCGGCGTGCTGTGACTTATTATTGAAAATGATTCATCATGTTTCACTTTTGAAAAACTACTTGTATAGTGATGCACAGTGACACATTGTATGAAAAGTCTGAAAGTCACTAAAACACGCGAAAGAAAACTTTGTGGGGACTTGTTGACACAAATAAGAAATCATGACTGCTGCATGATTAAAAAAAAAAAAAAAGACTATCTTTGTCCCTGTCCACAGAGAGCACTGGGAGAGTTTCCAGAGAAGGAGCTTCAGCTGCAGCAGATGGAGGTCCAGGGTCAGGGAGTTTTGGAGCGGACGTCAGAGGAGGGGCAGGTCCACATTCTGCGAGACATGAAGCGGCTACGAGAGTCCTGGTTGGCCCTTTACAACATGAGTCTCAATCTTCAAAGGTACTTGAAAAATCAGTACAATGAGGATAAAGGTTTTTTTTTTTTTTTTTTTGTAGTTTGGTAAACTTCGTGTGTGGTGCTGGAAATGAAGACGATCACAAAACTACTCCTAGCTTAGTTTCAGGTTACATGAAAAATGTAATCAGTGAGTGAATGTATTTGAATGCAGTATATTTTCAGAAAACTCTGTAACATGTTATTATCATGTTATGGAGTTTTTGGTGAACAGACCCCATCATGACATCGTAATTTAAAGGAGCAGTCATTTCATGAGCTGTACAGGAAAGTCACAAGTTACTATTGCTGTTGTAGCCGCCCATAAACAGAACAGAACTGACAATAAACTGTCATGACAGGATGAGGTTACTTGGTGTTAACAAACACTTCTCAAACTGAGTGTCTCTTGACAAAACTGATGCTTCTGAGGTCAATAATGAACGTTTGAGCTCAGACACTGGAGTCTTTAGATAAGTGGTTGTGGTACAGAATATTAATGCATGCATAGAAACAAACAACCTCGACTTTAACCCTGCTCAAGGTATTATGTCAGGTGAAAAAAATGGATGGAGGAAAGAAAAAAATAGAGGAATGATTCTCCTGTGTTGTTCAGCAGTCTCTTCATGTGGTTGGGATGGGTTAGACATACAGCACAGCTGATGAAGTGGTGAGTTATGAAAACGCTTAACCTCTCTCTGTCTTTCTCTCTCTCTCTCAGCCTGCTGTACAGCTCCACAGAGCAGACGGAGCCTGGCTTATGCAGGGTTGGAGGCCTGTCTTCTGACAGCACATCCTTAACAACAGAGCTCAGTCTGGGGGAGGAGGACAGCGAGGTCAGGGTAAGAGGCTCCAGGAGCCAGAGAGGCCAACAACAACAACAGCAAGACCAGCCAGTAGAGGTGTATGGAGCCTTGGCTAGCTCTGGACCCAGACAAGGAGGAGGCCTGGAGGGAGAGGCAATGGAGGGCATGATGATGGGGCAGGGTAGATGGATCCAGGGCCATGCTGAAGGTCACTCCATACTGGCTGGACAAGACGATGAATATTTGAGTCCATCAAGGACAGACAAGGACTACTCCTTCAAAGGAGACGAAGTAGATTCCTCTTCATGGAGCATTCGCAGCAGAACAAGCCAGGGTGTTTCCAAAGATACCGTCGGGAATCCTGACAGCTACGAATCAACAGGGGGCGAGAGCATCATCTTGGTCGGAGACAGAGGGGGAGCAGCATTAACCACAAAGGTCAGCTCTGGTGAGGGGGCAAGAATCATTTCTGGAGAGGGCAGTGTGGAGGCAGGGGAAGGCCTGAGCCCAGGAGGAGGAGCGTTCATGCTGTTCAGGAGGGATCCAGCCAAGCAGCCATCACCAACGGTATCTTGCACTGCACTTACATATACCCTATATGCACTCACATAATCGACCACTCAGGGTGCTTTAAACTAGATGCTATTCATCCATTCACACCACACATTAACTCACACTGAGTCAATATGGGGTTCAGTATCTTGCCTGAGGACGCTGCTAAATCAACAACCGTTACAAGGCGGACACCTGCACAAGGGTCCCAGACTTGTAGGGTCCCCAAAATCCACGGCTTCATTTTTTTTGCTTTAAGTAAGTTGCATTCATTCTCACTATACATCACCTTTCTATACGACCAGGGCAATGCAACAGATCTACGCTGGCATTGAACATAAAGGCAGCATCACTCCACGCGCTCCTACTATGAACAGAAAGCAAGATTATAAAGGAAAAATGGGACTCTGTTGTCTGCTTGTCTGTGCAGCCGAGGTCAGCTTTTTTATCTGTCCCAGCACAGTGTCAGTCCAGAATACACAGAGACCACAACGCGGGGAAAATACTGCTCCAGTAATATTAAAACAAGTTCACTCCAGTTTATAGGAGATCTTTTGACAGCAGCCATAGAAGAATCATCAAACTGCCAGGCAACATTTCTGACTTGCAGCCAGATAGGTGATCACTCATCTTATCCACACAGTATCTGCCCAGCTTGAAGTTTATCACTTGTTCTCCATTGCCTCCCAGTTAAAAAGAGTTCTGAGCTTCCCCTTCTTTCCCCCGATGGATGCAACTGTCTAGGCATCAGTCTTGAGATTTTTATTCTGTCGACTTTCCAATTTTAGCTGTAGAGTACTGGTGAGCTTTGAATGGCTGTAATCACCTTCTCACCCATTTTGCACTTGTCTGGCAGAACAATTGGTCTTGAAATGAAACAGCATCGACAGGAAAGCAAAAGAAGCACAGAAATCTGGTGACAAATGATTGCTGTGGATAACATCTCCCACTGATGGATCTGTTAACAGTCCACACATCAGCCAGAAATCCCCCAGATGTCCACACTCAAAAAGAATAACATGAAACGACTGCTGACTGGTTGGCAGTGTTGGCGCGTGCTGTGCTGGAGTCTTCGTTCGTATGAGTTGTCAAAGTGTTTTTTTTTTTTTCTTTTTTTCAGGGGAGTGCGGGACACTACTCATCCAGGTGGAGGGAGTTTGAGGCCTGGCTTTGCAAAGAGAGCGAACTCCTCTCAGGCATCCTCAGCAAACAGGGAGCACCACTCGGTGCCAAAGAACTCAAGATCCGACAGAACACACTCAAAGTGAGTTTGTGTTAATACTTAAACATGCAGGATGTTTTTGTGCGGCTGAGTCTATAGTTGTATCATGACATTGAGGAAGATGTCAACATGGTGCTGCCTTCACCAGCTTTTTGTTAAGTGATAACTATGTCTAAAATTCCAAAAGGCTTGTGGTTGTTAGCTTGGTGAACCAGCAGATGGATCACAGGTTAAATGGACTTAAGGACCCGACTGAAGTTTTTGAATATTTTTGCCCAGTTACGACCAATCACACTGAGCTGCAACACTTGCCAGAGCAAACCCACAGTTTGTTAGATTTCTACGTGTGTTCTCCCCTATAAAGGAGACATGGGTGTCCAGTCATTTCATTGCACCAGTACAATTGACCTGAGGGTTATTGGAGTTTCATTTACTTATGCCTTGCTGCTAGCATAGGTAGCATCCATAAATGCTAGGAGTAGCAGGGACTTATCATGGTTTAAAAATATTTATACTCAGTCATTAGTGGTGTGTAGTCATTTAAACCTCCACAGACATCATTCACCAGTAGTAATGTGTGTTTAGTATCTGTAAAGTCAAACTTTTCCAATGCACTGAAAAGCATAGCTGGCACAGCAGTGAGTGGCATCATTGATTTATTTAAATCCTCAGACATGGGTGCAGAACCTAGAGTAATTGAGTATTTTATACACACTTATGAGCTGTTCCAGGCAGATTCCATTCCGTTTATATTGGGAAAGTGGGGAGTTTTTTTTTTTTGTTTGTTTTTTTTTTTTTTTTAGTCCAAATCTCCATTTCTGACTTTCAGGGCTTGTACTTATACCAGGAATCATTCTGAAAGGGAACCTAGGGCTAAAAACACTATTATGTCAGAGTATGCTGAGTTATTTATGAAGCAGCCCATGCTTAATTACAACAAGGAGAAGGACAACTCCTAGGAGAAAGTGTGGCTTATTTTACAAGCTCATTTTTTCCCTGATGATGCAGGGGGAAAAAAAGAGCATTGCTTTGTATGTGTAGGTTTCCTGTGTATATGCAACACAAACACACACACACAGACAGTGGTGGAAAAAAGTTTTTGGACACCCCATGCAGTTTGTTTTCGTACAGTCACAGCCACAATACTAAACCAATCCTAAAATCAGCCATTAAAAACTTCAAATTGATTAGCTCCATAAAAATACTTAAGAAATTTTGAGTATTGTGGTACCACTGACCCACTAATGAAGATCATCCTTTTTTATTGAAGACAATTTTTGTTAGGGTGTTTTGTGTTTATATAAAGCCAGCACCTTTGAAAGTTCTTCAGATCAAAAATGGCTAAAACAAGGAACTTAACACAAGAAACACGCCTAAAGATAAAGAGTCTCAGCCATGAAGGGTACAGCTGCCGCCAGATAGCCAGAAAGTGCAGATGCAGTCCTTCAGCAGTTGGATACACACTGCAGAAATATAAATAAGAGTGTCTTCAGCAAGAAATACACACACACATACATACATTCATACATAAATACATACATACATATATACATACACAAATATGCCATTTACATAGCAGACTGTATGCAAAGTATCAGCAAGCCTCTCTTATGGCTTCAGACATAAATGTAAATTGTCAAAATGTAAATTAAAGTAGGAACGGTGGTTCCTCAGTGCCTATAAAGCCTGTAATAGTGCCACATCTTCCACATGCCCAGGCACACACTGATAAAGGTGAAAATCCACTGCTCTGAATCACTCTATTCCCTGAGGAACATATAATCTTCTCCTCCGCTGTCCTTTCAACTGCAGCCCCTTGTTAACTTGTTTGCCCTACATGTGGCAGGAAAATCTTTATTCCTATAATGTCACCCAGTCTTGGGAAATGCATTTTAACAGTACAAAAAAAATGATACAAACATTAGATTTTACCTGTTTTAAAAGAGTTGAAATATCAGTCATGTTGATGATATCCAGCCAGGGGAACATTTCAAACTTTAGTCTTTTCTAACCAAGGAGCCTTATTGTTGCTTTTGACAGAATCATAATTTTCTCATGGCTGCATTTGCCCTGTTAACATTGCGAGGCCATGGGTTGATGCAGGGACGACAGTCGAAATGATTTGGTTTTAGTAAAACAGTTTAATAAGCTCTGCAGCTAGAAATCCTCTGGCACAGATGATAATTCATTATCTTGAGTTAGGAAGCACGGTTTTACTCCTAGTCCTGAAAGTATAGGACCAAGTATGTGTCACTCTGAGGAATTAATGGCCAGTAAGATGCTTGATAAATACAGGCGCAGATGTGTTCTCAGTGTTCGGATCATACGCTGCCAAACAAATGTTTTGGTAATTCCAGCAGTGCCATTACTGTGCACACTCAAATGTACCCTGACATGACTAACCAGGCCTGGGCTGCCACCTAGACAGTGTTAGTTATCACTGCATGGTTAAGCAGTGAAAAAAAAAGATTCGTGACCATGTACATGTACTCATGTCCACACACGTGCGCTGGATCACCTACTACTGCAACTTTCATACCGTACTGAAATGAATGTTCATTAGTAGAAGGCTGGAAAACAGTGCATTAACAAGAACTTTAAAACACAAAAGTTCTGCTGTGTGCACATGTAAACTGCAGGTCTTAAAACAACCTACTTAACAGCAGCTTTCAGTGTTGCGGATATGAGGAGGTGAATTTTGTGTGTCAACATGGTACAGTTCCATTTGTACGTACAACCCTCTGCATAAATGTGTGAGTCGTACGCTGAAATCACACTCTAAGTCTTACCATATTTCTGTGCTGTATAAATAAACTTGAACAATTGCTATTACTGTGCAGATGTAAACTAAAGCAACACAAATAGACCTTTTCCACTGCGCGAATCTAAAACTAAACATAGCATGAATCCACTGAAAAATTGAAAATTAAACGAGGAGACAAGATTAGAGAGAAATTAAGCATCACCACAGGCACTGGAGAACAAACTGAAAAAGTGGTGCAATGCATGAACTACACTTCTGACTGAGCGGCATCTGTTGTATGTCCACACATCTGCTTATTCACATCCATAAAATGGTTGGGGTTTTTTATGGCATTTATTCAAAGTGTCCCTAGTCTTTCCTGCAGTGAATGTCTGGACAGATTAACTTTAACAGTGACTGAAGTGAATGTCTCTGGGCATAAACCTGGCTGAAGGTAAGTAAACTGCTGGGGAGTTGAGCAGATTTGTGATTGTTTGTTCAGGGACTAACACTGTTTAAACAGTGCATTCCTTTGACAAACATTAAGCATTTGAGGTTATTAATATTCTGTCTTTTGTCTATGATGTAGTCGGCAAACATGTAACTCTGTAGTGTGAATATACAGCAGCATGTTGCTTAACCTTTCCCTAACGTGATCTGTCAATACTCATTCTTGTTATTATCTTGATGTTGTGTTTTGCCTCTGAAAACTGCTGTGACACTGACCTCTTGTGGTTAAAAGTTTCAGTTTTTGTTGCTAATATTTCTTGTTAAAAAAAAAAAAAAAATGATGAACAAACACCAGGATTTACCTTTCCTTCACCTGAAACACTCTGCTCTGTCCTGGTGCAGGCTCTGAGGGCAGGTGTGGCTGGGGGTCAAGAGCAGTTCCAGCTACTGCTCCAGGAGCGTGAGAGCAGGGAAGCTGGTTCTGGGTCAGCAGAGGATGCGAGTCTGGAGGAACTCCGCTACCGCTGGATGCTCTACAAGTCCAAACTGAAGGACGTGGGAGACCTCAGGGCCCGGACCAATGCTAAGGTGAGAGGAGAGCTCGTCGTCAGCCACTGTAGAGTCAGAACTGGCTGCGTTTCAATTCAGAATTCAAAGGCTGTTGCTTTTTTTCTCCACAAGGTGGCAGTGTAACATCATTTTCTCTCACTGCTTGCACAGTGACAGTTAAGTTACCCTGTCACACATTTAGTGGTTGAAGTGGGTTGGAATGATCCAGAACTGCATTCAAGCACCTTTTGGTTAATAAGTGAATAAATAATAAGAAAAAGAAATGTTGTCCTGTGGACCATTCAAAATTCCATTAAGTTTTTACCAATTTTAAGAGCATAATTCACTAGACTCTGCAACATGGCAGATGCTGAAAAGTCACCTGTCAGTTCAACAGTGTGAACCTGCAGTAATAAATCGTTAGAATTCCAATGTGGTTTGGTTTGTTTAGTATGATTATCCAGTGCACAGGGTTAGTGTGTGTAACGCTCACTGAGAACAAAGTCAACATTCGTGAATTGATCGAAATATTTTTGCCCCTCTGCAGAGAATCCCAACCAAACAGGAGGAGCTGGCCACTACAGCAAAGGTACAAAAGGTAAACACCAAACTATTTAGGATAGAGATTAAGATTACCGTTATTGTTCCCTCTTTGTTTGGGGTTAAAACATGTAAGGATATGAACTTGTTGCAAAACTTTAACGCTCATTGTATTTAAATATACAATTACTTGTTATCTTGTAACAAGTCCTCTAACTAAATATTTTATAGTGTTGTAGTTTTAGTTGTTTTTAGTGTGGTTCTACTCTATTAAAGGAATATTACAGGTTAAAGTTTTCTGCAGAATAAACAAATGTTCAGATCTGTCTTTAAACCTCTGAACCAAGCGCTCCTCAGGACTCCATTTGACACACTGGAATTTCCCAGAGGTCTTTGTGGCTTGTGAAGAGCACAAACACCTGACCTAATCACCCAGGACTCGCATCAAGTCAAGCATTTCAAACCAGCCCCCAAGCCCACCATTCATTTAGTAGGCAGTGTGTGTGTGGGGAACAGATTAAAGCATGCTGACCCCTCAGACACCCCATCTGAAACAGCCCCCCCCCAGTCATTCCTCTTTCTTTACACACTGTCTTTTCAGGCTGATTGTTCTCCTCCTGGCTGGGTTTATCAGCTTTTATCTTCAGGAGAAGGGGTGGCTGATTGTTTTATTCACCAAATGGTTTGTTGAGCCACGGCAGTCTGTTTCTTTTCTAATGCTGCAGAGCATTTAAAAGCTACTTTACCAGAATAACTGAGCAGATGGAAGAACTCGTAATTTAAGGCCTTGTAAATGAACACAATGTTTATTCACGTCTTTGTGCTGAATGTCAGCGCTTGATTGATTTAAAGTGTGGAGAGCAGTGTACATTCTGTCTGCTGTGCTACAGTTGGCCTCTGTGTCTCTGAGCTATCAGACCACACATTTGCCAGTATTCTCACTAATGTCACTCCTAGATCAGAATATTCATCCGTAATAATGACTTCAGTTTTTAATTAGTTAGTCTTATTTTGACAAGAACCAAAATAATAAAAGACATAACACATTTATTTAAAAAAAAAAAAAAAAAAAAAAAAAAGAATTGTGCTGGTGAAAGCGAACGAGTCTGCAGCCATGCTCTGTACAGCACACAAGAGATCTGATGCTGATGTTTACATTGATGTGTAATGTTTGCCATGTTCATCATCTAAGTGTAGCATTTTACAGTGCTAATATTTGCTAAGCTGAAGCTGATGGGAATCAGAGATGGTTCAATTTCCAGTTTTGCTTGTCTGGACCAGTGTAGGAGCTGAAACCAGTTTGATTTCTCAAGTTCCACCAAAATACCAGAGTATTTTTCCTGGCCCTAACTTTTATTTATGATTTTGATGTTTAGACGAAAAAAAGTTAATGTGAAAAGGAATTTGGTCCTATTCCATGGTCCATGAGCCATGTCCGTGGTGAACAGACTAACACTGTCAGAGTACTGCTGCTAAAAAAAAAAAAAAAAAAAAAAAAAAAAAATCCAAAGGGGTCATAAAGGCATCTCCCAAAAATAAATAATATGAAGACAGTGACTTCCAAACAGTGAAGGAAAAAAAATCTAATGATGCACCACGCTGGGTCATGCCTTTTTAATAAGTGGGAAACCTCACCAATTAGTAACAAGACTCTACCAGGACTCACCAGTCCTCGTGTCACCATTTAAAGCATGTGATGAGTCTAAACACACTAATCCTATACATTTGATTAGCCTTACACTAAGTATACATTACACATGTTTACAGAAGTTATTGGATCTTTACATTCTTTACGTTTAGGTTCTCCTTGAGCAACTTAGCAACCACTGGTTGGTACAGATGAGAAATGAACTAGTTAGCAAATGCTGACATCTGTGTAGAATGTTAATAGTACTGAACAGATATTCCACATTAAAAGTCATCAAGCAGGTCAAAAGGCATAAATGCTTCTTTTACTGTGAAATCCCTATAGGGTTGGTGAAGTTTCAGCCAAAAGTACATTACTGTGAATTTACCATGTAGTTCCATCCTCCCTTAATGTTAAGGAACAGCTGTGCACCTGCTTCTTCATACAATTATCCAATCAGCCAATCACGTAGAAGCATTGCAATACGTAACATCCTGCAGATACAGGTCAAGAGCTTCAGTTAATGTTCGCATCAAACATCAGAATGAGGAGATAAATATGATCTCAGTGACTTTGACTGTGCCATGATTGCTGGTGTCAACAGCATGAATCCACGGAGCCAACCTGCCTTGAGTCAACAGTCCAGGCTGGTGGTGGTGGTTTACTGTTCTGGGGAATGTTTTCCAAGCATAATGTAGGCCCATCCTTTATGGCCACAGTTTACCATCTAATGCATCAAAGCAAAAGTTATCTTAAACTGGTTTCATGAACATGACAGTGAACTTCAGCGGCCTCCCCCAGTCTGCAGACCTGAATCCAGTAGAACACCTTTGGGACGTGGTAGAACAGGAGATTGGCAGCTTGAATGAGCAGCTCGTAAGTCTGCAGAAATGATGTGATGAATCACGTCGACATGAAGCAGAATGTCAAAGGAAGGTGTATGTGTCTATCACGTGTATTCACTCGTTCACAGCATGCTGATCCAGAGAAACACATGCATACCTTTGCCCTGTGGGTGTTTGTCATGTGGAGGTATGATTAGCTAGTTTCACTTCCTCTACCATCAGTCATTAACTTTTGTTTACACACTACAAGTCTATCTCCCTCCCTTTCTGTGTGTGTGTGTGTGTGTCTACATTATAGCTGACAGACTAGACCAGAAGTCGATTTGGATTTAAGTTGTGTTCATGTTTCCTTCCTGCTGTTACTGTTTTTCCACCCGCTCAGAGGTACAGCCATCAACTGCAATGATCATGAAAAACTAAAGGAACATTAACAGTCATGTCTTATCACAGCAGCATCTTACGTAACTCGGTAGCAGCTTTCCATCTGTGTTCCTCTGTCGCTGCCATGTGCAGCTCAAAATGCCAAAAGCCAGATTATTACTTAATTAAGCCTCTACTTATATTGTAGGAGCCTTCCTGTTCCAGCACAGAAGTTAAACTAATTATAGTAATGTACTCATAAATCCATTATCAAAGCAGGACGAGGTGGTTTTTGGACAACTAGTACTCTAAAAGTAAGAGTCCTGACATTCTTACAGGTAGATTTTTTTCTTAAAAGAGATAATAAAAGTGAAAAGTAAAATTATTACCCATTCCATCTGTTGTAAATATCAAACACAGTTCATCGTACAGTTTTCCTGTCCCGAGAGATATGATTAGTGCTGCGGAGGGTTTTTTTTTTTTTTTAGATGATCTGGATGAACTGTTGGTTTGTTTACAGCCTGTCTGATTGTCCGGCAGCTCCTGTTTCTTGCCACGTTGCCAACATTTCATAGCGACATTGCTATTTTTTGGGGTACAATGTTGTCTATCGTAGTCAACTACAATTCTCAACAAGTATTTTAGTAAGAAACATCCAACCACAGAGTTTGGGACTTATCGTAATGAGCCATTTCCCACTTGCACATACCGTTCGTGTCAGCTTCCAAGTGGTAATTATGAATGAGGAAATTTAATTTGGCTCTGAATCAGAATTCCCTAAAACCTTTTTAGGGAAACAAACCATCCTATGGCATTATAAAAAAGATATTATTTAGATTCTGTGCCACGGGGCTCTAGTGAATGGCAACACCACATTATTAGCTACATTTCCATCAGTACTACAGTGTGTTGACATGATGAATTTTAGCAAATTCACAACAGTCCAACTCAGAAACTGCTTTAAGTTTTCCCAGTCTGTTGCCTGATGGAGCAGTGTTTGATGCTCAGGGCCTCAGTGAATTTTACCTTTGCAGGCAACTGTTTTGTTTTACTTTAAATCATTTCCAGTGAGGGCTTGGTGCCACAGCGCTCAGAGGGTAAAAAAAAAAAAAAAGAAAAAGAACGTAGGCGGCAAAATCATGATTCACAGAATAACAAGTCTGAGAGAAATGGGAGAGAAAGAGGAGAGTGTAGAGGCCTGAGCTGAACAGTGAGCAGTTTACTGTGGTACATGATGTTCCTGAGTGCGTGGGTGAGCTGCCTCTGCTTTCATCTTGTTACTGCTCAAATGTCCTACACTTGCCAGGCTCTCTCTCACTGACAAGAAAACATGAAACATTTTTTTCCCTGCGTTTTTTCCCGAGGAAATTAACTGTCGCCAAATCATCCCGATTGTTTTCATTCATTCTGAATCTCACAGATATCAAGATTCCCCCCAAAAAATTAAAAAAAAAAGGCATTCCAAAAATTTGGAAGAATTTGTTGGAAAAATCCAGGGGGTTTTGGATGTGGTGTGTTACCGACTAGAGGTGTTTAGCAATGTTATAGGTATCAGAGTTGATGCTAGGTCTTAGTGGGCTCCTTCCTTTTTTATCTTGGGGTGTGCATAAATGTAAGGGGTGGCATCCCCAGAGAACAGGTGGTAATATAGTGGTCGGTCAATGGTTTTGTCCATTTTTCAGTTGTTGTATGCAGTTTATTAGCTTCCTCTTATAGGATGTTATTGCTCTATTACTGAATCTGCACTACATGGCTTAACATGATCATTTCAATTTTTATGAGTGTGTGTTTCTGTGTGTTCCATTGCAGAAGCCCGGGCTGATGCAGCGGGTGTGTCGGCTGGCTCTTCCCCTGTGGCTCCTCCTCCTGGCTCTGCTGCTCCTGGCCTTCCTGCTGCCCCTCATGGACGAAGGCAGCAGCTGCTCGCTCTCCAACAACTTCGCCCGATCCTTCAACATCATGCTCCGCTACGACGGACCTCCGCCCACATGAGATGCCTCCTCATGACGGCTGAGGGATGGACCACGGCTAATGTAGGAAATTGTTAACGGTACTACTTGAGATCCCACATTCCCCCTGCCCTTTGATCGCCATGCATGACCACAGCAGACCACACAACCTTCCGTTCAACCTAAAGGCTGTGCAGCTTCAAACCACGTATCCATCCATGCAACAAATCTAATACTCATTTTAAATATTACAAGTCTGCAACAACTCATATCACTGTCTAACAGTTTTGCAAACGCCGGCAAATCAGTGACATCGTTTTCCTCCTTTGGACTTTTGAGGGAACCAGCAACCTAGAGAAGCATGCACATCTGCAAACATCAGATCCAGCCACCGATGCACTCACTCACTCACACATTCTCGACTAAATCATCAGACCGTCAGTTCTAGTTGAACTCTAGTTGATCATTTTAAGAATTTCCTAAAACTGTATCTGTTTTAGTACCATTTCATCCCTGACAGTCTAAACATGGTAGTCAGCTTAAGTTCTGCTCCTCAAATAACTTGACTTTAAAAATTCACTAGTAGACTCCAAATCCCATCAGCGTTTATAAAAAATGAATTTCATGTTATGACAAGATATTTTTTTCATGTTTTAATTACATCTTCTTTGGAATTATTCAGTTTTAATAAGAAGCTTTTTTTTTTTTTGCTGACAACAACATGTCACTTTAATGAGACATCATCACCTCATTATGACACAGAATTAACAAACCACATTAATAAATAACTTTATCTCATTAGACTAGAAACCTTCCTCCATTCTAATATGATGAGCTGGTGTTTTGTTATAGCTTGAAACATAGACACGGATCCAGTGAGTGGCTGGTTTGCAATGATTTGATTTAGTTTTATCTCATGTTTGGGAAGAGATGCAGAAAAACTATCATTCATTCATTCATCCAAGTTTCTTTTTATAACAGCAGACCAGCTTTTCATCATGTGATGATGAGAAACCTG
This sequence comes from Toxotes chatareus, assembly GCA_016801885.1. Taxonomy (NCBI): domain Eukaryota; kingdom Metazoa; phylum Chordata; class Actinopteri; family Toxotidae; genus Toxotes; species Toxotes chatareus. The sequence goes on from CM028899.1 coordinate 21,655,810, forward strand.
CCTTGTTTTCAGTTTTGTGGCAGGTTTCCCGATGAAGTGATACGTCGTCATAACAAGAAATGTTATGTAACATAACCTATAATATTATTTACATAATGGTGATCATTTGGTATGGCTCATTATAGCACAAAAATATCTTGTTACAACATGAAATCATGATCATGGGAGACTTAGCAGACATCTTGCATACGGCCACAATCAGGCCTAAATTCCATTTGGCAGGGACTAAACATGAAAGTCATCATCGTCCTTTCACTCATATAAAAGTTGACGAGACACAAATCAAAACTTATTTAGTACCACTGGCTCAGAAGGAGAGAAATCTCTGCTTACAAACCTCTATTAATCCTCATCAGTTGACTGGAGTTTATTCTCACCCTGGTGGTCATGTGTGATTTAGATCTATATTTATATACCATACATGACGGTGGGACAGACTCAGTCAGAGTCAATCAGACCATGGATATAAACATAGAATATACACCAGAGGATCCACACCAAAGACCAAAAAAAAAAAAAAACCAGAATCAGCCATGATACTGAAGCTAATGCTGCACTTCCCTTAAACTCAGACTCAGCCTCTAAGCAACTTATGATAGTTGGAATTTCCTGTTCCTGTCCTCCCGTCCCTGCTTTAAGTAGGTAATACACCTCCTCAGCTAGTATCGTACTAATGATATGTAGCAGCATTAAATACGTGGTGTGAAAACAGCTGCAAAGCAAAGCTTTAGACTGTTTAGGACTGTTCCAGTATTTGTTGAACATTTGCAGAATGTACTCCAAAGAACCAAACCCCGCCCTACCCCCCCCCCCAAAAAAAAAACACCTCCAAGATCGGTTGATGGTTTTCATAGAATGTTTGAGAGCACAGACTCGAAAGCTGTTTTGTGTTCTTGTGTTTAAACCTAAGATTTTCAAGCCTTTACCTTTTATAAGGAGGTGTCCGTTATCTTCATACTGTTCATGTTTCAGTACGGTTAAAGCTACTTTCCTTAGTTCCTTCCGTGTACGTCTTTGTAACTGTACAGCCACCTCATGAGAGCTGATACTCTTCTTTACTGAAGGTGCTATTTTGGTTTGAACATAATGATCGGTCTAAAGCACCAGTGAAAACAGTTACAAAGCAACCTTACCATCACCTCTGGCATTTTCTTGGACCACATTGTGCTCTTGTTGCCAATGCCTGAGCTGGAAAACTTGTCTTTTTTGTGCAAACCCAAAATAACTTACAAACTTTTTTTTTTTTTTTTTGGTCCCACATTCTCCCTCTCTTTTCACACCACGCACACACCCAAAAAATACCCCCAAACGCCTCCACACACCACAGTTAGTCTTCCTTTTTTTGGCTCAGGTTTTATATCTATCATTGATTTATCGTAGTTGCCGTGGAAACCGTGGCCAGATCGGGTTAATCTGTTACGTATTCTTATACAACAACAGGCTGTGTTTGCTGCAGCTTCACAAAGTACCACAGCGTGTACTGTGTTAGATCTGGGGCTTTTGATGGGGACTGAAAGACACAGGCGAGGGTTTGAAAGGTGTAACTTGTAACATTTCAGAGTCACAAACCCTTTGCCAAGACATTATAGTAAAACTCCCATTAAAGAAATGAGACCCCGCCTCCAAGATGACAAGATCGCAGCTACGAGACTGTAAAAATTATTTTTTTGCTTTTGTGGGGCAGTGCAGTCAATCACCCTTTAGATTCAGCTGCAGTCTCTACTTTAGAGACGTAAAACATCATTTATTCATATTCATTCAGATTCAGCTCAGTGGTAAACTATGAAACAAAGTGACTCGCTCACAGGTGATATCAGATTTGTTATTTGTTGTCATGGTAACCTCCAAACACGCCTTCTCACGACTCCTGAGTCTTTTGCTTTCTGTTCAGCGGGGCTCATTCGTTTTGACAGCCTGGATCCATCAGTGTGTTGCCGTGAATCTGCTGAAGCCCTCTGACAGGTGTGACAGCATTCTCCAGCCCTGACCTAACTGACAGCCCAAAGCCAAGAGCACATACACATCAGCTTGATCTGGGCCCTACATCGACGTGCTAACCCTGCATTAGCTGGCCCCTGTTAGCCTGGTAGGAAGCGCCATCTAAATTACGTGCATTAGAAGTATGTGTAAAGACTGGAGGAGGCGGTTATGAAGAGGATTGCGACGGTGACGTCGCCAATTCTAATGAAAGCCTCTTCATGACATGAAGACAATCACGTTTACACATTCACACACATTATTACACCAACAGCCCCACTGGTGTGTGTGTGTGTGTGTGTGGCAAAGCGTTACTTATTTTGATGATGTGTAAATATGCTACATTCAGCACCTTTAAAGAAAAGTATACACAACATGTACCACATATTACTGAAGGCAGTTAGACAGTTATCATGGCCTTAAAGCTTTACGTATACCCTCCAGTTAATCAGCCGGACTCGGTGCCATAACCACATGTATTTATTCGGTATGTAGCTTCATAAACCGCTTCCAGCAACTGTACTGTATAACAGTTAAATAACATGTTAAATACAAGGTTTAGTCCCGTCATGCGTGTTGACGTTACGTCGTGTACTGAATGTAATCAGGTTTCAAGACACTCCTGCTTATCGCACTGCTCTACTCTGTCTTGTGTTATGCATGCGTCCCTTTAGAGAAGCCTATGCAATGCCTGGCCAAATCCCACACAATCACTGTATGCGTCCGTTGATACCTTATGCAACATACTGTAGACTAAAAAAAGATCAAATAAAATGACTTGAATCTCCTGAGCACAACTGGTCCTTTAGTACAGAAGGGGATCGGGGCCACATACGAAAAAAAAAAAAAATTGTAGCCAGAATTTTGCCTTTTTTCTCCGTTTTTTTTTTTTTTTACCATGTGGACCTAATCCTCTTCTGTATTTTAGAAAAAGTACGTGTGGCAAACAAAAAGAAGTAGAGCTGTCAGGATTGTTGGATTGTTGATGTACTCTTGTTATGCAAAAAAATGGCACAAATGCCAGTGTCTGCTCTCAGACTGAGGTATTGATTATGAAAAAATGCACAGAGAAAGATTATGTGAGAGGTTTTGTTTTTTTTCTATAAAACAATACAGTTCTATTTTATTATTAAGTTTTAAAACAGAGTAGAAATGCTTCATATTATTTGAGAGCTTGTATTTAACCAATGTCTTTTTTCTTTTTTTTATTCTGATGAAATAAAAATACAATTCAGATCCTTAAATATTATATTATATTGTGTTATTTTTTTTGGTCTGTCTGTCGGTTTATCATTGCCTCCCATTGACCAGTGGTTCCTCTGGTGATGTTATGCTGGTGGAACAGCATTTAGACCATCCTGGGACCAAACATCTCCACTGAAGAGCAGGTTGCAGCTAATATATCAGTCTCATCCCAGTTTACTGAACAAAGCCCCGACTTCCTCTTTGTGTTCTTTGATTTATCCTGTTACTACCTCCTGCTACTACAGTCTACTTTCTCCGGAAACAGCGTTATATTATCAAACTAATCTACATGTTCTGCTTCTGTTTGCATGAGTGTTCTCGTCGAGTGTGTCGCTGAGTGTTTGTGCTTCCACTCCATATGCGTGCGCAGCCTCCTACGCCGTTCTCACCTTGGCCTTCTCAGCCAGGCCCACCGAGCTGTGCCGCAATCTGGAGCTTCCACTCTGCCAAATACATGGAGCACGGAGCCTCTTTCTCCCAAAGAAGCTTCCAGTCCTCATCCATCTGCAGTATTTTCACAGAAAAAGCTAAAACCAAGCCACAGAGGGATTGGATTTACACCCAGCTCATGAAAGCTTTTTTTCAAATTTGTGCTCTAAAACAGCTTTAAACAGTGTCCTCATTGTTACTGAACATGGAAACTTTCCCAGATGATTCCAGCAATGTATGTCCTAATGCAACCTCTGATGTGATCTGATCTGTTGTGTCCTGCCTTGATGAAACTATATCACGTTCCGAGAAACTCAAGACCCCAAAAGCACAACGCATTCAGTCATGGCAGGTAAAGAGTCTTAATTGGAACGTTCAAAACAAGGCAAACAAACCAGGCAGGTAACAGTGCAAACAGGTGGCAGGCAAACAGTCAGGAATAGGAATCAGGCAGATAAACGAGCTGAGATCTGGAGATCTTGACAACGAGCACAAAGACAATCTGACATCTGAGGCCTGAACCGTGAAGCAAGTTCAGCATATCCAGGATATCTTTTGGTTATCTGGCTTTTTTTTTTTTTTTTTTTTTGGACTCTGAGTCGTCCTTCAACAATGCTGCTTTGTCCAACTGAGATATTTCACTAAGATCAGGTCTTTCCTTTCATCAGCAGATCTAGAAAAGGTCCTCTGTGCTTCTGTCTCCTCCAGACTTGACTACTGCAGCACTCTTCGTTATGGTATCGGCAGGAGGAACATCCAAAGACCACAGCTGATACAGAACCCTGTTCCCAGTCTTTGAACACGTTCTAAGAGGACGTCACAGTAGTCCCTGCTGCCTTGCACTGGTTACCTGTGAGTTTTGGAACTGATTTTAAGATTTTACTGCTTGTTTTTAATCTGTGATCTGCCAACTCCTTATGAGCCTGAAAAATCCTCTGGCAGGTTCCTAATAAGGGATCCAAAGTCTAAACTTGTCAGATGATCAGGCCTTTCCTGTCGGGGCCCCTCGGCTGTGGAACTCGTGCTGCTCATGGATCTAAAACAGGTGGTAACTGATGGTATTTGTTGTAATCATTGTTGAATGATTTGAAAGGAGCTTCTGTTCCCTGTAAATTCTTAAAAGACCTCAGTGGTCCCTGGTAAATATAGGACCCCAAAGATCCACTGTAAAGAACTTTTTGAAGGATCCACACGCTCTTCTGCAAGAACCCTGAGACTTCCTCAAAGATCTTTTTGAAAACCTTTTCTAGGACAGCGTCTTTATTCTCAGTCCATTCATCTGCACACAGACATACTGTGTCATGTGCCACATTTTATATTAAACTGTTGCATTACAGTTACTTCTCAGTAAAATAACAGTTGTGTAATATGTCGGCACTGATTCTATTACAACTCAACACAGTGATATGCACAGGCCAAACAAGTGCAGGCTCCACAATTAAAAAAAAAAAAAAAAGGCAAACGTCAGTGTCAGGGGCAACATTCAGTGTTTGAAACAGGCATTCAGGGACAGCAGTGATTATCTGAGCAGACGATAGCGCCGGGCGAGGAGGTGTGATGAGGCTTAGCTCTCGCATTGATTTGTATTGGACAGAAGCCGAGTGAGTGACATTGATTAGTCAGAAAGCTTTCAAAGCCTCGCTGCTGCGGAACAATGCTAGACAGATCTCACAGTGCCGTTATGAAGGATTACAAGAACACTACTGTTGACTCAGTATTTAAAAAAAAAAAAAAAAAATCCTACAGGAAGACAACACTCAAAAAGACACTTCTGGTCCATTTTGAAACCCTCCAATCCTCCCAGCGAGTCCTCCAAATCAAATCAATCATTTGTCCATTCGCTCCAGAGCAACAAATGCAAGTGTTTCTGTAAGACCTTGTTGATCTGACACTCATGTAAAGTGTTTGGTGTGTAGCCCTCTGGGCCAAAACCAGCTCAGGCCACACACACTGTGGGTACGAGCTGAGCTGATGCTGATTTGAAAGTGAATTGCTTGGAGAAATAAGGTCGTCAACAGTATGCAAAAAAATTAGACGGGAGTTAGCGGAGGTCACCACGAAGATTATTTTACACTTCATGATATTTCACAATGCTTCCGAGTTCAGATGTGGACGCTCACTGAAGACACTGAAATGCCTATTGAGACATCACTGTGGTTGGCTGCACGATAACACAAAACTGAATCAACTTTGTGTTTGTGCGGTCAAGTGTTGACTTGCCCTTCCTCTAACTGCATGGAGTCTCAGCACATGGGAAACGGGTGACAATGATGATGACTGTAATGTCTGTGTGTGTGTGTGTGTGTGTGTGTGTGTGTGTGTGTGTGTGTGTGTGTGTGTGTGTGTGTGAGTTCTCTGGCTTCAGCTTTCTGTATCCAGGCAGACACACAACAGATGGACAGGGAGGACACTGTGGTCGCGATAGGGAGGAGAGGAATTTGTATTTGTTATAGTGTGTTGATGTGCATGTGTGAGTGTGTGTGTGGTGGGGATGAGGAAGTGTTTGTGACTGGATGAACCTGTTTCTGTGATTTGGCTGTTTGTTATGGTTTCATTTGTCCTTACTAGGACTTATATTTGAAATGTGCTGGAAAGAAAGATTTTATTGGCTATAATACATAACACAGCTCCACCTACACTGTGTGCAGGTCCTAAAAAAAAAAATACAATCAGTGTTTTACACAGTCAGTGTCCACAGATTCTGTGTCAGAGGGAAGCTTTACAGTGGCTTGAGAAAGTTTTCAGACCCTTTTACTTTTTGCAAACTTTATTTGGTTGTAGATTTAATTGTAAATGGAGAAAATTACAATTTTTTTCCCCGCAGCTTTCTGTTAGGCAGCTGAGGAAAGGCGAAGTAAACTTAAAACTAAATCTCATCCAGGAAAACAGAAGCCTCATTTAGACCTACATTAATATGTGCAATAACACTAATTACTTCAATTCAGCCAATGGTATGTCATGTGGTTTGTTCGTTTTGTCTGGACAGGGATGGGAAATTTCTTTAAAAAAAAAAAAACATTACAAACACCATTTCCAACAACCCATGACTGTCATGGGTCAAACATCACCAGCCACACACACACTTGGGCTGGTTGATTTGTGACCTATGAGAACTGACAGGGAGGGTCAAAAATTACATAGATATGTTTTTGGACAGCAGATACTAAAAAAAAAAAGGACTTTAAATATGAGGCCTCTTGTGGCTTTTTAAGAATTAGAATGTTGTTGTTTATTTAGCTGAGATCACAAAGGTTCATATTCTAATGGCAGGTGGTGCCGTAGATATCTGAAAAGCCGATGAAAGAATATTGAGTTACAGAAGGTATCAAACTTGCAGCTAGTGTGACATGACATCAGGGCTTTGGTTCTGTGCAACATAAGCATTCATTTGGGATCTGATGAGTCCAATATTCACTTTCTTTTTAGCTCTGCTTTGGTCTCCACCAATTCCTGAAAAAACTATCTGGCTCTTTAGCTGCTAAATGCTCCACTGTGCATCGGCTGTGTGCTGTTTGGTGCTGGGAGGACCAAAACAATGAGCCAAAGGAGGCTGAAAAGCTGTGTAGAGTTGAGGGAAACTCCAGAGTTGAGGATAATTATCTGTACGTTTGTTGCTATGAGCAAGCTATTTCATGTTATATTTAATTTCAGCCATTGTTAATATGAGAAATATTTAGTGCAGCTTTAAGTGAATTGTATGGGGGAAATAGGGGCTCCACATTTACAGTATGCCTGGACTCAGACCCAGATATGGTTAAATATAGCCGACCCTGCCATGTGTCATCTCGCTCCTGATTGGCTGAGTGCCCCTTCAGGCAGCATCTGTGCCCTATTAGCCTGTTTTTCAACCAGAGGAAGGACAGTCTCTGGCTTCTGATGGAAATGTCCCCTCTGAAGATGACACCTGTGGAAAAACTGCATCAACGCCTACACGCTGTTAGACATTAATGCAGTTTGAAGACTGAGTCACTGAGCTGAGGGGCAAACAGCACCTCCGCTCTGCTTGACCCCCTCAGATAGAAATAGATATATGCCTGATTACGGTTATAGATGCATAATGTGCAGTCCTCTATGTCTAAATTGTCTGTATGGGACAGAGGGCATCAAGCAGAATAAATCAAACACAGGTCCATGAGGACTTGTCTACACACTGAGCAGATCCGAACCCTGAGAGAAAGAATTTCACAGTTATGGTGCATTTCCTGTTTATGTCTCCACTGCCAGCACTGCCAAATGCTCTGTAATAAATGACATGATGTTCCTGAGAAAAGTGCAGAAATGTTACACTGCTCACTCAGTCCTAGAAGAACGTGATAAGTTGATAAGTTTATACAGAACTGTGATTCAGAAAACCAGCAAGTTACTGTAAATAGGATGTGTGCTCATTAATCAGAGAGTTAACTGGTATCATCGGGGGGAAGTGCTGGTGTGACAGTCTTATGTCGGTTACCTTTGAGCCACAGGAGTAACATATCAGTTTTATAACACTAACAAGGGAGAGGGATCAGTCGTCCCTCTGTTCCCTTCTGTTCACAGAGCTGCCATGTCATGGTCTCTCAAAGGTTTCAGCTCGACTAGGAACTGATGCAGTAAAGAATCAGTCCAACCCATCCAATTTTTTCTGGCCGTGCAATACCTTCTACTATTCAAGTGGTTTCTACCCAAGTAGATTAAAGGCCCATATTCCTGCCACAAGTATTAACAAATGTCTTTAGTTATGACATCATTGTGGATAACCTGTTTCTGTTGCTACAGTTACAGTGTCCGCCACTGGAAACACAGTTGCACATTGAATATTCATTCTCTCGTTTCTGTCAAGCTTTCTGTTTCACCTCTGGCTCACTTGGTTTTATGATAAATGGCAAGGTCCCTTTAATTTGTATTTTAGCAGGATGTCAAATAATGTTTCTTTTTGAATTGTCAATACCAACTCTGCTGATAGCTTTCATAAGGCCCAGGTAGCACTATGTAACCTCAACAATACATGCAAAGTTGTTTTTACTCTGTGGTGCCTGGAAAAACTAAGACCCATCAAACCAACTTGTAGCACATCTTGGCTAAATAAAGAGGTCAAGCAGAATTTAAATGGAAAAAGCACATTTTGGTGGTGTCTTATGGCGTTTTGAAAGGACTACTGCTCAAAAAATCAGTAAAAGAAACCAGCCAGAAACCTGGGTGTAATATTTGAGACCTTTTGTTTGAAAAGAAAGATACGAAAGATGTTGAAGTCTTTTTTTCTCTTGACCTGACCTTGAGAAGGTGGTTCATGCTTTTATGTAATCTCAGTTAGATTAGTATAATTCATTGTGTTCAGGATTAAACCAAGAAACTACTAGCTAGTACAAAACACAGCTGCTGGGATTAAGGGTTTTTTTTGTGTGTGCAGAGGTCCTCTGAGGACTTGTGAGCTGTCCCGATCATGATAGGACCAATCGGTGATACAGCCTTTCTTTTTTCCACCAGATTCATTTGAATGTCACAGCCAAATAGGATCAGAGATTCAAATTCTTTAGCTAGGCTGTAAAGCCATCCTGAAGATATCTCCTTTCAGGACTGGAATCATTTCCCAAATGTGTCACTGAAGTTTATTTTGATTGTGAGAACCGTGAGAATCCGCATTCAGGATGAGAACTTCCTGGTTCCTGCCCAATGTTTTGCAGCTCTGGTTCTTCCTTGTTATTGTGCAGTCTTCCCTCCTTCTGACACACGTAATGAGACTGAAGCCTCTGTACGCGGCTTCCTCTCATCTGTGACAACATTCTCCACTGGCAATTAGAAGATGCACTTTGAGATAAAAGCCACACACACCGACAGGGTCGAGACTAACACAAAGTTATGCGATTACGCACGACACTGAACCACATAAAAATCCACATCTACAACAGCAGTTCGGTAACATGCAGAACCATTTTTATTTAGCCCTGTCACCGCATGAGATAGATACGTGGTGCGCTTATTGTGTGACACTAATTGTGAGAAATGGATTGTTGTTGGTGGAAGTACTGCTGCGTGATTTGATTATTTGTTGAGGGCAGCCGGGTGCAGTGCAACATGCCAGATGGCTTTTAAAACAGATTTACTCCAGATGATATCAGCTGGGGCTGTTTGCTGATTTTAGCTCGCCAAAGATTAGGAATCAACTTCCAGGTTTAAGATGCGTTCACTTCAGAAAGATGATGGTTCTGTCAGCAGGAAGGGGGAAATCACTCTCTGAAATGCGTTTGCCTCTGCTTCTGTATTGTGTGAGCTGGGGTGCACTGACTCCTGCGCTGTTGCACCGGGTTAATGTGGGTCAGCACTCAGATGTACTCCGCTCAGAGAATCTCACTCTCTCTCTCTCTCTCTCATCGGTATTTATTTATAGAAATCTCACTTTGTGTGTGTTTGCTTGTGTGGGTTTCTACACATGCCTGCTTGAAATAAATGATCTAGTCAGTAATACAACACACATTATCTGCTGTTGGATATGTAACTGGACTTTGTGGTACTTAATATTTAACCATTTTTTTCTTAACTTTTCATCAAAAGAATAAATTGTTCTTTGGGAAATACATGCATACACCCCATTTTCCAGGGGTGAGAAGAAAATCAATACCAAACCAATATATGAGTGTTACATATTGGAGTTGGTTGGACTTGGTTGCAATAGTTTAGCATTAAGACTGAAAGCAGAACCATCATCATTTCTGTTTACATACAGATTAAACAAATAAGATACATGTTAATGAGTGAGCTTAGCAGGTGTAACTCTTTGCACAGAGCCAGACAAGACGTCTCCTCCTGTGTCCAGTCTTTATGCTATGCTAAGCTAACCACATCCTGACTCCAGCTCAGCACGTACCTATAAATCAGAATATTATTCTATAAATCAGAAATCCTAATTATCATCACATTACTGTATGCATCACTTTAATGTAGGAACCGGTAGAGGTTGCTTATTTGATATTTTCAGAGAAAGAGGGGCTGAAACAAAATAATGAATAAATAAAGTCTGCTTAATTCAGTGAACATCATGCTGACTATTTGAAGGCGTGATGCCCATATTGCCTTCATTAGGTATTGCTGCCAAAAAATCTGATCTCAGCAATTGGATGTTTTACACCTCTGACATATTATATTTAATATATCAAATTACTGTTCCGTCCTGGCCTACACTGCTTGTATGGGAGAAGCCTTTAACTTGGACTGGATTCTTTATCATCCCTCCAAATAGCTCAAAGCAAAAAAAAAAAAAAAAAAAAAAAAGGAAAAACTGAAAGTGAAAACTTTTTTTTTTTTTTTAGTTCCCTGCCAATCTGCCTACACCCACACCTCTGAAGCCTTGTAGCAAGACTGTAAACTGAAATATGACTGCCTGTCTGAAGTGTAAGCTGTAAACATGCTGCACTAATATGATCCTCATTTCCTGTGTGGAAACAGTGTACAGAGACCAGACACAGTCTTCATTCTGGATTTAATGACTGCAGCACAGAAAGCATCGCAGTTATTCAGCTGCACATTCGCTTTGAAGCCTTGTTCAGCTGCTGTATAAGCAGAAATTAAATAACAAGAAGTACTAAACCAGTGTTCTATAGAAAATAATGACTTGTTTTCACATAATCCAATGTGCATGTGATTAGTAGCTCTTGTTAAACCAGCAAAACACAGAGTACATTTTTTTTTAATCTTGTATAACAAACAAAAAAATTCCTTTGTAATGAAGTCTCTGGAGTTCTTTGATGACCAAAACTATTTTTGGACATGTAGGACCTGACAGCTTATATCTTGAGTAGCATCTGAGATACAGGGACCTGGTGGAACTAGTATGTTTTGGGAGGACTTGCCTGAATAGCAGCACCGCACCTGGCTACAACAAGGTGCAGCGAGCATCAGTTGGGGACGAGGGATGGTTGGAATGTGGCAGCAGGGAGCCTGGACAAGAAGGGAACCAATGGTGCAGAGGACAAACGGACAAGACCGGGAGCTGAAAGTCAACCTGAGAATGCAACTGAAGTTCTTAGAAAGTGCTGCCACAGCTACGCTGAGGCCAGACAAGGTGCTGATCTTGGAACTCAACATTCCCTGGGAGGACCGCATTAGGCAGGCTAACAAGAAGAAGAGGGCAAATTATGCTGAGTTAGTGGAAGAATGCTGAAGCAACAGGGGATGACAAGGTGCAAGCTCACTGGGGTGGGATGTAAAGGGTTTCGCAGGCCAGTCCCTCTGCAGAGCCTACAACATGCTCAGCATCACAGGGGTCTATAGGTCAAAGGTCATCAAGATGGCCACCAGGCAGTTGAAGTTGCCCCCCCCGCGGATTTGCATTGTACACCTCAGTGCTACTGCACATCACACCATGCAGCAACGTGAAAAATAGATCACTAAGCATGAACCTCCCACCTGTTTGTGCCTGTTCTCCCACCTGTGCACCATGCGCACCTCTGCGCTGCGCTGCGCAGCAAATTTTTCACAAAGGCAGGCAAAGGGAATTTCAAGGTCAGGAAAACACCAAAACTGTCAGAGTGAGGCTTGTGCTGGTTGTTCTGCCTCTACAGAAATAGGGCCCCTTGATGCTCTGCTGAGTATTTGGGGCAGTGAGAAGGTGCATGAGGGATTGAATCAAAATAAACCACAGTGTGTGTGTATGTGTGTGCGTGTCTGTGTTCATGGCTTAGAAGGAACATGTCACCCAGTGAGCCATCTCCATGACAACTGAGTAGACCCCCATCCACGAGACGCCACTAACACTTCAGAAAAAGGTTAGTAAAAGGACCTCAACTTAAGATGTTTTCTTTGTTTTTGTCAAACGACTGTTTCTAAGGTCAAGAACTGATTTTCACTCTCTACTGCACTAATATGGGACATGTTCATGTTAATGTATATTTCGTTCATTCAACTCAAGTTACACATGGGTGTAAGCAGAAGACGACCTGGGTCGGCAGCATGGATGGAGCTTGTACCTCGGTACGTCACCTACCAGTGATGTGCCAAGGACAAGACCCCATGACCACCAGGGGCCCCATATGAGCACACTACAAGGTCCTTTTCAGCCACTGAAATATATATTTAGCTATCTTACTCTCCACTGAACATGTTTACAGGTTCATTCATTTTCTTTGAAAGATTTTGACCTAATTATGATCAAGTTTATTTTTAGATCTGTGGTTGAAAAAGCTCCATATGCTGTGCACGGGGAGTGACATGAAGGGGATCCAGCAGCTGATTTTTTTTTTTTTTTTTTTGTATTGTTCAGCTGTAAGTACCAACAGTTGGCACTGACTGTCTGATCAGATCTGGAATGTGGTTTAGGCTGCTTATTCTTTGATTAGATAGTTAATGATCTAAATCACATTTTGACAGCTTTAGATTGTATTTTATTTATTTTATTTATACAACCTAAACAACAATATGCTGTAGGTTGCTTGTCCCTACCCTTCCCTCTATAGGAGCGTACCAGCAGCAGGTAGTACAGGAGCCACGACTTGTTCAGGTTTAGGGCCCAAAAAGTACTGGGCTAGATTTAGAAAAAGATCATGGTTTGGGTTAAAATAAGACCTTCCTTAAGGTTAAACAGCCTTCACAGACTTCCTCCCAGTGCAGTGTTTGAGGTAGTTGGATATACTACATCACCTGACTTTTTTTTTTTTTTTTCCAATGTTTGAGAACTTTGACTTCTTTAGCTAAGGCCAAAAAAACAAAACAGAGAAATTTACATCAAATTTTACATCATGTTTATTTTTAGTTTATGTTTAGTTTTTTTAGTTTATGTTTAGTTTTAGATGTGCGCAAATAGGATGATCCAACTAATAAAGATTTCAGAAAACGGGGTAATTCTATCTTTGACTTGGTGGTGTGTTACCATTTCTGATGTTTACTGGTGTTGTCAGTAGTGTGTGTGTGTGTGTGTGTGTGTGTGTGTGTGTGTGTGTGTGTGAGAGACAGAGAGAGAGAGAGAGGGGGGAAGAGAAGTGGGCGGGCACTGGGATCAGCTCCATCCCACCTCGGAAATACCAACCAGGTACTGCAGCTCCTTCCTCCCCAGCTCTCCTTCTACTCTCTCCGGGGTTGTGTGTGTGTGTGTGTGTGTGTGAGTCACGGAGCTCCATCGCTGCTGCCGTTCCGCTCTGACGGGAGGAAGAAAAATAAACAAAAACCCGCAGCAGTAAACACCAGCGATGTCCGTCCAGTAACTGAAGCTCCCCCCGTCCTCCCCCAGTTCTCACCCTGAGTGTCCCGGCTTGCATGGCCCCCGCTCGGCCGCCCGGACAATAGACCAGCCCGCCTGCCCGCTGCAGCAGCAGCAGCAGCAGCAGCAGCTTCTCCTCGTCCTCTCGCAGCCAGGGGAGCTCTCTGAGTGTCCCTGCCCAGGATCCTTGCAGCATTCTCCCGCGGCTCCAGATGGCCGGACACGAGTGGGAAGACTGGTTCGAGCGGGAGGAATTTATCGGACAGATCAGCGACATCCGAGTGCAGAACCTGCAAGGTGGGTGCATCCCGCGACTACTTGTAGTGCTATTACCACTGTTTAATAACACGGCTTGCCGTGGGAGCTCGCCGTGGCCTGGCCACGCATGCACAACTTAACTGCAAACTGTTGTGTTGTTTCTACGAGTGATTTTCCACAGTCTCTCCTCTCTTTTTCCGGATTTCTTGGGAACTTTTTGCTAAAGACTTTTGCAGCTCACAGAGTCTCAAACATTTCAAAGCAAAGCTCCGCATTTTTTTTTTTTTTTTTTTTTTTTTACCACAGAGCTCCACATCAGGGTCTGTGCTCGGGGAGTCATTCTTGAAGTGCACATTGTTTGTGAGGAGCAGTAAACAGTGTCTTTGGCCCCTGGAAGGAGCTCTGCGCTGCAGTGCTGCTTAAAAACAGGAGACCAAAGTTAAACTGGAAGCACCACTACAAGATGACAAACTTTGTGCACAACGCATTCTTTGTAGAGCTAAAAAAAATAAATAAAAATGAATCAGTTAATTGATTATAGAGGACGGACAGAAAATAATTAGAGAGTAAACCTTTAGGTTTGATTTAAGACACTCTCTGGTCCCACCTTCTACAGTTTTTGTTGTGGCAGCAAGCTGAATATCTTCAGACTCAGCTGAAGCTTATAAAGTTGCTGTCAGTCATGCAGCTCTTCTGTTAGATTCAGGGATAATCCAGGGAATCATAAAGCTCTTCAGTGATTGTATTGGATGGTGTATCACTATGAGTCAGGGTTAAGCTTTTAAAGGCATGATTCAGAATCTGTTTTTTTTTTTTTTTTTAAACTCAGGATATGTTATCAGAGGTGCCTGTCTGATGGTCAGGTGGTGTCTGAAGGTCTGAGGTCTGCGTCCAACAAATTCTGTGACTTTATGAAATCAACAGTACAACTTTCATGCACACTTTATGCAGTGACTGGCCTGTTAGCTGAAGTTAGCAATTAAATTCTTCTCTTTCAAACTCTCCTTTTTTCTCTAATATTGTAAATTTCCTATTTCCTTGGGTGGCATAGTGGTATAGTGGTTAGCAGTGTTAGCACCGGCGCCTCACAGCAAGAGGGTTCAGTGTTTGAATCCACCGACTGCTGCTTTTCATGTGCTCCCCACTGTGTGGGTTCTCTCCAGGTTCTCTGGCTTCCTTCCACAGTCCAAGGGTTAATTGGTGACTCTAAATTGTCCATATTGTGAATGTGAGTGTGAGTGGTTGTTTGTCTCTATACTTCAGCCCTGTGAAAGACTGGTGGATGGACTATTTCTATCACTTTTCATGTGAACAGATGCAAGTGCAACATAATGGATGTATTCCAGGAGAGACTGTCTGGACATGTGAGGGGTTATCCCTGTGTTTAAAGTATTATGTGGTATCCCATCTTTGTATAATGGCTGACTTTTCATCCTTCTTTTTGGAGCTAGAACGATAAATCAGGCACTGCTATATCATTTGTCCACCAGAGGGCACTGACATTAGATTTTTTTTTTTTTTCGCAACATAGCTACGAGTTAAAAAAGACAAATAAATCTCAGGGTTCCATATCAAGATTGTTGTTTATGTTTAAAAAAACTACTATTGGTTGGCTTATCATTTTCAGATTATTTTAACTGCTGAGTATACCGGCCTTTAGTGCGTATAACCTCCATAGTTACTGGAGCTAGATGTATTTGCTAAAAGCTCATAATGGAATACTTTTACATTCTTTCTTTTACATTCCTCTTCCATAAAGTTGAGGGCTCACAAGAGACAGTTAGCATATGAAGGTCAAAATCTAAGCAGCAGAGGCTGAGATGTTCTGACTGTTAGTCCCTCGTATTGGTCAGACTCTCTACATAATGCATCCATCTTTTGTTAGTACATCCCTTCAACATAAATACTGTGTTGGTGAATATTTAATATGGATGGCAGAACACAAACACTGGGTCAGACATCAGTATTGACTTTAAAATATCAATGGTTGTGAACCTCGTTTAAATGGATTCTTTCCAAAAGGGAACCCAGGGTTAGGGTTAGGGTTTGGGGGGGTTTGGTAACTAGCTTGTAGGTGGTGATCAGTGTTGTGGCTGTGTTATATTCAGATACAGCTTCTGCTCCTGTGGGTGTTGAAATTGTTCTTTGTTGAGTTGGACGTGTCTGGAAAACCTCCAATGGAAGGTGCCCAGGAGGTGTCACCTCAGATGCCTGAACCACCTGGACTGGCTCCTTTTGTCGCACATTTGCAGACTGTGCTTGAACACAACCATATTAGCCAGCATTTAACTAATTAGCAACAAGTTGAAGCTATAACCCAGAATATCCCAATGTACCAATAACAGGGCCTTTAATTGGTTTGGTGTTATTGCATATTGACAACTCTCCGCTCCTGCTTTTTGAACTGGAGTGAACCTGTAAATCATGTGGGAATATCTAATGTAGCGTAAGTGCTGCCAGTTTGCCAAACAGGACTTTACGAAGATTAGAGGAGCGGGACGAACAATAATTGCTCTTTAAAGTGGAAGTAATTGATTTAATGAGTGTGGTGAGAAAGAAAGCTTTGTTCAGCTCTAAGCCACTTCATCCCAAGGCCCAGAACAGGCAAGAATAGACATAACGTGATGTATTCAGTCCATCACTTCATATTATGTGCTGTTGCCAAAGAATACAAGAAGAATGGTGTAATAACATTCGAAGATTACCTACTAAATACAAGGCCTGCTTGATGGAGACCAAGATAACACTCACCCCTGTCCATGGAAACCAAACATAGTTATTTATGATGGTCCTGTCTTTGCAGACTGCAAAGTCAGGCATGTTTGTTTTTTTTGTGTCTTGAGCAACTCTATTTTATCTCTATCTTAGACTCCAAAATCTAAGATTGCACTCATTGTGAGTCACATGTGTGTGAGTTGCCTTGGAAAAACAACAATCGAGACAAGACAAAAAAGATAAAAATGTATTGTCATACCCGACTGATGAAGAGCTTTATCTAAAGGTTTGATCTATTCAACAGCCAAAAACACTCTCTTGGTTGTTGAATTGTTCTTTCTACAATTCAGATCAAAGGTTGTTCTGAAAGTTTGCTCCCACGAATGTCTTGCACTTGCAGGTTGCTTTGCTTTCCCCTTCTGTCCCTGGTTTGTCCCAAACCAGCTCCATGTGGTTTTAAGTCTGGACCTGGTGTTGGTTTTAACATCATGTGAAGCCAAGGTCTAGTTTCTTTACGTAGGATGAACCCCTGACCAACCTGCCTTCCTGTTTTACTGGTTTTGTCAAAAAAGGCAATGGGAGCTACAGTGTGTTAAGCGCCTAAGAATGCGCTAATCATACAAGAGCAGCCCCAAAACCTGTGCTGCCTTTTGCAGGTTCTCTGTACACGCTAGCTGCGTGAGGGTTTTCAGCTCTGCGCATTCCTCCTTGGCACTAAACTGAGCTTTTCCTGTGAATTTGCGCTTCATCCAGCCTCTTGAAAAGATTCAGAAGTTCAGTGCTTTTGTTCGTATTCTCTGCAACACTCAGTAGATGAGCCCGAGCCATCTGATGATTGGATGCGATTCTCTGCATGAAAGCTGGAAGAGCAGCTAGTGCTTTAAAACAATGGCCTGGAGGGCTGTTACATAACACACGATGAGAAAAGGAAAGAGGGAGAGCGGTTCCCTCTGCATTACAGCGCTGGAGTCCCTGAACATTCCCACATCCCACATCCCACACAGCTCTCTCTCTCTCTCTCTCTCTCTGTCACACACACACACACTCCATACCCACACATATACACAACCACACGCATCCGCCCACCTCTTCGGGATGCAGGTTTCTCTCTGAGTGCAGTTAACATAACTGGTGTGAGCTCAAGCACTGCCCTGGTACATTCTGCTTGTTCAAATAGCAGAAGATCAGTTTGAGAGATGTGGATGTTTACCAGGCAGAAGTATTCAGTTCAGAGAAGAAAGATGCTATCACGTTGCATTATGGGAAACGTAGGGTCCAGTTTTTTTTTTCTTTTTAGACCTTGTTCCAAACGACTTAGTAAAAGTCAGCATCTTTTCTTCCACTGCTTTGATTTTGATCCTTTTTTTTTTTTTATCTGCCCCCCCTCCCAAAAAAAAAACTTTATGGAAGTGGGAAGTGCTCTACCAACACTTGCGTGTCTCTTTAAATTGGACAAACCTGGAAACAGAGGAAGAAAACATGGGGGGGAAAAAAATGAAAATTTGGAAAGAAGTGAAACTGACCAAAATAGAACTTGAAAGATTACAGGACTTGATTGTGTTTTGGCCAGTTACTAAGCTACAGCTTCTCCCACTTGTTTGAGGAGTAAAGTAATGTTTGTCTTAAGGCTGACGAAGACAGCGCCAACACAAAGTTTCTATTCAAAGAACACTCTGCCCCCAACATGAGGCAAAGCTCCTTTAATCTTTGGAAAACAGTGTCAGGTGTTCATTTTTGATAACAGAATGGACTCATAGAGTACTGTCCTGCACTTGACCCTTTTGCTTCAGATGGCTCTAGTGAACATAGTGCACATAATCTATAATTATGTGCAGTTAAAAATTCTGTAAATTATACTAGAGAGTCCTTTTCCTCACACTATCCGTGTCCTTTAAATTCTGTTTGGCAACAGAATTTATGCCTTTTACTCAAAGTGACTTCTGTCTAACTGCTGTACCTTAAAGGCCTGATTGGTGTAGGGTGGCTGAGGTGTAGGTAGGGATGGAAATTGAGAACCGGCTCCAAATCGTCCAAACCACTGGACCTCGTTTTGTTGATGCTTGCATGTTGTTCTGACAGTTGTGTATTGTAAAACAAACTCATGCATCTTCACTGCTTGAAACTTGCAACAAGGAGTCATAGAAAAGAGAAAGAAACGGTCCTAAGTTTGGCTTCATTTCACAAAGAAAGACAACAGCAGTGCTCATTGTGATGTCTGTAAAATGGTCATTCCAAAGTAGTTTGGAAACACCTGCATTATTTATCCATTTAAAATTAGATCTTCAACGCAATGTGTGCGAAACGTGAAAGGGTGTGTGCATCGTGACCCCACCCACCCATCGAGATTCGTTATTGTCCATTCTAGAATTACAAGTTCACGCTTTCGCAACAGAAACCATCAAACTCCTCTGCTGTTTCTGAACACAGCCCGATAAATTTTGTTCACTGAATCATTTTTGCAGTATTCAGGTCAGGTGACGCAACATGGCTGCGTCAGTGTGTTCAGCCGGAGATGTGCTTGTCTGAAAGGGAATTTCATCATAACATTGGATCAGAGTCATCGTTAAAAGATGGACACATGAGGTTATCTCCTTCAGGACGTAAAAATGAAGAGGAAAACTGAAACACATTCACGAAACGTAGCTAAAAAAAAAAAAAGTGTGCTATAGGGGAAAAGTTCCCTCCATTGTTTGTAAATGGATCTCAGAAAAATGTTGTCAGGTATCTGCCAAGGAGTCACCTGAGATGAACCAAGTCTTTATTCCACAAAGGATAAAGTTAAACAGGATGCCACTATATTGTCTTAGGAAGAAGTAAAGTGGATCATCAGTAAAACACAAAACAAGGGATTACCCCCCCCCCACAATGTCATTGTCATATGCAAACTGTCAGTGTGTACGTGTCCAGTCCTGCACAGTATCTGTATCTATTCTGTGAGGCAGGAACATGTGTAAAGGATTCCCCCATAAACCACAGAGCTGAACAGCAAACTACAGGGTGTCAAGAAGAGTTCAGACAAAGCCAAACACTGAGGCTTCTCCCACGGCCGCTCTGTTGACTCTCCGCTGTCTGAGACTGTCTGCAAACAGCAGCGACAGCACAGTCTCCGCTGCTCGCTATGGTCTTGAATGCGCGCCCAGTCCCCCTAACATCCAGGAGCAGGGTGGATAGCACAGAGCCTCAGTCTTCACAAACTTGCTGCTGTGAGTTTTCTGGAGGTCAGAGAGGGTGGTGACAACAAAGGTCCCTTCTCTTTCGTTTGATCCCCTCATTCTTTCTGATTGTCCTCTTCCACGCTGAGAGTTGTTTTGTGCAGCAAAGCTTTTATAATCTGTTTCAGACTAAAAGCTTATTTACTGCGAAACAAACAAACCATCAGGCTGATATTCACTGAGTGACAGCAGAATGAGGCAGCAAACTGCAAATAAGACATCACTGCTAACCGCATATGAATGACTGAATAAAGCTGATTTCATGGCAATTTATGGATTTCCGCGTAAAACTGTCAAAGCATGAAGTCAACCGCAGAGCTCCAGACTAACCTTTTTCCACCGGTGCTTCCCTGCACCGCTTAAATCGACATCCAATGCAACACATTCATATTTTTTCCATCTGAACTACATTACTGATGAATGCTTTGGGAATAAATTAACAGAAATGAAGTAGTGCTTTACTTCATGAGTGCATCTGTCTCCCGCATGATTTTCTACTTCATGCCATGGTTGTGCATTACAAATATTTCAATGTTTAAGGCTTGTGGTGGAGTCAGCAAATTTAGTTTTCGCCTGCTGATTCCTTTTCTGAACGGTCCTCATTGGAAATTTGGGACTGTAGAGGCACAGGAGGGTCTGAAGGATGTTTGAAAAATGAATCCATGGTTTGTTTCAAAGCAGTCCACCGGGGCCTCTGGCATAATTTTCCTGATGATATAATGGTCATGTTGGGCACTGATGATGATCTGTTTGTTATGAATTATGATTAGGTAACATACCCGTTACATCATCACTTAGAAATAATGCTACCACCCTCACCTGTTTAAACCAGTTAAAGAAAAAGAGTGGTCATTTCTAAACAGGTTTCATGGCTACAGAGTTGTACAGAACAGGCTACCTCCACAGATGGTTTTATGCAAAGAAGTGCTGCAGCAGTGAGCACAGAGGAGTTTTTTTTCAGTTTCAGACTTTGCATGTAATATTCATTTGCTTAGACAAAGTAGCTGCAGCTCCTCTGTGGGGCTTGTTTTTGTGAGACAGACGTCGTGTCAGCCTCAGCTCCAGCTCACTAACCGGCAGAGGATTGTCATAAGTCAAATACAGTTTTTAATTCAATATTCAGTTTTGATGTCAGATTTCTCACCTTCTGTTCCATAGAACTTAAATTCGTACAGTTCTTTTGCTTTATGATCAAATATCTGCCAAACATGACATTCCCATGCTGTGCTCTGGTCACTTCAAATTAGCAATTGGCAGCTCTGTTGTATACTTTAGAAAACATTCAGACTGTATTCTGATTTTTACAACAGCCTCACTCCACTCGCTGTGAGTGATGCACTGAAACTGAAGCGTGAGATATAAACTGTTTCTCAGCGTAGGTGTGTTAAAGTGTGGGCTGATAGGCCACATGATGAACAAGTAGATGATGAATAAGCACCTGGTTTCTGCGGAGGAGGTGATGAGAGCTCGGTGGTGTCACCCGACTGGAGGGGGGGGCTATGCTACAGAGATTGTGTTGAAAGGTATCATCCTCATCCAGAAACTCGCTCTTACAAAGGATCTTCACTTCAAGACACAAAGATATCGGTTCAGCCTCAGTCTCACAGCGACTGGCTGGTTGAATGACTGATTTTAATGTGAACGCTGACACATTCATGAGATCACTGCGTTTCTCAAATGTACACCAAGGAGACAGAGGCCAGTATTCTGCTGGTAAACTGCCTCTAAAATAATCCAAAGCAGGGAGCACATCTGTCAAATTACATAACTTTGACAAACGACCCTCACCTGCTTTCATCTGAGTTCCACGGCGGCTGTGTTTCATTTATGTCATAGTGGCTAATTGATTGCAGAGGACAGCAATGTAGGACACTGTATATTATGGAACATACGCCGACTTCACACCTAAGTTATCTTTCAACGTCAGGGAGAGCTGAGCAGAACTGGAGAAGACCCAAATCAAATACTGTGCAACACCTGAACTGACAGGAACGCTTACAATGCTAATCCTGCTGTTAACAGTAGCTAGCTACAGAACACACACACACACACTTATATATATATGATGTGTTTTGGACACAGGTCCTCACTAACATGAAGGAGAGGGGAAAGATAGTTGCAACAGGTTCATTATGGTCACCTAGGAGCAGGAGCAGATTCCTGATGTCAGTGCCAAATTTCCTGTTTTATCCAAAATAAAATAAATTAAAATAACTTTTTGAAAGCACTGTGTGCAAAGAGTCAAGTCTTGGATTGATTGGGTTTTTTTTTTTTTTTTGTCTGTTGTTGCCCAATTGTGGAGTCAGACATAAATTCCTCAGTGCGGCTTTAGCTCACTCCTGCTGTTCTTTACCAAGCAATTACCTGTAAACCCATTGCAGGGTAAGTGCTCAGAAAGAAGTCGGAAAAGTACTCCCTTTATAAAAACCCCCCTCTAAAAATACCTCTGGCTCTTTTTAAAAGGTCACTGGTTATATTGTGAGGTAAACCTCCACCGGTGGGTGACGTAAGCCTGGGTTAGCTCACTCTTTGTCTTCGGTGTGTGATTGGTCTGGAAAGGCTGTTGTTTTTTTTTTTTTTATGAGCTGCACTGCTGGACCAGAGAAATAACCCAGCATTTAACACACCCTGAAGGAGCTGCTTTCAAAGGGTTAACGTCAGTGATGACAGAGAGCCGCGTGCTTCACCGCACACAGTGTCTCTAAGAGACAAGCTCTCAGGTTGACCTGTGGCCCCCGGGGGGGGGGGGATGGTGTTCACTGAGCAGGTATACGTGCTACAGAAAATACACACACACACACACACACCCACCAGGGATTGCTTTTCAATTTTCCAGTGATTCGACTTGAGCTGCTGTAGCTCTATCTCCTGATGTTTCACTCTGTTTTCCCTTTGCAGTCAAAACTGGTTTTAGGCCCTTATTTCCTATGTGAGCAGAAAAAGCTCAGTTTACCTTTAAGCACTTGGAGCAAAAACACATTTATTTATTTATTTATTTATTTATTTATTGCTCTTTGGTCACTAACTAAAGTATCTTCAGGGTGTTGTGTGAGCTTATCAGTTAAATCGTATCCAGGAGTCTTCTTTTAGAAGCTGCTGGTTTGTCTAATCTGCTGGAATGCGGAAGATGTTTGACATGATACCAGCCAATGGATCTGATTTCAGTCAGTTAAACTGTTCAGACAGGAGCTTTCTCAAGGGCAGTCTCTCTGATGTGATCTGGGGGATCAGAAACCCATTATAACTCTGTGTCGTCTGTTAAGTATGCCATGTCTGCAGCCAGGCAGGAGGAGCTCAAGAGAGAGAAATCTGTCAAGGTTATGTCAGCCTTCTGAGGATACAGTCACACCTCAGGTACGGCTATTGATTGTAGCACCTGTAGATCGCTTGATTACCTTATAGCCTCATGTGGATTAACCACTGACAGATCTTGGAGTCAGAAACCCAAATATTGGCAAAATTGGTGGTGTCCTGGAACAGAGGAGAGACCCACCTGGAATGACTAATATGTTCTCAGGCACTAATTGGAATTAGTATATTTTCAGTCAGTAGTGGTATTTATTTATATATATATATATATATATATATATATATATATATATATTAGTGGTGGAGTAGTAGTGGAGAGGATAAAACCGTTTTTATTGGACACACTGGACACAAACAGCATCTAGATCTTGAACGTCTGAGTGGGCGTTTCCAATGGCGTCCGGTGAGTCACAGCGCTGAGAGCTGGTGTTGCTAGGAGACGTGCTGTCAGCTTACGTGGTGCACTGACTAGAACATCCTACTGTACATGATACGAACAAGGCGTTTTTGTCCCCTTCATCAGTCATTAGAGATTAAAGGCGCCTGTACCTTGACGACACTAAACATTTTGGATGGCCCATCATGCGGTTCAGATTGTGTTCCACTCAGAAAGTGAACATTAGTTATCCTAGCTTGCTAATGTTAGCAGCGATTGCTAGACATTTCTTTTCCTTTCGTGTTATTTCAACTTGCTGCTGAGTCACTGGCAGCTGCTGTATACTCAGTCCTACTTGGTTTGTCCTGAGAGTGTTTGGAGCCATGGTGTACCAATCCAACCTCAGTACTGATGCTGTCAGTGGCTACCCAAAATGTTGCCATCTCAGCAAACACTAATGTTATCACTGCAGAAACATAAATACAATGAAATACTGTTACTTTATTGCAGTATTTCATGTGTTTATTAATATTAGCATCAGCCCATAAATCACCACATTTTTGGGGTAGGCATGACCGTCCTTCCACCCTGATCTTCTGGGTTCTACATGGACATCCTTGCTCTATACAATCTGACTTCCTCCTTTGCTCCCATCATAATTAGTCCAGTTGCTATAGGTTGCCCTTCAAGAAAACGTAACTATGGGTGGTGTCACCCAGTCGCTCAGCTCTGTACATGTTTTGTGTGAAACAAAACTGAAGCATTATGTATTCTGATGAAGTGTCAGGACACCCACACTAATGGACTGCATTGAAGCGCTACAGTATTATCTCATCAACCCTACTCTGAGATTGCTCTGCTGTAACAGAAGCTTCTACCTAATGTTGAACTCTTAGCTTATTTGTATAAAACTCTTTTGCCCTTGTGGTGGTGGGTTCGAATCCACTGGCCAGGACTTTTCTGTGTGGAGTTTGCCTGTTCCCCCGGGCCTTCCCCCGTACCCTCCTCCAAAGACATGCAGATTAGGGGTTGTTTGGTTGTTTGTCTCTATATGTCAAACCTGTGATAGACTGGTGACCTGTTGAGAGTGTACCCTACCTCTCGCCCAAAGTCGGATTGGCTCAGACCCCCCCATCCCTGTGACCGTTAAGAGGATAGGCGGTATAAAAAATGGATGAATCATTCATGCTCAAAGAAGCACTTAGTCTTTACATTTCTAATTTACGTATTTATTGTCCTGCTCGAGGACACTTGAACAGATTTTGTTGTGCTGCCTCTCATCCCTTTAAACACTTTTAAAATGGTGATGGAGAAAACAAGACCCATTCTGCATTTCAGTGGTGGACAGTGGGCTAAAGGAGGCAGCGTGCGCTCCAGGGGCAATGACACAAGGACAAGCACTTGCCTCCGGCCATTGACCGGTGATTACACAAACATGCTGAACAGATCACAGGGAGAGATCATGTTTCTGTTGTGCAACTATAAAGATGATGATTCAGGGGAAGAAAGATTGTGATTACTCTGCAGTATCCTGTCTGAGCTGAAGAATCATCTTTCTTTCTCTGAGGCTGATATGGACTGGTCCAGCTCCATCCCCCCTCCAGAGCATTCTTACAGCACGCTTCTCAAGTGTCCAGACTGAAAGAGTCCAAAGTTGTGCAAGAAACACAAGGGGCTGTGTTGATCCTGCAGCGTTGTCTAAGGTGTCATAAGACGATGAAGTAAGATCCGGAAAGTCCAGTCTGACTAATGGGTTATTTAAGTCCCAACTCACCCAGAATTCAGAACTTTGTTCATGTCATGGATATTCCTGAGAAAAAAATCACACAAAAACGTGTAGTAAATTCATGGAACCTTGCAAAAATTCTGTTGCTCTACTCTATACTATCATCTCATGATACCCTTAAACAACACGCTCACAACAATGCAGACGTGTGTGGCTTTATGTTTCTGGGACAAGGTTCCATGGATTTACTAGAAGTTTTAACTTGAACTGGGAGGTCCTAGGTGAGTTTGTATAGAATGGCGCTAACAGATCCATGACTTTGAGAAGTCCCCAGAATTATAACAGGATTTTACAGCTCTGCAACTTATCACAGTGCCAAACATTTGATTCATTTGATTGTAATCCAGGAGAGTGGATGTGCAGAAACCCTGTCTCCTTAAAAAAAAAAACAAGCCCAGATGATCAGCTGAGACACTTTGGAAGTGATACCTGTTCATTATCCCAGTTTGTAATTTAAGCACAAAAATAACACTCAAAGCAGCTTGTGTGGATATGAAAGGCAAAGCTTTCTAAAACCTCCTCATGCTGGTGTTTCAGACTGTCCTTTTTTTGTTTCATTTTCCCCTCTTGTTCTGTGACTTATTAACCCTTTCAACTGATAAACTTGATGCGTGACCTCAGCTGCGCGGACGGTGATTGGTCCACATCTTGTCTTTCAGTTTTCAATCCACACAGTGGTTTGTAGGCTTTACCATTAAAATGCTTTCTTTACAAACTTTATTAGTTTATAGACACCTTTAACAGGTGAACATGGTGTTTGTCATGTGACAACATCCCTTCAATGGTCACACACACAAAAAAAAGTTGTGTGTGAGCCACTTTATTGATCACACCATGGGAAAAAAAAGGTGTGTGGCCATGTGTTCGTTCCTGTAGCTGTGAATGAACATCAGTGAGAAAGACATGAGGAAACACACTGAGTCACTGCAAATGATTAATCTATCCGCACCATCCGGAGCCACTGGAGCCTTTTATTGTTTGTCAAGACCTTTTTGTCTCCTCACAGCTCTGTTATTCTTATAAAGTGATAAAGTGGAGGCCTTTTGGAGCTTGGTTATGCTATGGTCAGACTGACTATCTGCTCTTGAAACGTACAGAGCTTCTTTATTCCAGAGTGCGGTCTTTCATTTTTAGACCAGTATGTCTTCATTTCAGATTTTTGTAATGCTTTCCATAAAAAAAACCCTGTCTTCTTGCCTCAGTCCTCTGTGTGAGTGCTGCCAGCTTGCTCCTGCTCGCTGCTCCGAACTGTTTGTCTGCACTCGCAGTGTTTCTCAGTTTGAGACCTTCTCCTTAAACTCGAGCTGCTTCCATTCGCTCCCTTCTTTTGTAACAGTACTACAGTAATGAGGCTTACCTAACCCTTTCTTATAATGTGAATGATTATGTGTAATAATCATTTAATAATTATAATAATCATGTTGTCATCATGTTGATAATCATAGACTGGAAATAGGCCCGTATCTACTCTTACATAACTGTGGCTCAGGACGTGGAGCGGGTTGTCCACTAATCAGAGGGTCGGTGGTTTGATCCTGGGCTCCTCTGGTCTACATGTGGAAGTGTCCTTGGGCCATTGGTATGTGTGAACATGTGGGTGTAATAAAAAAGCCGTGTGTAGTGTAAAAGAGCTTTGAGTGATCAATAAGACTAGAAAAGTGCTATATAAGAGTCCATATCATTTACATAACTTTACACAACTTAAATAACCTAATGTGTGTCATAACCTCTACATGGTCAAGTCTTGTTGGGGTTAAATGCTTTTGACCTGTGATGTAGTTCTTTAAATAAAGTGTTGCACGATGATCAGCGCCGGCGACCAGCAATCATTTCTACTGCCATATACATGTAATTCTTCTGCTGGCAGAGTTCCCTGTTTTAATAAATTCATCCATCCATCCTCTATACCACTTAGAGACACACAATCATTTATATGCACAGTCACACCTATGGACAATTTAGTCACCAGTTAACCTAACCGGAACGTCTTCGGACTGTGGGAGGAAGCTGGAGGGGAACCTATGCAGGCACAGGGAGAACATGCAAACTTTTTTTTTGTTTTGTTTTACACAAACATGAAATGCACTGATCTGAAGCAGTGACACCAAACAGGTAAGATGATGATTTTAGTCCCAAGAGGTAGGAGGAGGAAGAGCCTCTCTGTGAACTCTGCAGTTATGTAATAGCTCTGGATGATGCAGCACTGCAGTCTAAAGGGATGTCCCCGCGGGATGAATATTTCAATGAAAGAGCCATCCTGTTTATTTTTTCATGTTCTTAGCTCTTACCTGGGCCTGGGTTCAGGCACACACACACACTCAGTCATTTTCCCTGCTCTGATTATCATGTGCAGTGGCAGGTAAAACCTTAAATTTAAAACTATCACAATCACAAAAAAAAAAAAGTTTTTTTTTTTTTTTTTTTTCAGGCAACATCTTTCTCTCGGTGTCTTTTATCTCTCACGCCGACTCTGTTCAAAGTGAATTTGGAGGATTTGCGTAGGTGGTTCCAGAGCGTCTGCAGGCAGAGGGTGGGAGGGAAGTCATCTACAAGGCTTGAACTGGCACCCAGGATGACAGAACTCAGATCAGACTCAGCTAAACACTGCAGTATAAGAAGGGTGTTCTGTACTTACCCATGTCATTTTATTCAAACACTGGACTAAAAGCAGAAAAAAAAATTTAATAAAAACATTTAATAAAACAGCTCATTTTAAGAAGTTTAATTGGTTAATATGGTTACTAGATGATGGTCTGAGCAGTCTGCTCATGTATTAAATACGCTAGCACCACAGTGCTACTGAAGATGCCTTAAGCACAACAGGTACTTACATACATACAAGCAACAGCTTTTCATTTTAGCCCCACTGTTGCTGTCAGTGGATAAAATCACCAACATCACTGCTGTTAATTCAGTAACAGCTAAAATTAAAAAAAAAAAAAAAAGTGTTCTCTGTTTTATTTTAGATTCTTTGTGAGTACAGCCAATGGTGTGTTTTTATAATTCATCAGGGACCAACAGAGCGACTGTTGACTCCTTTCTAGAGAATTTAGCAGCTAATCCTCTCAGCGTGATTCACATCAGATCAGCGTTTGAGTCTGATCGGCTTCACAGTTCTGAATCAGCAGCTGGAGGTGAAGCGCGGGAGGCTACAGCTGTTCCACTGGCTGTCAGATGCATTTAATGAACCTTTTTAAATGTTGCTGCTGCTGCTCGCCTGGGTTTTTTTTTAGGCTGGAGCCACAGGTCGTGAACATTAAGCAACTGTAGTGTTTTCTGTCTTCTCAGCCAAGAAAAGCTGATCAGACATCCTCCGAGTTTGGAGGCATGGAGCTACCTCCCAGGATTCAAGTCGATTGGAGACTGGAGTCTGTGGTTGAGTTACAGAGACTGTGCTGAACAATGACATATAAAGTCATCATTACTTGCTTCAAAACAAAAACTCTTTTGCGTCTGTGTGTTTTATGGTTTGTGCCACTAACATGTTCTTTCTTAATGTTTCATAAAAATCACTGTCTCTCCTAAAGTCTTTGAACAGTAGGTGGTAACTGAGAGACCACTGTACTGGTGTAATATTTACTTGGTGTGTAGTGGTTACCATAGTTGCTGTTGTGTTTGCCCTGCGTTTGTCTGTCTTTGTTGTGTACTATGCTGAGAGGAAGCTCAGGTAGCCAGGCCACACACACTATTGTATAATTAAGATAGTTTTAAAGAGCTATAGTGAATAAAACGCATGCTGTATAATCACCACTGCTTCTGTCAGAGTAGTTGACACTGTTGTAGACAGACAGTTTTCTTTGATATCCACTAATCCTCCTTCTGATGGAATACAAGGTCAATAAAGTTGCATGCTTCGGTTGGGAAACACAAAGCAAAGAGACACTGACGCCGCCAAACCCTACAAAAAAATCCCTCAATGCTTGTCAAGTTTTTTTTTAATAGATCATTTACAGGCTCCATAAAGCTAATTGCCACTTAATTATATTTGCTTGCTCCCTCTGTTGCCTCCCCTCCACGTCTGACTGATGACAGGGCTGCAGTTAAAGAGCTGTCATTCTAAACATATCATTCATGTCCCAGTCAAAAGGCTGCTGAACTCAATGTGGTATCAGCTGTGCCTCCACTGTTTGCATGGCAAGCAAATGAAACCAACCACAGAGCCTGAAGTCAGAAAAGTCCTACCTTAGACAAACGCACCTCAAGTCACCAGTGGAAAACAGGAAAAGAATAACATCCCATGTTCAGTAACGAAGCAGGAATCACTTTTTACTCAGTTAGGATTTTGCTGATTAGTCCCAAAATACTGACATTTGATTTGGCACAACAGGAATGTTGCAACATGTTGCATGTTGGGAGCCACTTCAGGCTTCAAGATGAATTTCCTCTTTACTGTAAGAGCAAACATGGTGCTGCTGATCTGGATGCACCTGTATCTCAGGAGGCTGCATGAGTGTGGAAACTGGGAAACCATAACGCTCACTGTGTTCACACACCGCATTCCAAAGTAAAGCGAGACGGCTTCCATCATACTGTCATTGACGACATGTACAGACAAGTTTATTATTTTGGATTCCGCTTCTTCATCAACCTTCCTATATATGGATTTAGTCAGGTTTTTTTTTTTTTTTTGCAGTGTAAACGAGACAGCGTTGTCCCTTCCTAAATCAGACGAAAGGGCCCTGTTCACATTGGATTTTGAATTTAATTAAAAACAGTTGTCAGCTGCCATGAGAGGGTGAGAGGCACCATAAATAAAATTACTCTTTTTTTTTTCTCACTGTGAAATGAGACTCGCAACACTATTATTATATACACAAAGAATTGTGGGATTTAATGAGACATTGGTTTCATTAGTTTCTCTGAGGATGATTCCCAAAGGTCAAAAGGAACAAAATTTGCAATTTACCACTACTTTGACGTTCTCGGGATCTAAAAATCTGATGAATGTTTGAATTTTACTCCGGCAAGCATAAGACTTCACACAGCTTTATACCAAACTAACAAGGCAGACATACAGAGGTATCAGTAGGACTCTTCCCTTCGTGTTGCTATGTGCCTCAGAATAAATGATCAAACAGTCATGCTAACGCCTCCTTTTCCAGGCTTTCTGTTTCACTGTTTCTCCAACTTAAACCATGATGATCTCAGATTCACTGCAGCTCAGACTGTACAAGCTTTTCATTTGTGTTTTTTTCACAGCTGTCATATTCCACATCACATTAACAACATCCAGTTTGTAAGCAATTGCGTAATTAGTCGCCACAGAGAAATACGCAGCGGTCAGACTTGTAAAATAAAACCGTCCATAACTTTAAAAGACGCCCATTATGTGCAGTAAAAGTAATTGTCGTCAGCTGATGTCATTTTTCCAGGTTATATTATCCACAGCAGAGCGCTGGTTTCTGTTACGGAAGGACTGCTGAGTCCTGGCGGCTCCAGGGTGTTTGACACTTTTCTGAAAGATTAAGTCACAGTATCCGGACTTGCTCACATACTTCAGAGTGTAGACTTATAAATGTACTGCATTGTAAGCTCCGGTGATTTATTTTTTTGAGCATAGTCCTTTTTATGTAGTCACTTGTCGGCTGCCTGTTCTGGTCTCT
This sequence comes from Toxotes chatareus, assembly GCA_016801885.1. Taxonomy (NCBI): domain Eukaryota; kingdom Metazoa; phylum Chordata; class Actinopteri; family Toxotidae; genus Toxotes; species Toxotes chatareus. The sequence goes on from CM028899.1 coordinate 21,686,885, forward strand.
CAGGGAGTATTCTGTTGGCGCTCGTCATGCTTCGATTTCTTTCGCTCTCTGCTGTTGGTCTGTTGCTTTACATAGAAAAAAACAAGATTTTCCCAGCCTCAACACACCCAAACACATCAGATTGTAAACTGAGGTGTCTCGTCAGTACTAGCATTAAGAAAATGGCCCATTTCAACTGGACCTACAGAGGATGGCTTCCAATGTTTCGGATGACCCCTCTCTTTTGAGGAGCACTCCCTTGACCAGCACTATGGTAAATGACACGGTTGCCAATTTACCTCAAACCTAGTTTGGCATTTCTGCACTTTCTTGTTACTTACTGACCGACATAAACACACCAATATACACCAATATACCTAAGCTTATATCAGTGGATATATTGTTTTATTGGTGTAGCTTTAATCTAAATACTACAGGTCCTAATTCAGAATACGATATGCATTTAAGTTCACTGGGGCATTGTCCTGAAACTGACCAGAGTCTAGAGTCACCACTCATTTTTTTGTTCAAAGTGTAAATAGTGTAAATAGTGTTTAATGAACTCAGACTGTTCTCTCAGCTCCTACATCTCTGACTTTGTGCCGAATAATATGGAAAAGTCTGAAAACCAAACGGTAGAACGAATACCTCTCAGGTCAGCAAAATGAATTATTACCAGTTTGACCAGGGGTGGAGGACTTCTTTAAACCTCTCAGATGGTTCCATTTAAATGACTGTTTGGGGCCTAAAGGCATAAAATTATCTAATATTTCACTGAAAGAGCAACAAGTACTTTTACTTTTGATACGTTGACGTACAGTTTGTTGATGATACTGACAGCTGACAGAGACTAAAACGAAGAAGCCTGCCATCTGAATATTTTCTACGTTGTTCTTTGCTGTAAAAAAGAGCAGGCAGGGATAAAAGTTTTGATAATATGTTTGTTAGCTGTCAGAGTTCACTGAACCGAGTATTTTACCAAACAGGAACTGGATCTGGAATGGAAGGGCGGCTATCAGAACCAAACCTTTTTGGGATGTGATGGAGAGGGACATTTTTATTGTTGTTTCTGTGATAGTGAAATACTGTAATTCCATTTTACTTTCCATTAAGAGGAGTGATGGATTGTTGCTCTCTGTTGATTGATGGTTTCAGCCATGCCTTTGGCTGTTTTGTGCTCTGGTCTGTTGAAGCTTACATTGATGGATAACTAATGTCAAAATTTGTCAGGATTGTTCCTTTAGTTTCTTGCAGTGTTTGTTTCATCAGTGTTCTTGAGCATGCCTTTCCTCTCCCCTCAGGCTCTCGCATCTTGCCCATCGTCTCCTCTTCTCATCTCATCTTCTTTCCGTTTTGTCTCCCACCCTGCCCCTTCCTTCCCCACCACCCCCACCTCCCCATGTCCGCCCTGACAAAGATTCACGCGTTAAAGCCTCAGCTACGCCTCCTGAATACCAACTCCAGCGCTCTGTGAGAACAGGAGGGGTGAAGTCTCTGTGTTTTGAGGTGTTTTCCTGTGAGGAAAGCCTAGTCAGGATGTACTGGTGTGCAGTTGATGGAGCACCTTGACAAACACCCCCCACCCCTGCTTTTTTTTTTTTTTTTGCTGTAATGCAGAGCTATCTTTCCCCATCAGGCCCTGGTGTAACTGTCATGATTCCATCAGAGGAGGAAACAATCAATATCATTACAGCAGCCGAAGCTCCCATTACCCTCAGTGTGTTCAAATCAGTTAGTCCCATTGCCTCCAGTGAGCCATACTGGACATAAAGATGAAAAACAGCTGACTTTGCTACCATGGTAACCCCTCCAGAGCTCCTCCCACTCCTCTCTGTAGTTGCCATTCCCCCCCATATGTCTGCTTTGTGTACTGCGGTGCAGCAGAGTCAGACTGGAGTGAGCAGAGTACAGCTCCTTCGGGGCTCCAAAGAAGAAAGACAGCAGTACATATGCTGCAGTCCCCTTCCCAATCCATAATAACAATGTTGTAATCATAACACCTGAAGAAAAATACATGATAAAAAGTTTGTACTAATCTGTTAGTAGGTTAGGAGTCTGCTAAACTCACTTTTCAACTCATTTAAACTGTCACTTTAACTTACAAATACATAATATGCCGTCACGCTTTGGTTAAAAGCACAGAACTTTACTTGAAATGTTATAATGGAGAATTTATCAAAGTTTCCAAGGTGACAAATGCAATGGGAAGAAGTGTATAAACACACACACACACACACATTTATACGCTAAGAAAATTAAATTAGTGATGTGTTATGTGCCGTTAGAATAGGCGATGTAAATCAGTATCAAAATATTAATAATAAATTAAGTTTCCAGTAGACTGCCATACGATGCCAATCTGTGGAAAATGCAGTATGTGTTTTAGTTTTTAATTATAGTTTTCATGGAGTCATTAATACGTAAATTAAATAGACCTACAGAGGTGTTTCTTGTGCCTGATCAGAGATCCTCTCAGGCCTATGTGGGCGTGTACACACTGTGCTCGATGGACACTGACACATTTCTGCGTTGACCTGTCTCTTTCCCTTCACACCGACTTCAACCCGATCAGACTCAGAAAAGCTGGTTTATGTTTGTTTGTTTCTACTGACTCTCTGATCTGATCAGTTCTGTGGCCCTCGTTCATATTGCCGATGACTGAAATCTCTTTTTTTCTTGTCTCTCTCTCTCTGTGTTGCAGTTGAAAGAGAAGTGGTTCAGAAGCGGACCTTCACTCGATGGATGAACCTACATTTAGAAAAGGTTTGTTGATAGCTTCGTGAAACGGGAGACACAGAGGAGAAACAGTAATCATGGTTTCCACACTCAGTTATTACAGAGCTGTTTACTGAGCTTTCATTTACTACCTGGGTGGAACGAGACAATTTCTTTTATTGCCACTCCACCCCAAAACACAGGGCAGCTCCATCCTCTCTACAGACTGCATCATGAAATTTGATTACCCCACCACGCTCACTGTAAGGGTTTTTACTCTGCAGCTGAGACACGATGTACATAACAACAGTTGCAATCTCTCTGAATTATTCATGTGGTTGTGTGGAACTGCCTCTGTGCTGCATTAAAGTTTCATACACTGTAAAGAGTTCATCTGAGACACGAGTGGTGATGTTACAGGTCTGGTTAGTGTAAGTGGTCGTTGCCACACTACACCACACCACACCACACCACCCAGGGCGCCGCTGTAGAATCCTGACAGTGGACGGAACTAGAAACTAGCGATTATATGGTGGCCCAAAGTGGACACATAACTAGATAAATAAATACATAAATGTGATTTATAAATTTAAAAATAAAGACATATTATTTTACAAAAAGAATAAAAAGTGACCACAGAATTTTTATTCATTTGTAGATACATATTTTATTTCCCTATGTATTGATTTCTACACATATTTATTTTCACATTTATTTAAGTGTGTAAAAGAGAAAAAGAGAAAAAAAAATTACAGAAATAAATGAATGTGTAAATAAATTAATTTGGGAAAATATAGCCCATCCTATGTATTGACCAATATTAGTTAACAATAGATTATGAACATAGATCCTGGCTGATTAATGACATGGAAGTATAGTTCAGGAATGGTGGCAACAGCACAGATTATGGAATGATTAAGGTACTAAACTCTTTGTGCCCAGTTGCTGCAATTTGCATCAGAAATCGCTCTCCTTCTTCTTCTGAGTCACAACTTCGTCGTCAAATCTGAGCACACAGATGTGACACACATATTTTTAGGCTCATTGTGACTCATCATGATGTAACATCAGAATAAATGTTCATAAATCCAGTGAAAAATCACAGGAAAAAAAGACACTGAAGAACTTGCCTGAGAACGTTTGCCCACACCTGTGATCCTGTGATTAAAAGTCTTCAGATGCTGCTTTGGCTTACTTTCCTACCTACCTTGTTGCTCTGTCAAGCTTTATGTCAGACACACCTGTGTCGCTATGGGCTACTCATATCAAATCACTGCATGAAGTTTAAGTACTATTGTGACTGTGGGCCATAGTTACCACACACCTGTGCTTTCGGAGCCAGTGAGATCTCCGTGCATCACCGTCTCTCCGCTGACACGCTGTGTTTCTGTGGAGACTCTAGTAGTTTTCAATTCCCAAGCTTTGTTTTGTTTCAGTTTTCCCTCCTTAACCAGGGGTGAGTCAGGGTGAGTTCAGAGTCTGATCCAGTCTTCTGTTTTCTCTCACACAATGAGCCTCTCTTCTCTTACTCACTGTTTGGCCCTGCATCAAATCTCTGACCCACTAAGAGACAATCATACATTTGTCTTCTGTCATCTTGGAAAGTTACAGTCTCTTTACCCCCCCCAACCGCCCGCCCCCCACCCTCCTGCCACCATTCACCTATTCACCATGTTCAGGCAAGTTCACAAATGCCTGAGTTTTTTTCTCAGGCAGTGCAAACTGATTTTTAAACATAAATAAAAATAGTTTACACTTGTGTCAACAGTTGGGCATTCAGTTTCACTCTCCATATCTTTGATAGATACTGAAAGTGTACAGCAGTTAGCGTCTGATCTTTCTGCAACAGTTATTTGGAAATGAACAAGTGCTGACTGGAGAACCGATCAGTGCCTATTTACTGTGTCAAAGTAAGGCCCAAGGGTGTGTTTGACAGAGGTTTTGTTTTGGCTGATTACGCTGCTGGTCCGCTGTTGAACAGATTACAGGAAATGTTAAATAACCTCCACATTTTCCCAGTTTGTGACACCTGAAGGCCTATCTGCTAATCACGGAGGTTTCTGCAGGAATGATTAATGACAGTCTTGAAGGAAAATTGGCTCTCGGCTGCTTAGCATGGAGCGTGGAAAACCTGTTACACTTTAGTTTTGATTGTATTCATAAATCTATTGCTCATTTTTATAATTAGTTAATAATTTTTGATGTTATGTTTGGTCAGTATTTGTTTGGCTGTAGCCAGACAACTTATCCCTGTCATGGTATGCATTTTGATGAAATATCCTATATTCTCCTCCACTCTTTGCTTCCCTCTTTATTCTCAGTGTGACCCGGCCATTGAAGTCCACGACCTTTTCCAGGACATCCAGGATGGGCGCATCCTCATGGCCCTGCTGGAGGAGCTCTCCGGCTGCAAGCTGGTCAGATTCTTACACTTTGTTTCTCGTGCCAGATATTTTCACACTTGTAACCGTGCGGTGCTGGGTATAATAATTATAATCGCAGCTTTCATTACACTACTCATAGCAGCAATAGTTGTATTTGTATCATTTAATTATATTTTTCTTCTTCTAAATCATTTTCCAGCTTCATGGATTCAAGAAATCGTCCCATCGTATTTTCAGACTCAATAACATCGCAAAGGTCCTGTCTTTCCTCGAAGAGAGAAACGTGAGTACCACAGCCAATCCGCTGCTGTGCTGCTTGATGAATGGCTGAACTGCCATTGCATATGTAACGCGTGTGTCCGCAGGTAAAGCTGGTCAGCATCGATGCTGCTGACGTTGCTGATGGGAACTCCTCCATCATCCTGGGTCTTATCTGGAACATCATCCTCTTCTTCCAGGTAATTTTCTCCACCGCTTCGTCCGAAAACACTTCATCCCCTCTCATCTGTACTTAGAGTTTCCTCCTTCCCTCTGCCTCTCTTCCTGCTCAAGATGAGGTCAGCTGTAAGAATAAAAGTGTCTACTTCACAGCCTGTGCACTTTCCATTCATAAAAGGCCATCAGAGTGCAGCTTGCTGGGTAGTTTATGTAACCCACACTGTGGTTCAGTGCCTTGGACAGACACCATGAGGAAACAGTTATCTCCACAGTTCACACTGTTCTCTCATTCTGCAGCCATTCCACAGTATGACACTGAGAACACTGCCAGGTCTCCGCTGGGATGAACAAGATATACTGAGTTTCTTTAATGGCCTTTTCACAGAGCTTTTGGTCTTTTAAGCTGTTCAGAGGAGCTGATGAGTAACTTTAGAGATAAAAATGAAATCATCCCCGTTAGAAATAGCCCACAACCAACAGCTAATGTAAGCTTTGCCTTTATCAGTTAACCCCCGACAAATCAGCCGTTCTCCTAACTTTCACTTCCATTTACTCTCATTTTCAAAAGCTTGTTTTGCCCATTTATAGCAAGGAATGAGATCATATTCACAAAATGAATGTGGACTTGCTAATGATGTCATGCACTGACCATGAAAGCTGATTCTTGGCTGGGGCAACAGTAGTTTGACAAAACAGCAAATGCCCACTTCCTGCCTTTCATTTCAATGCGGTGCATTCATTTTTCGTTCATCATACGTTCTTTTTCCATTATGTTCTTCCATGACGCATGTATGGACTGACCCTTACTAAAGCAGCAGTCAAAAAGACACCTGCTCGTCAATATGAGATGTATCTATGTGTAAAATAGCTTGAGTTCTCCTTTAATTTGGGCTTTGAGCCCGATGTAGCTCTTTTGGTCATCTGTTGAAATGCTAACATCATATGTCATGGCTGCAGTGATAAGCATTGTGAAAATAAATCATGTTAATGACTGAGCCTTTTACCTGTTACCTGAAAATGTTTGCTCATGGATGAACTCGATGCCCCACATCTGACCATCTCTCTTCAGATTAAGGAGCTGACCGGGAACATCAGGAGCCAGTTCCCCTCCTCCTCCAGCCTGTCGTCCATCCCCACCAGCTCTGACTCGGACGCGTCCTATTGCAGCACACCGTCGGACGAGAGGCAGTCGGCATCCACGTCCATGCGAGAACACAGCAAGGCCATCAAGAAACTGTTACAGTGGGTACAGAAGCGAACGCGCAAGTGAGTGTCTGAAAAAAAAAAAATGGGACAATTTTAATTAATATTCTGCTTTTGTTTCTTCTTGTGAATATATAGTATATAGGGATTAACCTGTCTCCAGTATTACAGTGTTGCCAACTTTCACACAATTCTTGAAACATCTGCTTTCATACACTTTCTCTTTGATTTCTATAATACAGTTGTGATTATCACACAGCAGCAGGATTCATGTTTGTGCCTCTAAACTGAGAGGGGGCTGTTTGCAGTTTACGCCCTTGGCACAGCAGCAATAACAATATAAAAATAATGCAAGCACAACATACTGTGCTACTGTACTGTTGTTGTAGGTATGGTGTAGCAGTTCAGGACTTTGGGAAGAGCTGGACAAGTGGTTTGGCCTTCCTGGCTGTCATTAAGTCCATCGACCCCAGCCTGGTAGACATGAGGAAGGCCCTGCTGAGGAGTGCCAGAGAGAATCTGGAGGATGCCTTCAGAATAGCCCATTACAGCCTCGGTATCCCACGCCTCCTGGAGCCTGAGGGTAACAAGAACATTTCTATTTTTACATATTAACCTAATTTGGTTACTTGAACATTAAACTAATATCATGACTAACCCAGTTGCATTTTTATTGCAATAATTTTCTGATAAATGGTAAACCAGGAACAATCCAGACACTAATACAATGGTGCAGCTGAATTTTTATCATGCAAGAGGACCCTCAAACATCTTGCAACTGTAGGAATTTAGCACATGGAAAAGTGGTTAGAAATTTCATCAAGCTGATCTTAGAGACTGTTGGACAAACACCGACTAGAAGTTATTTCAGCTAGAGGGCGTAGTACTAACTTTTGAGGCTAACGTTGTACTTTTTCCTAGACTATTGCATCTGTTGATATTTTTGTTGAAGAAATGACTGGAAATTTCCCTTGTGGTTCTGTTCAAGTATATCACCTTTATTTCTGTTCACTGTATCAAAGAGGATCAGATGTTTGCTTGTTCGTTTTGAAAAAGTCAACGATTTCCGTGGGATGTACTTATTATGTCACTTGACTGTAGTAGCTGATCAGTGCTACTGACATCCGAATGTTTCCATAATGTTTCAGTCCTTGTTTGAGGAAAAAAACAAAAGTGAAAGGTGTGTCCATGCCATAGCAACCCCTTTAACATAGCTGTAAGCTAGACCTCCTCAGCAGGTTTCCCATAGTTAGGTAATGAGCCAAACCAGGTCATTGTAGTCCCAAAAGCCACACAATGAATGAAACGAAGAGAAATGTTGAATTGCCCATCATTAGCAAATGCTTGGCTACATGCACATGTATCAGCTTCCTGCTTAATCCTGTTCAATATATGTTTGCGATGCAACAGGAAGTCCAGGTTTCTTGAAAGTGTAATATGCCAGAATATGCTGTGGTTTTAGTGTTACTATTTCAGAGCCACAAGCTACAGACCCACCTTATCACATTACTGTTTTTTGACTGTGACAATGTCTCTCTTTAAATTAAACTTAAAATAAAAATCACCTTTATTTTTATTTTATATTCGCCAGCCACGTCTGAACAATGCCATATTTGAATCTGCTACACAAAAGGCAGTGAAAGCCTCCCTTTCTCTTCCCACCTGTAACTTTGCCCCAAAAATATTTTGCTTCAATTTCATATTTTTTTAGGTGTGACATGTAGAATTCTGCTGCCTGTTTTATGTACTCCTGTATTGCCCTAGCATAGGTAAGAAAATGACTAGACACTAGGTTTTGACTCTCATGTAATCACTGTGCAAGTGTAAAGTGCAAGTCTGAACAGGGCTTATGACTGGCTTATGACAAGATAGCCTAATTGACATGGGAACCTTTATGTAAAATGCCAGTGTGGTAATTGTTCTTTTTTGTCCAGATGTGACTATCAACGCACCAGATGAACAATCCATCATGACATATGTGTCACAGTTCTTGGAGCACTTCCCTGGCATAGAGGAGGTGAGAATACCTGCGTGCAGTGCACGGATGATTTGCGTCTGACACCAGATTTTGATGAAACACTAATTTTCTGAATGTGAGCGCTGATAGATTTCTGTCAACTTCTCTGTTTCTAACTCAGCCGGAAGAGCCCTGCCAGCTGATCGAACGCAGCATCTCTATGGGCCGACTCAACTTCCGGGACAGCGACTCTGTCCACATAAGGAATGGTGCTTACCGAAGCAGAGTGAAGGAGAGGTCCTACATGTTCCAGAGGGATTATGGCCAACCCCCACCCAAAATCTTAATTTCCTCAGTGTCAGAGGACAGGAGTGCCACGTCGCCCCCATTTAGGCTGGCTGCAGCTCGCTCGTGGTCCACTGAAGACTACTTAGCAGATTCCCCCCACATGGAAGACATCTCCAGAAGTGTGGTTAAAGACTCCAAAGAATCTGTCAGTGAGGTCTTAACTAACTCAACTTCTAACTCCCCACAGCTGTCTTACACTCACTCGCCCACTGGCCACAGCGATTCAGTTATTGGGGACTCTGCAATCAGCTCACCAGACTCCTGGGTGGACAGTGAGTTTGGGGTGATGCCAGAGAAGTTTTGTGAGAGCCAAAGTGACAGTTCTTTGTGTGACAGTGGAACAGCCTGGGATGTGTACCGTGCTACCCCTGTGGAGGTCACTACTCTTGATGAAGGTTTTGTCCCATCGATAGAGGATAGAGCCCCTGAGGAGCAGCTGATTATTGACTCAAATAGCAATGAAGGGATTTACTCACTGGAGAAAACACAGGAACAAATCCAAGGGCATTCTGAGAAAAAGCAAGTGGAAGTACTGAATGAGAGAGAGACGAACCTTGAGAACCACAAACAGGACATGGCACTAGATCAGGTACTGGATCAGAGCAAAGATGAGATCACAAAAGAAGCAGACTCAAAAGAGATGGATACCAGTGCACTTCAAAAAGATGAAGTACCCAGAGAGCAAGAACCTTCTTTTGAACCATGTGATGCAGAAGCACAGGCCAACTCTGGTTCTGATGATCTCCTTGAAACTGGTAAAACTAACCAGTCCCATCTCAGTTCTAACACTGAACTACCACTCCCTGACCATTTTGAAGAACTTGTGAAGCAAACCAGTGTTGAAGAGAGCACTAATGGAGAACCATTCATTAGGGATACACAGGACCATGAAGCACAAATTAATGGTCAAAGTGAAAGTCTGAATGAAAGGAATAATTCTGAGCAGGCTGCAGTGGAAACGCAGTGTCAGAAAACAGATTCTCCTTTAGAGGAGAAAAGAGAGGACCCAAAAGAGAAATCATGGATTTTAAGGGAAAGGGATGAAGGGGTGGTAGAAACACAAGATGAAGCAAGTAAAGGAGTTGTAAGAGACAACTCAGATCCTCAAGAAAGCATTAGCACAGAGAGTGGTGGAACTTTAGCAAGCACACATCCAACCAACCAAGAGGGAGCACCAATCATTCCTCTGATCTCCATTTCCAGTGAGCCAGAAGAGCAGAATGAAGAGGAAATATGTGACCCAGAAAGACAAGCCCACGCTGGGGATGAAGTGGTACACCAGCCAGAGGCAACTGGAATTAATGGAAATGACACAGATGTTAACAGCCCTCAAAATCCAGATGAACTGAGTGGTGACCCCAGTGCCAGTGATGACAAAAAACCTGTTGAGATTTCTTCCTGCTTGATGACAGAAAATGTCAAACCAACGGCTTCAGAACAAATAAGGGACAAAGAAAATGGGCATTTGGAGGATACAGATGAACATGACTTCTGGAATTCTTCAAATGCAGACACAAGTGTGCCATGCACAACAGATAACATGGAAATAAGTGAAGCCAAACACAAAAACTCTCAGATAGAAAACACTGACAGGGACTTCATTGCTCAGACTTCCTCTACAGATGATAAACAACCAACCAACCAATCGCAGAGCACACTGGATCCAGTCAACTCAGAACCAAATGGTAAGATAGGGATTTCGTGTTGTGACCCAGCTAGTGTTTCCCGAAACATGGACTTTTTAATGCCGACTTGGATCGCAGTTCTCCCACAGAGGATCTAGTTGGTGACCTTATAGAACCCATGGATCTGTTCTACCCAGACAAAGAGGAACCCATGTTTACTGAACCACCTGATACTGAGATGCAGAGCTGGCCTTCTGTTTTGAGTGTATCAGCTCTCCAGCCAGCTCCAGCTTCAGAGACTTTACCAGATGATCAACCATTCAACCTGCTTGGTGAAGACTTCAGGAATGGAGTGGATTTGGTACAAGAGAATGATAAGGTAAATGTGAGTTTATTCAGCAGTGCCTCAGTATACTCCGACCATTTCAGGTTCAGGTATAACCAAATTGTGGCAATGAAATTTTAGACAGACATTTTTGATCCTCAGAGAATGAACGCTAGAATCCTATGAAGTTAAAATTTGTGTGTTGGAGCGAAGTATCTCAATAACTTTTGGACTGATTGCCTTGAAATTTGGTTGAATTGTACTAACTTCTGTGATCCCTTTACTTTCCATCCAGCACCATCATCAAAACTTCAATACTTTGTTCTCTGAGCAAATGTGCACAAAACTAATGTTTTAATAAATCAGCAAACATCTTAATCTGAAAGGTATTTTTTCTTGCAATGCAAAGTGGTTGGCATCATAGAAAACACTGCCTTCACACTGCCTGTGTCAGATGGTCAAACTGCCAAAACGGGAACATGAAGCAATGTGACACTTCACACTTCCACAGTATCACACCTCACTACCAGATGACCTGCTGATATTCATTATCCACAGTCACACCGTTCTGTTCCACTGATGCTCTGTGGAAGCTCAGGGGCCAATCAGTGTGAAGTGCTCAGGCTGTTGTTCTCTGTTATTATGAATTTATTAGAAGAACTGGATAGAGTCAGAGTTAAACCAACAGTGAATACTGTGTGACAACGTTAACTGCCTGTTATAAGCACTAGCAAGATGATGCTACATTACATTAAAATCACAAAAGACCTATTCAAGTCGCTTCATGTCTGAGGTGGGCTTAAATGCCATGTTTAATTTTAGGACTGACTGATGCATGAAAGATGGTTTTAGTCTAGCCTTATTATATCGTGGAAGCCTGTGTCTCCAGTTTGATGGTAACACTTTGTATTCACTATTGAAGACAATGTTGCTGGCCAGCCTTAATATGGTACTATAGTAGACTGATTCATAGAGTCTCTCAAGGGATTGGCCTATGGTCTTTGAGCAAATTTTTATTTGGTGGAACAGTTTTGACTTTAAAGTAGTGGACAAACAGGTGTTCCACATGGTACTACAATACTGTAGAACACTCGTGATCACAGAAGTTTAAAAAAACGGAGGAATTTATCTACTCATGCTAAAAGACCTAAGGCAGCAGAGACCATTGGAGACATTTGTGATGTTCTCTACATGAAAATAAACAGAAGTAGTTGTTTCCTCTAAGGAGCATGAATCTGCTCTGTAACATTCATGTTAATGAATGCCCATTAAATTGTTTTTCTTCTTTTTAACACTGAAGTTTGGGCCTGAAGGTGGTGCTAGAGAAAAGGTTGATCAAAACGTTGGAATATCAGGCAGTAAAATTCATCAACATCCTGGAATGTGTTTTAGAAATACATTGTTAGGGATCTCTTGTGGTAGTCACTGAAATGTGTGGATAACTGATGAACTGTACTTAAACAACATTGCAAGCGGGGACAAAACAAATGCAAAGATGCTCTCGACTTTGACTCCATTAACTGCTTAAAGATTTCTCTCTGTTCATTTCTTGCTCTTGTCAGGTGATCACCAGGACCAACCAAGAGCGTGGCAAAGCATCTGAGTCCCAGGAGCAGAGCTTGTTGCCAGGGGAGAAGATAGCAGGACTCTGGGGTGATGGTGTCTCAGCAGATGGCAGTGATATCAGTGAGGCTGAGCGATGGAGCCCAGGCTCTGCCAGGGAAAACACAGAGCCTGTGAGGTAGGTTTTCTATTCTTAGTCAGCTCCCTGGTACGCTGAGAAACACACTTTACCCAGGGGGAAACCAGTGTTATGGCTGAGGATGGGACTGCTCTGACCCGGCCTCTCTCGCTTTGCTCAGATATTTCCTTAAATGTACTGAACGATAACGAAAGTTATCTCTGTAGGTTGGTGATGGAAAGGAAGACAGGCCTTATGAGGGTTGAAAGACTGCGGCTTAAAGAAAAGGAGGAGGATTACAGACATTAATGTCGCTGATTTACTTAATGCAAGAGAGCTTGATTCTGTTTTATTTTCTATTTTGATGCTATTTACGCTCTGCATTTTTTCAGCAACAGCTGTTCACATGTGTTTACATTCTGTAAATGTTTCTTTATATAGCAGTTTTCATTGTTACTGGCAGAGTCTATGTGGGATTCAGACTGCTCACATACACACAAGGGATTTACTGCATACATTTCCTGTTGTGTTGAAGACAATACTCGATCATAAGTTCAGTATTTATTTTATATTTTATTGTCATCAGTTTGCTCATGTAATTGATGAGTTCATGAAACCCATTTCCTACACAGCTCAGCCCTTTAGCCCATCATGCTTTGAAAACCTTCAACAGTGCTTTGAATTGTCCCTGCTGGTTTCTAATTTACTACACTGGTTTTTAATTTACTCCACACACAGTGTCTTCTGTAGCAGGACAATGTGATGTGTGTAATCAGCTCAGTTTGTGTGTTTTCCTGTTGTATTTCTGATAGAGTAGCTGCTCAGATTGTGTTTTGTTGCCCCCAATGGTTAATACACGTTATTTTGAATGAAAGTATTTGATCTGTATAATTAAAACATGCTTGTCCATACCACAGATAATTTTATAATGCTTTTGTAAAGCACTCGTCTCTAAAAAGTGCTGTGCGAATACATTTTACTTACTTACTACTTACAATATCGACACCTATTGCCAAATCAACCAGGTGCTCTGAAAGCTCTGATAAACCCAGTACCATACCTGCTAAGCAGCAAACAGCAGACAGATGCAGTCAAAGACTACCTGGTGAACAGAGAGGAGCATTTAGCAGCTAATGAGCTGGATATTTCCCACAGGAGCTGGTAGAGACCAAAAACAGAGCTAAAAGCCGAGTGGACCTCAGTTGCCAGAAGCACCGTTCCAAGTCAGTGTTACTCTGCGTGTGCTGGATGGGTAAATAGGCAATAGCTTGCTAACATGGTCATCATATCAACATCTTGGGGCGACAGTATGTCAAACGTGTGACTTTCAGAGTGTTGTGGAAAAAGGCGACAGGGTCTTTTGCACCTGCATCCGTTTTTTTGGGAAAACTGAATAAGTTTTGTACGATTTTAATGACTGAAGAGATCTGACGATTTCTAAACACTCACAATGACGTTTCCTGGGTCTGCTGTTTCCTGTTTAGACCCAAACTAATGGATGTTTTTTTTCTTGCCTTTTCAGAAGTGACACTAAAAGCTCCGGCAGACAAGATGAAATTCAGATCCCTCCAGTTCTCCGTCACAGAAAGGGAGCTCACCTCGCTGAGTCTGTGGTTAGTTTCATACTCCATTTCCTTCTTTGTGGAGATATTACTATCCTTGGATAAACAATATGTCTGATACTGTACACTAAGAGTGTGTGTCTGGTATTTTTCCCCACTCACAGGACAGTCAGAGAACTGTGACTGCGGCGGCCAGAACAGCTGACAACGGTGACTTTTGGTAAGAACGTAGATACATTACACTATGGGTGTGTTGGTCTTAAAACAACGTGCAGTTGGGTGCAGTGCATTGCTGTCTTGCTGCAGCGGAAATCGGTTTTCGTGATTGGCCAACAAAAACCTGGTCTGAAGTCAATGGCGCAGTACTTCACTGTCATTTTAAGAGCACAGTAATGTGCACCATTGTAGGCGGGTGCACAGCGCACACAGGAAAGTACAGAAGTGCACAAGCATGCAAGAGATTCTTACTATCTGGCAAATCTGCCGCTCTAATATCAATCCACCAAGGTAGCCCACACTACGTCAAAAAACAGTCACCGCTTTGCCCAGTCACATTTGATGACACAGTTCTGTTGTGTACCTGGCAAACAGTGCAACAGAAAAGAAAATGATTGCCACAGTTTCCACTTGTATCTATACAATATATTCCCTTCTGTGCATTGCTTTTGTGTCTGATAAGCCTGAACATACTCGACTTCCTGGGTCATCCTGGGTACCAGCACCTGAAACAACACACCCACATCAACACAGGCTACCTAACCCTAACCCTAACAACCAGGTCTTTTTATTGTATTTACACCCTACAGGGGCTTTTTGAAGTTCACATATTTAGGAACTTTATAAGAAGACATTCAAATAAGTGATCGGTTCACAATAGACTTTTGTGTTATCGTGTGTGTGTGTGTGTCTGTGTGTGTGTGTGTGTAGGTGCAGTGAGAGCTGGGAGCTCCATCTGCTGCTGCTACTGTGGCTGCTGCTTTACTGTTTCTGGATACTGCCACAGATGGACCTGAAGACACTGCCCAGCCTGCTGCTGAACCTCAACCACTGAACACACACTTATAGACACACACACGCTCATGTGCACTCACACAAACAGTTACAGAAAAAAAGAATTTTGTCAATTTTAAATATATAAACTTTGAAGAAACGTATAGACAAACACATATAGCGCAACTGCCACTCGTCTCTTCTTCTCATTACAGTGACTGTGTTCCAGGTTAAGTCAAGGCATTTATAAGATGTATATTTCAAAACTACTACAGCTTTTCAGTAGGTTTTTTTTTGCTTTCTAGCTTTTATGTGGCTTGAAGCGATCTGTATGACCACCAGTGGGGGAAACATCTGACATCTGAGAAAAAGTCTTAATGCTATAAAAGTCATCATATTTTGAAGATGAAGTTATTTTATTTTGAGAATAAAGTGACAGTGTTGTGTGAAAAGGAATCTGTAATCCAGAGGAAATGTTAAAATATTATAACAAAAAAAGCAAAATGCCGACTTCCTCTGGTGACGTTATCGAAATATTACAATGTTACTGTCATGGCCCTGATAACGCTGTTGCAGATCTGCTCCTGTTTTAAAGACATTGTAGAAGTTGGTGGTTTATTGCTGTTAAAAGCAGAATGAGCTGACCCCTTCTAAGATTATATGACTGTACAGCACACTCTGATTTGTAGACAGAGATATATGCTATGGATGTATGTATGCACAGTTGCCTGAATCATCTGAATAGCCATTTAACCCAGAGGAATATATATATATATATATATATATATATATATATATATATATTCTGAATGAAATGAAGGGGGGTTTAGGGATCACTTGCACTTTTGAAAGAGAATACAAACTGCCAAAGATAGTGTTGGAAGTGGTAATACCGAAAGTACACAACTCACCCATAATAATGAAAATGTTTCTAACACGTAGGAAGTCTAGTCTTAGTGCTCTACTAATGCATTACCCCGGCTCTCTGTTGTACAATAGTTGAGGCAGAACATGTATTTGTAATATTTTATGGCTCCTAAGATGTATGAATGGATTTTTAAAAAGTTTTATGATAAAGTTTTATGTGATATGAGCTATGCTTGAGCTTGTCCAAGCCTGTCAATGGAAAGAGAATGCTTTACAATGAAATATCTTTCTTATATGTTATTTTTGAACAATGTCTATAATGAAGGGTTATGACCAAGTGATGCTAAAATATTCTTCTTTTGATTATTATAGTCATCTGTCCATCAATAAGCACAATTCTGCTTCCACACCAGCCGGCCAGTGGGTGAAGTCTGTTTACTCTGAGTTTAAATACATCCCCTCCATCCACTGAGGGGTCGGGGGGGCAGAAAAAAAAAAAAGCCATTCATTCAGTTCAGTACAAACTGGGTCGTCCCTACAGCACAGTGCATCATCATCGTATCTCAAGTGTGTGTTTGGATGTGTTGTTGTACTTTTATCCTTGTGAGAACTAGAACTGTGTCCCAGTTCCACTGCATTTACTAACAGCACACAGTGTGGATTATATGCTAATCATCACAGCACAACAGGAAATGGGCATCAGTCAACCTGCCACTCTGGAACACCACTGCCAAATAAACTTCACACAAAACAGCAAACGTTTTTTCTTTAAAAAAAAAAATGTAATACTTACTGTGTCTTTCAAGCAGAAAAGATCCTTTTTTTTTTTAACTTTGGAAAAGTTTGTTTGACAAAACAATCCTGACTAAAGGGCCTTCTAGCTGTTTCCGGTGCATATTTCCAAATCAATTTCCCTTGTGTGTGGTTCTGAACAGAACCAAAATCTTGAGATTTGGTGACTGCAAAGGCCATTTTCATCCTCATCAAACCATTCAGTGACCCCCCTCCTCCCTCCGTGTCCTTATGGATGGGAGGCATTGTCATTGTGTTTTATGGAAATGGGACACAGCTCAGTTGAACAGAAGAACATTTTGTCAGTCCTCACTCCAAACAAGGGCTAGTTTAGATTTAGGATTTGCCTCTGTGGTTGTACAGAAGATCATTAAAGCCCTGAGAATTATTATCCTATAACTGTTTTTGGATCTTTGGTCAAAAATAATTATTTCACGGTGATGATTTAATCAATAAAATAATGACACCTGTGGCCTTTACATCCTGACTTAAGAGTTGAGATCACAATTCATTGATACAGGTTAGGGCAGGAGTTGAGATTAGATTTCTTAGAGTACTTGGTTTTAGAACTTAATGACTGAGTATTTTGGAATTGAGGACAGGCACCAAATTCAGCCTTGTGTCTTTAGTAGAAAGCTCTAATGCCTTTTTTCCCACTGACTGTTAATTCATTCTTGGCATTTAGCTTTATCATAAATGAGATGTAAAAGTGATTTAATGTTCATAGCATGTTTTTATTTTCATAGATGATTTTAATCCCAGTTTTCCAAAAATTCACTGGGTAAGACCAGCAGCTGGCCACAGTCCGTTCCAGAGTCTGGGACAGGAGTTTACAGTCTTTACAAGGACTGTGTAAAGATGTGTGTCTGTCCTAGGCTATTTTTAGGGGACACATTTCAGACTAAAGACCAGTTAACTGGGAGACGATTGAGTGACCTCAATCAACATGTGCGTGTGTACATGTGTACTTGTACTTCTATCTAAGTGAGAACCAATTTGGCCATAGACCTTAGGGAGTGAGGACATTTTGGGAAAGTGAGGACCAGCCAACATGTCCTTACTATTTGGCTGTTTGAGGGTTAAGACCTGGTTTTAGAGTTCAGGTTAGAATCAGGTTTAGGTTAGGGTTAGGGTAAGGGGCTAGAAAATGCATTATGTCAACAACTCCTCACAAAGATAGAAGTACAAGTTTGTGTGTGTGTGTGTGTGTGTTTGTGCATCTTTATTTGTGTCTCCCATGCCCATTATCACAGGACCATATCAGCCCCCCACCCTAAACACACCACCACCAACAACAACAACAAAACCACTGAAAGGACTGACCCAGTAACAGCATATTAGCTTTTGTATTGGAACCTCCATCGTTCTTCTTGTTTCAGCATCAGTCAAGTGCAATAAACCATTTGTTTTAAACCCTTTTGTCTGTGGTTGTGTTTTGTTTTCACTTCTTAAAGCACTGACAGATCCTCTCCCTGTCTGTGAACTGTTTGTACTTATTTAAATATAAGGCCTAAAATGAACGAAATACAGTTTTATGGGTTCACCATTATATTAAGGATTTTTTTTTTTTTTGAATTTTCAGTCAAATGACTATGTACAAATACAAAACAAAACAAAACAAGTAACTAAGCAATGCAGAGATTTGCAGTTAGTCAGATAAAATCATTGAATGGTAAACAGACAGCTTATATAAAGAACTTTTCCAGTCTTATCGACAACTTTATCAAGAGCTTTTATACAAAATTCCAAAAAACATTCACACACCATTCGGGGACAACATCAACAAAACATCATGTGTGCAGCAGTAGCACCTGCTGTTACATTAGTGCTGCCACAACACTGAACACTTCATTTCATGCCTTGATGACCTCTGTGAAAGACGTGTACCAGGTGAGGAAAGGGGGGCAAAGTTCTTTGTCAGTAGATAGATGTTGTCAGTGTTCTGCTACAGGAGTTGATCCTGAAATATGGATGAAGTGTTTTGGTTGTATTAGTGCATTTTGGATGTCAGATTAAGTATTGTGTTGTGAGCTGCGTGGCAGTAAAGTGAACTCAGTCTGTAGAAATGTGAGTGAGTAAGGAAATGCTGTGCCTTTGTGTGGCAATGCTGCCATCTAGAGGGCATTGTGTGACACAGTCAGCAGGTTCAAGAGGTGCTGAACAGGCTTGGGAGAAAAAAGTAAATTGCACCCAAAGGCAGCCATTTGTTGTACATCCTGAGAATGTTGGATTAGGGGATATATTATCTGCCAAAAGAAATGTGAGATATTTGTTGAATAATTGCTATTGTTACTGGAAAATTTGATCACAGATAAAAACAAAAAACAACAACTTTAGAATCAACATAAACACAACTTTCTGTACCTGAACAGATGTGAGGACAAGGTCTGGCTGGAACTGGAGGCAGAGGCAGAAAATGAAGAACAGGGACAACATCAGAGCAAGACACTTGGATTTCTCCCTCCTCCAACATTTGTCACTCCCTACACACAGTCATTTATAATATAATAAGAAGGGTTATGTCACCCTCAAGATGAACATTTTGTTTACATCTACTTTGTAAATGTATAAAATATAAAGTGGAATCAAACACATTTAACCTCTATTTCACTCCTTCATGTTTTATTTTTCCCAATCTGTGTTTCGTCCTAACTTCCTAAGTGATTATTCATTTTTGTATCTCAGATATGAAACAGCAGACTTCACTGGTCTCCCCAGTCATCAGATTCTGCTATCCCTATATATATTTCATCAGGGAATAGAACGATCTTAGTAAACATCCAAGATCTGCATACTTTTTTTTTTTTTTTTTTTTTTTTTTAGTGATAAGGTGCATTATCACACTGGAAGTAGGTAGTAGATAGGGTGCGGTTTTCACACCATGATTGATTGGTATTAAGGCCCACAATGAGCCAAGAAAACATTCCCCACACCATCACGCCACCACCAGCAGCCTGGACTGTTGGCATAAGGCAGGTTGCCTCCATGGATTCATGCTGTCACCTCAAGGTTTGACACACGCATTCTTGTAAAGAGTGGTAGTAAAATGTTCGCGCAGCCTTTCCGTCAGCTCCAACCAGTCTGCTCATTTTCCCTGACCTGTCTCATCAACAAGATATTTATGAGATATTTCAGTCTTTGTGTTTTACACCAGTCTGAGTTAAATTCAACATGATTGGCTGATTGGATAATTGCATGAATAAGCAGGTGTGCAGGTGTTCCTGATACTTTATTGCACAACGAATAATAAAGTATTATTATTATTATTATTATTATTATTATGTTAATTCATCTTTTTATTCAATTTATGCTATTGATATATTTTATTTTATATTATCATCTTTGAGGCGCTACTACACCATAATGTTTCGTAACTGATGTCAAATTTGAGCACTGTCACGTTCAGCAATTACAGCTTCCAACATTTGCGCACATTTAAGTGCGCAACTTTGTCAACTGTCTTTTCTCAGTCTTCTTCAATGTGGCCAGTGACAGAGACCTCAGACTTCCAGCGCATTACGCGGGGGACAGGGATTCTCGTTCACTAAACTACAGTGGCTCACCGCAGTGGGACCAGTAGATACGTAGTTTACGTTAATATTTTGGCGTAGCAGAGGCCCAGGTGAAAGGAAGTGGTCCCACCGTGGACGAATAGCCACCACATCGGGACAAGCAAGGGTGAATGGCAGCGAGGATATCCAACGAATGATTTCAAGCCTTTTTAGCCAAGACGATCAATCGATAAACACACATCGGGTGAGATTATATGCCGAATTGTACGATTCGTCTTTCTGAAATACTCTTTTTTTTGGCCTTGCTAGCTATTAGCTAGTTAGCTCTCTGGCTGGCTGACATGGTGATGGTGCATGGTGGCTGCAGTTGCTGCCCAGACGTTGTGTTGCATTACACGCTGAACATTTTAGGTGAAGCCATGTTTCAGTTTAGCTTTATAAATCACACACCTGGGTCCAGCCGAGCCCACTCAGACGTACATGCCGCTGGCACATTAAGATAACCAGGTCAATATCTGGTTCCGGACAGGCGCGATCCCTTCTGATTTAACGCTCGCTAGCCATGCTAGGTTAATGTACCCTGTTGAACGCTGCAGGAGGGTTTCCATTGCAGTTTTAGCGAGTCTTTGCCCTGTCGGTAACGCTATGTGAGAGGCTAAGAGGCTATCAGAGACGCTGCTCACTTCATTTGTTTCAAGTCATCCTTTGCAACATAGCATCTGCTAAGCTAACGTAACGCAAACAAGCAAATTTGTCATTTACTTGTTTGTAAATGTTAGCTAACGTAAAGAATCCCACTTTCCCACGAATTGTCAGGCCAAGGACCTTGAAAGGCTTCAGTGTAAAGATGATTTAAAGAAGGCATCTCCGTATATTTAATTAATATGCTTAAAGGGTCGTATTCATTAAGTCAGCTAACTTGTTATCTATAAATGCTTGGGACAAATTGAGCTGCTTGGTTGCTAACTAGCTAGCTAATGTTAGTCAGCATGGTCTTTGCTAGTAACTTCAACTGAATGGTCAAGTGTCGAGCTAAAGGCATGCTTACATTTTGAGAGAGGAAGTTGCTAATGTAGTGTAAAAAAGAAAGACAGTTTATGCTAATTTTTAATGCCGTGGGGCACAAAGAATTGTAGCTAACTAACATCATGGCCAGAGGTCATACAGTTTATTACAGTTACTCGCTGTGATGCAGTTGAAGTGCATTATTCTGCCTGAAGTTCTGAACATTGTGTTCTGCATGTGTGCTTTACTTGACACAGCTGTCAGAGATCACTATCCTGTCCTCTTCCAGCAACCCATGTCCAAAACTGTCAGACAATGGTAGATGTGTTGGCATCTGAATATGAGCTCACAGGTTGGCTTCACAGTTACTGAAGACCAGCACCTCTCCATGTCATGTTTGAAAAAGACCTTTTCAGTCTCTCTGGTGCTCTGTGTTCTTAGCACGTAATGTTACTACAGCTGTTTTTACACAACCTAAAACTGCAGGCATCAACAGGGACAGCATGCATAGTTTCAAGGTCTAAATAATTGAATATGCAATGTGTGTGTTGTGGTCTTAGCTTCTTAAGATATAGGCCAAATAACCAGGTCTTACACAAATCTGTTGATCTGATAAAATGTGTTAGAAACAAAATACTGTGTTTGTATAAAGAACAGATGTTGTCATCAGAGTGGCTAACGGTTTGCTACTGTTGTTTTAGTGGCATCTGTAGGTCCTGAGTGGTTTGTTGATTCGTGATATGTCACTGCTGTTCTATTCTGCCTTATGGCACTTGTAAATTACTGCTACTAAACTGTTACTTGGCACTGGCATATACAGTTCTTGTTGACTTATGCCACTGATGACCATGATATGCTGCTGTGTGATTTATAAATATGTGTCACTCGTGTTTCATTGAAAGATGCCACCTGTTACCATTGGATACAGGTGGTGTGCTGTGCTTGTTTTAATGTCTAATGCCCAGTTCTAATGATGTGCAGCTTTGACTAGTGCTATGTCGCTGCTGTCTGATTGTTACGTTACTTACTTTCCACTGGCACATACTGCTTTCCACTGGTGTTCGCTGCTACTTTGGTAATTGTGTGTCAAATGCAGCTTCACAAACATGAAGGAAGTTCTGAATATGTGGTGGTCATAGAGAAGGGCGACACACAATATTGTTTTGATATGGGGAAGAACTTTGAGAGGGTCTGTCCTGGGAGGCATATGTTGCATTGAACTCAGTTGCTCACAAGAAAATTGCAGAAAAGGGTTGAAGTATGACTATAATTACGTATTTTATAATTTGGCGTAGCCTTTCAACCTCCAGGAAAATGCTTCAACCACAACATAAACTCCATTTAAGCATAATAGGATTCTGAGGAAGAATTAATCACAGTACAGTAGCCGGGATGTGGACAGAGTTATATCTTTGTAGTGCTGCACATCAAAGCTGTGATGACACCTGTCTGTGCTGCCTGTTGTATGGGCTTACATGGAAAATGAAAGGTGCAGGTGGTTTTCACTTATTCTGTGTGCCACTGTTGTGTGTTGCACCTGTAGACAACGCCTAACGAGGTGCAACTGCAAATATGTTTTCTCTACAGTAGGTACACCAGAAGTGTACGTACAAGTTGAATTTCAAACCACAGTTTCCACATTGTTGTTGAAACTTATTTTGGTCAATACCTCCTTGATAATATTTTTTTGGGAAGACCATATCCAAGCAGCTCGATGTTCCTGTGACCACAGCTGCTAATATTATCAGGACGTTTAAGGTCCACGGGACTGTAGCCAACCTCCCTGGACGTGGCCACAAAAGAAAAAGTGAGCTCACATTGAACAGAAGGACAGTTTCTGAATAAGAGTGAGCTCCATGGGAGAATACCCAGGAAAGAGAGACATTAAAAAAGCCTGTTTGCAGTTTGCTAAAATGTATGGGATGATGATGATGATGAGTCACATCAGCTCTGTGTTCACAGATGAAAAAAAAATGAAGCTCTCAGAGAGAATGGAAGAGGCTCAGTTATGTTATGGGGCTGCTACTAAAAGAGCTTGAATGTCTCTTTAAGTTTGAGCTACAAAATATAAAGTAAGGAGCCTTTACATTTTTGTCCATGCCATTTTCATTGGTTGAAGAATCAAAAGTTGCTCACTTCATTTCACTTCAAAATCAAAAGTAGATTAAAATTGTTTAAAAAAAAATAAACAAACTTAGTTTCTCAAATGAGATGATTTTCTTTTTTTCTTTACCATATATCACCACAAACAGAATTTTTGCAGTGACATATTACAGTCCATCAGAAAAATGATCAGCAGATTGATAATGAAACGAACTGTTAGTTGCAGCTCTGGTCTTAAAAGACATCTCACACCTTTCCACCCAACATTTAAAACTGACCCGTAGCTTCATGTGTTACATGGACTAATGAAATGTACAAATCGTATTGATAAATATATTAAATGTGTGTTGGAATGGGTTAGTTAAACCGTGTCTTAATAAGGTTTAACGGCTGTAGTTGAGCTTTCCCTTTCTTTTTTTTTTTTTTTTTTTGACACAGACCAACAAATAATCCGATTTAATCAAATGCTTGCTGGACCAAGCTGACTTGAGCTGTGGTCGAGGGGTAGTTTTGGTTTATCATGTCACCTAGAGGAGCTGTATGTGTGAGTGCTAATATCCGAATTAGCTGGACTGGACATTAAACAGACTTAACCCCTCCAGCTCCTAACACAAAGTGTCTGTGTCATGTCTGTTTGATGCCTCCTGCCTTGCTCTACCCAGGCACCGCCCTTCATCTTAAACCAAACGGCTCGTTTCCAGTAGGTGAGAACGTGTATGACGCAGATGTTCTCGGTTAGAACGACTTTAATCTAAAGATGGATCTTTCATCCCTTTCCTCCATGTAATTTTCATAAGCACCTGGCACCCAGCAAATATACCTTACCGTTCTCACTTTTCTCTCTCTCCCTGTTTTTTGTTTTACAGGGCTGGAGGATCCAGTCACAGTTCCTGCCACCTCCCATTTATTCAGAGGTCAGAGACTTTACTTTGTGACTGTAAATTCTTATTTTTTTTTTTATGGGTAATTCAGAATCACGTATCAGAAATGTATCTGTTTGCTAGAGCCAGAGTCACTTCAGACTTCTGTATGTCTGTGGCATATCTGAAATGTGTGATTGTAGCAGTGCTCAGTGTTTTTGGTTTTTGGTTTCAGGTCTATTCTAACTAGGAGCTGGTAAAGAGATATTTTATCATGAAGCCCAGATTAAGTGTCTGCTTATCCAGAACGTCTCAGTTACTACCTGTAAGTATATTTCCTTAGGATTCAGTTCTGTTTGTGCTATTACAGCCTGTTCTCCCAAATCATCATCCCCTCTTCATGTTTGCTCTCGAGGTCTAAACAAGCTGTTCTCAGGTTCTTTTGAGTGACCGAAGTTTCAAGCATTAAAACTGCTCCAAGTTCCAAATGAGCTGTTGTTGAGCTCTAAAGAGGCTATAAACTCTCGTCTGACTCTAAAATAAGCTGGTGCTAAGCTCCAAACAAGCTGCTGTCACATTCTAAACAAGCTATTCTCGAAAAACTGATGTGGGTTTCTAACTTTCTGCATGACATTTGTTGTCTGTCGGCACATTAACGCGATGCGCTCATCTCCCTTGCCAGTGAACTTCTGAAAGGAAGAGGATAATGAAATGAGATAAAGCGGACGACTGGAGGAGCCCGGCCCCCCTTACCTCCACCTCTTTGAAGCATGGCAGGCTTACAGCTTGTCACCCCTGCTACTTCACCCATGGGGCCTTTCTTTGGTCTGCCATGGCAGCAGGAGGCTATCCACGATAACATCTACACACCTAGGAAATATCAGGCAAGGCTTCCATCCACACGGATGTGTTTATATCTATATATATATCTATCTATATATATATATATAGATAGATATATAGATATATAGATAGATATAGATATATAAAAGCAAACCATGTCAGTTTGACTGTATTTGACTGTAAACCTGAATCTTCCTCCACAGGTAGAACTTCTCGAAGCAGCTCTTGAACATAATACTATCGTCTGCTTGAATACTGGCTCAGGGAAGACCTTTATTGCAGTACTTCTAACAAAAGAGCTCTCCCACCAAATCCGTGGACCTTACCAAGGAAATGCGAAGAGGACTGTTTTTCTGGTGAACACAGGTACAGGCAGCGGGCAGTGCCCCGGTGTTGTTTTTTGATGTAGCGCAGGAGTTTTGCATGAGCTTTATTCTTTAGAGTTTGTTTTCAGACCTGTAAAATTAAAAAAAAAAAAAAAAAAACAATTGAAAATGGCATTCAGATGACTCATTGTTCATTTCAATTCAAATGCATTTATATCCTGTGAAGTTATTAAACTTGGAATGTTTTCCATGTCGTTGGCTGTACCTCTGGTCTACGTTGTCCAGCTTCGTCTGTGGTTCAGCAAGCAGCTGCAGTCAGGACTCACTCTGACCTCCAGGTGGGAGAGTACACAGATTTGGGGGAAACCTCAGCATGGACCGACCAGCAGTGGAGTCAAGAGATAATCGAGAATCAGGTGTGTTGCCTTACAGAATTTCCTCTGGTTTAAGAACAGGCAACGGGCATTCTCCAGCACAGGAGGCCTTTGTATTCATACAGTGTACTGGAGTTATGGAAGATTCATTATGTTCATGACCTCCTCCCAGTTGTACCATCATATAGCATCCACCTCAGTCTGTGTAATAGGCTTCTCTAACCAAGGCTCGTCGACTGAAAACATGAGGTTTATATCAGGACTGATGGTTCAGATAGCTGACTCTAAGTGGGCAGCCTCTCTTAAATTTGCACCTTCATGAGAAGTGTGTCCTCATAGCTGGACAAGGTCACACAGTTGCCAGTAACTGTTGACAGAAATGCTCTTTTCCGTCCTGCCATTCATTCACTGTGTCTCGTGCAGGTGCTGGTCATGACCTGCCACATATTCCTGCACGTCCTGAGGAATAAAATCTTACCGTTGTCTAAAATCAACTTGGTGGTTTTTGATGATTGTCACCTGGCCATCACAGACCACCCCTACTGTGAGATAATGAAGGTGAGTCTTTTCGAATCGTGGTCTCGAAGAATAGTTCGCCCGGGCGGTCACGCAAGGGGGAACTGTGAATGATCCAACTCCTCCTCCTCCTCTGTCCCTCTGCAGCTGTTTGAAGGCTGTTCATGCAGTCCTCGCATCCTGGGTCTCACCGCCTCCATTCTGAATGGAAAATGCGACCCGTCAGAACTGGAGCAGAAGATCCAGAAACTGGAGAGAGTCCTGAAGAGCAATGCTGAAACTGCCACCGACCTCGTGGTCCTGGACAGGTACTATAAACCAGTGTACACTCACCAGACATCTTATTATGAACCTAAAAGGAATACTGGGTAGTTCCTCTGTTCTCAAAACAGCCTCAGTTCTCTGTGGCATTGATTCCACAAGATGTTTGAAACTTTGAGACTCTGAACATGGTCAGCAACAACACTCAGATCTGACTGTGACATTCAAACCACGATTGATTGGTGTTAAGGCCCAAAGTGAACCAGGAAAACATTCCCCACACCATCACATCACCACCACCAGCAGCAGCCTGGACTGTTGACACAAGGCAGGTTGCCTCCATGGATTCATGATGTTGATGTTGTGTGTGTGTGTGAAAATCCTTGGAGTTCAGCAGTTTCAGAAATAGTTAACCCAGTCCATCAGGCACCAGCAATCATGCCACAGTCAGAGTCACTGAGATCACAGATTCCTCATTCTGATGTTTGATATCAGCATTAACTGAAGCTTCTGACCTGACCCAGGTTTTTATGTATTGCACTACTGCCACACAGTTGGCTGATTGGATAATATCATGAATAAGCAGGTGTACAGGTGTTCCTAATAAAGTGCTCAGTGAGTGTAGACCTATACCAGCAGTGAGCGTGTAGTTGCATCTGTGGTTAAATGTAGTAACAGCGACTAAAACTGCAGGTGCAGGCTAAAATCTAACCTCTGTTTGTTATGTCCACCTGTTTCAGATATGCCTCTCAGCCAAGAGAAGTGGTGTTGGACTGCGGGCCCTTCGTGGACAAGAGCGGCCTCTCCTCCCGTCTGCAGGCGGAGCTGGATGAAGCTCTCCACTTCCTGAATGACTGCAACATTTCTGTTGCCAGAGAGGACCGTGATCCCACGTTCATCTCCAAACAGGTCAGAGGGACATACCGCACTGTTAGTGCATAAAGATATCAGACTTAGACGTCTTGGACAAAGCCAGATTATGCATTCAGTCCAGTCCACCTCTGAGGAAGCACACGAGGGGAACGAGACAAATGATCCAACTGCTGTTCACACTGTCCCTGTCTTGTCCAGGTCCTGAGTGACTGCCGGGCTGTGCTGCAGGTGCTGGGGCCCTGGTGTGCAGATAAGGCAGCGGGCATCATGGTGCGCGAGCTCCAGAAGTACATCAAACACGAGCAGGAAGAACTCAACCGCAAGTTCCTGCTCTTCACCGACACCATCCTGCGCAAAGTGCACGCTCTCTGCGAGGAGCACTTCTCCCCAGCCTCGCTGGACCTCAAGTTTGTCACCCCCAAGGTCCTCCGGCTGCTTGAGATCCTGCACGAGTACAAGCCCTTCGAGCGGCAGCAGTTCGAGAGCGTGGAGTGGTACAACAACCGCAACCAGGACAACTACGTCTCCTGGAGCGACTCCGAGGACGAGGATGAGGACGAGGAGGTGGAGGCCAAAGAGAGGCCTGAAGCGAACTTTCCCTCGCCGTTCACCAACATTCTGTGTGGGATCATCTTTGTGGAGAGGCGCTACACAGCTGTCGTCCTCAATCGGTAGGGTTATGTCTTCATTGCTGACAGATGAGGCCAATGAATTTCCTGGACTTTTACTTTAATTCAGTTTTAGTGCTGAAAAACCACAGCATATGTTCTTAACATGTGGCCTGTGACCTGGAATGCATGTCACTCCAGGCTGATGCTAGGCTACAGTAGTATATTGTCTTGCCTAAAGCTTTTTTTTTTTACCCTATTTTTTCAAAACTTATACAGAGTTATATAAACTAATGTTTCAGATTTTCCTTTTAAATGTTATGTCAGTACGTGGATGGCGCTGGCCTTGTAATGTGTAGTAAACAGCTCTTATTTTTACATAATGTTTTGGGAATCATGACTCTGTTTCCAGGGTTGTTCCGCTGCAGCTGAGAGAAACTGTATTATTTCCCCATTGTCTTATCGTTGACACATACACACACACACACTGCATTTCCTCGTCAGTCTTATCAAAGAGGCGGGGAAACAGGACCCGGAGCTGGCTTACATCAGCAGCAACTTCATCACCGGCCACAGCATCGGCAAAAACCAGCCAAGGAACAAGCAAATGGAAGTGGAGTTCAGGAAACAAGAAGAGGTACGCAGACCATGTGGAAGCGACGTTCTCATCAGTATCCATGTTTCCCCACAAACATATTTTGTTGTGCACATTTGGTTCACACATGGCGTGTCCTAAAATCAAAGTCCAACCCAGTGTTTAATTTGAAAGAGTACAACGTTCAAATTAACGTTAGCTGTAATTTGAACTCTAACTTAACAGCAAAAAAAAGACCTTCTGTACGTAAAGAAGGTGTGACAAAAAAAGTCAGTGACAAAAGAGTTCTGACCAATGGCAGAGCAGATGGAGGGTGCACCAGCGGGTTCAAACCAGCAGCGCGTCCACCATCAGCCACTGTGAACTAAAGACACCCGACTCTTTTCTCACACAGGTTCTCCGCAAATTCCGGGCTCACGAAACCAACCTGCTCATCGCCACCAGCATCGTGGAGGAGGGCGTGGATATTCCAAAGTGCAACCTGGTGGTGCGGTTCGACCTGCCCACGGAGTACAGGTCCTACGTCCAGTCCAAAGGCAGAGCTCGGGCGCCAGTCTCCAACTACATCATGCTGGCCGATAGTGAGAGGACCAAAGCCTTTGAAGAGGATCTCACTACCTACAAGGCCATTGAGAAGGTGACCTTTTTCATTTATACTGATTGGTTTAATATTTGAAAAATGTAAGTTAGTTTTTGTCTAATCCGTGTTGTTTTAGTTGAAATGGTATTTGAAGGTGAAGCAGAACGAGGTAATGAATTATAATCGTGTTTCCACTGAGCAGATCTTGAGGAACAAGTGCTCTAAGTCAGTGGAGGTGAGTGAGTTTGAGGTGGAGCAGGTGCTGGACGATGACAACATCCTTCCACCTTATGTGCTTCGGTCTGAGGACGGAGGTCCCCGGGTCACCATCAACACAGCCATTGGACACATTAACAGGTGTGGTGAAGTCTATAAATCCTCAGTTCAACACAAGCAAACATTAATCAGCTTTCAGCTTTTTTTGTAATGTCTGTTTCTTTTCTTCTTCTTTTTTTTTTTTTTTTTTTTAATTCTGGTCCTCAGATATTGTGCTCGGCTGCCCAGTGACCCGTTCACCCACTTAGCACCCAAATGTAAAACTGTGGAGACGCAGAATGGACGCTTCCAGTCCACACTCTACTTACCCATCAACTCCCCTCTGCGAGTTCCTGTTAAGGTGAGGAGCAACATCTACATTTGAAGTATTTTGCTAGTACTCACACCCTGAAGCAGATGAATATTCCTTGGGTCTCTCAGACGCAGCTAATACAAATAATCCTCATCATTTCAACACTGGCGGATTTTGTCCAATCGCTCCTCCTATTTACTTATTATGGGCCTTGATGTCACCTCAGGTTCATTCATTTTGTGGATGTGTCTTCTACAGGGTCCCACAATGAACTGTGCCAGACTGGCAGAGAAAGCAGTTGCACTAGTATGCTGCGAGAAACTCCACAAAATAGGTAAAACCACAAGTGTGATTTTACAGACACACTCTCTATAAGAGCTTTTCCCTCCATCCGTTTGAGCTTGTGTCCCCCACCCCTCCCCCCAGGTGAGCTGGACGACCATCTGATGCCGGTGGGGAAGGAGACAGTCAAATACGAGGAGGAGCTGGACCTTCACGACGAGGAGGAGACCAGTGTCCCAGGCCGGCCCGGTTCTACCAAGAGGAGGCAGTGTTACCCTAAAGCCGTAAGAATGTCACTCCGCTAAAGTCGCATACATTGCAGTTAGAGTTACTTGTCTCTCATTGGACGCTGAGAGTAATGTTACAGTGAATCCTTTAAAATGCAAGAGACAGTTTCACTGTGCTGGCTTTAAATATAATAGAATTTAGTCAGATAAAGCTAATTTACATTCCTTGAGCTAACTTCAGGTTGAAAGCTCTAGCTGTGTGCCAGTGTCGGCTGAAGGTAGTTTTGGTAGCATTCAGAATTTCCCAGTTAATCTAATGAGCATCATATCATTATTTTAAATCAATAAATATAATTCTGATTTTGACAATTATCAAGCAGGAACATTAACTAGCTACTAATGTATTATCTCCAGTGGGAGCATAAATAGGGATTTTTCTCTGTAGAAAACCAGCTCTAATTTACCTGGAAGTTGTCTTTTCTCTTCATTGACTGTTGTGGAAAAAGATCAGTAGAAGTGCTCAACAGCCGATGTCTTCCCCCGTCTTCTGTCTTCTTATACCAGATACCAGAGTGTCTGCGGGACAGTTACGCTGTACCGGAGCAGACTTACTATCTATATGTGATCGGGATGGTCCTCACCACCCCTCTCCCCGATGAACTCAACTTCCGCAGAAGGAAGCTCTACCCACCGGAGGACACCACCAGGTGCTTCGGCATCCTGACTGCCAAACCCATACCTCGAGTACGTGGTCCCGTTAAATCTTTGCTCTATTTCTCTCAGACTCGGCTACCATGTTTTTGTTTTTTTTTTTGATTTCTGAAAATATGGTTCTTTGATTTATTATCATCCCCTTTCCCCTTCGGTCCAGATCCCCCATTTCCCGGTGTACACTCGCTCGGGTGAGGTGACAATCTCCATCGAGCTGCAGAAATCGGGCTTCACGCTCAGCGCCGCCCAGCTCGACCTCATCACCCGCCTGCACCAGTACATCTTTTCCCACATCCTCCGCCTGGAGAAACCTGCACTGGAGTTCAAGCCCACGTTGGCTGACTCGGCTTACTGTGTTCTACCTCTGAATGTTGGTGAGTGGAACTACACCCGAGCTTGTCGAGCTTGGTGGATCACTTTCCCCATATGTATGGAGATGCTTCAACTTGTCTGTTACTGATTACTTTCTTCCCATTCCCCCCTCTCTATTCGGACTAATCGCTTTGATCAGTTGGGGACTCCAACACACTTGATATGGACTTTAAGTTCATGGAGGACATTGAGAAATCTGAGGCCCGCACTGGCATTCCTACCACACAGTACACCAAGCAGAACCCCTTCACCTTTATGCTGGAGGACTACCAGGATGCCGTCATCATTCCAAGGTACCGCCGCACCAGATGAGAGTACTTGAGTTCCAAAGAAGTGGGTCTTTCTCAGAGAAGATACCATAAGAACTGGCTCAAGCTGTATAGTCACTTTCACTGTTGTTTTTTTTTCCCAGGTATCGTAACTTCGACCAGCCTCATCGCTTCTACGTCGCCGACGTGTACACAGACCTGACACCGCTCAGCAAGTTTCCTTCACCAGAATACGAGACATTCGCTGAGTACTACAAAACCAAGTACAACCTGGACCTGTCCAACCTGAACCAGCCACTCCTGGATGTAGACCACACCTCCTCCAGGTCAGCAGCGCATGCATCATGACAGTGAAATATAGCCGTAAAGCCGCTGCCCTGCTTTTTAATCACTGGGATGTGATGGTTCAGCTGATAGGGAAGCAAGAGAAGAAGTTTCTGTTTACAGGTCCTTGAGGAGTACTAGTGCATATGTGAAAAAGGCTCCAGTGGGAGCTGTGAAGTCTGATAGATGTCCTCAAGTGATCATTTCAGTCAGTGTTGGTTTCAGTCTGAACGCGACAGGTATGAGAAGGTAAGTATCCAGGGGGTGTGGAGGTAGAAAGATGTGAGTTTACCAGGCTCATCTCCCCTCGTCTCTGCTTAAGGCCAGAGGCTCTAGGCTGCGTTAGCCGCTGCTAACATAACACACCCAAATATCTGAGCAAACTGTCAGTTGTTAGGTTATTACTTACTTATGTCTTAGAGCGGTGAAGCACTCTATCGTGAAGTCACAGTGTAATAACAGTAACATTTTAAGAATGTCTCTCGGTTTTGTACACGAGTTTTTTGTTTTGGACGGGGATAAATTTGCGACTGTTCTGGTTTTCAGATTGAACCTGTTGACCCCTCGGCACCTGAACCAGAAGGGCAAAGCCCTGCCACTCAGCAGTGCAGAGAAGAGGAAGGCCAAATGGGAGAGTCTGCAGAACAAACAGGTGATACTTTCTTTCCCATCTAGTGTGTTTGTGTGTGTCTGTTGATCTAGATGCCTGGATAGACAGTGTCCAGTAACCTGTGTTAATTTCAGTGCCAGATTTTAACTGAAGTTTAGTCTTTGGATGAAAGTGTTTATTTGTTTAGTCACATTTTTGTCATCAGATTGTTGTTCCTTTTCGGTCAGTAAAAAACAAATATGTTTTAGTCTAGTTTTCCTCAGTGTTCAAATGCATCATCTGCATTTTTCTCATTCATTTTCATAATTTTCTTCTAAGTATCCAGAGGATACATCTGTGGCCAGAGGCGATTCTAGAGTCTCAGTGTTCCTTCCTCTTTTTTCTTCTTTCTTTTTTCTGCTGTCAGAGGGATAACTTCTCATCATTTCCCTCAATGCCGCTCTCACTTGTTTGTTTACGTAAGACGCATGGTACTTGCTGCAAGAGTGAGAGGTCGGCGTGGGGCCCCTTTAGGGAGTCTGCGGTGGCCTACCACTGTCATTGCAAACTTGTCACGGCCTTATTGAATCAAAGATGGTCAGTCCTCTGGGAGCAGCCCCCCCGGCCTGGGGCCCTAAGCATTTGCCTGCCTTGCCTGTTGGCGAGCAGCGCCCCTGTCTGTGGCCGCAGAAGTGAGTTCCAGCTACTCCACCTTTTCATTTTTGCGCTGTAACAGTCCTGGTCTAACAGGAGTGTGGTGTTTGTCAGATCCTGGTTCCAGAGCTGTGTGCCATCCACCCCATCCCCGCCTCCCTGTGGAGGAAAGCAGTGTGCCTGCCCAGCATCCTCTACCGCCTCCACTGCCTCCTGACCGCAGAAGAACTCAGAGCCCAGACGGCCAGCGAAGCCGGAGTGGGAGTCCAGGCCCTCCCCCCTGACTTCAGGTCCCTACTGCTACACACACACTGCACAATGCATTTCAGTTATTTCAATAGCTGAATCTGAAAAAATGCAACACTGGCCCTGCAGCCTTATACTTATCACATTTCAACTCTGAAAACATCTTCAGTGATTACCTGCCGTGTTTGTATGTTCAGTAGAAGGTTCATAAACCACTCATAAGGGTTTACAAACCCAGGGCAGTGGCACCATCTTGAGGATTTTTGTGGTCTCTGCAGTCTTTAAACATTTGTGTGCATACTTGTCCAAAACAGTTTCTCAGCGTTCTAATGTATAGATGTTTATATGGTGCAGGTATCCAAACCTGGACTTTGGCTGGAAGAGATCCATTGACAGCAGAACATTCATCTCCTGTCCTGAGTCCTGCAGTGAGGACGCTGAGGGTCACTGTAAGCACCAACAGACTGTAACCCCTGACCCCAGTTCCCTAACACAACCAAGTAGTCACCACTCTTCCCTGCCTGATCAGGCGCCCCTCGTGGGCCCTGAGTCTGGAAACGCCACCTGCACGAGGAACCTAACTAATGGCACTGCCCTTGTCGCCGACTGTGACGACAGCGGCCACCGAGACGAGCACCTTCACCAACGTGACAATTGCCAATGCTCCCAGCCCAGCTCGCCTGGGCTGCAGAGCCCTGAATCAATACAAACCACTACCTCAGTTCCTGTGCAGCCCTCTCACAGCTTGAAGAAGCCCAGCTCCAGTCCTCCGCAGCCTAGTGACGAATGTACACCAGGGAGGACCTCAGACCACACAAATAAAGCTACCTCAGTCTGCAGCCGGGCAGCCACGGGTCCCAACGCTCCCACAGCACCTTCTCCTGACCTTGCAGCCGGCCCCCAGCACAGAGCCCAGAGAGAAGACTCCCCCAAAAGCCTGGGGCCCAACCCGGGCCTCATCCTGCAGGCCTTGACCCTGTCAAACGCAAGCGACGGCTTCAACCTGGAGCGGCTGGAGATGCTCGGCGACTCTTTCCTTAAGCACGCTATCACCACGTACCTGTTCTGCACCTACCCTGATGCTCATGAGGGGCGACTCAGTTATATGCGCAGCAAGAAGGTGAGACAGTCCATGACTTATTCAGAGGAGCATGAGGAATCATGGGGGAAATGATAATTGTGATCATAATAGACAGTGTTAAGTTTTTTTTGCTGTGCTTATGTAAATGTTGTTGCTGCATAGCCAATGTTAGCATTAACAGCTCTTTACTTACCAAGAGCTTCAGCCATTGTTGAGTTTACAGAGGATAGAATCCGCCCTCTGATTGGTCAAACTTCAATATATGTATAGCTTTGTTCACAAAATAAGGACGCACTGAGTCCAGCTAGTATTAATATTAGGTAAAGTATTGAAGTTTTAAAGTATTAAAGCTAACTCCTCTAACACTGTCAGCACAGGAGGTGCAGTGTGAGCAGCACGTTAGCAGACGCTGTTAGTGATGATGCTGTATAAAGGTATTGACTTGCTCTCTTTGTTCTGTCTGTCATCCAGGTGAGCAACTGTAACCTGTACCGCCTGGGGAAGAAGAAGGGGCTCCCCAGCAGGATGGTGGTGTCCATCTTCGACCCCCCTGTTAATTGGCTGCCTCCAGGCTACGTGGTCAACCAGGACAAAAGCAGCACTGACAAACTGGATTCAGGGGAGGTGAGGAGACTTCATTCACTAAGGCCTCAAAGCACAGTATAGCTTTTGTTCATTTACTCATCCGTTCATTTTTGCATGGATGATGTGTGTGTTATGATGTTGTCAGACCACTAGGGGGCAGGCTTTCACCTTGTCTGGCAACACATCATGTTAATGTTTTGGTTTTAAGTCCCGTAGCCCTTAATCCCAGACCGTACTCTTACATACAATAGAACTCATGTTATAAGTGAAAAAAAAAAAAAAAAAATATATATATATATATATATATATATAAATACTGAGATGATGCAGCTCAAAGTGCATCAGCATAAAACAACACATTAAACAACACACTGTCCTCCATGTCTGCAGAGTTAGATCCACTATAAAACATCCAATCTAGGGTGAGTTTCTTCCAGAAGCTTTGTTTTTGGTGGATTAGTGCTGTGATTAAGGATCAAATGAACGCACCCCACCAAAACCTCACATGCCTAACGACTGCGGTCAGGCCAATTCAGATCCAAATTTAGTGGAGGCTGGTTTCACCGCAGTCACTGTAAGGAATGTGAGGTTTTGGTGGCGTGCGCTCATTTACTCCTTAATCACAGTACTAATCTACCAACGCAAAGCTTTTAGAAGAAACTCAACCAGAGAATTTGCGGGCCTCTAGTATCCCCCTCAATATGGCCATACTGTGGGCTGGGTGTGGGCCGTCCCCATTGGGGACCAGACTGCCTGCAGTGGCCCCCACGTGGACATACTAGGGAAAGCTGTGCACATGCTAGTGAATATGCTATGGGCCCAAGGACATGCTCTGTAGGTCCTTAACAAAAAAAAATAACAAATTAGTTTGGTCCTACTTTGTACTTGTAGTAAACAACATTATTTAGTTTAGAACTGAGCATGTGTCTTGAATACTAAATAAAATGCTTTTTATTCCACAGAACAATGAACACACAGAACCACATTAGAACACAATAAGTACATTATAAATCAGTCCCCTCAGGGGCACCAGTGCACCTCTGCCATTTATTTTCTGGTCCTTCTCCCCTCTCGGTCTCTTGTATTTTAATCAAAGCTTCCACTTTAGATGATGTGGACCGGCTGCTTTTTGTCACAGCATCAAAGTTAGAGAGGAAACAACAACTGAATTGTAAAAACACAACAAGTGCAAAGATACGCTTATGTTTTCCTACTTTTAGGGCATTTCCACATCAGGAAGCGTCTTAGGACACAAGAATCTTTTGAGTCATCATCTTCTCCCCACATAATGACTCAGGGTTGTATCCTCACATGTAAAATTTGTCTAACCTGCTTCTTCAGAAAAACTAAACTAGCCTGGGAACAGAAGTTAAGATCAAGTTAGATTAAGTTAACCAGCTAGGCTAATCTGTCTTTGTGGAATAGGGCAATACTTTTGTCTTATCAGTGGACAAGTGGATCATCAAAAACTCCAAAAAGGTTTTACCGTCCCTGTCCGTCTCTTTAGCAGCCTGTAGTTCAGGGTGCAGATGACCGTGTGCTGGACTGGGCTGGCCAGTCACAATACGTAATCAGGTTGTTGTTTGTCTTGACACAGTGTGAACCAGTGGAGCTGTTTATATTGTTCAGTTATTAATTTACACAAAGTACTTAGCAGTTAAAACATTTGCAATGGAATCACCTTACATATGGTTTATTCAATAATAATTGGAATTGCAAACTGCTCTTTGGTCTCTACGGTTGTTGATGACGGGATACAATTAGTCTCCTGTAATACTTCATTAAAGTTGACTGGTGGAACGACAGCCTGGGTCTGTACTTGGTTTACATTAAGCCTACAGGCGAGACTTGCTGAGGTAAAACCGGGTTAGGTAAACTGATACTTCAGTGGAGTTGCGCGGGGCAAAATTCAGAATCAAAATTGCTTTCTGTGGGCAAGAGCACAGTAGGTTGCCCATAGAAACCCATCAATGGGATGGGTTTCAAGCTGCACAAGCACGCTTGCTAATTAGCATATTATGTTGTCTAGTGACACTTAGTGACTTTTCGTGCACATTTTAGTTGCTTTCCATTGAAAGCACTGTAGCTGGTTACAGCTGTTCCACAACAGTTTCACACGTTGACCATACACAGCCTGGCCAGAAACTAGGCTTTGACCTTGTCTTGTTTCTCTGACTTTTGGGAGCACGGGCGTGTGCTAGTTTAAACATACGAGTTCACATTTTTGTTTTCCATGTTCCAAGTCTGTAAGCTTTCACATTTACCTATTTGACTAACAATGATTATCAATAATGTTTAACTGGTCTCCGTTTTTTCATGAATCAATTCATCTTTTAGTCTTCAAAATGGGAAAAGGGAGAAGTGTTCATGTCTTCAAATGTCTGACCAGCATTCCAAAAGATATTTTCAGTTTACAGAATTTACTGCGGAATGGTTCTGTCAGTTGTCCAAATTGATTCATTGACTTATTGTTTCAGCTCTACTTAGTAGATGATGGTTTCAACACTTGCTTCACTCATGAAATACTTGGCCTTTGTTCTGTGATTAAATGCTGATGGTCTTTTTTTCCTGAAACTCTACATTACATCTTTATAACATTTTAAAATTTGACTTCTGATGTAAGTGTTTTTCCCTGAGCTCTTGCTTTTCTTCCTGTTTGCGTCCGTCATCCAGGCCAAAGAGGAGCTTCTGGCCAACGGGCGATCTGGGAACGACTATGACGAGGACGATGAGGAGGGTGAGGAGGTGGACGAGGACGATGAGGTGATGTTGAAGGATGAGCCAAAGGACGAGGTCAACATGGAGGACGATTTGGAGTACTACAAGGAGCACATCAAGTTCATCGATAATATGCTGTTGGGATCCGGTGCATTTGCAAAGAAGATCTCTCTGAGCGTCTTCCCTCCCTCTCCCACCCCGGCCTCGGGTCCATCCCCCTCCATGGAGTCTCCGTATGAATGGAAGGCCCCCAAGAAGCCACTGCATCCCACTGCGTCCCACTACTCCTCAGAGCCGACGCCCAGCGGGCCCTCGGCCGAGGAGTTCGACTACAGCTCGTGGGACGCCATGTGCTACCTGGACCCCAGCAAGGCCGGGGAGGAGGACGACTTTGTGGTGGGTTTTTGGAACCCGTCGGAGGAGAACTGCGGAGTCGAGCTCGGCAAGCAGTCGATCTCCTACGACCTGCACACAGAGCAGTGCATCGCCGACAAGAGCATCGCTGACTGTGTGGAGGCTCTGCTGGGCTGCTACCTGACCAGCTGCGGAGAAAGAGCCGCCCAGATGTTCCTCTGCTCATTGGGCCTCAAGGTGAGCCAGGACCGCCTACGGTGTTCTGCGTCACAGCAGCATTGAATCAGCAATGATTCATCGAAACACTACTTATAAATAGCTGAGCAATGAAAGGAAATGAATGCAGGCTTTAATGACTATGAACATGATGGAATTCTCTCCAAACTGAATCATTTCCTGCTGCTGCTTCACATTAAAAGCCGGCTGCGAATTATTGGGAATTATTTAGGAAATTAAAATTCGTCCACATACAAAAAGATAAGAACATATTTTGTTATATTTTTAAGCTGGAGGAGATAGGGCGTGATTGTCCTGACTCCAGCTTTGTACTATACTGACAGACATGAGAACGGTGTGTGAATAAGCAAAGTCATCAGACATTCTCTGCAGTTTTGAGAGTTTCTTTTCCTTCTTTGAACCCCAGGTGTTACCATTGGAGAGAGGGACTCTAACAGGGGAAGTGGTGCGGAGCCAACAGAGCGTAGCCACCGACCTGTGCTACGGATGGCTAAAGATTCCACCCCGCTGCATGCTGGACCATCCAGACGCAGAGCGAACGCTCAACCACCTCATTTCTGGCTTCAAGAACTTTGAAAAAAAGATCAACTACACCTTTCAGAACAAGGCTTACCTCCTGCAAGCCTTCACCCACGCTTCCTACCATTACAACACCATCACAGGTTAGACTTCACCTCGCAGCAGCACTAACACTTCTTTTATTGTTTATTATTATTATTGAATGCAGCGCTCAGACTTTCAGTTATTATTAACAGCAGAGTCCAGAATAATGTGTCTGGGAATTAGAGGCATCACTTGTGGAAGAAGTATTAGTTTTTGATAAATTGTGAAAACTTGTTGTCAGTGGATTTATGGAGACATATGGATATGGCTTTAATATGATCAGCTTGATAATACTACCCACACAACCCGTGGAGGTGTAACACATGTCCTTTGGTACCCGAGAATCTGCCTGAGAGTTATCACATGTTCTTCAGTATCAAAATAATCCAGGGACATTGGACCGTACATCTACGAATGCACTGTAAACAGCAACTGCTGAAAGCGAAGCCTACATTTAATGATGACAAAAACAGGGCTCAAGTTGTAGTTTGTGTGGCTGTTAATCAGTCTTTGTAAACCTGTAAAATAAATCTGCCTGTGAAATTCAGTTGGATTGTAGTGGTTCAGTCAGATTCTGGCTGGTAAAATTCATGCTTCAGGGGCAGGATGGGAACAGCGAGCACTGAGTTTTACACAGGTTTCTTTTGCCCTCTCCCCAGATTGTTACCAGCGGCTGGAGTTCCTTGGTGATGCAATTTTAGACTACCTCATAACGAAGCACCTTTACGAAGACCCGCGGCAGCACTCTCCCGGTGTGCTGACCGACCTGCGCTCAGCACTGGTCAACAACACCATCTTTGCCTCTCTGGCCGTCAAGTACGACTACCACAAGTACTTCAAGGCCATCTCACCCGAGCTTTTTCACGTCATCGACGACTTCGTGCAGTTTCAGCTGGAGAAGAACGAGATGCAAGGCATGGACTCCGAGGTGAGCTCAGCCGACATCCGGACGGAACGACAGAGCCCCGTGGGAAGAAACCCGATCTTTGCTGTTTTTACCCCCCCAATAAACAATAGTCAGGATTCAAATGCATGAATAACAAGGCAGGCAGTCTTTTATGAATCTGTCTCAAAATGCAGTTGGATTTCCTTTTCCTGGAAATGGTTTTCTTGGCTGCAGATCTCCTCTCATTCCGCTCGAGAGGTACTTTTAATGCCTTAGGGGCAGCAGGCACATACAGAGACACACTGAAAAGCAGCTGAAAGAAATAAAGAAATGTGCTGCAGTAATATGGGACCACTCCACCGCTCACTGCTCATCAAACACAGTTACGTTATGAAGCTGCATGTTTTAACCTGTTACATTTAGTGTCACTGCTTAAACAGGCCATAAGTCTGTCAGTGGATAGTGTGAGCTGAGAACTTTTTTTGGATTAAAAAAAAAATAATAATAATCCTTGTGTAAATGTTTTAAGAGCAACTTAAAATCCTGTTTTTATCTTGAACCCACCCACCCTGACAGTCTAACACTGGACGTGCTCATGCTTCAGCCACGTTCGCACCCAAATCAAAATCTGGTGCTGATTGAGAATTCATGTTACCATAGTTACATTGATAAGTCCTTTTTTTTTTTTTAACACGCACAGTGTTTGTGTTAGAAAGGACTAAATCTGGTTTGTTATGTTTCTCCTACCAGCTGCGACGCTCTGAAGAAGACGAGGAGAAGGAGGAGGACATCGAGGTCCCCAAGGCCATGGGGGACATCTTTGAGTCGCTAGCCGGAGCAATTTACATGGACAGCAGTATGTCGTTGGAGACAGTGTGGCAAGTGTATTATCCAATGATGAGGCCACTTATAGGTGAGGAGGACATTTATTTATTTATCTGTTTTATTCATTCATTCATTCTTTCATGTTCATGATAGCTACTTCGGGTGACAGCAGACGTTCAGGATTCATTTTTCCCAGTTGTGTTGATACTTTGGAAGAGTTGCATGTTTATGATGCTCTTGCCTCTCGACCCTCCATTCCCCATCAACACTTACAGAGAAATTCTCTGCCAACGTGCCACGCTCTCCTGTGAGGGAGCTGCTCGAGATGGAACCGGAAACTGCCAAGTTCAGGTAAGAGATCGGCACACACACACACACACACACAAAAAAAAAAAAAAACTGTATTTGATGGTAGCATCTGTCTCTGTATTCATGATTTGGAATAGATGTGGATTTTCTTGCTCCATACAAGTTTTTTTGAACTTTAACCAGTTAAGTGTACAAAGTGAAATGGTACAAAGGGAAGTGGTAAACTGACTAAGGCAAAAAAAAAAAAAAGAAAAGAAAGTATGGGTCACCAAACACGGAAGAATCATTTCGTAGAAATCAGGCCTTTGTCAGGGATGAAGATGGACATTATGTCAGCATGGAGGAAGTCCTGAGTTTGCCTTAGATGGGGGAACAGAGGGCAATTGGAAATAAAGGTCCATCTCTAATACAAGCCTGTTACCGCTCCTCTGCTTTCAGCCCCGCAGAGAGAACGTACGACGGGAAGGTCCGGGTGACGGTGGAGGTGGTCGGGAAGGGCAAGTTCAAAGGAGTC
This sequence comes from Toxotes chatareus, assembly GCA_016801885.1. NCBI lineage: Eukaryota > Metazoa > Chordata > Actinopteri > Toxotidae > Toxotes > Toxotes chatareus. Next base: position 21,728,561 of record CM028899.1, read on the forward strand.
GGCCGCAGCTACCGGATCGCCAAGTCGGCGGCGGCGCGACGAGCTCTGCGCAGCCTCAAAGCCAATCAACCTCAGGTCCAAAATAACTGAGCTCCTCCTTTCCGAGCTCTTCAGCATTAGCACCTAAGCTATCGATGCGAACGGAGAGGAAAAAAAAAAAAAAAAAAAACACAAAACAAAAAAGCAACTTCGGCTTCCCAACACAGCGCGATGCTAGCCCCTGTATCTTCAGCCCGCGATGGCACAACCGAGGCAGCCAGGAACACTGTGCGGAGATGCAACAAAAGAAGCAGACTGCTCTCACAACGGATCTTTTACCTTTTTTTTTTTTTTTTTTTTCTTATTTTTTTTTTTTTTTTGCGCAAACACAATCTTTACTTTCCCTCTCTGCTTTGTGTAATCACGAGTGCTTTATTAACGTTTAGTTAAGTGTTTAAAAAAAAAAAAAAGGTCAGGTCGCAGTGTCTATTCCTCAGTTTTTTTTTTTGTTTGTTTTTTTTTTAGTTAACCTCTATGACAGCGAGATGAGGCTTATGCTTATTGTGTAGTATTAGATTGTACATAGTTCAATCAAAGGTGTAAATCAAAGTATGTAGGAAGAAAAAAATAAAAACAAAAAAACGCTAAACTCCTCAGCCTGTGCACTAGTGCCAGTCAGTTTTAAAGCGTTTTTTTTTTTTTTTTTCTTGTCCAGAAAAGGACAAAAAAAAAAAGAAAAAAAAAAACGCTAACGGCAGACATGGCTAACAGATACCACTGGAACAAAAAACCTGGTGGCACTTCTGTCTGAAATCTGTCTTGAAATGCTATTCTTAATCTTTTTTTTTTTTTTTTTTGCACTTATCCCATTAGGGTCTGTTATTTTGAGAATTTGTGTGGTCACATTGACACCAAAATCATATTTGTAGCAAAGTATATAAATATATATTAAAAAAAAAAAAAAAATTATAAAATACAATGAATGATATTCTCGGCCTTTTGATGCTAAGGCCTCACCCTCATATCCTGCGAGACGGATAGGAATTTCAACATTCCCAGTTACTGTAATTTAAATTAGTTTTTAACCGCACTTGAGGTTGCATGTTCTTGTAGCTTATGTATAAACCATGACAACTGGATGGCTTCTATAAATGTTCTAAAATCTATGGATATATCTAGGAGTGTGTGAGAGCGACGTTAGATGTTTATGGCATTATCTCGGTGATTTGGTCAAACGCGTTTTTGATACCGAGAAACGGGTGGAATCGAATTAAGTCATTCTTGCGCACTAAAAAAGGAAAAAACAACAACCTGTCTTTCTGTGGAGCAAAATCATCCAGTTTTGATATAAGACGAGAAAGACATATCACACACATGTTACAATATGCTGCAGACTTTTCTACAAATTGGATACGCGTCGAATCTTTTTCAAATACAGTCTTTGTGGAGAAGGAAAAAAAAAAAAAAAAAAAGAAGGCCAATTCATTTCAACACACTAGTGTTCCTCACATCCCGTACCTTACCAAAGCTATAGCAGATGTGACACTATGAGGTTGAAGTCAATTCCTAGGGATAAGGATACCAGCCTTTTTTTTTTTTTTTTTTTTTTTTTTTGTTTGTTTGTTTTAAATTTCTTGCTTCTCGCTAAATGTGTTTTTTTTTTTTTTGTTTCTCATCAATAAGCCCTTTTTTTTTTTCACTTGAATACCTCAGTTAATTGCATGCATTTTCTTGTCTTTATTTTTTTTCTTTTGTTTGGTGCTATGTTTTTGTATAAAGCTTGAATTTCTCATCTTTTTTGCACTGTAACTATAATACCTCTTTATTTTACTTTTAGTTTTTTTAGTTTTTGAATTTTTTTTTTTTTTTGAAATCTGTTTGATTTGGTTGTTCTGTTCGTCAGCCATCAAGCTGTAGAGGAGAGCTGCATTTGTCGTCCCTTCCCCTTCCCATACTTGAGGTTGACACTTGATGATAATTTTTTTTTTTTTTCGTTTGGGGGGAGGAGACATAGAAAGTGTATTCTCTGCACATAAGCCTAACTCTGTTTCTTTCTTTTTTTTTTCCTTATTTTAATTTACTCAATCAATCAAACAGAGGATTAATTGATCAGATGAGGATCAGTGCTTGTAGAGGTAATCAGATTGCACTCTTAAACTTTAAACATACTCCAAAACATAGGAAAATACTTGACTTAATTCTTGAAAGCTATCTTCATATATAAGAGACTTATACCTGTGTGGCTCCTAAAGCGTGTTAACATAGCTATCTGAAATCCCACGGTAATTCTTCTACCTCAAAGGACAGTGCACTCAGTGTTCATTTGTGGACGAGACTGCAGTTCAGCTCAGCAACTCTGACGGTGATTCATACTGTAGTCTTTCTTTTTTTTTTTTTTTTTTTTTTTAACTGTGATTTACAGTACGCAGCACACAGAAATCAGTTTCCCTGAGTCGACATTGACGTAAATTTGAGTTTCGCGTCTTGAACTTAGAAACAAAACTCAGAACTCAGTGCCTTCTCCGTGGGAGATTAGTTTCAAACGTATTCAGTGAGTGAACTGATCATAATTTGAAGTTATAGACACAGCTGAACACGACTTCTTTTTTTTTTTTTTTTAATTAAACTAAATAACATATTTTCAGTGAAATGCTCCAACCAGAGGCAGCAGGAGAACCCCTCCACTCACAGGGTGGACCCATGCATTAAAAACAGAAATAGGCCTGAGTCCAAAACATGTGTTAACTCTGAACGTTTGCAATGAACTGCCCAAGGCGTCGCTAACCGACGGGGCACGGTGAGGTTGTGTTCCCCATCTGCTAATAGCTTGTGGTTGATTTGATTAATTGCAAGTGTACTTAAAGTATCAGTAAAGCATAACATTAAACTGAAGTGATAGAGGATCTTAAAGTTGCATTATTATTGTTATTTTTATTTATTGATGTTTTAGTCATCTGTAGGGCAGCACAACAAGCTGTAAACAGAACACGGACACGTTATCCACCTGATAAAAGTCCAGTCTTCGCTCTGCTTTTAGCCCTGTTTGTGTGTCTGTTTGCTGAAAACAGCTGCCGACAGCTGGAAACCAGGCTGTGGAAGTAAAACCAAAAGGATAAGCTGAGGGCTGAGATGGTGAGCCTTTCATAGTACACAGTATTCATTAGATCGAATGTTTTGAAAGCAAGTATTTATTTTATGCAGCTTTAAGGAAAGATTTCTCAGGGCTCTGTGTTGTGTCGAGTTAGAATTTCTTTTTTTTTTTTTTTTTTTAAACCTTTATGATTCCATTTTCTGCTGTGCTTGCAGGGTCCATACTCCTGAGTAAGAGCTTGGTCGTGGCAGTCATTTGCAATTTCAGTAAAACTGGCTGAAGATGCAGCAGATGTTGCTCTTGTTTTCCAGACTCCTTGCCCCCCCCCCCCATTCTAAATTTCTACTCTTAACAAACAGCAATCTGAGACCAGGCTGGACCCGAGTGTCAGTTCACAAGAACCAAACTTCAACTAAGTGGAGGAAAAATACTCCAGTACGAAGACGGCAACAACCGCAACAACACGACTACTACTGAAACCACAGTTCACGCGTTCCAATTTGCGCCGTAGGTTTTAAATTAGTTATTTCAGTCAACAAACACAAAACAAAAAACTTGAAAAGCACGAATTCTGATTTATTCACGGTGATCCGCGTTCTTTGCCTGGGACTGATCGGTCCTCATCTTTTCTCCTCTGCCAAAAGCTGAGTTTCTCCGATATCTCTTCGGGTGCCATACATTTCATAGTTTTTTTTTTTTTTTTTTTTTTTCTCCATGGGTCTTGCAGATGACCATGCGAATGCTGAAGTGTGAATCCGTGAAATCCTTCGGCTCTTGTGAAATCGTGAAACTGAAGTACGACGTTCTTACAATCTGTCAGACAGAGTGCAATCTCATTATTTCTCAAGCAGGTGTCTGACCCTCTGCAGTCTACCTGTATGAACCCTGAAGTCCTGGCTGTGCTTCATCATTTCCTCATTACAGAGAGAGATGCTGTCTTGTGACTTTAGAATGGAGTGTATCCGACCCCTCCTGTTTGTCACACACACACACACACACACACACACAGAGCCCTTTAAATGTTTCCTCTGGCTCAACACACTAATTATCCGTTAGTCACCGGGAAGGATAGGGGGAGGGATTACATAAAATTAAAAAAAAAAAAAAGAATGTGAAATCACTCATATGGTGCCACACCCACTCTTTTTATTTGATCTGATGAAAATGAGGATCACAAATGATCTTGTCAGCCACAAGTGGCATCAGTATCCAACCACCTTGTATTGTTTTTTTTTTTTTTTTTTTTTTTTTTTTTTTTCGTCGAGGAGGGAGGTGTGTGTGTGGGAGTGCTGAAGTTGAGGTAGTCCTGTGTTATTCAGAGCGGACTATGTTTTCTCGTACTGGCAGTTTTTTTTTTGTTTTTTTTTTGTTATTATTTTTTTTTTTTTTTTTTTTGTACATGTAGCACAATTGAGCATTGCACTTGGGCGCCATACTTTACCTCATGTCAGAGTAGTGTGAAAGGGAGTGGAAGATGGGAGGGGGGGAAAAAAAAAAAATGTATATTGATGCCGTAATTTTAAAGAGGACTAACTTGTGGTTCGGTCTTTGCTGCTGTTTCAATTGCTGGTATTACACAACCCTGTTTAAAACGGAAAAAAATGTAGAGTAAGGGGCTTTGGGAGGGGAGACAAAAAAAAATGTGCCTGCAGGTTATCATCTGATAACTACACTGTTAAAAAATTTAAAAAAAAAAAAGGAAAAAACCTTTGCAGTTTGGGGGCTAAAAAAAAAAAAAATGTCTGGACATCACGTAATCTGATGTCCTGCCTTAAAACAGCTGTTTGGAAAATGAATTGCAAGTCAAAAGTCCCACGTCCAGTCACTTGAATGGAGACACGACGCTCTCGATCTGATTCTCTTCTGACTACTTTGACATCTACAGAGACACCCCTCCCCCAGCCCCTTTATGATCAGGAACTTAAAGGAAAAATCCACTCAAACCTGCTCATGTACAGTGAAAGTCTCGTTGACTTGTTGGAGCGGCGTTCACACTTGTCTTCGACATGCTCAGCTTTACTTGGTGAATTCTTGTGAACTGGGGCTGTCACTTAATTTTATTTTTTTTTTTCTTAAATTTATACAATACATAAATATTTTTGAAATACGAACAGTACATTAAAACTCAAGGCTTTCACAGCTCTTTGCGTTCCAGAAGATTCTGGATGACACACAGTAAAATTCTTTCCATCACACCGTTGTAGCTACATCTGAAATTCCCTGCTTCTTAAAAAGAAAACGTATTCATGCTGCTAGGATTTAATTTGTGTTTAATGATTATATTGAACTGAATCACTGTGGATGGGATTAGGATTTTAAAGTGGATCGGTCTGTATCTGCTCTGAACATATAGATAACCTGCAGTTTTTTCTGCTCCAGTTGCTACTCTAGTTATCGTCATCGTCATCTAGTTATCGCCTCATGTCAGCCTCCATGACTTATGCTCTTCTCTTACAGGTTTTGAGAGCCTGCTTGAGGATGAGTTACGACTGTCATCTTTTTTTCTTTTTGCTCCCCGTACTCAAGCTTTCTTGTGTCTTTCCTGTGATTTGAACCTCTTAAATAACCTTGAAAGTTCGTAGCCGTTGATCCAGGACTGTCACAGCATGTCTCACAGTCCAGCATCGCAATCTCAAATCTCCAAATGTACTCAAAGTATCAAAAGTAAAAGTACCAGAGACCGGTGGCTGGCGACCTTGGTGTGCGGCTCCTCCAGGGGGTCACAAGAGAAATCTGCAGGGTTGTCTGATGACTAATGGCAGAGAGGAAGGTTCTGATATTTGGGAAAATATGACAGGCTGCTGCAAAGCAACAGAAAAGTGATTTTATCCAAACTAAGGAATGTTTCTTATGTTAAAAAAACACAACAGGAAATCAAAGACGGTGCAGGATTTCCTCTGTGCTGCCCCCTGGTGGCCAGATGCTATATGAAGAAGATTGCTACTTTGATGCCGTCATTAAATGCACCTGATTATCCTTTGGGTTTTTGTATTGGCTGTAAAAGGTTTTATCAGCTGATCAGTGACTGGGTTGAGATGGTGATGTAGGATTAGAGAGGATCAGTTGTGATGGTCCTGGATCAGTTTCAACAACTTCCAAAGACGCATTTAGATTTAGATGCAAGTTTCCCAAATCTTACTCACATCCACTCTGATTCAGAGGTCCATGGTGAGCCTTTACTTTTATTACAACTGGATGTGTATGTGATGCATGTCAGTCCTGTACATTTGGCCAAACACTCAAGAGGAATGAACCTCGTTGGTTTGGTATGTTTTTCCAACAGTACTGGTGCTGTAGGGTGGATTTTTCCTTTAAGGTGCAGTTAGAAGGTGTGAACAGTGTCTGAAGTGAACTGAAAGGCCTTGGATAAGCGGTGAAAGGCCCCGGTGGGAAGAGGACTCTTGGCAGCAGATACATTGGTCTCACAAAGCCAGCATGGAGCACCGACGGAGACTGTTTCGCCGAGCAGCAGAACACCAGCAGAGCGGAACGCTAAACGACGAGCGAGCGACAAACTGCTATCAGTGTGGGGAATTATGGGCCATTACAACCTGCAGCAAAATGTTTTAAGGGACATAGAGTATGGACTAGAAATTGAACTCCTCACTCATACTGTAATACCGTGCTGCAGTGGTTTGCGGTCTGCACCTTATGGATCACAAATACCTTTAATTTTTTTTTCTTTCTTTTTTTGGGTTGAATTTTTTTTTTTTTTTTTTTTCTTTTCTTTTTTTTTTTTTTTTATAATTGTAGCTCAGTATATCTACAATAAAAGTAATGGTATGGTCATTCACTTTGGGTCCTGTGGGGTTCATTAACTGTTTTGCAGATGTTGCCCAGCTGTTTCCCAGATAAAAAGTTGTTGACCCTCTGATGTTCCCCCTCTTGCGCCACCGTTAGGCCATAATTTGCCTGTGAAAGAATCAATATTTTTAAAGGAATAGTTCACCATTTGGAGGAATACATTAATATCGATCTCACGTCTGTGTGTTAAGTTCAAAGCTGCATTCAGGACCTTGTTTACCTCAGCGTAGCATGCTTGAAGCAGGGGGAACAGCTCACTGATTAATATATTGTATCATCTGTTTAATCAGGGCTCATGTGTTGGATCTATTTCTTGACAAAAACAGCAGCTGAGTCAGTGTGCAGCGTCTCTAAAAATCTGGTTTTCACGATGGGGTTCTCAGGTTTGGAACCATCGTGTTGGTACAGAGACCCAGAAACCAAAATCTGATCTTAGGGATCTAGAAGCCTGTGCTTACAGCTGGAGGCTGCACAGATAAATGTTGGTTGGTGGTGGTTGTTGGTAGGTGGAGTTCTGGATGTTGGACAGCTGTTTCCCCTATGTTTACACTTTCTATGCTATGCTAGGCTAACCACGTCTTCCTCCCCAGCACTGAACTTCAACACAGACAAATGAGTTTGACATACAGTATGTTGAACTGCTCCTTTAGAAGGCAGATTCTGCTCAGTACCACTGGAATAACTTTAGATTTGACCATAATCACTTAAAAAATGAATAACATTTATTTCTCAATTGGATAATTACATTGTATTTGAATGATACGATAATATTCTGAAAGAAAAAAAGGTCATATGAAGATTTCGGTTTCCTTTTCCTGTCTTTAAAAGATGAATGATAAGTTTAATTACACGTATTTGTGTATTTTCTTTCATATTTCCAGCTCTTGTATCATTATTTTATGCAAATTATGGTAACATAATGAATATACTTAATATTGACTCAAATACTCTTTACTCAGGAATTGGCTGAAGCACCTTTGGCAGCGACGACGGCCCCAAATCTTCCTGAGTACGATGCAACAACCTTTGCGCATCTGGATTTGGGGATTTTCCGCCTTGCTTCTCTGCAGATCCTTTTCAAGATCTCGAGGACTTTGACAGTCAGTGCTGTGTTGGCTGTAAAACAAGGAGCACCATAGAGTTGAATCGGTGGAGGAGAGTCAGATGGTCCACGTGGAATGATGTTGAATTGTCCACCTCGTTTCCTCAAGACCCTGGAGGCTGGATCCAGGAGAAGCTTTCAAACAGTGTGGCACAAATCCTGTTCGTGGCTGGAGAACTCTCAGTTCAGAGACACAGCACCTATAGACATGCTTCCCCCCACCACCACCACTACTAAAGACAATGGTTTCAGATCTGAAAGCTGCTCTGTTGGGAACAAAAATAAGAAACAGTCCACTTGGGGGATTGTAGCTAAACCCAGCTGTCATTGGGCAAGAGGCAGGGTACCAGTTTATCACAGGGCTGACATATATAGAGACACACTCACCTCATTCACACCTATGGACAGTTTAGAGTCACCAGTGAACCTGATCTGCATGTCTTTGGACTGTGGGAGGAAGCTGGGGAACCCACACAAGCACAGAGAAAGAACCTGAGCCACGGTGGACTCAAAAACCCAGAACCTTCTTTTTGCAGTGAGGTGACATGGCTAACCACTGCGCCACAGTGCCGTCCTTTCTTTTTGTTCTATCAGCAAAATGGCAGACACTTAAGTTCCACTGTGATAGAACAGCGGTGACCTGTTAATACTGCGGGGTTCCTGATGGGCCTGGTCTTCCTCAGTCCTAACCACATCCAGGTGTGTGAGTGTGTGTAATCCTTTGCAGCCCGTTTGAAAATAACACACTGTAATGTGTCTCCTCTTTCTGTGTCATTTAGCTGGCACTTCTTATCTGTTACTTTATGTGTGTGTGTGTGTGTGTGTGTGATGTGACTGTGATACGCTGAAGTTGAAAAGGTCAAAGTAAACAAAAAGAAGACAAAATGAAACAGAAAAACAACAGAGAAAACTAAGGTGTGTGAGTCAATAAGACATTGAAGTCGACTGTGCGGCAGCAGGTGATACGTCACGGTCGCACACGACCTGAACTCGATGTGAACACGTGCGTGTCTTCCCACACACCATGTTGCTGGGCTGCACAATAATTAGTTTTTCATTTTTTAGATACTTTACCGCTCCTGAGCGCAGCTGGTTGGACAGTCGACGGCGGCTCTGCAGAGGACAGAGAACAGTGGAGCAGAGGACCTCTGAGGATTCAGGACCACAGCTCCCAATGAGAGCAGTGAAAACACTGGTGAGTTGCTTGCTGAGTGGATGCTGGTGTGTCCCCAGGTGGGTTTTGGTATCCCTGAGCTGACTTTTAAACTAACTCTGACCTCTCCCTTTCATCTCATGTCCCCGCTGCTTTAATTCATTTTAGAGATTAGTAAAAGTGAGGTCCTCTGAACTAATTCTGAAAGTTTAAAATTTCTGATTCTCTCTGAAGTCTGAGACACCTTTTGCGTCCTCTTCAGTTGCCGCTCTTCTATCAGCAGGACTCGAAGTCTCACGGCAGCTTTTAGCCTCAGTAATGAAAACCAGCGCAAACTAGAAGTAAATGAGAATCAAGCTGTTGATTGAAGCCTTTGAGAGTGTTAGCAAATAGGAAAATGAGCTGACGGCGCCCGGTTAGGAAGATAATCAACGCAATGTCAACTTTTACGCGACGCCGCCACGGCTGCTGTTTTTTATTTGTTTGCGCGCGCGGAGGTCGCTGGGAGAGGACGCCAGCCAACCCTCACACCCAAACAGCTCCTCCTCTGGCATTCAAATACTCTTCCCCTTCTCCTCCTTTCTGATGAGACGCAAATACTGAAATGAGGCCTCGGGCGTCGAAGGCTCGGGGAACAGCATGGGAACGGCGGGAGAGGTGCCACATAATTAAAAATATCATTTCAGCTCCTGCTCTCGCCTATTTCCATTCAGCATTACCACGTCTCCACAGGTAAATTGCTCCCTGTACTCCAGCGATGATGGTAATGAGCGGTGGTTAGGTCTGACACCACGTCTCTTTGATTTAACCTAAATGAGAAATATGCCATCAACAGGGGGGGGGACTCAATCATAGCGACTTTAAATATGATATGAGCCCAGCTGAACTAGAGGGGGTGAATCACAGGGTAAAAGTATAATATTAGGTTGGCTGATGGAAAGGGATACTCACACCATCAGAGGCGTGTGTGTATGCGTGTGTGTTATCACTCGAGTCATGTCAACTCTTCTGGAAAAAGAACCTTATTATACAGATAATAATATATCAAAAACATATCAGTTTTGGGCTTCGGGCTCCGGGGCTCATTTTCGCAGACCGTGGCCGTCGCCCGCGCTTCACTCTCGACACATTTCGACTAATTGTGCATTTCATTCGAAAACACAAGGGGGAAAAAAAAAAGATTTGATCTCCTCCCACAAGAAGTGTATTCATTTGAGATGACATTTTATGGACTCAGATCTGAAACTCTCTCTGATGTCAGACCTCCATATTAATCAGATCTCCATCAGCGCTATCAAAAGAATCAAAGTTTTTCTCGCAAGAGCACTTCTGGCTTTTTCTTTTTTGTTAAAGGGCTCAAACGCACCCAATCCTTAAATAATAAGTAGTTGAATTTTAAATAAATGTCAGTTTTGGTCCGGAGAAGTATTTTGCCTCGGGGCTGCTGCTTAAAATGAGACCACGTGAAGTGAATTTTTAAGGAAGCAGGAAGTGTCGTGGACAAAATTGGATCAAAAACCAAACTCAAACTGAGATCAGATATTATGCTGCTGTATTAATTGACTGTATTTTTTTAAAAATACTTTTTCAAGAACTTTTGTAATTGTTGAAACAGTCAAATTCTTGGGATCAAGTGTGTCTCCACCTTTGTTGTGTTAGTCCTAGTAAAGACTAACACATGCACATGTCCATACGGCTGGTAACTCTCAGGTAAATAAAGCCAGATTTAAACAGTTCAGTAAGTGAAACACCATTTTTGTCATCCTAATTTTCCATGTTGTGATTTTGCTGATGTATTTTTGTTTGATTCTCTCCAACACTAAAAGGCGCGTACTGCGCTTTATTACATTATAACCATCGGATGCCAAAGCATCATGGTGCCTCTGAAGAGGAGCTTGAGCTTTAATATTTCCACCATGTTAGCCTGTGATTATTAGTCATTAGTAACTCAAGACGAACAAAAAATATCAGCTTGATTGTGCCTGGGTCCTCTGAAGACGTAGCACGCTAGCAGCAGCAGACATAGCGTTATTAGAGGAGAAAACGAAAGTCAGAGGATTGTCGTGCGCCGCTTTGTGTGTCAGACCACAGCAATTGGCGTGTCAGTTTGAATTAGACACTGATCACTTAGAGCTCCTCTGTCTGAGTATCATGTTTACGCTGCAAATCACGGAGCACCGTGGGACAGACGGATTGGCACTGACAGTGCAAGAGGATTTGATTCTGAATGTGTGTGTGTGTGTGTGTGTCTGTGTCTGTGTGTGTTCACTGCCTTTGTGGAAATAAGCACAATTGTAAAGAAGAGATTTTG